>CAWUFW010001996.1:1234229-2468458 GCA_963921515.1 Calotriton arnoldi | reverse complement strand
ACGACAATAATGCGTTTCCCTTGAACTAGGGCTCTTTCTTTTGCTACAGCGGTTTGAACTGCTGTCAGTATTTTTCAGTTGAAGTGAAGCGCATTTCTGCTTGTGTATACAAATGTGATTTGTATGCTATTGGTACTTTTTCACCCTCATTAAATGTTAAGTAGGTGAATCCGCATTGACCCGAAATTATTCGGATTGTATTGTATTGTATTGCGTATTTATATAGCGCAACTGTCACCCTACGGGTATCCAGGCGCTGTCACATAACAGAGGAATTCATCAGTCTACAGAGCATCACACATTTAGGGAATGATATTGGCATTCCTGGGGAAAAGCCATGTTTTCAGATTCCTTCTGAAACATAGCAGAGTGTCAGCTTGTCTGATCTCTTGTGGGAGTTCGTTCCATAGGCGAGAGGCCGTATTACTAAAAGCTCTTCCTCCCATCCTATATTTTTTGAATCTGTTGGTATTGACTAGATTGGCACCAGAGGATCGAAGGGATCTGGTCGGTTTATACCACGTAAATCTATCCTGCATAGGAAGGGGCCCAGGCCATGTGCCGCTCTATACACTATGCATAGAGATTTAAAACTCACTCTTTCCTTAACTGGTAGCCAATGTAATTCTCTTAGAGCCAGCGTAGTAGAAGCCCTATGTTGTCTTCCTAGCGCCAACTTAGCTGCCATATACTGGACTCTCTGCAACCCCTGTAGGATATATTGCGGGGCTCCTAAATATAGGGAGTTGCAGTAGTCCAGTCTGCATAGAATGGTACTTCTTACTACCAAGGGTCTAGTTTCCACTGGCAGTAAGGGGAGGATCTTCCGCAGTGCCTTTAAAAGGGCAAAGCAGACACTAGTTGTTTTATTGGCCTGTGATGCCATCTGGAGGTTGTCATCAATTAGGACACCTAAATTTCGGACCGTTTTGACTGTGGACAAAGATTTATCCCCAGGTGAAAATTTAATTTCCATCGGTATCTGGTGTGTCAGTTTGGCCCCACCACAGTATACCACTTCAGTTTTTTCCTTATTAAATTGCAAGGAGTTTTCCTTAAGCCAGCTAGAAGTTTGACACATACATTCTTGGAAGATGTCCATAGTCACTGCATCTTTCCCTTCTATGGAGAAAACTAGTTGAGTGTCGTCAGCATAATTAACCAGGTCGATCCCAAATGATTTTATTAGGGCAATCAGTGGGCGCAGATATATATTGAAGAGGATGGGGCTAATTGCCGAACCTTGTGGCACCCCATGGCAGACCTGGGATTTGTGAGAGGCATATGGCAACATCGAGACCATCTGCTGTCTCTCTGTAAGATATGATTGTAGCCATTTCAATGCTCGGCCTTTCACCCCTATCCTTTCCAATCTTTCCAGCAGCACTGCATGGCTTACGGTATCGAAGGCGGCCGACATATCTAACAATACTAGTATCGAGGCGTTCCCATTGTCGGCTCGCCGACGAAGGTTATCCATTACAGTTGCCAGAGCTGTTTCTGTCCCATGACCTGGGCGGAATCCAAATTGATCCCTATCTAGGAGGTTGTTCTCCTCCAGATAGCATGACAGAGATTTACTAACTAGTTTCTCCAATACTTTTATAGGGTATGGCAGAAGAGATATAGGCCTAAAGTTAGCCGGGTCCGTGGGATCGGAAGATGGTTTCTTTAGCAGGGGAGTTACCACTGCCTGCTTCCAAATTCCCGGGACCACTCCTTCCTCTAGGGATTGATTGCAAATCAACCGTAGCCGAGGGAAAAGCTCTTGCCCCCGGGACTTCCAGATCTTATATGGGAGAGGGTCTAGGGGGGATCCTGAGGAAACACTTTGTGCAGTCCTATCAAAAAGCTCCATGGTAAATAGTGGAAAGCATTCTAGGGATGTATCTGCCCATGGTTCCCCTGCAAGTGAGTGGGGTGAGATGTCTTTGTCACTAATATTATCCTGAGACAGACCTCCGACGATTTTAGCAACCTTGTCTTCAAAGTGAGTGGCAATCTTGTCACATAATTGTTGTGAAGCCACCACTTTTTGCTAATACAAGTGGGATTAGTGAGATCTCTTGCAATCTTAAAAAGGATTTTAGTGCTGGTTGAGGCATGTATAATGGAATCGGCTATATAAAGTGCCTTGGCCTTAGCAATGTCCTCCTTATAGCGTGCTTGCTCAGCCCTCAGCACTAATTTGTCCACCTCGGAATATGACTTCCGCCATCTCCTCTCAGCCTTTCTGCACGTCTTACGCCGAAGTTTTAATTCCTCAGTGTACCAAGGGGCTGAGGGTTTGCGCCCAACCTTCATTCTTTTTAAAGGGGCTTTTACGTCCAAGGCATCTGTAATATCCTTACATAGGGTTTGGTAGTTTCTATCTACAGAGTAGTTGGGGAAAAAAGAAGTTTCCTTTGGCAGAAGTGGGACTGAGCTGTTTTTCGCTAGTTTTGCCCAGTCCCTGCCCATCCGAGAAGCAGTTGAGCTGACGTTTTTTTGCCCTATTCTAGGTAAAGATACTTTAAAGTGGACTAGCGAATGGTCGGACCAGCTCTGGGGTAGAATATTAAGAACCACTGTCTCTGCTTGGTCAGCATATAGCAGATCCAATAGGTGACCTTCTTGATGGGTTGGGCCTTGTACAAGCTGAGACAGATTAAAACTCTCACAAATTTGATTAAGATCTCTTAAGTGGTTCCCAAGTGTGCCATTATCCCATAGGTTAAAATCCCCCAAGAATATTATTCTAGAATGGGTCAAGCTTAGTTCAGCTATGGTGTCTAATAGTTTTTGGTATTGTGTAGCTGATCCAGGGGTCTGTAACATACCATGCCTGATAACAGTCTTCTTCCAGTCTCCTGTACTGAGAAGCCTAGCGTTTCAATCCCTGTAACCTCCTCGACCATGAGAGGAGCGAAGTTCCATGTTTCCTTATAAATAACCCCGATCCCCCTCCTCTTCCCGAGGTCCTAGGTTTGTGGAAGACTCTGTATCCCCCTGGGCACGCGAGGCCCAGTTCAACCAGAGAATTGTTACTGGTCCAAGTCTCTGTAAGAAATAGTACATCGAGGTTCATATCTTCTAGAAGATTGGATATATCTTGGTGATGTTTAACTAAGGATCTACATTTAATCAAGCCGCTCTTCAGCTCTATAATTGCTTGAGGTTGAGCTGTACTGTGTGACTTATCATACGTTTCCCCACCAATATTAAACAATTGTGTTCTGGAGTAAATGATCCTACATGAACCTGAACAGGCAGCATGACAGGCACTGTGCACGGCCGGGGCGCGGACGGCGCAGACGGGCTTGCCTCTGGCGCGCCTCTGGCGCGCCCGCTGTGCGCGCGCGCTGCGCGCTTGCATTGGACTTCCTATTATAGGCTGGTGCGTAGGATCTTCAGCCACTAGAGCGCTAACAAAAATGGCGCTACCGGAAGTCTGAGACCCTGAATCCCGCGAAAAACAGCGGGGTGCGAGTGAGAATTCTTTTTATAGTGCGGGTAAGAACTAATACAGTCTAAAAAAGCACATAATACAGGCAACAATGATACTAAAACAGTTAAAAGCAGTTTAGGTTTAAAAAAAGTTTCCCCCAAATTCTGGACATATAAAGCGAGTAATTCCAGCTAGGAATACAGGTCTGCTTTCCCTCCGTAGCGAGTGGGGAAATCAGCTGTTATGTTCAATTGCACGCTTGCATTGGACTTCCTATTATAGGCTGGTGCGTAGGATCTTCAGCCACTAGAGCGCTAACAAAAATGGCGCTACCGGAAGTCTGAGACCCTGAATCCCGCGAAAAACAGCGGGGTGCGAGTGAGAATTCTTTTTATAGTGCGGGTAAGAACTAATACAGTCTAAAAAAGCACATAATACAGGCAACAATGACACTAAAACAGTTAAAAGCAGTTTAGGTTTAAAAAAAGTTTCCCCCAAATTCTGGACATATAAAGCGAGTAATTCCAGCTAGGAATACCGGTCTGCTTTCCCTCCGTAGCGAGTGGGGAAATCAGCTGTTATGTTCACTAAGTTGCGTAGACTTACGCATGTTTGTAAGTGATTTGTTGCTAACATGTTGGCTTGGAGTGAACGCAAGATTTCTGTGTGGTCTTGTGTCCAATTTTTGATTGAAAAATCAGGTTTGATTAATGCATAGAGAGGTTTAACCCTTTCTGCGTAATTTAGAATGTAAGTTCTTCCAAAATTTAGGAAACCCAGGATGGATTGTAAATTTTTCAGCGTTTTTGTAGGTTGGAGCAGCGCACACTTTTCTAAAAAGTTAGCTGCCAAGCTCTTTCCTTCACTTGAAAGCTCATATCCTAGAAAAAGGACATTGAGATGGGCAATTCTGGATTTTTTAAAGTTGAACTTATAGCCCTCAGAGGCGAAGCCCAATATAATGGTACTCACCCTGTTCAAGTGCCTATCTAGGTCATCGTCTGTCAGATAGATGTCATCGACATATGACAATGCCTCATTATCATAAATTTGTAGTAACTCTGTTACCCTCGCTGAGAATAACCCCGGGCTGTTTTTGAACCCTTGTGGGAGTCGACAAAATTGACGCTGGGTCCCCATTATTGAGAAAGCTGTTAAGTACCTGCTTTCAGGTGCTATGTTTTGACAAAAGAAACCATTTGAGATATCTAATGTGGTTTTATATTTTTTACGCACAATGTTATTCATTAATGCTGTACTATGTGCATTTTGCACTGCAAATGTTTTAGAACAAGTGTTTAAGTGTCTGTAATCCAAAACTAGACGATATGTATGGTCTGGTTTGGATACAGGAAACAAAGGATTGTTCATTGAGGAGGTGCATGTTTCAATCACCCCTTGGTATTCAAGATGATCTAAGATCTCCCTGACCTGCTTTTTAGCTTCTTGCTTTATTGGGTACTGCCTTTGTGCAGTAGGTTCATTTTTAGATGTATTTTATGGTGAGGTGAGTCCTCATCCCATCCTACATGATTTTTATATAATGCTGGGGCCTGGGCTACTGCCCATTTCCTGGCATAAGTATATTTTAGGTGAATTGGAATATGGTTGGAGAAGGCAGGCATAATAATGTCCTTGCCATGTGGGCACACCCTGACAAATTGTGATGGCCAGTCTTTTTCTGCTAGAAGTATATCATAGCCCCTTGAAAGTTTTTCCCAAAAGAGTGTTTTCACCTGTCTTGGTATATCTCCCTCCATTCGGAGTGTTATTTCATATAACTTTTGTGGAGTACTAACCCTGGTGTCTACAGTCTCTACTGTGATGTACTCATTCAAGTCCACTATCTCCAGAAGTTCCTTCAGGTTCTGGCGAGCTATTGTGACTTCTGCTGCACTGTCCAGCATTGTCTGAGCCCATTCTCCGTTCTTCAGTTGTGTTCTCAGTATTCTCGGCATGTCTGATCTTCAGACCTGCTACCTTCTTTTTGAGAATTGATGTTTTGATTTATTTTTCTGAACGTGTTTGTCTTCTTTGGATTTCACGCGTTCTTCTCTATGTTCTGACCGTCCTCTTCTTTCCGATGTCTGTGACGATATCTGAAAGGTACGAGAGGAACGTGTATCAGTATCTTGATACCTGTCAGGCTTTTTAAATTATCCCTATTCCTGAGGTTATACCTCCTTTCAGAGGGCTCCTTTTGAGGAGACCTACCTCGGGATTGAGAACGTTTCTCGTTTGAATTTTGTTTATTAGTTTCCCACTTCTTTTTAAAAGATGTAGGAGTTTGTTTAATAGAGTCCTTCTCAGGATTCTCAGATAGTTTTGGCTTCAATGGTCTTCCACCCAAACTATCTCTGCCTAATTCTGCATAAGATTGTTCTATTATTCTGGGTAGTTCTGTTTGATGTTCTGTTACATCAAATTCCCTTAATCGTTGGCGGATCGCCACTGCTGCTGCCTCCCTTTAATATTAGATAATATTATTGTTGAGACCTGGTCGAAATTGTTCAGTAATTTCATACCTAAATTTAGAGCAGGCTCTGCCCCGTATTCGTTTTGAATTTGTTTCAGGACATCAGGTATTACTGCAATTGATGGAATACCATGTGTTTTAGTATAGATGGCAGCAAAGACTGAGCCCCAAGTGGTGCAGTCTTCCAGTTGTGGTGTGATCCCCATTGGTAAACAGATTGTTAGGATTCTGTGTTTCTCATAAGGGCTAGTATTTGGAAATACTGCTTCGATTTGAGTAATTTTTTGAGCTATCCAGAATGGAATTTGCTCACGTTTTGTGGGCATTTTACCCATGACTGCGTAAAAAGTCTGTGGTGTAATTTTTTGTGTTTTCCCCTGTTGAGGGGTTTGATTTGGAATGGTCAATGGTGGTTGGACTGTGAAAGTCCGCATCACATATTGGACCAGTTGTCTGTACATTTTTATTAACTCTGTAAGTTGAGTAAGTAATTTCTCGTCTGACATTATATCGAGGTCAGGATGAGGTGTGTAGCCGGCTAGAATCAGCCATGTTGCTCCTGGTCTACCTAGTGGACCGAGCCTGGTAATGTTTTTTTGATGTTTTAGGGCGCCTTTAAACCAGAGCTGATGCTCCTGGTATGTTAGTGGAATTTCAATATCCTCGAAAGGAATATATTCCTCTGGTGGTTCATCTTCTTCGTAGAAGTGAAACAGTTTTGTTACTGAATTTGATTCAGGGAATACTATCCATGAATAGAATACCTCTGTCTGAAAGGATTCGTGTGCCTCTATCACGAAAACTGCT
Organism: Calotriton arnoldi; assembly: GCA_963921515.1. NCBI lineage: Eukaryota > Metazoa > Chordata > Amphibia > Caudata > Salamandridae > Calotriton > Calotriton arnoldi. The sequence goes on along the minus strand of CAWUFW010001996.1, from coordinate 2,461,748 downwards.
CTACCGCCTCTTGGTGGTAGGCCGTGTTTTATAAGTTTTAGAGTGATGGATCTTCTTAAGTTTGGATGGATGTCTAAAACACCCTCCTCGGTTTCATTTAAACCTGTAAATTTAAAAGCTGTTACGACTGTTTCAGCCGCAGCTACACCGTTCCCGGCGTCATTGTCCCCGCGTGTGGACATTTGTTTTTGGAAAAATGTAGAACAAGTTTCAAGGAAACAAGAGATAAGGTGCACAATATTTTGGAACACTGTATCCTTCAACGTTGAATAAACCAAAATAGCTAATATATAGGGTTTTGGTCCTATTTAGCTTAGGCGGATATTTAACCCTACCCACTACAGACGTCTTATGGAGTATGTGAGTAGGGGTCTCTGAGAGAAAAGCACGACTGAGTTACTCAGTATCTACCGTTAAATTACTGCCTAACCAAACGTTTGGGCGCCATGTAGTGTAGTTCCTATTTCCCTAATAGGCTCTGCGCATTGGAATAATATACCCTATAGGCTTGACATAAGACTGAGGTCGGTATGTCCCTATCGAGTATATTAAACTTAATTACTTTGTGCCAGCTAGCTCAGAGGCCACTAGAAACTTCTTAAAAAGAAGGGAGTAGTTTCTGGCAACCGCAAAAACATGACAACTTTGTTTCCCTTTAGAATCGGAACATGTCTCAGAATCGTGGAAACAATAGATAACAGTTTCACTCAGCTCAATCGTGCATGCTTAGTTTCTACAGAGTTACACAGAAAGGAAAGACGGGCGTTTCAATAAAAATGTTTTATTGAACAGTCTTGTTTTTCGTGTAAGAGATATGTGCTGTTATGATCACAAGACAGTATCCAAGATAAATAATGTACAGCGTAAGCAGTAGAAATAAATAATACTGCGCTAGCATTATCTTTTAGCATATATTCACATACATAAATACCATGAGCTAAAAATGCGAGTACTCATACGATGCGTCTCTAAACTAGTTCTACCCCAATGTACCTAACCGAGTCTAGGTGTAGGGAAAGGTAAGAAGTAGGCGAAGTATTCTCTAGTATGGTATACTAAGAGTATGTTAAGTCTAGTATGCCAAGAGTCCCTCTAGGTTCTAGTCAGCTCCATACCTTGAGAATGAGAGAGGTGGGAATCTCTTTGCGGACTCGAACTCTAACACCCCGCGAAGGGAGTCAGACCACTGGAAGCTGGATTCTCTGCGAGCAGGGATGACAGCGTCTTCTCAGTGTGTCAGGCCGGGATACGGGCTCCTCTGAAGTCGAGGTCTCCTCTAACTTGCTTGGGCAAGGGAAGGTATATTTATACCTGGTAGGTGTCTTGGAATGTTAGCATTGACGTGAAGTCGGACAGAGGAAGACGTCAGGAATGAACCCTTAAGGTATAACGGTTCATACATAATAGATGAGTTCTTGGAGAAATCAATAATCCTGTGCTAGGGGAACTCCCGAGAGCTTAAGGGTCTGGTTTCTAAGAACTCGTTGTGACGTTAGGGTGGACGGATGTCGGTGACCATGCCTGTATTTGGAGTGCACGGCTAATGCCTAAATAAGGACTGGGAATCTATGCCTATATAAGGGCAATGCGAATTGTGCCTATATAAGGACATGTTTCAGGAAAACCTATATACGGACACCTAAAGCGGAATACAACAGGTGTTTCCTTAGATAACTTATTTTTCCATCCCATCCATGTTAAAGCCCCATGCCAACATTCCAAGGGTACTGTCGTTATTGGAGGCGTAGTTGTTTCAGAATAACCATGACCTGGGGGCAGGCCTAGCAAAAGCAGCTACCTCAAGCCTTATTGCTGGAACTTCACTATCTCTAAAGATCCGAACATTTATCAGAAGCAGCTGGGCCGCCCACTAATATTGTCTTATATCAAGTGTCTCAATTCCCCCATCATATGATGACAGAATGTATTTCTTTTGTGCTCCTCTCGAGGGGTTCCATCCCACATGAAGCTGTTCACACTAGTGTGTAACTTGGAAAACCATGCTGAGGGAATCTGAAATGGAAAGTTCCATAATGTATAAAAAATCTGTGGGAGGGCCACCATTTTAAATGACGTGCCTCCTCCCAACATATTTAAAGGTAATGTACTCCGTCTTGCCATGTGATCCCTGACTTTCTGTGTGAGGGGAGTGATGTTTGTGTCCCAACAGGTTTTTGGGGCTCTGGAGATCATAATTTCGAGATATCTGTAGATTGCCCACACACATCTAAGGGTCACGGTGGCAGTAAAAAGAGATTGGGGGTCTCCCACTAACAGGATCATGGCTGACTTTCTCTAGTTCACACCTAGGCTGGGCGCCTCCCTGTATACCTCCAAGATATGCATCAGCCTGGAGACAGAAAGCTCTGGCCGCTATACATGAAGGAGGACATTGACTGCATGCAAGAAAATAAGGTCTCTAAAACAGCCCTCCTACTTCAGCCCCAACAGCTGCACATCCCTCCTTATCCCTTCAGCCAGGAGTTCCAATTAATTAAGGTGGGAAGGAGTGGAGAGAGGGAAGCCTGGTGGGTGCCCTCAATGTCAGGAAAGACCTAGACAGTGCAATATGAATCCGAACTCTCGCCCATGGAGAGCAGTACAGCAGTTTTACACAATTTCAGAAGTGTGGGCCAAAGTTCATCTGTCTCAACACACTTGTAGTAAAGGCCATTTGAAGGAGTCAAAGGCCTTTTCAAAAGCAAGCTGTATCAGAGGCATTGGCTCTCACACCCCCTAGGTTTGCCACTACTGTGTTAAGACTCAGGATACAATGTTTCATTTCTCTGGCTGGCAAAAAGTCACTTTGGTAATTTGTTACAGGGGTCTGAATAATCCTCAACAATCAATTAGCCTGGCCCTTCGCCACTACTTTGACCTCAATATTGATCAAGGAGATCGGCCTATATGAGACGCAGCTCTCTAGTGTTTTGTCGGGCTTGGGAATCACCATCACAGTGGCACCACATATATCTGGGGGGAGTTCCTTTGACTGGAGGGCCTTCTTACACATAGCCACCATGGGTAGAATCAAGCTAGCAGCATTCTTTTTGATAAATTCTATGGCAAACCCGTCAAAGCCCGGGACCTTCCCTGAGGGCAATGCCCCTTATGACCAACATCAGTTTATCCCCTGTCAGTGGGAAATCTAATTCAGTCTTATCAGTCAATGAGAGCGAGGGCATGGTCAGGTCTTTGACTATTGGAAATTGCCTTTCAATCAAGTCAGGTTGATGTGACTGGTAAAGTGTTTCATAGTAGATCTCAAAAGTATCAGCTATCCCTTGTGCCTTGTGTCCATCCACCCCCTTTATCTTTGGATTCCACTGTCTTATTAGCGAGCCAATAAATCATCTTCCTGGTCTTATCCCCAAATTTGAAAATCTATACTGTGCAGCTGTCAGAGTTTCTCTAGCTTTCTCTAACATTTGTTGTTTATGCGTCAACCTGGTGGTTTCGCAGAGACGCCACCCTTCAGCAGCCGGTGATCATCACCAAGTACTTTGGGGCTCATCATGGGTATGAGGTTCAGTACAAGGGCTCCTTCCATATAATTCTATCATCCACATAAAGAATTATGAAAAGGCTTATTTATCTTTTTCCAAACCCACTGCAGGATATGTATGAAAAGGGACTGAAGAGTGTAAATAATGTAGAATTGTTAGTCACTTTTCCCAACAGATTTTGTTAGTGTACATTTATCTTCTAACTATGTTTTATTTATTTAAAATCAGTATCAATTGATGAAGAAGGATTGGGTGATTAACATAGTTTACACAAAAATGACAGTACATACATCATTTGTATGGCTGAGACAGGAGAAGACATACATTTAACTGAGGCTACAGCATACTACTAGCTATTAGATCGTACAATCAAGAAAATAGACATAGTTACAGCAAGGTGGGGGAGAAATCACTCACTTTTTTCAAAATACATTTGCAGGGCTGTTTTGAATTCTTGTGGGGGGGTATGGGGGTAGTCCGAATGCCTGGTGCTTGGTAGCCCCAATGCTCTGGGCCTACAAGGTTGAATGATTATAACTTGATGGCATCACTCGATGGCTTAGGTGTAACTAGAATGTTCAGACTAGTGGATCATAGGTTTCGAGCTGGTTTATATTGGGATAGGATGTCGGAAAGATAGTTTGGAGCTGAACCATTTACTGCTTTAAAAACAAGAGTCTGGAACTTAGGTAAGGCCTAGTTCTTAGCTGTGATCAAGATGGCTTGGTGCAAAAGTAGGGGTTGTGTGAAAAAATGGGAGAAGATATGGCATCCATGGCGCCAATATAGAGGAATGCTGGGAGAGGGGTAAGACGGGTGGGCCATGCTCGGATATAAGAATGGTTGGGAACTAGAGAATGGGCCATCTCGCCTTAAGTTTATTGCTGTTGCTGATTGTTAATTTGTGTCTTTGAAGCCTTCCCTGTATACCCCTCATGTAATGGCGGACATGGTAGAGCTGTACGATGTGTGACTATCTGTGATTCATGTAAAGAATGGTCTTTTAGTTGAGCAATGTTAATTTCAATAAAAAGAATAAAAAAAAAAAAAAAGATGGCTTGGTGGCGCTAACAATAAGTCGGTATATTCTTGGGTGAGTTGTAGTGAGTTTGTGCAGCACCTTATGTGACCTTGTCACGCGGAGCAAAGGATTAATGTTCAGTGCAACTAGAAGGTTATTGCAAAAGTTCAGTCTGGTAAATAATCATGAGTCAAAAATGTTTTAGTTTGTTACACAGCACATCTGTTTACCTCATAAATATATATACAGTAACAGGGAAGGTGCTGTGATAGCCATGATGGCAATAAGAACTTCTATTTTCAGGAATGGACTAAATCAAACCCCAAGGTTTTTTGCTGAGATGGCGATTTCAGAGAGGTATTGTGAAGGTGAGTGGCCAGAGATAGAGATGTGGGTGCTGTTTTAGAGTGAAAATAAAGGACTTCAATTTTAGAAGAGGTCAGCAGGAGATTACGGCGTACAAATAGGAAAGGAGAAAATGATTTGGGTGTCATTAGCATCAATGTGGTAGGAGAAACCGAATGAGGAGATAGACTCACCGAGAGAAGCGATGTGGTGTGAGAAAAGAAAAGGACAAGAAAAGAGGCTTGAAATTGCCTCTAATGCAGGAGTGGATGTTTTAAGTCCCAGGCAACTGAGAATAAGTGATTAGAGAGGTCTGAAATGAACCTGTTGTGTGCTAGGCATGTAATGCCTAGTGAATTTAGATAGGAGACTAGAGCATGGTGGGTAACTGTGTCAAAGTTTGAGACTAGCTCTAAAAGCATGAGGAAGGAAAAAAGTCAATTGTGATGGGCAGTGGTGATGAAGGTGGATACATATGAAAGCGTGGCTTCTGTAGAGTGTAAGATATGGAAGACAGATGACAGTGAGTGGGCCAGAAGATAATTACAGAAAAGAGATTCAGTGTGCAAAGCAGGGGAGTTGAGATACTGGACAATACTTTGAAGCGGATGAGGGATAAGACATAGGTTTTTAGAGAGATAGAATCACTGGAGATTTGAAACAAGTTGGGCTTGAGAGGAAATATTTGAAGAGAGGTCAAGAAGAGAACAACGGTGGGTGTTGGCAAGAAGTGTCATAGTCTGATGACCAAAAAGATCAGATGGTGCACAGGATAGGTTGTTCATTTTGATAATTGAAATTAGTTCAAATGGTCATGTTGTGGTGAAATGTGAGAGCATAATGGGGTGAGGTTAGAATGTGGTGTGGATGTTAAAGTGGTGAGCAATCTGAAGCTTGGTCAAGGTGTTTCGTTTGGTAGTTATTTTCAAGAAGTATGTAGTGAAGTATTTTGCTGATAAGGTAATTTATGAGCGGTTATGGAGGAGATTGTAGGTTGATTAATTTGTGTGAGGCACTGGGGGTCAGGGTAAATTGAGGTGTTGCGGTTTTCTTAATATGAAGATTTACAATTGTCAGTGGTGTTGGTTAGCCTGCCAGTGGCTTGTTTGTATTCCTCAAGAATAAATGTGGTCTTGTTTCTCCACCATTTACGTGCTAATGCTCTCATTTTGGAATTAAGAATATGAATTCTAGGAGATTTTGACTATACTGCTGTAGGAGAAAAATTAACAATGCAATTAACAAGTAGGGGGATTTCATGAAAGCACAACAACAATGGAAGCATAGGTTAGAGGTAAATTGTGCACACCCCACGTGTAGAAGTTTGTCTGTTCCAGTGCAGGCTAGCAAAAAAGAGACCCATATGGTAATCTCGCAGCCTGAGGTAGTCTAGATTGCCCAAGTGGAGAAACCAGTGCTACACAATTAAGGTACTTCAGAGATATGTGTGTTTTGGCCTTGCATGCATCTCAAATAGTTAGGCTGCAGGGGGCCTTGTGCATGCACCGTTGTGCTGAGTCTACCAGGGGAATGACTGCTGCTGCTAAGGCTCAGCGTGAGCTAAGCCATGTAATAATATCATGGGGCAGAAATGCTGCTGAGAAATGCCAGCATTCGACAAAGTCTTATGAGGAGTCTGGAAACACCTTGCAGCCAATAGGAAAGATATGGCTGTTGGCAGCGTACAGACTATGTGTGCGTGTTGTTAGATCACTCGACCTACACAATTCCTGCATAGAATATGCTTCTAGTCCAGAGCTACCACTATTTGATTTTTTGCCAGGTAGGGCCACAGACCCACAAAGTTACAATGCCGCCCAAGAAATGAGTATATAGTGCACCAGTTGAGATACCACGGCTACAGATCACAACATTCACTTTAAAACAGTTTACTGTTTCTCACAGGGTGAAAACTAAGGAAACACCATCTAAGTCTGTTCTGATTTTGCTAAAAAATTTAATCTATTTTTTTGCAAGGTGTTTGTGTAATACATTGGGAGGAAAACATCCAAATATTTAAAGTCTTTGGTAGCACATCTCATCTGCTGCTCTTCGAATTGACTACTAATGCATAACCTTGTGAGCAGATGAACTTCACCTTTGATTTCCCCAGTCTTTCAAATGGACCACCAAATACAACAATTCTGTAATGACCTTTCTCTATTTTAGCAATAATAAGAGGATCACCAGAGCACATGAGTTTTATTGACTCCTTGCTTTACAGCAGATGGGATGGCATAAAGGGCAACTCGGTCTAGTTTCTCTTGTTAAATTAAAATGTTTTGAAATGACGCAGTTGGTAATAACACATGCTTCAGGTCTGTCATATAATACCTTGAGCACAATGATGAATTTAGACCCAAATAAGGAGATCAAAAGCCTTCTCAGCTTCTAATGAAATTACAACAATTCACTCTGTGCAATCAGCTGTGAGATTCTGAATGTCAAGAAGCAACCATGTGCCATGCACTCTGTTCCTCTCTTAATGAAACCCACCTGTTGTTTACCAGCTAAGGCATGTACCGACCACATATTTCATCAGCACTTTTGCATATTTTTCCATCCATACTAATTAAGGATGTAGGCTGTGACACTCATCAGCGGGATTTTCAGTATTATGAACATTGGGATCAACAATGGTGGCTGGTGACCTTTAAAAGTGGTGGGCGTAATCCTTGGCTCGAATTCCAAAGAACTTTTTCTTGAAGGGTTCTCTCACTCTTTCTTGCACTAAGTTTACTGTCTCACTCTGACTCACTCAGTCTAACTTGGTCTCACTCATTTACACAGTCTCACTCATTCTACTCTGGCCCACTCTGTCTCACTCAGTCCCACTCATTCTCACTCATTCTGTGACTCAGTCTCACACACAGTAACACTCAGTTACACTCACTATCATTCTTCCTCACTCGCTCACATTCATGCTCACACATACTGGTCCTTACTGACACTCATTCTCACTCACTCTGACTCATTACTTCACTGACTCTCTCTCATTTTAGGTCACACACAAACATGCTCACAGTGCTGGAATGGCGCAGGCAACTTCATGCACCTGTGTCAGCAATCAAACAATGTCACTAGCTGCATCAGTTTGTTGCAGAACCTGAATGAATAATTATTCACTCATGATACAATAAAAATTGACCACAAAACAAAGAAGGGTGTAGTGTAGCTGCGGAGCCCATAAAGGAGAGCTGCCACTGGTCCAGGGACACCTCTCCATCAAACTGATCCATCCACTCAAACATCTATCCTTCATTTATCCATCCCCAGTTCATCCATCCATTCATCCTTTCACTCAACCATCCACCCTTTCGCTCCATCTATCCATCATTTTACTTCATCCATCCATCATCCTACCTTTGGCACATCCATCATTCCACCTATTCACTCAGTCATCCATCCATCCATCCACCCTTCATCCCATCCATCCATCCATTCATACATCGCTCCATTTACCCTTTCACTCAGCCATCCATCGTTTCACTCACTCATCCATCTTTCCATCTATTCATCCATCCATCAATTCACCCTTTCACTCATCCATTCATCCTTTGATCTAGACATCCATCTACCCTGCCTTTCACTCATCCTTCCATTGTTTTACTCATCCATCTTTACATACATCCATACTTTCCATCCTTCCATCCACTCATCCATCCATTAACCCTTCCACGTATCCATCCATCCTTTCACTCATTCTACCATCCATCCAGCCCTACTCTCATCATCCATTAACCCATCCCTCACTCCATCCATCCATCCACCCTCCCTTTCACTCATACACCCTCCCTGCCTTTCAATCTTTCATTCTTACATCCATCTTTCACTCATTCATCCATCCATCCATGCATCCATCCACTCATCCATCTATTAACCCTTCCACTCATCCATCCATCCTTTCACTCATTCTGCCATCCATCCAGCCTTTCTCTCATCATCCATCAACCCATCTGTTCACTCTATCCATCCATGTATCTACCCTCCCTTTCACTCATACACCCTTGCTGCCTTTCAATCTTCCATTCTTACGTCCATCTTTCACTCACTCATTCATCCATCCATCCACCCTTCCTTCCACTCACTAAATATGAGCCTTTGTCTGCTGAACTGCAAATAGAAGAGGCTCATCAAGAACCCCCCCCCCCCCCACTGTAGCTGCAAAAGAAGTAGGAGGGGGGTTGACAGCACCCCTGATGCAGGCAGAAGCTTAACTGCGCACTTGCCTTTTAGTCCACAAGTGCAATTGTGGTCTGCAGCTGGTTACTCCACTCTCTTGGGCCTCTAAGGTCAACATAAGGAGCAATCTGTTGTGCTCAGCTCCATAAAAAAAAATTCAAAGTGAAACCAAATGCAGTACTAAACACTTGTCACTGCCAGGAGAGCAGTCCCCTGCACCCCTCCTATAGCCTGCCTCTCTGTGATGTCCAACAAATTGTTGCCACCAACTCCCTCCTTGTTTCATCGGCCTACCCCACTGCCAGCCATTGAAGTGGATGCAGTGCAGTGGTGACTCCTCCGCTAAGGCGGAGGAGCATTGTCCACTGCTTTTAAGCAGTGTGACGAAAGGAAAAATAAAATGATAATGACGTGTTATTTTCATTTTATTGTTTCCAGCTGCTTTGCGGGCGGGTGGGGCAGCTTTGCTCCCAGAGCAGGGCAGGGGAGTAGTGGTTTGCCCACTCCAAGTGCGCATAAATGCTTGGCCGGCCCTCTTGCAGCGCTGTGATTGGTCAGGGGAGCCTGGGTGTGCTTCCTGGTTGCTGTTCGGCCCGAGACCCATGGAGGAGAGACAGAGCAGAGACGCGGGATGCGGTAATAAGGTAAGTGTTTTTTTGTTTTTTTTACATTCCCCTTCCTCCCACCCACCCCCAAACCCCCACCTTCGATCCGTGCTGGCCGCCACTGAGTGGATGGAGTTTTGTAACTCCTCCCAGGGCCACTGTTAATGCGCCCGAACAGCAACCGGATCACTTGCTTTCTAATTCAGCACTCCCTCTCTTGTGATGTCACTGCTGTAGCTTGTGCCTGCAGGTCAAAGAAACCCTCGCCCGGCTGTCACTTGCACAGTAGGACATCTGCAAAGTTCACTAGAGTTCACCCAAGTGTTTCAGCACACTCTTAGAGCAGTCATTTATTTTCAGCTGCCCTGTGTTTATTTCCCTATTCTTTCCTCTATCTGGAGGGTGTAAGGGCAACACCCCTTTTGCCCATGAACACCAGTTGCCCCTGGAGATCAAGGTCCTACTTGTAGGATGAGACAAGCTGAATGGACTACATTTATAGAACAATTGTACAATGTCCACATCAGCGCCATGGCAGCAGTATTTAGCTCTCTACAAACACAAGTTAAATTGCAATAATACAATATTTCAATGTAAAGTTCTCTAAACTTGGGGGGAGGGGGGGGTTCCTGCATGGATTCCCCTGGTGGCTATCAGTCCTCTTTCCTTACAGCTCCATATATTTATAGGAAACCGTTCCACTATGAGCTTGTTTTTATTTTAGCAACTGGATTGAATACACTTTTTTTCCACCGGAAACCACATTTTTCCTAGATTACCTAACGTAATGTTTTATATTAGTTCTGAAGTTTCAGCTTGAACAGTGCATTCCTGAAGATTTTTAACTTATTACCCCTCGTTCAAGTTGATGTTCATAGGATAATGCTTACACTTACCAATCAATGATCAATTTAGGTTCCCTTCCTGTCAGGACAATTTTTTTTTTTATTATTTCTTTTAAAGGAGCAATCCATTATGATCCCATGTGCTTATATTTTCTTGAAGTCCAGAGTACAACACATTTAGGCCTCATTACGAATTGGCTGGCAATGAGGCAGAGATACTGGAGGGACGGAATTTAAATTACCGGCCAGTATCTCTCCTGCAAAGTCTTGCCCTTACAAGTTTATTCCCCAAAATGGGCAATAATTGCTCAGGCCAAGATTTACTGGGTGCTTTACCGGGCAGTTATTTACTATTTCGTCATTAAAAAAATCCAGACATTTTCCGACTACTCTGAGAAGGTAGAAAGTGTCTGCAGCACTGCTGGTGTGGGGTGAGAGGAAAGGAGTGATGTCAAAAGGGAGCCTGGATTGCTAAAGCAGGCGTGCAAGGCCCAGGCAATGATGCTGCGCACAGCCACAGTCACCACCCTGCGGCACGTCTTACAGGCCCACTGTTTCCAGGCTTATCCCGTAATTATCCGGTCTGGAGTTTTCAGACCAGATCATTATGTGCACAAAAAGACGTGTAATGGAGACTCAGACTTTGGTTGTTTCACCCGGAGTTATTTCTCTGGGTAAAATAACTCAACTCGTCATGAGGCCCGTACGAAGTCATTTAAACTTTGGTGGGCTGTCTCCCGCCATGAAACTAGGTACTTATTCCCTCAAATGTCTGCTGTCTCCATGACAGGAAAAAAGAGAGCGCCAACCAGCCTGCCCTGCCATGGCACCATGGGGGAACTGTTGTCATTTATGTTAATCTTGGAGATAGGCACATAGGCCCGGATTTACTAATCAAAACAAATTGCTTCACTACGCTGCATGAAAGAGAGAGCAGGAATGCAACATATCCAGTCGCAGCCAGTGCAGGTAAGAGCGGTGGGGCGGTGCGAGACAGGGTTGGGGGGGTGAGTCCAGTGGCGATAATTTTAGCCGCCTCCGCCCCCCCCTTGCTACGCCAGTGGGTGAGTCGACAAACGACGATGAGGGTAAACAAAATTTAAAAATAGAAAACAACTTACCTTGCGCTCGCCGCATTGCCAACTCGGCGATGCCCCGAGCTCAAGGTAAGTGTTTTTCTTTTAATTTCCCTCGTCGTAGTCTTTCGACTCACCCCCCACCCCGCCCACTGCCCCACCACTCTTACCTGCACCGGCCGCAACTGGATATATCTACTGAGATGTGGTGCACTTCTGCTCTCTCATAATGCAAGAACACTTCAGACAGCTAAGCGCCAATGCAGGCACCCTTGTGCCGTGGTACAAGGGTGCTTGTGTTACAGGAATGATTGCTGTTGTGCAGGAAAGGATGCCTTCCTGCAGAAAAACAATCCTTAGAGGCAAATTCCTCTTTCTATGTGTGCTGAATGCAGCACACATGGAAAGAGGATGTAATAAGGAGAAATTAAGATATTTCTCCTTGTTTCGCCTCTTCCGGGCTGTCGCACCATTTTGATGCAAACCCAGGTTTGCTGTCTTTAGTAAATTTGGATTTGTGTCAAAACACATAGGCGGATGCCTGGGTACGCCCATGCTCCACCCATGTAACGCCTACTTGACGCATTATGACACAATGCAGCACAAGGCGCTGCATTGTGTTACTTTTTTACACAAAGCCGTACAAGGCGACACAAATCTGCTCTTGCATGGCTTTATAAATCTCATCTAGCATTTTGCATTGTGGCTGTGCCAAAAAAGAGGTGCAACCTCAACACAAAATGCTAGTAAACCCGAGCCTAAATATTCAGGTCCTTTTCCATGAATTACAACCGAAAATGTTTTCCACACACTAAAAGTTTTCTCCCAGCATGCGATCAGAAATTTTAAAACTTTTCTCTCCAGGACTACTATAATTTAAATAACAGATCCATACAGAAGGGAAACCAGAGGAAATTGCATTATTTGGGGGTGACCTTAACTGGGCGACACCGTTATCATCAGCACCAGGTCCACCTAAAAGGTATTGCTGATGGAGGAGCAGGTGGCGCTCCGCCATTAAGGACACAGAAAATATTCATCCTGTAAATGAGGCAGAGATCCTTTATTGGTCGAAGTCTCATTTAGCAGAAGGCAGTGGTAAAAGGTGCATGATAAAATGAGGAATGTTATAGCATAATAGCAAATGGAGCAGCAGGCTGTGGTACAGTGATGAGCTACTTGACGTTTTCAACTGAGGAGTGTCAGACTGTGAGCAACTGAGAAACAGCAGGCTGTGATTACAGGATGGAGGACAGGATGTGTTAAGGCGCTGATAGAATTGTGTGATGAAAGAGCAGAGGAAGGCTGTGGCAAACTAAGGAGCCGCACTCTGCAAAAAGATGATGAAGAGATGGCTGTACTGAAATGAGGAGACGGCAGTTACTATGAGATGAGGAGCAGAAGCTAAAATTAAATGAGAAGTGTAATAGGTTGTTGGAGAAAGTTTGGAGAGAAGTTGTGAAAAAGGGGAGATGCACGATGTGATTAAAGGATGAACTTCAGTATGAGATTCATGAGAAACAGCAGACTGTAATAAAAGTCTGAAGCGATACCAAAGGGGATGATGGACGGAGCGTTTGAGCTAATCAAACACTCACCCCCAGTCAACTGATCTGGGTTTAATCCATCATCATTCTTTAGCTCACTCCACCACCCCAGTTCAGACATGGCCATATGCAAATCAGTCTGACCCTGTGCCTCATGGGAACAGTCCAGCCCGAACTGCCAAGCCATGTCTTCCCTGGACCAGAAACAAGCATCCTGGGACCGGTTTCTGGCTATTCAGCCGTCATCAGCCAGGCTAGCTTGAATCCAGTGGCAAAGTGAGCAAGGGACCCACGTCTGGGCATACCCTGCCAACTTAGGGCGAACAAAGCGATACCAAAGGGGATAATGGACGGAGCGTTTGAGCTAATCAAACACTCACCTCCAGTCAACTGATCTGGGTTTAATCCATCATCATTCTTTAGCTCACTCCACCACCCCAGTTCAGACATGGCCATATGCAAATCAGTCTGACCCTGTGCCTCATGGGAACAGTCCAGCCCGAACTGCCAAGCCATGTCTTCCCTGGACCGGAAACAAGCATCCTGGGACCGGTTTCTGGCTATTCAGCCATCATCAGCCAGGCTAGCTTGAATCCAGTGGCAAAGTGAGCAAGGGACCCACGTCTGGGCATACCCTGCCAACTTAGGGCGAACAAAGCGATACCAAAGGGGATGATGGACGGAGCGTTTGAGCTAATCAAACACTCACCCCCAGTCAACTGATCTGGGTTTAATCCATCATCATTCTTTAGCTCACTCCACCACCCCAGTTCAGACATGGCCATATGCAAATCAGTCTGACCCTGTGCCTCATGGAAACAGTCCAGCCCGAACTGCCAAGCCATGTCTTCCCTGGACCGGAAACAAGCATCCTGGGACCGGTTTCTGGCTATTCAGCCGTCATCAGCCAGGCTAGCTTGAATCCAGTGGCAAAGTGAGCAAGGGACCCACGTCTGGGCATACCCTGCCAACTTAGGGCGAACAAAGCGATACCAAAGGGGATGATGGACAGAGCGTTTGAGCTAATCAAAACACTCACCCCCAGTCAACTGATCTGGGTTTAATCCACCATCATTCTTTAGCTCACTCCACCACCCCAGTTCAGACATGGCCATATGCAAATCAGTCTGACCCTCTGCCTCATGGGAACAGTCCAGCCCGAACTGCCAAGCCATGTTTTCCCTGGACTGGAAACAAGCATCCTGGGACCGGTTTCTGGCTATTCAGCCGTCATCAGCCAGGCTAGCTTGAATCCAGTGGCAAAGTGAGCAAGGGACCCACGTCTGGGCATACCCTGCCAACTTAGGGCAAACGAAGCGATACCAAAGGGGATGATGGACGGAGCGTTTGAGCTAATCAAACACTCACCCCCAGTCAACTGATCTGGGTTTAATCCATCATCATTCTTTAGCTCACTCCACCACCCCAGTTCAGACATGGCCATATGGAAATCAGTCTGACCCTGTGCCTCATGGGAACAGTCCAGCCCGAACTGCCAAGCCATGTCTTCCCTGGACCGGAAACAAGCATCCTGGGACCGGTTTCTGGCTATTCAGCCGTCATCAGCCAGGCTAGCTTGAATCCAGTGGCAAAGTGAGCAAGGGACCCACGTCTGGGCATACCCTGCCAACTTAGGGCGAACAAAGCGATACCAAAGGGGATGATGGACGGAGCGTTTGAGCTAATCAAACACTCACCCCCAGTCAACTGATCTGGGTTTAATCCATCATCATTCTTTAGCTCACTCCACCACCCCAGTTCAGACATGGCCATATGCAAATCAGTCTGACCCTGTGCCTCATGGGAACAGTCCTGCCCGAACTGCCAAGCCATGTCTTCCCTGGACCGGAAACAAGCATCCTGGGACCGGTTTATGGCTATTCAGCCATCATCAGCCAGGCTAGCTTGAATCCAGTGGCAAAGTGAGCAAGGGACCCACGTCTGGGCAAACCCTGCCAACTTACGGCGAACAAAGCGATACCAAAGGGGATGATGGACGGAGCGTTTGAGCTAATCAAACACTCACCCCCAGTCAACTGATCTGGGTTTAATCCATCATCATTCTTTAGCTCACTCCACCACCCCAGTTCAGACATGGCCATATGCAAATCAGTCTGACCCTGTGCCTCATGGGAACAGTCCAGCCCGAACTGCCAAGCCATGTCTTCCCTGGACCGGAAACAAGCATCCTGGGACCGGTTTCTGGCTATTCAGCCGTCATCAGCCAGGCTAGCTTGAATCCAGTGGCAAAGTGAGCAAGGGACCCACGTCTGGGCATACCCTGCCAACTTAGGGCGAACAAAGCGATACCAAAGGGGATGATGGACGGAGCGTTTGAGCTAATCAAACACTCACCCCCAGTCAACTGATCTGGGTTTAATCCATCATCATTCTTTAGCTCACTCTACCACCCCAGTTCAGGCATGGCCATATGCAAATCAGTCTGACCCTGTGCCTCATGGGAACAGTCCAGCCCGAACTGCAAAGCCATGTCTTCCCTGGACCGGAAACAAGCATCCTGGGACCGGTTTCTGGCTATTCAGCCATCATCAGCCAGGCTAGATTGAATCCAGTGGCAAAGTGAGCAAGGGACCCACGTCTGGGCATACCCTGCCAACTTAGGGCGAACAAAGCGATACCAAAGGGGATGATGGACGGAGCGTTTGAGCTAATCAAACACTCACCCCTAGTCAACTGATCTGGGTTTAATCCATCATCATTCTTTAGCTCACTCCACCACCCCAGTTCAGACATGTCCATATGCAAATCAGTCTGACCCTGTGCCTCATGGGAACAGTCCAGCCCGAACTGCCAAGCCATGTCTTCCCTGGACCGGAAACAAGCATCCTGGGACCGGTTTCTGGCTATTCAGCCGTCATCAGCCAGGCTAGCTTGAATCCAGTGGCAAAGTGAGCAAGGGACCCACGTCTGGGCATACCCTGCCAACTTAGGGCGAACAAAGCGATACCAAAGGGGATGATGGATGGAGCGTTTGAGCTAATCAAACACTCACCCCCAGTCAACTGATCTGGGTTTAATCCATCATCATTCTTTAGCTCACTCCACCACCCCAGTTCAGACATGGCCATATGCAAATCAGTCTGACCCTCTGCCTCATGGGAACAGTCCAGCCCGAACTGCCAAGCCATGTCTTCCCTGGACCGGAAACAAGCATCCTGGGACCGGTTTCTGGCTATTCAGCCGTCATCAGCCAGGCTAGATTGAATCCAGTGGCAAAGTGAGCAAGGGACCCACGTCTGGGCATACCCTGCCAACTTAGGGCGAACAAAGCGATACCAAAGGGGATGATGGACGGAGCGTTTGAGCTAATCAAACACTCACCCCTAGTCAACTGATCTGGGTTTAATCCATCATCATTCTTTAGCTCACTACACCACCCCAGTTCAGACATGGCCATATGCAAATCAGTCTGACCCTGTGCCTCATGGGAATAGTCCAGCCCGAACTGCCTGAGCAGATCCATGTGAGTGAGGGAGTGGCTGAGTGTGATTATGTATGTGAGTGAGTGTGCAGTACCCTGCCTCTTACTGATGGACATTGCTTCCACAAGGAATGCAGACTTCTTTTATTTATTGCCAAGGCTAGTTTTAAGTTGAGATCCGAATTACAGACATATATTATAGGCCTGGTAGAGGACGAATCCAGAGGTGAGGGCCCTTAAAAGTGTTTTTCTGTCCAGTAGAGTATTTAAAATCGGATATTATAAGGGTGATTTTCTTTTAAATCCTCAGTTGGCCAGAGAAAGCAAAGATTCACGTTTTTCCCCATGTCAGGCAGATTGTTGGTGAAAACTTATATGGTTAAGTAATAGGGCTGGACATTCAAATCTGTCTCTTGCACCTCGCAGAGGTTAGTAAAGGTGTCTGAGATGAGGTCTCTTACAAAATCAGAAAACTGAACAAGGGCTATATTTTGTGCACGCTGAAGTTGAAGAAGGCTTTCAATGGCAAGACGTGCCTATAAGGAATTTGCTTCTACAACTCGTTATTGCACTCACTCATGCAGCCCTATCTTTAAAGGGCAGGAAGAGGCATATGTGGTTCAGTGACCAGAGCTGACAACTTTGGAAGTGGGAAACCAGATTGGAGATTTAGGTCAGAGTCCTGTGATTCTTGGCAAACCATTTAGAACAGTTTGCAGAGTGGAGGGGTAGTGGGTTCATTATAGACCAGCATACCATCATCCGCTGGTTGATTAAAACCTTTTTAATCTAACCAGGAGTCCACTAATAAAGGGTAGTTTGGAGATCCCTGAGTTAGTTTTAACAGTATTTTCTCTGCACTTTTTCTTTGATCCTGCATTTTTTCTCTTTATATTTGTTTTGTCTCCCCCACCCTATTGCTCCACCTCTCTCGTTGGCTTGATCGGAGGTGTTGTAGCAGCCCTATATGATGAAGCATGCCACAAATTTTTGTGAGTGAGGGCAGTTTTAAGAACATGTGTATCTTCTAAATAGTGACATACCTTTTATTGCCCCACTTCTCTATGAGTGTAGAAACCATTTAATCTTCCTGTGCCTTAAAAAAAAAATCTAACCATGTGTGATTTAATTTGGTGCTCATATAAAAGCGCTCTGATGCCCTTGAGTTTAGTTCGTGCTACACAAAATTACAAAAATAAAATAAGGATGTTCTTTATATGCCAAACCTCAAAATAAAAGGACTTAGGGCCTGATTACGAGTTTGGCGGATGGGATAATTCGTCACAAATGTAACAGATATCCCTTACGCCTTATTACAAGTTCCATAGGATATAATGGAATTGTAATACTGCGGAAGGGGTATCCGTCACGTTTGTGACAGAGTATCTCAACCAATATACTCGTAATCAGGCCCTAAGTAAGGAAAGGGGCCTTTTCTATTATTGACATTGTAGTTGGTCAATAAAAAAGGATAATTAAAGATAGAGTTCTCAAGCTACATGGGCAGCCCAATAAAAAAGCCATGTGGTTTTTTTCTGGTTCTTCTACAATAGGTCTTAGCTGTCCAAGTGTTCTTGCGTTCAAAGGATGTACCGGATCTGATTCCTGGGTTGATTTGGCTCTTGTGTAGGGTGGACGTACAACCATATGTCATCGGCTCTGACTTGATATGTGACCCCAGAACCATAAATAAGGAGGGATTAGATATAGATGAGAAAAAGATGTAAAACTTGGAAGACACTGAAAGTTACATGAGCGATGGTAAACTATATCAAGCTAGGTGAACAAATGCACCTAGTTCTGAAGTATTGATGTTACTCAAGGTGATGCTTCACCGGAAGCGTGGATAAAGGTGTGAAAATGATCAATAATAACTCTGTGGTCACTATTTTGAAAACGATGGACCATGCGAGTATACAGGAAAGGCTACAACGCCCTGAGAAGCCCAAAGCAATGAAAAATGAGAAGCAGGGAGTGAGAAAATAAGAATGCACAAGCTGTAACAAGAGCAGTAAACATTGATAGCCAATCTTGCATACACATCAATGGCAGAAGCAGTTTTCACAAGATCCTCTCGAGAGAATATGTCCCGAAATGACATCATCATGGACAGATGGTGGACGAAACCCGTAAAGTCAACTTTTACATCTTGATAGAAAACAGATATTATAAAAGTGTCAGGTAAACAAGTTTTGCAGGAAATCTGCCCGAGTTAGCATGCGTGGGTCGAACGACAACATTGTGAAAGTACATTTACTTCCCAGATGTCTGCCCTCAACCCCCTTTCATTGCTATCCATGGAGAAGAGGAGGCTGTTAATGGCTCTGGCAGGATAAGAAAGAAGCAGCGCAAACAACCCATGAGAGAGCTGGGGAGATGGAGGGAGGGCAGACTGTGACGATGATCCTACAGGGTGATCAAAACCAGGAAAAATCTCTACCGTAGAGGGCTTCTCAGAGGAGCAGTGAAACTGAGGCTCTCATGGCGACGAGAGTGAACCGTAACATCCGCTGGCTCAGTGTTTCTCAGAGGAGCTTGTGTGGTGCACAGCACCCTGAATCGATTACTTTGCAGTTAGATAAACTCAAGTACTTTATTGCACAATTTTAACACGTTCTTAACATGTTTTCATTTATGCACTTCATTGGTGAGTAAATAAAACAGCACTTAATTACCCCCTTAAGTAGTTATGTTTTCACATTGGAAATGCAGAACTACCGCTGCTCGCAGTGCATTGAGTTTTTAATTTTCTGCTCGCATTGGTTTTATTATTTGAATTTACCATATTTTATTGTAAATGTTTTCCTAACAAGAAAGAATCATGCAAAAGTGTGTTAATTGTAATTGAATGTCAATGATAACAAAAAATGCCACACGCTACAATATTACGAGGAACAGCAGAGTATGAAGCAATCAGAATAACTGACATGATCAAACGAGAGAACAGTCCATGGTCAATCAAGGAACAGTAAGTTGAGATAAAATGTGGAGCAGCAGACGGTGGTAAAATGTGGAGCAGTAGTCTATAGCTAGGAGCAACATTAAGTAGGCTTTCATATTATGACGAACAGCAGAATGCAATAATGTGAAGAGCAGCAGTACTACCAGCACCAGAGAGCCAGGAACAGTGTGAAGGCAGAAGTAATGAACGAGAAGTACAGACACATAGTAGAAGCCGTCGCGTTACCTTTTCCAGGTATACAGAGGTATTCAATGCAATAGCATTAGTATTATCTACACAAAAAGTTTAGGAGCAGTGTGGCAGCAGCAAACAAAAGGAAACAACAGGATCTGAGGCCAGCATGCACAGTGTGCTTGCAGCAGTATTATCCGCTAGACAGGCACACTAAATCAGTGTTAAAGCAACAAATCTACCTGCACCAGGCTCAAAGTCAGTGTGCCAGCATGTTGTGATGGCTTGGGTGACGTCACGTGTTGGAATGTAGCTGAATGCTGATGACCGTTTGGATTCCATATTGATGTGATGGAATTGTATTGTATTGTATTGTAATTGCATTTATATTACTACCCCTGACGAGGTGTCGAATCGCTTTTTCGGCGAGTAGCACGCTACTCCGGAACCCATAAATGATTAGTGGTGAATTAGTATAGTGAAAAACATAAGTAATTTGAGTGGTGGGTATGTTAGTCAGTTATTTGGATTGAGAAGGACAATGGAGGGATAGAAGAGGGAAAAAGGTTTGCATTTATATAGCGCTTGCTACCACCTGATGGGGTGTTGAAGTGCTCTTTCAGCGAATAGCACTCTACTCCGGAACCCATGAAGGATTAGTGTAGTGAAATATGAAATTAATTTGAGTGGTAGACATGTTAGTCTGTTATTTGGATTGAAAAGGATAGTGGAGGGATGTTTTGGAGCTCACAGCATTAGAAGGAGGCTTGGGATGAGTAAAAGGGAGGTGGAGGGGGAAGAGTCAGTGGGAAGGGTTTAGAAAGCCTTGTTTTGCGGGATCGGAATAGTAAAAGAGGTATGAGATGATGCAAGGAGGGGTAGAGTAGGGAACAGTCTAGAAAGGGTTATTATGGGGATCATAATAGTGGTTTGGGGTTTGGGATGAATGAGAGAGTGGAGGTAGAGGACATATATTGATAGCGGTATAGGGTGAGAAATAGGGTAGTGAATTGGAAAGAGTAGTAGAAGAGGTTTGAGATGAGTCAGAGAGTTGAGGTAGAGGATATATTGAGAGCGGTATAGGGTGAAAAATAGGGTAGTGCATTGGATATGCTGAATTAGAAGAAAAGTAATAAATATATAGATCCATAACTACATGGAAGGTTTATAGATGCATAAAGGAAAGTAGTATATGTAGATTAAAGATGCATTAAATAAACTCCAGCTTTCAAGTGTTGCTGTGCTTTATGGTTAAATACGTTTTCATTGGTAGAACCAGAGGCAAGGCGATAGTGTTGTTGTAATTTAAATTAATTTTATTTATATATTTTTTTGTAATTTTATAGTGAAGCAATTGTAGATAAATAGTTATGATAAAAGATTTACTTATTTATGCACACTTATATACATGTTAAAAACATAGAATAATGTAACTATCACTAATATGTACATTTGTTAAGCAAAATAAATGAATATCTATATTTTTTAAAAACATAATTCAAAACTGAAAAGTGCGTACACAAGACTTAAGGGTGTGCATTTTAAAAACTCATGACTTTAGATTTGGAAAAAAAACAGCTGAATTACCAAAATATTTAAATCTGTGCATTGAGTGACACATTATGTGGCATTGGAGACACTTATTACTAATAGTATTTCCTTGCTAACAGGGGCATTGCAGTTATGGGTGTTATGATCTACTCATATATAAGCATTACAAATTGAATAAGACTTTTCTGCGTTACTTCTGGCAACCCTGCCTTATGCACAAAGGGGATCACTCCTGGTAAACTTGCATACAGTGGCCAATACCGTAATCTTTTCTGATGTTGTCATGATTACAACACTAATATTATTGGTAGCAAGGGATGATTTTCACTGACTATAAGTGCCTCTTATTACAGAAAAGGTTGGAGACCCCCTGCTCTATACAAACATGGACTCCTCAACTGATATGGACAGGGTTTTGCCTTCAATGTCTTGGGGTGCGTTCTACAATGGCTCTTCAAGTATAACCTCTTCAGCCCTTGTCTTCCAGTAATAGTATTGGCGAGCAGTCAGAGGCTTGTCAGGGATGTAGTGTGTGGGTGGGGAGGGGGTGTTCGAGCTCACCACTCAAAAAACATCTATCCATATAATGAAGCACTGTCTAACCGGGTACTTGCCATTTAAAAAAAAAAAAAGAAGTACATTTATTATACACAAGGACTAAGTACTACACACATACAAAAACCTCCATTTGGCAGCACTCAAAACAGTACTGACATTCAGCTGTGGGTCTCAAGTGAAAAATGACTCAATAGCCCTTAAAGTGCATTCTGGGCAATGTGGTCCATTTTTTGCCAAGTTGCACTTCTTTCAGTGAAATAGCACACTATAGCGTAGCTGTGTGGTCAATGTGTGTGCGATGACTTTCCTCAGGTTTTGGAGGTAATGCGCTCTACAATAACGGATATCATCCTTAGAACTATGGTCAAATGTGTTTTATTGTTCGAAAGCCATGGATGGAAGGCAAAAGCATATAGATGCTTACGTCTTGTGCTGTAAATAATTTGACAGCTGAATCACAACTACAATTGACATTCGTCACCAATGCTCTGTGTAATCAGCAGTGAGGCCAAGGATTGGATGAACTTGTATTCTGAACAGTTTATGGACCACTGGCAGGCACTGTGAGAAACTCACTTGGCTTTTGGCCTCAACTCCTGAGTTCTCAAACATAATTATTAATATCCACCCATAACATGACTCAAACACCTATAGGCAACCTCACGGACATGAGTACCACAGAAATGACACGTGGGTCCCATGCTCTCCATGCCACTGGAGTCAAGCTATCCTGGCTGATGAGGGCTGAAAGCCCGAAACCGGTCCTAGGATGCTTGTTTACAGTCCAGGGAGGACCTGGCCTGGCAGTTCGGGCTGGACTGTTCCCATTGGGCGCAGGGTCAAGACTGATTTGCATATGGCTGGGTCCAAACTGGAATGGCATGGTGAGCAAAAAAACGATGGATTTAGGCCCAGATCTCTGTACTGGGGTGAATGTATGACTTTGTTCTGCATTCTGTCCATCAATTGTTCTTTTTGCATTTGTCACCCCCAGTGGGACGGGTATGCCCAGACGTGGGTCCAGTGCTCTCCATGCCACTGGAGTCAAGCTATCCTGGCTGATGAGGGCTGAAATCCCGAAACCGGTCCTAGGATGCTTGTTTCCAGTCCAGGGAGGACCTGGCCTGGCAGTTCGGGCTAGACTGTTCCCATTGGGCGCAGGGTCAAGACTGATTTGCATATGGCTGGGTCCAAACTGGAATGGCATGGTGAGCAAAAAACGATGGATTTAGGCCCAGATCTCTGTACTGGGGTGAATGTATGACATTGTTCTGCATTCTATCCATCAATTGTTCTTTTTGCATTTGTCACCCCGAGTGGGACGGGTATGCCCAGACGTGGGTCCAGTGCTCTCCATGCCACTGGAGTCAAGCTATCCTGGCTGATGAGGGCTGAAAGCCCAAAACCGGTCCTAGGATGCTTGCTTCCAGTCCAGGGAGGACCTGGCCTGGCAGTTCGGGCTGGACTGTTCCCATTGGGCGCAGGGTCAAGACTGATTTGCATATGGCTGGGTCCAACCTGGAATGGCACGGTGAGCAAAAAAACGATGGATTTAGGCCCAGATCTCTGTACTGGGGTGAATGGATGAACTTGTATTCTGAACAGTTTATGGACCACTGGCAGGTACTGTGAGAAACTCACTTGGCTTTTGGCCTCAACTCCTGAGTTCTCA
This sequence comes from Calotriton arnoldi, assembly GCA_963921515.1. Lineage (NCBI taxonomy): Eukaryota > Metazoa > Chordata > Amphibia > Caudata > Salamandridae > Calotriton > Calotriton arnoldi. Next base: position 2,438,265 of record CAWUFW010001996.1, on the reverse strand, counting down.
AACATAATTATTAATATCCACCCATAACATGACCTAAACACCTATAGGCAACCTCACAGACATGAGTACCACAGAAATGACACATGCCGCGTCAGTCGTGCCACAAACCACTGATATGTTGTTAGACACTCTGGGGAGCAGTGAAGGTGGCACGAGAGTGAGAATCGATCGGGCGCCACTTTATAACAATCGGCCTGTAATATATTCTAGAAATGCCACTCGTGCCTTAGACAACTACCGTCCCGTATCTTAACGGGTCCCATGTCTCAATCTTGGCATGTTTAAAGGTGCTTCTGACATTTTATAGCATATTAAGGGAACTGGAAGACCCAGCAATAAATACCAGGACACAGAGACAGAAGAGTCTAATGCAGCATGACACTGGGAAGAGAAATGTAATATGGAAACAATTTAAAAACAAATGAATGAGTGCAAGGGCATTTGGTGAACACGTAAAGCAAACCTTTGCAGCAGAAAATTGTTAGACTAGTGGGTATGTTAAGAGGGAACAGCAACAAAATAAACAAATTGGATCAGTAAATAAAAAGAAAAAAAATTGCAAAAGATTTTTGTGTTGTATGAATGTGGATGGTGGCTGGAAGCAACTCAGAGGTCAGAGACTGAACCAACATGGAGAAGTGGCGGAGAAAATCAAACGGGCGAGAGAAAACTATGTGGAGCAGAGGGAAAGAAGCACATGGGTGAGGAAATAATGTGGGGGGATAAGCACATGCAGAGAAGTGCATCATGAAGGGGGCGGGGAAAAAAACATGGATGAGAAAGCAAAATGGAGAGAGAGAAGCAAAGTACACGAGAGAGACAGTGAAAAACACATGCTCTCCCTTGGAGTGCTAAACCAAAAAGAAAAAGTAGTGCCTGAAAAGTGAGAAGTGGAAGAACACAAGTAATGGGTCCATGCTCCAGGAGAGGACAAACACATGAAGAGGAAATAAAGTCCGCACAAGCTAATAAGTAAGAAGCAAGCAAATGAGTGTGATAATAAAGCCAACCAATGGTAAGCACAGGGCAGGCTCTAAGCCCACTGTAAGCTGACAATAGGTCTATTTGCCTACAGACAGCTGTCTGGTAGGCTCGACCTAAAAATAGTGAATACACAATGGATAGGGTAAAGCTGTAGGTGTGTCCTATGCAATGTAGACACGGCCACAGCTCACGCCCAGTACATAAACTTCAGTAAATGCACACTACACATAGTATAAAGTTGTATGCTATGTCCTATGCAATTTGGACGGGGCTGTAGACCGCTACCGGTACATAATGGCTGCGGAGAGTGTACCACCAATATGGCAAAGCTGTAGGCTGTGTTGAATGCATGTCTGTCCTTTAAACACGCTCTCTCTCTCACCAAGTGCATTGATTTAAGTCCTTGCCGTTCATGCAATTTCTTTTGCGAATATTGCTTTATCTCAGTAGTTCTCATCTGGGCTGTGTGTAATCTGCCACTATCCTTTGGAGATTGGGCATCGAAGAATGGACCAAATAAAAAATCCATAATCACCACCCTGGGTGATATTGCCTTTTAATGTGAACAAGACTTACAGAAAACAGATTCACACTTTTCACTTTCCTATTACCAGGGATAAATAACAAACAATCAAATAACACACACACAGCTTTGCAAATCCAAACTTTAAGTCTTAATTTCAATGTCAAAATTCATGATTTTCACGATCTGATGTCAGTATATTTGAACTCTTGCTCCTCACTTGGAAGAGCGATGTCTGATAAGAGAGCAACTGAGGTCCTCTGTGAGTGATTATAGACCAGGGGATAAGAAGATTATCTCGTTCAGATAGAAGAGGATCACAGCCTGGCAAAACAGATGGGGCCTGATTCACAGAACTAACTTACGTCAAAAACGTAAAGTTAGTACTTTTTGGTATTCACAGAATACACTTACTCATTTTGGTATTCACAGAATGAACTTACTCATTTCGGTATTCACAGAAGTTAGTAGTCCTAACTTTAGGACTCCTAAATGCCTTCTGTGAATACCGAAAGTCTTAAAGTTAGGATTTTCTCAGTTTAGGAGTAGTAAAGTTAGGACTCTAACTTTACTACTCCTAAACTGAGAAAAATCCTAACTTTAAGACTTTCGGTATTCACAGAAGGCATTTAGGAGTCCTAAAGTTAGGACTACTAACTTCTGTGAATACCGAAATGAGTAAGTTCATTCTGTGAATACCAAAATGAGTAAGTGTATTCTGTGAATACCAAAAAGTACTAACTTTACGTTTTTGACGTAAGTTAGTTCTGTGAATCAGGCCCATGGAATCATTTGCACTTGATGCCCACAGACTAATCACAGAAGCAATGCCAGGTCATGGTAATGCTAATAGAGGTTCACGTGTTTAAGTGCCATGAATGGAAAGTCTAGTTAAGATGTATTTTATTCACTCAACTGACACTTGTATTTTGGAAGCTTTGCGCCAGAAGTAAAACGTTTATTCCTGCCTGAAATTCATTTATCATCTTTTTATAACTTGTGAAGTTACACTGCAGTGGATTACTTGGCTTCCTTTGATGGGCTGCTTTTTGTGGAGCCTCGGTTTGATGCTCCATCTGTGGTGTGTTTAACTCCAACATATTCCAGTCAGGGCATCCCTAAGAAAAACAAGCATTGGCATAGCCAATAGGTCTCGCCTTTGGGACCTTATAAGTGTTTAGTTATCCAGCACAATATCCTTGGTGCAACATCATTAAGTGTTGCATGGCTAAACACTTATAAGGTCCCAAAGGCGAGACCTAATGGCTATGCCAATGCTTGTTTTGAAACGCCTTTGGGTGTTTCTTCATGGGGCGGGGCCTAGCAAAATGCTTGTGAATACACAGAGTAACAGGTTGTGACATTTCCACGCATTTTGCTTTTCAGTCTCTTCCTTTGCTGCCCTTTACCCAAGCAATATTAATGTGCAATTCCGACATACTGGAATATTATGCACCACTTTAAGTGCACGTCACGATTCTAAAAAATCATTTATCGTGATTCTTGGAGTCAGTATGTAAACTTTACAGTCAAAGATGCTTTTGTGTTTGCCTTAGTTATGTTTAGTTGCGCCAAAACTTTTAGGCAAGGGGCTTTCAGGCGCTTGAAGGGTTGTACAAAGATGAAAAGGTCGCTTGGCGAAGAGCGAAGCAGTGGGCGCAGACTGTGAGGTAAAATGAAATGATTTTTTTTTGTTTTTTATAGCGCGAAATAGACCGGAAGATATCAGGTATTGGAGCGCTTTACATGAGCACCAGTTTCGTTACACAAGGACACATTCATTTTTTGTTAGACACGGGGAGGCGAATGCTAAAATTGCTCCTCTTTATGGGTCGTGACTAACATTGTTGATGTATGTTTGACAACTCCCTGCGTCGTCCGAGGTCGCCATTGTGCTGTACCCAAGTTTGCATTGCATAACAAAAATACAACGTAGGAAGTCCGCTGAAAATACAGCTAGGACTTAAGTGAATTGATCATTTTGAGGTGGTTTCCAAACGTCTTTACTGACATTTCAGGAGAAAGATGTTTAGTTTCAGTCTGGTGGCATTGATATAAGTATATTATTGGTGTTTCAGTCCCAGCTGGGGTCTGGTAGCGGTAGGTCGCACTGCAGGGTCTGCACTTTAGTGGAGCTGGTGACGCCGAGTGCCCAGTGCGAGTTCCCGGTCCCGTGTTGTGTATTTGGAGACGTCAGTGAGAGGCCGTCGCTGTTTGCCTTCCCAGAGCTGCTGTTTTTTGTTTGTTTACTTGTGGATGCATCATAACTCATTGGAGGAATACATCCTCTGTTCGTCTTGTGGGCGGGCCCCAGGCAGATTTACATCCGGTCATGTGGCGGCCACCAGCAGGAATAATGCGGTTCACTGCGCCCGCCCGATGACCCTTCCGAGGCCGTGTGTATTTTGTGATTATTACTACATAAACATAACTCTGCAAAGAACACGCTCACTCCCAGTGCAACAGCTTGGCGCTGATAAGAGGTCTATTGTTACCCAGCTCGGTGGCGCGCATTTTATCAACCTTAGATGAATAAATGGCTGAGTGGACCACTTTGAGTTCGCAATCTGTGACCACTCGGCCAAACAGATACGCCTAGAAGGGAAGCATTATTCGTCTGTGGATCTACACAGCGTCGAATGCAATATAAGTGGACGCTGAGAACGTGTGTGACCTTAAAGGCTGCGAGGCTTAGTAATTAGCCAAGGTTTATTAGCGTGAATAAATTACAACCAATACACTTGAAGCCGGAGGTCAACCAAGGGAGGACGGGAAGGGAGGGGGTAAACAAAGGCAAGAGCGAGTGAGAGGATATAATACACCCGCCTCTGAAATAGAATAATATAAATCTGCATTAAATAAATAAATACCTGCTTGTTTCTTAGAAGTACCGGTACTGTCCAATTAGAAGTATCACGTTTTTCTTTAGAAGTGCCGGTACTCTCCCACTCAAAACAAACAAGTTTAACGAGCAGATTAGGAGGCAGCAGGGGGAGGGGAGAGAGAAGGGGGCCTGCGCCTGTTTCCCTTGCGAGAGCGAGCAATGGCACCATCTGTTTGCAAGTTAATTACAAACAGATGGTTTCAAAGCTCGTTCCCGCAAGGGAATCACCAAACGTGCACGGGTTGCCATTCAAAGCAATGCAATGCGTGAACGTTTTTGCCTGAAAACTGAATCGATTTCTAAAGGTCTCCTCCTATGCAGCGTATGCGCGCTGCGTAGGCGAGACCTAAAAAGAAGTGAATTATCATGCAGCAAGCTGGGATGAAAAGGGAAACAAGCCCTCTACAGCTCCCCATGGAACAGCACAAGTATATGAGTGGGCACCGCTTGCTGTGTCCCTGTAACAGCACACAGCACCAAGACACGGTAGGGATGAGTCTCTGGGACAAATCTGGAACCCAGATCCAGTTCAGGATAGCTGCAGGATCTGGAATTCATGCAGTTCTTAGTCTAATCTACCGCTGGCCACTACCAAGTCATGTGCAGAGCACACCTGTGTATGCTTATAATAAATAGGCTCGACCCACACAACACTTGCTCTGCAGCTTACAAACATTATGTATGAAACAGATTACAAGAGAATAAGGAGTTTAAAATAAGCGTCCAGAATACACCTTTTATGACAGAAGCTTGGACTGCTCTGTGCTGCAACTATTTTGTGTATATTTCTAGAATGCTTGCCCCGCTGTCAGCTGTACTGCAACTATGGAAGCTTGCATTGACCTACCTAATGAAAGTAAAAGGGGCACAATGTTAAAGTATTTCCAGTTCTCTTTAATGTCAATCTTTTTATCATTACACATACTTAGGCCAACAAGTGTTTCTGTCAATACCTGAACTGTTGCAGATACAAAGTGGTGACTGCTGTAAAAGGTCCACTGAAGTGATGAGGGGGCAAGAAGAGGGAGGTGCATTAACTCTTTGTCCTTGTGAGCTTTGCAGCACTACAAACACAGCCTCATCAGCAATGAAGCATTCAGATATGCTGGCCTGACGAAATCTCCTCTCACCTGCCAACCCATTGAAGAGCTTTTTGAAAACTCTTAAGAATGCATCTCTTCAGTCTTCCTCCTGAACGCACAAGTAGTCTGCAGGAATTTCATTACTGTACGTTTGTAAAGTTTGAATCACTGTCCCCAATACGGATGTATTTAATATATTGGCAATTCTAAGTTCAAACCAGCGATGCGCTTATCACAAAACACCTGACGCCAGAAAAAACGGACAAAGTAAGAGCCGAAAGTACTTGCAGTGTGTTTTAAAAGGGATAAATCAACCTTGAAGGAGACTGTGACCCTCTGCTTAATATCACGTCTATCCACTCCTGCGGCTCTGCTGGGCCCTCTTTGGTGGGGCGCCATTGCTGAGGCATAACAGGTACACATAAAAGCACATGTCAGCACGTAAAGTCAAGCGATGCCGAGTCCCCAATTTGGAAACCACATGTGCATTTACAGGCAGTCTTCCATCAGAAGGAAGCGGTGTGCACCTGAGGCTGTCTGGAATTCAGCTAAATCCACCGCAGGGCGCTCCCCCCGGCCTCTCCCCTGGGACCTGTGTACGTTCTCCCCGGTACACGACTGCACTTACAGTATTGTTCACTTCCTGCACCGCCCGATCACAGTCTACTGTTGTTGCCCTCAAAGTCGCTTAAGGAAGCGAAAGAGCGTGTTCGGAAACCAGAGCCTGAGCAAGGGGAAGGATGCAGAGAGTGGGGAATGGAAAGAGGCAGGTTCTGGCATGTACAGCTTAGTGGCCATGTTGGGAAACAGACTACCAAGAGATCCGTTGCACGAGCTGCGTCACAGAGAGCTTAAAATCTTTGTTTTAAAATCAGCCATTTGAATGCTGCTAACTAGCTAGCCGGCAACATTCGCCCACAAATCGACATGATGGGGTGGGGAGGAGAAGAAACCGGCACGGACCGTTTGGGGTGGGAGGCGGTTAGGAAAAACATGAGAGAGCAAGAGCTAGTCAAAACATGGACACCCATGTGAAATGCTCTTTCACATTTAAAAAACAAAAAGGTCCCTAAACCAGTAACTATAATAGGACAAGTGGAATGCAAATAGACATAGGGCCATGCTCCATGGGAGGCAACAAACAACGAGAAGGAGGGACAAATTAGGGAAATAATCACTTAGAAGCAAGGATATTCAAAGGACTCTGAAACGAACACATGAAAAGCATTGGGCAGACTAACTCCACAGAGTGAATACAGCATGTCTTGAAAAGACAGCACAAGCCTCTGCCTAAGCACGACATAAAAATGTAAAAAATAAAACCCAAATGCTATGGATTTGCTGTGTTTGGTGGCATTGTAGGATCCAGTTATACATGGTTACCCAAATGACCAAGATCTGAGGGGGGATGCCCCTTTTTTTAAGCACAAAGGAGGGGACATGTTGACGCTGTGCTCCGAGCGATTTTGGGGAAGTCCAGAAGAGACGAATGAGTCAGTTTGAGCTTGTAAGCATAAACGAGAAATACAACCGTCCACAGACCACATGGGTTTGGAATTACACGGACAAAGGCCCTATGCTGGGTTTGGGGAGATGGCACAATGGGAGGCCGAAGGAACCAGTAGACAAGGAGCTCTCTACCTTGGAGATTCCTCTGGTAGGCTCTGCAGTGCTGGGCTGTTCCGCTGAGGTCTATAATTTAAGATGTATTCATTGCCAAGTGCCTGCTAAGTACAGCGCCTAGAGAGAGACCATATACGTGCGGTAGGAAGCACTACAGGCTATTGTTTAGTTATAAACAGACAGTAAAAGAATAAATAAACACAGTCATAGACTACAGTGAAACTTGCCAGAATGGAGCAAATGTTGTGCCGCTAGGGCGTGACGGAGGTGATGTTTATTTATTTTCATGCAAAAAAACTCAGATACTTGGCCATCAGATCAGGTTTTGTTTGCCTCCAAATGAATATCAGTGCGTGCACCGGGCACCAGTGTAGATTTATCGCACTCAGGAGAAGGAATGAGGATGCAGGGGCAGGCAATTCCAGTTCGCACCTTCCTGCATTTTATGTCAGATTAGAATAATAGCCCCTTGCCATGCCAGGCCCCAGGGGTCGGTTGTAGTCTTCAGTGATGGACTACACTACGCTTCTGCTCTCTTACTGGAATAAATAATTTGATCACTCGAACTAGGCTGAGGAACTTTTATCAACATAACAATTGGTGAAGAGATGAGGAGTCAAGTTAATTTCCTCATGGAGAGCGGCCAGCAGAAAATGAAGACTTTGTGTCGACCGTCGACATTTAAATAATAACATATTTGTCAATCAGTTTCTGTTACCCAGGATCAATGTGATGTTAATCATGTTTGACAGTGCCAAGTGGTTTTCCACTGTTGATTTGTCCTCAGCATAGCATCACATTCCACTTTCAGTTGAATAAAAAACCTTAACTGGCTTCATTACTCCCATCGGCTGCCTTGAAGTCCAAGGGGTTGAATATGGAATTTTGTAAATGTTCCTTTACCAAGAACAGTGTCAGTTACTTAAGCCAAGCGATCGATGCTAATGGCATTTAATAAAGCCGTCTTTAATTGAAGCTATTCAAAGACCAGCGCCCAGTAATAAGGACGAAGTAAGGTCTTTTATACGACTGGCAGAATTATGTTCTAAATACATACCTAGGGCCTAATTTACAATATTTTGACGCACTGCAGCGCAGCAAGACTTCCTGCTGCATTTCTGTGCGTCAAAAGAAAAGGGCAGAAATGCACTGTATCTACAAGCTACGGCGCATTCCTGTCATTTTCCCTTGAGCTGGGCACAATGGGCTGCCATGCGCCATGGCGCAAGGGTTTCTGTGTTGTAGGGGTGATTGTTTTTGTGCAGGATGGGAAACCTTCCTGCACAAAAACAATCACAAGAGGTGTTTTCCTCTGCGCTCATTGAAAAAAGAAAAACGAGGAGAAATAAAGGTATTCTCCTCATTGCGCCTCCCTTATACGGCCCCTTCCAGGGGAGACGTAGGAATCTGACACATTCCCAGGTTTACAAAACCTTGTAAACCTGGGAATATGTCAAGTTCCTTGGATGTTGCGCTGGAAAACCCACAGCAACACCCATGGAACACCCCTTTCACGCAGAGTAATGCATGGAAGGGGGCCATATTTACAAGGCCATGAAAAGCCACACAGGGTGGCTTTACATGGCCTTGTCAATATGGGCAGGGACACTGTGTGCACCTGCAGCACAATGGGCTTGTAAATAAGCCCCCCAATAGTTTCTGAGCAATCATACCTCAGTTGACAACTGTTAAAGAACAAGGACAGATTTGTTTGGACAGCGGAATGTAAATTTGATTTTCAGAGCATTAAAAAAGTTATTTGAAAATGTTGCTACTTTAAAATGATTTGACCTGAATGCTAGTAGTATTACTACCACCAATGCTAGCAACAAAGGGTTAGGTTCAGTGCTATCACAAGTCGATAAAGATGGTAAGTACAGCCTTATTGCTTATGTGTCTAGAGCTATATCCCGAACAGAGGACAAATATTCCAATATTGAAAACAAAACGTTAGCTTGTGTATAGGCATCTAACCACTTTAGGGCTTTGTATGGGGAAAACCTTTTACAATCAAATCCGACCATTAACCTTTGGTGAAAATTCTCACTGAGCAAGGAACTGTGAATGCCTAACCTAGAATACTGAGGCTATCTGTAAGATTGCAGGATTACAATTATAGCATTGCTTATATTCCAGGGAAGAAAAAGATTATGGTTGATCTCCTTTCTAGGACGCCTAAACAAATGGGAGTGTGAAGGTGGGATTTGGAACGAATTCCAAATTGTGCATATACATGGCTTAGGTTCTTCAGCTATTAGTAAAGATAAATGAGCACCTGAGTACAAGACAGATAAGGTGCTACTAGAGTTTTTTGTTAACACCCGCTTAGCTTAGCAAAAATGCTTTAGATTATTCAGTAAAACCGTTTTGGGAAGGTAAATAGGAGCTGTCCATTCAGGAGGATGTTATTTTGAGAGGGGAGAGAGTAACTCCACCTAGTTCTTACGCAAAGACATTATTAACTTGTGCCACGAGGGCCATTTTATAATCGTAATAACTAAGCAAGTAGTAAAACAACTATACTGGTAGCCAAGAATGGGAATAGAAATCAAAACGTTTGTACAGACTTGTTTAAGTTTTTTGGGGGCAGATAAATCCTTAAAAACATTAAGGTCTCCAATGCTTGCTGGTTCCATTTCTAAATGACCATGGGAGTCTGTGGCCACTGACATTATGGGTCCAGTTGAGGATGCTCTGAAATAAATAATTGTGTTAATTGATCTGTTTTCCTGTTGGCCCATTGTGGAGTTGTTGAAAGTGCAGGCACTGATTCGTTTTTTTAAATTCCTGGAATGTATGTTCACTAATGAAACTATACCAGCTACATTACTGAACAACAATGGTGTTTAGTTTTTATCTAAGAAAATCAAAGAATATTTTGGAAGAATTGGATTAAAACATACATCACTATATAATACTAGCAGTAATGGCATGATTGAAGGCTTTAATAGAGTAATCAAAAATGCCATTCAATTAGCAATGAATGGTAATGTGTGTTGGGAAATTAAACTAGAGAAGACAGATTGGCCATATAGAGTATCTCAGAATGATGCTACTGGATTATTGCCTTTTGTTATGATGAGGCGTAGAAACCTGAGGACCAGGGGGCATGGCAAGGGCGCGGAAGATGGCAGCCGCAACTTATATCGGCTCCATGACCGCGGGCCCAACCAACCATAATTCTACCTTCCTTGTCCCGTCTGTGACATGCGGGTCAAAGCAACCACATCCCTTGGTGCCCCCTTCGGCTCTGGGTTATCGAAGGCAGGGCATGGGGGGTGCAGGGAAATGACAACAGCGGTGCGCGAGAAGCCGCAAGCCCGCGTGACTTCAGATCGGATGGATTGGCACTGGCTCGAGTGACGGGCAGGGCAGCAGGCGCGCAACGCCCATTGGGCTCAAAGGGCTTCAGCCCCCCCTGTCGTGTTTGTCAGCCCGGGCTGAGACAGTTTCCCTGGCGCACACCCGAGTACTTCACAGGTCTTTAAAAGACCATTTACTTGTTAAGGAGGCTTTGTTGTTTTTCACCCCTTCTTAGAACCCCTGCATCTCCACTCTGCTATTGCAGGAAGAATTAGCCTCCCCCGAAATGTTTAGTAGCCCCCTCCCCTGAAATGTTTAGTAGCCCCCCTGAAATTTGGCCCTAGTTGCGCCTCTGCAGGGCAGGCCCCCGCTCCGTAAACAACCACTTAGATGTGCTTCGGCCCATGGCAGTGCCGTGAGGTGGCAGCGGACGTGGGCCTAGAACCGCCCCCTTCCCCTGGAAACAAGTGCAGCGGGCCCACAACGAAGATGGCTGAAGTTACCTTACCGGACCTGCCACATGCCGCTGTAGAGCCTCGAACAAGGAGGTACGACAGACCGTATATGGGGAGGCCCTTCCCTGGCCATGCTCACTGAAATGCTGCCTGGGAGGCCCAGCAGCTATTAGCTGCATTTAGGGCATGACCTGCCTCGCGGTCCCTGCAAGTACATTTCAACAATGCCCGGTGACCTCCTGACACACAGAGCGAGGTCCCGAATCATTGGACTGCTTATGCCACCCCATGGTTCGCTGTGGGAGGCTGGCGGGTCATGGTGGGGGAGGACCCAGCTCCTGACTTGACCAGTCTAATCCTCCTGTAGTAGGCCATTGAGTGATGGGCAAGTGACTCGTGTTCCATTGTATGAGGGTTAGACCCCCCCATTAGGGTGACATTGCCAGGCTGCTCATGCTGCCCTGCTGGTTAGTAGGAGACTGGCGAGCCTGATTGGTTTGGAGGCTAGTCCTACAGATACCCAGTCAAGCAGATGGCTTCAACCATGGTGAAAGAGATAGTGCCCCCCAAGGCAGGTAGGGCACACTGGACAAGTAAACTCATGCTGCGAAAAAATTGGCTGAGGCAGACTGTGCAGACAGTGCTCACGGAATGAGCTTGGGCACCAGCTCCGAGCTCCGACCATGATCCTGACGGCTCCAACCAATACTGCACCACTCTGGAAGCAAAGGTATGTGCAATGTGATCCGATGTGCGCCAAGACTTGTGTACGGCAGTTGATAGGATCACAAACGTTTAGACTAGGGTTCTCACTATGGAAGACTCGATGTCCAAGATGGAACTCCAACTTTCACACTTAACCTCCATTTCCAGGGGCTTTGCCACAAGGGTGGAAGACGCGGAGAGGTGGACCTACCAGAACAACCTCCGTTTCATGAGTTTCATAGAAAGCAGTGAGGGGCCCTTACCTGAGAAGTTCCTAGACCATTGGATCCGTTCTAAATGCCCGCTGCTTCCCTATCCTCTTGCTTTGTAATCGAGAGGGCTCACTTAGCTCTGGCCCAGAAACCACCCCACGGGGTGCCCTCCTAATTTGTGATTGCACGCATCCTCAATTACATGAAAAAGGAACTGCAGTCTAGTAAAAAGCTAGGCCCCAATGGATTTTCGAGTGAGTTCTTTAAATTGTTTGCTAATAAACTTGGGGAACCCCTGTTGGCAAGCCTCAAGGAAGCAGCTGCACGGGACTACATCATCCAGAATTCCACAGGGCAGAGATCGCAGTGCCCTCGGACTGGTGCTCCTCTTATTGCCTGATCTCTTTAATAAATACAGAGGCCAAGATCCTGGCCAAAGGTCTAGCCAACCGCTTACTTAGGGTTATTCCCTCCCTAGTTCACTGAGATCAGGCAGGCTTCAAATCGGGGCATGCGACCAGGCATAACATCTGTAGGGTATATAACGCATTTGTACTGGCAGACCGCCCAGCAGTAATAATGCTACCTGATAATGAAAAGGCGTTCGACCCGGTAGATTGCCAATACTTATTTGCACTCCTTCTCCGGCTAAATTTTATACGGGCCTTAGCACCCACGTGCATCTGTGCACGGAACTCCCTGAGCCTTTCCCCATTGGACGGGCTATGCGCCAGGGATGACCATTGTCCCTGCTACTCTTTGTGCTTGCAATAGAACCCCTGGCCAAGTGGCTTTGTATAGATGCACAGGTTCAGGGGTTTGAATGGGAGGTGGGTCTGGTGGATAGGGTCACACTGTATGCTGACAACGCTCTAATCTTCTTGAATCAGCCGGAGACCTTTCGGACCCGTGTACTCCAAATCATTTGAATCTTTGGGGAAACTTTGGGTCTCCCCGTCAATAGAACCAAGCCTACCATCTTCTCAATTCCCTCCCACGTTCAAGACTTGGAACGGGCCTCATCTTTCAGGTGGCCACGTGTAGTGTCAAGTATCTAGAAGTGGACATCACCCCTTACCCCTCCTGGGCTTGGGAGATGAATATCCGGCTGCATTCTCGATGCACTGACGACTGACATTAAGAACAGGTTGGCTCTCCTTTTGTCCCTTATGGGCCACTAAGCGATAATCAAGATGGTTTCCCTCCCCCGTTCCTTTATGATCTCCATGTGAAAGATGAATTGAGTGGGTATGATGGGAAGCTGTGGAGGAGTAGCCAAATCATTCCACCTGAAAGTCTCAGAAGACAGATCATTCAAATTGTGCACGAGGGGCTCCCGGGCCTCAATATGACAAAAAGGCGGGTCCGTCAGTCTTTCTGGTAGCCCGCAATGGATGAAAGCATTAAAAGTGAGGCAACCTCCTTTAAGTTGTGTGGATTTACCCAAGAGGCCCTGGGAGAGGATAGCGATTGTTTTTAGGTCTCGCCTGCGTTGCAGCGCGCATGCGCTGCTTCGCCTTGGCGAGATCTATTGTCGTTGGTTTTGTGTCCGGCTTCTTTGGAAGCAGGGTTGGTGTCCGCCCTGTCTCCCTTAGGCCCCGCCCACCCTGACTGGAGATTTTGCTCGCGCACGGCATCAGCGCAACACAGGACCTTCAGGCAGTCTCGTAACACGGTCCGCCCTCACGCCCGCAGCCTGCCCAGGCCGCTGCACACTCACCGCAGTGTCCCGCGTGTGCAGTCAAGTCCTCCGGCAGTGCAGCAGGTCAGCCGCCGATGCCCTGGAGCAGCGCTTCCGCCGCAATGGCGACAGCTTGTTTTAGATACATATTGCTTTCACTTTCAGAAGTTGTCTCTCTCCCCGAGCAGATGGTGATCTGCAGAGACATAGCTACTTGCGCCGCCTTTATGCACTAGAGGCTTCTAATTACTTTCAACATGCTGCGCTTACTTAAAGTGAAAGCGCGATTATGTTTCAGTTTAAGAAAGGCAACACGCGCCTTTCTTTCAACACAGCTCGGGTTTTTAAAAATGTGTAACAGTTGCTCGTTATCGCCATGGCTTTTAATGTATTTATTTCATAAGGCGCCCGTAACGCCTGTTGACAGCCGTAATGCTTTCCTGCAAATAATACCCTTCCCACCTCCCAAACAGCATCGAAGAGCAATCGGGCGCGTCGGCGGGTAAGCAGTGCGCAAATGCACAATATATAGGTGTTCGTGTTGTTTAGTCGCGCATACACCTCTTCCGATCTCATGTATAAATTGTGCAAATTTGATGCGAAAATATAGTTAAAGAGCATCTAGCGCAATTAAGGCTGCTCTGCATTGATCGTAGCCCCAGGTAATTTAGTCACTGCCGACCGGGCTTGAACTTGTTGCAACGATGACTGTACCAGGAGGGGGTGTCACTTAAAACATAAACAACAGTAAGCGCCGGCCCAGCTCCTGTGGATCCGGTGCCTCCTGTTCCTTTCCGGTAACGCAGCAGTTGATTGGTTTCAGGAGGCAGCAATTCTATAATTCTCTCTTTCTATGCTGCACAGTGGACTGTGTGGTGGTCCAGACAGTAAGATTTGTGGGCTTAGTCTCCCCTGCTTTCTGCCACTTTACTACAGTGTCCTGATGATTATCTTGGCGCCATGTACAAGGTGAGCAGTCTTTACTTCAGTTCTTCCCTCCACTCTAATAGTCTCCACACTACAGCAGGCCGACCTGTCCCAGGCGTGGAAAGATTCGGACTGCTCCAGCGCACAAGCAAATACATTACTTAAGTGAATCCTTTGCACTCGGGGAAAAGCAGGGGAATTGGATTAAAAAGAGGATGTGGCATTACTGCCAGAGCTGCAGACTTTGGAACTGGGGAACCAGTTCAAGTGTCAGCGTCGGTAAAGCGCCAAAAGTGACCCGAGGCGCTTTTACAGCACAATGTAGCAGCTGAAACCAACCTGGTCTGATAATCTCAAATTCACCCCCTGTGCCTTACCAAAGTGAGGCATTGGAGACTGTCTGTGTAGCTCCTAGAATTCCAGTGAACCTATTATTTTTAAATACTACAAAGCCTGCTTATTGAGGCCGGCCTGCCTCCCTCAGCACAGAGTCTGCTCTCTGTGTCATCACTACTAAAATATTGAGACAGAGGTTCGACTTCTCCCAGAGCTTTATTGGGTTTACTGCAGCCAATGCCTGGCTAAAGTACAAAAAACACAAGTGTGTGTGTTGGGCAATGACATGGTGGGTTTAGAGACAAGTAAAGCTGCGCTGCGTGGAGGCACGTTTCTGGGGAGGCGGTGAATCCCCAAAAGATTTTTTAATGAACAAAATGAATGTAAATGTTCTTCTTTTCGCTGCCGTCAGACTCATAATTTAGGCCCATCCTGTTACCTTTGAATCGTTGTTCTCTTTGTGTGGGTCATCCATGGCATACTTTACTTTCACTAATTCTTCAGGTGCATATTCAAATTCTATGTGGTCATAAAAACTCTGATCATATTGCTGCTTACTTAGCACAGCTTTGTTGGCTACCTATTTTTTTGTTTCCAGTTTTATAATTATTTGTAGACAAGATGTGGCCTAATGACATGATCTGTAGACTTTGGCACCATGGATCCAGGTTAGAGTCCTGATGTTAACTCGCCATCCTGGGATTCTGGGAAAAATCACTTAATCTATCCGTGGGTAACAAACATGGGGGCATATTATCAAGGGCTTTATCGCCGCTTTAGCGGCACTTTTTGCCGCTAAAGTGGCGATAATTTTATCGCCCTATTAGCAAGCTGTCGCTAACAGGCTTTAGCGACAGCTTTCAGGCGTTAGAGGCCGCGTTATCCATCGCCTTGCATGTCAGCGATAATTATCGCTAATGACATGCAAGGAAGGCGTTCCCTACTAAAAGCGACTGAAAACAGTCGCTAATCCCACTACCCCCTATTAGCAAGGCAGGCGAAGCGATAAAATAATTCGCGCTAAGCGCGTTTATCGCTAGATTTTATCACCTGCTAGTGAGGATGACTTACCTATATGAAGTATAGGAGGTGGATTCTAATGCTGAATCCACCTTAGCGATAATGCGAGAATATCGCTGCTTTTCCAGCGATATTCTCACATTTTGCCGCTATCGCTGGAAATATTATCGCTATGGAGATAAACCTTACTAATAGGGTGTTATCTCAGCGATAATTTCCAGCGATAGGCGGCGTTAACAAAAAACGCGCTAAGCGCGTTTTGCGATAAATATCGCAACTCCTTGCTAATATGCCCCTCGATCTTGTGAAATGTAACTGGTGCTCGTTAAGCACTCCAATACCTTTGGGTCGGGTTCATGCTAAGTAAAACTACAAAACGAGTGGCTTTTAAAAGATTCTCTGTTCTGCAGTAGGGAAGGACATAATTCAGCATCGAAATGCTGACATTTACACAGACGCTGTCGGACATACACCTAGATTACATCATGAGCAATGAAAAACTTCCTTCATCCTCCCCGAAAAAGTAAAGGAGGCCATTTTTGCGGTATCATACAAATGATATTGTTCATAGCAACATGGCATGCAAACAGTAAACTCACATTTTACTTTGAAATGTGAATGTTTTCGTGACACGCTGTAAACTTGCCTGCATGTTTCACATTCTAATAGGTATAATTAGCATAATACTTAGCACCCTTGGTTTATTAAGGGCTAGGAGTCATCCTTTATTGAGTATGAGTAGGGGTCAAAGAGAGGCGCGGTGACAGAGAAAATGAGCAGTGGGTGGGACAAAAGAAGATAGGAATACGTGTGGACAAAGGAAAACAAGCATTTGCAATACAATAGGTCTCGCATTTAAGAAAGTTTAAGCTATTGGCATTGTA
Source organism: Calotriton arnoldi (assembly GCA_963921515.1). NCBI lineage: Eukaryota > Metazoa > Chordata > Amphibia > Caudata > Salamandridae > Calotriton > Calotriton arnoldi. The sequence continues at coordinate 2,421,646 of CAWUFW010001996.1, read as the reverse complement.
AATAACAATGCCTTTTATTTAAGTTTTAAAAACCAAAACATAAATAAAAGCATTGTAATTTACAATGCCAATAGCTCCATCTTGCATAAATGCAAGACCTATTGCATTGCAAATGCTTGTTCTTAATCCCATTACCAAACTTGGTGTGAGAAGCAAATATATGATTGTCTTGATTCATTATCATTCTACATGGTTTGTCATAGAAAGCACTGATTCTATTGATATGGAGAGGGTGATTGGATTTTTGGAAAAAGTGTTCAGGAACGAAGGTATTCCTAAGACATTAGTGTCTGATAATGGGGTGCAGCTCATCTCCAGGAGCATGAAGGAATTCTTGGATAGAATGGGTGTCAAGAATGAGAGAGTTGCTTGGTTCAGGCCTCAGGCCAATAGATTAGTTGAAAGAGTCAACCGCCTGATCATGGAGAATGCCCAGCTCTCCTTGGCTAATAGGTTGCCATGGAGAAGGGAATTGAGGAAGCTGACTTGCAAATATAGGATAACACCTCATGGAGTGTCACCGTTCATATCTGTGAAAGGAAGAGAGGCGGGTTTGAAAGAGGTTCTTACATGGTTGAAAAGCAAGGAATGTCTGTGGGTAGATTGGTGTGTTGTGGAAAGGGATATGGCAGAAAGATAACAGAGGGCCAAGCAGTATTATGATGCAAGGAAAGGTGTCAGAATGACCGAAATTAGAAAGGGTGATTGGGTGGCAATCAAGAGAGGTGGTAGCATCATGAAAGGAGAAAACAATGTCTCCAAACCAATGCAGGTGAAGGAAGTGAAGAAAAGTGTTGTTATCTTGATGATCTGTGTGGAGTTTGGGGAAGTTGTGTAAATGTCCACAAGGGGTTTTGGAAAATGAGTTGTAGGTTGAGGGATTCCTACTGTGAAATGTTATGTGCCTCTTTGTGGGAGTATGTGTTATGTATAACATCTTAATGATAAGTTGTGCAAATTGTTCATAGATTGTTTTGATGTTCTTTTATATGTTTTAATATATTTATTGTTTGCAAAGGGGAGAGATGTGTAGAGTTGCTGGAATGTTCCTATGCAATGTGGTATATGGAACTAGGAAAATGGAATGTATCCTTATGAAGAAAGGGGAGTTGGAGAGAGAAAACTGTAAGAGAGAGCTGGAGGTAACTAGATGAAGAATAAACCTGGAAGTTAACTGCCAATATTTGTGGTGGATCTTTACATAACTCTGTGCTATGGGTCTGCGGCTGTAACACAGAGTAATCCTTTTTCTTTACAAAAAGAAAATCCTGAATCAATGGTCACCACAAATCAAAGATATACAACACATGGTCTATACAAACACTGACTGTTTACTTCCTACTATGGGGAAGGCTTCCACTGAGTGTGACTATCCAAAACAAATAGTGTCCACAAACAGAAAGCAATCAACACACTGATGCCATCACCCCCAAAGCCACCAACATTCATATTCATGCGTCACCATGTCCAAAAATTGAACAGAACATCTGGAAACTATGCTTACAGCTCTACAAGTCCATCAGGTCTATTAAATTAAATCTCAGGCACCCTCAATTTCACCGCTCTCTGTGGGATTTCAGCCCGTAATGTCTCCTCACATCCAATACTGGACAAGATACAAGAAGCAAACAAACTTCAACACATGTATCATGCAATAGAATCCAAGTTATACAACATGGCTATGAAAATATTGACAAAGCCAATACATCTCTCATAAGTGAGACCCTATTGGCTTTGATGACTCACCTGTGAAGGTCAGCTTATTGTTCACAGGTCTTCATGTTGGGTGGTGTAACCCTTTCCTAAAATGCACTCTTAGCATGTACCACAGGGGGTGTGAGACACAGTTCCTTTTTTAAACACTTTATTTTCATTTTTCACCATTACAGTAATGATATAGATGACAATAGGCAATGCCAACCCACCCTGAAGTTGACATGCCTCACAGCCAAGCATTAAACCAATTACATCAAGCGAGAAAAAAATTCAGAGGTACACATTTATTCTAGTGTGTCATGCTCTGAGGAGCTCTGTGCTGACGAAGACATTACATGCAGCTCTGCTTTGTGGACCAATTCAGGAACACCAGCTGGTGCCACTTTTAAGGTTTGGTCCTTTTTCATGTATGTCTTGAAAGGTATCCACATGGATTTGAACTTGTCCATTCTATCATGTACTAAGGCTGTTAGTCTCTCGAGATCATGGGTAGTCCATATTTTCTCCCCACCATACATGTATTGGTGGGTCTGTTGGCTGTTTCCAAAATTGGGCAAGAGCCTGGTTCCGGCAGAATGTAGGTGTGTGATAAATTTACCAAAGTGCATAGCTAGTGGATAGAGGTTGCCTATGCCGGGATCACCTAGTAGAATGGGTAGTGGTTCCAGTGAGAGCATGATGCCTGTTACATCCCTAATGTGAGACAAGATTTCTTTCCAATAGGACTAGATTAGGGAGCACGACCACCACATGTGAAAATATGTTCCCCATTCCCAACAACCCCACCAGCAGATGTCCAAATTGCCAAACATCCTGTGCAGTCGTGTGGGAGGTAGGTAGCAACGGGTGAGCAAATTATATGTGTTTTCTTTATGTGCGGTGCAGATGGACAATTTAGCTGCTCTACGCCATATCTTTTCCTATGTATCAGAAGGGATTTCGCAGCCCAGGTCCCTTTTCCATGCAAGTGTGTATTTATGCTTGGTATTTGTGTCAAGGTTTGTGATAGCTCGCTGTAGCAGAGGTATACCTTTTTACGTTATTTTGTCTGCAAAGTACGTTTCTAGCGCAATTGTCTCCCTTTCCACTTTGTCCTTCACTCGCCGCGTGCCCACCCAATGAAGAAATTGTGTGAGGCGATAGTTGTCATTCCTTCCCAGGCACCAGTCTGCCTGTAACTCGTCCTGAGGGCAGAGTTCACCATCAAAATATAGGTTGCTTAAGTTAGGTGGGTTCCTCACGTTCCGATGAGCAAACGTCGGGTCCACAATGCTCGCTGGAAAATCTGGTTGCTGATAATGGGCATTAATGGGGTTGGAAAGGAGGTAGCGCCTGATTTGCACCAGACTTGTTGCCATTATTCCAATAATATAGGAGTTCTGTTGAGTATGTGTCATTTTTCGGGTCGTTCTCTCTGGGGGAGCTGTAGGGAGCTGTAGTATTGCCTGCAGCGGGGTAGGGGAGAAGTGATGCTCAATATGAAGCCGGCCTCCATCATTAACATTACAATTCCAGTCGAGTGCTGGATGAAGCTGTGCGGCCAAGATGTAAGATTAGATGTTTGGAACCCCAACCCTTCTTCTGAAGGAGATTTGTAAAGGGTTGTTCTCGGAACTCTAGGAACCCATTCCCTCCACACGAAGGCTAAAAGCATTTGCTGGATAAGGTCTAGGGTGGCTGTGGGAAACTTCAGAGGAAGTGATTGAAGTGGCAGAAAATACATCTTCACTGACGTCATGGATCCTTACCAAGAAATCTTGAGTCGGCCCCACCCCTAGAGAGAATCTTGTATAAGATGCAAAGCAGGGCCGGGACATTACACTGATATGTATTTCCTGAGGAACTCAGGATGTTAACTCCCAGGTACGGGATAGAATCATGTGCCCATGCAAAGCCGCTATGGAGGAGTGTGTTATGGGATCCCTCCGTGTCTGTAGCCACACCCATGCCACAGGGTTTGGAATAGTCAAACAAAAGACCTGATGCTTCTGCAAATCTGGCCAGTTTCTCCTTTAGCGCAGGGATGGAGGTGGTGGAGCCAGTGAGGAAAGAGAGCACATCATCTGCATAAAGTGCCAATTTATATTTTTTGCCGCCCACTCAAAGGCCTTTAATGTTGGGATTGTTCTGCACTCTCTGAACGAAAGGCTTGCTCGAGAAGGCAAATATTAGTAGTGAAAGTGGGCATCCTTGTCTGGTGCCCCTTGCGATGGTTAACAATGGTGAGAGCTCACCGTTTACCTTTATTTTTATTGTTTGGTCTTGGTAGTTAGCCAATATTATTTGCTCCAGCCACGCACCCATGTGGATCTTATCTAGCAGCTTAGATATATAAGGCAAATTGACCCTGTCGAATGCCTTCTCTGAGACCAGTGAGAAAACGACAGTTGGTGTCTTGACTCTTTCAACCACTTCGATAAGGGTGGTGCCTAACCTGGTGTTGTCGCTAGCATGTCGATTGTGAATGAACCCTGTTTGATGGGGTGATATCAGGGTGTCCCAGTTTGAGTGGAGCTGAGAGACTATTATCGATATAAATATTTTGGCGTTGTTGTTGAGGACTGCAATGGGTCGATATACAGGACATGCAGTAGGGTCTTTCTGGGGTTTTAAGAGGAGAGTAATTTGTGCCCCTAGCATCACTTCTTGGACGATGCCCGGGTGACGATATCATTAGAGATCACAGCCAATGATGCAGCAAGGAGAGTAGCAAATTCCTTATAGAATGAAGTAGGAAAGCTACCCAGGCCTGGGGCTTTTCGGGTTGGTAGGTAGCAAATTTCAACTCTGACCTCCTCTGCTGATATTTCTTCCTCATGAGGCGTAGGGTCTTCGGGCCTCACGGAGCAATGGTAAGAGGACAAGTAAGCATTCTGCACGTCCGATTGTAGGCTATCCCCAGCAAAAAGCAAAGTGTAGTATGTGGTGAAGCAATTAGGATATTCTTAGTGGGCGTCTGGGAGGTACTCTGCTTGTCATGTATGCAATGAATATGATTTCTGGTGTGCACCTCTTTGAGTCTACATGCCAACAGAATGTCCGCCTTGTCACTGTGTTCATGGTATGTGCGCTCTAAGTAAACTAGTTTTTTCGCTGCATTGCACATAAGTAGTAGTTCTCCTCTAACCTTTAAAACCTAAAGTTTCTTATGTGTGCGGAGTGAGTTGTCCTGCTTATGCTGTGTCTCTAGGCATCGCAGTCCATCGTCCAGTTTGTCTTTTAACCTCTGTAGTAAAGGAGATGAGTTCTACCCGTATTACTGCTTTCGGCAAATGCCATACAACTGTCTGGCTCACCTTGTTGTTATTGTTTTCTTTGAAGTAATATTCTATTGCCTCTTTTATACGGTCTCTCACTGTGAAGTCCCTGAATGCTATTTCGTTGAGGAGCCACGGATGATGGAGGCAGGAATAGGGTAGTGCAGTTGCGGCCGGCATTAATCGTGGGTGAGGGGGCGGGGGGTTCGCGTGGGGGTTGTTGCGCGGGGAGGGTCGCGCGGGGATGGGGGGGGTTAATGTAAAAATAAATAAAAAACGTACCTGTCCGCCGGACGGATCCAGCGTTTTCTCGGCGCCTGCTCCAGGAACAGGAAGCAGGCAGCCTCCCTCCCCTAAGCCAATCACAATGCTGCAATGAAAGCGTTGTGATTGGTGGGGGCGCCGCCCAGCCAGGGACTTACGAGGAGGACATTTTCTCCATGTAGGCTGCATAGCAGCCTACATGGAGAAAGGGCAGAGTGCGCATGACTGGTTTGGGGGGCCCCAGAGGGCCGACCAAACAGTCATTGCGCCCTCAGGAGTAGGCACACCACTCCTCCCCTGCTCGCAGAGCAGCCCCGCTCACCTGCCCGAAACTAAACATAAAATGGTAATAATGGGAAGTTATTACCATTTTATGTTTCTGCTTCTCACACTGCGAGAAAGCAGTGGGGCGACACTCCTCCACCCTAGTGGAGGAGCCGCCCCTGGTGCAGTGTCTAGGTTCAACAACACTGCTTGATGGTCTGAAATCATTTTGAGACCTATGTCTTGTGCCACTATCTGAGGACGAAGGGCTGTGGAAGCCAGAAAATAGTCAATGCATGTGTATGATCTATGGACGTTGAAGTAAAAAGTAAAGTCCCTGTCACCTGGGTGTTGTATTCTCCAGATGACCTCTAAACTCAAGTCCATTCAGCTCTGGACCAATGAAGGAGGTGCTCTCATCTGGCCTGGTCGTGTTGGGGATCTGTCCTGTTCTGCATAGAGAGTGGTGTTAAAATCTACCCCACCCCTCACAAAAATGTGTCCTTTAGATTAGTGTGTGATCCGAGGCATCGCGATTACATAGAACTGTTTTTTCCCATTATTTTTTTTGTTGAATCTTTTTATTAAACAACAAAACGACATCTCATTCACAGTTTGGCAGATTCATTCACTTTGCATGATCAAGAGCACAATCTTCACCGTTATACAATATGCCTGATACAGTAATGTAGTGATCTCTATGGTGTTACAGGATCTTCCAAAGAGAGAACAACTGGGGGTTCGCAAATATTACCACAGTAGTTATTCCATTTGCTCCATATATCTATCCATTTCTTGGGGCACCCTCTAGAGACATACACATATTTCTCACGCAGCATGCACCAGCCCATGTCCGCTTTACACCCTTCAACGGCGGGTGGTGCCGTGTCCCGCCACAGTCTTGCCAGGTTCCTTTTTGCGACCATCATCCCCAGCGTTACCCAAGTACGGTCCTTTCTGCCTAAATCTGTGGGCTCCCAGACATTTAAGAGACATCTCTTAGCCTCGACCCCAACCACAAGTCCGAGGACCTCCCCCATACTAGCGTGTATCCCCCTCCAATACCTCTGTATGCTATCACACTCCCACAGGATATGCATAAAGGTGCCCTCCTGCCCGCATTGTCTCCTGCATATGCCCTCCTCCGCCCTTCCCATACGGACAAGCCTAGTCCCGGTAATATAAATTCTATGTAGGATCTTCAGTTGGACCAGGCATAGCCTGGAGGAAATTGCCACTTCTCTCGGGGAGGCCATTGCCTCCTGCCACTCCTTGTCATCAAGTTCCAACCCATCGCTCCCCAACGTTCCCGAAGCACTTGGAGGGGGTCTAGCGTATTATTGACCAGTTTCTTGTATGTCAAAGAGACTGCCTTCGTTGGTAGGTAACCATTGAGCAGTCTATCCTCCAACGGCAACGTTTTTTCCCATTATTGAATGCATAGAGAGAGCAATGGTGATGGCAAGGCCGCCCAGTCTGGCCTAGATCCCAACCAGTCTCTTCCGCTTCTCTTGCAGTTTTGACCCGGGCTCGGAAAATTGACCATGTCAAAGCAATATGGCTATGCCTCTTGTTTTAGAAGTGGTAACTGCATGGTATGTTTGTGGAGGAGGGGAGTCTCTTGAAGGAGGGTAGATCCACTTCCTTGGCTTTAAGCCACAATAGGAGGGCTCTCCTTTTTACCAGAGAGTTGAGCCCTTGTGTGTTAAGTGTGATGACCGACAGCACTGTAATGGGGCACAGAGAAAGTTCCCTGTAATCAGGGTAAAACCCTTCTAATAGTGAAACCCATGTCTTTCACAGAGAGGGTTGAAGTGGGGAGGGAAACTGTGCTGTTATTTGTGTAACGCTGTTTGCGCTGTAACAATGGGTACAATAAATAAGTGAAACACATGAAACTAAATAATAACCAAAACATAGCTGTGAACATAGATAAACAAGCCAAATTTTTGAAAGTAAACATACAAACTTGTCCATAGGCTGCCACTTTGGGTGAGGCTCACAAGAGTGTGGGGCTAGCTCCAAGGTCGAGTCTGGGAGCCCTCGCCTGTTTCTGAAGCAAGCAAGTGTGGTGCAGCGAACACGTTCAGAGTCTTGCAGCAGGCCATTGATGGTGATAGCAGGTGATCCCAGGAGCAGACCAAGACATGCAACAGGGAAATCTGCCTCTGCAGAGATGGTTTGGTCTTGGTTCAATAGGGACTGGCTCCCCTGCAATGTTATTTCCCAAAATGGTGAATGTCCTCAATCCTCTTCAGAGGTGGCCGGTCTGGTCTCTTTGCCCCATAGCTTTAGCAGTCTTTCCCATTCCATGTGGGCTTTATTGGTATTAGGTGTGTGCCAGGCTTCTTGGATGTCATTTCTAGGTGATGCCACTCCCCCATCAAGGTCATCGCTGGTACCCACTTGGTCCAGCATGTTTCTTGCTTGCTCAGTCTCCTGGATGCTATGTTGTGTGCCTTTGTAGCTGAAGTTCTGGTTTCTCAGAAATGAACCAGTTCCTGTTGCCTAACGGCACGTGGGAAAGCCTCTTTATCCGCGAGGAAGTGGACTCTTGTGAGTACATCTGGTATCAGATTCTTTTTCAGCTGATAATTTTTGATAGCACTCTATATGTGCCAGGGAGGCGGGTCCGTCATTTGGTTCTGAAAGAGGTGGTGGAACAGGGCCAATACGTATTCCTCTTGGTCTTTATTGGGGATCTCTTTGGACACCCCACAGATTTGGATGCTGTTCCTCCGGGATCGAATTTCAATATCATTCATCTTGTCGATGACATCCATCTGACGAGTTTTTATGACACTCAATCAATCCATCAACCATAAGCTTTATTTTGTTATAATGAAAAACCATAAAAACATACAACAAATACACACTGAGATAAAAATCATACAGATGGTTAAAATCATTAAGATACATAAATACAATTCATACAGCTATACCAAACTGCGGTCAATCCCTCATTGAATTTCTTGATCTTACTGCAGCTTTTAAAAAACTAGCAACATTAAAAACAATGTCCACAGAGAGAATTTGTAGAAAGAGGAGAGCAGGCCATGCTTGTTTAAAATCTTGTGCTTTTTAAAGAGGGGCTAAAAAGGCCTTTCTTGGGATCTCTTATAATTTACAAAACAGAATAAAATGCATAGTATCCTGCGAAGACACCTGGTCTCAGCAGCAGGGTGCTAAGGAGGACGTTTCTTGCCAACCCCGAGGGAATGCAAGTAAATGAGGTAGCAAATTTAGCCTAAACCTAGGGAGCAGAAATCGTGCATGACTAGAAGTGAATGCTGTGAGGTTTGGGTTCTATGCATAAATTGGTTTTCAATAGCAAATATCCTCACCAACACTTTCTGGAGAGACAGAGACTCTCTCCCCTGTAATCGGTGTCTCAAGAAGTTGTCACTAACCCAGCCTAGATCTGCCTTCACAATCTGGTCAGAAAAGGTAAATAGATCTCCCTTTCTAAATTCTGAAAGGATACCTTAATTTACTTTAACCATGGAATTTTCAAAGCAAAATCAAGAGATAGACAATCCTGCAGTATTGCTCTATTTAACTGAGCTCCTTTGGTCCAGATATCAACCCCACATAAAAGGGCACAAAGAGCTATACTATCAGTAAGATAGCTTACCCCCAGCTCTTTACGGATTATATAAGAGGGGGTACTCTGGGGGGCACAAAGAGGACATCTCAGAAATTTGTTTTCGGCCACCTGCAGGGAGTCGTGCTTTGTAGAGCTCCAGATGGCACTCCTATAAGATGCTTTGGAGATGCACTTAGCTTGATAGACTTGTAACAAGGTGCTGATCAACTTCCTACCCAGTCTGGAAGCAAATTTCCAAACAGCTGCATTGGTCCGAGCAAGGCCCAACAGCTTGCCGTATAATAAGGGATTCCAGCGTAGTTTGACATCGAACAAGACACCCAGGTACAAAAAAACTTTGACTCTCATGAGGGTCTGAGTGCCTATCGTGAAGGTTTGAGTCTTCGAATTTCTTCGACTAGTTACCATTACATGGGACTTACTGATATTGGTGCTGAGATCTAACTCTTCCATAAAGCCCACAAATAGATTTATAGGGGCTTGCAAGGCCCTGGCCGTTTCAGCCATAATCACAGCATCATCCACATAAAGCAGAACAGGCAGGTGCCGACCTTTTACTTGCAGACAATCAGTTCCCTCTCTACCAAGATTTGTTCAAGTTTATTTATATATAGGTGAATAGAAACGGGGACATGATGCACCCCTGCCTACACCATGCTTTGTATTAAAAATCTCTGTACAGTTGGAGTCGGAGGTATATCTTACCAAAGTCATGATCTGGGCATGACGGTCCCTCAAGAAGTTAACTATGTCCTGGTCTACTCCCCATGTCCAAGATAATTCTCCAATGTTTATTGCGATTAACTCATTCAAATGTCGAAGTTAAATCCATAAAGTCTAACTGGATAGATCCCTTTCAACCCGATGTGTATTTATTCAAGATTAGATAAAGATTCAGACAATGGTTGTTAGTAGATCTTCCAGGTCTAAAGCCATATTGGAGATCATAAAGGATGTTATTATCCCGGTACCAAGCTGTTAGTCAATCCAACAAGACCCCCCCCCTAGGTCTTTAAATGCCGAATCAAGCAGGGAGAAGGGATAGCTATCCCTGTCCCCTTTTTTGAATATTGGGACTATAACTGTGGAAGCCCAGGAGGGGGAGGACCTTCCTTCACAGAGGCGTTCAAGACATTGGTTAAAACGGGGGCCCAGCTGTCAATATCACTCAAGTATAGATCTGGAGGAATCCCATCAGGTCCAGGTGCCTTGTTTTTGTATAGGCCCAGGATTCCCTTTTTTATCGCAGTTTTGGTGAAAACTAGATGGGACACCCCTTCAGGAGGCTATACTTCATCATAATTCACGGAGACTGTCCCATAATTATATACCCACACCCTCGAAGTGGGAAACCTAACTGTCTGGTTTAATGTAAAGCACTAGGGCGGGAGCATCGTCTGAGCAAAAAAAAAGGTTGATTGATGGTGGCAAAAAATTTGTCACTGTCCCTTAAACAACACAGGCCAAGCAAATTATTTCTTGCTGCATCCCTGATCTCATTTTGGCACCTAATCACTTCAGCTTTATAGTTGCTTCGGCATTGAACCACCAGAGAAGCATCCCTAGGGAACACCCTTAGGGCCTTTTTCAACTCTCTCTCGAGGCATGTAAACACCCTTTATCAAACCATGTCGGGCCAGCAAGAACTCTAGGGCCCTCAGGGCAGCTAAGAGACTCGGAGACTACACAGGCAATATGGAAGAAAGCATTCAAAATCTTCCTGGAACAAGACGACCCATTTAAAAATATATATATTTTCTTATTGGCATTTTGTAAATCGTTACAATTGCTGGATGCGAAAATGTTCAACAGTACAAACATATGCACATATTACTCATAAATCAACAGTAACAAACACCTTTTAGGACAAGCACCTTCATTTGACTGTGCCACCGACCTGCTTCCATATATAATACAGTTTAGATCTTACTTGCCTACAACCTTTTTACAATAGGCGAGCCTACGATCCACGCAACATTACACTACTCGATCTGTAGTGCAGTTCCTATAGTACCCCTGCAGGACCTGCGCTTGTGGATAACATACGCTGTGGGCCTGGTGGCAGACTGATTCTGAGCACCCCCACCGCGTATGTTAGCCTGTTTGCATTAGCTAGCTCACAGTGCCACTAGAATCTCCTTTTTATCAGAGAGATTAGTTTTTGGCAACCTCAGTACACGACAACCCTGATTCCTCAGACTCGTGGAAACAATGTACTACTTTTCGCTCAGTCACTCGTGCTTGCTCATTTGGTCTCAGAGAGTTACACAGAAGAAACTGTCGAGCGTGTTTACAATAAGAATTTATTGCACAGTTGTTCTTCTAATAGAAAATATATGTGCTGCGACAACTGTTAAACAGTAGCAGAGATATATGATCAGCAGTACAGTGAATAAAAAAGGATAGTACAGTTCTACCATTTTGCAATAGTCATGAACATATACATGAATATAAAATGCATTTATAAAATAAAGCGCGTACTCCTACGATGCCTGTCTAGATGTACCTAAGTGTACCTAGCATGTGAGTAGGTGCGAAAGAAGCCAAGAATCCCGCTAGGATTTAGTCTAACCCCATTACCTGAATAATGAGAGAGTGGGACCTCGTCCTGGTCTCGAGTTGGACACCCCGCAAGGGATGATTAGACCACTGTCAGCTGGAGCGACTGCATGCAGGAGCCTCAGCGTCTCTGGTCAGTGTGTCGGCCTGGAAGTCTCGGTTCCCTCTAACTACTGATAGCAAGAGGTGCTGTATTTATACAGAAAAGTATAGAGTCCCTTTGTCCCTTGTGTCTTGTGTTAGCCATTGTTGGGTATGAAGATGACGTATGGGATGAACCGGTTACGTAGATGTTTATGCAGGTGGATCCTAGCCCCTGCCTGGTTTCCTAGAACTCTTATGAATATTTAATCATACTGGATGAGCACATCGAAGATGGTATAGGAGGCCATTGTTTGGGAAAAACCCTCCTTCTGTACCCAAACCACAGTCTAGATAAGGTTTAGCCCTCAGCGCCCTTTATTGTGGAGAATAGGGAACTAATGTAGGTGAAAGATTATGCCTATATTAGGGCATCTCAAACTATGCCTATATTAGGGCATCTATATGAAACATAGCACCCACTCCTCTTAATAGTCAACAATAATAAACAATGATAGCAAACTACGAAGTCATACTAGGTGGTAGCGCATATAATTGTCAGTGAGCCACATAAAAACATTTTTAACATTTTAAAAGCATATTTAAAAACATTTCTAAGAGGGGAAAAATGTGTAGAGTCAGTTTTTGAATTTGTACTCAAGCTAAAGCTCTAGCTGAGTTCATTTATAGAATTTAAAACTTTTACCAGCGTTCTAGAAGGCCATGCTTTCTTTAGCGATAGTGTCAATTAGTAGGAAATGTTCCAAATTTAATCAGAGTCGAAATGAAAAAGGAAACTCCGAATTCTTTCCCAGCACATGATGAGCCAATTGAAGATTAAGTGTCCTGGCTGGGAGACGCAACATCACAGTCACTTGCTGTAGGGGACGGGAATTGTAATATTTCACACAGTACGTCGATGGAGCACAGATGATATTCAGTACTGCCCATAGTTGGCATATCGGCAGCCGGTGCTGTAGTCGATACCTCAGTGCCCGTAGTGCTAGTTGTAGTGCTTGTGCTGGTGTCAGCGCTAGTGGTGGCTGAGTTGATGCTCACCCCAGTTGTAGCAAAAGGCGCCTGCGGGTTTTCAAGGAATGCATTCGTCAGGATAGGAATACGCTGGGGACACAGCCGAGCTGGGACCTCAGCGGTTCCAGCCTCGTGTTCAAGTCCGCAGGCGTTTCTGACTCGAGTGTCAGACAGATGTCCAACACGCATTCTTCACCGCAAAACAGGCATCGAAGAACAGGTAAGATGCAGTCCATCCAGACTGGTCTAAACGATAAGAACCAAGAAGCACTCAGTTCTCGTAGGCGAGGCGCGCCCAGATGTTGTACCATGCGTTCACGGTATCTATGATCCAGAAGAGCTTTCGCCATTTCGTTCGTGATTGGGCCGTCCATTGCGTATCAGGAAAATGACGATCAGGATTCCAGCTATTAAAAGCAGTATCAGAGGTAAACCTCCAAAGATGCTTTCAAATACGGAGTGTATAAAATTTGGGATAACTCCGAGGACTGTATGGGAGGTGCTTAGAAAACCTGACCCTATGGTCTTAAATAAGTGTACAATACCACTTGTATCAGGCATGTTAAAGATACGACCCACCATTTCTACGAAATGAAAGGGGCAGTTTGTACGAATAAGTGCCTGTATCTCGGTCGAGGTCCTTGCAACTTGAAGATCAAAGGTCTCTCGAGCGGAGGTTAAGGGTACAGTTTGCTGTAAAAGCATGGCTTTCATTCTGCTCAAAGCGTCAAATTTTATAAAAGATATCTCTAGCGAAGGCCACAAAGGCGCCGCCCTGACTGTACTTGTTGGGGGAAACAATACTTGCATACAGCAAGTAACCCTGGCGTTCACGGTGACCAGATAGGCGATGCCCGGAAGCATGCCACAGCAACCTTGATCATTCAGCATCAAGTAGCTCCCATTCGAGAGTAACTCGAAAACTGGTGTGATCACGGCAGCTGGAGTTCCTTTCATGTGGCAAGACAGATTCGCCACCGAACCATTATAAGCTCCGTGTAAAATAATGTCCTGACACATGAGAGAGCCGCTTAAAGCATTCCTGCAGTTTGTACCACTCAGGAATACTTCACGATCCCCGCTCCGGCATCGAAATCTATATGGTAATTCCCAGGATTCCTTAATGTATTCTTTACCCAATTTTTCATATCTGCCTGCCTGCCTTTGCTCAAGGCAATACTGAAACTGAAAGGTCGTGACCGGGAGAGTGATATGGCCGTGTATTAGCCATTCTGTTGATGGTGATTCCGCCACTGTGAATGGTAGCCTGTCCAGTTTTTCAATACGCAGCATTGTATATTTAGCTCCCCTTTGTGCCATTTCTATCTGTGTATCTGTTAGATTGTATTCAGAAAACAGAGACGTACTGTTTATAAAACGCCAAGGCACAAAGCCTGCAATCAAAGATTTCAGCGTCCAGCTTAATAACATAATAGAACGTAACTGAGATTGGCTGTGTTGTAATATGGCTAAATCCTGTTCCAGTATGTCGATAGCAGAAGATACAATGTTGCCCAATGAATATATCCTGGAGGTCAAAGTTGTTAACCCATTATCTACCACAGCTAAAGCTTTTTCTAAGTTTATACGGTCTATTTCCCGTATTCTCTCTGCGGCCTCTTGTTGGGAAATCTTCCAGTTTTCATTATAGGCAGCATATATGCCTGCATATATGAAACGTTTATGACGTGGTTTCCGGGGTCCTAGTAAAAAGTCCCTAAGATCCATGTCAAGTGAGAGTAAATATGAGTGTTGTTTCACTTCTGCAAGCGTTGAGGTTTCTAGCCAACCGAGGCACAACTTCCCAACACTGTAGGATGTCACTACCCCTGGATGTTCTCTCTGAACATAACGAGGGTCTGGCCTATGGATACTGAGTCCCTCGGTGATGTTCAGGAATCGCTTATGACAGCTATTCGTGTCTAAGGGCCAAACCACCCACTGTTTCCAATTTGGGTCTGTTCTATTGTACTCTAAGATGTCATCCACTTTTGCCCCTTCTTTTGTAGTTGAATTCTGCCACCCCCCCATATGTCAGTGTTGGAAACCTAGGGGTGTTCAGGTCCTTGCTCTTGGCTAGTCCAAGACAGGATGTCTGTTGCACAGTAGCATTTAAAAAGATCAACAGCTGTGGAATGAGGCATGCTCTAAATAGTGCCTCTGTACCCTGGACTTGCCAGTCCCTTGAACCCCAAACTGATTTTAAGTCAATTTCGTCTTTCCATAGGTCGAAACCCTGTTCAGACAATTGGGCCAAAAAGGAAGCAGAGTAAATCTGTTTAGTGTTTGTCAACATAATTTTCAGTGCTGATACTGGTGCAACCTTGTAGTAATATGAGGCTGGATCTGTGGTGTTAAACCCTGAAAAGTATGAAAATTTCTGTGCAAACGTTTGTGAACTACTTTTTGGTGGTGTTGGGCAATGTTCCCACTGATGGTACTCAAAAACAATCCTAGGTGAAATGGATTTGTGCAGGAAATGATGACCATAATGTTGGTAACAGTACAATGTGTCATAATCTGAAGAACCCTCTAACATTTCATTATTAGAAAATGCAGCATTTTTCTCTAAATCAGACAACATGTTATTAACTGTTTCAGAGTCCCAATCATCAGAAAATGTACTTGAGGTAATGATATCACTTAATGAAATTTTAAATATATAATTAATTTTTAAAAGTTCGGTCGGACCGAATATGTTAAAATCAACCTTGTCCCATACTATACCATCCGGTATAGGAACTGCTGTAATGTTCACTGATGACAAGTCTCTTTGCTCACGATGTGATGATGGATGTGGCTTCAGTAGTATGTTGACCTTTTGGGCTGTGGAGCTTTGTTGAAGATAGCGTCCATTAATAAGCATACTAAAAGTTAGTGCCAAGCCAGAAAAGAAAAAACAATATCCCAGAAATTACCCAGAGTTCTATCCAAGGCGAGACCAGGTATGTCTTTTTTAGAAAGTGAAGAAAGTTCTTTATTTGTTGCATGAATGGTGTTTTGGCTGGCGTCGTTTCCGGCTCGCTTGGATCCAGAGAAAACGTATCAAAGTTCATGAAATAGCCAGAAGCAGTTCGATCAATTGTAGAAATTGCATCGGGATTAGTTGAAATGTTACTTTGCTCTTGACGAGGCATGTTGACGTAGACTTCTGTATTAGGTCTAATTGCAACTTGTGAATTAGTCTGATGTTCATTTTGAATTTGAATGTTTGGTTCAAGTGGAACAAGTTCCATAGCATTGTTGCTTAGTCCTTCATTCCTTACAGGTGGCTCTTCAAACGTGATGAGTCTTTCTGTTTGAACTTCTTGGATTGTAGCTAGAGGAGGGCGTCTGCTACTGTGGTGACCATGAGGCCTACTGCTTATTATTGGCCATATAGTGCGGTTTGATTAAGTCGATTGAGACAAATCTTTTCTCCTTTTTCCCAGCAAGAGGCGGCAAAAGTACAATTCTTGTTCCTTGTACTGGAAGGACTGGTACAGGTGTTCTGTATGAAGGTCCAAATTCCTTTTATCCGCAATTTTCTCTCTGACCAGATCCCCGACTTTTGGGATCCAGACAGGTCTTGCCGTGTCTGCCTTGACTTCCCCAGTGGCGGTCTGCTTTAATCGGACATTGCTTTGTTTTGCCCTGGATTCATTTTGGGGTACGTGCATCAAGAAATGCTTTTGCGAGCCCACAATTGCGATTATTAAGGAATCGCAATTAGGGACTCTCAAGAGCATATGCATGTAGAAATCGCTATTAAAATAGCGATTTCTAAACATTCCTTATTTGCGACTTGCAAATTGCGAGTCGCAATTAAGGAATGGGTTCCCCTTCATTCCTATGGGCCTACAGGCCCATAGGAATGAATGGGAAATTGCATGCGCAATTTGCGAGTACCAAAGGTGTCAAAACGACACCCCGTTGCACCCCTGAAATTGTGATGTGCACCCATGTTGCGCACACACATGCCCCAAGGGCATGTGTGTGTGTAACCTGAAACCTTGAAAAATGCACTTTAGTGCATTATTCAAGGTTTTTGCAAAATACAGACCAGAGTAATTTCTCTGTATTTTGCGTCCCCAAATAGCGAATTCACTATTTCTAAGTGCTTCTAGCATTGCATTTAAGGAGTCGCAAACTGCGATTCCTTAAATGCAATTGCAATTTAAGAAATCGCAATTAATTGCGATTTCTTAAATTGCGAGTGCCTAACACTTTGATGCATCGCAAAAGGCCTTTTTGCGGGCGCAAACGGCCGATTTTTGCGAATCGCACCGTTTGCACTCGCAAAAACCGTTGATGCATATGCCTGTTAGATCCTGTAAAACAGCCAAACGATCATGGATATCAAATGGTTTTTCATCCTCCACTGCACATTCGAAATCAAGATCAGGTACCCACATTAGTGTCCCAAAGAGGACTTCATGTGGAGTGACACCCCCTAAAGAGTTTCTTGGCTGGTTGTTTAACGCACGCTGTACCCCATAAAGGTGTTTGACCCAACTACCGCCCTTGCTTAATACCCTAGCTGTTAAAGATTGCTTTAAGTCCCGGTTTTTCCTCTCCACAACCGAATTTCCCTCGGGATGGTACGGAGAGGAATACCGCAATGCTACGCCCATTCCTTCCATGGCCTCTTTGTAAGCCAGAGAGCTAAACGCAGGTCCGCGGTCAGAATGTAATGTGCTAACTGCGTATGTGCCGATAAAGACTTGCAAATCTTTGATAACAGTTCGAGCATCAGCCGAGCGCTGAGGCCATACCCATAGGAACCTCGAGCAGGAATCCACTGCAACCATGATATATTTGTAAGCCCCGTCCGTTTGTAAGGAGCCGCAGTGGTCCAAGTACACACATGCGAGAGGTTTGTCTGATTTTAATAATGGCGTCTGCGTGGGTTTCGCTACCGTGGAGCCTTTCATCTGCTGGCAGATGTCGCAATTCAAGACATAGTCTTTAGTTTGCTTAGTTAACTCTGGCCACAAAAGCGCTGTTTCAATAAAGAAATAGTCGATGTAACACCTGTGTGCATAGAGCCCAAACCCTCGTGTGCTGCTCGTATTAAACCTTGCCTACGATCCAAATTTGGCATTACCCTATCCCCCACTCCAGGAATCTGAGCATATGGAATGTTACTTGCATCTAACTTGTAGGAGTATTTGAGTGGAAATTTTTTAGGTACTGTTGTGCTGCCTTTGCGTGAAGCAATGACAGCTACCATAATCTCACCGTCTATTCTCGTTTTGGAACGAGTGAGTGCAGCTATTGAAGCCATGCGAACAGCCCCCTTTGCGGCTTCATCAGCCAATGAATTCCCTTCAACGTGAACGCCATCATGTTGATGACTCAGTGTATGGATCACGTGAGTACTTGGTAGCTCGTTTTTCAACTCTGCTACCTGTTCCCATAGCATTTTATGCTTAATTGTGCCACCTTTCGCATCTTTAAACCCGTTTTGCTCCCAATGGTCTAGGTATTCATTATATGACTGAACACAGTAAAGCGAATCACACACGATTAGTGTGGGGAATTCATGATCCGTATTTACCAGTGCCAGTATCAGTGCTTTTAACTCTGCCAACTGTGCCGTGCAGTCTCCTAGCGATTGTGTTTTTGTGCAACTCGGATAGAACTTTCCATCCTGCATGTGACCTTTAACGATAGCACATGCTGCGCTGTATTGCTGCTTACTTCCTATGGCCGGTTGCGCAGATCCGTCAGTATAAATAATATATTCATACTGATCGAGAGGCAAGATTTCATTTGGTAGAGGATATTCGTGTTCATATTGCAGGAATGCCTGTGTTTTTAAACTTGGATCAAATCTATATTCAACGTCCGTTGCAGTAAGAGAATTAGCCCATTGTATCCATCTTGGATGTAAGGCTTTCGCATTTGGAATGCTAGCCTTTGTAACAGCTTCTAAAGCCGGTACCGGGGTTATGGCAATAATGCGTTTCCCCTGGGCCAGTGCTCTTTCTCTTGCTACAGCGGTCTGAACAGCTGTCAGGATTTTCTCTGTTGAAGTGAAACGCATTTCTACATTTGTGTACAGGTGTGATTTGTATGCGATTGGTACTGTTTCTCCTTCATTGAAGGTTAAGTAAGTGTACCCGCATTGACCCGCAATTATACGGATCACCAAGTGGCGTACGTTTACGCGTGTTTGCAAGTGTTTGGAAGCTATCATGTCTTCCTGCAGTGAACAAAGAATATTAGTATGTTCTTGTGTCCAATTTCTGGCTGAAAAGTCAGGTTTTATTAGGTCGTAGAAAGGTTTTACCCTTTGTGCGTAATCTAAAATGTATGTTCTGCCGAAATTTAGGAATCCCAGTATTGATTGTAAATTTTTTTAATGATTTTGGAGGCTGGAGCAGCGCACATTTTTCTAAAAAGTTTGCTGCTAGACTTTTCCCTTTACTTGACAGCTCATATCCCAAACATAGGACATTGAGGTGGGCTATTTATGATTTTTTAAAGTTAAATTTGTAGCCCTCAGTGGCAAATCCCATAATAATGGTGCTTACCCTGGTCAAGTGCCTCTCTAAGTCATCGTCCGTTAGATAAATATCATCAACATAGGACAATGCTTCTTCATCAAATTTTTGAAGTAACTCTATTACCCTTCCTAAAAATACCCCGGGGCTATTCTTATACCCTTGGGGGAGTCGACAAAATTGTCGCTGGGACCCTAACGCTGAGAATGCGGTCAAATACCTGCTTTCAGGCGCTATATTTTGGCAGAAAAATCCATTTGAGATATCAAGTGTTGTTTTGTATTTTTTCCGCACAATGTTATTCATTAATGCGGCACTATGTGCATTTTGGACAGCAAATGTCTTTGTGCATGAGTTTAAATGTCTGTAATCTAAAACTAGACGATATGTATTGTCGGGTTTAGAGACGGGAAACAAAGGATTGTTCATTGGAGAGGTACATTTTTCAATGACCCCCTGGTATTCAAGTTGATCTAAGATCTCCCTGACCTGTTTTTTAGCTTCTTGCTTTATTGGGTATTGCCTCTGAGCATTAGGTGAAACTTTTAACGGGATCACATGGTAGGTTGAATCCTCATCCCACCCAGCGTGATTTTTGTACAATGCTGGAGCTTGGGCTACTGCCCACTCCCGTGCATATGTATGTTTAAGGTGAACAGGAATAGGGTCGGAAAATGCAGGAAAAATTATACTTTCTCTCCTGGGGCACTCCATTACGAATGCTGGCGACCAATCTTGTTCGGCTAACAGGATGTCATCCCCAGATGATAAGTTCTTCCAAAAGAGACCTTTTACTTTCCTGGGCTTGTCCCCCTCCATCCGGAGTGTTATTTCATGTAACTTATGTGGGACGCTCACCCTTCTGTCTGGTGTTTCCACTGTGATGTAATCATTCAAGTCCGCTGTCACCAGAAATTCCTTCAGGTTCTAGCGAGCTATTGTTACTTTTGCCGCACTGTCTAGCATTGTCAGAGCCCATTCCCCGTTCAGAAGTTGTGTCCTCAGAATTCTGGGCATGTCTGCTTTTCAGACCAGCAACTTTCTTTTTCTTAAATTGAGGTTTTGATTTTGACTTATCTTCTTTTTTGGAAGTAAAGTATGGAGCGCGCTGCTTGTCTCTGGACTGTGTGCGCTCCTCTCTGTGTTCTGACCGTCCTTCTCTCTCAGAGTTTTTCTTCGAGCCCTGAAAGGAACGAGAGGAACGTGTATCAGTATCCTGATACCTGTCAGGTTTCTTAATATTGTCCCTATTCCTAAGGTTGTACCTCTCTTCAGAGGGCTCTTGTGGAGGAGACCTACCTCGGGACTGAGATCTGTTGTCTTTAAACTTTTGTTGTTTTTTATTATCCCACTTCTTTTTAGAAGAAGTCGGTGTCTGCTTAGAAGTGTCCTTTTCGGGACTGCCCATTAGTTGAGGATTTACAGCTTTCCCCCCCAAACTATCCCTGCCTAACTCTGCATACACAGTTTCAATTATTTTGGGTAGTTCATTCTCCTGTTCTAATGGAGAGAACTCCCGTAGGCGTTGGCGGATTGCCGCTGATGCTGCTTCCCCTTTAATGTTAGCTAGTATTATGGCTGATACCTGGTTGTAGTTATTTAATAACTTCATCCCTAAGTTCAGGGCAGGCTCTGCTTCGTACTCATTTTGTATTTGTCTTAATACATCTGGTATCACTGCTAATGAAGGAATAACATGAGTTCTGGTATATATGGCAGCAAAGACTGTACCCCAAGAGGTGCAATCCTCTAACTGTGGTGTAATCCCCATGGGCAAGCAGATTGTTAACATTCTGTGTTTTTCAAATGGTGTGGTATTTGGGAATACTGCTTCTAACTGGGTTATTTTCTGAGCTACCCAGAAAGGAATTTGTTCATGTTTTGTGGGCAATTTACCCATTACTGCGTGTAATGTTTGTGGAGTAATTTTAGTAGCTGTGCTCTGTGTAGGAGCTGTATTTGGTGTAATTACTGTTGGTTGGACCGCAAGTGTCCTCATGACGAATTGTGTCATGTTTCTGTAAAGTTTTATCAACTCTTTGTGTTGAAAAAGCAATTCATCGTTTGGCATTGTGTCAATGTCAGGATGTGGTGCATAGGTCGCTAATATCGGCCATGTTGCTCCTGGTCTTCCTAATGGACCGAGTCTTGCTCTTCTTCTTGAGTGCGGCAGGGCGCCATTAAACCAGAAATTATGTTCTTGGTAGGTAAGCGGAATCTCAATCTCCTCAAACGGAGTGCAGACCGCTGGGACTTCTTCATGTGTATTATAATGAAAAGTCTTTGTTATAGCATTTGCTGCTGGGAATGTAACCCATGAATAGAACACCTCTGTTTGGAAATCTTCGTGTGCCTCTATCACGAATATTACTACACCTCCTCTGGCTGGTACACCATTTTTGAGGAGTTTAACTGTGAGTGTGTGTCTTACATTGGGTGCAATTTGTATTGCATTGGCATCTTCCTCA
Source organism: Calotriton arnoldi (assembly GCA_963921515.1). Taxonomy (NCBI): domain Eukaryota; kingdom Metazoa; phylum Chordata; class Amphibia; order Caudata; family Salamandridae; genus Calotriton; species Calotriton arnoldi. Next base: position 2,399,910 of record CAWUFW010001996.1, on the reverse strand, counting down.
TCTGACTGACCTACTTGTGCCAGCGGATCTAATTCTCCGTTTTCGGTAGTCATTGTCTTAAGAACACGGAATAACTGTCTAAGGAAAATTAAGATAAGGTGTTTTGCACAATTTTGGGAACTAAATGTCCCTCAAGCTTGATTAACCAACAGCCAATAAATAGGATGTCTCGCCTACTCAGCTGTGGCGGAGTTTGTGCCCACCCACTCCAGACGTCTCTGGTTTTTGTGAGTAGTGGGTCTCTGAGAATAAGCATGGCTGCACTACACAGTTTCTACGGTTAAATAAGTACCAAACCAACGTTGGTGGCGCCATGTCGTGTAGTTCCTATAGTACCCCTGCAGGACCTGCGCTTGTGGATAACATATGCTGTGGGCCTGGTGGCAGACTGATTCTGAGCACCCCCACCGCGTATGTTAGCCTGTTTGCATTAGCTAGCTCACAGTGCCACTAGAATCTCCTTTTTATCAGAGAGATTAGTTTTTGGCAACCTCAGAACACGACAACCCTGATTCCTCAGACTCGTGGAAACAATGTACTACTTTTCGCTCAGTCACTCGTGCTTGCTCATTTGGTCTCAGAGAGTTACACAGAAGAAACAGTCGAGCGTGTTTACAATAAGAATTTATTGCACAGTTGTTCTTCTAGTATAAAATATATGTGCTGTGACAACTGTTAAACAGTAGCAGAGATATATGATCAGCAGTACAGTGAATAAAAAAGGATAGTACAGTTCTACCATTTTGCAATAGTCATGAACATATACATGAATATAAAATGCATTTATAAAATAAAACGCATACTCCTACGATGCCTGTCTGGATGTACCTAAGTGTACCTAGCATGTGAGTAGGTGCAAAAGAAGCCAAGAATCCTGCTAGGATTTAGTCAAACCCCATTACCTGAATAATGAGAGAGTGGGACCTCGTCCTGGTCTCGAGTTGGACACCCCGCAAGGGATGATTAGACCACTGTCAGCTGGAGCAACTGCATGCAGGAACCTCAGCGTCTCTGGTCAGTGTGTCGGCCTGGAAGTCTCGGTTCCCTCTAACTACTGATAGCAAGAGGTGCTGTATTTATACAGAAAAGTATAGAGTCCCTTTGTCCCTTGTGTCTTGTGTTAGCCATTGTTGGGTATAAAGATGACGTATGGGATGAACCGGTTACGTAGATGTTTATGCAGGTGGATCCTAGCCCCTGCCTGGTTTCCTAGAACTCTTATGGATATTTAATCATACTGGATGAGCACATCGAAGATGGTATAGGAGGCCATTGTTCGGGAAAAACCCTCCTTCTGTACCCAAACCACAGTCTAGATAAGGTTCAGCCCTCAGCGCCCGTTATTGTGGAGAATAGGGAACTAATGTAGGTGAAAGATTATGCCTATATTAGGGCATCTCAAACTATGCCTATATTAGGGCATCTATATGAAACATAACAGATCTAATTGCCTGCATCTGTAGAGGGGGGGCTAAGCGGGCATCCTGCACCTCTGACTGTGTAACCACTGCCTGATCTTGCTATTGTGCTCTCAACCAATCCAAAAAAGACCCCCAGATATCCTTTGGCCTAGACGTAGTGGGCATAAGCTCCCAATACACTGATAACTGAGATTGGCAAAATGCAACATCTTTTATCCAGTCTTTCGTGGCTGGGGCATTTGAGTTCCTCCAGTGCATGGCTACTCTACGTTTTGCAAGTAGTCATAACATGGCATGCAATTTCCTAGAGCTTGCAGGAGTCTCTTTCACATAGCCTAATAAACCTATCAGCGGGGAGGGCATTTTCTGTACATTAAGTATGTCCCCAATGATGTTGAAAATATCTGTCCAATAATTAGCTATGAGAGGACAGTGCCAGGCCATATGCTTGAACGTCGCAGAGTTTATTCTGCATCTCCAACACTCCGAAGTGTGCCGCAGACCCATGTGGTGGAGCTGGGCTGGGGTCCTGTAGTATCTGTGTAAATATTTAAACTGAATCAATCTCAATTTATAATTCGGGGACAACATCCTCAGTTGGTCACAGCAAAATTTCCATTGTTGCTCTGAGAGTGGTGGGTTGAGCTCTGAATTCCAAAGCTGAAGGGATTTGGGCTGCAATATGGGGCAGGAGATCTGCATTGATCAATATAGTTTGGTAATGAGTCTCCGGGGAGAGGGGCAAGTCAGCAGTTGTTCCAGGGCTAACAATGTAGGTGGTGCGTTGGGAAAGGTAGAATGAAGCTGACGGCAAGTAGCCTTAATGCGGTAATATAGGAATGAGGCTGAAAATGAGGGTGTAACATCCGACTCACCTTCCGGGGTGGAGCGAAAAGAGTCAGAAGGGTATAAATCCGCGTATGTAGTTATGCCCAGTTTATGGGCCTGATTAACATTGCCCCTATATTCCATCACCGGCAATTGGGGGTTATATGCCAGCACGATCGAGGGGGCAAATAGAACCTCAACCCCAGCTCTTCTCCTCAGACCATCCCAACTCCATCTTAACGTCTCAACAGTATCTATCTCATCACGCGGCCTTTTGAACTGCTTATATATCACAACTGAGAGTGGGACCGGAGCTGCCCTATCCAGTTCAATCTCCACATGTGGCTGAAACGCTATGGGATGAACCCAATAATGTAGGAACTGCGCCTGCGCGCAGTATGCATAAAGTTGTATGTCTGGCGCCCCTAGTCCACCCTGCGCCACTGGGAGGGTCAGCAGTTCCCACGATACTCTGGCCTGTTTACCAGCCCAAACCAGCGATATCATCAGAGAGCGCAAGGTCTTGAAGAAGGCCTGAGTGAGCGGGAGAGGGATATTGATGAATAAATATAAGAATTCAGGGAGAACTATCATTTTTGCAATGGCTATACGCCCCGCCAGAGAAAGAGGGAGTCTGGACCATGTCTTTATTTTACTCTCTAACCAGGACACCGCCCTACCATAGTGTTCATCCCATAGTTCTTGCACCTTGGTGCTGAGCTGGATTCCAAGTATCATACAGGGCCAGTCGCCCATTGAAGGGGGTAATCTAATGCAAATGGCTGTGTACAGGCTGTCAGTGGTAGAAGCACCGATTTTGACCAGTTAATTTGGATACCAGATAGTCCACCAAATTTTAGGATTTAACTAATTACTGGGTTTAGATTGACCACTGGATTATTAATATACAGGGTAATATCATCTGCATATAGCGACACTATGACTCCACGGGTGGTGAAGCCTAGTCCTCTATCAGCATGATGTTGCCTTAAGGCCGCAGCAAGTGGCTCCATAGCTATAGCAAAAAGCAACGGAGAAAGCGGGCAGCCTTGCCTCGTGCCTCTGGTAATGGTCAGCGGGGGGAAATCAGTCCATTCAGACGAAGTCTCGCCGTGAGTAGGGAGTAGAGCAGTTTTATTTGTCCTATGAATAAAGGGCTAAGGCCTAGTCTAGCAAGGATAGAGAATAAATAGTCCCACTCAAGTGAATCAAATGCTTTTGTAGCATCCAATACCGCCACCAAAGCTGGGTATTGAGGATTGAGGTAATGCAACACAGAGAAAAAGGTTCGGAGATTGTGTGAAGTGGACCTGCCAGGGATAAATCCAGATTGGTCTGGTCGCACGATAAGGGGTAACAGTGGTTGTAGTCTATTTGCTAGCAATTTGGCGTATATTTTGGTATCAACGTTTAATAGCGAAAGTGGCCTGTAAGAATCTCTGTCCTCCGGGGCTTTCCCGGGTTTAAGTAACGACAATATTATAGCTTCTCTCATTGTTGGGGGAAATTTCCCCATCTCCTGTGCCTCTCCATACACCGCCAGGAGTTGGGGCGCTATTAGATCTGCAGAAGACTTATAAAATGCCACTGTCAGGCCATCAGACCCTGGCGCCTTTCCAGAGGGGAGACTATTTATAACCTGCCTGATGTCGTCCACTGTGAATGGTTCGTCCAGATAATTTCTGTGGCCCTTGCTCAACCATAACAATTCAAGCCTGTCAAGGTATGCCTGAAACTCCTCCTGTGTAGCGTGAGAGGCTGAGGTGTAAAGGTTAGAGTAGTGCTGTGTAAACTGGTCCAGAATAACCTGTGGTCCTCTTACCACTTCCCGGTTATCATCTAGAATTTCAGAGATAAATGTCTCAGTAGTTGGAGTGCGTCGTGTATTAGCCAAGGTCCTACCAGGTCTGTCCCCCTCACCGAATCTGCGAGCACAGGCATATTTCCCCAAGAATTTCACTTCCCTGTCGGCTTCCTCCTCATATTTTGATATTTTTGCCCTAATAGTACTTAATATGTCTGTGTCACCAGTGCTATAGTATTGTGACTCAAGATCCTTGATATGGCCTTCAAGCTTTGTCAAAGTGAGTCTAATCGATCTCAGTACCCCAGCCTGCCTTGAGATACATTTCCCCCTGATAACCACCTTGAATGCTTCCCAAAGCACAGCCTGTGTCTGTACTGAACCTGCGTTTGTGGAGAAATATTCCGAGATGTCCCCTCTTATCTCTTCCCTGAACAACACGTCCAGCAGGGCATGTGGCGGTAGCCTCCAGCAGTTCGTCCTAGACTGGTCAGCTGGCACAGACAATTTTAAGAGAACCGGTGCATGATCTGACAGTGTTCTGGGCAAATGTCATGCAGAGTCGGTCCAAGCTGCTCTGTCAGGTGACACTAAATAGAAGTCAAGCCTGGACCATGCATTATGCTGAGTGGTGATGCAGGTGCCCTCATGTAGTGTTGGGTGTCTTTGGCGCCAAATGTCTACGAGCCCCTCCTCTGCAAGTATCTCGTTAATAGCGATGTTTGATCACGGGTGGAGCTTTCGGGTACCCCCTTTTCTGTCCTTGACATCATCGATCAAGGCATTAAAGTTGCCTCCCCATATAATCGAGTCATAACCCATTGTTTTTATCTTAGCCCAAACATCTCTAAAGAAATCAGGCTTGTCAACATTGGGGCCATACACTGCGGCCAACATGGCGCCCATCGTCCCCAATGTCCCCCCAAGAATTACATAACGGCCTTCTGGATCTATCTGTGAAGACGTTAATTTCCAGTGCAGTCCCCGCTTTACCAGAATAGATACCCCTCTAGCGTAATTCGAGTAAATGGCCGAGTATACAGCTCCCCAGATATCTATGTTGTGCCTAGCCAGGTTTGTGTGCACCAAACGTGTTTTGCTGAAATTATTTAACCCCCTAATGTTCCACGTGAGAAAATTATACTCTATCTATGGAGCATGACTGCGAGTCTCTTATGCGTGGACCCATGATGGCAAATACGCTGCTTCCTAAGGTTTGAGGTGTGTACATACTCATGAGACCAATCTGACTGTGACTGTGGTGAAGCAATAAGAGAGGGTGGCCTGCTGTCACTCTGCACTATATCCAATCTGACTGTGACTGTGGTGAAGCAATAAGAGAGGGTGGCCTGCTGTCACTCTGCACTATATCAGTTGGTAGAATTCTATCCCGTAGTGCTGTCCTTGTCAACATCCCTATCCCGCCCCCACCCACACCAACCCCCCCAATTAGGTTGAGTGAAAATCCCACCCCATTGTAACAAACTTCGCAACATGTCCCGGACTTGTGCCAAGGGACTGGTACTGGGAGATCTCCCCGGGGGCAGGGTGTACCGGCTTACTCCCCCACCTTAGATGGGGTGGCCACCAAGGCTTTTAAGAGCTCCACAGGCGCTCCTGAATGTTATTGTGTGTAACAATGGCTAGCGAGCCATATCCACACTATCTATAATCTATACATTGAAGTCGGATTACATTGCGGATAAATACAACAATACCTGACAATTATATGTCCATATATCAATCATTATCGCTCAGTCTAGCTTCTTGTCAGTTCCTGGTGGGCGATGTGGCTGTTTTCTTTGAGCTGCAGACAAATTTTAAAGCTGACTTGGCGTCTGTGAAATGATGAGCGGACCCCTCATAGTTGACTTTTAATTTGGCCGGGTACAGCATTGCGTATGGGATTTCCGCTTGTCGTAGTATCTTTTTCACTTGCAGGAATTCACGCCTGGCTGCTTGGACCGAGGGAGTGAAGTCAGGGAAAATGAAAATGGTATTGCCTATGTGGTTTATGCTTCCCTTTTCCCTAGACAACCTGAGAATGTTATCACGGTCCCGGTAGTTCAATATCCGTGCTAGGATTGGTCTAGGTGTGGAGCCTTCTGGAGGTCTAGGCCCCAATGTACGGTGAGCACGTTCTACAATGAAGAGGGCGGAGAGACTCGGATCAAACAGTTCGTGCATCAGTTCCTCGATGAATGGTTCCATTTTTGTTATTGCCATCGTTTCTGGAATACCTGTTATGCGTAAGTTGTTTCGGTGCGAACGAGCCTCCAAATCTTCATTCTTATCTTTAATTATGCTCTGTACCTTATCCATGTTCAGTAGTTGTTCTTTGGCCTCGACCCGGAACTCGTGTTCTTCCACTGCACGGTTGTCCAGGCGATCTAGACGCTGCTCGTGCACATCCACTTGCTTTTTTACCTGATCCAGCCTGGCATTCAGCAAATCCAGTTTATTGTCAATTATCTTTAGGCTAGATCTCATCTCTAGTAACAGGGCGTGGAGATCCTCACCTCCACCGTCCACTCCTTCTCGTGCACTAGATTCGTTGTCCGTATCAACGTCGTCATCCTTGTGCCTAGTGAGCCTCTTCTGTTCAAAGGAGAGCTTCGCCTGTTTTGCGTCGTGTTTCCCCATGATCAGTCTATAGTCGTTGATGCCGCAAGGGACAGGGGGTCTCAAACGACAAAATGCTCCGGGCAACTCGCAAAGTGGTCTCAGTGCAGGGTATAGTAAACCTTTCAAATCAGGGCCTAGACCTCCGGCAGGTATTCAGAACTAGGTATAGGCGAGCATCAGGTATGTTTCAGGGCAACTCGTGATTGCATCATGACTAATTCCCTTTTCCTTTATGTACCTGGGTACTGCGAGTCGGTCAATCGCTTATGCCCCAACCTTGTAATTACCCATGGCAGGAAGCTCACTCGCACCTCACCGCGAAGGTTGAAACGGGCTGTGTAACAGCTGAGGGGAGTATGTCGGCAGTAGTCTATTTCATCCAGGCCGGGTATTGACAAGAGCCCCAAATCAAAGTGCTGCCTGTATTATTCCATGCCTCACTGATGGGCCTCCCTTATCACTCCTGGAGCAAACATCTATTCCACCACGGCCACGGGGGGTCCCCGCAGCAAGGTTCGTGTCTAATACGTTCCAATATGCCGGGAACCACACGAGGAAGATCTACGGACGCGCAGTCCGGGCCTTTCCAGGAATCATCTGCAGGCCCCAGCAATCCCACTAGGACCAGAATTGCTCGCCTCGTCGACAGGCGGTCGCCTCCTCTGACCGGGCAGCTCAATCAGCCCCAGGTGCCCGAGGCATGGAGCGCAGTGGCAGGCCGTACCTTCGTCTGCCTCCTCCGACAATCACCGCTGCAACGCCACGCCCAGCTACGGCCCGGCTAGCGCACCCGGTCTCCCGCGGGCCGTCCTCCACCTCGGGGCACTCCGGGCTTTTTCTCCTGGGGTCCGCGCGGCACGCGCCCACAGCCAGCGATCCCAGCATCGGAATAGGCCGTCGTCCAGCTGGACCCAGGAGACGGCAGCAGCCAGCTCGTGCCGCAGGCCAGGCGCGCCTCTTCCGATAACGATCGCGGGCAGCTCCACCAGGTTAGGTTACGCGATGTCCGCTTCCTCCGCTTTTAGCCAACTTGCAAGCATGTCTCTCTATTTTGGGCAGCAGCTATCGGTGCCTGACGGTTAGGATAACAAATTACACCGAACCATGGGCAACTCTGTGCGCTCTCATGCCAGGATAGTGAAGGATTTTGTGGTGGCCGGCGGAGCCCTCTCAGAGAGCAGCCATTTCGCTGCTCGGCTGGCCACGCCCCCAACAAGACGACCCATTTAACACATTTCCATCTCTTTTGAAAATTTGCTGGAAAGGGAATACCTGAAATGCTCAGGAGATACTTGTGACCACCGTAGCCTTATATCTTGACTAGTGAGCATCAATGTCCCCCCAGGCTCCCCAGAGCTCTGCTTGATTGTCTCACCCCATCATAGAGAAATACAGTTAGGGTTATGGTCGCTGTAGGGGCTGCACTCGATTTTAACCTCTAAAATTTGAGAGAAAATGAGTGGCAAAACAAAGATGAAGTCTATAAATGAGTCACAACCTCTACCAGTAAAAGTTGGGATCAAATCACCCCCCACACAGTGAACACATTTATCCAAAGTGAAGATTATATTGTACTTGTCAAGGATATAATTTAATAGATTTCCTTGAGGGGAGTTGTCCAAATGCAGACTGTCTGGTGATAAACAACTGAAATGCTTATAAGGGAGGGAGATAGGGTCCTCACATAGGTGGCAGTTAAAATCATCCGCTAGCATGATCTTTGTGGCCTCCCATTTGGACCCCTCCTGTTGACCAAGAAAGGAATCCAAAATGTGTAAGTTTTCAGAATCCTAGGAGGAATTCTTAGCATTCTAGAAAATTTAACTACAAGGTTTTGGGTGCCCTTACAAAAGAAAGTAGGAAAGCTTGTAGGTTTGGGGACCCAGCATTTAAAATCTTAAGAACACCTATGGCACTCATCCTTTGGTCCAGCTCGCCTTGCTCATGGGAGGTTGTGGCAACTTCATTTAGGGTGATTCCGTCCGATATATGGAGTGATCCAGGTCTTTGATGGCGTTATTCATATCCTGATGCCAGGCTGTCATGTCCTTGTGGTGTAATTCTGCCAGATGCGCATTGATATCCCCCTCAGTAACCGGGACCTGAGGGTCGCCATCCGCGCTTCTGCAGCCTTGTACACAAGCCCTGTCTGTGTCTCCGTTCCACCAAACTCCGGGACTCAGCTGTTGAACCTGTCTGCTGTGATCTTTCAACGCCTCCTATGAGCTGTTACAATTTGAAGAAGAGGCTATGTGGTATAGCTGTTGTCCATAGGCTAAGATATGTCCATGGTACAATTATGGTGGTGGGAGATGGGGGGGCAAACGCCGGCAGCACTATTTGGATCAGGTCTGTGAAGGTTTGCATTAGTCCTTGCTGTGCTAAGACGGGAGCTCGTTTCTGGGAGCTTAGGCAAGATGCGTCTCGTCTGGTCCTCACCCTAGCCACGCCCCAAGACACGGTTCTTAGACGAATGTACACATTGAAATTAAGCAATAGAGCCACCTAATGCCAGCCCAGCTGCATAATAATAGTAATTCCACATTTGTAAAGTGCAAACCTAGCACCCTTAAGGGTATCCAGGTGCTGGGGAATGTTGGGGAGATTAAGTGAGCTATTGCCCAGAGTCACATGATGCTAAGCTGTGCTGTTGCCGGAGCCGGGGATCAAACCGTGAGCCTCGCACTCCGGAGTCAGCTGCTCTGGCTGCTGCCACACCTCTCCCACATGCAGCTGCCATCCAGGAATTCGCGTGTAGTAACCAGTGTTCGAGTCCCAGCGTTGGCTCAACATCATGTGATCCTGGTCACATCAATTAATCTCCTTACACCTAATAAATAAATACAATCAAATGTAATGTAACTGGTGCTCGCGTAAAGTGCTCCAATGCCCATGAGCCGAGTTTGCTCTAAAGTGGGTCAGGGGTTGCTTTAAACCTAGGCACGGGGTGGTGAGAAGCACAGAGATGAGATGAGGAATGTGGGGTGGTAGGCAAAGGATATGGCATTACGACCATTACAGTGAGATATTTCACACTAATATTTTGTGAGCAAGGTTCAAGCAGGAGAGTAAACAACCACTTACCAAGTTACAAAGGAACAAAGGTGCTGAAGTTCCTTCACTTTAACGTTAGCACAAACGGTTCTGCAAAAGGAGAGAGAAAGAAGAAATTGGAATAAAATAATTTAAAATTGGCTTGATAACAACACAATAACTTTATTCATTTTTTACTGGGATAATAAATGTCTAACGCCCTTTCCTTGACATTACCTATGCATTAGATTTGGTAATCTTCATTTCCAGGTGCATGCCATAAATTACATGAACTCTGCCATGTGGTCATTATATAGTTAATCACACTGGAGATTGAGTCCTGGGGCATTTGAGCTTTTATTATTGCAAGGCTACCCTGTAAACCAAGAACCACAACATTTGTCTACACATATGCAAATCCCGAGGAGCATTTACATTAGTTGTAGTTGTGGTAGGTGTAAGGAAATGCCTCTTTTTGCATGTTCATCCCCCCACCCCCATTTTTGGACCGATCCTGCTGATTTTTCGACTCTGAGAGTGCACTTAGGCCTGCTAATCAGAACTCTGTGCCAGTGTTCTAACCCCTTATAAAGTGTATGTTGAATTGGCTATCACCAATTGACAAGTACTGCCTTGCTTATAAGTCCCTAGTATATGGTACCAAGGGTACCAAGGACATGTAAGGCAGAGTGTCCATACAAGGCCACAGCACTAATTGTCCCACCCTGTGTGTGACAAAGTACAAAATGGCTACCAGCCCGCCACTGTAGACCGGAAGGGCAGTGTGTACACCCCGGCCTGGCTAACGTCTGAGTGGGACTACCTAACAGGGTATTATAAGGTATTATTTGTGGCATTAAACCTAACCTGAAGCCCAGGTAGAAATTAATGTCACTATTAAAGCAAAGCAACATTTAGAAAGTTGCCACTCTGTGACCTCGCTGGTCCAGTAGCCTCACACGGGCACTGGCCCACAGATCACATTCTGCCCACCTGGGGAGTTGTGTGAATGACTTCCAGGCTCGAAAACAATAGAGGCCCGCTCCAGGGAGAGGTGTCACCTGCCCCTTGAAGGAAGCCACTCGAGTGTTAGCCCAAAAGGTGAGCTTCAAAGGTGAAGCCGCCTCTGGTGGGCAAATGGCAATAACACTCCCAAAGGGCTGCCCTTTGTTTAGGTAGACAAGTTGGAGACAGGGCCAGAGAGGGAAGACCAGTACCCAAATCAGTTTTACCGTGAGTGTGTAGCCCACAGCTAGCCACACCTCTAGGGTGGGCTACCATGCTCTTAACAGCAGAGAAAGGGTGCCGACTTCTTAGAAGTGGGCAGAATATTGTACTCTGGGATTGGTAGGTGCCACACATTGCAGGTAAGTCATCACCAAAAGAGAGGGGATCTTGTAGCCCATTTGCTAGTGACCGCGTGGCACTTTCCTGGGAAAAATATGGCACCCCTGGTACCCTGAACCTCAGATCACACTGGATTTGGAAAGAGGACTAAAGAAGGATTGCCTTGCTGCCCTTGGAACTGCACAAAGAGAGGCTGCCCTGTCTGCTGGACTGCACTTGCTGTACTCTGGGCTAGCAAAGTTTGGACTGTGACTGTGGCTCCTAGCTCGGGGAAAACTTAATCCCCAGACCAAAGAAGTGACTCAAAGGATCATTCTGCTGATCCACTGGTACTAGCTCCAGGGACAAAAGAGCTGAAGAAGCCCAAACCGGAAAGTTGCTAGCCAACGGAGAAGATTCGCCGCTAGTTGTCACTGAGTGCCCCAAGAGGCCGATCCTCGATGGTCAAAAGTTGCACCTGAGTCAGCCAAACCCAGGAGTGCTGTCAGAGACCAGATTGGTCACCCATGAGGGACAGTATCCTCCACCATAGGATTTCACTGCCAAGCACTGTGTTCAGAGAATGATAGCCGAGCAGCAGCTGGCCTTCTACTGTCTCAAAGAGGGCATCAAGCGACCCCAACCTCTGTGGCCAAAGTTGCCCCACATCACCCGTGGATCAAGGAATCACCACAAAGGCACCCCCATCGACCGCACCATAACCGGAGCACCTTTGAGCATCTTATCGTCCTGCATCCACAGCATCAGGACCACTACATTATTGTCTATGGCGGTTGTGCTGTAAAGGCTGGAACTGGACTAACAAGCGCTCTGGTGGCGGAGGAAACTGTCCAGATCTACCACATTGGCCCCCAGACCTCCATCCTATTGGATTTGGTTGCCCAAGCTTGGACGGAGTAGCCGAACTAATCTTTACAAAATTTTGAAGTTTGTGAACTTTTGATTGACCACACCTTGTTTGCAGTTGAATTAAAAAGTGATAAAACCTTTACAAATCTTTATCTCCTGATGGAGCGTGAAAGTTTAATGACAATTGCCTCTATCAATTCTCACCGTAAAATGAGATTTACGACAATAACTTTTTATAAAAACATGTAAAATGGTTGAAGACGAAAAACATGAGATTTTCTACTGCATCATAAAAGTGTGCATAAGAGTTTTGAAACGTGAAAATGTGAAAGACGTAAATAAAGAGAGAGAAAAAGTTATTTGCTTATGCGGGATCTGGTCCACACCGTAGGTTGCAGCGGTTTCTATCCTGAGACAAATGGTCCCCATAACAGGAAGTTCCACTGTGTGACAGGATCCATGAATCCATACACACGCGGAGTTAATATACTCATCGCGCAGGATCTGTAAGTAACAAGATCCCACCACACTCACAGCGCACTTTAGGGTGTGCGCTGATATATGGATATATACACCACAGTGGCCACCAATTCTTTTTGGCCACGCTCACTCCATTGGTCCTGAAGAAAGCCTCATGAATATCGTAGAAGGCTGAAACTAGTAGACCTACACATTTTTTAGGGATATGGAGGCACATTGTTACCTCATGTATATCCCGACCATGTTTTTACTCATGTCCTAGGACCCTTCTATTAAAACTTTTATAAGGCCATTTCCTAGAGACATTTTTAGCATTTAATCACAATTCACATAGCACTTCTCTTTCTCACAAAATAACCTGCTCCGCTGTAAATCAGGCGTTGAAGCACAGCTGGATTGCACTCTGCAATCCAGCTGGACTCCGATGATGAAGCATGACACCTACTAGGTAGGTGGGTGAGGGGTTTCCTAAGACAACCACTGTTTGTCTGTGTTCCTCTATCAAGGTGAAGGTCGACAATTATGACCTCAACCTGTTATGGACTTGTCCAAGTTGTTTTTGTATATTACTCTGGGAAAGGGACAAGTGCCTGTTCCATTTCCTTACTCTCTAGTTGTTCTTTTGTATGCAAATGGAATCACGTGTTTAAGAATCTAAACATAGTTAACCTAGAAAATGTGCTGCTGATGAATGCTAAATGTGACAAATGATACTAATGCTTACGTAATGAAACGTTCAAAAACGATTAAAATGCTGAGTTTAAAGATGCTTGACAATATGAAGATTCACCGTTTTATTTAGTATTGTGAGGTACAAACGTGTATATTAAAAGTAACACGTATATTAGTCTGTTATATTTTTAGTAGTACCTAATATTGATATGTAACTTTTAAGAGAAGACTGAGAGAATTAACTAAGAAAAATGAATTATTCATATTAATGTGTGTTTTATATTAATCATAACGTGATAATGATTCAGCAAGTTTTCATGTAGGCCTCAAATGCTTCTTTTCCTCATTCGAAAAGCAGAATCTAGCAGAAGTAGTCATTTTGGACGCTGTAAGAACTTTTCATGAAGTTTCTTTCTTATGCTTGCAAACAATAGACTCTCTCTTGATTCAGCAACACTTTTGACAGAAATGTATTAATACAATTGCAAATCCAGAGAGAGCGTCTGGGAATGGACAGACAGTGAACAAAGTGAATTTTCTTACTTCTGAGGAAAGGATGGGATTGTAAAGTTATTGAAATTGATGAATTTACAGAAGGATTACTCAAAGCTTCCAGATTTCTTAGTGAGGTATTGATCACACCATGAGCAGCCCACTGTGGACAACCAATGGAAACCATATCGTATGATGGAAAGGATACTTTGAGGGCGTAAACTGAGAACTTCTGGAAGTATAATTGCCCCCTTGGAGGAGGAGTCGCTGCTGGTTGTCATTTCAATTTCCCTGCCTGGCATGCTGTCGGACTGAACTCTGATTATATTTCCTATGCCAAACCCTTTTGAACGGAACTTTCTGAAATGACTCAAACTGTACTTTGCCAGCTGGTAAAGTGTGCAGGTATAACTCTTCGGCTGAAGACTTTATGGACTCTTTCCTGTGACTCATTGCGCTTCAACTCTGCATATTTGGTTTGTATAACCATAATGCTACAACTTGATTTTTCCCATGTTCTCTCTCTCATTTCTTTCCTTAGTAACCAGCATATGTTTATCTTATTGAATCTGTATGACATTGTGTGACTAATTGTACTAAATGATTTCTATTAAATTGAAACATAAATGTGATTTATGTTCTTGACCATTCAAATTGAGGCTTTAGATAAATGATTTAAATGAGCAAATATATCGTATTTGAGTGATTTTTGGTGTGAACCTTCTTGTCGTAAGTTTTATCATTAGTGAGATCTAAAGTAATGGTTATATGTTACTAGCATGAATTTGGCACTTTCCTATTCCAGGTCCTCATAGTAAGTGCCTCACGTTCTTCGAATATCCAAATCTCTGTTAGCTCACCTAAAAGATCCATTGGAGGACCAATGGCAGTTTAGTGTTATGTTATGGGCCCAGAGAGGAAATAGATTGAAACATAATATATATGGTGTAGGTATAAGGAGATAGATTTGCCCAGCTTTCCGCTGCATCAGTTTTCGTAACCCTCTGGTGGATATTGCTCATCAAGGACTCTAAACATACATTAAAATATAATCTAGTTTTATAAATTGGTGTTGTGTTTCTTTCGTGTTGTGAGGCTGTCTTAGTTCATTATTTGGTACAGTTAAATGCTTTACACTAAGTTCCTTTGTTCAAACCTTGCTGTTCAAAGCCATAGCTACCCAGGATTGAGCTCAAGGTTGTTCAAACAAGCCTGACTGGACCCAAGACAGTTTTTGCGAGTGTATCCATGGTAAGGCTACACATCCATACCATATAATACACCCAAATCTTCACAGTAGGCAAACAATGAGGTGCCAGAGCTGCCAACTTTGAAACTGGGGAAGCAAGTTCAAGTCCTGGAGTCCGCTCATCATCCTGTGATCTTGGACACATCAATTAATCTCCCAGTGCCTAATAAATGAATGTGACCTTCTGTACTGTAACTGGTGCTCGTGTAAAGTGGGAGGGCGAAAGAATACCTCAATTCAAGCGTGACAAGTGGAAGGACACCTACAAATAAATAAATCCATACTTTGTTCATTCTCCATTGAAATGACACAAAGATAAAGTGAAACCATAAGTGCTGACCATTGCAAAGCAAGGAAATAGAATGACATTGAAGTCAACCAATGGTAAGTAATGAGCGGGCTCCAATCCCCCTTTAATTTTAAGCTAATAAAATATCTTCGCAAGTGATAGCGCATGTACTGTCTCAGACGAGACCTAAAAATGTACTCATGAACAGTGAAAAGGGAAGTTGCAGGATGTAAACCGATTATGAAAAGTAGTTGAACTCATGAACAGTAAAACAAACAAGTAGGCTGTGTTCTGTACCCATAAGTTCCCACTCATTCCGACCACTGCTAATATCCAAACACACACCAAACTAAATAAACCACATCCACTCAATTTGACAAATGGCAGTAGATGGTGCACCTTTCAATAGCAAATGAAGAGACCTCTGATTCTGAAAGAAACGTTTTTCTTGCAATTGCGTAACGGCCTCTTCACACACCTTGGTTTTAGGCCCCCTGCCGACTAGTCACAGTATTTATATCCATCTGAAGCTTTACAGACATTCACAGCATACATTTCCTACAATAAAAGACCTATGTATTTTTCCAATTCGCTTTACTTTACTCCCACTATGTTTTGACTGGCTCGCTCACGTTATAGTTGTCTCCATATTTTTTCAGTTCAGGCTTTTCTATATCTTCATTTGGTTTAGGTCCTCTTTTGTAAAAAAATGTAAAACACCGCCTTTCCTTTCTGCATTTATTGCTTCTCAAGGTCATTCCCTTCCATATTTATTTAGTCATATGTCCATGTATTTTAAAAGTCTTAACTCTATAGCAACACACATTTTATTGTCTTTGTATTTTGACTTTGTGATGCACAGCTCAATTATACCGCAAACTGCGCCTTTTTTAGCACAACAGGATTTTTCATGAACTGAGAACGCTGAACTCTCGCAGCTGGCGTGTCCAGTACTGACTGGGGCGATTTTCTAACAAAGCCGCATAGCTCCGAGCAGCTAAAGCCGTCCACCAGCTGGTTTCATACATATACATAGGGGCAACTGTTTCCTTTCTTTTAGTGCAGAAGATGGTAGGAATTTAGTGAATGCAACAGGCGGCCGCTCCCTGCAGCATGTGTGGCGCTATTAGTGTTTGGAGGGGGTCGACGCCTATAGAATGCCAGGCATTGTTAAAACCTATGATCACGTTCATTTAACTTACACACTCAGAACGAGAGATTTTGGGGCATATTATCAAGGGCTTTATCGCCGCTTTAGCGGCACTTTTTGCCGCTAAAGCGGCGATATTTTTATCGCCCTATTAGCAAGCTGTCGCTAACAGCTGTTAGCGACAGCTTTTAGGCGATAGCGACCGGGTTAGGTGCCACTTTGCATGCCAGCGATATTTATCGCTAATGACATGCAAAGTAGGCGTTCCCAACCTGGCAGCGACTGGAAATAGTCGCTAACATCGCTATCGCCTATTAGGGAGGCCAGCAAGGCGATAAAGAAACCAGCGCTAAACACTATTAGCGCTTGTTTTTACACCTGGTCCAAACCTGACTTAGCCATGTAATCCAATGGGAGGTGGATTACATGGCTAAATCCCCTTGCCCTATCAGCAAGCTATCGCTGGTCACAGTGCGATTATCGCTGGATTTCCAGCGATAATCGCACTGTTTTCCAGCGACAGCAGGGGTTTCTATCGCATTGGAGATAAGCGTTGCTAATAGCACGCTATCTCCGCGATAGAAACCGGCGATAGCCGGCGATAATTATCCTAGCGCTAAATGCGCTTAGCGATAATTATCGCCGGTTATTGCTAATAGGCCCCTTTGTTTCTACGTTTTCAGAGAACGTTGTTTATAAATATCTGTTTGACTAGCAATTTGGGCTTAGGGAAGGGTTGTACTTGTGGTTGTTCCATTGACAGAATGTTCGTATTGACTGGTAAATTTGCATGCAGAGTGAAGCGTATAGGTGGGGTCACTGTAATTATATGATTCTGCTGCTTTTTTAGCATAATTATGGATTTGCCACATAATCCATCATCTGCTGCATAATCTACATATTTTGACCCAAAAAAATGTTTCTACCTCAAAAAAATCAAAAGTTACTAATAATGTTGCAACATGTGTCCCCATGCAGAGGAAGGCCCTTTGCAAAGGTTATCTTCCAGTTGCTAATTTCTGTATTTGACTGTTAAACTTTTCTTAATGATATTACATTTTTGCCCAGTCAGTATTACCATGTATAGAAATTACAAAACCATAAAGCAATACCATCTAAACATATGGCACATTATGCCACATAATTTGACTTTCTGTGTCACATAATTTATGCAACACTGCCACATAATTTGGGGCTCCTCTGCCGCATAATGGCAGAGGCCCTGCATATAGGAAATCTCCCAAAGGAAGGGTGGACTATGGCTCAAGTGGAGTTTGAAGCCTCAGGGTCAAGTTCTTCATTTCCTTTGAGAATCCAGCATGCAGGGGCTGACTGGGACTGAAAATAGGCTTAGCCACGAAAATAAAGGTGGCCCCCATTAGTGAATTAGATAGCTAAAAAAAGGCCCCATGGTGGCAAATTATAGTAGTTTTGAAATTGTAAAGACATGCTGTATATGCGTTTTGCAAGGTATGGAAGACTGCATGGATTTGAACTTGCTGCAGGCAATGTTTGTTTTAATACCTGGGAAATCAACAGTAAAAACCAGCCCAGCAGACCATAAAACAGGCACATAAACAGCCCCAAAAAAACGGCCCACACCCCAACCTGTCAGAGCAGCCTCTTGGGCACTGCCTAATTGCCCTATACCCAATAACCAAATTATTAGAGTTTACTAAATTGTGCAGCAAGAAAAGGCAAATTATGTGCCATAATGGGATAGTATTACTTCATAATTATATCACTTTTGCCATGTTAAAACTGTCTAAGCAAAGGTTAGACCTCATTAGTTCCAGCTTAACATACAAATACAGTATTAAGCACCTGAAAGATGGCCATTCAACCTTTGCATTGGGCCTTGCACTGGGTGGCAACACAGGTCAACTCGATTTTAATAACTTTTGATCCGTTTGAGCTAGAAATTATTTTTTTGTTAAATTCTGTTGATTGAGTAGCAGAAGGTGTATTATGTGGCAAATCCATAATTATTAGAAAAACGTCACAGCTGCAGAATCACATAATTCCAGAGGCCCTGCCTATAGACTAGCTCTACCCCGCCAGCATGTTGCATCACGTGAGGGCCTCCATGTGAGCACATATCTTTGCTAACACACGGACATTTGAGGTTCTGTATGTGAGCATGCGCCACTGCTAATACATGGACAGTGACCCTTCTATTTATTGCAGGTGAGCACTTCTGATCCCAGCCCATTCACTACAAATGATTATTTTATTTGCATGGTCTGAGAGCTTTATCGAGAGCCCCAGGGCAGGTACGGGTTAGTGGACAACGACTTTGTCAATAAGAACCATTTACCACTGGTGTTCTGGGGTCGAACCTTTCTACTGGACCCAAAGTTCACCCATTTAGTACTTGGCCCCAGGGTAGCGAGGTTGAGCAGTTTAAGGCTTGCTCAGGAAGTTGTGGTGGGTTAGAGATTTAGAACTCAACACTGCCAATACAAGATACAAATAAAATGTCCAGTCAGTGTTTAGTCTTTACAAAGAGCAAGTACTTTATTTAAATCACACACACAATATTGTACATAATTGGTTCAGAAATAGCAAGTACAAAAATGCAACAGGTATGTATAATCATTCTACTGTGACTACAGCGGGAGGTAGTGTTGACTTCTCCTGTGGGGCTACCTCGCAAAAATGTTTCTTGTACCAAAGTCCACAATTAGTCTTGTGCTCCCACAGGTAGTTTGCATGGGATCTAGAAAATCTCATGAGTATGACCGGCTTGATTAGGGACCTGCATTTAATGTCCCTCCCCTTCTGGCAATATGGACTTTGCTCCCCCTCCTCTGATTCCCTTAGTGTGCTCAGTACCTTTGGTTGTTACCCAGTTGGTAGCACAGGCCATACCTGAAGTGTTTTAGCAACACACCTGGCCAGTCTGGCCCACAGGGCTTGCACTACAGAGCCCCAGACCTGAACAGGCAGGGGTGGACCTTGCCCCATCCCCAACAACTGTTGCACAACACAGATCTTCCAGTGAGTGGAGGCAGCACCATTACCAGTTACTGAGATGTTAATGGGGTTCTGGTGCTTGCACCACAGCGAATCCTGTTGCTTGGAGCTCTTCTTTGGGCCCACACACAAACCCCACCACCCAAACAGGTGGGGACCCACCCCTGCTAATTACTTATGTCCAGATGTTGGGTTATCTGTTGATGTGACTCTCTTCTGTTATTTCGGCTTGTATTTTGAGCAGACCACGGGCTGCGGAACGTTTTCCTTTAGTGCCTCGTGGTGCTCGGCAGATGTTGGGGAAATCCAGACAGTTGAGGTGCATTGTGTTCCCAACTATCCACAGACTACAGAGGCACACAGCTTAGTCACCACATGATGGCACTTTGGGGTCTCACCCTTGTGGAGTGGTGCAGATGACTGCCTGGTCCAGAGTGGACATCATTATCACAACCCACCTCTGCTACTTTACAGCCCCTCTTCCTATCAGCAATGTCTCTCTTGTGCAAAGACAAGCCCTATGTTCCTCTTGAGCAGTCGATCAGCTTTCTACCACACACCTGAGTCCAGGCAGGAATCCTTCCTGGCAGTCTTGATCAAAGTTTACAGGTTTCTGCACCCGAACCTGGCAAGAGAAGTTGGCGGTGGATACCACAACCCTGAAGCACAGAGAACTTCTTGTCCCCACTAGTCTGGAGACCCTGGGTTTCTGGTAGAGAAATCTTGGCACCCCGGCTAGAAGGCCCTATCTTTATACTAAAGTGGCACACAGGAGTTGTGTATTTCGACAGTGGTTCTGGGAAGTTTTACCCATTCGCTTATTCCCCTCTGATTGGTCTAGACAAGGTCTGCGTCATCAGGTTTGCACAGTAAGGTGTGGTGGAGCTGTAAGCCTGCAGGTAGGAGAAATTCAAAACAAGGGCCATTTGAATGCAGCAAATCCAAAATGGATCCCAGCTGTGGCAATAGCCACGTGTCATACACACTCCATACACACATTCAAACAATAAATCAATACCTTTATTGACTATTTTTAGAAACCACATCAATACATGTTAAAATAGGCAATTTCAAATAAATCACTGACGTTAACACAGGCACATTTCTCAAGCCTAAAACATACTATTCAATAATTCAATGCAGCAATACTTCGTGGATCCAGTGTTTAAAAGCATTCTCTACATACACACATTTTCTACACGTGTTAAATGGTACACATGTGAGACATCCAACTCCCATGTGGATGGGTGTAGGATCCAGTTGCACGGCAATGTCAGGCCTCTTTTAAAAAGATGCAAAAGACCAGTAAGAGACTCTCCCTGGCATGGACAGGTAAAAAAGCCTGTCTTGCCACCCTATACAGTATTGCTGCCACCACTACAAAACCCTCAAGTAAGAGGATGTACATGGCATACCACCCTACACCACAGAGCCATGCTCTGGGTCTCAATTTGTGTCACTCCATGCCACTGGAGTCAAGCTATCCTGGCTTATGAAGGGTGAAACCCTGATACCGGATCCTAGGATGCTTGTTTCCAGTCCAGGGAGGACCTGGCCTGGCAGTTTGTGCTGGACTGTTCTCATTTGGCGCTGGGTCAAGACTGATTTGCATATGGCTGGGTTCAAACTGAAATGGTATGGTGAGCAAAACAAACTATGGATTTAATCCCAGATCTCTGTACGGGGTGAATGTATGACATTGTTCTGCACTCTGTCCATCAATTGTTCTTTTTGCATTTATCACCCCGAGTGGGACGGGTATGCCCAGACGTGGGTCCCGTGCTCTCCATGCCACTGGAGTCATGCTATCCTGGCTGATATGGGGTGAAGCCCCGAAACCGGTCCTAGGATGCTTGTTTCCAGTCCAGGGAGGACCTGGCCTAGCAGTTCGGGCTGGGCTGTTCCCATTGGGTGCAGGGTCAAGACTGATTTGCATATGGCTGGGTTCAAACTGGAATGGCATGGTGAGCCAAAAAACAATGGACTTAGGCCCAGATCTCTGTTTTGGGGTGAATGTATGACATTGTTTTGCATTCTGTCCATCAATTGTTCTTTTTGTAAACGTTACTCCAGCACAGTGTGCTGAGGCAAAAATCTATAGTCTCCTATGGTGAGTTTGAGGTAAGAGCACAGTTTTTCCAGAGCTATGCAGTAGAACTTTATCTGTCCAGATACTTACCATCAAGCAATGACTCATTTGTTCACAAAGGACTGCCCATTATATTCTTATGGATCTTCACATTTCTTATACTCATTGTATTATGTCTGAAAAAGGATCTGACTACCCATTTCTTCTCTTCTTTTGTTTTATGCCAGTTATATTCATGATACTTTTCGGTGATATTGCTCTGGGAGCTACTGTTTTGCCATGTGCGTATTTTCGTTAGTACTCATGCACAGATGCGTGTCTGACTGTTACATAAGCATAGATAATATCTACATATTTATATGAGGCTTTGGTGTGTACAAGTGCACACTGGAAGTTTTCACTACTGGGCGCACAGCCCATGTATGGTATGCTTTAGAAGGTGTATATGGTTGCACCACTGTTTCTCTGCAGCATTGAGTGGGACGTTTTCTGATTTGGTGGTAACTGAGTTTCCATGTGCAGATGAGGTGGGAGGCATACGAAGTGAAGGTTAGGGGCAGGACTTGTCCTTGGCCAGGCCTAGCAGCCAACTCTTCGCAGGATGGCAACCCCGTAGCACATAGCCTGCACAATGGTGGTTGACGGCAGGGTCTAGTTTATGATCAGACCCTTCTATCTTTTTTTAATTTATTTTTGGATCCACGTATCCTTCCCGGATTCTTGAGTTCCAGAATTCAAGGATCCAAGGGGGATCCAAAGATACTGCAACATACTTTCACTTTTTTTCCCCCACTTATGTTCCCCTTTGTTTTATTTTTCAGGACTCAGGGACTGAGTTACTGAGACCTGTAATGGCGGCTGCAACATTTCCATCTAGTGTTGTGGCCAGCCAATCAGATCCTTTCGGGTCCACGGATCCAAAATGGATGGTGGGAGCAAAAGCTCCCTTTACCAATAGGATCTTTTTTTGTAATTTTTGGATTGAACAGTACCAATATCATTATCTCTTTAATCCCTTCATGCCTACCGTGAGCACTTTTTTAAATGCACATTTCTCAAAAACTACCAAACGTATTTCCACCAAACCAAGCATAGGCACTTCTTGAGTAAAGATCTTCCTTTATGACAAACTTGGTGTAATTTCATTCAGCCATTTTTTTTATATTGGAGAGCAAAACTTCCTATGGGAATTTAAATGTGAAATTGCACTTTTGGGGTCCCACCACTTGTTCTTGGTCCCTACTAAATGCATCTGCGCAAAACTTTTCTTAAAGGACATAAAGTAAATTAACTTAATTTTTGGAAAGTTTCATGTAAATTTGTGAAATGGCACCAAAGTTATTAGGAAAATGAAAAAGGCCTTTCCTGTGAAACCACTGTAATTGATATTTATATATATATATATATATATATATATATATATATATATATATATATATATATATATATATATCCAATTACACTCCCTTGTGCCCTTGACGCACAACAAACAGGTACGGACAACTTCTTAAGCTGTTGCCAAATATTACTTTATTTTATTAAAGTTAAAGTGCAATGCTTCTCATGACGCGTTTCGGGCCTCCTGGCCCTTGGTCACATGACCACATTACGTGCATACCGAGTTTTTATTGGTGGTACAAACCTCACCTGACCCCACATGTGACAGCTTAGATGGAGCTAGAGAAAATACTCAATCTTGCGGGTCAACAATACAAAGATAAACTAGTTCAATACTTTAGGTAATTAATACATTATACTCATGTATAAAAACCTCCGTTATAAAACTATTACATAGTTAATATAAACAAGTTGGATAAAACATAATAACTGTTATAGTAAAAATCATAGCACAAATGCTAAAATTACAATGCTACTCCAACTTAAAATACTGTCAAGTATATTACATATTAAAAGCCACAAGAATAAATAGTTGTTAATAAAAATTAATAAATATTTAGATACACATAGTAGATAAAAAGTAACGTCTGTGCAAATACTGCATGTGCAAATATTACTGACCACCAATGGCCATATCTACTATTCTAATTCATATACATAGCTGTCATATATTGTCACAATGTGCAAAAGAATATGTGTAAATATCTCTCTCTCTATATATATATATATTTATATATATATTACCTACTGGCAGTCGCCAGTAGGTAGTTAAAGTTAGGACCTTGTTTCTATTCGAAAAACGTTTTTTCTTTTGCCAATATCTTTGGTGCCGTTTGACGAATCTTCGTGAAACTTTCAAAACTAATGGGGCACTCCAGTCAGCTCATATGTCTTGAATGTTTCGTGGTGATTCGTCAAGCGGGGGCCGAGAAAAAAGGGGCGTCCCAAAACACGTTTTCTTCATGTTCTTTTCCAAAGGAAACTTTTGTCACAGCTACAGCCCGAACTGCGGAACGAAATTACAGCAAATTTGGCAGAAAGGTAGCTCTTGGTCCAGAGTGCACTCTTTGCTTTAAATGGTGTAAATCAGTTCAGTAGTTCCTGAGAAATTCATATTTTTAGAAATATTAGTATCTGGTGACAGCATTGGATCCGCGAACCCCCCTGATTACAAGCTTGACTCTGATTGGCTGCCAACACTTCAAACCAGGAAGAGTTGGCAGCCATCATGTGTCTCGGTTGAACCGAGCCACAAGTAAAAAAAGGTAAAAAACAAGAAAAGGGGGAAGGGTAGGAACACCCTGACCCCCTAGGCCTGCTCAGGGTGCCCCACAGAGACCCCGAGGCCAAAAAAAGCATTTTTTTAAATTTTTCGGTGGGACTCACGTAGGGTCCCAGAATCCTGTTTAAAATCATTTTTTAAAACAAAGCGCTGTCTCCCGCGCTTCATTTAATTAAGCCCCCGGTGGGCCAGGTCCCAGGGGCAATGTCAACATATGGTGCGGAGGCCCGTGGTGGCCCCCACAGCTCCGGGGACCGCCACCTCCCTGAGGCTTTGTTTATATTATGAGTGGGCACACGGCCCCCGCAGCCCCAGGGACTGCCACCTCCCCGGGGCTTTCTTTTGAATAAAATGCATGGGGGGCTCCTGTCCGCCCCCACGCTGCCCCGGGGAGCGCAACCTCTCTGGGGCTTTAATATTTAAAAGCGGGGGTCCTCGCACCCCCCCCGCAGCCCTGGGGACCGCCACCTCCCTGGGGATTTGTTTTAAAAATAACAAGGTGTGGTGGGGCTCCTGCCCCCCCACACTGCCCCGGGGACCACCACCTCCCTGGGTCATTCATTAATTAAAAGAAGGGGGTCCGTAGTGGACCTACGGCCCCGGGGACCACCGCCTCCCTGGGGCTTTAAATCTGTTGGAGGGGGGATTCAAGGCCCCCCTCGTGGAGTTCTCCATGGCCCTAGGGACTGCCACCACCCTGGGACGGCTCCAGCAATGTCCCAGGGTGCCCACCCCCGGGACATTGCAGTTTGCTATGGGATGGCGGAAGCACCGCTCCTGCCATCCCATAGCAAACAGTGTACTCGCTTTGAACAAGCGAGAGCACTTTGCTCTCGCTTGTTCAAAGCAAGAACACTTTGCTTTTTACCCCCAGGGAGCTGCATGTTAGCAGCTCCCTGGGGGTAAAAAGCAATGCCAGCCCCCGCAGGAGGCAGGAGCCAGCCGGGACCGTGGGGGCCTTCAGGCTTTTCCCGCGGTTTCTTTAAACATAGCCATGCCCCAGGGGATGGGGTCCCTGGGGCCAAAATCGGCCATGGGAGGGGGGCCACACACTCCCCCTCCCTGAAAATGAAATGTATTTTTTTAATATTAAAAATGGCCAAGCACCAGGGTCTGGGGTCACTGGGGCCAAAATCGGCCTGGGACGTGGGGCCGCATGCCCCACCTCCCCTTTTAAAAAAATAACATAAGCACATGCCAAGCCCAGGGGGATGGTGTCCTCGGGGCCAGAATCAGCCTTGTGATGGGGGCCCATGCCCCCCTCCCTTTGTATAAAAAAAATGTAAAGTGGGTCTGGCCCTGGGGGATGGGGTCCCCGGAGCCCAAAAGGGTAAGGGGAAGAGGGGCCAGACAGGCCCCCTTCCAAAAATAAATAAATAAAAAAGGAAACCGCGTCACTTGCGGGAAGCCCCGCCCCCTTTCACCACTACTCTGCAAACACGCCTCCTGGGGTGTTCTAGGTTGGGGGATGAAGTCCCCTTCCCTACTGAGGGTCCTTAGGGGCCAACTAGTCCACCTCGTACCTCCAGTACATCCCACACAGTGGGACTGCTGAGAGGTGGTTAGAGGCCACGCCCCTTTTCCCACCACTCTGCAGACAAGCCTCTTGGTGCACTGATGGTGGGGCGATGAGGTCCCCTTGCATCCTGAGGGCTTCAGGACTAAAGTGGACTTCAACGCCCAAGCAGAAGTGCACCAGGAGGCACAATTGCAGAGTGGTGTAAAAAGGGGGCATGGCCTCTGACTACCTCTCAGCAATCCAGCTGTGTGGGGCTTACTGGAGGTAACATGAGGGCTAGTTGGCCCCCAGGGACCCTCGAGAGGCAAGGGCACTTCATCCCCTAACCCAGAGCGCACCAGGAGGTGCGTTTGCAGAGTGGTGGAGAAAGGGGACATGGCCTGCGACCACCTCTCAGCAATCCCACTGTGTGGGGCTTACTGGAGGTAAAATGGGGGGCTAGTTGGCCCCCAGGGACCCTCAAGAGGCAAGGGGACTTCATCCCCCAACTCACAGCGTGCCAGGAAGCACGTTTGCAGAGTGGTGGGCAAAGGGGGCGTGGCCTGCTATCAGAACTTAGCAATCCTGCTCTGTGAGACTTAGTGGAGGTAATAGGAGGGGTAGTTGGGGATTTCCTTGGGGGCCAACTACCCCATCTATTACCTCCAGTAAGTCCCACACAGTGGGATTGCTAAGAGGTCTTCCGAGGCCATGCCCCAGTTTGTGCACCACTCTGAAAATGCACTTCCTGGCACACTACTGGTTGGGGGATAAAGTCCACTTTACTCCTGAGGGACTTTGGGGGCCAGGAAGCCATCCTGGTACCTCCTGTAAGTCCTACTCAACAGAAATCCTGAGCGCTGGTCGGAGGCCCAGCCCCCTTTCTCCACCACTCTGCAAACGTGACTACTAGTTAAAGAAGCATTTACAATGCAATAGGTCTCGCATTTGTGAGAGTAGAGCTATTGGCGCTGTAAATGTAAAAGTTTTTTACTAATGTTTTTTGGAGTGGAGTGGATGTACGTTGTGTGTAATGGAATTATGTGGTATGTTGTGCAGTGAAATTATGTGGATAGAAAGTATGTGGTATTTAGTGTATATGAATTATGTAGAGTGGGATTATGTGTTATGGAGAGTAATTATGTGGTATGGTAGTCTGTGTTGTGGAGTGGTAACTTCAGGTTTAGTCTTCCTCATTTCCATTGAAGCTAAACTATAAACTCAATGAGACACAAAAAAAGAAGGAACCACTGAGGAGCACTTATGGACCTAGTCATAGGTATGAGCATGGCCACTGGAATTATTCGACTGTTCGGCCGCAGCGATTTTTGCATAATTATAAATTTTCCACATTTGCCACATAATCCATCATCTGCCACATAATCTGCAGATTTGAACAAAAAACCCTTGTTTCTAGCTCAAACGACTCAAACGTTACCAAAAAAGCAGCGACAAGTGTTACAGCGTGGTCGAAGGCCCTTTGCAAAGCTGGAATGGCCACCTGTTACTTATTGCTAAATGTGGGTGTTAAATTGGTACTAATGGTACACAAACCACTCTTCCTTCTTTCTGCACCTCTCTTGCCTCTTTCTGCATTTCTCTCGCTTCTTTCTGCACCTTTCTTCCTCTTTCTACACTTCTATTTCCTCTTTCTGCACCTCTGTTGCCTCTTTCTACACTTATCTTGCCTCTTTCTGCACCTCACTTGCTACTTTCTGCACTTCCCTTGCTTCTTTCTGCACATCTCTTGCTTCTTTCTGCACCCCTTTTTCCTCTTCCTGCACATCTGTTGCTTCTTTCTGCACTTCTCTTGCTTCTTTCTGCACCTCTCTTGCTTCTTTCTGCACCCCACTTCCCTCTTTCTGAACCCCTCTTTCTGCACCTCTGTTGCCTCTTTCTGCAATTCTCTTGCCTCTTTCTGCACTTTTCTTGCCTCTTTCTGCACCCCTCTTGCTTCTTTCTGCACCCCTGTTGCTTCTTTCTGCACTTCTCTTGCTTCTATCTGCAAATCTATTGCTTTTTTCTGCACCCCTCTTCCCTCTTTCTGCACCCCTCTTGCCTCTTTCTGCACCTCTTTTACGTCTTTCTGCAATTCTCTTGCCTCTTTCTGCACTTCTCTTGCCTCTTTCTGCACCCCTCTTGCCTCGTTCTGCACCTGTTGCTTCTTTCTGCACTTCTCTTGCTTCTTTCTGTACCTCGATTGCTTCATTCAGTACCCCTCTTGCCTCTTTCTGCACCCCACTGCCCTCTTTCTGCACCTCTCTTGCCTCTTTCTGCACCTCTTATACATCTTTCTGCAATTCTCTTGCCTCTTTCTGCACTTCTTTTGCCTCTTTCTGCACCCCTCTTGCCTCATTCTGCACCTCTGTTGCTTCTTTCTGCACTTCTCTTGCTTCTTTCTGTACTTCTATTGCTTCTTTCTGCACCCCTCTTGCTTCTTTCTGCACCTCTCTTGCCTCTTTCAGCACCTCTCTTACCTCTTTCTGCACTTCTCTTGCTATTTTCCACACCTCTCTTGCTTCTTTCTGCACCCCTCTTCCCTCTTTCTGCACCCCTCTTCCCTCTTTCGGACCTCTCTTGCCTGTTTCTGTAACTCTCTTGCCCCTTTCTGCAGTTCTCTTGCCTCTTTCTGCACCTCTGTTACTTCTTTCTGCACTTCTCTTGCCTCTTTATGCACCCCTCTTGCCTGTTTCTGCACCTCACTTGCCTCTTTCTGCAACTCTCTTGCCTCTTTCTGCACCTAGTTTTCCTCTTTCTGCACATCTCTTGTTTCTTTATGCAACTCTTTTCCCTTTCATCACTTCTCTTGCTTCTTTCTGCATCTGTTGCTTCTTTCAGCACTTCTCTGGCCTATTTCTGCACTTCTCTTGCCGGTTTCTACGCCTGTCTTGCCTCTTTCTGCATTTATGTTGCCTCACCTGCTTCTTTCTGCACCCCTCTTCCCTCTTTCTGCACATCTCTTACCTTTCTGTACCTCTCTTGCTTCTTTCTGCACTTCTCTTCCCTCTTTCTGCACTTCTCTTGCCTCTTTCTGCAACTCTGTTGCTTCCTTCTGCATCTCTCTTGCCTCTTTCTGCACCTTACTTGCCTCTTTCTGTACCTCTTTCTTCTTTCTCTACCTCTTTTGCCTCTTTCTGCACCTCTGTTGCTTCTTTCTGCACTTCTCTTGCCTTTCTGCACTTCTCTTGCCTCTTCCTATGCCTTTCTTGCCTCTTTCTGCACCTCTCTTGCCTCTTTCTGCACCTCTCTTACCTTTCTGCACCTCTCTTGCCTCTTTCTGCAATTGTCCTGCTTCTTTCTGTACCTTTCTTCCTCTTTCTGTACCTCTCTTGCTTCTTTCTGCACTTCTCTTGTCTCTTTTTGCCTTTCTTCCTCTTTCTGCAGTTCTCTTGCTTCTTTCTGCACCTCTCTTACCTCTTTCTGCACCTCACTTGCCTCTTTCTGCACCTCTTTCTTATATCTGCACCTCTCTTGCCTCTTTCTGCACCTCTCTTACCTTTCTGCACCTCTCTTGCCTCTTTCTGCAATTGTCCTGCTTCTTTCTGTACCTTTCTTCCTCTTTCTGTACCTCTCTTGCTTCTTTCTGCACTTCTCTTGCCTCTTTTTGCCTTTCTTCCTCTTTCTGCAGTTCTCTTGCTTCTTTCTGCACCTCTCTTACCTCTTTCTGCACCTCACTTGCCTCTTTCTGCACCTCTTTCTTATATCTGTACCTCTCTTGCCTTTTTCTGCACTTCTCTTGTCTTTCTGCACCTCTGTTGCTTCTTTCTGTACTTATTTTGCTTCTTTCTGTACTTCTCTTGCCTCTTCCTATACCTTTCTTGCCTCTTTCTGCACCTCTCTTACCTCTTTCTGCAATTGTCTTGCTTCTTTCTGCCCCTTTCTTCCCCTTTCTGCAGTTCTCTTGCTTCTTTTTGCACCTCTCTTACCTCTTTCTGCACCTCACTTGCCTCTTTCTGCACTTCTCTTCCTTATTTCTGTACCTCTCTTGCCTTTTTCTGCACTTCTCTTATCTCTTTCTGCACCTCTGTTGCTTCTTTCTGCACTTCTCTTGCTTCTTTCTGCACTTCTCTTGCCTCTTCCTATGCCTTTCTTGCCTCTTTCTGCACCTCTCTTGCCTCTTTCTGTACCTCTCTTGCCTTTCTGCACCTCTTACCTCTTTCTGCAATTGTCTTGCTTCTTTCTGCACCTTTCTTCCTCTTTGAGCACCGCTCTTGCTTCTTTCTGCACTTCTCTTGCCTCTTTCTGCACCTTTCTTCCTCTTTCTGCAGTTCTCTTGCTTCTTTCTGCACCTCTTACCTCTTTCTGTACCTCTCTTGCTTCTTTCTGTACTTCTCTTCCCTCTTTCTGCACTTCTCTTGCCTCTTTCTGCAACTCTGTTGCTTCCTTCTGCGTCTTTCTTGCCTCTTTCTGCACTTCTTCCTTCTTTCTGTACCTCTCTTGCCTCTTTCTGCACTTCTCTTCCCTCTTTCTGCACCTCTGTTGCTTCTTTCTTCACTTCTCTTGCCTCTTCCTATGCCTTTCTTGCCTCTTTCTGTACCTCTCTTGCCTCTTTCTGCACCTCTCATGCCTTTCTGCACCTCTCTTGCCTCTTTCTGCAATTGTCTTGCTTCTTTCTGCACCTTTCTTCCTTTTTCTGCACCTCTCTTGCTTCTTTCTGCACTTCTCTTGCCTCTTTCTGCACCTTTCTTCCTCTTTCTGCAGTTCTCTTGCTTCTTTCTGCATCTCTCTTACCTCTTTCTGCACCCCTTTCTTCTTTCTGTACTTCTATTCCCTCTTTCTGCACTTCTCTTGCCTCTTTCTGCAACTCTGTTGCTTCCTTCGGCATCTCTCTTGCCTCTTTCTGCACCTCTCTTGCCTCTTTCAGCACCTCTCTTGCCTCTTTCAGCACCTCTCTTACCTCTTTCTGCACTTCTCTTGCTATTTTCCACACCTCTCTTGCTTCTTTCTGCACCCCTCTTCTCTCTTTCTGCACCCCTCTTTCGGCACCTCTCCTGCCTGTTTCTGTAACTCTCTTGCCCCTTTCTGCAGTTCTCTTGCCTCTTTCTGCATCTGTTACTTCTTTCTGCACTTCTCTTGCCTCTTTATGCACCCCTCTTGCCTGTTTCTGCACCTCACTTGCCTCTTTCTGTAACTCTCTTGCCTCTTTCTGCACCTAGCTTTCCTCTTTCTGCACTTCTTTTGCTTTTTTCTGCACATCTCTTGTTTCTTTATGCAACTCTCTTTTCCCTTTCATCACTTCTCTTCCTTCTTTCTGCATCTCTGTTGCTTCTTTCAGCACTTCTCTGGCCTATTTCCGCACTTCTCTTGCCGGTTTCTACGCCCGTCTTGCCTCTTTCTGCATTTATGTTGCCTCTTTCTGTACCTCACCTGCTTCTTTCTGCACCCCTCTTGCCTCTTTCTGCACCCCTCTTCCATCTTTCTGCACTGCTCTTGCCTCTTTCTGCACCCCTCTTCCTGCACATCTCTTACCTCTTTCTGTACCTCTCTTGCTTCTTTCTGCACTTCTCTTCCCTCTTTCTGCACTTCTCTTGCCTCTTTCTGCAACACTGTTGCTTCCTTCTGCATCTCTCTTGCCTCTTTCTGCACCTTACTTGCCTCTTTCTGCACTTCTCTTCCCTCTTTCTGCACCTCTGTTGCTTCTTTCTGCACTTCTCTTGCCTCTTCCTATGCCTTTCTTGCCTCTTTCTGTACCTCTCTTACCTTTCTGCACCTCTCTTGCCTCTTTCTGCAATTGTCCTGCTTCTTTCTGTACCTTTCTTCCTCTTTCTGTACCTCTCTTGCTTCTTTCTGCACTTCTCTTGCCTGTTTCTGCCTTTCTTCCTCTTTCTGCAGTTCTCTTACTTCTTTCTGCACCTCTCTTACCTCTTTCTGCACCTCACTTGCCTCTTTCTGCACTTCTCTTTCTTATATCTGTACCTCTCTTGCCTTTTTCTGCACTTCTCTTGTCTTTCTGCACCTCTGTTGCTTCTTTCTGCACTTATCTTGCTTCTTTCTGTACTTCTCTTGCCTCTTCCTATGCCTTTCTTGCCTCTTTCTGCACCTCTCTTACCTCTTTCTGCAATTGTCTTGCTTCTTTTTGTACCTTTCTTCCTCTTTCTGCAGTTCTCTTCCTTCTTTATGCACTTCTCTTGCCTCTTTCTGCCCCTTTCTTCCCCTTTCTGCAGTTCTCTTGCTTCTTTTTGCACCTCTCTTAGCTCTTTCTGCACCTCTGTTGCTTCTTTCTGCACTTCTCTTGCTTCTTTCTGCACTTCTCTTGCCTCTTCCTATGCCTTTCTTGCCTCTTTCTGCACCTCTCTTGCCTCTTTCTGTACCTCTCTTGCCTTTCTGCACCTCTCTTACCTCTTTCTGCAGTTCTCTTGCTTCTTTCTGCACCTCTTACCTTTCTGTACCTCTCTTGCTTCTTTCTGTACTTATCTTCCCTCTTTCTGCACATCTCTTGCCTCTTTCTGCAACTCAGTTGCTTCCTTCTGCATCTTTCTTGCCTCTTTCTGCACTTCTTTCTTCTTTCTGTACCTCTCTTGCCTCTTTCTGCACTTCTCTTCCCTCTTTCTGCACCTCTGTTGCTTCTTTCTGCACTTCTCTTGCCTCTTCGTATGCCTTTCTTGCCTCTTTCTGTACCTCTCTTGCCTCTTTCTGCACCTCTCTTGCCTTTCTGCACCTCTCTTGCCTCTTTCTGCAATTGTCTTGCTTCTTTCTGCACCTTTCTTCCTCTTTCTGCACCTCTCTTGCTTCTTTCTGCACTTCTCGTGCCTCTTTCTGCACCTTTCTTCCTCTTTCTGCAGTTCTCTTGCTTCTTTCTGCATCTCTCTTACCTCTTTCTGCACCTCTCTTTCTTCTTTCTGTACTTCTATTCCCTTTCTGCACTTCTCTTGCCTCTTTCTGCAACTCTGTTGCTTCCTTCTGCATCTCTCTTGCCTCTTTCTGCACCTCTCTTGCCTCTTTCAGCACCTCTCTTACCTCTTTCTGCACTTCCCTTGCTATTTTCCACACCTCTCTTGCTTCTTTCTGCACCCCTCTTCCCTCTTTCTGCACCCCTCTTTCGGCACCTCTCCTGCCTGTTTCTGTAACTCTCTTGCCCCTTTCTGCAGTTCTCTTGCCTCTTTCTGCACCTCTGTTACTTCTTTCTGCACTTCTCTTGCCTCTTTATGGACCCCTCTTGCCTGTTTCTGCACCTCACTTGCCTCTTTCTGCAACTCTCTTGCCTCTTTCTGCAACTCTCTTGCCTCTTTCTGTACCTAGCTTTCCTCTTTCTGCACTTCTTTTGCTTTTTTCTGCACATCTCTTGTTTCTTTATGCAACTCTCTTTTCCCTTTCATCACTTCTCTTGCTTCTTTCTGCATCTCTGTTGCTTCTTTCAGCACTTCTCTGGCCTATTTCCGCACTTCTCTTGCCGGTTTCTATGCCTGTCTTGCCTCTTTCTGCATTTATGTTGCCTCTTTCTGTACCTCACCTGCTTCTTTCTGCACCCCTCTTGCCTCTTTCTGCACCCCTCTTCCCTCTTTCTGCACTGCTCTTGCCTCTTTCTGCACCCATCTCTTACCTTTCTGTACCTCTCTTGCTTCTTTCTGCACTTCTCTTCCCTCTTTCTGCACCTTACTTGCCTCTTTCTGTACTTTTCTTTCTTCTTTCTGTACCTCTTTTGCCTCTTTCTGCACTTCTCCTCCCTCTTTCTGCACCTCTGTTGCTTCTTTCTGCACTTCTTGCCTTTCTGCACTTCTCTTGCCTCTTCCTATGCCTTTCTTGCCTCTTTCTGCACCTCTTTTGCCTCTTTCTGCACCTTTCTTGCCTTTCTGCAACTGTCCTGCTTCTTTCTGTACCTTTCTTCCCCTTTCTGTACCTCTCTTGCTTCTTTCTGCACTTCTCTTGCCTCTTTCTGCCTTTCTTCCTCTTTCTGCAGTTCTCTTGCTTCTTTCTGCACCTCTCTTACATCTTTCTGCACCTCACTTGCCTCTTTCTGCACTTCTCTTTCTTATATCTGTACCTATCTTGCCTTTTTCTGCACTTCTTTTGTCTTTCTGCACCTCTGTTGCTTCTTTCTGCACTTATCTTGCTTCTTTCTGTACTTCTCTTGCCTCTTCCTATGCCTTTCTTGCCTCTTTCTGCACCTCTTACCTCTTTCTGCAATTGTCTTGCTTCTTTTTGTACCTTTCTTCCTCTTTCTGCACCTCTCTTCCTTCTTTATTCACTCCTCTTGCCTCTTTCTGCACCTTTCTTCCCCTTTCTGCAGTTCTCTTGCTTCTTTTTGCACCTCTTACCTCTTTCTGCACCTCACTTGCCTCTTTCTGCACTTCTCTTCCTTATTTCTGTACCTCTCTTGCCTTTTTCTGCACTTCTCTTATCTCTTTCTGCACCTCTGCTGCTTCTTTCTGCACTTCTCTTGCTTCTTTCTGCACTTCTCTTGCCTCTTCCTATGCCTTTCTTGCCTCTTTCTGCACCTCTCTTGCCTCTTTCTGTACCTCTCTTGCCTTTCTGCACCTCTCTTACCTCTTTCTGCAATTGTCTTGCTTCTTTCTGCACCTTTCTTCCTCTTTGAGCACCGCTCTTGCTTCTTTCTGCACTTCTCTTGCCTCTTTCTGCACCTTTCTTCCTCTTTCTGCAGTTCTCTTGCTTCTTTCTGCACCTCTTACCTCTTTCTGTACCTCTCTTGCTTCTTTCTGTACTTCTCTTCCCTCTTTCTGCACTTCATTGCCTCTTTCTGCAACTCTGTTGCTTCCTTCTGCGTCTTTCTTGCCTCTTTCTCAACTTCTCTTTCTTCTTTCTGTACCTCTCTTGCCTCTTTCTGCCCTTCTCTTCCCTCTTTCTGCACCTCTGTTGCTTCTTTCTGCACTTCTCTTGCTTCTTTCTGCACTTCTCTTGCCTCTTCCTATGCCTTTCTTGCCTCTTTCTGTACCTCTCTTGCCTCTTTCTGTACCTCTCTTGCCTTTCTGCACCTCTCTTGCCTCTTTCTGCAATTGTCTTGCTTCTTTCTGCACCTTCCTTCCTCTTTCTGCACCTCTCTTGCTTCTTTCTGCACTTCTCTTGCCTCTTTCTGCACCTTTCTTCCTCTTTCTGCAGTTCTCTTGCTTCTTTCTGCATCTCTCTTACCTCTTTCTGCACCTCTCCTTCTTTCTGTACTTCTATTCCCTCTTTCTGCACTTCTCTTGCCTCTTTCTGCAACTCTGTTGCTTCCTTCTGCATCTCTCTTTCCTCTTTCTGCACTTCTCTTGCCTCTTTCTGCAACTGTTGCTTCCTTATGCATCTCTCTTGCCTCTTTCTGCACCTCTCTTGCCTCTCTCTGCACTTCTCTTATCTTTTTCTGCACCTCTCCTTTTTCGGTGCACTTCTCTTGCCTCTTTCTGTACTTCTCTCACCTCTTTCTGTACTCAAATGGGAAGTGCAAGCTGCCGATTTTAAAGGTCTGCGTGCTCTCGTGACTGAGGTATATGTCTACTTGTACATGTATTCTCACGTGTTATGCATCTGAAGAAAATAGGTTAAAAAGCGGGTAGCTTATCCTATATGTGGTCAAATCTTCCCAGTTCTGCTCTGTCATTTGGTTGCACAGGCAGACATGTTTTACATATGTAAGTGTTATAGAGTCCCTCAAATATTCTATTGAATACCCAGGTGCCCTGTATTATGAGCAGAAATAAATACATACACCTTCTTGTACACAAATTTAAAGAATATGCTGTTTGAAACACAGGTATTCAAGTATTTGTATGTTTATTTTTATGTAACATGTCACTAGGTAAAAGCAGAGACACAGACATGCAGACCTTCACAAACTTGGTCAGACTTACAACAGTGATATGGTTAGGATTGCTGTTTTACATTTCGTAGGCCAAACATTCTGAGCAGTAGATGAATAGTAAACCTTCAAGAGAAAAGTGAGGTTTAAGACATCTAGGGAGAAGGATTAGTGATTAGGCTACTTTGTATGAGTGTGGAAAGGTACAGTCAAAGTAGGCCTCTTTATGGACCTCTGTTGCTTCTTTCTGCGCCTTTTTTCCTCTTTCTGTACATGTTCTACCTATGTAGGCATAGTTAGAAATTAGAATTTCAAAAACCTTGGAAATTCACTGAAAAAAACACAGGTTTCAGGGAGGTTATAGTTAGCAATTAGCATTTAAAAAACCTTAGAAATTCACTGAAAAAAACCACAGGTTTCAGGGACATTAAAGTTAGGAATTAGCATTTAAAAAACCTTAGATATTCACTGAAAAAAACATAGGTTTCAGGGACCTTATAGTTAGGCGGACATTTCACTTGTACAAAACCAGAAAAATAAATTTGTTATAGTTAGCTGATCTAACTATAACTCACGCCCCCGCAATGCACTGCTGATGGCATCACATATTACATCACTCATGACATGGTCAGTGACATCACTGATGACATCTCAAATGACATCACTGATGATGGGGGGATGGGTTCCCTTTCTCTACCACTCTGCAAACGTGCCTCCTGGCACACTACTATTTGGGGGATGAAGTCCCCTGGCCTCTTGAGGGTCCCTGGGGGCCAACTAGCCCTCCTGTTACCTCCAGTAAGCCCCACACAGCTGGATTGCTGAAAGGTGGTCAGAGGCCAATGCCCCCTTTCTCTAGCACTCTGCAAACACGCCTCCTGGCGCACTGCTGCTTGGGGGATGAAGTCCACTTTAGTCATGAGGCCCTCAGGACGCAAGGGGACCTAATCAACACACAAGCAGTGCGCCGAGAGGCACGTTTGCAGAGTGGTAGAAAAAGGGGCATGGTCTCCGACCACCTCTCAGCAATCCCACTGTGTGGGAATTACTGGAGGTAACAGGTGGGCTAGGTGGCCCCTAAGGAACCTCAGGAGTGAAGGGGACTTCATCCCCCAACCAAAAGCGCGCCAGGAGGCGTGTTTGCAGAGTAGTGGAGAAAGGGGGTGGGGCCTACGGTGACTTGTGAGCTTCTTTTTTGGGGGGTTATTTTAGGAAGGGGCCTCACCCATTTTTTATTTTTTTATTAAAATAAAACGGGAGAGGAGCCGCGCAGCCCCCCTCCCGAGGCCGGTATATGCCCTGGCGACCCCATCCCCCGGGACTGGATCTTTGTCTATATTTTTTAAAGGGGAGGGGGGCCAGAAGGCCCCCCTCCCCATGCTGACTTCAGCCACGGGGACCCCATCCCCCAGAGAACAGCCATTTTTAAAGGTTTGTTTTGTTTGGTTTTAAAGGGAGGGAGGCCAAGCAACGCCCTTCCCGGGCCATCTCCTTTGGGGCAGCGGGAGGAGCCTGAAGCCACCACGGTCCCAGCCGGCTACCGCCTCCTCCGGGAGCCGGCATTGCTTTTTCCCCCAGGGAGCTGCAAAGATGCAGCTCTCTAGTGGTAAAAAGCAAAGTGCTCCACTTTGAACAAGTGAGAGCAAAATGCTCTCACTTGTTCAAAGTGAGGCACTTGTTTGCTATGGGATGCTCCCACCATCTCATAGCAAACTGCAATGTCCTGGGGGTGGGCACCCCGTGACATTGCTGGAGCTGGCCCTGTGGGGTTGGTGGTCCCCAGGGCCATTTACGGCTCCACAAGGGGGGCTGCGTGGCCCCCATCCCTGGGTAGGTGGTGGACCCCGGGACTCGGTGGGGAGGCTGGAGCCCCCCCCACGCATCTTTCTAAATTTAGCCCCGGGGAGGTGGCGGTCCCCGGGGCTGCAGGGCAGCGGCATGGCCCCCCACATTTAAGATAATTAGCCCCGGGGAGGTGGCGGTCCCTGGGCCATAGCCTCACCCACATTCAATCTATAAGCCCCGGGAAGGTGGCAGTCTTGTTTTTTCAGGCTTTTTAACCTTTTTTCTTGTGACTCGGTTCAACCGAGTCACAAGATGACTGCCAACACTTCCTGGTTTGAAGTGTTGGCAGCCAATCAGATTGCAGGCACGAGATCGGGAGGGTTCGCAGATCCTCCGCGTCCCTACTTGTATATCTGAGAAATGTTTAAATTTCTCAAGAACTACTGAACGGATTTACACCATTTAACAAAAAGAGTGCTTTCTGAACCAAGAGCTACCTTTTTGCCAAATTTGGTGTAATTCTGTCCAGGAGTTCGGGCTGTAGCCGTGTCTAAGTTTCCTATGGAAATTAACATGGAGAAAACGCATTTTGGGACCCCCCCTTTTTCTCAGCCCCCGCTTGACGAATTACCCTGAAACTTTCAACACAGCAGCTGACCTGACCACCCCACTAGTTTTGATATATATACTGAAAAACCAAAACCAAAAATTACAGGAACATTATAGTTAGGCTCAGATTTCACTCATACTAAAACCATTGAAAATCAGCAGTTACAGTTACCTGAGAAGCGATGTCATTTGAGATGTCATCAGTGATGTCACTGACCATGTCATGACTGATTTAAAATGTGAGGGCATAGCAGTGCACTGCAGGGGCGTAAGTTATTATCAGCTCAGGTGACTATAACTGCTGAATTTCTATGGTTTTGTAAGAGTAAAGTCTGAGGCTAACTATAATGTCCCTGTAACTTGTTTTTTTCAGTGCATTTCTAAGGTTATTTTTAATGTTATTTCCTAACTATAACATCCCTGCAACCACTGGTTTTTTAAGTGAATTTCAAAGGTTTTTTAAATTGTATTTCCTAACTGTAACCTGTATCCTTTGAGAGTGGGTGTGTGAATGAATGCATGAGTGTCTCAGTGGGTGTGTGAGAGTGCATGAGTGTCTCAATGTGTGTGTGTGGTTGTTTGAGTGTCTGTGTGGGTCTGGGAGTGGCTTCATAATTGTCTCATTGGGTGTCTCAGTGGGTGCGTGAGTGGCTGAGTGGGTCTGTGAGTAGACACGTTTGTGTCTCAGTGGGTGTTATAGTGGGTGCATGAGTGTCTCAGTGAGTGCCTCAGTGGGTCTGTGAGTGGGTGTGAGAGTGTCTGAGTGGGTTTGCTAATGCTCCATGAGTGTGTGAGTCAGTCTGTGGCTGGCTGCATGAGTGTCTGAGTGCGTCTGTGAGTGTCTGAGAGGGCCTGTGAGTGGGTGCATCAGAGTCTGAGTGGGTTTGTCAGTGGGTGTTTGAGTGCCTGAGTATGTGAGAGGGTGTCTAAGTGTTTGTGTGGGTGTGTCAGTAGCTGTGTGAGTGACTCGGCCACAAAGGAACCGCACATGCCCTTTTAACCAACAAAAGAGGAGCACTGCCAAAGCTCCCGCTTGGTGGGAGCAGAGTTTGTGTTGGCTCTGACTTAATGGGAGCTGTCAAAGCTCTCGCCAAGTCAGAGCAAACAGCTATGTCCCAGGGGTGGGCACCCCGGGACATAGCAGGAGCCAGCCCTGGGGAGTGGCTGTCCCCAGGGCCATATACGTCTCCAGGAGGGGGCCACGTGGCTCCCCTACTTCTGTGTTGTCGGGAAGGCCCTGAGGAGGTGGTGGTCCCCAGGGCCGTATATGGCCCAGTAGGGAGGCTGCGTGGCCCCCTCCCAATTAAAATGTTTATTTTAGCCCCAGGGAGGTGGTGGTCCCCGAGGCCCAGGGGGTCCGTGCGGCCCCCAAAATGTATTTCATTTATTGTCCCGGGGAGGGGTGGTGGTCCCTGGGGCTTCTAGTAATCCCAGGAGGTGGGGTCTGTGCGACCCCCCTCCATTATTAAAAGGCAAGCCCCAGGGAGGTGGCGGTCCCTGAGTCTTCTAGGGAGCCCAGGAGCGGGGCCCGCGCACCCCCTCCTTTATTTAAAATAAAGCACCTGGGAGGTGGTGGTCCCCAGGGCTCAAAGAGTCTAAGGAGGGGGGCCCCAGGCAACCCCCTCCTTTTTTTATAAGATGCCCTTGGGACCAGGCCCACTTGAGGGCTATTTTCAAAACAAGCGCTGGAGCCTGAGCTTGTTGTTTTTTTTTTTATTTCACCTGAGTCACGGATCCACTGTGATTTTGGGTGGAAATTTAAAAAAAAAAATGCTTTTGAACCCTGGCATGGTCCTTCTGGAACCCAAGGTATTCCT
This sequence comes from Calotriton arnoldi, assembly GCA_963921515.1. NCBI lineage: Eukaryota > Metazoa > Chordata > Amphibia > Caudata > Salamandridae > Calotriton > Calotriton arnoldi. Next base: position 2,360,487 of record CAWUFW010001996.1, on the reverse strand, counting down.
ACCCTGCCCCTTTTCTTTTTAAAAAAAAACATTTTTCAAGGACTCAGCTGACGCCAAGTCCCAATATAGCTGCCAACACTTCCTGGTTGAAGTGTTGGCAGCCAATCAGATCTCAGCACGAGATCGGGAGGGTTCTCGGAGCCTTCGCCTCCCTAGATAGACAAATTTGTTTTTTCTTTAATATCTCCCAAACTACTGAATGGATTTACACCAAGTAACAAAAAGCACTCTTTCTGGATCAAGAGCTAGCTTTCTGCCAAATTTGGTGTAATTCCGTCCAGCCGTTCGGCTTGTAGTAGTGTCTCTATGGGAATTAACATAGGAAATGCACTTTCTGTGACCCCCCTTTTTCTCGGCACCCGCTTGACGGATCGCCCCAAAACTTTTCATGCACAACTAGAATTACCGGCACACTTTTTTGGGGGGAAACTTTCATGAACATTTGTCAATCAGTGCCAAAGTTATAGGCAAGTCAAAAAAAGATTTTCCCATGGAAACATGGTCCTACCTATAAGTAGGTAATATATGTATATATATATATATTCACTGAAAAAACCATAGGTTTCAGACACGTTATAGTTAGAAATTAGCATTTAAAAAACCTTTGAAATTCACTGAAAAAACCATAGGTTTTAGGGACAGTTATAGTTAGTTGGACATTTCACTCGTACAAAACCATAGAAATTCCCCCGTTATAGTTAGTTCAGCTAACTATAACTTCGCGCCCGCAATGCACTGCTGATGACGTCACATATTACATCACTCATGACATGGTCAATGACATCACTGATGACATCTCAAATGACATCACTGATGACATCATCCATGTGATAATTTCATGCATCTTCTCACACCCTAATATAACTTTTGATACACCCACTCTAAATTACAGACTGCCATTCTCAAAACCATAGACACTCCAACACCAAAAACTACATACCCACTCACTGATTCTTAGGTCTACACACACATCCACTCACTCACCCGTACAGTCACTCATACTTAGTCACTCAGTACAGGACTATCATATGCACTCATACACCTATATAAACACTCACACACCGCCACTCATCCATAGAGGTACTCACACACCTAGTCAGTCATGCAAAAAACGTAATCACACACCCATTTACTCACCTATACAGTTATACACACACCAGCTCACTTACTCATACAAATACTAGCACATTCTTACACTCTTATACAATCACTGATACAAGTACACACTCATCCATACAGCCACTCTCACAATCACACACTCTCACTTATAGCCATTTATATACTCCAACACACATGTATACTGCCTTTCACATATGTAGTTACTCACACATGTACCACTGAGATATACATTCAATCACTAACACACCCATTTTTAAATGCTAATTTCTAACTATAACGTGTCTGAAACCTATGGTTTTTTCAGTGAATTTCAAAGGTTTTTAAATGCTAATTTCTAACTATAACGTGCCTGAAACCTATGATTTTTTAAGTGAATTTCAAAGGTTTTTTAAATGCTAGTTTCTAACTATGCCAACAGAGGTAGGACATGTGAAGAAAGAAGAAAAAACACACAGAAAGAAGCAAAAGATGTGCAGAAAGAACCAACAGAGGAGCAGAAAGAGGCCTTGTTGCAAAATCATCCTGTGCCCACAACTTTTTCAGACGGGTACTCGTGGTAACTGACTCTGACTAACCAGAGCCAGTGCTATGCTAAAAGACACTTAGAATACAGTGAAAACACCTACATACACTAGGGAACACTATGCGTTGGGGTACCCCTGTGATTAGCATGACCTCCTCTGCAAGTCCCTAGTACATAATAGGGCAGGGGGATTAAAACTACCTCTTAAAACATGCTACAGGGCACCCCGTGGCGCGTTTTAAGTTGCAGGATTAAGTCCCCTTGAATTTTGAGGGTCCCTGGGGCCCAACTAGCCCCCCAGGTACCTACAGTTAGGACCACAGAGCTGAGTTGCAGAGAGGCGTTCCGAGGCCACGCACCTTTTTCACCTCTCTGCAACGCAACTCTGTTGTGCTTACTGAAGGTACCTGGTGAGGCTAGTTGGCCCCCAGGGTCCCTCAGGATTCAAAGGGAATTAATTCCCCAACTTAAAACGCACCACAGGGCGTGTTTGCGCACATGTCACCTGAGGCCCCGCCCCTCCCTTCACCATTGTGCAAACGCGCCCCGTGGTGCGTTTTAAGTTGGAGGATTAGGTCACCTTGAATCCTGAGGGTCCCTGGGGCCCAACTAGCCCACTAGGTACTTCCAGTAAGCACCACAGGCCTGCGTTGCAACGCCTGTAACAAATTGTGCAGTTGTGTTTAGGTAGTGAAGAGGGTTGTGCTGGGGGTAGTGTTTTAGGGTTTAGGGTAGTGCAGTGGTGTTTGTGTAGTGTAGGGGGTCATGCTGGGGGTAGATTTAGGGTTTAGGGTAGTGCAGTGGTGTTTGGGTAGTGTAGGGAGTTGTGCTGGGGGGAGTGTTTTTTGGTTTAGGGTAGTGCAGTGGTGTTTGGGTAGGGTAGGGGGTCGTGCTGGGGGTAGTGTTTTAGGGTTTAGGGTAGTGCAGTGGTGTTTGGGTAGTGTAGGGGGTCGTGCTGGGGGTAGTGATTTAGGGTAGTGCAGTGGTATTTGGGTAGTGTAGGGGGTACTGCTGGGGGTAGTGTTTTAGGGTTTAGGTTAGTGCAGTGGTGTTTGGGTAGTGTAGGGGTACTGCTGGGTGTAGTGTTTTAGGGTTTAGGGTAGTGCAGTGGTGTTTGTGTAGTGTAGGGGGTAGTGTTTTAGGGTTTAGGGTAGTGCAGTGGTGTTTGTGTAGTGTTGGAGGTCGTGTTTTAGGGTTTAGGGTAGTGCAGTGGTCTTTGGGTAGTGTAGGGAGTCATGCAGGGGTAGTGTTTTAGGGTTTAGGGTAGTGTAGGGGGTCATGCGGGGGTAGTGTTTTAGGGATTAGGGTAGTGCATTGGTGTTTGGGTAGTGTAGGGGGTCATGCAGGGGGTAGTGTTTTAGGGTTTAGGGCAGTGCAGTGGTGTTTGGGTAGTGTAGGGGGTCGTGCTGGGGGAGTGTTTTAGGGTTTAGGGGAGTGCAGTGGTGTTCGGGTAGTGTAGGGGGTCGTGCTGGGGGAGTGTTTTAGGGTTTAGGGCAGTGCAGTGGTGTTCGGGTAGTGTAGGTGGTCATGCTGGGGGGAGTGTTTTAGGGTTTAGGGCAGTGCAGTCGTGTTCGGGTAGTGTAGGGGGTTGTGCTGGGGGTAGTGTTCTAGGGTTTAGGGCAGTACAGTGGTGTTTGGGCAGTGTAGGGGGTAATGCTGGGGGTGGAGTTTTAGGGTTTAGGGCATTGCAGTGGTGTTCGGGCAGTGTAGGGGGTCGTGCTGGGGGTGGTGTTTCAGGGTTTAGGGCAGTGCAGTGGTGTTCAGGCAGTGTAGGGGGTGGTGTTTCAGGGTTTAGGGCAGTGCCGTGGTGTTCGGGCAGTGTAGGGGGTCGTGCAGGGGGTGGTGTTTCAGGGTTTAGGGCAGTCGTGTTTGGGCAGTGTAGGGGGTCGTGCTGGGGGTGGTGTTTCAGGGTTTGGGGCAGTGCAGTGGTGTTCGAGCAGTAAAGGGGTCGTGCTGGGGGTGGTGTTTCAGGGTTTAGGGCAGTGCAGTGGTGTTCGGGCAGTGTAGGGGGCGGTGCAGGGGGTGGTGTTTCAGGGTTTAGGGCAGTGCAGTGGTGTTCGGGCAGTGTAGGGGGTGCTGCAGGGGGTGGTGTTTCAGGGTTTAGGGCAGTGCAGTGGTGTTCGGGCAGTGTAGGGGGTCATGCAGGGGGTGGTGTTTCAGGGTTTAGGGCAGTGCAGTGGTGTTCGGGCAGTGTAGGGGGTCGTGCTGGGGCTGGTGTTTCAGGGTTTAGGGCAGTACAGTGGTGTTCGGGCAGTGTAGGGGGTCGTGCTGGGGCTGGTGTTTCAGGGTTTAGGGCAGTGCAGTGGTGTTCGGGCAGTGTAGGGGGTCGTGCTGTGGCTGGTGTTTCAGGGTTTAGGGCAGTGCAGTGGTGTTCGGGCAGTGTAGGGGGTCATGCTGGGGCTGGTGTTTCAGGGTTTAGGGCAGTGCAGTGGTGTTCGGGCAGTGTAGGGGTCTTGCTGGGGCTGGTGTTTCAGAGTCTAGGGCAGTGCAGTGGTGTTCGGGCAGTGTAGGGGTCTTGCTGGGGCTGGTGTTTCAGGGTTTAGGGCAGTGCAGTGGTGTTCGGGCAGTGTAGGGGGTCATGCTGGGGGTGGTGTTTCAGGGTTTAGGGCAGTGCAGTGGTGTTTGGGCAGTGTAGGGGGTCATGCTGGGGCTAGTGTTTCAGGATTTAGGGCAGAGCAATGGTGTTCAGGCAGTGTAGGGGTTTTGCTGGAGGTGGTGTTTCAGGGTTTAGGGCAGTGCAGTGGTGTTCGTGCAGTGTAGGGGGTGGTGTTTCAGCGTTTAGGGCAGTGGTGTTCAGGCAGTGTAGGGGGTCTTGCTGGGGTTGATGTTTCAGGGTTTAGGGCAGTGCAGTGGTGTTCAGGCAGTGTAGGGGTCGTGCTGGGGGTGGTGTTTCAGGGTTTAGGGCAGTGCAGTGGTGTTCCGGCAGTGTAGGAGGTCGTGCAGGGGGTGGTGTTTCAGGGTTTAGGGGCAGTGCAGTGGTGTTCGGGCAGTGTAGGGGTCGTGCTGGGGGTGGTGTTTCAGGGTTTAGGGCAGTGCAGTGGTGTTCGGGCAGGGTAGGGTGTCGTGCTGAGGGGTGGTGTTTCAGGGTTTAGGGCAGTGCAGTGGTGTTCGGGCAGTGTAGGGGGTCGTGCAGGGGGTGGTGTTTCAGGGTTTAGGGCAGTGCAGTGGTGTTTGGGCAGTGTAGGGGGTCGTGCAGGGGGTGGTGTTTCAGGGTTTAGGGCAGTGCAGTGGTGTTCGGCGAGTGGGTGGTCTTGCTGGGGGTGGTGTTTCAGGCTTTAGTGCAGTGGTGTTCGGGCAGTGTAGGGGGTCTTGCTGGGGGTGGTGTTTCAGGGTTTAGGGCAGTGCAGTGGTGTTCGGGCAGTGTAGGGGGTCTTGCTGGGGCTGGTGTTTCAGGGTTTAGGGCAGTTCAGTGGTTTTCGGGCAGTGTAGGCGGTCGTGCTGGGGCTGGTGTTTCAGGGTTTAGGGCAGTGCAGTGGTGTTCGGGCAGTGTACGGGGTTGTGCTGGGGCTGGTGTTTCAGGGTTTAGGGCAGTGCAGTGGTGTTCGGGCAGTGTAGGGGGTCGTGCTGGGGGTGGTGTTTCAGGGTTTAGGGCAGTGCAGTGGTGTTCGGGCAGTGTACGGGGTCGGGCTGGTGTTTCATGGTTTAGGGCAGTGCAGTGGTATTCGGGCAGTGTAGGGGGTCGTGCTGGGGTGGTGTTTCAGGGTTTAGGGCAGTGCAGTGGTGTTCGGGCAGTGTAGGGGGTCATGCTGGGGGTGGTGTTTCAGGGTTTAGGGCAGTGCAGTGGTGTACGGGCAGTGTAGGGGGTCTTGCTGGCGGTGGTGTTTCAGGGTTTAGGGCAGTGGTGTTCGGGCAGTGTGGGGGTCTTGCTGGGGGTAGTGTTTCGGGGTTTAGGGCAGTGCAGTGGTGTTCGTGCAGTGTAGGGGTCGTGCTGGGGGTGGTGTTTCAGGGTTTAGGGCAGTGCAGTAGTGTTCGGGCAGTGTAGGGGATCGAGCAGGGGGTGGTGTTTCAGGGTTTAGGGCAGTGCAGTGGTGTTCGGGCAGTGTAGGGGGTCGTGCTGGGGGTGGTGTTTCAGGGTTTAGGGCAGTGCAGTGGTGTTCGGGCAGTGTAGGGGTCGTGCAGGGGTGGTGTTTCAGGGTTTAGGGCAGTGCAGTGGTGTTCGGGCAGTGTAGGGGTCGTGCTGGGGCTGGTGTTTCAGGGTTTAGGGCAGTGCAGTGGTGTTCGGGCAGTGTAGGGGGTCTTGCTGGGGTGGTGTTTCAGGGTTTAGGGCAGTGGTGTTCGGGCAGTGTAGGGGGTCTTGCTGGGGGTGGTGTTTCAGCATTTAGGGCAGTGCAGTGGTGTTCGGGCAGTGTAGGGGTCTTGCTGGGGGTGGTGTTTCAGGGTTTAGGGCAGTGCAGTGGTGTTCGGGCAGTGTAGGGGGTCGTGCTGGGGATGGTGTTTCAGGGTTTAGGGCAGTGCAGTAGTGTTCGGGCAGTGTAGGGGGTCGTGCAGGGGGTGGTGTTTCAGGGTTTAGGGCAGTGCAGTGGTGTTCGGGCAGTGTAGGGGTCGTGCTGGGGGTGGTGTTTCAGGGTTTAGGGCAGTGGTGTTCGGGCAGTGTAGGGGGTCGTGCTGGGGGTAGTGTTTTGGGGTTTAGGGCAGTGGTGTTCGGGCAGTGTAGGGGGTCTTGCTGGGGGTGATGTTTCAGGGTTTAGGGCAGTGCAGTGGTGTTCGGGCAGTGTAGGAGGTCTTGCTGGGGGTAGTGTTTCAGGGTTTAGGGCAGTGCAGTGGTGTTCGGGCAGTGTAGGGGGTTGTGCTAGGGTATGTGTTTCAGGGTTTAGGGCAGTGCAGTGGTGTTCGGGCAGTGGTGTTTGTGTAGTGTAGGGGGTCGTGCTGGGGGCAGTGTTTTAGGGTTTAGGGTAGTGCAGTGGTGCTTGTGTAGTGTAGGGGGTCGTGCTGGGGGTAGTGTTTTAGGATTTAGGGTAGTGCAGTGGTGTTTGTGTAGTGTAGGGGGTCATGTTTTAGGGTAGTGCAGTGGTGTTTGGGTAGTGTAGGGGGTCGTGCTGGGGGTAGTGTTTTAGGATTTAGGTTAGTGCAGTGGTGTTGGGGTAGTGTTTTAGGGTTTAGGGTAGTGCAGTGGTGTTTGTGTAGTGTAGGGGGTCATGCTGGGGGTAGTGTTTTAGGGTTTAGGATAGTGCAGTGGTGCTTGTGTAGTGTAGGGGGTCGTGCTGGGGTAGTGTTTTAGGGTTTAGGGTAGTGCAGTGGTGTTTTTGTAGTGTAGGGGGTCATGTTTTAAGATGCAACGCTCCAATACCTGACCAGTCTGCACTACATAAAACTGCAAAAACTAAAAATAAAAAGTGCTTTGCACACTTTTGTCATTGGGCTATATGTGGGCTACATCTGTGTAATATTTGTGCTACATTTGTGCTCTTTTTTCACTGGTGGCCATCTTGGAAGACTTCTTTGTTATGAAGTTTCCTAATTTCCTCATTACTGCAGTCTCCTCAGTAGGAAATGCTTTCAGTTTTTACTTTGATTCCATCAAGAAGGCATTCAGATGTGTCACACATTTGCCATAAATTCAGAATGTTATTACTCTAGTTGTTAATTAGATCACTGTAGTAAAGCTACTGCTCACCAAGGAGTTAACTGGAAGTCTACTGCTGGTATTGAAAGTGATTGTTTCAGTCTGCATGTCAGAATTTTCTAATGAAATAGAAGAGGATTTGAGATCTCACTTAAAACATGCACTAAATTTTCTTTTTGCAGCACTAACCATAATTTCTATGGCAAAATGAACCCCCTCATTTTGTTCCTTTTTAAATTAAATGTTTTAAGTGTTACCAGTTTATTCCAATCAAGATGGCTTCAGGTGTGCCATACTTTTGTCATAAGTAAGGCTGTTAGCACTCTAGTTGTTCTTTAGAACACTCTGGGAAGCTGCAGTAGAACACAAAGGCATCAACTGACAGGCTGCTCCTGTTGAAATATAACAGGAAGATATTTGAGATCACACTTGAAACATGTCCTAATTTTTCTTTCTACAGCACTAACCATAATTTCTATGGCAAAATGAACCCCTCATTTTGTTCCTTTTTAAATTAAATGTTTTAAGTGTTACCAGTTTATTCCAATCAAGATGGCTTCAGGTGTGCCATACTTTTGTCATAAGTAAGACTGTTAGCGCTCTAGTTGTTCTTTAGAACACTCTGGGAAGCTGCAGTAGAACACAAAGGCATCAACTGACAGGCTGCTCCTGTTGAAATATAACAGGAAGATATTTGAGATCACATTTGAAACATGTCCTAATTTTTCTTTCTACAGCACTAACCATAATTTCTATGACAAAATGAACCCCATCATTTTGTTCCTTTTAAATTAAATGTTTTAAGTGTTACCAGTTTATTCCAATCAAGATGGCTTCAGGTGTGCCATACTTTTGTCATAAGTAAGACTGTTAGCACTCTAGTTGTTCTTTAGAACACTCTGGGAAGCTGCAGTAGAACACAAAGGCATCAACTGACAGGCTGCTCCTGTTGAAATATAACAGGAAGATATTTGAGATCACACTTGAAACATGTCCTAATTTTTCTTTCCAGAGCACTAACCATAATTTCTGTGACAAGATGAACCCCATCATTTTGTTCCTTTTTAAATTAAATGTTTTAAGTGTTACCAGTTTATTCCAATCAAGATGGCTTCAGGTGTGCCATACTTTTGTCATAAGTAAGGCTGTTAGCACTCTAGTTGTTCTTTAGAACACTCTGGGAAGCTGCAGTAGAACACAAAGGAATCAACTGACAGTCTCTGCCCTTGTTGGATGTACATGTTTTACTGAGAATGTCAGACTTCATTCTCACATGACTGAGAAAGATAATGTGAATTTACAGAAAATATGCTCTCATTTTAGCTTCTGGGGCACCTTCCAAAACTGTATGGGACAAGCATGTGAAAATAGTTTTCTCTCAAACATGATTCATGATATCCCAGCAGAAGGTTTTTCACAGGGTAAAATCACCTTAGAACACACCACAATTCCTGAAATTAGTATGGTACCATCAACAAATGAATTCTAATGTAACTAAAGTCTGTTATCACCCTTTATAGTTCTCCTTTTGGTAACCCTTAAAATCTTCGATTCACTACAATGCATTTCAATGGGGTACTATCATTTATATTGGTCCCAAGATGGCTGCCAGCAATTCCAGGATGAAGTGCTGACAGCCAATCAGATCTCACGATGACATGTGTGGTTAGGCTCCGCCCAGATATATATGTGTTTTTACTTTTGATTTTCTCAGCAACTACTGAACGGATTTACACCATTTAACAAAAGGGTTCTTTTGAACCAAGAACTACCTCTTTGCCAAATTTGGTGTAATTCCGTTCAGCAGTTCGGGCTGTAGCCTTGCATAAAGTTTCCCGACCGCCAATAGATAATATATATATATATATATATATATATATATATATATATATATATATATATATATATATATATATATGTATGTATATATACTATTCCACATTAAGATAATGGCTTGTTAAGTACATCTTTCAATTATATAGGTCCATCTTTAGTCACATATTTTACGCCATTGATTATGGCTGTGCGCTATGGAATTCCAGTCATCCAGAATTCCACTAGTCCAACAGCATCAGGAGGGAGCTATGCTTTAGTCTAGACACATTTTAAGTACAAGCTATATCGCCGCTAGTCTTCCCAAGCCCGTGTTAATATGGGTTTTTATATTCAGCACTTCAGCACTTTTAGGAACACTTAAGCACTTTCCATTAGTTTTTCTTGGCACTTTGGGTCAGGGGCATGCAGACTATATTATCTCATATCAGATAGGTCTCATAAGCCTTCAATACAAGATGAAAGGTATTGGCTATAGCTTATCAAATGGGTTCAGATTCGACATTTTACTAGGAACATCATGGTAATATTTGAGATTCAGACACGGTTTACATGCACTAAGCACTTTAATAATTCTCCATCATGAGATATAACGTATAACAAGGTCTAGATGAACATGATAATGCATTTAAGCAAGTATTAAGACATCTTGTAATTGACACTTCATCAACAATTTTGTCTCGAACTTTATATTACGAGGTATTATCTTTAATGATATTTGAAGAACAATTATTTCAAAAGTCTTATGTCTAGCCCAGTGAAATTTATTTAAAGCTCAGCAATATTTTATATGTATAGGCGTTTTTTAAGCCATGGAAAGTTTTATACTTACATGTATTGTCAAGCATAATGACCACGATAGTCTGTTGTCCATGACCATGCTTGCTCTTCATCACGTGGTGTATACTGCACTTTAAATGTTAAAACTGAAGTGTGCCTTGATATGTGAACAAGCCCAGCGAGGTGGGCGAAATGCGTCATCCAGTCATCTTATCTCTAATAAATTAATTCTAACAGCAGGAAGTGGAGTCTGTGTCCCCGTTTCCTATGAGACAGCACGGTGGGGATTCTTCATTGTATATATATGTAGGTGAAAGCAACGGGGCAAAACCAAACAACAGAAAGCCACCAAGGAAATGGAACCGCAAATAAATATTGAAACCAGAAATCCTATGAGTGACACTCAATCAGTCATCAATCTTACCAATTTAAAGTTATCGGACACTGAATTAAAAATCTTATCATTGGGGCTCTCCTACAGTCTGGCCAGCGATTTCAATTATGCGCAGTCACGCATTGATTTTTACAAATTTATAAGAAAATTTAAATTGTGCAAATTCCATGCATTACAAAACAAAGAACCAATGACAACCAAGGTGGTGACTCCTGCAGGACTATCGAGTCCGCCTGGTCTGATAGCTAATGATTATGAACTAATGCGCAACCTGTATGAACTGCAAGGGGAAAGTATTGATACAGAACTGCCTGGTACTGACAGCTTTCCGAATTTGAACATGGCAGGAATGACGCAGTTCAAATTGAAATCCACCTTCAATCCGATCATGTTGCACGATAATATTGATGTGTATAGTGAACTCGTGACAACAAACTTGAAGAAGGTATACACCTCCACCCTGTATGCATGCCGAAAAAACACCCATCAAAACAACAATTATGGGCAATTGATGAAAAAATTGCAGAGCAATAACAACATAATTGTCTGCCAGTCAGACAAAGGTGGAAACGTTGTCTTATGGCCTCGCGAGATGTATATAGAAGAAGCCCTTCTTCATTTAAATGATCGCCAATGTTATAGGCGCAGTGACTGGAAGTCTGTCAAGCTAGCTTGGAATGATTACTATACCAAGTTGGTAGCATGAAAGAGTGCTGGACTTTTAAGTGAGATGAGTTCAAGTTTTTAAGGATTAATCATCCGGTAATTCCTGTGATGTATCTTATTCCAAAGATACACAAAAACTCCATCAAGCCGCCAGGGCGACCAATAATCTCGGCTAAAAACAGTATTATGGAAAATACATCACAGTACGCGGATTTTTTCTTGCAGGAGCATGTCATAAGTTTACCATCCTATCTACAGGATACGGGGGACTTTTTGAGAAAAATTGATGAGATAGTATGGCAAGATGACTATTGGCTGATCACACTAGATGTAACCGCGTTGTATACAAGTATACCCCATTTAGACGGTATCAAAGCTGTAGATCATTTTCTGATGACTAAACCATTGTGTATGTTGAACCACAACAAAATGTTATTGGACATGATATCAATATGTTTAAATAACAATTTTTTCCTCTTCCAAAATCAGGTCTTCCAGCAGGTGAGAGGGGTAGCTATGGGGGCTTGTTTCTCCCCCAGCTACGCCTGTCTGCACATGGGGCTGTGGGAGAAGCAAGTCCTCAGCGCCAAATTTGCAGATATATTAGCGACTAATGTGATATCGTGGTATCGCTATATAGATGATCTTTTTCTTATTTGGAAGGGAAGTAAGGAAGAGGCGGTCATGTTCACAGAACAGATAAATGAGAATGATTTGAATTTGAGGTTCACTACACACATCAGTAATGAAGCTGTCAACTTTCTTGATGTAGAGGTGTATATTCATGAAGGTACATTGGAGACCAGATTACACCGTAAACCAACTGCCGGCAAACCTCCATGCTGCTAGTCATCATCCTGAGCATCTGATACGCAGCATCCCTTACGGTGAGATGCTGTGTATTAGACACATCTGCAGCATGGAGGATGATTGCATCAAGGCCCAAGAAGACAGTAAAAGTAGGTTCCTGGCTAGGGGCTACTCAGCAGAGATGATTGACAGCTGTCAATAAGACAAAGGTAATTCCAAGAGCGACAGCTCTGTGCAAGTCATCAAGAGCAGAGAGTACACTCCAATGCACCACTGACCCCCCTAGACTCATTGTCACGTATAGTCGCCAACATGGGATCTTGCGTAAAATCTTTAATAAAAACTGGGCCATGGTGCGCAATGATCCAATCATTGGCAGTTCATTGTCTAAGTCACCGACAATAACTTTCAGGAAAGCGAGGTCCATGAGTGACATGCTGGTAAAAAGTAGTCCAGAAGTTGTCACCCCCAAAACTTGGTTACAATCAACAAAAGGGTTTACGAAGTGTCCAACGTGCAAAGCTTGTAGATATGGGAAGAGTAGAACTTCTTATAAGGTTCCCTTTCATGATGACCCTGTCATCATTCAAAAAAGGCTAAACTGTAAAACTTAGTTTGCCATATATGTGCTGGAGTGTTCGTGTGGCCTGCAATATGTTGGGAGTACTAAGTTGCAGGTGCACAAATGAATACTCCAGCACATGCAGGCCATCAATAACAGTGATGCATCGTATTCATGATAATTGCCTGGACCACTTCAGCTATTTTGTGGTGGACAATGTTCCGCCACTTAGGCGTGGTGGTGACCGTGAAGCTTTACTCAGGAAGCTGGAAACGAGGTTTATCCTGGAGTTGGACAAAAAGACGCCCAATGGGCTCAACTCCAGTGAGGATTTTTACACTTGCCTTTCAGAATTCAGGATATTACTGGTTGTACGCTTTGAGAACATTTTTCACGCCTGTCCTCCATTGTAAATATATATGAAACAGATATATTTTCTTTTAATACTTTTTTAATCAGCACTTTTTGCACGATTACTTTAGTTGAAGCAGATTAGACATAAGTACTATGAGGCGCATCGATACAAAGCTATGTGGTATACATATTAGTTTGGGGCCGACTAATTAAGCTGCCAGGTAATAATTGGTTGGATTGTTCATATATGGGATATTTTAGATTTTCACTATTTGCGTATTTGCACAATAACGGCGTATTTTGCACAAATGTGGTAAAGAATGTTTACAAATATGTTACTGTATTATATATTTTGTTATAGGAAGCAATAGCAGTATAAGATGCAGCAACTTGCAAAACTTTGTATTTCGCCCACTGGGGTATTATCGTTTATTAATAATATATCTTGTAGATCATATACAAGATATCTTTTAATAAGGGCTATTCCAATGTAGGATTAATGGCGTATTTTTGTACACTATCTACTTATATTGTGGAGTTGCACATTATTTGCTAACTTTACACAAATTCATCAGGAAATCAAATAGGGGTACATCTTGCAGGCAACATATTTGATTGTCTGTATAATGTATAGTCCAAATAAAAGAGTATTTGCACATTTTTTGCTTGTATTGCACTACCTATTTATGAAATGATTACTTTCGTTGTGACAAGACGTGATGCATTTAACATTTGTAAAACGTTGTGCTGCGTAATTTGCACAGATGTATTGAAATCTATTGTATTCGTTATTTGTCTATGTTTGGACATTGGCATAATATTTGCATAGTTTGCACAAATGTATGGAAGAACCTTTGGGACATTTGTGTAATTTGAAATTACCCACTGGGGTATTATGTTTTAATGTGTCACATCCTCCGGATGTCTGGCTATACAAGAAATCATCAATAGTCCAGTATCAGCTTTACATTCATATGACAAACTTCTATCATGATTTGATTCCTTTTAAATTATAAGGAAATGTACTATGCTATATTTTATTTGTAAATTTGCACATTAGCTTTGTTACAGCGCAGTACTTTTACTATGTCTATTGGCAAAATGTCACATGGTGTGGTGCTAGCACTTTAAAAATGCGGATCATTCCTCATGGCGTCATGTGATCAAGGCCTCTTGTGGGCTGAAACGCGTCATGGTGGAGTGCTGGGTGTAAAAATGAAATAAAATACCTTGCACGAGGATTTTGGGTCCGTTTCGTCTTTCTGGATATTGTCGGAGCATTGGGCGAATTTCCTGCATATATATATATATATATATATATATATATATATATATATATATATATTATTTCTTTTTTTTTACACACACACATGGAGGGCTCTGGGGCACTATCGCCAACATGTTTTCATCTTTGCAAGTCTGTCTGCGTCTTGAAAAGCATGCCTAATTTTCTTAAAGACAATGAAAACTCTGATACTCAGTGACATTTTACAGTTGTAGGCATTGCCTGCCTTTTTCTTCTTATAGCTCCTTTCTCATATGCCATTGCTCTGTAAGTCTTATCTTGTTTGCTCAAAATGCACATTTGCATTTTGTTGAGCTGCCATGAATGTTAATGCTCCGATCTAATGTTTCTATGTGCTAGATTTGATTACTTTGATTGTTTCGTTCTTTCAAGATTTCAGTTCATAGGAACACTCAAGTGAGATTCCTGATTGGCCACATTAACAAGGAGAGCTTAACAAGCTGGCTGGAATCCTAACTTCAGCCTTATTGAAACATCATATTGCTGTGCTTGTTTGGTGGCTCTTAATGGACCTCCGCATACCACCCGTAAGAGCACCATCAAAGATGCAAATAGCACATAATATTTCATCAGCATAGCTGTTTGTTGAAACATAGCATATGATGAGACCGGCCGATCCAATCACCCTTTTCCTGGCTCTTGACACACCACACATACAACTGATTCAGATTTTGGTCAGCAGATTTTCTGTTCTTGTAAAACTAGCGCACAACCTCCACCAAGGCAGTAACTAAACGTCCACCATACTTGCGGTTGTCTGCAAGGTGTCAGAGGATTCACTACCAGAGTGACTTTTCTGGTTGTAATTGCTGGCACTGGGGATGGCCAACTTTGTGAGAGTACACTTTTTGTGCTCTCATAGGAGTTTCCCTAACATGGTGTGGATATGTTCCAGCTTGTCAGGACACTACATCTACTTTTCCTGGATGTCCACCAGCATTTCCCTGGTGACCTTTCATTTACTTAAGTCCAAGACATAGTGGTTTTTCAGTCACCATACAATAGATAGTAGTTCCACGTCAGGTGGAGTTAAGGATGGTTGATGATGGAATAGGAGGTGCCTCTTCTGGCAGGATATCTGCAATTTAGGGCATTCTAAATAAGGTAGAAATGGCATCAGATGTAAAGACAAAACATTCACCATTTTGGCAGATTCTTGAGGGCCATCCGTCTCAAAACCAGATAGACAGTTGATAACTTCACACTTGCCATCTCAGGCAGTACATGTATGCCTGTCTGTGTGTTTCTCCCAAGAATTTTAACATTAGTTTACTGTTGTATTTGCAAGACCATTGCCACATGCATTCACCACCCTATTTGTCTAAAAGATTGTTTTTATTTTTCAATTTAAAATTCAGCTTTGGAGATCCTCCTTTTCTTGAACAGAGCCTAGGAATCGATCCAGAACCCCTTTGCGATCATGACGAAAAAATATAGAGCTTTCCCAAGTTTTGCGGTAGGAGCAACGTGTTTGTGAATTTTATGCAATGCGTATTACATTTGCCACTAAAATTAACAGTAGTTTCAGAAGCTACAGCTTTTTATGTTTCAGAAAACCTTCCAGCTCTTTCAAACTCACCATTTGATTGACATGTCAAGAGCTCTGGCTATGGTACAACTGGGTTACTGCTATGCAATGTACACAGTGTTGGGGTGGTAAAATGTTTCCTGTTTAGCTCTGGAGAATGTGTGCCCCTGCCTCGAATTCACCATAACCAGTTCTGCAGGGTTTTGGCTTTTTGTCTCCGCACACATGACAATAATGCATGTGAGCTGAGGGCTTCTTGTGACATGGAAAGTGACCCAGTGCGGGACTCATTGGTCAGGAGGGGCACACCCTGTACATCTGCCTTTTGCTAAACATGACCACTGTCAGCTCACCGAGCTGCTGAGAACTGACTGTGGTTGCAGCAACTGATTACAGTGGCAGGACTATCCTTTTTAACTTTTACTTGCCAGAGTTGCCTAGTGGCTTCTGCTGTATTTTATTATGTCTCTGCCAGTCCCCTGCAACCTGGTCCATCAATCCATCAATGTTGCACATGGATGATTTATGCGTATGTGCAGTGTCTGTGTTTAAAAGAGCGTTCACAAGGTGTGCGTACGTTAATAACCAGGATTCCGTTTTTATTTCCTGAATGTAAGTAGTATCTCAGATGGAGTTTGGAGAGAATCCCAGACAGCAATGTGAATGTTAATGTTCCTCCAGGACATTTTTTAGGTCTTATGTAGTAGGCCAGATTGTAGGGTATTGGGTAGTGAAGACAGAGGGTCCTTTTGAAGTTTGGGAAATTTCCTCTGCCATTTTCTGCTCCGCTGTTCTGTAGCTCTTAGTGGTACTCCTAACACCGCCTTTATAGACACTATCAAAGACACAATGATAGCACATAGTATTTCATCAGCACAGCTGCTTGTTGAAAAATAGCGTTTGATGACAGATATTTACAGGTCTATCCAACCAACCTTTTCCTGGCTCGACACACCACACATACAACTGTAAAAGGGTTAAACCCAATAGGTTAACAGGTAGTTCAGGGACGGCCTCTCTCTTTTTTTTGTCCTTTTGTTGTGTTTGACCTAACAGAAAGCTCTCAACTCCACCCACCTTCATGCAGGCACCTGAAGACAAAGGCCATGGCTGGGCCACTCTGGGAGGAATAAGCAAAATGCAGAAACTTCCTGAAAACAGTCCCATACCTTGGCTCTTGGAATATGCAAACCCTGCCTGCAGTCCTTAGTATAAAGGAGGTACAGAACCCTCTAGTCAGGGAGACAAGATTTCTCTATTAGAATACTGAGAGCAGCACCAGTGGCGACAAAAAAACTATTTTGTACTCGAGGGTTGCAGTACTGACCACCAGCTCTACGGCTCAGGACCCAAATCCTGGGGAGGTCTACAGCCTACCAGAAGAACCTGTCTTAGGGCCTACTGTTAAGGAAGGAGCTAACTGACTGCTTAAGAGAGGAATTTGCGGGGCCTATGCACAAGAAAGATGTTGGCTAAAAGCGGGGTACAGGGAAGGAGCAGAGACGACAATGAACTGATGTTGCAAGGAGGGCGTGCATTGCTCAAGCTGGAGTGTGAGGTCTAGGAGATTCAGGAGAGCTTGCAGCAAGTGCTGAAGCAAGAGTTCCCATGACTGTGGGGTATTCCCAAAACCCAATGGTGTGCTTCACGGGCTTCCCACTAAAGAACCTCAGTGCCTGGCCCTGCGAAGAGTTCGAAGCAATGTAACCTGATTCGGCATCTCAACAAATAAACCTGAGTGCCGATGGGATGCAATGCCTAGGGGTAAGAGGTGCCCCATTGTGAGAGATTACATTGATCAATGCCTTATAATCACCGCTGTTATCCATGGTAGGCTTCGAGCTTTGTACTACGGACACTGAAAAGACGTAAAAAGTACAGTGGAATTGTAACTTCAGGAGAGAAGGGAACCATTGCTTGTTGGGGACTGATCAAATACAACTCATGGGCAAAGGGGTCAACCAAGCTGCAGGAGCTCCTCATGAACAGTTCCCTGGAAATTCCACCATGAGGACTAAGGTCCAATTTGCATTAGGTTTTTGCTAGATACCTATCCTAGAGCAACAGCCTAGGCTGTTCCGCAAAACTGATGCAGTTAGTTCTTGGAATCCTGGTGTATCACTGGAAGTCCGATCTGATAATTATGTATAGTACTACGCTGTGTGCAGAAGTAATGCACTTTTTCTTTCTTAAGTAAAAGCACTGGCTGGACATTGGTTTGTTGATAGTTACCGGATGGTTTGTTTAGTTCTGAGTCTCTGACCCCACACCGCCACCATGATTAAGCCTTGCACTGCTCAACGTTGCTACCCCAAGGGTCAAGTGTTCACTTTGCTGCTCAACAGCATGTTTAAGTCCCAGGACCCAGTTGTAAAAGGTTCTAATTGTCACGATCTGAGCCCAGTATCCACATCCTGCCCCAGGACTCATGAATACGTTGTCACCCACCAGGATACCCAAATGCTCATGGGAAAACTGCAAAACTCCAGAATCGGTTGGTCAGAACACACCAGAACCTCTGTAATTGTACCTGCCTGAAACCAGCCTTGAAAGCTCTTTAGTGACTCCTAGTGGATTCAAGAATCAAATTTAAAGAACTCTCTACTGTACCTAAAGCAGAAGCAGCAAGTGGCTGCATGCAAGCTACTGCACGGGTAAACCAACAAGGAATGATGGTAAAGCACCTGAAGCACAAGTGCTAAACCCAGCCACCTGAAATTCAGAAAACGCATTATAACTTCTTTGTTCAAACTGACTTTTGATTAAAGCCCTTAATGAAAATGGCAGTGCGTGTGGAATGCAGGACATAGCCCAGGAACTGGCATCCAACTGCACTCTAATTGCCCTCAAAGGCCTTTTCTATTCACTTAGGCGAACACTTACTTCATTGCTGTGTAGTGGCCAAAAAAGCATGCACATTACATTATAAAAAGCCAAACAAACAAGCAAATAAACAATGTTCAAATTAAGATGTTATGATGAACTATAATTCCATATATTGCCAAACAGCTCTTTATTATCAAAATGCATATGTTTTGCTTTTTTTTTTGCAGTCTCCCTCTTATCGGGGTTTCAGTTATTTTGTCCCAATTTACTTGCCATAAATATTTCCTAGGTCACATGTTTTGCACATTAGATGATAGCACTTGTTAGCTTTCACGCTTCACACTTTCCATCATGTCTGTCTTCCAGTGTAACACATTTGCCACTTGCTTTCACAGCTGTAACAGTGCCAATTTTCTTGCTTCATGAAATAGGGCAAGTTCCATAAATTTGCAAAAGCGTTTCTTACATTGTGCTAACCCAAGTATGTCATGAGCAACTGTGCCTTCAAGCTGCTGACTGTAGAAGCTACTAATTTATCAGACACCTCCTTGCAAAACTCTAGCACAAGGTCCGTAACAGGAGAATGCAAGGAGCCTTCAAATGCCCTAATTACGAGTAAAATCCCAGGCGTCGGTAGTAATTGGGTGTGATAAACTGATCCTTTTATGAGTTTTGGCGGAATAACATGCAGATTGTAGTGATTGCTGCACCAAAGTTTGCATGTCATGGTAAATGCCACACTCTTTTTCCCTTGTTGCATTCCTTTTTTCAATTTTTATATTTTTATTGAGCCGTACAAAGCCAGTACACGAGAAAAGAAGAGCAAAAAGTTCAGTCTATATCCAATCAAGATAAACAAGATCACAACATGACAAAGCAATCCATGAAGACAATATACAGTGCAAATTAGTAAACTGTCGAGTGCAAATAATATAATCAATTCATGTTGTGCGAGATAAAATGTAACAATCTTTTTGCTCCTCTCCTCTCCTCTCCCCTCCCTTTCCTTTCTTCTTTTACAAAGTGCTAAATATTCAGGAAACCCATCCGTTAGTGCCTCTCAGATTCATCAGTCATTAAAAACAAGAAACTAGTGCATGATATAGCTTGATCAAAAAGAGAAAATCTTGGAAAATATAAAATATAAAGTAAGCAAATGCGTGGCCTCTAACCACGCTGGCCCCAAAACCAATGCATGATGCAGGCAGAAAAAGGGTCCAGTGCAAGTAATATCGTCAAAGCGCATAGTGCAAAGTGTAATCTGATAGATTTTGCCATTTGCTGACTTGACCATTAAATAAGGATCTCAAAATTGGTATATAGTCCAGTCCTGACAAAAGGTCGAGATATTCGTCAAGAACCCACCCAACGTGGCTGTTTAAGCTACCGATAAGACTAAGGGCTTTATTACAAGTTTGGCGGTCCTCCTGTCGGCCCGTCACTGCCGTGCACACAGGAGGACCGCCAAGACCGATGTGCGCCCACCCACCGGATAATGAGTGTAATCCAGGGTGCTGCAGCTGTCTCACAGCTGCAGCTGTATGAGGCTCATTGGAGAGCCATAACAGCAGACCGCCGTCGTAACAGTGCCTGCAACACATTCCTGCATGGTGTGGCATGCATGCCACAGCATGCAAGAATGGGTGTGCAATTCCAGGCACTGGCCTATGCACCCCTAGACCCAGAAGTGGCAGGGGGCCCATAGTTGCCCTCTGACCCCCTTTTCATGACAAGCTCACCGCCATGAAATGGGCAGTGGAAAGCCAACATGTAATATGCTCAGTGGTGTCGGCATTGGAACTGCCAGCATATTGAGGCTGGTTGCAGACCGCCAGCACAGCGGGATCCTTGATCCCGGCGGAGCCGGCGGTCTTGTGGCGGTCCAACCGCCACACTCAGAATACTGCGGGTGGACCCACAGTGGTGGCAGTCGTCGGACCGTCACCATGAGCACGGCGGTCCTGAGGACTGCCATACTCATAATAAGGTCCTAAGAGTATCACTCAATACTCAACTGGCGATGTAGATTTATTTACCCCTTCCCACCTATGTCTGGTATCTGGCTTGGCCGGACTGTGTATTATGCACCCTGACATTTTCCCATACTGCGGAGAACCTCGCGGAACACCCCACCCGTCTGGCATAGGCTTCCTCTAATACTTTGGCTCTCTACATTTTGGCTTGCCAGTGGTCCAGGGATGGAATCTGTTAAGCTCTTACCAGGATTTCCGCAGGAACAATATGCAAGACGAAAGGGATCCCAATGTCCCCTATCCACCAATGGTGCCCAACTACGTCAAAGCCCAATGGTAAATCAGGGGAAGAGGGGAAGGGAAAAGAGAAACACTACCTGATGATCCCTGTTTGGATGTCAGTTTAGGCAATCAAGAGAATACCCAGTGGTGTAGCTAGGCCTCAGGCTGCCCGTGGCGGCCCCTGCGTTTGCCGCCCTCGCGCGGGGGGTGGGGGGCGGCCGATTTCTGCGGCCGATTCTTGCGACAGCTGCAGGTTAGAGCAAGGGGAGGGGGGCCGGCTGCCGCCCCAAAACTCGTGCCGCCTGGGGCGGTCCGCCCCCACCGCCCCCCCCTAGCTACGCCAATGAGAATACCTACATGAGGTAACAAGGAAGAAAGGGAATTCTGGATTGCATATTCTAAAGAATTATACAGTGGACAAATGATTGTAGATTAGTACCTGAACTTTCCCCTCTTCCCCGGTTTAAACACTAGCCCAATTACTGTATGGTGGGGTTATCTGCAATACGCTGTATGATTGTGTTTATCTGCATAAATAAAAGAAATCAATGACTTAAATGCCCCCAAAAACAACTCTGATAGCAGTAAAAGAAAGTAAGAGTACAAATCACTCACCTATTCTAGAACTGTCCTTTCTTAGAAGAAAAGTAAGCTACTAATTGCAACTTGGGTTGGCCTTGTGTTTCAATCCTTCAGGATAATTAACATAAATATATTTCTTATTTGCAGAAACTCAAAAGAAAAACAGAACAAGGTAGATCCCAAAAGACGAAAGAGCTCACAGAGATAAGTATTGCTAACTGTGGCCTCATATAACAGCCAATATTAATGTTCATAATCAATTTACCGCACTGGTTCTTTTTTCCTCTTATGTTTTTTTCCTGATTTGATACGTCCCACAAATAGCTGTGCCTCCCCCCCACAATACAGTTTCTCCAGGCAAAGAGTGAAGTTCAAGAACACTGCCGGAAGAAGAAACACAGCGGGATGCCTCGCCAACGCGGCGAAGACGCTGCCATGAACAGGGACTCAGCGGGACGCCTCGCAATTATGGAGAAGCGGAGGAAGGGCAAGCTGGGGCAGAACACCGAACAGAGATGCCGCAGCGCCGTGCAGGAATATCCAATTCCCAGGAGACAGGAGGCCGAGGAAACGCAGGAGACCAAGACGCCGCAACTTCGACCGGAAGCAAGGGTAAGTATCCGGAAATGCTTGGTACCAAACGAATGCGGTGTCGAGAGCATTTTATACCCTCCCACCACGGCTCGTTACGGACCGCGACAAGCACGACCCCACCGCGACTCACCACAACCACCACAGGCATAAAAATATCTCTGTTGTTCTCCATTTTTGTAGTATTACACTATGGGCCACTGCAATGCCAATAAACACCAGCTACTGAACATTTTTATTAGCTTTTCACACAGCATGAGAGGAGCCAAATAGTGCAAGCTTGACCTAGTGGGATATCAGGAGATGCATGGTGTCTGCAAGCGCCTGAAACACTTTCTCTCCGAAATCATTAAGAGCTGGACATGTAAAGAAGATATGGTACCAACCTCCTGCTCCATTGAATTGACATTGGAAGCATTGATCGGGAACTGCATTGGCCATCTTATGTAGTCTGTGGGGGATATGATATGCCATTCACCTAGATAAGAAAGCCATTCTTTTAAAATTTGCACCCCACAGGGATTTATAACCCAGTTCTGCGATACAAGTAGATTCTGTATTAGTGATGGAGCAGCCAGTGGTATGGAGAATTTTAGCCAGGATATTGTCTACCAAGAGGGACTTGGTGTTCTTGTGCAGAGGCCGATACTAATTCCCCACACCCACTAGGTTGCTTTTGTATAGAAAGTGTGTCACCGCGTGTGTTTCTAAGCTCATAGCTCAATAAGCGGAGGAAAGTAGGTTGAATATCTGCTGACAAATGAACATTAAACCTCTAGCGTCCCCCCCCAAATGCAAGTTTATTTTGGCCCATGTTGCACTTCTTTCGCCAGCAAAAAAAATCACCTAGCCTACTGAATCCCTTTTTCTTTAGAAAGGAGAAGGCCTAAAAATAGGCAGTCGACTAGCAGTGTAAAAGCGTGCCAATTTGGAACCCACCAAACTACATAAAATGTCTTTATGCGATATTCGAGGTCATGAAGTGACTTGAATCTTGTTTTCTTTGGAAGTTTGGCTACTTTTAAGAAAGACGGCAGATCGATTTCGATTCCATTAGCTATACGATCCAAGATAAAATTGTGAGATGTGTCTGTGTCTACCATTATTCGGGCAATATTATCTAAAAGAGCTGCTTAATAGTATGTTTGACAATGACGTAAAGCCATCCCCCCTGAGATTTATCTAGTTGCAGTACTGTTATTTTGGTCCTGGGCTGGTTTATTGTTCCATATAAATGTTTGAAATAATTGATCAAGTTCTTTGAAATATGACCCATTTATTGTGACGGGAGGGTAGTCAATAAAAAAAGCACTAGTGGAAGAATCAATATATTTTATCAAGGCCACTCTGCCAATTAAAGAAAGAGGGAGCGAGCTCCGTCTGTCTAAAAGCATTTTGATCTTTGGAAAAGTTGCTTTGTAGTTTAAATCAAACAGTTAAGAGTAATTATTTGTTACATAAATGCCAAGATACTTAATAGAACGTTGAGGTGAATATTGATGCTAAAGATCTCAAGGCGAATTGTTAGAGGATGAGTTGAACAATAGAATCTTTGTTTTAGATTGATTGACCATCTCCCTATCCCTGTGAATTCCGGGATTACATTCAACATGTTATGAATTCTGATTGCCAGTGGTTCAATGAAGATAGTGAACAGTATTGGGGACATGCAACAGCCCTGACAACTGCCCTGATTATTTTTGACCTAACCTGCTTCTTTTGAGTTGACAATCACTTGGGCCACTTCGCCTTGATTAAGATTCCATAATATTGTTAAAAATTGTTCCGGAAAGCCACATTTTCTAAGAATAAAAAACAATGCACCCCAATTGACAAAATCAAATGCTTTTTAGGCATCCATCATGAGGATGGTGGCCTTGTCCTTATTACAAAAAAAGCAATCAATTGCTCGAATTAAAAAACTGGCGTTCGCGGATATTTGCCTGCATGGTAAAAAAACACTCTGGTCCTTATGTATTAAACTGTTTGCTAGTGGGATAATATGTAAAGTCCGGATTTTTGCAAATAATTTACAATCTGAATTTAAAAGACTGATTGGTCTATATGAATTAACATTAGTGCCACTCTAGCGTTTTTTGACGAAGCTGACAATTATTGATTCCTTAAAGGATTGGGGAATGACATTTCCATCCTAAACTGTTTGAACTGTCTGACTAAGAAGGGTAGCAATTCCTTAGCAAAGATTGTAAGCACTTCCATGTGCTCTACCATTTGGCATACGTTTAGGAGCACACATTGCCTCGGCCACTAGAATTTCCTCCAAGTCTGACTCCTGTCGTTCTTTTGTCACTTGCAGCAGTTCAAGGGTCTGGAAGAACTGGTCTAATCTGGGTCTTGGAACATCCTCCATTTTCTCACAGATGTTGTGATAGTGCTTAATAAATAACTCAGCAATCTTGCTGCTTTCGTCCATTAGAAGATGGGTATCTGGGTTTTTCAATGCATGTATTATATGTTTATTCTTTCTGAGCCTAGTGGACCTAGCAGGAAATTTGCCAATATGCTGGCTTTCCTCGTAGATTTTTTGTTGAAATACCTGGTGACTATTGATCTCTTCAGTTAAGAAGAAGTCATGCATCTCCAGTTTGGCTCTGACGAGTTCTTCTTTTTCGTCTGCGTATTCCCTTTAGACATGTTTGTATTGGCAGCACTATGTTATGTTATGTTCATTTTAATTTATAAGGCGCAACAGCTACCCAAAAAGGGTTTCCCGGCACCAGCCTGAAAGGAGCAGAAAGGAAGGGAGAGATTATTGGTTAAACAGCCAAGTTTTGAAGCATTTACGGAAGTTCTCATAAACAGTTTCATTGCGGAGCGACGCGGGGAGAGAGTTCCATAAGGAGGGGCCTAAGCAGGCAAAAGATCGACCACCCATGCGTGACCGTCTAATTCTAGGAACAGAGAATTTCGCCTGGGTGGCAGAACGGAGCGGACGTGAAGGCAAGTAAGGGTGCACCACAGCCTGCAGGTAATGGGGGGCCACTCCAGATTTGATTTTAAACATGTAGCTCAGGGCTTTGAATTTAATTCGGTTCTCTACCCTGAGCCAATGAAGGTCACGCAGAGAGCCAGAGATAGAGGCAGCTCTGGGAACCTGACAAATCAGTCTGGCGGCGGAGTTCTGAACCACCTGCAGCTTGCGTGTCACATCCTTATTAGCCCCCAGATAAAGAATATTGCTGTAGTCCAGTCTAGAGGTGACAAGCGCCTGGACTACAGTTCTCTGGGTAGAACTAGGCAGCATCCAGATAATCTTTTTAAGCCATTTGAGTATGGTAATGCAAGTTGCAGCCAGCTTCACGGCTTGGTTTCTCATAGATAATGAATCATCGATGATGAAGCCTAGATTGCGAACTTGGCGGGAAGGTTGAGGAAGAACATCCATTTCAGTAGGCCAATGTTGGGGGCCCCAAAGATCTTTATTCTTCCCCAAAATCAGGACCTCAGTTTTCTCTCCATTGTGTTTGAGAAAATTTGCCTGCATCCAAGATGCAATTTTACTCAACCCCAACTGGAGAGCAGATGTCTCAGATACCCTCTCAGCAGAAAGAGAGAAGATAATCTGGGTGTCGTCCGCATAGGAGAACAGGGACAACCCAGCCTCTTCTGCAATGTTAGCTAGAGGTCTAACATACACATTAAATAATAAAGGGCTGAGAATGGAGCCCTGGGGTACCCCATAGTGGGAAAAATGTATATCAGAGCTGGCCCTTGGGGAGAAGACCTTGAACGTCCGATCAGTGAGAAAAGAAATAAGCCAGTTTAGTGCTGGCCCAGTAACACCCAAGGATTGTAAGGCTTCCACTAACACGGTGTGAGACACCGTGTCAAAAGCTGCGCTTAAATTAAGTAGTATGAGGGCCACCGTGTCTCCCGAATCTAAATGATGTTGCAGCCTTTCCGTGACTCCAAGGAGTGTCGTTTCGGTCGAGAAGCCGGCTCTAAAGCCCGACTGAGATGAGTGTAGAAACTTCTGGGACTCAACAAAATGAGATAACTGTGAATTAATGTGCCTTTCTAAAATATTTGAGAAGGCCGGAAGCAATGAAATAGGCCGGTAGTTAGAAGGCTGATCAGGATCAGCATTGGCCTTCTTCAGAAGAGGAAGCACTATTGGGTGTTTCCACTCTGGGGGAACTGTTGCTTCCTCTAAGGAGGCATTCAAAAGTTCCATGATTGTCATGAGTGAGGACGTCTCAAGCTGCTGAAGCACCGAGATCGGAAGAGGATCACGGGGGGAGCCAGATTTAATACTATCTAAGAGCCGTTTGAAAGAGCTCATATCTAGTAGGGACCAGGTTTCCAGTTTAATCATAGATTCAAAAAACCCCTTGTCTCAGTAAGGGATGGCTCTGGCTGCAAGAGGAGATGTAGATGTTTGCTTAAGGGGATTGCCAGGTTTCATGCCCTTCATTTCGGAATATATTTTCTCCACTTTATGGAGAAAGAATTTAGCCAGGTCTTCGCATTGCCGACCATTCAGGGAAGGGGGCATAGATTGGGTTTCAGAGCCAGAAAGCTCTTTGACCATTTTAAATAATGTCTTGGAACAATTCAGTGCGCTAGAAATGGTCAAAGAGACATATTCGGCGCGAGCTGACTTACAGAGAGTGTGGTATGCTCTTTTTGCCCTTTTATATGCAAGTTTGGTATCGGACGCATAGTTCCTCCTCCAGCGTCTTTCCAAAACCTTGCATTTTGTTTTCTCCATTTTTAAATTCTCAGTGATTCAAGGTGCAGGGGGGCGGTGGTTGTTCACCTTCTTAATGGAGGGAGGGAGGGAGGTATCAATGGCATTTAGAAGCCACTTTTGGACGACACCCGAAAGAGTAACCGACATTTGTTTGGAAATAGGAGCGTTGGAAGATAAAATCTTATTGAGGGCTTCAATATCTAGTTTTCCCCAGTTTCTAGTGGGTTTCCTAATGTTAGGTACAGCTGCAGGTGAATTCGCTAAGATCTTGAAACAGAAGCTGATCACAAAATGATCAGACCAGCATAAGGGAAGAGCTGGTGAGCATTGAATGTTAGGCAAACTGGAGAAAATAGGGTCCAGTAGGTGGCCGGCCACATGAGTGGGACAGGAGTTGCAGAGTGCAATATTCAATGCTGTCAGATCAGAAATGAAAGTAGTGCTGTGCACACATGCAGAATCATCCAAGTGCAAGTTAAGGTCGCCCAAGATTGAGAAATTAGCGACATTTATAAGAAAAGGGGTTATTAGATCAGGAAAGGATGAAGCCCATGGACCAGACGGCCCAGGGGGGCGATACACTAGTATACCTGAAAAGGTGAACTTAGAAGTCAGGGCAAGCTTGAATAGAGCTGCCTCACAGCTCGTAAACAGCAGATCTTCAAATTTGCACAGGTAAAACTTCTTATAAATTATAGCAATGCCACCACCTGTCTTGAAGCCCCTATCTTTCCTGACTATAGCGTAGTTAAACGGTAAAGCGGCCGCTACATCAGGGCCAGAGCTCATGTGCAGCCATGTTTCAGTAAGAAACATTGCGTCCGGTTGTTCACTGACCAAAAGGTCAAAAATGTCCGCTTTATGTTTAGGGAGGGAGCGACAATTGATGCTAAGGAAGGTAAATTCCTTATTGACTGAGGTGTCACAGCTAGGAGAAGGTTCTACCTGTGAAGTGGTTAGCATGTTAGAGTCTTTACAAGGCGCTGTTTGAGAGGAAAAACCGCAACATAAACAATTAATGTCCCTATCCTCAAGATGAAGTAAAGTACATTCAGGAAACGATATGCTACGGTATTCCAGAAGCTGCTTAGCGGAATAACATGTTCTATGCCCTGCGTTAGGACCAGGGGTCGTGGCCCCAGGTCCCGGTCGGGCGCGGACGAGCGCAGACGGGCTTGCCTTTGCCACGCCTTTGGTGCGCCATCGTCGCGCCCGCTGCGCGTCCATTCTGGGGCCATTAAGTAGAAATTAAGCAGGACGGCGTGCAGCGACTAGAACGCTGCCCGGAGGTAGCGTGTGGATGAACAGGATGGCCACCCGGGGAGGAGACAGCCCCGCAAAGTGCTAGTGCAAAAGGAACTGAGTTTAACACACTCAGTTGACATAAAAATAAAGCGTCAACAAGCAGCAATTATTCCAATTAAAAACGATGTCAACTATGTAAGATACACTCAAAACAGAGCGTTGCAGCAATAGAGGAGTAATCAGTGAGTTTAAAGGAACCTTAGAGGCGCTTGCACGTACGTCTCTCTGCCCGTTAAATAGCAATTAAGCAGGATGGCGGGCAGCGACTAGAACGCTGCCCGGAGGTAGCGTGTGGCAAAACAAGATGGCCACCCGGGGAGGAAACAGCCCCGCAAAGTGCTAGTGCAAAAGGAACTGAGTTTAACACACTCAGTTGACATAAAAATAAAGCGTCAACAAGCAGCAGTTATTCCAATTAAAAACGATGTCAACTATGTAAAATACACTAAAAACAGAGCGTAGCAGCAATAGAGGAGTAATCAGTGAGTTTAAAGGAACCTTAGAGGCGCTTGCACGTCCGTCTCTCTGCCCGTTAAATAGCAATTAAGCAGGACGGCGAGCAGCGACTAGAACGCTGCCCAGAGGTAGCGTGTGGCTGAACAAGATGGTCACCCGGGGAGGAAACAGCCTCGCAAAGTGCTAGTGCAAAAGGAACTGAGTTTAACACACTCAGTTGACATAAAAATAAAGCGGCAACAAGCAGCAATTATTCCAATTAAAAACGATGTCAACTATGTAAAATACACTAAAAACAGAGCATAGCAGCAATAGAGGAGTAATCAGTGAGTTTGCAGCAAGTGGACTCGTGCATTGTACTCTTTGTTTTTATGAGACTCATAGGCTTTGACATGGCCGCGAATGGTGGCCTTAAAGGCCTCCTATACCATAATGTTGTCTGCCATACCCTTGTTGTTCTTAAAGTACTCATCAATAAAAGATCTGGTATTTTCTAACCAAATGGAATCCGAGAGCAGAGCACGATTAAATTGCTAACTAGGTCGGGCTTTTGTATGGGTATTTAGCTGACAGTGGATCAATACTATGGAATGATCGGAAAACGCATTGGCCCAGATGCTAGTTGCTTGACACTGAATCAACCGAGTGATAAGAAAAAAATCTATTTGAGATGCTGAGTTAAATGGTCGTACAAAGCAGGTGTATTGCTTAAGCTGTGGATGATCCTCACGCCATGGGTCTTTGAAAGAAAAGTCATGCTTTAATGCAGTAAGAACTTTTAGCGTATGGGGCTTTAGTTGTTTTTTCACCCAATTGAAAGTGTCAAAACCAAGATCCTGAATAAAATTAAAATCACCCCCCTAAACCATTGGGCTGTCAGCGCCATTGCTAGATTATATATTTGCACTAGTGATTCTGTATTATCACTGATAGGGCCATAATAAATTATCAAATGTAACTGTTTTTCCATGACAGATGCCTTAATCCACAGCCATCACCCTTTCACTTCCCTGATAATGTCCCGTATTTCCCAGTTTATTGTATTGGCCAAGAAAATTGCTAAGCTCCTCACTGCAACCCCTGCCAATGCATAAAACGAGAGAGAGTATCTCTTAGGAACGAAGGATTTACAAAAATTATCTTTAAGGTGAGTCTCTGGAAGGAAAATCACATCTGGCTTTAATGTTGACAACCAGCTCAAAATGGCACGGTGATTACGTTTATTTTAGATCCCATTAGCCTTGCATGAAATGATCTTAACTTCTTGTGTCATGGAATGCACTAATGCTAAGTCTAAAATTTCGGATTGATAACTGACACCCTTTTTTGCACCTATTGTTGTTGCGTAGATGGATATAACTCAACTAAACATTAAAAAGAAAACAAAAAATGTCAATTTACCTGCTCATTTTTGCTGCTTGTGACCCACCCTGTCGCCAGCCTCCCCCCCTATCCGACAGGGAGGAATGCCCAACAGCCTCCCCATTAGCTCAAACCTCATAGCTAGGATGCCTTGTCATTGCACCTGTCTATGCTCCCAGTGACCCTCCCCACCAGCCGATGATCAACGGGATGCCTTAGTCATGCTAAGAGAACACCCCAGGGGAAAGATAGAAATCGCCTGCCAGATTAGACCTACTAACAGTGAAGCAATCAATTTTTTCCCGTATGAATGTACACATCTATATGGCCAGACTCCTCCAGGGGATAAATGACATACCCTCAGCTTGCCCTCAGCAGATGGGTTGTACCATAGCAAGTCAGGACCCCCAGGCCAAGACCCCCTGACCCATTTAATCTATATTTGAAAAGAGGAAAGTCAATTAGTGCCTAGGTGCAAGTCGTTTTTACAATAGCATAACAGATCAAGAAAGAGAAGAAAAGAAAAAAATAGACATAAACTGCGAAATACAAAGTGCAAAGTGCTAACTGCTGAAAATGTGTCATCAATATAGAAATACCGATATATGATATGCAACAAGTGCAAGATACAAAATGCAGAGTGCTAAGTGCAAAACACTTCACATCTGTATAAAATAATTCGAAACTGGCGCTAGAAAATGGAATCACTGAACTAATTAGGGGGGAACAGTAGCCTATTAAACCTTCAGAGTTCCCAGTGACACATGGCTCTCTAACTTAGGAGTTTCTGGAGAAACATTTGCACCTCTTCTAGGATAACCCATAAGTAAAATTGGCCCTTAAACAGAATTTCCACTTTAGATTGCTTGACTATTGAAGCCTGTGCTCCAGCGGTTTTGAATTGACCAATCAACCCTTAAAAGTATCTCCGTTGGCGAGCTGCCAACACTGACATATCCGAGAAAACCTAGTTCTGTGTTTTATCCAGTAGCAGGAAGAACTTCTTTTGAATTGCTTTAGAAAGAATTTCCTTCTAGATGCGATAATCTGCATAGTTGACAATGATCCATTCGATGATACTTAGCATTGGATATGCGTTGAGTGGGGAACCGGTGGGCTCGCATGATGGTAAAATATGCTGAGGCATTCTCGAGAATGTGTGTTTTAATCAGTGTTTCCATAAATTGAAGTGAGCTCTCGCAACCCTCCACTTTTTCGGCCCCCTCTGGAATTCTGACAAAACGTGGATTTGTTCTTCTTGCGTAATTTTCCATTTCATCAATGTTGTTCTGAGAGGCCTGTAGCTTTTTTGAATAGCGTCAATGTATTTGTCCCAAACAAGGGAGCGAACCTCAGGATTGGATACCTTCTGCTCGACTTCTTTAATTTGCTCCTGTACCTGTTGCATTATCTCATCTCTTTTGTCCAGTCTCTGATATATTACTGAAATTTCTTGAGCCCGTGACACCTTAAAGTTTCTAATTTCTGCTGGGGTGGTCTCTAAGAGGTACTGAAACTGACATGTTGTGGGGTGATTTGCGTCAATTAAACCAAGGCCCAGCAGGGGGAACATAGTCGAAGCAATGCCCATATCAGTTTCTTTCTCAGTCTTAAGTGGTGGGTGCATAATTGTCACATCCTGCCCTTGTTGCTCACAGGCTAATTTCAATGAAGGCCTAGGCAGAGACGAAGCTGGGTCTTGTACTGAGTAGATTGAAGACTGCGATGGGGCCTGAGAGACGTTTTACACTTCTCCGCCAAAAGGAGCCAATACTGGTTCTGGAGTTGATTTATCAGGGTTATTGCTAGCTTCAGCCTCTACATCTACAGTCTATGTGCAAGCCTTACGAGTCTTGACAAACAACGGGTAGTCCTTGCACCCCTTGTCCATGCTTTTCATGCTGTCAGCTGGCCTCTGATTGTCTCTTGTGCAACCCCCTGTTTCATCTACCTAGGGGTGACTGACCGCCTCTATGCCACCAGGGTTAGAGCTTGGGCAAAAAATGACTTTCAGAGATGGTTCTAGATTATACGAAGCAGCCGGGGATGCCGGGGTTGCCAACTCCATGCTGTGGCCTTGCAAGCTGCCTCTGTCCAATGATGCCTTTTTCTGTGGGCAGAAATAATGTACAACTGCGCCACACGTCGCTTTGCTTTTTGAGTTTGAGTCGTTGTACCCATGGCCAGGGTTCCTGCTCCTCTAGGGTGCTTTTGTCGTATAATAGCCTTTTCTGGATGTATATAGTCATGGACCTAAAAGCACCAAAGTCTATCCCCTCAGTGCAGTTGCGGTTGTGTTGAAGTAGCTACAAGCATGATGAAAACAGCCTGATGTCCAAATCACCTGTGCCCTAATATCCCTAGAAACAATCTTCAAGGGAGGTGCAATGTTAAATGAAAAAATAGATTAACTGGAAAATGAGCAGGTGGGGCATCTTTCAAACTCACTGTGTTTTTCTTCTCTGTCAGTTTTCACTGCAAAAATGTGATCTGCATTTGTTATGGATATTTCTTTTGCAGTGGGCAACAGATTTTTGTTATAGTGACATTTTTTATCTATGATCACGTTTAGTCTCTGTGTATATACATTTTATGCTGTGAATTTTCTTTGGCAAGTTGTTGAACTCTTAATTTGGATGAAATGGAATGGAATGTCACTAAATTCAAAATGTAAAGCTCTAATCTGGCAAATTTAGTCGCTCAGTACTGCGCTGGTACCAGTAGTTAGGACTTTGAAATATTACAATGAAACTCCACTCTTATCATTACCTGCCCTCCTCTTGCCAGCTTTCATTATAACTTTAATAAATAGGATTTATTATTTGAAATGTCACCAAAACTGTGACATGACTTTAGGGGACTGCAAATTATTAAATATGCATGTTAGCAATGTGACTGTACATATAAAAGTCTTTCAGAAAATTCATGAATACATAAGCTTCACAAATAATTTATGGCAATGATGTTGTTGCCAGGAATGATGGGAAACATATTCATAGGAATGTCTTACCTACGGGTTTGTGAACAGGTTTTTCATGCAGGAGCAATAGTCAAAAATAAACTGATGTCCATGGAAATTAGACTACAAATAGCATATTTTTCTCCGATTGTGAATTCTGGTAGCAATGCGAATTACATTTTATTCTCAGTAAATTAAAATCTCACACTACTAGGTGATGGGGCTTTAAGAGCTTAATGGTTGGATTGGATGGGGGGTCTAGAGAGCAAGGTTGGCTAATGCAGACATGGCAATTGTGCAATACAATAGTCATTTTAACTGTAGGTATACTAGGACAATGGTTAAACATATCATCATTTCTTTCTAAACTTTTCAAATTATCGTGCATCAACGACAACCATTTTGTGTCACAAACTATTTGTTTGCGGTTGACATAATCGAAATGACAGTTTTTCACTAGATAACTGTAGTTGTATGTTTCTGATTGAAGTAACTTAAATCTCAACAAAATAGAGGCCTGGATTTCCTAAGGGTTGAACAGGCGGTTATTTGTCACTGCGCAATTTTGAGGTGCACAGTGAGCTTTTATAATGATAAGTAAATCAATGCAATGCTTTGTGTCGCGTTGGGCCCCATGCACGCCCACGCTAACCCTAGTAAATAAACCCCCAAACCAGAATTTGCGATAAAATTGTCCAGAAGTTCATATATGCTTCCCGTGATTCTGTATTATCGTTGGTTTTATAGCAGACAGTCTATTAATAATGCATTTTTGTAATGTAAAAAAAGTAGTCTGAAAGCGCGAAAAAAACGCCTGTGGACAATGGCACCTGCCTTTGTGCTTCTGTCCAAGGAAGGAAGGAAGATATTTTGCACTGACTTCCAAATGTGCAAGCATTTCTGAATCCACTGACACTTCTGGAACTTTATACTTGCTGTGTAGCTAATGCTTATTCAACCAATCAATCAGGTTACTTGTAAAGCGCGACTACTCACCTGTAAGGGTCTCAGGTTTTAAGGTCCTTCCTAAATTGAGGCAGTGACTGTGACTGCCTGAGGTGGAGAGGCAGGATGTTCCAGGTCTTTACTGCAAGGTAGTAGAAGGATCTTCCTCCAGCCATGGTCTTGGGGATACGTGGGATGGTAGCCAGGGCCAGTAGGGCGGAACGGAGGTCTCTGGTGGGTGCGTGGAATGAGAGGCGGTGGTTAAGGTACGCAGGTCCCGCGTCGTGTAAAGATTTGTAGGCATCGATGAGGAGCTTGAAGGTGGTTCTTTTGTTCACTGGGAGCCAGTGGAGGTCTCTCGGGTGGCCGGTGATGTGACTGCAGGGGATGATGTTGAGTATTAGCCTGGCGGAGGCGTTCTGAATGTTCTGCAGTTTCTTGAGGAGTTTCTGGGTGATGCCGGAGTAGTGTGCATTGCCGTAGTCGATTCTGATGCTGATGAGAGCATGGGTGACCGTCTTTCTGGACTCTGTGGGGATCCACTTGAAGATCTTTCGGAGTAGGTATAGCGTATTGAAGGAGGATGATGAGACGGCGTTGTTCTGGTGGTTCATGGTGAGCGAGGAGTCCAGGTTATGTGCATGGTCTGTGGGTGTGGGGGGGTTCCAAGTGCTGCAGGCCACCAAGAGTCGTCCCAGGCGGAGGGTGAGGAGCCCATGATGAGGACTTTGGTCTTCTCTGATTTGAGCTTGAGGCAGCTGTTCTTCATCCAGGTGGCGACAGCCTTCATCCCGTCGTGGAAGTTGGTCTTGGCGACTGTGGGTTCATTAGTGAGGGAGAGGAACAGCTGGATGTTGTCGTCGTAGGAGACGATGTTGAGTCTGTGGTTCCTGGCAAGGGCTGCAAACAAGGCAATGTAGATGTTGAAGAGAGTGGGGCTCAGGGAGGAGCCCTGAGGCACACTGCAGCTGATCTCTGTGGGTTCAGAGTGGAACGATGGTAGTCTGACTCTCTTTGTTCGGCCAGTGAGGAAGGAGCGGATCCATTCCAGGGCTTTGTCACAGATACCGGCGTCGTGGAGTCTTGCGCAAAGGGTGTGGTGAGAGACGGTAACGAAGACACCTGAGAGGTCCAGGAGGATGAGGGCTGCAGTTTTGCATCAGTCGAGGAGGGTGCAGGCGTCATCTGTGCCGGCGAGGAGGGCGGTCTCGGTGCTGCGGTTGCTTCGGAAGCCAGAGTGGGAGAGGTCTAGGATGAGATTCGCTTAGATGAACTTGGAGAGGTGGGCGTTGATGGCCTTCTTGATGAACTTGGCTGGGAAGGGGAGAAGAGAGATGGGTCTGAAGTTCTTGAGGTCTGTCGGTGCCGGCAGATGGTTTCTTCAGCAAGAGGTTGATCTCTGTGTGTTTCCAGTCTTCTGGGAAGGTGGCGGAGGTGATGGAGCAGTTGATGGTGCAGCAGAGTTCGGGGCGATGGTGGTGTCGGCTCTGTTTAAGATGTGGTGCGGGCAGGGGTCCGAGGGTGCTCCAGAGTGGATGCTCTTCATGATCTTGAGGGTGTCGTCCACGGTGAGGGAAGTCCAGCTGAGGAGGGTCTGCTTGGGTCCTGAATCATTGGGTGCGGTGATTTCGGATGGGGTGGGAAGGTCCTGGGTATTGAGGCAGTTGAAGCTGTCATATATCTCCTTAATATTGCGGTGGAAGAAGGTGCCTAGGTTGTTGCAGAGGTCTTGGGAGGGAGGGATGTCTGTTGTCTCTGTGCTGGGTCGGGTGAATTCTTTGACCACAGCGAAGAGTTCTTTACTGTTGAGTACACTGACATTGATCCTTTCTTGTAGGGCCTCTTTCTTTGATGTTATAATGGGGTGAGGGTGTGCGTTGATGGCGGTTTTGAAGGCTGACTGATTTTGCAGGATTTTGCTGCTCCTTCATCTCTTCTTGAGCCTTCTACAGGTGCGTCTGGACTTGTGAAGGGCGGGAGAGAACCAGCTGGCTTTCTTGAGGTGTGGCTTGCCTGAGGCTTTCTTCAGGGGAGCTAGGGTGTCGGAGCAGTTGGAGATCCATCGGTGAAGGCTGCGTGCTAAGGTACTGGCGTCCGTAGATGTTGGTGGGGGGTTTTGCGGAGGCAGGTAGTGAGCTGTTCTGTGACCTTGTTCCAACATCTGTGAGGTTAGCAGAAGTTTGATGGTGTGTCTGAAGGTGATGTTGTTGCTGGCGGAGAAGATGGGGTCAAGCGTGTGTCAGGCTGTGTGGGTTGAGCAGGTGACCCATTGTTTGAGTCCGATGGTGGCGAGGCTCTCCAGCAGAGGCAAGGTATTTTTGTCGTTGGAGTTGTCCAGGTGGAAGTTGAGGTCGCTGAGGAGGATGTAGTCTGTGGAGGTGAGAGTGTGGGGTGCGATGAAGTCGAAGATTGAATCGCTGAAGGGTGCACGCGGTCCAGGGGGTCTGTAGATTAGGGTGCCGTGGAGGGTGGTGTTCGGGTTGGTCTGGACCTGGAAGTGGAGGTGCTCTATGTTGGTCAAGTGGTCGTTCACGTGGGTGGTGAGGCGGAGGGTGCTTTTGTGTACGATGGCATTGCCTCCCCCCGGTTTGTTGATGCGGTCCTTGTGGATGATCTTGTAGCCGTCCGGGATGGCGGTGGCGATGTCCGGGGCTGAAGTGGAATTCATCCAGGTTTCCTTGACGAAGGCGATGTTGGGGTCGATGGAGTTGAGCAGGTCCCAGATCTCTACAGCGTGTTTGTGTAGGGAGCGTGTGTTGAGCAGGATGCAGTTGAGGCGGTCGGGTACGTTATCTGGCAGTCTTGCGGTGGGAGGGGCTGGTGTGCGGTGGCAGGTGAAGGTGCAGCTGCAGTTCTTGCGGGATAACAGGCCCTGGGTGACATTCGTCGATGGATGGCGGCAGGCGGTGTGGCGTCTGGTGTTGAGGGCATAGAGGGTGCTGGCATCGTAGTGTTAGATGGTCTGAGAACCAGGGTCTGTGGTCATGGCGTGGTCCAGGCACGGAAGGGCACAGATGGGCTTATCTTTGGTGCAGCAGCGGAGTGGGCGCACAGCGGCTGCCGTAAGTAGTGTGAGGGGGAGGGCTGGACAGTTGGGAGGTGGGAAAGCAGGAATCGGCGCTGGAGGGGGGCAGGGCTGCGGGGGACGAGCAGTGGCAGGGGCTTGGGAAAAAAGGCACAAAAAGTGAAAAAGAGGGAAGAGAGCAGAAGCAGAAAAAGTACAGAGCAAAAAAGTGAAAAAAGTGAAAACGAAAAAGAGAAACGAAAAAGAGTTCAGAAGGCAGAGCAGCAGCAGAGCAGAGACGCTCCCCACTGGACCACCAAGGATGAGGCGCAGGGTCTCGAACTCTGACCAGCAAGGGTCGGGGGCAGCAGCTACCTCTGCAGAGCTGTGTGGGAAGGGAAGCAGTTCACTGACAAGGCCAGTGAGATTATTCATTTTAGTAGAGTTGATCTGTTAACATATGTAGTTCACAGACCTATCTTTCTGTCACCTATGGTAGCCACAGTACACATTAATCACATAAGGTCACACAACTAATGAAAAATAGCGATGACAGGACACATTCTAGTGTTATCACTGCTGACTGATGAAATGGCTTCTGAACTTATATGAGTACTTTATTAGCCATACTTGAAAGAAGTCAAATACATGGCCTCACCAGTGTCCTGCATAACAAAGTTGCTGGTGACTCTGTGAAGCCGAAGCAGGTGCTGAAGCAAACAGAGATTTTAATTCCACTGGGGCAGAAGCAGGGGAAGCATGTTTGATTTTTACAGCTTAATTATAAACTTATTGCTAAAACTGTGGCACATTTTGTGCTTTGAGTCCATTGTTGGAACAGAGAAGTTCTCTGCATTGTAATGGACGTGCACCCCCGCCCCGAGTGTCCCAACTGTACTGATGTCTGGATCCCCAATGCTGATTTTTGTTGTCATGGACAAACACAGATCATGAGTGTGCCATGATATAGGCCTGTCGCACAGGCCTGTCACACAGATTGAGGCCTTGTTGGAATAGGAGGGCTCCCAAAGCGCTACCCTCATAGTGGTGAAAGGCTGCTGCCTTTACAGTAGTAAAGCATCACAAGCACAGTGGTGGCAGCGTACCATGTGGTGCTCAGTAGGAGTGAACAAGTTCTTTTTAGCTGTGTCTCTGGAGTGAGGCCTACAGGCTCAATGATTTAAAGTTCCCCTACCATGTGCTTAACTCGCCCTGGGCCTACATCGGTTTGGTATGTAGTGCTTTGCAGTGCATGTGTGATGTACAAATGCTGGGTGCATATGTTCCTGTGAATGGTACCATACAGGGATAAATCAGTACTGGGCTTTGTGTGTATAATATATGTATGTGCTGGGTGTATTTGTGCCTGTCAGTGCAGGATATAGTGCTGCAAATGGTACAATACATGGCTGAATCTGGGTTCCATTATGGGAGACCCACGGCTGTATGGTGAAACATGAGAAGAGGAGGTAGAGGAATCCCCCTCCCCCCCAGAAAGATTTGTTTACTGCTGCATTCCTGTATGTTGGGTGGGACACACTGGAGAGAGGGAGAGCCATGTTCCCCTGGTACACTTCAAAGGGTGCTCTTTGATTCAGAGAGAAGTCACAAGGAAGGGGCCTATACACATCTCAGGGAGGAGATGGGGCTGATAAGAGAATCATAAAGAGTAGGGTTGAGGCCCTGAGCTAACCTTTTGATATCCATATCACTATGGATGACATCCAAGTGTGAACTTCTAGTCACTCCCATGGCCTGTGTTGCAGGGCTATCAGCTTTGGAGTCTCTCCTGCTGTGACAGTCTGCTTTCTGAAAGAAGAGAGGGCACAGAAGTAGGCACTTCAAAATGAAGCCAAACTCCAAAATTACCTTCAAAAGATAAGACACTAAATCACATTTGGTGTCTGGAATTAGACTATAAAAAGGAGAGCTTGAAACCCAAAACATTGTCAACTGTCAAGAAGCCAGTCGGGCTATGCGAATAGGAGAAGTTCTGCAAGACGTCTGCCTGTGACAAGTGATACAGCGTGAAGCGTAGCAAATTTGTCTTCCACCCTACAAACAACTTTATCTCACCAGGCCCATCTCATTAACCAACCCTCAGTCTCTCCATAGTCTCAATAATTTCTCTGATTTCTAAAACCATAGTCCTCAGATGGATGTTTTTGTTGATTTGACAGGGACTGGAATACCAAGAAACTTGAACAAATATTCTATGAGGACCTGGAATAAAATAATTGTTACCTCAAAACAAATCTGAACACTTCCTCAGCCACAGATACAAATGCCTTGTGACAAGAAATATGACCAAATGAAGGAGACAAAATCGATAAAGATAATTCATGAAAAACATTTATCTAAAGCCTCGTACTGCATGGACACGTCAAGAAAATACATTTCAATTCAGATTTAATAACAAGACTATTATTACAAGTAGCTTCACAGCACTAAACAGAACATTATTAGACAGCTGGAAAATCCTCTGGGGAGGGAAACAGGATACATTTTGAGGTTCAGTTATTAATCATACAAACCAAAGCTGAGCGCTTCAAGTTTGTCCTCAGTTAGATCTGGTCAAGTCTGATCTGCAGCACCATATGCCACAGTCGGAGTCAGTTAACCTCTCAGCCGAAAAGTAATTTCCCTGCACACTTTACCAGCCGGCAAAGTATAGGATTCGAGGTCGCAGTTAGATATAGTTCAGCTCATAAAGCTCTATTCCACCCAGTGTGGATGGAAAGGGACATAGGAAAGATAATAGGGATCAAAAGTCTGTCCAACAGCATGCCAGACAGGAAATGAAAAATGATAGCCAGCAGCCCCGACTCCTCCTCCGATGGGGCAATTATACCTCTAATGTTCCAGGTTTACACCCCTTAACGAATCCATTACATCAGGCCATTGGGTTCTCATTGGCCACTCATAGTGGGCTGTTGTGGGGTGATCAGCGAAACACACAAATCCGAGAGAATTATGTAATCCTTTTTGCAAATTTCATTAAGTTCATTTGTGTTCCCATTTTGTCATTTCCACAGAAGTAGGTGGAGTTTTACTTTGCTTACAGTCCGTCCGTTCACAGGCGCATTTCCCTGGGTTTGCAACAATAGTGTTACATTTCTATCGCCTATGCTTCTTAGCGAGAAGTGAGTCTTTTGTTAGCAAATACAGAATTGAAACTCCACAGAAAGTTCTCATAGGGCTTAGGTGACTGCCTCACATAATTTTACATTAACGCAGGGAAAAAGAAGTATTTGATGCCAACATGAAAATTTAGCTGAATCACTACCGATTAATTCCATTATAAATCACACATTTTCATATATGCATTTCTATTCTCTCCATTATAGCAGTTATAGTTTCCTTCAGGTTCTACATCTCAATATTAGGCGCTTCTAAAAAGATTTTCTACTGCATTATTTGTACGTTATCTTTTATCAACTCATATTATTAACGTGTCACTCTCAATACATGTGTTATTAGGTAGACTTTAATTTAGCTCAGATTTGCACAACGTAAAATCTCTCTAGTTTACACAATTTTGCAGTTCAAGAACTTCATTATGCGTACATATATTTTTAGGTACGATGCATATTTGAATGTTATTATCACACAACTCTCTATGTTAACGCTGTTTTATTTTCTCACAACTCGTAAATACGTTCATGTGTAATTCTCATGTTATCTCTTCTATTTGGTTTACATTTTCGTATCATCAATTAGAACACTTTGCATGCTTTTACGATGCAGTATGTATTGTCACTTTTTTTGACTTAGCAGGTTAACGCGTCTTCATCAAGAAATATTTGTCGTAATTATGTTTTACAGGTGAGAATTGATAAAGGCAGACATCAGATAATATCTACGCTCTGTCACAAGGACTGGGGGCCAAGGCCTGCTAGTCTCCCAGCTGGATGAGGGGCTGTTACCCAGGGACTCCAAGACCACCTGCCCTGGTGCATGGGGCACCAGTGCCTACCTGCTTGCCAATACCAGTGTGCCCTGTGAGGAAGGGGAGAAGGTTGGAGGGAGCGAGGTCAGTGTGGAATCCTGTTGACTGGATTTCCTTAGCAAACTGTGAGGAGACAGCTGCTGCATCGATTGGGTTGTTACTCGTGTGCCGGGAAAGCCAGAGAAAGGCAGCCATTAAGTGAGTCGTGATCGTCGCTGTGATGAACAGGTCATTGCCCGTGTGCAGCAAGGAGCCGGTGACGCAGTATGCCACGAGGGGCCACTGTGAACAGACTGTCGTACTGCGAGGGCCATAGCCCAAGTGCAATGGAAAGCTAATGCCCCTGTATGGCAGGAGGGGCCGCTGTGGTGAGATTGCTATGCTGAGTGGGCTGTAGCACATGTGCTGAGGTCACCCTGTGACTGAATGCCAGGAGGGCCCACTTTGAGGAAGTTTGCCGTGCTAATTGAGTTGGAGCCCGTGCGCAGTGGAGAGATGGTGACCCTGTATGCCAGAGGGGGCCAACAGGACCAAGCAAGAAATGTGACCTGGTCAGAATCATCACTGGAGGAGAGAGGTCATTGTGGGGAGCCCAGTCGACCTGCACCAGGACTGAGGATTAGCATCAGGGCCTTCACACCACTCACCCCCTCACTCGCCGTGGGGAGAACCAAAAGAACTTACCGAGCTTGGAGGAGCCAAGAAGAACCTACTGTCGCTGTGACTGCATGTGAGAAACTTGAGGACCACTGAGCGCAGCTGGCCTGAGCCATGTGCAGAAAACTTATCGGACAGCTGGTTCCATTATTAACCTCTTCCATGTGGGTCAAACCCTAGGTGTGATACTTGATGCTTTATGAGCCTCGGAGGACATGTTGATCAATTAACTTAATCTTGCTATCAATTATCAGCCTTCTCGCTGTCGGATGACCAACATAACTCACTGGCTGATAAAATTGTATGTTCTCACCTGCATTACTTGTGGATTTTACCAATATGATCTTAGGTCTCCTGCAGAAGTTCCAGGCTATCATATGCGACTTGATCATTTTCCTCCATTTTAAGGAGACTCTATTGCTTCCTTTATTCAAACAAGCTCTATTTTAAGCTTTAACCTTAATTTGTAAGTCAGACGTCCGGAAGGCCAGTCCCATTAAAATTTTCAACTTTATGTGCCTAATAGAATCTTGAGATCTTTGGTTAGCGGGTGGCTTGAAGTCCTGCGTTATCATATGTGGTGTGCCATGCTGGCTAATTGAATGGTGCAAGCGAATCTGCAGGAATCCTGCCTCTCTGTCTCTGTTTAAAGGTATGTTAAAAATGTATCTTGCATTTCTGAACCCAGACCTGTGTTATGCCAACTGTCATTCATTTGCTGCATGTTATGGGTTTGTAGTGTAATGATGTACTGGTTTACTTGATGTTTATAGCCATATAGGACTTCTCCGTGCTGTAATGGCTGCATGCTGATGAACAGTGTGCATGACAGGTGACGTTTAACCTTGTTTCAAACTCCTTGATAATAGCCTACTGTGCAGTGATGCAAATGTAGCCTGTAGTCTACCTACTACTCCATGTGCCATTATACAGTGGTGGGTGTGCATAGCTATGGATGTGTTTATTATTCTGGGAAGATGAGATACACTGGCAGTGGATATGTATGTACTCCTTAGTAGCTCTGATTTTGGACAAAACCTACATAAATTATTGGAATTCTTTTCCTTCAAACGCAAAATATTCTATGTGGTAATTGTCAACATCATGGACAGCTTTCAATTGTATAAACATGTCAATGGACAATTTCGAAAACAGCTTTGAAGGCACTTTGTAACCTTTGGGAAAAGAACCCAGATACTGGCAGAGGAGCGAGGGATGAGAAGAAACAGCAGTGTTGACCAAACTGACCACTTACCATTGGTGTTCTGATATTGGAAAAAAGAGGAAGCCATTATTTTCTTCCTCCATTCTAAGACTGGTTGTCTTAATGATCAGTTTATTCCAGTGAAGGATGGTTGTCCAAGCGATTGCCCGGGTCCCTGGTGCCGGAATGGTTGTTTGACTCCTGCAGCAACACAAGTTGTAGAGTTTATGACTGCAGTGTGGTAACTGTTCCTGTATAGGACAAAGTAATCCAACCTGAGGACGCAGCCTTTCTGACTGTGGTAAAGTTTGTAGATGCATCACCTGTACATGATATATTGGAGACACTAGGCTAGTTTACTGCTGTTGTTTGCTTAGTTTGAATAATCTTTCTTTTAAAACGAATGGATCTTGGGGACACATAAGACTTTGTTTCCAATTGCAAACCTTCCTCTTCATCAGTTGCAAATTCACTCACATGTGCAGAGCAAAAATGAGCATACTTATTACTTCACTAGTGGAAAGGTTTTCTTCAACCGTGGTTGTCCCCTCTTTGCCATGCCTAGTGTGAAACCACTGCGTGTCATCAAAAACAGGAAGATAGCATCTTCATCAGAAAGCTCTTCTACCAACATTTTCCTGTGCCTGTACCACATCACTGAGCATAGCCTCCATATTTTCATTGCCAACAACAAGGGGCAATTTTCTCTTGGTTGGATGACACCTTTGGTCCAGTGCTTTCTACTAATGTTGGTTATACTGGTGGACCATTGATAGTTGTAGGAAATGCAGCATCTACTCGAGGCTGTTTTGTTCCCTGAAGAATTTGAAATGTTAGATTCCAACCTCTATCCCATTGATCTTTTTTAAGTGAGAGGTTTCTTGTAATCTCTTTTCTCATCTGAGAAAATATTGCTTTGAGGAAAGTAATTCGTTTTTTAAGCTACAGACAAGAGTTAATAGGAATGAGGTAACAATTATTTGACAGATAATACATCCTTTTATAAATATACTTGGTGTTGATATACTTTCTGGCCTCATATCACGAAACACTGACATCTGACCTAAAAGTGAATTGCCTTGCCCCAGCTTAGCCCTGCCAGTGCTTTGAACTGCGACCCAACGATCTACGTATTACAGGGACTAGCACAATTATATCACATTTCATTATGACCACTGGCAACCTATATCCCACTTACTCCCTTTTTATGTGAGTGAATTTAAAATTAATAAATCAGGCGTACTTAATTAATATGAATTGGGCGCAAATAAAGTAATGAAGGTATATTTGACAGAACAATGTCTTTTTAAAGTTGACATAACTAGGCGTCAAATTCATTTGCAGTTGTACATTTCACATAATATGGTTTCTCATTTCTCTGCAGCTCAAGTTAAAAAGGTGTCCACAGCATTTTGTAAAATATTCACAATTCAAGCAGTTTTACTGTTCTGTTCCTTTTGTATCTTAAAATGTATTTTTCTTTATGTCCATGATGTTCCTGAATGAATCCTGTTGAAAATGTTCAAGGTTGATGCTGCTTGCTGTTTAAACCATGTTCCATTCATTTTTTCAGTACTTTGTGTTCAGCAGTGCAATGAAATTTCCCCTTGTATGTAAGTTGAAGGAGGTCATTTATTAATAATTTTCGAGAGGGTTTCTAGAGTAGCCTGTTTTACATAGTATAATTTCTACAATGTTCATTGGTTTCTGTCAATGTATCTTTATTAGTACATCCATGGTGCCACTTCACACAGTGCAAAGGGGATGATGCTCTACTCCTCTAAACCTATATAAGATACTGTTTTTGGAATGTTTCCCTGAAGCTTTTCCTTTTACTTCAGACTTCACGTTAGTCTGTTTATTTACTCAGTACTCAAAGATTTTTCAGGACTTTCCTTGCTTTTAAAACTGAACAGTTTTTATGACAATTTGCTCTTTGACTCTGTATTTGCCTTGTGCTAGACTGTATTTGGTTCTGGCTATTAACCAGAATAGAGCTCAGTCTTTATAACTTTATGCTAATTACCATTTATTTGCACTTTGAGAATTGTTTGCAATCTGATTTCAAATGATTATTTTTGCCTTCCGTAATGATTCTACATTTTAAATAAACCTTCATGGTTTTGACTTTGGACCTTATCTGGTGTAAAGGATTTGACTTGGTTTATTTTTATCTCTGTTCTGGGGTCATCGTCTTTTGGGAGTTACACAAGCACCCAATCCCGAAAATGAGCGCTTAGAATAATAATTTAAGGGCTCATTACGATGGCAGTCGGATGAGCGTCCGGCCGCCATTGCTGCAGGATTGAAACCGCCGACAAGGAGTCAGCAGTCCCACCTGACATATTTGATAAGACCGCTGTGTAGGCGGTCAGAAACTGCTGCAGTAGAAAAAGACATTTTTCAAACATCCATGTACCGTGTGCTAGGCACCATGTGGTGCTTGGCACACGGTGTATGGATGTCTGGAGG
Source organism: Calotriton arnoldi (assembly GCA_963921515.1). Taxonomy (NCBI): domain Eukaryota; kingdom Metazoa; phylum Chordata; class Amphibia; order Caudata; family Salamandridae; genus Calotriton; species Calotriton arnoldi. The sequence continues at coordinate 2,315,768 of CAWUFW010001996.1, read as the reverse complement.
GGCACTGCATGTGCCACCCTGGCCACTTAGCTGTGGCCCACGGGGGCCCTGCTTAGGGCCCCCAAAGTCCCTTTCCGACTGGCTTTCCATGTTGGTGGGACCGCCATGAACAGGCAGCCGGAAAATGACATCGTGATCCTGATGGCAGTGCCTGAGTAGGCACCGCTTCCATTCAGGATCACGATTCTGACCGCCACCCCGTCGGGATCAGTAGATCCTGACAAAGGCGGCAGTTCCTCCCCCGACAGTCAATGGTCTGACCACCTGCATCGTAATGCGGCAGTTGAAGGGCTGTCTGTCGGTGGGACCGCCACAGACAGCCTGTCGGTGGCAGTCCCAGAGGCATCATAATGTGCCCCTTATTAGTGTCAAATACATTTGGGAGAATAGAAGAAGCGCCCATATTTGTCACTGCCAGAAACTGACAAAATGTGCCAGTAACTTCTATTTGATCACATTTACCATAGTCAATCATCTCAAAATTCTAGTAAAAGGGAAACATTTTAATGTGATGATGGTTCTGGCACACAGTAAACATGGTAAAGGCTTATAGTTCCAATCTTCATCCCTGCTCTTGCCCCACATCCCTCACACATTATCAACATCAAGAAATAACTAATACTTAAAAAAATATCATTTCAAATATAGTTAAAGAATAAAATAACCTGATTTGGGTTTGAAAACAAAAGATCCAGAGAGCAAAACGTTCGGCGAGCTTCTGCTCATGAAGATATCAAATTCAACACTTCCATGCCGTAATTCATAACTGGAAGTGAAGTGGTATAGGATCTGCACATCATACTGCAGTACCGCTTCTTGCCTTTATTCTTCTTCCTCCTCAAGAAGCACATGAGTTTCGGAAGTAACTATTTTTTAATCATTCACTAAATCATTCAATCAATCAAGTTATTTGTAGAGCGCGACTAATCACCCCTAAAGAACTCCATTATTTTTTTTACTGACAAAGAGAGTAAATTCCAGTTGCCCAGATTAAGCGCAAACGTGTCCAATCTCTTAAGAATATTGTATGGCTGAAGAAAGCTTCATGTGAGATTACAATTATCTCTAAATATCTGAACTCGACAAGGATCTATTTCAGAGGCGATGTGTTGTAACAGATGAGGTGCTGCACCAAAGTAGTGATGATGAAATAAGCTTTATTGAATACGCACAACATGAGCGTGATCATTCCAAGATGGCCAGGCACCAACTGACATGTCTGAAATGCTCACCATGCTCATATTCTATGAATAGAGTAGAGTAGTATACAACATTCTACAACTTTATACAGCATAGCACACCCCTTACCCTTCATATAATGGACATAAAACAACATACTACAAATGAGAACCATACTTCAAAACAAAAATACCATAAACCTATCTCACATAGTCATGAAGATATTATGGAAGTCTCCGTTCTCTTAAAGGTCTCGAACCACTCATTACCTCACCTCCTGTTTCACTTTCAACACACCTACATGGGTTTCGATTTGCAATATATAAATAGGCATCATTCATCAACAATACATCTGAACATGTGTCATTTTCTCTCACACTTAATCCACCTCTCTGGTAGAATACAACGTTTCTAAGATTCCACTTTTCACAATTTTCAAGAAGAATAGAAAATGTATGCACATGCTAAATCATAAAGGGACCACTACATTTCGACAGAGCTCTTCTAAAACATCCCGACTTGATCTTTACCAAATGATCCACTCTGAATCTAAAGTTCCTCCGTCCTTCAGAATTTTTGAACTCCTACCATCAGAAGACACCCAATCCTTCAACAAAGCTGGAACCAACTTAGTACCTGGTTCACATCCATGCAATTCTTGAAATGGATACTTCAGTGTGACACTAGTCAGAGTGGTGTGATGAACCCATACCATATCAGACACCATTTGTTTTAAAATAACAATCATTAGCTAACTCCTTTTGGATCGTACCCTAGACTAATCTGTTAGCACTGAAGGAAGTGGCCCGATTAGGGTCACCCGGGTCACTCACGACCACCTCTCAGACTTCCGTACCAAATGAAGAGTCGGTCAGACAGTAGAGAATACAAACCAATAAGTTTATTCAAAGTACACTCAGAGCGGAGCCCTGTCTTCCCAGTCGCTAGGAGTGCTGCAGAGAGACTGGCATCAGCAGGCATAACAATACATTATGTACACTTCAAAACCAATGTAAGCACGCCCACCATGGAATTTTCCAGAGAGATGCAGCTGGATGGTAAATTACAAAGGAGTAAGTTTAGATTCTGAGGCCGGGCACACATTATCTACTGTTCAAGGGCACTCTGCCTGTGCCCGCCACTAGACAAGTGGGAGAAAGGAAAGGTATGCGCTAATAAGAACAGTGCATTCGTTAGTGTAGCAAAACTCACCTCTGAAGAAACATAACTTAGAGAAGGCCGTTTCTCGGAAGTGGCAAAGGATTGGTTTCGATCATGATACAAAATGGCGCCTGTATACAAAATGGCACGCGAATGCTAACTTACGTAAAACAATGCAAAAGCATAATTTTTATTCCAACAGGCCCTCCTTTTAGCATGAGCTAAATAATTTTGTGTCATAGCAAGATAAGACATATAATTCAACAAATCATGAATACATTTTTAGAAGCACTCCATATTTTCAGCTTCAGGAAGGGAAACAGTGAGGAGGGAAGAAGTCTCAAAACTATCCTCATCTATTTGCATGAGGTCTCCTATTTCCTTTTGAATCATAATTGTTGCATTAGTATCATGAATCTATATTCTCTTAGGAGCGAGAAGAGTGGTGCAATAAGAGCAACACAAGGGGAGACACTGGACCAGGACACAGCAAGAAATCAGAATCACAATGAAATAAATCACCTTTTCAAGAATTCAGCCCCATCCACCAAAAAGTGACCAACTCCAGTTCCCACTCTCCATTCCTTTAACATTTTCTAAGATGCCTAAAATGTGTTGGGTAATATTCTTTCCCATATTAGTGATCCCAACAACACACTGGTCTCCTGCTACCGCGCACACACCACCGCTCTTAGCTAAGATCACTTATCTTATGTGGTCGAATCGTTTACATCACTGACTGTAAACGATTCGACCACATCTCTCCGACCCTCAAAGCCCTCAATTGGCTACCCATTGAAGGTAGATGCCTCTACAAGACTGCATGCATCACGCACAAAGCTCTTCACCAACAAACCCCGTTATCCCTTACAAACAAACTCAACAAAGCTGGGTGCTCCCGACCGATGAGAAGCACCAACGCTCTCCTCCTCGTCCCCCCTTTGTTCAAAAAGAAATCCACCTAATCTCGCTCCTTCTCCGGGAACGCCCCGAACATCTGGAACTCACTCTCTAAGGACATGCGCTGTAACCCCTCCTACGTCAGCTTTAAAAAAGATCTTAAATTCCACCTCCTCAACAAATACTTTGGTTCATAATCTTCTCCTCCGACCCTACCCGCTACCTCCCCTTTATTGATGATCCCCTGTCCCTCCCTTGCTCTCTCCTTGCTCCCCACTTCACTCATCTACCCTCCTTACTGCGACCTGTCCACCTTTCTGCCCCCTCCCCATGTCCTCCTACCATTCCCCCCATCACTTTCTTTATCTTTTCTCCTCTCTTCTTTTCCTTATAACTGTCCTCCTCCACTTCTATTATTTAGCTGTGCATATCACGTTAAGCCGCCCAGATTTTTGGGCACCCTACTTTACTCAATTGTTGAGCTCTACCTGCGTGATTTTATTCCCGTTGTAAAATTTAACCTACCTTATTTCCCTCCTCGCATGTAAATTGCTCCTCCCTGTCCCTTTTTACTTCCAATCCAATTGTGGTGTTTTTAACTGCTATTTCAATTTGTGGTGTTGTTATTTGACTGTTTATGTTTTATCCTGAGCAATTGTTTTTATTTCTTGTACTGCTTCTGTCTCCTGTAAAGCGCTCTGATACCCACGGGTCTAGCCAGCGCTATATAAAACCTTTCAAATAAAAATAAATAAATAAAATAAGATGAAATCAACAGCATATCTAGTTTGCTCAGAATATATTCGCACACTTTCCAGTTGGGTGGTGATGTCAAGCAAAGCTGCTACTGTGGAGTTGGACAGTATCTGCTACTTACATCCGAAATATTCCCTAGATTTTTCACCCCTGGCCATTGCAGTACCACCGAAGGTAATAATGGAAGAAAGAATATACCCAAAAGTGATCCTATTACTGTAATTGTTCACTTCCAAATCTGTTACTCCATCACAAAACTCCGCAGTTAATGTTCTCTTTACCCACCTTACATTTGGCTTACTATATTTGCAGGGCACGCCCAAAGGGAGCACCATTCCTAAAGCAACATCATCTGTATCTTTATAAACATTTGAATAAGTACCATTGGACAGGAAATAAAATCCTGGGTGCGCATAAAGTGGACTTTGATAATCTACAGGAGCATATCTAGTATTCATTCCAATAGTACTCGGATCCTTCTTTTTCACTAGAAACATCGGGGCAGATTTACAACTTCTGGCGCATCCCTGCAAATCAGCAGGGATGCGTCAGAATAGTTGCGACACGCAATTCTCTCCTTGCGCCACCACGGATGCGCCGCATTTACAATGCGGCGCACCGTGGCGCAAGAAAGGCCGATGCGTGTCGCATCCTGTGGCGCAAGGGCGGCGCATTGCTGGAGTCGTGTCGCAAGCGCGACGCAACTCCAGCAATGCTCGTGGGCTGCCCATACCTAACGTGGTGCGCCACTCCTTACGCCTGCTTGAAGCAGGCGTAAGGATTCGTCGCAGCGCAGTCGGAAAAGTGACTCAGTGAAATCTTGTAGGTTTCACTGCGTCACTTTACGAGGCTTTCCTTCGACGGAACGCCCACCCTGCGGAGGAACGCCCACATGAAACCTGACGCAGGTTTCATGTGGCGCAGGGCTTTACAACGTGACGCATCTCCCTAGATGCGTCACGTTGTAAATAATGCGCAACGTGGCGCATGGTTTACGTCGCCGCTGCGTCACAAAAGTGACGCAACGGCGGCGCAAAAGTGGCGCAAGGGGCTTGTAAATCTGCCCCATCGTATTTTTAAACAATATTATTCCAGAACAATTGACATACAGAAATGCATCAGTACTATTTACTATCGGACAACATGCAGGATAGTAGCCAGCTTTTCGAGTAACTGTTAAATCCTGATAATGCCAGTCTACATGGGTAATATTCTGCTCTTTCATGTACAAGTTATCACAATACGTGTTATTATCACACCCCGGATACCCCTTTCCTCGTGGATTTCTATAATACAAACAAGGGCCAGGATACCCCATACCAAACTCACCCCTTACCTCTATGAAGTGGGCTGGGCGAGTATACGTATAATTGACAAGGGACAATGGGTAAGCAGTCCATAGACTTGTAACAGACTCGGTGGGATAAGAAGCTGTACCTGCCCCAAAAAATCTTTTATGTGTGTCTAAAAATACATTACTCGGGGCTGTCCTTTTTGTGCGGATTTGGGAAACATCCTTATTCTCGACACATGGAGGTGTATTCTGATCACGTTCATAAACCCAGGACACCCCACCCAAAATCAATAACAGAAAAATCACAAAAGTAGTACATAATATCTTTCTCTTAGTTGACCAAAATATACGTGTATGAACAGGGGGAATCACTGGCGGCTCTTCATCAGCAACCATTCTGCCAAAGGGATGCATAGCAAATGATAAAACGAGGGGGCAAAATGCCAGCAAGAGGAATATACCAGTTCCCAGTGTCCGTCAGAGCCTCACTGGTACAGGCTCCTATTGTCCATCAAAACGCTGGCGCTCTTGAGCACCGGCGGTGGAGTTTGCTCTGTCCTAAGCTCGGTTCCCACGTCGACCAGGATAATGTACCCCCAAGGGAATACTTACGATATATCCTGTCCAATGTTCAAACAGTGCCCAAGTCTCACATCACCCTAAACTAACTCCGTTGGTACTATAGCAAAGTATACACTAACTTACACAGTCCATCCCTAACTAATCTGACTTCTCCTTTGGTGCAGATTGTACCTAGTAACTCCAGGCACAGAGGGATCCATAAAAGGGGCTCCTGGATAGCCCGTATTTCTGGGGGTACTGCTGCATTCAGCACTTCATCATTTTCCTCATCCGTTTTGGTCCAGGTCAGCCTGGCGTCACTGAAAGGGATAAATCGGGGCACCGTTTCACACTCGGAATCCCCTACTCCATCTTTCTCCCACTGGTCATAAGGCAGAGGCAGAGGCACCCTTTTACAATGGGTGGCATGCACCCAGTTCTTTCGACCAGCCACCTTGACAGCTGTGCGTGTAGCCAAGAGGACCTGCTCCGGTCCCTTCCAGCGCGGCTCCAAACTCTTCTTCCGCTGAAAATTTCTGACGAGAACAAAATTTCCAGGCTGAATATCGTGTCCGGGCCCTCTGGTGTAGCTGGCAGGGTTTCCCGAACCTGTTGGTGAATATGAACGCAAATTTTCAGTTAACTGAGCAAGATAGTCAATCAGCAACGGATATTCAATATCCGAGGACCGCCGGGGTCGCGGGACACCCCGACATTTGCCGGGCGTCCAAACACGACCTCGTACAGTGACAATCCTGTCCTAGAATGTGCTGTTGTTCTTGTCGACAAAAGAGCTAACGGTAATGCATCTGGCCACTGTAACCCTGTTGTCTCCTGAATCTTTGCCAATTTCAGTTTGAGAGTACCATTGTACTTCTCAACCAAACCTGCTGACTGCAGGTGGTTAGCAGCATGAAACTTCTGCTTTATGTGCAAACTATCACGAATTAACTGAATTACCTTGGCATTAAAGTGACTTCCGTTATCACTCCAAATCAAACGGGGCAAGCCGAAACGAAGAAAGAACTCCTTCAGGAGCACCTTTGCAGTCATAATGGCTGTATTGTCTTTAGTGGGATAATGAATGAATGAATGAATGACAATTTGTTGAGCGCGATAGCTACCCTTAGGCGTCCTAGCGCTGCGGACAATACGGGCATGAAAGACACTTGGGGCTGTCCGGGTTTATTGAAACAGAAAAGTCTTGAGGAGCTTACGGAATGAGAGTATATTAGACTCCGATCGCAGATGCGGGGGGAGAGCATTCCATAGTTTGGCCGCGTTGTACGAAAACGAGCGGCCACCACATCTAGTTCTTTTTATCCTGGGTACTTTGGCAAGAAGAGAGGAGGATGACCTAAGCTGTCTAATCGGCCGGTAGGGAGTGATCAGCGGTTGATTTATGGCGGGGCCTGTCTTCCAGAAGGCCCTGTGGGTGATACAGAGGGCCTTGAATTTAATTCTCTCCCGGACTGGGAGCCAATGTAGGCCTCAACCTATTTACTAAAAGCACAGACAACCACCAAAACATACTTCAAATTATTGCACTGGTCTAATTCAATATAGTCTATCTGAAGGACCTCAAAAGGGAAAGTGGGCGGTGCGAAATTACCAGGTGGTGTAGGGGTACTGTTTCCAGGATTGTGCATCATGCACACCATACAGTATTTCACTAAATGTGCAGCTGTTTTCAAAATGTTATCATTCTGCCATACAGGATCTAACAACTTGCAAATACCCTTAGCACTAATATGGGCTGGGCCATGGGCCATTGTGACTACAGGAAGAACATATGCGTCTGGCAACATCCATCTCTGCTTCCCTGACTTATCAATCCAACATCCCTCATCGTTCAATTGTGCTGTACTTTCTTGCCACATTGCTAATTCCTCTATTGTGGCCTCACTCTGTATTTCTTTCACATTCTCAAGTGTGTCCTCAAACATGGTAACTTCAGGCACCCACCTAGTAGGTCCTGCTACGAACATTTTAGTCCGGGCTGTTTCCTTAGCTGTCTGATCGGCAAAAGCATTTCCTCTACCTACATCATCAGTGACTTTCCGTTGGGCACTACACTTTACTATAGCCAATTTCTTAGGGAGTGCCAAAGCAGACAGAAGCCTCAATATGAGGTGCCCATGCTGAATCTTGGTGCCATGCGAGTCCAGCCGATTGTCTTATTGAGACGGCCACAGCCGCGACCGCTCTTAGACAGCTCGGGAAAGCTCGTGCAACAGGGTCAAGAACGGCAGAGAAATAAGAACACTGTCGTTGCTTATCTCCAAATTTTTGTGTTAAAACAGAAAGCGCACAACCAGCCATCTTGTGGACAAACAATACAAATGACTTGTTATAATCAGGGGTGCTGAGTACTGGAGCCGAACAAAGCACAGTTTTTAATTGCTCAAAAGACTGCTGACATTCAGGCGTCCAAGGCAGGGGCTCATGCACATCTTTAGTGGTTAGTGCAAGTAACGGTTTGATTAGTAAGGAGTAGTTAGGTATCCACTGCCGACAGTAGGAAGTGATACCTATGAAAGCGCGCACATCTTTCTGAGTCTGTGGGATTGGCATTTTAACAATGGTACTGATGCGCTCAGGGGTCAATCTCCTACCCTCCTTTGACAGTAGGTGACCTAAGTAGGTGACCTCCTGTCGACAATACTGAAATTTAGAAAGAGAAACTTTATGTCCATGATGAGCTAAATGTAGCAATAACTTGACTGTACTGTCTTTACAACCTTGTTCTGTATCGGAAGCGATAAGGAGGTCATCAACATACTGCACCAATACATTACCTGTGGGAAGCGACAGGAATCCAACTGACCTTTTAGTGCATGACTATAAATACTCAGACTCACTGTATAGCCCTGAGGAGCTCGACAGAACCTAAAGCTTCTTCCAGCTAGGGTGAACCCAAACAGATATCTGCTATCTGGATGAATTGGAATACTGAAGAACGTGCTTTTCAAATCAATGACAGATAAGAATTCAGCAGAAGAAGGAATCATTGTCAAAAGAGTAGTAATGTCAGGGACCACTGGAAACTGGGGAACCACTATTTTATTAACTTCGCTCAAATCAATCACAAAACGATAAACATCTTCATGCTCATCAAGAGAACCTGAGGGCGTCCATTTAAGAATTGGAAGAATAGGGCTATTACAAATATTAGCAGTCATCTCCTCAACCACACCTTTCTGTATCAAATCCTGTATAATTTGTAATAGGGCTCGCTCTCCTGCCTGCAGTATTTTATACTGAGGGATACGAGGCAAAATAGAACCACCCTTAACCTGTATCGAAACTGGTGGTATCTGCAGCAGTCCCACATCTGTGTCGCTTGTCGCCCAAAGAGTGGGTGGTACATCTGCAAATTCAGCAGGAAGAGGCGCATCCTGGGACAAACATTGTTTAGCGTGTACTACATCCGGACCCATTGTCATATAGACACCTGCCGGAGAACAATAAATAGTAGCATGCAATTTCTTCAATAAATCCAAGCCCATCAAATTTTCACCACAATTAGATGTCAGCAAGAATGGCAAATCCACAGTGAAAGGACCAATGGTCAACGCAAGGGGTTTTGAAATGGGGCTTACAACCGGTACACCAGAAAGACCGACTGAAACGTTATTATGGCCAGACAGAGTCGCCCCAGGGACCATGTTTCGAGAAACAGAACTTTTCTCCGCAACTATGTCCACCAAAAATTCCTTAGTCGAACCTTGCAGTTCCGCTGTTACATAAGGACCACACTGGTCTACAGGTATCGGAACTGGTCCCCCACTCTGTCCCTGGCTGTCCTAGCTATAGGACATCCCCGTCACTTCCTCCATATCATAATCATCATGATATTACTGTCCATCCCGACGGTCATCAAAATAATTATTATCAGAACGACCCTGGGAGGCTGCAGCATTCTGAGCCCTATCAGCCCCACCAGCTCCACGACCTCGTCCACGAGAACCTCGTCCTCTGGGGACCACCACCTTCTGCAAAAGCACAGGACACTCGCTACGCCAATGTCCCTTTTCCTTACAGTACGTATACTGATTTGGCCCCAAAGGCGTAGTATTTGGCTGCCTACTAGTGCGTGGAAGCTGTCGGGCAGGACCACCACGTCCTCTTCCATTCCCCCTAAAAGCCTGCTGCAACAACACCTTCATCTTTAAATCCTTATGCCTTTTCTCTGTCCTCTCCTTTTCCTCGTTATCCCTATATTCATAATACTGTGCCATATTCAAAATAACAGAGGGGGAAGAGGTGGACCAAATACTTTCAGAGGCCTGCAATCGAGTTGCAATTTCAGGAAGCAAATTAGAAACAAATCTATTAACAAACAACCGAACACCTCCCTCAATAGACAAATCCTGCCCACTGTAATCCAAAAACGTACCTTAAAACCGAGTGAAAAAATAAGACACACTCTCATCTTTCTTTTGTCGACAAACCGACAATTTATCCCAATCTACCTTTCTTGGTGGAATAAGGGAATGCATATAAGTAATAATGCGGCCTGGCAATGTCAAAATTTCCGCTCGGGGCTTATCACCTGGTTTTCTTTCCCGGTCCCATGCTCTAATTTGATCCCATGTACCTCTCGATTCCACAACATGATCTTGCATGTGCACCTGCCTCCAAATATCAACCGGAACCAGTAAACCAAAAAACATTTCAATATCAGCAAGAGTCATTACAGTGGAAGAGGCATCTTCAGTCAATTCTTTATAATATGCAGTAGGATTTTTCCTAGGGTCAGGCAAATGAGACTTAAGAGACAAAACTTCACTTCTTTTCCACGGAGTATGAACTCATTGCTCCTGAAACCTGGCCACCACTGCTGCCCGAGTAACATTACCACGGCCATCCGTTAATTCCGGCATCTTGGGGTGATATATGGGATGAACCTCTCTCATCGGAAACTGAGATACTGACCTGGGACTTTTCTCATGCAACTTTCCCCTGTAAGCTATTATTGTTGTGACATTAGCAAAGACTTGTTCTGGCCCTAATTCACTAATATACACTCGATCTCTTATGTCATATCAAATTTGAGGTGCTTTCGCTTCAAACCATTGTTGCCAAAGACCAATTAAAGTTGTGCACATATGTTTAATGGCATGCTGCTGTCTAAAGGGCTCAAAATCTCTCATAGTCGCCCAGACATCCTCTACACTATAAATAGGATTACAGGCCCACTGCACAGCCTGATTGGCTATTACCTGTTTCTCATCATCTCCCACATCAGATCGCACTAACGGTCCCATGCGTTCCTTAAATTTCATCCAATCCCTATCCTCAAATCCACGTACCGGCCTCCCACTACTTACTAATGACCGAGGATGAAAAACCATAGTGGGAGAAGCAACAGAAGTAACAGGCACTATCGTTGCTAATTGTTGTCTTGCAGGAGAAAGAGCTGGCTTGAGGGACGCTGAGACAATAGGTGTGGCAGGGGTACTAACAGTTGCAGATGCCACAGACGGCAAAGAAACAGAAGGAAGAGGAGGAGGAGGAGCCGAAGCCATAGCCGTTGAAATAACAACAGTAGATACAGGAACAGAGGCAGTGGAAGCTACTGTGAAAGGCGGCTGCGAGGGCCCCGGAACAGTGGGATATATTCTTTGCGGAGCATATGGAGGCGGGGTCGAGTATCTAACAATTCTTCCACAAAAGTGTCATCTTCTTGCTGAACCACATACGATTTATCAATGTGTAATCAAAACCTCCTATCTTCACATTCAACACCCTTTTCCTATTTTTCCCTGTCGTATGCTACAGCCTTCTTAGTCAATGTTTGCATTTTTCCTTTCCGAGCCTCTTTTTCTGCCTTCAATCGCCTCTGTCTAGCTGCTTTCTGCCATGTTCTAAGGGAATCAAACATAGACTGCCTACTTCGTCTCTTAAACAGCTGTTCTTGTAAATACTCAATCTTTTGTTCATCGAAAGTGCCCGTCAACTGCAACTCGGCATTGTCCCTCGTATATTTGTGCCATAATGTACTAAACATAATAGGGCCAAGACCATGCTTCATATACCTATCAAAATTCGGAGTGCCTTCTGGAGGCGCTGGCTGAGCTTCTTCCAATCGAGTATCAGCAGAACAACAGCGACAGCACAAGGAAAACAACTTACTAAATCTAGGCATTTTTCAAAAGAAAACAAGTGCATTATTTATGCCTAGCAAAACAATTGTAAATGCTCTTATCCAAAAGACGGTCCTTAGACCGTACCAAATACAAACCAAAATGGCACCATATCCACAAAGAACCAAAAAAAACTCACCTGATATATGCAGGTCAAACGAATTTATTCTCCACTGCCGACTCTTCAGACCAAGCGGTCAGATCCAAGGGTTTCGCCGTTTTAGGACTCCAGTCGGGATGACCACTGAGCGAGGCACCGTCCAGCAGGACAGAAGGGGCAGCTGCGAGTACCAGGAACTCTTCCTGCAGGGATCCCTGATCCGTCCGTCCCACCCGACGATGGCCTCGACCATCCCCCCTGTCCGCGGAAGGGTCACTCACCCGAAGGAGTCCCTGTTCGGGCACCAACTGAAGGAAGTGACCCGATTCGGGTCACCCGGGTCACACAAGACCACCTCTCAGCCTTCCATACCAAATGAAGAGTCGGTCAGACAGTAGAGAATACAAACCAATATCTGTTTATTCAGAGTACGCTCAGAGCAGAGCCCTGTCTGCCCAGTCTCTAAGGAGTGCAGCAGATGGACTGACATCAGCAAGCATAGAGATACATTATGTACATTTTAGAACCAATGAAGGCACGCCCACAATGGAATTTTCCAAGCAGATACAACAGAACAGTGAAATTACAAAAAATTAAGTTTCGATTCTGCAGCTGGGAACGCACTATCTAACAGTGAAGGTCATTCTGCCCATGCCCGGCACTAGACAAGTGGGAGAGAGCCTACATCTAGTGGAAAGGTATGCGCTAATAAGAACAGTGCATTCATTAATGTAGCAAAACTCAGCTCCGAAGAAACATAACTTAGAGAAGGCTGTTTCTAAGAAGTGGCAAAGGATTGGTTTTGATTGTGATACACAATGGCGCCTGTACACAAAATGGCGCCGCGAATGCTAACTTACGTAAAACAATGCGAAAGCATAATTTTTATTCCAACAGCACGCTCAGTCATACACTTGCCCTCAGGGTTGTAAAGAGAAGTGTGATTATGCTTAATGCTACAACCTCTCAAAAACTTAGACATCTCCACATAAGTGAGCTGGGTCCCATTATCAGTAATGCAAATGGATGGCACCTCTTCCTCAGCAAAGACTGATTCCAAAGCATTTATGGCATTCTTGGTCATTATTCCACTCATAAATTTTACAATTAGCCATTTCGAATGAACATCAGTCATCACCATAGCAAACCACAAACCATGTCTCAACCCACTCAATTATCCAATAAAATCCGAACAAACGGTATGCCATGATAATCCTGGACCCACAATACACCCTTCAAAGGATCTGTACCCCACTCTCAACCTTTTCTCTCTTTCTTTACAAACACTACACGTTTTCACCCACAATCTAACCTGGTCATCTAAGCCAATTCTAAATTCTTCGTTGAGGGCTCGATTTGATTTTTGTTGGACGGAGTAGTCACCATTGGCCTGGCAGAGAACTTTACGTCCTCCAGGCTATGACTACTCTGCCCGCCAAATTTATAAATGACTGTCTAGCAGGTGGTCATTTATAAAGGCATTGGCAGGAACAGCTATCACCACGGTTCCTGCCAATGCATTTTGCTGTTTGTTACAGGGCTGCATGGGAAGGACCACTTTCTTCTCACAGACAGACAACTCATCCAAAACCTTCATTAATGGTCTCCCTGACAACGAAACAACACTTTCTCTCTAACAAACTGCATGAACCATCTGCATAACCTCTTTTAATATGAGATCAGAATCCATTTCTTGCTCCCATTCCTCACATGTGAATGCACCCAAATCACAATCAAACGTATCTTGCACAGAAGCAACAGCCCCTTCATTCTCATTGGCAATTACAGAAGACCCATCTACTAACTCCCAATCTAAAGGCAAGCACCATAGACAATCGGCTTAGGCATTCTTACAACCTTAAATAAACTATACAGTATACTGAACCCAGCCAATCTGGTTAATCTCACTGACACTTTGCCAGCCCCTCCGGGTAACAAGATTTTCATTAAAGGTTTATGGTCAGTTCGTAATACATACTGAGTACTCCACAAATATGTGCAAAAATATTCTGCTCCCCAAGCTGCTGCTAAGGCTTCCTCTTCTTCTAAAATGGTATGGGAGTGAGATGCAAATGCCACTGTTTTTTCTTTCTTGGTATCCCAATGGCACTAGCATCCACCGTGAGAACTGATTTAAGTCTAGTACCAAATGGCACCAAAATACCTGCGCTCCAAATATTGGCTTCATCCACACACAAAATAGTCTTCACTGCCTGCCCTGTGTTTATCATCACTTACCACACCAACCCTACTTTTATTGTTCTTTTACACATGGGTGCAAAATAGCCTTTGCAGCCACATTTTCGACAATCCTTATTAATAGCAATGCATCCTTTGGATTCTGATCCATGATACAAGCTATCACACCTGGTACATCCTTTTGAATAAAAATTGTTGCGAATCCGAGACATGACCACTCTGGTGGTAGATTTCAGCACAGCATTAACTTTTGGATCAGTATTCTCTTTAGAACTTCTCGCTTCTACAACAGTTACTTCACTCCCACTCTCCCTTCTTCTCAATTCCTTCATAAAGTACTCTGACTCCTCAACAACTTTTGCAATGTCAATGACATCTCTGAGAGTGGGCTCTTTGGCTGCCCATAGATGGTCTTGAACATTTTTACTCAGACACTGAACTATAAGTTGATCACAAATAAATTCATCTGTCATCATTCCAAAAGTGCATTTTACTGAGATGTCCCGAAGTTTGGCCACAAACTCATCTCCTGATTTAACAGACAGGGAACTTGAAAGTAACGCTTTATGCTTTTTTCCTGTCAGGGGAAAAATTCTGAGCATCCAAAGCTGCAATATAGTTCTCGGACATTCCAACCCAGTCCTCTGGATCCTAGCCCCAGATAATTGCTAAAGACAATCCATGTGGTAATTACTCCTAGGTTTCAAAATAGCAATAATACCTCACTCTGAACAGAGCAAGTGCCATAAGCCATCAAGATGGCCTAATAACTCCCCTGTTCAAGAAGCCGGCTCTGAATCCTAAGCATCTTGTTAACTTCTGACCCATCTTCATTTTAGCATAACTGTCCAAACTACTGGAGTTTGCTTTAACTCCACACCTTTGATGTTTGAAACAAAGGAGAGAATGTTTAGCCCTATCAAGGCAGGCTTTCGACAAGGGATGGAAACAGAAACAATCCTTTTAGTCGTAACCGAGTAGGTTAGAATGGTGGCAAAAGCAAGGGATGCATCGGCTATCATGCTGTTGAATGTCTCTGTTGCCGGGATTGCTCCGAGCCCGACCATGGGCGGAGCAAGTCTGCAATAAACCTGACCGGTGGGATGGGAAGAGCGCTTTGCGTTCTTGTGCATGTATGCAAGTCTTTCGTCCTTGCCTTTTGAACTCACCTGATTAGTTTCGGTTCCCGTCTGCGGTCACTGTCTGTGTTTTTCAGTGCCAGGCTGATCCACGTTGGGTTTCCCTGCACCTGCTGAATCCTCCACTTCGCGGTCAGCCTCATTCTTCACGGGTCGTCGCCATCCTGAAAACACAAAAGGCACAACTATATTTAAAAATTCTGCAGTTATAACAGAGTTGGAAATATGCTATTTCATATCTCATGCTATACTTCTCTGATATATCTCCACGGCGTTTGGAGATTCCAATTCCTATTGTGCATTACTAAAAGCTACAAAAGAAAATATTTACACATATAAAAATATTCATGAAGTTAAGGAACTGTTTATCGTTTATATCAGCCCTGTCTATTTTTTGGTATTTTTGACTTGTTTTCCTTGTTAATCTTGTCCAATCTATCCTGTTTGGGAATATGTATTTTGGTTTTACCATTTGGACTGATTATTATTTGGGGATTTTGCTGATGCTTAGATACATCAATCCAGAGGAAGAAAAGGTGTTCATTTCTGATTTCACTACCTATGACCTTAGCGGAAGAGGGGAAATTCACAGGTAGTTATGTAATAGGTGTAATAGGAATAATACAGGGCCCTGCAGTGGGAAAATTGGTATTGTTTCTATGTATTAGTTCTACGTAGTTATACACATACTTCTTGTATTTCATGCAGGCATTTTCTTTGATTCAGAAGATTCCTATTCCACCCTGAAAATCCTGGGCGTGTGTCTTTCTGTTCCCTTGTTTTCCCCTCTTCCCCGTTTCACCATTGTTGGTTTTGACTTGTTTGGGCTTCTGTGGTGATTGGGGGATGTTGGGACCCGACTGCTGGCTTCCATCTCGCCCCTGTGGAAAATACCAAAGGTGAGAATTGCATCTGTGTCATTCAACACCAGGGACCATCCCATTTTGAATGCTATTTGAGTAAGTAAGATTGCACTGGAACTGTCCTGTAATGGACAGCCTCCTCTTGGGCCAGCCATTCCCAGCAGATGGGTCTTGGCCCACTTAAGTCTTAGTCATGTGAACTAACTGGGGAGAAGTGACAACAGAGATCTTATTCAAACCCTCTCCTCTTCAACATCTTCAATAGCCCATTGGTTAAAGTTACTGCTGAGCATGTGGCTATTTTTTTGTTTGTTTATGGGGAAGATAGTATACACAGACCTCTATTCATATCAACTCTATCAATCCCAATCCTATTGAATTTAGGTTTTCAGGCCATCAATGCATGATTAAATGTGAATCATCTGAAGTTATAAATTGACAAAACAGAGGTCTTCATTTGTGGTGATCACTCCCTCCAATGCTGAATTGTATGTTTCCTACCAAATCTGGTAGCAGCTGTGAGCAATCTTGGAGTCACGTTAATAAAGACCTTAATTTGGCTGCTCAAGTTGGAGGATTGGTGAGATTCTGCCTTGTTCAACTAAAATATCTTCAGTGAATCCCCTTCCTATGATCTAAGTCTCATCATAGACTTGCTGTGAGATTACTGATTCTTGCCAGATTAGTCTATTGTTATGGACTCTACCTTAGCCTCTCAAAAGTTAAACTGAGCCAGTTACATCATATTTATAACACTTCATCATGCTAAATCAACAAAACCCATTGGTGTGAACATATGTTCCCTGTTTGGACCAACCTCAATTGGTTATCCATTTAACTACAGTTCAGATTTAAGGCACTCTGTATTGTTCATAAGACCTTTAATGGACTTGGTCCTGGGTTTCTGCTGTACAGATTCCAGCACTATATTCCAACCTGTGACCTTCGTTCTTCCACTCAGGCACTCAGTTCAAAATGCAGATATCTGTGGATTAAGAGATCTGTCTCACTGTGTGTTCCTTGATCAATGCTTTCAGGTTATTTAGCACAATAAACATTTTGGTAATGTTCTGTCTCGAAAACCAGTTGTTCCGTGAGGACCTTTACTGCCTGGCATCCCATCTCAATGGACTTCATACTTGAATCACTCCATAGCTTCAGCAGGGCTACAAAGGCTGCTTTATGGCAAGCTGGTGTTCATAGATGGCCAATTGATAATGTCATCACTTGCAAAACAGCATTCCTTAAACTGAATTTTGACCATTTCACTTTCAAATTGTTCATGAAACCCTGAGATACTGACCATTGACCAAGAGATATGCTCATATACTATATGTTATTATATGGCCTGCAGCTAAACGTTTGTTCCCCCTACAACTATTCTTGGAGGATTAACTACGTGGACCTTTTCCATGTTGCAGTGCCTATTGGAGAAGAAGGGGTAAACAGCTTTTACAACACAAAAATGACCACTTAGTTCCTTTACCACGCATTTTTTACCTCACAAATGTTTTACCACGCATATGCCTTTACCATGCATGACTTTACCACGCATCGAAAGTTAATTTAGAGTGAGTATTAATGTTTGTGTGTATGTGTATATATACACACACATAGATATATACATGTGTGTGTGTGTGTGTATATATTACCGACTGGTGGTCGCCAGTAGGTAGTTATAGTTAAGACCTAGTTTCTATAGGGAAAGCATTTTTCTTTTGCTAATAACTTTGATGCCATTTGACAAATCTTCACGTCATTTTCAAAACTAGTACATACCTGAGTTCAGCTGATGTGTGGAAAGTTTCAGGGTGATTCATCAAGCAGGGGCCAAGAAAAAGGGGGTGTCCCAAAATGTGTTTTCCCTATACAATTTCCCATTGGGATTTTGAACACGACTACAGCCCGAACTGCTGAACTGAATTACACCAAATTTGGCAGAAAGCTAGCTCTTGGTCCAGAAAGAGCCTTTTTTATGACTTGGTAGAAATCTGGTCAGTAGTTTGTTTTCGAGTTATTAAAGAAAACAAATTTGTATATATAGGGATGCAGATCCTTTATGAATCCAACAGATCTCATGCCGCCATTAATCTTGCACGCAGGGAGCAGCAAAAAATGCTGCTTCCTGTGTGTGGGAGCAATTTTTTCATCTGTATTTCAGCCCGCTTGGCAGCGGGAGGGAAAATTGACAAAAAATCCGGCCCCAGCGAGCGGGAGCAGTTTTCTTGCTCCCGCCTCCTGGGAGCAGACTTACTGTTTGTTCTCACTTGGCAGGAGCTGTCAAAGCTTCCACCAAGCACAGCAAACTAGTATGTCCCAAGGGTGGGCATCTCTGGACATCAGGAGCTGGCCCTGGGGGGTTGCGGTACCAGGGCCATTAATGGCTCCAGAAGGGGGGCAGTCCCACTCCTTTGTTTATGTAGGGCCAGCCCCGGGGAGGTGGTGGTCCCCAGGGTCAAAAACGGCCCAGATGGGGGAGCAGTTGCCTCCTCCCCAGTTACAATTTGGCCATGCCCCGGGGAGGTGGTGGTCCTGGGCCGTAAATTGACCGGGAGGGGGGTCCGTGTGGCCCCTCTCCACTACTATTTAATTTATTGGCCTTGATCCTGGGAGGTGACAGTCTCCATGGCCGTAAACGGCCTGAGGGGGGGACAACGTGGCCCCTCTCCTCCATTTAATTATATTGGCCTAGCTCCAGGGAGGTGGTGGGCCCTGTGGCCGATATTGGCCATGGGTAAGTGAGCCACGTGCGCCCCCTCCTCAAAATGAATATTCAAATTAGCCTCCAGGACCTGGACCACTTGGCGGCTGATCTATAAACAGGCGCAGAGACTGCGCTTGTTTCTTTTTTCAAGTTTGCCGCAAATTTGTGGATCCATCTGCGATTTCGCTGCAACATTTAAAAAAATACTTTTTGGCCCGGCATGGTCCCTGGGGAACCCCACCGCCAGGCCTAGGGGTTCAGGGTATTCCTACCCTGCCCCCTTTTCTTTTTTTAAAACTTTTTGGGGGGAACTCAGCTGAATCCCAATCCCAAAATGGCTGCCAACACTTCCTGGTTGAAGCGTTGGCAGCCAACCAGATCTCAACAATCTTTAGATATACAAATGTATTTTTTCTTTAATAACTCTGCAACTACTGAGCAGATTTACACCAAATCACAGAAATAACTCTTTATGGACCAAGATCTAGCT
This sequence comes from Calotriton arnoldi, assembly GCA_963921515.1. Lineage (NCBI taxonomy): Eukaryota > Metazoa > Chordata > Amphibia > Caudata > Salamandridae > Calotriton > Calotriton arnoldi. The sequence goes on along the minus strand of CAWUFW010001996.1, from coordinate 2,296,273 downwards.
TTCTCCCAAATTTGGTGCAATTCCGTTCAGCAATTCGGGCTGTAGTCGTGTCTAAATTCCCTTTGAGAAATTGCATAGGGAAAACACATTTTGGGACCCCCTTTTTCTCAGTTCCCACGAAATCCCCCCGAAACATTCAAGACAGTAGCTGTGAGTGGCAAACTACTTTTGAAAATTTCGTGAAGATTTGTCAAATGGCGCCAAATTTATTAGCAAAACAAAAACGCTTTTCCTATGGAAACTAGGTCCTAAGTATAACTATATATATATATATTCACTGAAAAAACCATAGGTTTTAGGGACAGTTATAGTTAGTTGGACATTGCACTCGTACAAAACCCGTGAAATTCCCCCGTTATAGTTAGTCCAGCTAACTATAACTCGCGCCCCCGCAATGCACTGCTGATGACGTCACATATTACATCACTCATGACATGGTCAGTGACATCACTGATGACATCACTGATGACATCTCAAATGACATCACTGATGACATCACTGATGACATCATCCAGTGACTGTGTGTTTCTGTAAAGTTTAAATATTTTTAATATATATAGGAAAAGACGTATTGAAGAATGAGTGGGTGTGTAAGTGTCTGTATGGATGATTTAGTAGGTGCGTGACTGACTCTATAAGTGAGTGATTTAACATATCTTACTGAATGCATGGGTTAGTGACTAAACTGGGTGAATGTCTGTATCCGTCTGTCTGTTGCTGTGTAAGAGGCTGCATGTGTTTGAGAATAGCTACATGAGTGTCTATATGAGTTATTGAATGCTTGTCTGAGTATCTGTTTGGGTGCCTGAGTGTTTGTGTGGGAGGGGTGTGTGCAACTCTGTGCATAGATGTGTGAGTGGGTGATTCACTGGGTGGATGGTTTCAAGAGTGCAACTGTGATAGACTGTATGGGTGGGTAAGTGTGTGTAAGAGTGTGTTAGTGAGTGAATGTATGTCCCAGTGGTACATGTGTGAGTAACTACATATGTGAAAGGCAGTATATATGTGTGTTGGAGTATATAAATAGCTATAAGCGAGAGTGAGTGATTGTGATAGTGGCTGTATGGATGAGTGTGTCCTTGTATCAGTGATTGTATAAGAGCGTAAGAATGTGCTACTATTTGTATGAGTAAGTGAGCTGGTGTGTGTATAACAGTATAGGTGAGTAAATGGTAGTGTGTTTAATTATTTGCATGACTGACTAGGTGTGTGAGTACCTCTATGGATGAGTGGCGGTGTTTGAGTGTCTATATAGGAGTATGAGTGCATATGATAGTCCTGTACTGAGTGACCGTAAGTATGAGTGACTGTACGGGTGAGTGAGTGGATGTGTGCGTAGACCTAAGAATCAGTGAGTGGGTATGTAGTTATTGGTGTTGGAGTGTCTATGGTTTTGCGAATGGCAGTCTGTAATTTAGAGTGGGTGTATCAAAGGTTATATTAGAGTGTGAGGAGGTGCATCAGATTATCACGTGGATGATGTCATCAGTGATGTCATTTGAGATGTCATCAGTGATGTCATCAGTGATGTCACTGACCATGTCATGAGTGATGTAATATGTGACGTCATCAGCAGTGCATTGCGGAGGCGCGAGTTATAGTTAGCTGGACTAACTATAACGGGGAATTTCACGGGTTTTGTACGAGTGCAATGTCCAACTAACTATAACTGTCCCTAAAACCTATGGTTTTTTCAGTGAATTTCAAAGGTTTTTTAAATGCTAATTTGTAACTATAACGTCCCTGAAACCTATGGTTTTTTCAGTGAATTTCAAAGGTTTTTTAAATGCTAATTTGTAACTATAACATGTCTGAAACCTACAGTTTTTTCAGTGAATTTCAAAGGTGTTGAAAATGACAATTTTTAAATGTATTAATTGTTATATAAATTTTTTTCATACTGATTTCCAAATTTTTTAGAAACAATTTTTTTTTACATATTTTATTTTTTAAATTGCATTGTAATTACATTATACATTACATTACAAAAAATACTTTCTCAGAATGAATTACTTTAGTTTAATTACTTTGCACATAGGCAATAGACTTTTAAGTACAGTAGTTACAGTTGTTGCAATGGGCAACACATTTTCAAACACAATGCAACATCCAGCTCAATGTGAATTTCTAGTTAAATGCAATTAGTTACTTTATGGATTACTTTTCTAACCACATTACTGGATCCTAGATTCAGTCCTGGGACATCTCCTGTAAACAGTTGAGTAAAAGCGTTTTGGTTACAGTCGTGATTTTTAAGGAATATTATTGTACTTTAAAAGTTCACACTTAGAAACTTTTCTCATAGAATCACCAATGTTATCCTATGGAAGGAAATTCACTTAGAAGTTAAAAACTGTTATCGTTACTTTTTCTTACTCAGTGTTGGATCCTGGATCCAGCACTGGTGCATCTCCTGTAAACAGTTGAAAGAATGCGTTTAAGTCATACAGGCGATTTTTTAGGAATATTTGTAGTTTGTGAAAATCGACACTTTGAAACTTTTCTGCTGAAAACCAGACAATGGATTCCTATGGAAGGAAATTCAAGTTACTGGTAAGTACGGTTAAAATTACTTTTGAGGATCATTACTGGGCTGAAAGATGCAGCACTGAGGTCTCTCCTGATAACAGGTGAGTAAATCGGAATTCGTATTTCGGCTGATTTTAGAGGACTATTTTAAAGTTCCAAAACTCCACACTTAGAAGAATTTCCAAGTGAAACCAGTCAATGTTAGCCTATGGAAGGAAATTCAAGTTACTGGTAAGTACGGTTAAAATTACTTTTCAGGACCAGTACTGGGCTGAAAGATGCAGCACTGAGGTCTCTCCTGATAACAGGTGAGTAAATCAGAATTCGGATTTCGGCTGATTTTAGAGGAATATTTGTATGTTTCAAAAATCAACACTTAGAAACTTTTTCAGCAAAAAGCAGGCAATGATATCCTATGGAAGGAAATTCAAGTTACTGGTAAGTACGGTTAAAATTACTTTTGAGGATCAGTACTGGGCTAAAAGATGCTGCACTGGGTTCTCTCCTGATAACAGGTGAGTAAATCGGAATTCGTATTTCAGCTGATTTTAGAGGAATATTTTAAAGTTCCAAAACTCCACACTTAGAAGAATTTCCAAGTGAAACCAGTCAATGTTAGCCTATGAAGGAAATTCAAGTTACCGGTAAGTACGGTTAAAATTACTTTTGAGGATCAGTACTGGGCTGAAAGATGCAGCACTGAGGTCTCTCCTGATAACAGGTGAGTAAATCGGAATTCGTATTTCGGCTGATTTTAGAGGAATATTTTAAGGTTCCAAAACTCCACACTTAGAAGAATTTCCAAGTGAAACCAGTCAATGTTAGCCTATGAAGGAAAATCAAGTTACCGGTAAGTACGGTTAAAATTACTTTTCAGGACCAGTACTGGGCTGAAAGATGCAGCACTGAGGTCTCTCCTGATAACAGGTGAGTAAATCAGAATTCAGATTTCGGCTGATTTTAGAGGAATATTTGTATGTTTCAAAAATCAACACTTAGAAACTTTTTCAGCAAAAAGCAGGCAATGATATCCTATGGAAGGAAATTCAAGTTACTGGTAAGTACGGTTAAAATTACTTTTGAGGATCAGTACTGGGCTGAAAGATGCAGCACTGAGGTCTCTCCTGATAACAGGTGAGTAAATCGGAATTCGTATTTCGGCTGATTTTAGAGGAATATTTTAAAGTTCCAAAACTCCACACTTAGAAGAATTTCCAAGTGAAACCAGTCAATGTTAGCCTATGAAGGAAATTCAAGTTACCGGTAAGTACGGTTAAAATTACTTTTCAGGACCAGTACTGGGCTGAAAGATGCAGCACTGAGGTCTCTCCTGATAACAGGTGAGTAAATCAGAATTCGGATTTCGGCTGATTTTAGAGGAATATTTGTATGTTTCAAAAATCAACACTTAGAAACTTTTTCAGCAAAAAGCAGGCAATGATATCCTATGGAAGGAAATTCAAGTTACTGGTAAGTACGGTTAAAATTACTTTTGAGGATCAGTACTGGGCTGAAAGATGCAGCACTGAGGTCTCTCCTGATAACAGGTGAGTAAATCGGAATTCGTAGTTCGGCTGATTTTAGAGGAATATTTTAAAGTTCCAAAACTCCACACTTAGAAGAATTTCCAAGTGAAACCAGTCAATGTTAGCCTATGAAGGAAATTCAAGTTACCGGTAAGTACGGTTAAAATTACTTTTGAGGATCAGTACTGGGCTGAAAGATGCAGCACTGAGGTCTCTCCTGATAACAGGTGAGTAAATCGGAATTCGTATTTCGGCTGATTTTAGAGGAATATTTGCACAATGGTGAAGGGAGGGGGCGGGGCCTGAGGTGGCATCTGTGCAAACGCGCCCCGTGGCGCGTTTTAAGAAGTTGGGGGATTAAGTCCCCTTGAATCATGAGGGTCCCTACGGGCCAACTAGCCCACCAGGAACCTCCAGTATGCGCCAGGGGCTGCGTTGCAGAGACATGTACAGAGGCCACACCCCTTTTACACCTCTCTGCAACGCAGCTCTGTGGCGCTTTCTGGACGTACCTGTTGGGCTAGTTGGCCCCAGGGACCCTCAGGATTGAAGAGGATTTAATTCCCCATCTTAAAACGCGCCACGGGGCCTGTTTGCACACATGTCACCTGAAGCCCCGCCCCCCTCCCTTCACCACTGTGGCGCGTTTTAAGTCGGGGGATTAACTCCCCTTGAATCCTGAGGGTCCCTGGAGTCCAACTAGCCCACCACGTTCCTCCAAAAAGCGCCACAGAGCTGCGTTGCAGAGAGGTGTAAAAAGGGGCGTGGCCTCTGTACACCTCTCTGCAAGGCAGCCCCTGGCGCATACTGGAGGTTCCTGGTGGGCTAGTTGGCCCCCAGGGACCCCCAGTATTCAAGGGGAGTCGTTCCCTCTCTGCAAACGCGCCAGGGGCGCGTTTGCAGAGTGGTGAAGGAAGGGGCGGGGCCTGCGGGCCCAATCGTTTTTTTTTTTCCCCTGAAGGGGAGCCGTGTGGCCCCCCTTCCTTTTCCTATTTTTAGGCCCCGGGGACCCCATCCCCGGGGCCTGGCTCTCGTTGGGGACTGTGGGGGGTCCCCAAGCCCCCACAGTCCCGCCGGCTCCCCATGTCCTACGGGAGCCGGCATTGCTTTACACATGGGGAGCAGCTAACATGCTGCTCCCCATGTGGAAAGCTATCGGCTTGGATATTGGAAGAGAGAGCAGGTTTCCTGCTCTCTCTTCCAATATCCAAAGCAAGTTTGCAATGACAGGACGGGAGCCGCGAGGCTCCCGTCCTGTCATTGCAAACAGCAGTGTCCCGGGGGTAGGCACCCCGGGACACTGCAGGAGCCGGCCCTGGGGGTGGCGGTCCCCAGGGCCATCAAGGGCTCCAGGAGGGGGCCCCCTCCCTACATCGAGAAAGCCCCGGGGAGGTGGTGGTCCCCGGGGCTTGGGGGTCCAAAACGGACCCCCATTTTCATTTTTCTTAGTGCCCCGGGGAGGTGGTGGTCCCGGGGCGTGTGGGGGCTGGAGCCCCCCACACAGGTTTTTAAATATAAAAAGAAGCCCCGGGAGGTGGTGGTCCTCGGGGCTGCGGGAGGGCTCAGAGCCCTCCCGCACCATTATCCATAAAGCCCCGGGGGTGGTGGTCCCCGGGGCTTGGGGGCCCTAGAGGCCCCCACACATAAAATTAACCCCCCCCAGCATGCCCCCGGGACTTGGCCCACCCGGGGGCCAATTAACATCGAGCGCGGGAGACCGCGCTTCGATTTTTTTCGGCAGGGTTCGCGCTCCCTGAGCGCTTCCTGCCGATTTTTAAAAAATTTTTTTTTATTTTTTTTTGCCCAGGGGGTCCTTGTGGGACCCCCTGAGCAGACCTAGGGGGTCAGGGTGTTTCTACCCTGCCCCCTTTGTGCGCTTTGCGCACTTGTTTCTGTCCCTCGGTTCTACCGAGGGACAAAATGGCTGCCAACACTTCCTGATTTGGAGTGTTGACAGCCAATTAACATAAAGCTCGTGCTCGGGAGGATCCGCGGCCCTAGATATACCTATCTTTTTTCTTTTGATTTTCTCAGCAACTACTGAACGGATTTACACCATTTAACAAAAAGGGTTCTTTCTGAACCAAGAACTACCTCTTTGCCAAATTTGGTGTAATTCCGTTCAGCAGTTCGAGGCTGTAGCCGTGTCTAAAGTTTCCTATGGAAAATTGCATGGGAAAACGCGTTTTGGGACCCCCCTTTTTCTCGGCCCCCGCTTGACGAATCCCCCGAGACTTTCAGGGTAGGAGCGGACCGGAGCGGGCCACAAAGTTTGAAAATTTTGCGAAGATACGTCAACCGGCAAGAGAGTTATTTCAAATAGAATGTCGCGGATTTCCTATGGATAATAGGTTGTAACTATAACTATCTACTGGCGATCGTCGGGATCCAGAAGGAATCTGACAGGAATCTGCTCTAGGAAGGATCCCGACGGAGCAGCAGGCGTTAGACGTAGCGTTATACAATTCACAGGTATGTGCATTGATTTTATCCATAGACACACATATTACAACAAACCCCCTCTCTTTTTGGATTTTAGGAATGAATTAATTCGTCATTCCGCATATTTTCTTGCGTTTTGGACTAACCAGCTGATCCGGCGTGCACGTCGCACGTGCACCATTTGCAAAATGACGGCGTACGTCAAAGCATCGGACCGTACGCGTCACCAGGGCCGCAAGTGAGAACAGATTAGCCCGTCAGAGGTGAACAATGGCTCAACTGGCATCCAGTGAGCCTCAAGGCTAGTGTTCTACTAAGCAGTGGGGTTGAAATGAGGGGAAAGCTACCACTGGGTGCCAAAACCATTTAAGGTATGAAGGCACCTCAAAGTAGCATGCAAATTGCCCTATTTTGGGGATGATGCTATATACATATGCCGGAAAGGGAGTGCAAACCATAGTACCAAAGTGACAGTAATTCCATATATACAGTACAATTACATAATTACAATTGGAGTCTCAACAAGAGAGGATATAAACAAATCGTAGTAGGGAAAACAACACTTAGGTCACAATGCCCTATATCATAGATGCTGATCAAGCTATATACACATAACAATCGGAATGTACAAGACATATTCACAAGTGACAATATATACATGTGTGAAATACAAATAGATAAGGTTGAATTATTTACAAGAAGATGGGATATATACAAATGGTAGTAGGGATTCCTGAGGGAAGAAGAGAATATGTTCCCAGATACAGTACTCGTGTAGCTACAAAATTGTATGGAGAAATAGCCAGGTGTGGATGTAACAGGGCATCAGCCATTGTTCAAAGTTGCTGCCTGTCTCGCTATTTCCTCATATTCATTCAAGCCCCTCAATGTGGTATCAAAAGTATGGATCCATTTACGCTCTCTAAAGTTGAGGGTGTGAGAGAAGTTACCTCCCCTGGGGTTGATGTGGACTTTTTCGATTACCCACCACTTGAGGCTCTCAGCCGAGTGACCAAAAGTAGTAAAATGTTCAACTAGGGGGGCACCCTGCACCGCACAACGTATTCTACTACAATGTTGTAGTATGCGTGTCTTGATTTTTTGTGTAGTCTGACCAATATACAGGAAATTACAAGGGCATGCAATCACGTATATGACCCCTGAAGAGTTACAATTGGTGTGGTCTCTAATGGTGTGTGTGTACCCATTATGTGTGAATCTTTTCATCTCTTTGGTCATGGAGCATGCCTTGCAGCTGCCACATTTAAAGTGGCCCTTGGTTGGTGGTATGTTCCAAAGTGGTAATTGAGTATTGCTGGGAGGTGTGGGGAGTAAAGATTTCACCAAGTGATCCCTTATGCGATTGCCTTTTCTGAAAGCATGCATGGGAGGATCAGGGAAGCCTATGTCGTCAGCCACTAGATGCCAATGTCTGTTGATGGTTTTCCTGATCTCATTACTCTTGGTACAAAAGGTTGTGACGCATGTCAAGCGTTCTTGTGCAGGGGTCTCCCTCTGTCTGGGTTCTAGGAGGAATTCCGTATGGCAAAACCAAGCCCGTTTGCGGGCTTTCTTGAGGAGACTCACCGGGTAACCCCTCTCAGTCAAACGACACATCAGGTCTGCTGACTCCATAAAGTAGTCATGCTTCATGGTGCAGTTCCGCCTAATCCTAAGGAACTGCCCAAAAGGCAGATTATCCCTGAGACTCCGTGGGTGGTGGCTTGAATATCTCAGAAGAGTATTCCTTTCACTCGTCTTCCTGTATAGAGTGGTGTGTAGCCTGCCCTCGTCTGCCTTAATCGTGATGTCCAGGAAGTGTATCTCCCCAGTGTTGTATTCTAGGGAGAATTGGATATCATTGGACCTCTTATTCAGCCAATCGTGGAAGGTTTTGAGATGTTCCCCACTTCCTCGCCATATCATGACCACATCGTCGATATAGCGCCTCCACAACTCAATAATCATTCTAAAAGGGTTCTCATCACTCAATATGTGAGTGTGTTCATAGTTGTTCATGTAGATGATGGCCAAATCCGGAGCAAAACTTGCTCCCATCGCCACCCCTTTTGTCTGGAGATAGTAATCACCCTGGAAGAAGAAAAAGTTCTTTGTCATGGCGATTTCCAGTAGGTTTAGAATAAACTCTGTGGGGACCTGAAATGGTCTGGGTCTTTTGTCCAAGACTGCTCTGACAACTTCTAGGGCGGCCCTCTGGGGGATGCTTGTATAGAGCGATGCTATGTCCATGGCAACCAAAATTTCCTCACTGGGATTAAATGGAAGATTATCGACCAGTTTGATAGTTTCCATAGTATCCCTCAGATAAGCAGTGGTATTAACAGCAATGGGTTTTAAAAAGATGTCAACATATTTACATAATGGCTCTAGGATGGAACCGCAACCTGAAATGATGGGTCTGCCCGGTGGGTTGGACATAAGTTTATGAATTTTCGGAAGAGTATATATAGTGGGCATCCTAGGTTGTAAATTGTTTAAGTAGTCATGCTCATGCTTGCTCAAAAAACCTTCTAACAAGCCCACTTCTGTTATGTGCTTAATGATCCCAGAGATTTCTTTTGTGGGATCTGCTCTCAATCTGGTGTAGTTGTCCAGTACACCTAGTTGGTCCAAGATCTCTTTTTTGTAGTTTGTTGTGCTCTGAATGACTATGGCCCCACTCTTGTCCGCGGGTTTTATGACAATGCCTGTGTTTCTCTTACGCTAATCGAGCGCTAGACGCTCAGGTTTTGAGATGTTAAATTTAACATACTCCTTGTTGGACAACGAATGCATGACATCCCTCAGTACCACCTGCTCGAATGCCAATATCTTGTGTGACATCAACTGGGATGGTGGAGTGAAGTTGGAGGGTGGACGTAGGCCCGTGTTGGAGAAAATGGGATTGAAGGAGATTTTGTTGAAATGGTGTTTCAAGCGTACTTTCCTAAAAAATTGATGCAGTTCCATTTTAAGATTAAAGTTGTTAGGTAAGTTAGTCGGACCGAAAGATAAACCCTTGCGGAGTACCTGTTCCTCCTCTGGACTCAGGACATATCCTGATAGATTAATCATAGGGTTTTCCGTGGGTTAGAGTGGCTATTCACCATCTGTAGTGCTGGCGTCGTGTTTGAATTTCTCCGTGCACTTCTGGAGGGAAGTGTACTTGTTTCCTGGCCCTGCCTCTGTTCCACATAGGTTCCCTCAGTCCCCTGGGTCGTCCCCAGGGTCGTCACCTCCCCCTGAGTTCTGACCATTGTCCTTCTCCTAAAAAATTGTTCGGTTGCTCAGTGTATGGGTATCCCTGTGCGTGTGTTCCTGCAGTGGTGCCTGGTCTCTCTGTCTCACTGTCAGAACCACTTGCTACGGAGGAGTCGGAGAAAGTGGTATATCTCCGGTATCCTCCACGTCCTCTACTCGAGAATCTGACTTGCGTGTCTTGTTTGTAGTATCCTTCCTGCAGGTAGGGGTATGTCGCTTTTTTATCATAGAGTTGGATGTCTCAGGCTAATTTGTCTAGTTTGTTGGTTTGGGTGTGTCAAAATCTTTTAAGGTTCTCTCGAGCCGTTCTAATGCTTCCTTAGCATTAGTGAGTGCCTTGTCATCCACAATCTCTTTCTTAAGTTCAGCTATCTCTTTCATCAACCGTTTCACTTCCTCAAGTGCTGTCTCGATCCCGAGCACCATCCAGTGACGGGAGCAATTGTTGGAGACAAAGCTGAAGTTCTCTTTGAACTTTGGATTGTCGACAAAAATTGCAGGCTCATTCCTAATCTGGAGCCCCACAGGAATAATATTGGCCTGAAGGTATTTGGTCAGCACATGGCCATGGAGCCTGGTACGGATGTGCTTCTTTTCAAGTCGTTCTAACTTACCAACCTAAAAGACAACGAATAAAACTGACGGTTAAAGTGCTTGCTAGAGTGTGACATGCACAGGCTGACCCACCACTTTGTGCATGCAGGTTGCCCAACCAAGGTGCAAAAATGGGGTACAGATAGCAGGAACTATGATCTGTACTCTGACACAGCCAACTGCTAGCAAACTGTTTGGTTAAGTGCTGCGTGCTAGTGTAGGGCTAGTTGAAAGTACAATAAAGTGCAATGTGCTGTTACATAAGTACTCTTCCACGTGCTAAAACCCGGTTATGCAGCCTTATAGATCATGCACCTGCTTGGTTCGACGAGCTGTTCGCTAGAGTGCCACATGCTAATTAGTGTGTAAACTTGCAATGTGATGAAGACCATGGCGTCCTGATAAGAAACTCATTCTGCGTGCTAAGGCCAGATGGACAAGCACTTAGTGAGCATGCAGAGCAATAAAGTGCACACTACCCTAATTTGGGAGCTCTTTTCAAGTGCTGCAACAGTTTATCAGCACATTCCAACGATGATGCTGAGAAATTTCAATTGTCCCTCCCCCTCTGTGGGCAGATGCCGTGCAGGTGCCTTCCAGCCTCAGCAAAGAACTTCCCGGTCCTTGCTAGATCCACTGGGATGGCTGTTCTGTAGATGTATACCAGTGCCTTTTTGCACGTTCTTATCCCTTTTTGCACGAAGATAGTTGTCAGGTAGAGTCGCCGATAATGGAGCAATGCGGGACAGCAGCAGACAATATGCGCAGCCGATTCAGAGTGAAATTGGCACAGCCTGCAGTGCCCATGACTGGTGGAAATATTCTTCTAGTGAGATCTGAATTTCCATATCGGCAGGCTTAGGATCCTAGTCAGCAGTATGTTTTTAGGTCTTGTCTGCCCAGGGCTGCTTTGGGATATGATTGGCAGGAGGTGGGTACATGCGATACGGGGAGACCCTCTGCGCCTGGGATGTTTCTGATTTGTTCTATGTTCTGCTCCCTTGATATGCACTTGCCTTGCACGTTTATAGTCCATTTTAGTAGGCCCATTGTTATAAGTGGGTCTGTCATGCCCTCTAGGGACACGTTCAATTGGGCTCTGGCACTGCCCTAACACATTGACCAGTTGCTCTTTTTTTCCTGGAAAATCACTTTCAGCGCACCTCTCATTGAATCTTGATCCGTTCTCGACACATGATGATGATACTTGATTACATCTTTTTTGCACTCAATATCCATTTTCACAAGATCAAACTCTAGGCGGATCAACGTGCGGCGAGTACATTTTGGGATGCTGAATATTTTCCTGTATGACAGCGCTCTAATGGCTCAATGACCATGCCCGGGAAGGCCAGATGTCCATACATTATCATTGGTAACAGTTTCGCCTGAAGTACCCTTCAGATCCCCTCTGCTGAGTGGCATAGTGGCTTGTGGTGTAGTTTGCTTAATGCGTAAGTTGTCTTTGCAGCTTTGTCTGTCTGAACCTTAGCCTGAAAGGTGGGTTTGTCTGTGACTGACAGCCAAACACCTAGATAATTATATTTGCTGGTGGTGTTTATGCTTAGCAGGCCCAGGTGCCATTCCAGCTGATGTTTCCTGGTTCTTTGTCTAAATACAAGGACCTTAGTTTTCATGGCATTTGCGTGTAAGGCGTTTTTGGCTTTATATAGATGTAGTATGTCCAGGGCCCTTTTCATCCCAATTCAAATTTGATCCAATAGAACAAGGTCATCCGCATACTGCATAAAAGGGAGTCTGGTGCAGCCTAACTTAGGCGGGAAGAGGTTCTCTTTCAGCAGTTTCCCGCCTAAGTCCGCTGTATATGAATTAAACAAGGTGGGAGCAATAAGGCATTCCTGCTTTAACCCTTTGTTTGTGTAAATGTTTGCTGTAGCGTGGTTCTGGCAGATCTTGATCTGAACACAGGTGTTCGTATACAGCGCTGTAATGGCCACAAGTAATTTCCTGGGTATACCCCTCTTAGCGAGTTTTGTCCAAAGGATGTTTCGATCAATGCCATTGAATGCGGCACTTTAATCCTCGAAGCAAGCATAAAGTGGGGGCGTTGTTTTGATTGACTTGGCACCCGAAAGGGCAAGAGCAATAACATTGTCCATGGAAGAGGAGTTTGGCCTGAACCCAGTCTGATACTGAGTTATGATGTTATTCTCTTTGGTCCAGGCCTCCAGTTCATGTAAGAGCACTTTAGCGAAGGCCTTACCATTTGCATCCAACAGACCTATCAGCCTATAATTTTCTGGTCGGCTGTTGTCTCCCTTTTTGTGTATTGGATGCAAGATGGAGCCTTTCCATGAATCCGGGATGACTGATAGAGAGATGCATTTGTTAAACAGACTGTTCGCAATGAGGGTGTCTTTGATTCTAAAAGTCACAGCTCGTGAATAGGTTTCTTCCTGGGAATTATGTGCGATGGGTGGTGATGTCTGGTTTGAAATTTCCTTTCTGCGCCTTGAATCCCGGTGCAAGGTTGGGCTGGAGCTAGCAGAAGTTGGTTCACTGTCTCCCTTGCATGTGGGTTTTTGTGGCTAGTGTTTGGGTGTTCTTTTGTTTGATTCAAAAATTGTGGAATTCACCAAGCCCTTCGGGCTATTGTTGTTTCTGTTCACTCCCTCGTTTGCTATGGTGCTTGGTCCTGGTCATTGACTCAGTGATTATTTTTGCGCAGTGTGAATCAGCTTGTTTTTCCTTTTGCTGGCTTTCAGTGATTTTCGTAGTTTTTTCTTTTGTCGTCGAGTTAGCAGGGCCAGATCATTTGTGATCACTGGTATGGACTCTCTTGTCTATTTGCTCGTTGAAGGCACATTTCCTATGCACACGACGGGACTAGTATCGTTTACGGCGATGATGTTTTGCCTTCCTGGTGTGGGAGGCCCCTGAGTTATCATGCTCATTTGTGCTATAGGACCTGATGTTCCACCAGAGTTGGGAGATGCACTGTTCTCTGTTGTCCCAGGTTTGTTTTGGGTGGGGGTTTTCCCACTTCGTGTGTTGCACATCTGAGTGTCTTTGCAATTAGTGTCGTAAGTAGTTCCGTCAATGTAGTTAACTTTTCAATTATGATGTTGCTTGCATTGTTTGCTGCGGGGTCAGTGCCATCATGTTTATAAACTTGCGATGGTCTGGCATGCCTCTCTGTCCCCCTTGATACCTCGCTTCATCTGCTCTGACTGCTATGATTTCTAATGCCATGGGGCTCGCTATGTGCATTGCAGCTGACCTCAGGTCTGCTTTTCTCTGCACCCTTCTTAGATATGGGGAGCGTCTACGAGCTTCAAACAGTTGTTGCAGAAGGCAGTGGGCTGGTGTCGTATCTTGCATGTCAGGGTTAGGGGTCTTGTTCGTGCCGTCGGGGAGCTGGTGGATGAGCAGTTGTTTGTGTGGTTTGAGCTAGCATCAACTCCCTCGCACGGGTTTGACTTGCTTGCTTTGTCTTGCGTTGTTGAGCTTTATCCTGCTTTATCCTTGCTTCAGCTTGCCTTAAAGTTGCTTGCTATGCTGTGTGAGTATTTATAGATGCTTTATGGGCACCTTGCATTGCCATGGAGATTAGTGCGCACTCGATAGACACTTAGGGGCATATTATCAAGGGCCGGCGATAAATATCGCAAAGCGCGCTTAGCGCTTGCATATTTATCGCCGGCTATCTCTGGAATTTATCGCCCGGTTAGCGCGTTATTAACAACGCGCATCGCCGAGGCGATAAAAATGTCAGAGATAGCGTGGATATCGCCGTTTTCCATGGGAAAACGGCGATATCCTAGATGATAGGGCCTGTGGTCTTAGCCACAGAATCCACCCCCATGTTAAGTATGCCTTAGTCAGGAATTTAACAGACGTTAAATTCCTGCGTTAAAGCATACTTAACGCGATTAAAATAATCGCTTCCTCGCATTGTAAATATCGCGAAGCTGCCTTCGCGATATTTACCCATGTTGTTTCCACAGACATGCCTACTTTGCATCTCATTATCGATGCGAAGTCAGGCGTGCTGGAAACGGGAGCAAAATCAGCAAAACACGCGATAGCGTGTCTTTGCTGATAAGGCGATATAATTATCGTCGACTTTTCGGCCGAAAACGGCCGCAAAAGCGGCGATAATTGTTTATCGCCGCCTTGTTAATATGCCCCAGAGTGCTTGGGAACACTCCCACGAAATGTTCAGTATGGGAGTTTTGACTAGCTGGCTCGTTCGTTGAGTACAATCTGGGTTTGTCGGGCGCTTTCAAGGTTTCCAAGGCTCTGTTTTCTAAAGTGCTATCCAGTTCCCAATTTTACGGTCACCTGGCCTGGCTTGCCTACCTGGCAGTGGCCTTGAACTGCCTTTAGTGGACTTTAGCCTTCAGAGGTGCACACCAGGAAGGTGGTGAAAGGGAGTCGTGAAGGAGTTTATTTATGCGTGGTAGCCAGTTGAAGCTAAGACTGCACAATCCCAGAGTTTGCGAGTCTTAGTGCGCTTGTTGAAGTAAGTTGTTAAATGTATTACATTTGTTACGTTTGGCTCAGGCTTCTGCTTGTCAGGGAGTCTGGGAACAGTGTTTGGGTGTGTGCCAGCCCATCGGTGTGGCAAAAGCCACACCGATCTATTGCTGCCCGCTTCCGCACCACTGTCGGAAGAACCGCCGCCAAATGCCTGCATACTCAAAACCACACTGCTCCTGCCTTCTGCATCTCACCTTTACTGGCCAGTGTCTTGTTGCTCTGCTCACACTGCTTACTCTACTGCTGCCAGCGAGCCAGGGCGTGGGTGGGGACGCCGGAGAAGAGACAGCCGCGGCGGCTCCCGCTGACAAGCCGAGGGGGAAAGAGAGGGAAGCACAGGTAAACCCCCCCCCGAGAGTCCCGCTCCTTCTGCTGCTCCTTCTACCGCAAGTGCCTACTCTGCAAGTGGTGGCACCAGTTTGAGTCCACGCGGCCCCCTGTCCGCCTGCCTGCCTGTCCTTCTGCTCCTCGCTCGATCGGGTGCCATGCCAACCTGCTTCCGGCCAGACAAACTATTGTGACAGTCAAACTCAAAACTTCAGCCCATAACTAACACATTAAAGATGTACTACTCTGGCAGTGGCAGTGTCTATGGTGGCGGTTGTGGTGGAATCTCCTTGTCGCTTCACATCTAGCTTTGGTGTTGGTTGCTTTTGCACTAGCTTAAAATGTATTTCTGGGCTCAACACCAAGGTGCCACTGGAGGGGTCTGCCTCTTCCCATCAATGCACCCTTTCATTTCTCCTTGGGTACTGTGACTGGTGTCAAGTTCTGGTGACCTGAGGTGGGGATGGTCTATTTTGTAACAGCCCTTTAATCTGTTTGGAAAATGCAAATAGAGAGCACTGGTACCAAGACCGATGGGGCCCCTCTCTTTGCTGCTTTCTGGCAATGCTTGTTTTGCACCACCTGGGTTCAATGAAAAGGTTACTGGTGGCACTACTGCATTCTTTATCTCTGAACTCTCCTCCAGGATTCAGGTAGGGCTACCTCTAACCTGACTTTGAGTGGTCTCTGAGGTGGCTTTTCTATGGTTGCTCCCATCAAAGCCTTGACTTATACTCTTAGAGTAGTACTGTGGAAGCTGACACTTCTTTTCCTCACTTCCAACATTATCTGGCTCTAAGTCCTTCTCCAGTTTGATAATGGGAGTCCTTCCTACTGTTCTATTGTCCAAAGTGGTCTTTGTTAGGACTGAAAGGAGCAACAGATGTCCCTATTGGCTGTAGTGGTGGCTCACTTGTTGGTGGTGGTGTTGGCCTCTGCATTATTTTCCCTTTGTTGCTTTTACTTTGTGCTGCATCTATCACAACTGACTATTTTTGATATTCTGCTATTTGCAGCAAACTCCTTGTACACAAACTCATAACAATGAGGATTCTGAGAGCATGTGTACCTCTCATACAAATTGAGGGCTCTAATTGACTATTTTAGAACTACTATTTGTTGCCATATTTGTCACTGGACAAGGCAATGCTTATAATAATAATACCATACCAAGTAGTCACCTGTGGTGAGTTAATAGATTGAGAAGGAGTGACGTGGCACTACAGGGTGTGACACTTACGCCTCTAATCTCAGTGCTGCAAATACTGCCCCTGTTAGATGTTAGGGATGAAATTCAGTTAACTCACCAGGTTCAGCAACATGCTGGCACAGTGCTAGAGTTGTCCCCAAGCAAGCGTCACACTATATCATAAAACTGCAGCTGATTCACATGTGGCTGCTGTTGGTGCAAGATATGGATAAAAAAGAAAGGAGCAGAGAGCGACAAACAGCTGGTAGGTCAAGTCTGGTACAAAATGAATTACAAGGCTTAAGTACTGCGGCACACTCCAAGGAAGACAGACAATGGTGAGTGCAGGTGGAGATTCAGTCACAACAGAAGGACAGAGTACCACATCACATAGGCGATGAAAGACACTGTTGTAGTGTCTTCCCAGCTGGAGTTCCCATAAATGACTACGCCAAACATAGAGCTTGGTATCACATGTCATTATTCTTCTGCGTGTAACTGCGAACTCACATTCTAAAGCAACCTTCACTGTAATACACTCTATCCATTACGTCATAGCTCTATGGAGTTTATCGGGAGCCAAAAGGGTTCCGTCACTGTTAACTCGCAAGACACTACATCTCCCCCTCTGTTAAACGAAAACGTACAAATTTTAGAAAATATGCATACACACATATACAATGAAACCTCTTCAATTGATCTCTTTGGCGCTGTAATTGTTCGACACATACGTGTCGTGCAAAGTTGAGACCTGCCACCATCATGATCCAAGACCTGCTGGGTTGGTGAAAAGGCAACAGCAGTCACTTCAGACGACAGAGTAAGTCTCTCCTTCACCATGGAGATCTCGTAAACTATGAATCAAACATTGAAAGTGAGAAGAGTCTATGGTAATAGACTTCCTATGGTGCTGTGCAGCCATCATGTGTCCTTTGATCGACACCACTTGGAAAGGTTCTGCATCAAAGGGAAGCGTCAAATTTCTTTTCCACATCTGATGTGCAAGCACTCAGTCTCCTCTCTGGAAGACAATGTTTTCTGCAGGCCGTCTTCGGCCAGCATATGTTTTCATCTTTTGTTTTTGAACCAAGTCCCTCGCATGAGTGGCATTCTCATCTTTTTCTCTCTTATTGGTCCACTGGGGTATCTTGGTTGTCATTGCTCTCCCGAACATCAATGTTGCCGGACTTTCACCGGTGGTCGAGTGAAATGTTGAATTGTAACCTCTCAATGTAGAGTTTAACACAGTTTGTAAGTTGAACTTCTCAAGTGTAGCACTCTGCACAGCTTTCTTTAGCATACTCAACAATCTCTCAAACAGTCCGTTGGCCTGAGGCCACAGAGGACTGTTCTTTGATGCTTTATTCTCAGATGCTCTAAGAAGTCTTTGAGCTCCCGACTATTAAAAGGCGGGCCATTGTCAGATTTTACGATGGCTTGAACACCCCAGGTCACAAAGATGCTATCCAGTCTCTCAATGACTCGTTCTTGAGTGGTAGATGAGAGATCCTCAATTAATGGAAATCACGAGTATTCATCCACAATCATCATTGGATGATGTCCATTGTCAAGTGGACCGAAAAGGTAAATGGCTATTTTCTCCCAGACATGCTTTGAGAGTTCTAACATGCTCAGGGTGTGTTGAGTAACTTTTGTAGATAGGCAGTTGCAGACACGACAAGCCTTTAATTCCTTCTCAACTCACTCGTCGAGATATGGAAACCAGAATTGGTCTTGGAGAGCTCGTTTTGTGGCAATGATTCCCCTATGTTGTTCGTGAGCCAATTCAATCATTTTCTGCTGCAGACTCTCCGGAATCAAGATTTTTGACCCTCTCAATATAACTCCCTCTTGAGTTATAGACAGTTCATCTTTGCCATTTCTGTATTTTTGATATTTACCCTCACTGGTGATAGGTCGAGTGTGCTGGTTCCACGACTAATGCGTAATTATATCTTTCAACTTTAGCATGTTGATATCGTGGCTCATGGCTGTGATAATCTGGGCTAATGAAATGGCAGCTGATGTGTTTGATTTTACAATTAAGTTTTTATAAGCTTCAGCTGACTTGGATGGAGTGCCATGACCTTTAATGGGCACTCTGGAAAAGTAGTCAGCAGGGTTTTGATCCATTCCTGGACAATGCACAATGTTATAATTGTACTCTTGCAGCCGTAGTCCCCAACGTTCACTGTGTGGAGGCCTCTTGACGTTTCGGTTGTCAAATATTGTCAATAAAGCTTGATGATCACTCATCAGCATAAAAGGCTTTCCATATAGGAATACAATTAAAGTGTTCACATGCCCATACCATGGCTAAACTTTCTTTTTCAGGTTGTGAGTAAGCACGTTCTGGTTGGGACAAACATCTACTCGCATAAGCCACAATATGCCTTCAAGCACTCTGGTGTCCGCTGTGCTGTGCAAGGATAGCACCCAACCCACTGGGCGTTAACAACAATCTCTGTTTGAATTTTTGGATTGAAATAAGCCATTTCAGTTGCATTCTCAATAGCTTGTTTCATTTTCATAAAACTGTTCTCACATTTATGTGACCACTGAAATGAAACATTCTTTTTCGTCAACTCTCTCAATGGAGCACTTACAGAGGCAAAGTCTTGTATATATCTAGAATAGTAGCTGGCCTTTGCGGTAGAGGGGCGTATGCACGTATGTATCTTTATATTTATTATTTTACTCCTAATTCAGTATCTCCGATGCACTATCATATATCTCACCCTATAACTCTCCCAATATATCCTCTACCTACACTCTCTGACTCTTCTACTACTATGATCCCCAAAATAACCCTTTCTAGACTCTTCCCTCCTCTACCCCTCCTTGCATCATCTCAAACCTCTTTTACTCTTCAGATCTCCCAAACAAGCCTCTCTAAACGCTACCCCCTTCCTTCTCCTCATCCCAAAACTCCTCCTGCTGCTCTGATCTCCAAATAAACACTTTCTAGACCCTTCCATCTTCTATCCCGCCACTATGTTTTTCAATCCAACTAACAGACTCACATTTCCATCGCTCAAATTAATTTCATATTTCACTATACTAATTCACCACTAATCCAGTTTGGGTTCCGGAGTAGCGTGCTACTCGCTGAAAAGTGATTTGATGCCTCATCAAGGGTACCAAGCATTATATAAATGCAAACCCTTTCTTCTATCCCTCCACTATCCTGTTTCAATCCAAATAACAGACTTGCATGTCCACCGCTCAAATAAATGTTCATATTTCCCTATACTAATTCACCAATAATTCTTTTTGGGTTCTTGAGTAGTGTCCTACTCGCCGAAAAGCACTTCAACGCCACATCAGGGGTAGTAGGCGCTATATAAATGCTATTGCAATTACAGGCTATATGATACGTCAAATGGCGTCTTGAAAAAGTTCTGCAGCTGAAGACACACCAAAGCTTAGCCTTTTGTAGTGAAACAGACCAACATGTGTAGAGAAGGTTGAAATGTGCCTGAAGTTTTCTTTGATTTCCAACTGATGATAACCTTTATTCAAATCAAGGCGAGAGAAAACCTTTGCACCATTTACTTGTGCTATCATATCAGCAATGTGTGGACCTGGATGTCGTTCTCGTTCAATTGCCTTGTTTGCTTGACGCACGTCAACCTATATGCGTGCCGCTCCTCCACTGTCCTTTTTGGGCACTACCCTGATGGGAGAAACCTATGGCGTGGGACCAGTGGAATACTCAATGATATCATGCTTAAGTAATGATTCGAGTTCTTTTTCAACATCATCTTGTAAATGAAAAGCAATTCGCCTATGTATTTGAGCAACAGGACAGACGTCCTCATTAAAATTAAGCTTTCCCAAACCAAGAAATAACGAGAGGGAACTGACTTACGATGTTGAGACAGAATATCGAGTTGGAAATGTCGACTTACACAAATATCGAGTTGGAAATATCTTGATTCAGAAATATTGACAGCAAGAATATTGTGGTCAAGAATATCGAATTTAAGGTAAGAAATATCATTTTGAAAAATATAGAAGTCATTAATATTGTTTGGAAAAATATAGTTGTTTAAAATATCGATTTTTTAATTAGTGTTATGTATTTTAGTTTATATTTTAAATGTATGTGATGTATGTTTTTTGTAAAGTACTGTTTATGTTTTTTAATATATGTGTTACATTTTTAGTAGTTATCAATTTTATTTTAATTACATTTTGTGTTTTTTAGTTCCGTAGCAGGTTGTGGGTTTATAGGGGAATAGGGTGGGAAGTAATTTAATGATAATAAATGAATGATTATTTTTTATTTATTTAATTTAGATTTTATAGTCTTAATTGTGGGAAGTAATTTATTTGTAATTAATTACTAATTGGTTGTTAATTCATATTAATTCATTAATTGATAATTAATGATGGTAATTGTGTAATTTTCTTAGGTGCGGGTTGTGGGGTTTATAGGGGTAAAGGGTGGGAAGTAATTTATTTTTGAATGATTAGTAAATAGTTGTTAATTTTATAATAATTAATTGATTGAAAATTAATTATGGAAATTGTGTAATTAATTTTAGGTGTGGGTTGTTGGGTTTATAGGGGTAAAGGGTGGAAAGTAATTTATGTTTAATTAATTAATAATTAGTTCTTAATTAATATTAATTAATTGATTGAAAATTAATTATAGAAATTGTGTAATTAATTTTAGGTGCGGGTTGTGGGGTTTATAGGGGTAAACGTTGGGAAGTAATTTATGTTTAATTAATCAATAAGTAGTTGTTAATTTATAGTAACTAATTAATTGATAATTAATTATGGTCATTGTGTGATTTTTTTAGGTGTGGGTTGTGGGGTTTTTGGGGCAAAGGGTGGGAAGTAATTTATTTTTAATTAATTATGAATTAGTTCTTAATTAATATTGATTAATTAATGGAAAAATAAATATGGAATTTGTGTAATTAATTTTAGGTGTGGGTTATGGGGTTTATAGGGGTAAAGTGTGGGAAGTAATTTATGTTTAATTAATTAATAATTGGTTGATCATTAATGGTAATTAATTAATTGATATTTAATTAAGGTAGTTTATATGTTTTTGTGTGTGGGTTTTACTTTTTTAGGAGCAAAGCGTGGGGAGTAAATTAATTTTACTTACTTTATATTTAGTTTTTATATACTATTAGTTTTTTAATTGAAAATAAGTTTTAATTGTGTAATTAACTTTTTTACAGTTTAATTTTACCAGTGGTTTGTGGGGATTATATGGGTAAAGTGTGGGAAGTTTATTAATTTTTATGAGTTTTAATTTGTTTTTTAATGAATAATATTTCTTTAATTGGTCATAAATTATTTTAATTATGTAAGTTCATTTTTTGAATAAAATTTAGATGTGGGTTGTGAATTGTGTGGTGTTTTAGGGTAGGAAATAAAAAAAGTAAATATATGTAATAATTAATGTTTTTGAGTCCAAATAATTTCTAATTAAAATATTTATTTGGTTGAAAATTATTTTTCTTTTATTTAATATAATATTTGTAGCTATTTGTCATAAGCATTTAACATTATAATATGTTTTTTTAAAATTTGTAATATTAAATATATTTGTATTTTTAATATATTTATATATGTTTTTATTTACTTTGTTTTTATATATTCTTGTTGTTAATATTTTGTTTGTTTTTATTTTTGAACTGACTGGAGTGAGAACATTAGTTGTTACCCCTTTGCAATCCAACATTTTCCCTACTGTTGCACTGATTGGAGAGGGAATAGTACATTTTATCTTGCCACTATCCAACACTTTACCTACTGTTGCTCTCACTGGAGTGGGAGTAGTAAGTTTTACCCCTCCGCTCTCCAACACTTTCCTTACTGTTGCACTGATTGGAGTGGGAATAGTAAATTTTATCCTGCCACTATCCAACACTTTCTATACTGATGCACTCACTGGAGTGGGAATAGTAAGTTTTACCGCTCCGGTATCCAACACTTTCCCTACTGTTGCACTAATTGGAGTGGGAATAGTAATTTTTACCCCTACACAATCCAACACTTTCCCTACTGTTGCACTCACTGGAGAGGGAATAGTAATTTTTACCCCTCCGCTATCCAACACTTTCCCTACTGTTGCACTCATTGGAGTGGGAATAGTAATTTTTACCCCTCTGCTATCCAACACTTTCCCTACTGTTACACTCACTGGAGTGGGAATAGTAAGTGTTACCCCTCCGCTATCCAACACTTTACCTACTGTTGCATTCATTGGAGTGGGAATAGTAATTTTTACCCCTACGCAATCCAACACTTTCCCTTCTGTTGCACTCACTGGAGTGGGAATAGTAACTTTTACCCCTCTGCTATCCAACACTTTCCCTACTGTTGCACTCATTGGAGTAGTAATAGTAATCTTTACCCCTACGCAATCCAACAGTTTCCCTACTGTTGCACTGACTGGAGTGTACCTCTCCGCTATCCAACACTTTCCCTACTGTTGCACTCACTGGAGTGGGAATTGTAATTTTTACCCCTCTGCTATCCAACACTTTCCCTACTGTTGCACTGACTGGAGTGGGAATAGTAGGTTTTACCTCTCCGCTATCCAATACTTTCCCTACTGTTGCACTCACTGGAGTGGGAATAGTAATTTTTACCTCTCTGCTATTCAACACTTTCCCTACTGTTGCACTGACTAGAGTGGGAATAGTAATTTTTACCCCTCCGCTATCCAACACTTTCCCTATTGTTGCACTGACTGGAGTGGTTAATTTAAGTTTAAAGATTTTTAAATAGTTTAATGTTTTAATTTATAATAGAATGGGTTTTCTTTTAATAGATTTTATGTTATTGGTATATATATATATATATATATATTATCTACTGGCGGTCGCCAGTAGATAGTTATAGTTACAACCTATTATCCATAGGAAATCCGCGACATTCTATTTGAAATAACTCTCTTGCCGGTTGACGTATCTTCGCAAAATTTTCAAACTTTGTGGCCCGCTCCGGTCCGCTCCTACCCTGAAAGTCTCGGGGGATTCGTCAAGCGGGGGCCGAGAAAAAGGGGGGTCCCAAAACGCGTTTTCCCCATGCAATTTTCCATAGGAAACTTTAGACACGGCTACAGCCCGAACTGCTGAACGGAATTACACCAAATTTGGCAAAGAGGTAGTTCTTGGTTCAGAAAGAACCCTTTTGTTAAATGGTGTAAATCCGTTCAGTAGTTGCTGAGAAAATCAAAAGTAAAAAGATAGTGATATCTATGGGCACGGAGGATTCGCGCACCCTGAGCGCACCCTGCGCGACCGTCCCGATCACGAGCTGCATGTTAATTGGCTGTCAGCTGGCTGTCAACATTCCGATTCAGGAAATGTTGGCAGCCATTTTGTCCCTCGGTAGAACCGAGGGACAGAAACAAGTGCGCAAAGCGCACAAAGGGGGCAGGGTAGAAACACCCTGACCCCTAGGTTTGCTCAGGGGTCCCACAAGGACCCCCTGGGCAAAAAAATAAAAAAATTTTTTAAAAAATCGGCAGGATGCGCTCAGGGTGTGCAAATCCTGCCGAAAAAATCGAAGCGCGGTCTCCCGCGCTCGATTGTATTTTGCCCCCGGGTGGCCCAAGTCCCGGGGGCATGATGAGGGGGTTAATTTTATGTGTGGGGGGCCTCAAGGGGCCCCTAAGCCCCGGGGACCGCCACCCCCGGGGCTTTTTTAAAAATGGTGCGGGAGGGCTCTGAGCCCTCCCGCAGCCCCGGGACCACCACCTCCCGGGGCTTTTTTTTTTAAAATTGAAAAACCTGTGTGGGGGCTCCAGCCCCCACACGCCCCGGGACCGCCACCTCCCCGGGGCACTAAACATTTAAATATGGGGGTCCGTTACGGACCCCAGAGCCCGGGGACCACCACCTCCCCGGGGCTGTGACCTGAATGGGAGGGGGCCGCGCGGCCCCCTCCTGGAGCCCTTGATGGCCCTGGGGACCACCACCCCCAGGGCCGGCTCCTGCAGTGTCCCGGGGTGCCTACCCCGGGACACTGTAGTTTGCTATGGCAGGACGGGAGCCTCGCGGCTCCCGTCCTGTCATTGCAAACTGCTTTGGATATTGGAAGAGAGAGCAGGGAAACCTGCTCTCTCTTCCAATATCCAAAGCCGATTGCTTTTCCACATGGGGAGCTGCATCTTAGCAGCTCCCCATGTGGAAAAGCAATGCCGGCTCCCAAGGGACGCGGGGAGCTGGCGGGACTGTGGGGGATTGGGGACCCCCACAGTCCCCAACGGAGAGGGCCAGCCCCGGGGGATGGGGTCCCCGGGGCAAGTAGTGGCCCGGGAGGGGGCCACGCGGCCCCCTCCCCAAAAAATAAAAATAATTAAATTTAAAAAAACGGAAAGGCCGGCCCCGGGGATGGTGTCCCCGGGGCCTTAAATGGCCTGAGGAGGGGGCCACGCAGCCCCCTCCAAAGAACAAAAAAAAAAACGAGGCCATGCCCCGGGGGATGGGGTCCCGGGGCCAATACACGCCCAGGGAAGGGGGCCACGCGGCCCCCTTCCCGTTTTTTTAATTTTATTTTAATTACAAAAAGGGGTAAGGCCTTGGGGGATGGGGTCCCCAGGGCCCAAAAACATGAAAAAGGAAGGGGGGCCACACAGCCCCCCTTCAGGGGACAAAAAACAAACAAAGAAAAAAAAAAAGATCGGGCCCGCAGGCCCCGCCCCTTCCTTCACCACTCTGCAAACGCGCCCCCTGGCGCGTTTGCAGAGGGGAACGAATTCCCCTTGAATACTGGGGGTCCCTGGGGGCCAACTAGCCCACAAGGAACCTCCAGTATGCGCCATGGGGCTGCCTTGCAGAGAGGTGTACAGAGGCCACGCCCCTTTTACACCTCTCTGCAACGCAGCTCTGTGGCGCTTTTTGGAGGTATATGGTGGGCTAGTTGGACTCCGGGGACCCTCAGGATTCAAGGGGACTTAATCCCCCAACTTAAAACGCGCCACGGGCGCGTTTGCACAGTGGTGAAGGGAGGGGCGGGGCTTCAGGTGACATGTGTGCAAACAGGCCCCGTGGCGCGTTTTAAGATGGGGAATTAAATCCCCTTCAATCCTGAGGGTCCCTGGGTGCCAACTAGCCCAACAGGTACATCCAGAAAGCGCCACAGAGCTGCGTTGCAGAGAGGTGTAAAAAGGGTGTGGCCCCTCTACAGTCTCTGCAACGCAGCCCCTGGCGCATACTGGAGGTTCCTGGTGGGCTAGTTGGCCCTTAGGGACCCTCAGGATTCAAGGGGACTTAATCCCCAACTTAAAACGCGCCACGGGGCGCGTTTGCACAGATGTCACCTTAGGCCCCGCCCCTCCCTTCACCATTGTGCAAATATTCTTCTAAAATCATCCGAAATACGAATTCCTATTTACTCACCTGTTATCAGGAGAGACCTCAGTGCTGCATCTTTCAGCCCAGTACTGGTCCTGAAAAGTAATTTTAACCGTACTTACCAGTAACTTGAATTTCCTTCCATAGGATATCATTGCCTGCTTTTTGCTGAAAAAGTTTCTAAGTGTTGATTTTTGAAACATACAAATATTCCTCTAAAATCAGCCGAAATACGAATTCCGATTTACTCACCTGTTATCAGGAGAGACCTCAGTGCTGTATCTTTCAGCCCAGTACTGGTCCTAAAAAGTAATTTTAACCGTACTTACCAGTAACTTGAATTTCCTTCCATAGGCTAACATTGACTGGTTTCACTTGGAAATTCTTCTAAGTGTGGAGTTTTGGAACTTTAAAATATTCATCTAAAATCAGCCGAAATACGAATTCCGATTTACTCACCTGTTATAAGGAGAGACCTCAGTGCTGCATCTTTCAGCCCAGTACTGGTCCTGAAAAGTAATTTTAACCGTACTTACCAGTAACTTGAATTTCCTTCCATAGGATATCATTGCCTGCTTTTTGCTGAAAAAGTTTCTAAGTGTTGATTTTTTAAACATACAAATATTCCTCTAAAATCAGCCGAAATACGAATTCCGATTTACTCACCTGTTATCAGGAGAGACCTCAGTGCTGTATCTTTCAGCCCAGTACTGGTCCTAAAAAGTAATTTTAACCGTACTTACCAGTAACTTAAATTTCCTTCCATAGGCTAACATTGACTGGTTTCACTTGGAAATTCTTCTAAGTGTGGAGTTTTGGAACTTTAAAATATTCATCTAAAATCAGCCGAAATACGAATTCCGATTTACTCACCTGTTATAAGGAGAGACCTCAGTGCTGTATCTTTCAGCCCAGTACTGGTCCTGAAAAGTAATTTTAACCGTACTTACCAGTAACTTGAATTTCCTTCCATAGGCTAACATTGACTGGTTTCACTTGGAAATTCTTCTGTGTGGAGTTTTGGAACTTTAAAATATTCCTCTAAAATCAGCCGAAATACGAATTCCGATTTACTCACCTGTTATCAGGAGAGACCTCAGTGCTGCATCTTTCAGCCCAGTACTAATCCTGAAAAGTAATTTTAACCGTACTTACCAGTAACTTGAATTTCCTTGCATAGGATATCATTGCCTGCTTTTTGCTGAAAAAGTTTCTAAGTGTTGATTTTTGAAACATACAAATATTCCTCTAAAATCAGCCGAAATCCGAATTCCGACTTACTCACCTGTTATCAGGAGAAAACCCAGTGCTGCACCTTTTAGCCCAGCACTGACCCTGAAAAGTAATTCTAACCGTACTTACCAGTAAATTGAATTTTCTTCCATAGGCTAACATTGACTGGTTTCACTTGGAAATTCTTCTAAGTGTGGAGTTTTGGAACTTTAAAATATTCCTCTAAAATCAGCCGAAATACGAATTCCGATTTACTCACCTGTTTTCAGGAGAGAACCCAGTGCTGCATCTTTTAGCCCAGCACTGACCCTGAAAAGTAATTTTAACCGTACTTACCAGTAACTTATATTTTCTTCCATAGGAATCCATTGTCTGGTTTTCAGCAAAAAGTTTCAAAGTGTTGATTTTTACAAACTACAAATATTCCTTAAAAATCACCTGTATGACTTAAACGCATTCTTTCAACTGTTTACAGGAGATGCACCAGTGCTGGATCCAGGACCCAACACTGAGTAAGAAAAAGTAACGATAACAGTTTTTACCTGCTAAGTGAATTTCCTTCCATAGGATAACATTGGTGACTATATGAGAAAAAGTTTCTAAGTGTCAACTTTTAAAATACAATAATATTCCTTAAAAATCAGTACTGTAACCAAAACGCTTTTACTCAACTGTTTACAGGAGATGTCCCAGGACTGAATCTAGGATCCAGTCCTGTGGTTAGAAAAGTAATCCATAAAGTAACTAATTGCATTTAACTAGAAATTCACATTGAGCTGAATGTTGCATTGTGTTTGAAAATGTGTTGCCCATTGCAACAACTGTAACTACTGTACTTAAAAGTCTATTGCCTATGTGCAAATTATTTAAACTAAAGTAATTCATTCTGAGAAAGTATTTTTGTAATGTAATGTATAATGTAATTACAATGTAATTTAAAAAATAAAATATGTAAAAAAAAATGTTTCTAAAAATGTAGTAAATCAGTATGAAAAAAATTAATATAACAATTAATACATTTAAAAATTGTCATTTACAAAACCTTTGAAATTCACTGAAAAAACCGTAGGTTTCAGGCACGTTATAGTTAGAAATTAGCATTTTAAAAACCTTTGAAATTCACTGAAAAAACCATAGGTTTCAGACACGTTATAGTTACAAATTAGCATTTAAAAAACCTTTGAAATTCACTGAAAAAACCATAGGTTTTAGGGACAGTTATAGTTACTTGGACATTGCACTCGTACAAAACCCGTGAAATTCCCCCGTTATAGTTAGTTCAGCTAACTATAACTCGCGCCCGCAATGCACTGCTGATGACGTCACATATTACATCACTCATGACATGGTCAGTGACATCACTGATGACATCACTGATGACATCTCAAATGACATCACTGATGACATCATCCAGTGACTGTGTGTTTCTGTAAAGTTTAAATATTTTTAATATATATAGGAAAAGACGTATTGAAGAATGAGTGGGTGTGTAAGTGTCTGTATGGATGATTTAGTAGGTGCGTGACTGACTCTATAAGTGAGTGATTTAACGTATCTTACTGAATGCATGGGTTAGTGACTAATCTGGGTGAATGTCTGTATCCGTCTGTCTGTTGCTGTGTAAGTGGCTGCATGTGTTTGTGAATAGCTAAATGAGTGTCTATATGAGTTATTGAATGCTTGTCTGAGTATCTGTATGGGTGCCTGAGTGTTTGTGTGGGAGGGGTGTGTGCAACTCTGTGCATAGATGTGTGAGTGGGTGATTCACTGGGTGGATGGTTTCAAGAGTGCATCTGTGATAGACTGTATGGGTGGGTAAGTGTGTGTAAGAGTGTGTTAGTGAGTGAATGTATGTCCCAGTGGTACATGTGTGAGTAACTACATATGTGAAAGGCAGTATATATGTGTGTTGGAGTATATAAATAGCTATAAGCAAGAGTGAGTGATTGTGATAGTGGCTGTATGGATGAGTGTGTGCTTGTATCAGTGATTGTATAAGAGTGTAACAATGTGCTACTATTTGTATGAGTAAGTGAGCTGGTGTGTGTATAACTGTATAGGTGAGTAAATGGCAGTGTGTTTAATTATTTGCATGACTGACTAGGTGTCTGAGTATCTCTATGGATGAGTGGCGTTGTTTGAGTGTCTATATAGGAGTAAGAGTGCATATGATAGTCCTGTACTGAGTGACCGTAAGTATGAGTGACTGTACGGGTGAGTGAGTGGATGTGTGTGTGTAGACCTAAGAATCAGTGAGTGGGTATGTAGTTATTGGTGTTGGAGTGTCTATGGTTTTGCGAATGGCAGTCTGTAATTTAGAGTGGGTGTATCAAAGATTATATTAGGGTGTGAGGAGGTGCATCAGATTATCACGTGGATGATGTCATCAGTGATGTCATTTGAGTTGTCATCAGTGATGTCATCAGTGATGTCACTGACCATGTCATGAGTGATGTAATATGTGACGTCATCAGCAGTGCATTGCGGGGCGCGAGTTATAGTTAGCTGAACTAACTATAACGGGGGAATTTCACGGGTTTTGTACGAGTGCAATGTCCAAGTAACTATAACTGTCCCTAAAACCTATGGTTTTTTCAGTGAATTTCAAAGGTTTTTTAAATGCTAATTTGTAACTATAACGTGTCTGAAACCTATGGTTTTTTCAGTGAATTTCAAAGGTTTTTTAAATGCTAATTTGTAACTATAACGTGTCTGAAACCTATGGTTTTTCAGTGAATTTCAAAGGTTTTTTAAATGCTAATTTCTAACTATAACGTGCCTGATACCTACGGTTTTTTCAGTGAATTTCAAAGGTTTTGTAAATGACAATTTATAAATGTATTAATTGTTATATTAATTTTTTTCATACTGATTTACTACATTTTTAGAAACAATTTTTTTTTACATATTTTATTTTTTAAATTACATTGTAATTACATTATACATTACATTACAAAAAATACTTTCTCAGAATGAATTACTTTAGTTTAAATACTTTGCACATAGGCAATAGACTTTTAAGTACAGTAGTTACAGTTGTTGCAATGGGCAACACATTTTCAAACACAATGCAACATTCAGCTCAATGTGAATTTCTAGTTAAATGCAATTAGTTACTTTATGGATTACTTTTTCTAACCACAGGACTGGATCCTAGATTCAGTCCTGGGACATCTCCTGTAAACAGTTGAGTAAAAGCGTTTTGGTTACAGTCGTGATTTTTAAGGAATATTATTGTATTTTAAAAGTTGACACTTAGAAACTTTTCCTCATAGAATCACCAATGTTATCCTATGGAAGGAAATTCACTTAGCAGGTAAAAACTGTTATCGTTACTTTTTCTTACTCAGTGTTGGATCCTGGATCCAGCACTGGTACATCTCCTGTAAACAGTTGAAAGAATGCGTTTAAGTCATACAGGTGATTTTTAAGGAATATTTGTAGTTTGTAAAAATCAACACTTTGAAACTTTTTTGCTGAAAACCAGACAATGGATTCCTATGGAAGAAAATATAAGTTACTGGTAAGTACAGTTAAAATTACTTTTCAGGGTCAGTGCTGGGCTAAAAGATGCAGCACTGGGTTCTCTCCTGATAACAGGTGAGTAAATTGGTATTCGTACTTTGGTTGATTTTAGAGGAATATTTGTATGTTTCAAAAATCAACACTTAGAAACTTTTTCAGCAAAAGCAGGCAATGATATCCTATGGAAGGAAATTCAAGTTACTGGTAAGTACGGTTAAAATTACTTTTGAGGATCAGTACTGGGCTGAAAGATGCAGCACTGAGGTCTCTCCTGATAACAGGTGAGTAAATCGGAATTCGTATTTCGGCTGATTTTAGAGGAATATTTTAAAGTTCCAAAACTCCACACTTAGAAGAATTTCCAAGTGAAACCAGTCAATGTTAGCCTATGGAAGGAAATTCAAGTTACTGGTAAGTACGGTTAAAATTACTTTTCAGGACCAGTACTGGGCTGAAAGATACAGCACTGAGGTCTCTCCTTATAACAGGTGAGTAAATCGGAATTCGTATTTCGGCTGATTTTAGAGGAATATTTGTATGTTTCAAAAATCAACACTTAGAAGAATTTCCCTATGAAGGAAATTCAAGTTACTGGTAAGTACGGTTAAAATTACTTTTCAGGATTAGTACTGGGCTGAAAGATGCAGCACTGAGGTCTCTCCTGATAACAGGTGAGTAAATCGGAATTCCTATTTCGGCTGATTTTAGAGGAATATTTTAAAGTTCCAAAACTCCACACTTAGAAGAATTTCCAAGTGAAACCAGTCAATGTTAGCCTATGGAAGGAAATTCAAGTTACTGGTAAGTACGGTTAAAATTACTTTTCAGGACCAGTACTGGGCTGAAAGATACAGCACTGAGGTCTCTCCTTATAACAGGTGAGTAAATCGGAATTCGTATTTCGGCTGATTTTAGAGGAATATTTGTATGTTTCAAAAATCAACACTTAGAAACTTTTTCAGCAAAAAGCAGGCAATGATATCCTATGGAAGGAAATTCAAGTTACTGGTAAGTACGGTTAAAATTACTTTTGAGGATCAGTACTGGGCTGAAAGATGCAGCACTGAGGTCTCTCCTGATAACAGGTGAGTAAATCGGAATTCGTATTTCGGCTGATTTTAGAGGAATATTTTAAAGTTCCAAAACTCCACACTTAGAAGAATTTCCAAGTGAAACCAGTCAATGTTAGCCTATGGAAGGAAATTCAAGTTACTGGTAAGTACGGTTAAAATTACTTTTCAGGACCAGTACTGGGCTGAAAGATACAGCACTGAGGTCTCTCCTGATAACAGGTGAGTAAATCGGAATTCGTATTTCGGATGATTTTAGAAGAATATTTGCACAATGGTGAAGGGAGGGGGCGGGGCCTGAGGTGACATCTGTGCAAACGCGCCCCGTGGCGCGTTTTAAGTTGGGGGATTAAGTCCCCTTGAATCCTGAGGGTCCCTAGGGGCCAACTAGCCCACCAGGAACCTCCAATATGCGTCAGGGGGCTGCGTTGCAGAGACGTGTAGAGAGGCCACACCCCTTTTTACACCTCTCTGCAACGCAGCTCTGTGGCGCTTTCTGGATGTACCTGTTGGGCTAGTTGGCCCCCAGGGACCCTCAGGATTGAAGGGATTTAATTCCCCATCTTAAAACGCGCCACGGGGCCTGTTTGCACACATGTCACCTGAAGCCCCGCCCTCCCTTCACCACTGTGCAAACGCGCCCGTGGCGCGTTTTAAGTTGGGGGATTAAGTCCCCTTGAATCCTGAGGGTCCCCGGATTCCAACTAGCCCACCATATACCTCCAAAAAGCGCCACAGAGCTGCGTTGCAGAGAGGTGTAAAAGGGCGTGGCCTCTGTACACCTCTCTGCAAGGCAGCCCCATGGCGCATACTGGAGGTTCCTGGTGGGCTAGTTGGCCCCAGGGACCCCCAGTATTCAAGGGGATTCGTTCCCCTCTGCAAACGCGCCAGGGGCGCGTTTGCAGAGTGGTGAAGGAAGGGGCGGGGCCTGCGGCCCGATCGTTTTTTTATTTTTTGTCCCCTGAAGGGGGCTGTGTGGCCCCCTTCCTTTTTCCTGTTTTTGGGCCCTGGGGACCCCATCCCCAGGGCCTTACCCCTTTTTTAAATTTAATTTTTTTTTTTAAAACGGGAAGGGGGCCGCGTGGCCCCCTTCCCTGGGCCTGTATTGGCCCCGGGGACCCCATCCCCGGGGCATGGCCTTTTTTTATTTTCTTGGGAGGGGGCTGCGTGGCCCCCTCCTCAGGCCATTTAAGGCCCCGGGGACCCCATCCCCCGGGGCCGGCCTTTCCATTTTTATTTTCTTTTTTGGGGAGGGGGGCCGCGTGGCCCCCTCCTGAGCCACTACTTGCCCCGGGGACCCCATCCCCGGGGCTGGCCCTCTCCGTTGGGGACTGTGGGGGGTCCCCAATCCCCCCACAGTCCCGCCGGCTCCCCACGTCCCTTGGGAGCCGGCATTGCTAGTTCCACATGGGGAGCAGCTGACATGCTGCTCCCCATGTGGAAAAGCAATCGGCTTTGGATATTGGAAGAGAGAGCAGGTTTCCCTGCTCTCTCTTCCAATATCCAAAGCAGTTTGCTATGGCAGGATGGGAGCCGCGAGGCTCCGTCCTGCCATTGCAAACTACAGTGTCCCGGGGGTAGGCACCCCGGGACACTGCAGGAGCCGGCCCTGGGGGGTGGCGGTCCCCAGGGCCATCAAGGGCTCCAGGAGGGAGGCCGTGCGGCCCCCTCCCTACATCAGCACAGCCCCGGGGAGGTGGTGGTCCCCGGGGCTTCGGGGTCCAAAACAAACCCCCATTTTAATTTGTTAGTGCCCCGGGAGGTGGCGGTCCTCGGGGCGTGTGGGGGGCTGGAGCCCCCCACACAGGTTGTTTAATTTTTTTTTAAAAAGCCCCGGGGAGGTGGTGGTCCCCGGGGCTGCGGGAGGGCTCAGAGCCCTCCCGCACCATTTTTAAAAGAAAGCCCCGGGGGGTGGCGGTCCCCGGGGCTTGGGGGGCCCTTTGAGGCCCCCCACACATAAAATTAAACCCCCCACCATGCCCCCGGGACTTGGGCCACCCGGGGGCAAAATACAATTGAAGCGCGGGAGACCGCGCTTCGATTTTTTTTTTTTCGGCAGGATTCGCGCACCCTGAGCGCATCCTGCCGATTTTTTAAAAATTTTTTTTATTTTTTTTTTGCCCAGGGGGTCCTTGTGGGACTCCCTGAGCAAACCTAGGGGTCAGGGTGTTTCTACCCTGCCCCCTTTGTGCGCTTTGCGCACTTGTTTCTGTCCCTCGGTTCTACCGAGGGACAAAATGGCTGCCAACATTTCCTGAATCGGAATGTTGACAGCCAGCTGACAGCCAATTAACATGCAGCTCGTGATCGGGACGGTGCGCGCAGGGTGCGCTCAGGGTGCGCGAATCCTCCGTGCCCATAGATATATATGTACTTTTACTTTTGATTTTCTCAGCAACTACTGAACGGATTTACACCATTTAACAAAAAGGGTTCTTTCTGAACCAAGAACTACCTCTTTGCCAAATTTGGTGTAATTCCGTTCAGCAGTTCGGGCTGTAGCCGTGTCTAAAGTTTCCTATGGAAAATTGCATGGGGAAAACACGTTTTGGGACCCCCTTTTTCTCGGCCCCCGCTTGACGAATCCCCCCGAGACTTTCAGGGTAGGAGCGGACCGGAGCGCCCCACAAAGTTTGAAAATTTTGCGAAGATACGTCAACCGGCAAGAGAGTTATTTCAAATAGAATGTCGCGGATTTCCTATGGATAATAGGTTGTAACTATAACTATCTACTGGCGACCGCCAGTAGATAATATATATATATATATATATTACCATAATCCCGGTAAGGCACAGGCTGTCTAACAGGGGCGGTCCGAGCACGGGTTACCGGCACCCCCAAAAATACAACAGTCCTCTTCCGCTGGTCACAGAAGAAAGCTCGGACACCCATGCATGGTGCAAAATGAAGTTTTAATGGCTCCAAAAACAACGCGTTTCAGCTTTCGCCTTGATCACGCTTTCAGCAAGTGGTTTACTTTACAGCCAATATAAATAGTGCAAGTAATGAAAATGGAAAGAGGACTGTCAACCAAAGTATATACACACAAATACATTCCTGTGGCAGCCATTTTAACAGGGTGTAATGCTCATATTTTTGTATATGGTACTGACAAGTAATCAATATCTAAATGTCAGTTATAAATTCATTACGACATAAATCAACAGTTAATAATAGTAAATGGCATGTACAGATTAGAGATCCGTTCAATCCATATAATCTATTCCAAATCTGATAGCGCACTAATACAGAGTGAATACCCTATAGCGTTGATCATATTAAATCCAGTTAGCATTGGTGTGCGATAAATACAGCCCAAGTGGGCAAACAGGTCTTGTCAACTATAATGCGCACACAATCAAATCATGAATCCTGCCCAAGTGGGCGATATCACCACTGGTAACGTAGATTTGCTGTCGCTCAATAAAAACACCAAATTATAGCTGCCAAAAACACAAAACAACAGACCTCTTCCCTAAAGAAAAATGAAATACAAAAGGTTAAAATCTGGAATTTGTCATAATAAAGGAATCAGTAATAGACATTATTGCAATCAAATCACACAATAAATTCTGCAAATGAAGAGCCAATTCTTCACTAGAATTTAAACCAATCGGCATCATAGTTTCGAAATCAATGATATATTTAGACTCAAGTTTACGTAGTGCGAGTTCTCGATTGCCACCCCTCACATTGTTGAACACCGCATCAAACACCACCATTTTGAGCTGTTTTTCATTATGAAAATGGTGATCATAAAAATGTTGTGCTACCGGGTATTGCCTGTTGTTGTGCCATATAGCTCGCACATGTTCAAGGACTCTCTTTTTGGCACGATGGATTGTACTGCCTATATACAACTTATTGCATGGGCAAATCAGAGCATAAACGCAGTACATCGTATTGCAGGTGAGTACTTTTTTAATCTCAAATTCTCTGTTGGAGCTAGCTACTAGAAGTTTGGTGCAATCACTACTATTGCTGCAGGCTTTACACTTTCTGCAACAGCGAAAACCTGGGCGACCCTCACCGACCTGTTTGCTAGCACTGGTAACCAGATTTTTACTCAATTCATCCCGCAGTGAGAGACTCTTTTTAAAAGTTATCTGTGGATAGATCGTTAGACTTTTCCTCAGACACTCATCAGTTAGAAGGACATGCCAATGTTTGCTGAGTATCTGACGCACATCATGGGCTTGTCCTGAAAATGAAGTTATAAACCTCAATGTATCTGACTCGGTGTCTTGTCTCACTGGGTGTAGCAGCTCGTTTCTTGTGACCTCTTCTACTCTTCTACTTGCTTGTGATATGATGTTATGACTATACCCTCTTTCCCTGAAACGTTGGCACATTATTTCTTTTTCAGCTTTAAATTTGGCTTCCATGCTACAATTGCGTTTAGCACGCAACAGTTCCCCATAAGGGATACTGTTTACCAAATTGCGAGGGTGAGAACTAGACGCACACAAAATACTGTTCCCAGCAGTTTTCTTTCTGAACAGCTTAGTTTGTAGTGTATGTTCTTCTACTTCCACAAGCACATCCAAAAACTCTATAGAGGTTCTGCTTATGTGCTCAGTAAATACAAGGTTGTGTGTGTTCACATTCAGTTTCCTAACAAACTCACTCGCTGATTTTACATCTCCATTCCAAATCAAAAAGATGTTGTCTATGAATCGCAGCCACAGGACAACACTACTCTCAAATTCTTCCAGCTGCGCGGCCACCTGCTCCTCCCACCAGCCCATGAATAAATTTGCATGACTGGGGGCGAAGCAGGTGCCCATAGCTGTGCCCTGTGACTGCCTATAGACGACATCATCAAAAATAAAAAAGTTGTTAGTTAAGCAAAACTCCATTATGCTCAGTATCATTTCAGAATGGAAAAACAAAGAGATAGATCTGGTCTTTAAAAAATGTCTAATGGCCTGCAGTCCTAGCTGATGTTCAATGCTAGTGTATAAACTGCTCACATCTAAGGTAACTAGTGTGTATTGGTCTTCCCAGTAAATACCATTGATAACTGTTAAAAAATGAGTAGCATCCCTGAGGTACGCAGGTAATCCCACCACAAAAGGTCTTAAATAGTGGTCAGTAAATCTAGACGTGTTTTCCAACAGGGATCCCAAAGACGAGACTATAGGTCTCCCCGGGGGAGGTTTGAGGGGTCTTTGTGGAGTTTAGGCAAAAGATAGAGAATTGGAATCTTTGGATGGGGACATTTTAGAAAGTTGTACTCGTCCCACTCCAATAATCCTCTTTCCCTCCACTCCACCAACATTTCGCCAAATCTCACATTTGAACTTGCAATTTCGTTCTTACTAGATATGCAATAACAGTTCACATCATTAAGTTGTCGAAGGCCTTCAGCTAGATATTTGTCCTTGTCAAGACCACAACATTTCCGCCCTTATCAGATTGGCGGATTACAATGGAACTGTCAGATTTCAAAGCCTCTAACGCTTGTATCTGATCGTAATTAAGATTTTTCTTGTAAAGAGGAGTTTTTTTATGCCTGATCTTTTTTAAATCTCTTAAAACACCTCTCTCAAACACCTCTATGGCATCACACTGTATATTTGGTAAGAACACTGATTTGGGCTTGAATTTACTGCCCGGATTAATATCTAATTCAAAATCAAAATCCTGCGGATTCAAGGTTGTGTTAACACTTCTAGTTACATCATCATTCAACGACATCATAGTATATAAGATTTCAATATCGTCAGTATTCAGATTGCTCAATGGTAGCGGCCCCAACCCACCAACATTCCTGCCTTGTTGTGAGTCAAACCATTTTTTTAACTTTAGTTTCCTGGAAAAATAAAACAAGTCTATTCTTGTCTGTACAAAGTTCAAGTTATTTGAAGGGCAAAATGACAAACCTAAAGCCAGAAGTTCCGTCTCCTCTGGTGTGAGGATGCGCTGGGAAAGATTTACAACAGTCATGGTTGAACTTTCCTGCCCCTTGTTTCCATTCCCACGGGCATTTTTACTTCAGTTTTTGCTCCTCCTTTTTGCCTGTTTGTTCAGCGCGTTTTTCCTCTGCCTCCGCGCCCTCTGCCTGTCTGAGCATTTTGCTCCTGTAGATGGTCTGTCCTCCCCTGATTCATCATTTGGAATTGGCATAAAAAATTGCTACCCTTTTTCTGATGAACCTGGCTATTTGCTTGATTCATTGTTGACGATGATGCATCTGAGAGACTACCATCAGAGACATCACTCTCACTGATTTCAATGTTAGTTGGCACTGCACTTGTTTTTTCCACTTCCTTTCCTTCTTTGTCGAAGAGATGGTCATATTTTTTGTGGAATGTTAATGTACGGCCCGCTTGATAATCCCTGAAATCTCTCAAAAATGTCCGCTGTTTTTTGGCCGTTATCTCTTCTTCCAGTTTCGCCATGCGAATCCCAAGATTTTTCAAAAATTCCTCTAGTGCATCCTTGGATACCAATCTTTCCAATTCAGCCATGGTAGTATCAATCTCCATTAATAATTTACTCCTATCTTTTAAGGCATACTTTACCAAAATGCGCATCATTGTTACAGAGCATGCAGCAGAATTACCGGACCACTCCTCCAACATTTCAGGATCCGGGTCCTCGTAAGTTGGAATCGTGAAAATTCGTAGACCTCTAGGCACTCGTCCTACATCTATGTAGCGTTTATTTATTTATTTTATAGTTTTATAGAGCGCGAACCAGACCCGTGAGGGTATCAGAGCGCTTTACAGGATTAAGGGTGGTATACAAAGCATTAGGAGGTGAGGGATCAATTGGGTACAATAGGGGATACATTATACAGGGAAGCACACAGTCCAAAGTCCCAGCTACAAGTGGGATAAAAATTAAAACAAGAAGATATATTATGCACGAAGGCACGCAGTCTCAACTCTTGGGGGGATACCCAAGGAGTGCAGGAATAGGTATCATCGGTAGAAGCCTTGGATAATGCAGAGGTGGAGGGAGGAACATGTCATTGAGGTGATTGTGATGTATTCATTAGGCGAGGTATTTGCTCATTAAGAAGGTTTTGGTCTCCTTCTTAAAGTGTGCCAAGGAGGGAAGTCTTCTGATGGCGGGTGGGAGAGAGTTCCAAATTCTTGGAGCGGCCCCAGAGAAGGCTCGATTGTAGGTTTTTTTCTTCCGGAAACGTGCTGGTTGTAGCAACCGGTCTTTGGCAGATCGGGAGTTTCTGGCTTCTCCGGATATCACGAGTTTTTGGGTGAGAAATGTAGGGGAATTGGAGTAAAGAGCTTTGTGAGTAATGCAGGCAAGTTTGAATTGGATTCTGGCCTCTAGGGGAAGCCAGTTCAGAACTCTGAGGTGGGGAGAGATGTGGTCGAATTTCTTTGAGCCAGTTAGGAGTCTGGCGGCGGTGTTGAGGCAGGCTTTCAATGGGGCCAGAGAGTTCTTGGGTAGCCCTGCAAGAGTAGAGCATCCATATTCTAGTCTGGAAATGACTAGTGCCTGGATTGCCGTTTTAAGGTCGGAAGCTTCGAGGAAGGGTTTTAGGTTTCTTAGGTAATTCAGGTGGAATCTAGCCGTTTTGGCCATCGAGTTCATATGACCACGCATGTTTAGGCTGCCGTCAAGGGTTATTCCAAGGGATTTCGCCGAGTCAACAATGGTAGGAGGGCAGTTTAGTGCTGTGATGGTCTTGATCCATTCCTGGATGTCTGGATTGGGTTTTGGTGGGGAGATCAGAAGAAATTCAGTTTTGTTTGCGTTGAGTTTAAGCTGGTTGGCGGTGAGCCAATGGACTGTCAGCTTCAGGGCCTCGTTCAGGGAGAAGATGTCCTCCGGGGAAGAGATTTTTATGTAGATCTGTGTATCATCTGCGTACATAAGGTAGGCGATATTGGCGGCACGTAGCACCTCGGTGAGAGGTTCAAGGTAAAGATTGAAGAGGGTAGGGGAGAGGGTTGATCCTTGGGGGACTCCAACCGTGACCGGAGAGGGGGCGGATAGGTTACCGTTGATGAGGACTCTCTGTGAGCGGTTTTGGAGGAAGGATCTAAACCATTCAAGGACGGTGCCATCCAACCCCATCCTGAGTTTGAGGCGTTCAAGGAGAATTTCGTGGTTAACCGTATCAAAGGCAGAAGAAAGGTCTAGGAGGATTAGGAGACAGGTTTTGCCTTGGTCGAGGGCTTGGAGGGCGTCATCCACAATGTGGAGGAGGGTGGTTTCCGTGCTGTGTCCAGGTCTGAACCCGGATTGGAAGTCATCTAGCAGGTGGAAGTTGTTGATGTGTAGGCTCAGCTGCTGTTGCACACATTTTTCCAGAGTTTTGGCTAGGAGTGGGATGTTGGATATGGGTCTATAGTTCTCAGCGGAAGCAGGGTCCAGCGAGGGTTTTTTTAGGATGGGGATAACTTGTCCAGCCTTGAGCGAAACAGGAATTGAGCCCTGTAGGAGGGAGGCATTGATTATTGAGGTCCAGGAAGGGATGATAGCCTGAGAGGCGGCAGCTAGGCAGTTAGAAGGGAGAGGATCATTGAAGTGATTGTTCGGGTTTAAGGAGGCAAGAATTCTCGAGATAGAGTGTTCGTCATAGATTTTAAAGTTGGACCAGTGCGCTAGGTTTTTGGCTGAGGTTAGGGAGGACAGCGTCGAGAGAAGAGGTAGAGCTGGCAGATTTTGATTTTGGTGGTGAGTTGCGGATTTAAGTTCATTCCCTAGGGCAGAGATTTTGTCGCAGAAGAAGGAGGAAAATTCCTCGCTTGATATTAAGGGTTTGGGTGTTTCTTTAGAGGTTTTCGCTAGTTTGTTGGATTGGTGTTTGACCAAGTCGAACAGCTTGCGAGGTCGATTTTTGGCGTTCTCAAGTTCAGTTCTGAAAAATTCTTTTTTAGTGTTGAGGATTTTCTTATTGTAGGCATTTCTGGCCTGGCGGAGAAGTTTTAGATGTGCTGCAGATGGGTGTTGTTTCCAGTTTCGTTCCGTCTGTCGAAGGGATCTCCTTTCCTTGTTGAGAGATCCGCTGAACCAGGGATTTCTGTCTTTGATCTGGGTTCTTTTTAATTTTAGTGGTGCCAGGTCATCGAGAATGTCGGATATGGTTGAGGAGTAATGATCCGCTAGGTTATCGACCGAGGTGCACTGAGGGGGGGGAGGGAGGTCGGTCTCACAACGCGCTGCCAGTTTTTCGTGATCAAGGTTCTTGGTGTCTCTAACCCATCGTTTGGGAATCACTGGTTGAGGCGTCCATGACTTGTGGGTGCTGGGCAGGAGGAAGGTGACAGCGTGGTGGTCAGACCAATCACAAGGGTCAATAGAGATAAGTTTGACCGCTGATTCCTTAGCAATGATCCAGTCTAGAGTGGCGCCTTTCGAATGAGTAGGGAGGGAGCAGGCTTGGGTAAGGGCTTGATCGGCCAAGAAATCTCTGATGGCATTGACCTGAGGGTCCTTAGGATCATTCCAATGCAAGTTGAAGTCGCCCAGGAAAATGTCATTAGAGTTTGGAGAAACCTTGGCTGTGATGATTTCCATGAGGAGGTCCGTAAAGGTGTCATTCTTGCCTGGGGGTGGTAAAAGATGTGAAGTTTGCACAGTTGTGAGGTGTTATTGGAGATGGAGAGTGCGAGGTATTCGCAGGAGTCTGTAGGGTCCACCGGCAGTTCCGTAACAAGGAGGTTAGAGCGGTAGATGCAGGCAATGCCACCCCTTTTTTCTTTGAGTGCCTGTCCATCCTTACGATGTTGTAATTGGGCGGGACTAAGAGGTCAAGGTAGGGCGATGAGGATTCCTTGAGCCAAGATTCAGTCAAGATCGCTAGGTCCGATTTATGTCTTAGGATGAGGTCGGCAACGTCAGATGCATGCTTTACAGCTGACCGGCAGTTTATTAGGAGGCCGGCTAGGGAGGGGTAGGAGTGACTGTCAAGGGTAGAAGCAGAGATGGGAACTCTAGCTAGGTTGCTATTGACCACCCCTCTGATGCGGAGGGTAGCAGGTCTATTAGGGTTGGTTGCAACCATACAGATAGGGTGTTCTTCACTCAGGTCTGAGGGGCATGGGGTTGTCCAGGCAGAATCGTAGCTACTGAGGAGGTCAGCCACTTCTTCCTCCGTGAGTTCTGAGGGGTTAAGTGTGCTAGGGGTGGGATCGTAGGTATGGAGGAGAGCAAGGATTTCCTCCTCCGAGAGGTGGCAGGGTTGCTTGCGGGGGCGCAAGTGTCTCAGGAATAGTGGGAGTGGGTGAAGGAGGGGCTTCGTGAAGGGGATGTTAAGAGAGCCAGAGATTCGAGAAGGAGAGTTCAGTGATGTGAAGGAGGTGCTTTAGGTCCAGAATGGACTTGTGGATGCTCCGTGTTAGTTCGGTGGCTCTGCGGTGGAGATTATCAATATCTCTAAGAGAGGTAGATTCTGGTAGGCAGGGGGCCAGTTGCACGGGAGCAGTTCTGATAGAATGTGCTGGTAGCCTAGAGGTGGGTTCGGACGGGCCGATGGCTGGTTGCAAGCTAGCTATTTGGATGGAGTGAGGGGGGCTAGGTCGGTCAGTGTCCCTATGAGAGGGATGCTCTTGCGGGCAGGGGGCCGAAAGGGTGGGAGCGATTTCGTCGGACTGAGTTTGCGGCCTAGTGATGGGGCTAAAACGACCAGAGTTCTGGGCCCTATTAGATGTTTCAATACCAGTGTTGTTGGCCATAGTAGGAGTTTCAGTAGCCCGGAGTGCAGGAAGGTTACCTAGGCAGGAGGTTAAGGGTTTAGGGACGCTTCTGATGGAATGTGCTGGATGCGTGATAGCGGGGCTGGGTTGGCGTCTGATGTGGGCCCTAGGGGAGTTTCGGAAGCCGACAGAGCGGGGATCGCTTGAAGGTCTAGGTTCAGTGGTATGGGCACGCATTGGTTGGTATGTGT
The DNA here is from genome assembly GCA_963921515.1 of Calotriton arnoldi. Lineage (NCBI taxonomy): Eukaryota > Metazoa > Chordata > Amphibia > Caudata > Salamandridae > Calotriton > Calotriton arnoldi. The sequence continues at coordinate 2,253,874 of CAWUFW010001996.1, read as the reverse complement.
TGGTGACAAGGTGACAGGGCCAGGTAGCCCAATGACGTGGTTACTGGCATGAGTGGTTAGTGAGAGGCAAGGTACCTTTGGTGGATTGGGCGAGAGGTGGACCGGCGGGAGCGTGGACTGGGCCGGGTTGTGAACATATTTTTTAAGGAGGGTGAAGAGGTCCGCAAATTTGATGAGGTTTTTGGGATGCCCTTGAATTAGGATAATGCCGCTGTTGTATAAGGTGATGGTAAGGTCAGCCCGCAGGTTTGCAGATGGAGTGATTGTGAGTTTTTTTCCGTGAGGGATGTTCCTGGCTTCCTGTACTTTGAGGAGGCTCGAGAAGGCATTATGCCAGAGAGACGTTTTCCTGGAATGGAAGATGAGGTCGTTAATGACAGTGCCTTGGTTCACGGAGAGACGAAGGTCAGATATCAGGGTCTCAGGATGTCTTTTCAGGATGGAGTGTTTAAGGGATTTAGAGGCGGATTTGGAGAGATTAGGAGGGTAGGTAACAGTGTAGTAGTTGTCTCCCGTGGAGGTCAAGCAGGGCTCTGCCATGCTGGGGAGAGTGATGAGACCACCGTCCCAGCGGTCGGTTTGCGTGGTGAGATGTATCCCCAGGTCTGCGCTACTATCAAGGTTTGCTTACGGACAGTTCTACCATGCAAGATGGCCCATCTGATATGGTTTACCAGGACTCTTTCAGTAGAGTAAGTAGAGAGGGCTGTTGAACAAAAGCCCATGCCAAGATGGCCACTGTAGAAGTCCTCTTATTGTTATTATGGGGAGCTTCTGGCTCAGTCCTCTTTCTGTTGTTAAGAAAACATGGATCAGTCCTCTTTCATTTACGATGATTAGGGCAAGTGAGGACAGTCCTTTTTCTATTGTTGTCAGAGCATGGATCAGTCCTCTTTCACTTACTATGAATAGGGCAAGTGAGGACAGTCCTTTTTCTATTGTTGTCAGAGCATGGATCAGTCCTCTTTCACTTATTATGAATAGGGCAAGTGAGGACAGCTTCTACCATGAAGTGTAAGCGTCTTCAAAATGGATGACCGGCCCCAAAAGTCCCTCTCAGTACATGGCCATCTCTGTCAGACTCATTCCCAGGGTGCACACCAAGCAAGTGTCCCCCAAGAACCCAAGTCAATACAGACAACACCCCAACAAGTTCCAAGTAGAAAGCGTGGCGCTCACCGTTTGCCAGGTTAGGCAGGCAGCCAGCGGACACGTCCCAAGCAGGCGAGCCGGGATCCGAGGTCACCAGGCAACCAGGGCCCGAGCGGTCCGATGAGCGAAAGACTGCAGGACCAAACCCACAACCGATCCGCGCACCAGCCGGCTCTTCGCTGGGGCGCCGTGAGGAGAAACGGCATCAAAGACGGGCGGGAGGCGGGCTCAACACCTGCATCAAGCCCCGGCAGCCGAACGGTACCACAGGCGGGCGGAAAAGGCGTGCTCCACACCAGCCCCAACTCGGCACCACTGGCGGGCGGCAGGGAGGACTCAGCACCAGCACCAGAGGCGGGCGGAAGGCGGGCCCAACACCGGCATCAGGCACCAGCCCCAGCTCCGGCATCAGAGGCGGGCGGAAGGCGGGCTCAACACCGGCATCAAGCTCCGGCAACAAAAACGGTACCACAGGCGGGCGGAAAGGCGGGCTCCACACCAGCCCCAACCCGGCATCACTGGCGGGCGGAAAAGTGGACTCAGCACCAGCATCAAGGGCGGGCGGAAAGCGGGCTTAACATCGGCATCAGGCACCAGCCTCAGCTCCGGCATCAGAGGCGGGTGGAAGGCGGGCTCAGCATCGGCATCGACTCAGGCCAAGGACCTACGGCATGCGAGGCCCGCTCCTCGCCAGGGCACCACTAGCCCGATTGGAGCCTCGCTGGACGATCCCTCCAGTAGAAGCGATTCCGCTTCCCACCACTTGGAAAGCTCTTTTCTCTGTAATTTCTCCAGTTGGTTATAAAGGGTTTGCATTTTTAATTCCTCCGTGATGTTGTATATTTGGTCACTCGCACTGCCACTTGCCCCTACTTGTGTGAAAAAAAGTCTATTAGCGGTTTCCTTTCTCCTTGCTTCAAGAGCTCCAGCCATTGTTCTACTAAAACACAAAGCACCATGCACGTGCTGACTACAAGAATCGTCACTCTCGTAATTACGTCAGCTCCCCACCCTTCAGACTCACAGGAAAGTACAATGGTAAACCAAGACCCGGAACGGATCCGCACTCACCCGAGGCACCGACAGAGCTGGCGGCGTCCTCCGACGTCCACTCGCACCACGATAATTCCGGCAAAGCGTCACCGCTCAGCTCCCTTAAACCACGCACTTCCACTGTTTCAATATTGGCCCGCCAACAACCTATTCTGAGTTTCCAAAGTTTATGCACGGCCGCACAATGCGGATATCGGGACCCCGCTAGCGTCGGTCCACGATGAGATGTAACGGCGGCTCCGTCTGATAAGGGGTCAGCCTTGCTCCTAAGCGAAACAAGTTACCATAATCCCGGTAAGGCACAGGCTGTCTAACAGGGGCGGTCCGAGCACGGGTTACCGGCACCCCCAAAAATACAACAGTCCTCTTCCGCTGGTCACAGAAGAAAGCTCGGACACCCATGCATGGTGCAAAATGAAGTTTTAATGGCTCCAAAAACAACGCGTTTCAGCTTTCGCCTTGATCACGCTTTCAGCAAGTGGTTTACTTTACATCCAATATAAACAGTGCAAATAATGAAAATGGAAAGAGGACTGTCAACCAAAGTATACACAAATACATTCCTGTGGCAGCCATTTTAACAGGGTGTAATGCTCATATTTTTGTATATGGTACTGACTGTACATGCCATTTACTATTATTAACTGTTGATTCATGGTGTGTGAAAGTGTGAGGTTGCACCTGTTGTCGTTAAGTTTATCCACAAAGTCCCTGGCACTGTCCTCACTTCCTTTCCAGATGACAAAAAGGTCATCTATGTATCTTAGCCATACTGCTACTTTTTCAAACATGGGTATAAGTGTCTCCTCTTTTCTGATTTCCTCCTCCCATGCTCCCAGAAAAAGATTAGCAAAACTGGGAGCAAAGCATGTTCCCATTGCTGTCCCTAGTGTTTGTTTGTACAGTGTACCATCGAGCATAAAAATGTTATTGTGGAGGCAGAATCTCATCATCTCCACAAGAACCTCAGTATGTTCGAGGTATCTCATGGGTCTGTTTTCCAAGAAATGTAGGCAGGCACTGATGCCTGAATTGTGGTTGATGATAGTGTACAATGAATTAACATCCATCGTGATCAATAGGAAGTCCTCTGCCCAAACAATAGTGTTCAATTTACATGAAAAGTCTTTTGTGTCCTTGATGTAGGACTGGAGTGTCCCAACGTACTGTCTCAGGAGGTGATCAACATATTTGGAGATCTTCTCCGACACACTCCCAATTGATGACACGATAGGTCTTCCTGGTGGTGTAAGAGCGTTTTTGTGGACCTTGGGTAAAAGATAGAAAATGGGCAGTTTTGGATAGTCTTGCTTCAGATAGCAGTTTTCCTCCCACAGTAGGATACCATTATCTTTCCATTGTTCCAAGCTGTTCCATAAACTGAGAATACTATCATTGTATTCTTGAGTGCCTATCTTGGTGTAGAATCTTTCATCTTCAAGTTGGCGTAAAGCTTCTTTCCTATACATCTCTATATCCCACAGAACAATGTTTCCGCCCTTGTCTGCTGGGCGTATGACCAGCGTTTCATCCTCTGCCAATGATTTTATGATCTGTCTCTGGGAAAAGGATAAGTTGTTTTGTGTGTTAGTTCTGTTTTTATGTTGTCTGGCTTTGATCAGGTCCTGTGTAACTGTATCATGAAAAGTGTCAATATTATCGTGGGCAGTATTAGGCATAAAAATAGATTTAGGTTTAAAATTGGTGGCAGCTGGGTAATCAAGGTTAACCTCCATAGTGTCTAGTGAGACGCTCTCCTCTATACCAGTTTCTACTAGAAGTTCTTGTAGAGCTAGTAATGTGGGTAGATCTTTAACCCTCAGTTCCGTATTGTCGGATTCTTTTCTTGAATTGTTTCTTCTTTCACTATCATCAAGGGTTCTGGAGTTTTTGAGATAGTGCCATTTCTTTAATTTTAATTTTCTGATAAATCTAAAGACATCTATCCTGGTTTCTGGGTAACTGAAGCGTCATTAATTTACAGAATTTTCACCCAGTCGCGGGTATAGCGCTTCTAAGTCAGCCACTATGGCGCAATCACCCTAGGTATTGTACTGTACTTCATTGACAACAATACTCATATTTTGGGAAGCGCATCCCACGCACACCACGCCCAGGGGCCACTTAGGCGCTCCCACCTTATTTTCCTTTTCAATGTAACTTTATTAATCATCGGTCTGAATACTCGGACTGATGCTCCATGGGCATTTCGCATCACGTTGACAAGGTTACACGACGCTGATTGCCCGCTTAACATCGAGGCATCAGAAGGGAGAAATACGCACACGGTAATAACATTTACATGGCGAGACTGCCAAGATTATTTCAGTACACACCTTTATATAAATTAGAGGTATCAATTATGATACTAAAAGACAATAAGGCGCTAAAAGTACCATAGTTTCTCAGTAAGCACTTTCGAAACCTCTATTGTTGTTATTACCATGAGATTTAATCATGAGATTTAATCGTGGCAAATTTCATTGTATTTATTGTACTATATTTGATCATTACAAAATGGATGCCACATTGACATGGTTTGTATCAACATGAAATGCACTGTCCTATTTCAATTTCCATGATTTTGTAGGCAAAACAGGTGCTGTTCCTACACGCCAGTGTGTGATCAAGACTGCCTTGACAGTCGAAACGCGTAACTCGCAATAAACCTACGGTATTGCAATAATCCTGAGTGTGCGATTACTTGGTTGGAGAGAATTGAATATATATATATATATATATATATATATATATATATATATATATATATATATATATATATATTCACTGAAAAAACCATAGGTTTCAGGGGCATTATAGTTAGTTGGACATTTCACTCGTACAAAACCAGTGAAATTCCCCCGTTATAGTTAGTTCAGCTAACTATAACTCACGCCCCCGCAATGCACTGCTGATGACGTCACATATTACATCACTCATGACATGGTCAGTGACATCACTGATGACATCACTGATGACATCACTGATGACATCATCCAGTTTCTTTGTGTTTCTGAAAAGTCTAAACATGTTTAATATACATAGGGAAAGGCGTATTGAAGAATGAGTGGGTGTATAAGTGTCTGAATGGATGATTTAGTAGGTGCGTGACTGAGTCTATAAGTGAGTGATTAAACGTATCTTACTGAATGCATGGGTTAGTGACTAAACTGTGTGAATGTCTGTATCCGTCTGTCTGTTGGTGTGTAAGCGGCTGCATGGGTTTGTGAATAGCTACATGAGTGTCTATATGAGTTATTGATTGGTTGTGTGAGTATCTGTATGGGTGCCTGAGTGTTTGTGTGGGTGGGGTGTGTGTGACTCTGTGCATAGATATGTGAGTGGGTGATTCACTGGGTGCATGGTTTCAAGAGTGCATCTGTGATGGACTGTATGGGTGGGTGAGTGTGTGTATGGGTGTGTTAGTGAGTGAATGTATATCTCAGTGGTACATGTGTGAGTAACTACATATGTGAAAGGCAGTATATATGTGTGTTAGAGTATTTAAATGGCTATAAGTGAGAGTGTGTGATTGTGAGAGTGGCTGTATGGATGAGTGTGTGCTTGTATCAGTGATTGTATAAGAGCATAAGAATGTGCTAGTATTTGTATGAGTAAGTGAGCTGGTGTGTGTATAACTGTATAGGTGAGTAAATGGGAGTGTGATTAATTATTTGCATGACTGACTAGGTGTGTGAGTACCTCTATGGATGAGTGGCGGTGTGTGAGTGTCTATATAGGTGTATGAGTGCATATGATAGTCCTGTACTGAGTGACCGTAAGTATGAGTGACTGTACGGGTGAGTGAGTGGATGTGTGTGTAGACCTAAGAATCAGTGAGTGGGTATGTAGTTATTGGTGTTGGAGTGTCTATGGTTTTGAGAATGGCAGTCTGTAATTTAGAGTGGGTGTATCAAAAGTTATATTAGGGTGTGAGAAGATGCATGAAATTATCACATGGATGATGTCATCAGTGATGTCATCAGTGATGTCATTTGAGATGTCATCCGTGATGTCACTGACCATGTCATGAGTGATGTAATATGTGACGTCATCAGCAGTGCATTGCGGGGGCGCGAGTTATAGTTAGCTGAACTAACTATAACGGGGGAATTTCACTGGTTTTGTACGAGTGAAATGTCCAACTAACTATAACGCCCCTGAAACCTATGGTTTTTTCAGTGAATTTCTAAGGTTTTTTAAATGCTAATTTCTAACTATAACGTGGCTGAAACCTATGGTTTTTTCAGTGAATTTCAAAGGTTTTTTAAATGCTAATTTCTAACTATAACGTGACTGAAACCTATGGTTTTTAAGTGAATTTCAAAGGTTTTTTAAATGCTAGTTTCTAACTATGCCTACAGAGGTAGGACATGTGAAGAAAGAAGAAAAAACGCACAGAAAGAAGCAAAAGAAATGCAGAAAGAAGCAACAGAAGTCCACAAAGACGAAAAAAAGTGCAGGAAGAAGCAAGACATGTGCAGAAAGAACCAACAGAGGAGCAGAAAGAGGCCTTGTTGCAAAATCATCCTGTGCCCACAACTTTTTCAGACGGGTACTGGTGGTAACTGACTCTGACTAACCAGGCCTAGATCCAGTGCTATGCTAAAAGACACTTAGAATACAGTGAAAACACCTACATACACTAGGGAACACTATGCGTTGGGGTACCCCTGTGATTAGCATGACATCCTCTGTAAGGCCCTAGTACATAATAGGGCAGGGGGATTAAAACTACCTCTAAGTCAGAGGTGCAGAAATATGCTACTTTAACTAGTAGTCGTGTTTGCAGAGTGGTGGAGAAAGGGTGCTGGGCGTCCAACGAACGCTCAGGAATTCCGCTGCGTAGGACTTACAGGAGGTACCAGGAGGGATTCTTGGCCCCCAAACTCCCTCAGGACTAAATTGGACTTCATCCCCCATCCCGTAGTCTGCCACGAGGCACGTTTGCAGAGTGGTAGAGAAAGGGGGCCATGGCCTCCGAAGACGTCTTAGCAATCCCACTGTGTGGGACTTACTGGAGGTAACAAGAGGGGTAGTTGGCCCCCAAGGACATCCTTGGGGGCCAACTTCCCAAACTATTACCTCCAGTCAGTCCCACACAGCAGCGTTGGTAAGTAGTCGTACCAGGCCACGCCCACTTTGCCCACCACTCTACAAACGCGCTCCCTGGCACACTCTTGGATGGGGATGGAAGTCCCCTTCACTGCTGGGGGTCCTTTAGGGGCCAACTAGCCTACCTTTTACCTCCAGTAAGCCCCACGCAGTGGGATTGGTGAGAGGTAGAAAAAGACCATGCCCCCTTTCTCCACCACTCTGCAAACGCGCCCCCTGGCGCGTTTTAAGTTGGGGGATTAAGTCCCCTTGAATCCTGAGAGTCCCTGGGGTCCAATTAGCCCACCAAGTACCTCCAGTAAGCGCCACAGAGCTGCGTTGCAGAGAGGTGTAAAAAGGTGCATGGCCTGGACCACCTCTCTGCAACGCAGGCCTGTGGCGCTTACTGGAGGTACCTGGTGGGCTAGTTGGCCCCCAGGGGCCCTCAGGATTGAAGGGGAATTAATTCCCCAACTTGAAACGCGCCACAGGGCGTGTTTGCACACATGTCACCTCAGGCCCCGCCCCCTCCCTTCACCACTGTGCAAACGCGCCCCCTGGCGCGTTTTAAGTTGGGGGATTAAGTCCCCTTGAATCCTGAGGTTCCCTGGGGTCCAACTAGCCCACCAGGTTCCTCCAGTAAGCGCCACAGAGCTGCGTTGCAGAGAGGTGTAAAAAGGGGCGTGGCCTGGACCACCTCTCTGCAACGCAGCGCTGTGGCACTTACTGAAGGTACCTGGTGGGCTAGTGGGCCCCCAGGGACCCCCAGTATTGAAGGGGAATTAATTCCCCAATTTAAAACGCGCCACAGGGCGTTTTTGCAGAGTGTTGCTGGGAGGGGGAGGGGCCTCCGGCACGATCGCGGTTATTTTTTTAATTATTTTTTTTAGAAGAGGGGCTGTGTGGCCCCCCTTCTTTTTACTTTTTTTGTGCCCTGGGGACCCCATCCCCCAGGGCCTTACCCCCATTTAAAAAAAATAAAATAAATTGGAACGGGAAGGGGGCCGCGTGGGCCCCCCTCCCGTGGCCAATTCCAGCCCCGGGGACCCCTTCCCCCGGGGCATGGCCACATAAATATTTTTTTTTTTATGGAGGGGGGCTGCGTGACCCCCCTCCTGAGACCTCTATTGGCCCCGGGGACCCCATCTCCCGGGGCCGGCCTTTATTTATTTTTTTGGGGAGGGGGGCACGTGACCACTCTCCCGGGCCACTGCTAGCCCCGGGGTCCCCATCCCCGGGGCTGGCCCTCTCCGTTGGGGACCGTGGGGGGAGCCCCAATGCCCCCACGGTCCCGTCGGCTCCCCGCGTCCTGCAGGAGCCGGCATTGCTTTTCCACATGGGGAGCTGCTGACATGCAGCTCCCCGTGTGGAAAAGCAATTCTGCTTTGCTTCATTGAAGCGAGAGCAGGTTTCCTGCTCTCGCTTCAATGAAGCAAAGCAGTTTGCAATGACAGGGCGGGAGCCGCGAGGCTCCCGCCCTGTCATTGCAAACAGCAGTGTCCCGGGGGTGGGCACCCCGGGACACTGCAGGAGCCAGCCCTGGGGGGTGGCGGTCCCCAGGGCCATCAAGGGCTCCTGGAGGGGGGCCGCGCGGCCCCCTCCCAACATTGGCAAAGCCCCGGAGAGGGGGTCTATTACGGACCCCCGAATTTAAATACTTAGTGCCCCGGGGAGGTGGCGGTCCCCGGGCATGTGGGGGGGCTCGAGCCCCCCCACACAGGTTCTTTATTTTTTTTTAAAACAAGCCCCGGGGGGTGGCGGTCCCCGGGGCTGCGGGGGGCCATGTGCCCCCCGCAAATATTTAAGAAAAGCCCCGGGGTTGGCGGTCCCCGGGGCTGCGGGGGCCCCCCTGGGCCCCCGCAATTATAATGTGTCATGCCCCCGGGACTTGGCCCACCCGGGGGCTAAATAATAACGAAGCGCGGGAGCCCGTGCTTCGTTTTTTTTTTGTTTTTTTCGGCTGAAATTCGCGCTGGGTGTGCAAATCTCGCCGATTTTTTTTTTTTTTTTAATGCTTTTTTTGGCCCTGGGGGTCCTTGTGGGACCCCCTGAGCAGGCCTAGGGGGTCAGGGTGTTTCTACCCTGCCCCCTTTTCTTGATTTCCGCGTTTGTTTTTCTCTTTTCTTGTGACTCGGTTCTACCGAGTCACAAGATGGCTGCCAACACTTCCTGGTTTGGAGTGTTGACAGCCAATTAGAATAAAGCTCGTGGTCGGGAGGGTCCGCGGATCCACCGCGCCTCTATATATCGAAACTTTTATTTTTTGATTTTCTCAGCAACTACTGAACAGATTTACACCATTTAAAAAAAAGGTCTCTTTCTGAACCAAGGGCTACCTTTTTGCCAAATTTGGTGTAATTCCGTTCAGCAGTTTCAGCTGTAACCGTGTCTAAAGTTTCCTATGGGAAATTGATTTTCCGACCTCTATTTTTTTAATTTCTCAGGAACTACTGAACGGATTTACTCCATTTAAACAAAAGGTCTCTTTCTGAAACAAGGGCTACCTTTTTGCCAAATTTGGTGTAATTCCGTTCAGCAGTTCGAGCTGTAGCCGTGTCTAAAGTTTCCTATGGGAATTAACATGGAGAAAACACGTTTTGGGACCCCCCTTTTTTCTCGGCCCCCGCTTGCCGAATCACCCCGAAACTTTCAAGACAGAAGCTGACCGGAGCGGGCTACAAGTTTTGAAAATTTCGTGAAGATTCGTCAACGGGCGCCAAAGATATTGAGAAAACAAAAAACGAGTTTCCTATGGAAACTAGGTCCTAACTATAACTATCTACTGGCGACCGCCAGTAGATAATATATATATATATATATTTATATATTCTTAAAATTATATATTAAATTGAAATTATTAGTTTATTAATTGTTTTAAAGTAAATATGTATATATATATATATATGTATTGATTATTATGTATGTGTGCTTACATTTTTTTTAAATTAAGTTTATTTGTTATATTTGTTAAAACGTTTCTTAAATCTACTTTATTTTTTTAATTAATATTATTATTTAATATATTTAATATTTATTATTATATATATATATATAAATCGATATTTTGTACAACTATATTTTTACCATCGATATTTTTTTTCTCGATATTTTTGTACTTACCTGTTTGAGTATAGGGAGTCGATATTTTTGCATTCTATATTTTTTCATCGATATTTTTTACTTCTATATTTTTTACATCGATATTCTGTCAGCCAGGTGCTGTCCCTTGAAGCACATGGATGGGTGCTTGCACCATAGTTTTCATGTGTTTCATTGTCGCCACAAATGAACCTTGACTTTTTAAGGGTGTTGATGCAACCTATATATACACTTTGGTTTTCGACAGCATAAGTTGTGGTAAAGGATGCTATTCATTATATTTCTCCTCAGGCATAATGTTTATCGACGCATCATTCGATGATGAGTCTAAGAGATGCCATCACTCCCAACAAAAGAGGAGGAGACAGAGAAAGAGCTCTCAGACTACTCGAGGCTAACTACATAATTAATCTCGATACGAAATTTCCTAGAGGTCTGAATGCCACTGAGGAACTGTATACTTGTCTATAATATAGTGTAACTGCGAGTGATGAACACTTTGAAGCTAGGAGTCCAATAGGCCATCCATTGATTGCTATTGGTGTCTATGAACTTTAGTACATTGTTTGCTATCAATCAAAACACTACATCTGCCGCAATTTGCACAAGTTTTAACACATAGGGTGAGTTAACAGTTTTTTAGGTCGTTTTTTTATGGGTTTTTAAATCAAGACATTAGTATTAGGATAAAAAAAAATTGCACAGCACTTGCACTTTAAAATATTTAAAGTTTACATGAAAGTAGAGGAGAACTGTACTGTATTAGCGAAGTTTGCACTCTGTCAAAGGACTGCTATTCGAAACGTAGGTATTTATACCGAAATGTTCCTATATTCATGATTTTATATATTATATAATTGGGTCCTTTTAGCATAAATTATATTATATGATATTTTAGCTATTAGTGCAATTGATGGAAGGAAATTGTCTGAAATAAGTCTTTTTTTAAAACAATTGTTGGGAATGTTGACTAGGTATTATACCGCAACAGTTACTTGGACCAAATGCAATGTCCTTGTTAAACATTTCCCCAGGTCCATTAAGAATTTGAACTGTTCTTCTATTTCCATGTATTCTACAAATAGGCACTTGTCACTTTAAATACTGGTTGAGTAATAGAAAAAAGGAAGGAGAAAAAAATGGTATAAATACACTGCTCACCTGACAGAGCGTGTCATGTGATCAAGGCCCGTGACGGGCTGAAACGCGTCATGGCTGTAGAGGTCTTCGATCAATAAATATATATCTGTTGCACAACGCTGTGGTCCGTGCTCCGTTTGTCCAAAGGGAAGGCATTTCCGAAGATGGAGTGAAACGCCTATATATATATATATATATATATATATATATATATATATTATCTACTGGCGGTCGCCAGTAGATAGTTATAGTTAGGACCTATTTTCCATAGGAAATCCGCACCATTCTATTTGAAATAACTTTGGCGCCGGTTGACGAATCTTCGCGAAATTTTCCAACTTGTTGGGGCGCTCCGGTCCGCTCCTATCCTGAAAGTCTCGGGGTGATTCGGCAAGCGGGGGCTGAGAAAAAAGGGGGGTCCCAAAACGTGTTTTCCCCATGCAATTTTCCATAGGAACCTTTAGTCGCAGCTACAGCCCGAACTGCTGAACGGAATTACACCAAATTTGCCAAAAAGGTAGCCCTTGGTTCAGGGTCGTGCCTTTTGCTTAAATGGTGTAAATCCGTTCAGTAGTTCCTGAGAAATTTGAAAAAGAAAACACATATATATCTGGGCGGAGCCTAACCACACATGTCATCGTGAGATCTGATTGGCTGTCAGCACTTCATCCTGGAATTGCTGGCAGCCATCTTGGGACCAATATAAATGATAGTACCCCATTGAAATGCATTGTAGTGAATCGAAGATTTTGAGGGTTACCAAAAGGAGAACTATAAAGGGTGATAACAGACTTTAGTTACATTAGAATTCATTTGTTGATGGTACCATACTAATTTCAGGAATTGTGGTGTGTTCTAAGGTGATTTTACCCTGTGAAAAACCTTCTGCTGGGATATCATGAATCATGTTTGAGAGAAAACTATTTTCACATGCTTGTCCCATACAGTTTTGGAAGGTGCTCCAGAAGCTAAAATGAGAGCATATTTTCTGTAAATTCACATTATCTTTCTCAGTCATGTGAGAATGAAGTCTGACATTCTCAGTAAAACATGTACATCCAACAAGGGCAGAGACTGTCAGTTGATTCCTTTGTGTTCTACTGCAGCTTCCCAGAGTGTTCTAAAGAACAACTAGAGTGCTAACAGCCTTACTTATGACAAAAGTATGGCACACCTGAAGCCATCTTGATTGGAATAAACTGGTAACACTTAAAACATTTAATTTAAAAAGGAACAAAATGATGGGGTTCATTTTGTCATAGAAATTATGGTTAGTGCTGTAGAAAGAAAAATTAGGACATGTTTCAAGTGTGATCTCAAATATCTTCCTGTTATATTTCAACAGGAGCAGCCTGTCAGTTGATGCCTTTGTGTTCTACTGCAGCTTCCCAGAGTGTTCTAAAGAACAACTAGAGCGCTAACAGTCTTACTTATGACAAAATTATGGCACACCTGAAGCCATCTTGATTGGAATAAACTGGTAACACTTAAAACATTTAATTTAAAAAGGAACAAAATGATGGGGTTCATTTGGTCATAGAAATTATGGTTAGTGCTGTAGAAAGAAAAATTAGGACATGTTTCAAGTGTGATCTCAAATATCTTCCTGTTATATTTCAACAGGAGCAGCCTGTCAGTTGATGCCTTTGCGTTCTACTGCAGCTTCCCAGAGTGTTCTAAAGAACAACTAGAGCGCTAACAGTCTTACTTATGACAAAATTATGGCACACCTGAAGCCATCTTGATTGGAATAAACTGGTAACTCTTAAAACATTTAATTTAAAAAGGAACAAAATGAGGGGGTTCATTTTGTCATAGAAATTATGGTTAGTGCTGTAGAAAGAAAAATTAGGACATGTTTTAAGTGAGATCTCAAATATCTTCCTGTTATATTTCAACAGGAGCAGCCTGTCAGTTGATGCCTTTGTGTTCTACTGCAGCTTCCCAGAGTGTTCTAAAGAACAACTAGAGCGCTAACAGTCTTACTTATGACAAAAGTATGGCACACCTGAAGCCATCTTGATTGGAATAAACTGGTAACACTTAAAACATTTAATTTAAAAAGGAACAAAATGAGGGGGTTCATTTTGCCATAGAAATTATGGTTAGTGCTGTAGAAAGAAAAATAAGTGCTAAAACACTACCCCCAGCACGACACCCTACACTACCCAAACATAACTGCACTACCCTAAACCCTAAAACACTACCACCAGCACGACTCCCTACACTACCCAAACACCACTGCACTACACTAAATCCTAAATATACCCCCAGCATGACCACCCACACTACACAAACACCACTGCACTACCCTATACCCAAAAACACGACCCCCTACAGTACACAAACACGACTGCACTACCCTAAACCCTAAAACACTACCCACAGCATGACCCCCTTCACTACACAAACACCACTGCACTGCCCTAAACCCTAAAACACTACCCCCTACACTACCCAAACACCACTGCACTAACATAAACCCTAAAACACTACCCCCAGCACAACCCCTACACTACACAAACACCACTGCACTACCCTAAACCCTAAACCACTACCCCCAGCACGACTCCCTACACTACCCAAACACCACTGCACTACCCTAAATCTACCCCAGCACGAGCCCTACACTACCCAAACACCACTGCACTACCCTAAACCATAAAACACTACCCCCAGCATGACCCACTACACAAACACCACTGCACTACCCTAAACCACTACCACCAGCATGACCCCCTACACTACTCAAACACCACTGCACTACCCTAAACCCTAAAACACTACCCCAGCACGACCCCCTACACTACCCATACACCACTGCACTGCCCTAAACCCTAAAACACTACCACCAGCACGACCCCCTACACTACTGCACTACCCTAAACCCTAAAACACTACCCCCAGCACGACCCCCTACACTACCCAAACACCACTGTACTACCCTAAACCCTAAAACACTACCCCCAGCACGACCCCCTACACCACCCAAACACCACTTCACTACCCTAAACCCTAGAAAAGAAACCCCCACCCCATGCCCAATCCCCCTTACCTCTCACTCCTCATGGTTCCTCTCTCCTCGTGGTTCCTGCTTCACGTCATCTCTGAGGGGCGGTGCACGTCGTTGTGAGGAAACAGAACAGCCTCTGTTTCCTTACAACGACATGGATCGTCTACATGTTTTTTAGAACGCATGGTCATTTACCATACATACCTTTACAACAATATTTGTTGTAAAGGCATGCGTGGTAAATGACCATCCGTTCTGAAAAAATGCGTAGTAATGACTTTGTGATGTACAACGCATGCGTGGTAATGCATGCGTTGTAATGGTATCGCAAAGTAAAAAAGTCGTTGTAACGGCTGTTTACCGATCGAAGCTGGCCCCTGTTCTTCAGTGAGACGTTTATTTGATTAATTAGGAGGAAGGAATGTGGTTTTTTTACCGAAAAGTGCATTCCCGGCTGTTGTATTGTGAAAGTGTCCGCGTGGCCTGGTTTCACTCCCGGTGAGAGAGTGGAAGAGTCTGTTTGGATCTAAAGGAGTTCTGTTGTTGGACGGGGCCGGCGCGACATGTCATCAGAAAAGATAGCTAATGGAAAGCGTCCTCCCTGAAGTGTGGAGCAGTGCTATGAGAGGTCAACGAGTGTGCGTCCCACCGCAGTATGACCGTACCGCGTGACCCAGGTGCCGCCTCCAGGGTACGGGAGGCAGAAGCGGCATCGCAGGTCCTCTTGAAGACCGTTGTAGCACTAATTCTACATTTTGGTACTAGGGCATTTTAACTTCGTTGTTCCTGCCAGATACAAAGAGAAGATCCTGTGTTATTCAGTGCCCTTGTTACCTTTTTTGTGGGTTGTGGTGCTTGTCACTTCGCTGCCCCGCCGGTGCACACGACTGGGCACCCCACCTCGTGTGCCATCTGCAGGGCCTCTGCCCTCGGATCACTGGTTTCGGTTTCTGGAGTGGCAACATAAACAGTTGCTCCCAAAGGACTAGCCTGAACACTTAGGTGAATATCCCCTGCACCAGCATTCCACGGAAATTCTTTCCTAGCTCTCCCACGTCAACGAGCACGGCTCCGCTCGCGACACCGTATGACGTCATCGGAGCCATAAGAGGACCTCGTCGGCGTGCTGACGTCAGTTCCACCCATTTTTTCCGTGCCACCGAGGTAAACAGGGGACCGAGACATTTTCACATGTATACATAGTATAATAAATATATATATATTCACTGAAAAAACCATAGGTTTCAGGCACGTTATAGTTAGAAATTAGCATTTAAAAAACCTTAGAAATTCATTGAAAAAACCATAGGTTTCAGGGGCGTTATAGTTAGTTGGACATTTCACTCGTACAAAACCATAGAAATTCCCCCGTTATAGTTAGTTCAGCTAACTATAACTTGCTCGCCCGCAATGCACTGCTGATGACGTCACATATTACATCACTCATGACATGGTCAGTGACATCACTCATGACATCACTGATGACATCACTGATGACATCATCCAGTGAATGTGTGTTTTTCTGAAAATTAAATATGTTTTATATATGTATATCTCAAGGTCGATGGAAGAATAAATGGGTATATAAGTGTCTAAATGGATGATTTTTTTTGTAAAATTGATTGTATAACTGACTAAGTGTATCTTAGTGAATACATGGGTTAGTGAGTAATGTTTAAATATGAAAATATCTGTATCAGTCTCTCACTTTGTGTATAAGTGGCTGCATGGGTTGGTGAGTAGCTACATGAGTGTCTATATGGGTTATTAGTTGGTTTTTTGAGTATCAGTATGAGTGTCTGAGTGTCTGTATGGTTCGGTGGGGGGTATTACTTAGTGCATAGATGCATGAATGAGTGACTCACTGTTTGTATGTGTTGAAGACAGCATGTGTGCAGGACTGTATAGGTGGATGAGTATGTGTATGGGTGTGTTAGTGAGTGAATGACTGTCTCAATAGTGTCTTTATGAGTAACTACATATGTTTTAAACTAGTATATGTGAGTATTGGTGTATATAAGTGAGTATATGTGAGAGTGAGAGATTGGAAGAGTTCCTGTACAAATAAGTAGGTGTTTCTATAAGTGATTGTTTAAGAGAGTAAGTATGTGTAAGTTTCTGTAGAAGTAAGTGTGGTAGTGTGTGTATAACTGTATATGCAAGTAAATGGATGTTTGATACTTTGTTTGCATGTGTGACTATGTGTGTGAGTAACTATGGATGATTGGCGGTGTGTAACAGGATGTATAGGTGTATGAGTACATATGATGAGTGAGTACATGTATGAGTGACTGTATAGGGACTGTTGGTGAATGAGTGGATGTGTGTGTAGATCTTGGAATTAATGAATAGGTGTGTTGTAACTGGTATTGGTATGTCCATTGTTTTGAAAATGTTAGTTTGTATTTTTGAGAGTGTGTATCAAAGGTTATATTAGGGTGAGAGGAGGTCTGCCACTCTATCACAAGGATGATGTCATCAGTGATGTCATCAGTGATGTCATTTGAGATGTCATCAGTGATGTCATGAGTGATGGTACTGACCATGTCATGAGTGATGTAATATGTGACGTCATCAGCAGTGCATTGCGGGCGCGCGAGTTATAGTTAGCTGAACTAACTATAACGGGGGAATTTCTATGGTTTTGTACGAGTGAAATGTCCAACTAACTATAACGCCCCTGAAACCTATGGTTTTTTCAGTGAATTTCTAAGGTTTTTTAAATGCTAATTTCTAACTATAACGTGCCTGAAACCTATGGTTTTTTCAGTGAATATATATATATATATATATATATATATATATATATTTTTTTTTTTTTTTTAATTATATATTAAATTGAAATTATTAGTTTATTAATTGTTTTAAAGTAAATATGTATATATATATTGATTATGTATGTGTTTACATTTTTTTTAAATTAAGTTTATTTGTTATATTTGTTAAAACGTTTATTAAATCTACTTTATTTTTTTTTAATTAATATTATTATTTAATATATTTAATATTTATTATTATATATATATATAAAAATCGATATTTTGTACAACTATATTTTTACCATCGATATTTTTTTTATCGATATTTTTGTACTTACCTGTTTAAGTATAGGGAGTCGATATTTTTGCATTCTATATTTTTTCATCGATATTTTTTACTTCTATATTTTTTACATCGATATTCTGTCAGTGAACCCTGACTTACTATTTCATGGTGAGCGTTCATGTTGTAGTTCACGGAAATCAGTCCCATATCAGCAGCTGTGCTGAAGCTGAGCAGACAGGTACTCAATGCTGTCCCTTGAAGCACATGGATGGGTGCTTGCACCATAGTTTTCATGTGTTTCATTGTCGCCACAAATGAACCTTGACTTTTTAAGGGTGTTGATGCAACCCATAAAAAACACTTTGGTTTTTGACAGCATAAGTTGTGGTAAAGGATGCTATTCATTATATTTCTCCTCAGGCATAATGTTTATTGACGCATCAGTCGATGATGAAAGGTATCGAACAACCATTTATTTTCAATGCAATTTTCAGACATGTTTGAACAACTTTGGTGCTTTGGCTAATCGACTTTTCTTTGACATTTTTCTTCACATGCAGCTAGTCCAACATGCGCACACTTTTCTGAAGTGGACCTCGACATGGCATAACCATCTTCAGCACTTTCACTTGATACTGATATGAAGGAACTTTTTGACGATGATTTAGATGACAATCGACTTCGTTCAGTGTCGGTTTATCGTACTTGACGTCTCCGCTGGGCGTTGTGGGTGCACGTTGAGCTTTGCTTCTGGAATGTTCCAGCAGTCATTTTGTTTTTTTCCTTTGTATTGTACAACGTCACAAAATTGTTCTCCTTCCCACAGTCCTTCCATATCTGTCCAATGATGTCTTCATGTAGAAATGAAAATCCACATCTAAAACATAACTTCTTTTTACGTGTAGACATCACCTTGTGTCCTTCAATCTTTTGCTTTGACTTGCTTTTCACACTAATGACAGATTCATTCTGGGCACCTCCAGCCTCCATGTCAGCAGCTTGTCAATCGGCTTGCTTGTCAGACCTAGCACCCAATAACACGCGTTCCTGATTCAGCGTTTCCCTCAGCATTCTCCTTCTGAAGGAATCGGACAAGCAACCATCAATGACTCTGAGATGTACGGCTTCTTCATCATTAAATTCATTGAACTTACAGTGTTTGATTAGTGTGCCAAGTCTCTCTACAAATTCTTCAATGGTTTTGCCAACTTTCTGTTGTTCTTGACTGAAAATATATCTTTCATAGTCAACATTTGGCATTGGGTTGAACTTGAGATTCAAGGTTTCTTTAATCTGACGGTATTGTAATTGTAATTGCATTTATATAGTGCTTACTACCCATGATGAGGCGTTGAAGGGCTTTTCGGTGAGTAGTACGCTACTCCGGAATCCAAAAAGGATTAGTGATGAATTGGTATAGGGAAATATTAATTAATTTGAGTGGTGGACATGTGAGTCTGTTAGTTTGATTGAAAAGGATAATGGATGGATAGAAGAGGGAAAGGTCCAGAAAGTGTTTATTTGGAGATCATAGCAGTAGGAGGAGGTTTGGGATGAGTAAAGTAGAGATGGGGAGGGGAAGAGTCTCTAGAAGTGGATTAGGTAGAAAGATGATGAGGAATCGGGTGACTCTAGGAGAGATACCTGAGGTAAGGGGTTAGAAAGGCTTGTTTGGAAGATCTGAATAGTAAAAAGAGGTTTGAGACAATGCAAGGATAGAAGGGAAAAGTCTAAAAAATGTTATTTTGATGATCATAGTAGTAGAATGAGGATTGGGATGAGTCAGAGAGTGGAGTTAGAGGATATATTGAGAGAGGTATAGGTTGAGATATAGGGTATCGCATTGGAGAGGCAGGATTTGTTTTTACAGTAGAAGTAAAGTAATTAATATATAGATATATAAGTACATGGAAGATATATATATATATGTGATCAAGGCCCTTCGGGGCTGAAACGCGTTGTGGCCGGCAACTGCTGAAGGGAAACAATAAAGCACAAATTTTGCACGAAAGTTGGTGTCCGTGCTTCTATCTCGGCGAACGAAACAAGCCAGTGTGGTGTGGAGGAAATTGGCGCATATATATATATATATATATATATATTCAAAATCCTCAACACTCTCCAGACCTCCTCTTCGGCGAAAAGAGAGTAATGGACCCGTGGCTGAATGGCAAGTTGTCTTTTTATTTCTCCTTACTCCTCACGATGACGCGTTTCGGGCATCCAGTGCCCTTGATCACATGTATATATATATGGAAGGTTATATATCAATATTTAAGTTGCATCTAAGAAACTCAGACTTTCAAGTGTTGCTGTACTTTAAGCTAATTTATTTCTGTTTATTTATTAATTTTATTATAATGTTTTTCCTGTTAATTCAATAGTGAATTAGTTATATATATATAGTTATGATAAAATGTACATATTGTGATAGATAAATAAAAGGTGAACCATAAGCATCTAATTGAATAACTTATATGAAAACTGTGCCGTGACCTACATACATGTTAAGCATAGACTAAAATAACCATAAGTAATATGTACATTTGTAAAGCTGACCCAACGAATATCTATATATTTATAAACATAATTATTATATACATTTATACAAAGGAATACACATATCTAGATACATATATATATAATCAAATTAAATGCGTGTATAGACAGGGATATGCTGTACATTTATGTTTGAGTACAGTGGTTATGTAGGGAAGAGCCAACTGTTGAGTAGTGTTCTGAAGATAAGATAGTTATCTGTGGATCTTATGTTTGGGGGTACTGAGTTCCATAGTTTGGCTGCTTGAGCAGAGAAGGATGTGCCACCTAATGTTTTTTTTTTGTATGGTTAGATTTCGGGGCGAGGTTCTAATTCAGAGCGGAGTTTCCTTTGTTGAATGTATTTGCTGATTTTATTCCTGATAAAGAGTGGCCCTGTTCCATGTATTGCTTTGCGGGTGACACAAAGAAGCTTGAACGAAAATAATCTGGCAACCGGTAAACCAATGTAGGGCCCTCAAGGCAGGGGAGATGTGGGCTTGTGGCTTTACATGTAGGAGTAGTCTGGCAGCAGAGTTCTGAATCCGTTGTAGTCTTTTCATAGCTGATAAAGATGATCCATGTTAGAGGCCATTGGCCTAATTGAGTTTAGACAGTACAAAAGACATAGTAGCCTGGACCTTGCGTGGAAATCCCAGGTAGGGGAAGATGCGTTGCAGAGTTTTTATCATAATGAAGGTTGATTGTGCTAATTTGTCCACTTGGGCATTCACTGATAGCTTGGAGTCCATTGTAATTTCAAGGTTTCTTAATTCCTTAGATACTTTAGGTGCTGTTCCTAGATCTTCTCCCACGAAACGTATGACAAAGAGTGTAGAAGACTTCTCTCGGATGAGAGTAGCTACAGGATCCTTGAAGAAGACCCAACCCTCCGCCTTACTAGTGTTATAAGGAACATAGTGGGAAAAGGGGCAGATATGGGCTGGGTGACCCCACAGGAAGCAACCTTCTTGATAAAAAAAAAACAGGATCGCATTATTTTACATATTACCAAAACTTCACAAAAACAAGTTTCCCTCTCCAGGCAGGCCCATTGTTTCGGGTAATAAACTCCATTCTAGAACCCCTATCACAATTTTGTAACTGGTTCTTGAGGCCGCTTGTTAAGGAAATGCCATCTTTCTTAAAAGGATACAAAAGATCTGTTATGTCTTCTCAGTACTACTGAATTTGATTCAGAAACTCGTCTTTTGATCACAATGGACATTGAGGCATTATATACCAGTATCCCCCAAGAATAGACACTCCAAGTTATAGAGGGTCTTCTCAATGAAGCAGACATAGATACCATCACTCCTATCCAGTTTGTTATGAACTGTGCAAGAACTGCACTCACTGAAAACTTTTTTAAATATGAAGACACACTATACCTTGAAGCAAAGGGGACTTCAATGGGCAGTACATTTGCCCCGAGTCTAGGCTGTCTCAATGTCCACCATTTTGAGTGTAATAATATCTACACCAACAATCCATATATTGACAACATGGTCTTATGGCGACACTATATTGACGATGTGCTGTTCATCTGGTGAGGTGGTCTTGAGAGAGCCAAAGAGTTCTCAGTATGGATTAATACAAGGGACCCATTTTTAAAATTCACCAATACCATTGAGAAAGAGGTAACTACCTTTCTGGATCTCAACATCATGATTACAGACAATCATGTTGTTACGAAGGTATATGAAAAACCAACAGATAGAAATATTTTGCTCCAATTCAACAGCCATCACCCTAGATCCTTATGGGAAAATTTGACATGTGTCTAGTTCTTGTGCATTAGATGTAACTGTTCCAACATCAATACCTTCAACAAGCAGGCTGAAAGACTATCGAAGAAATTGCATGTTTGGAAATATCCAACCAAAATCATTAAACGGTCTAGGAAACAAGCACGTAATAATAATAAGGAGGCACTGTTGGAGACATATCTAAAAGAGACAAATGAGAGAACAGCATGTGTCACCACATTTATACCCATCTCAAACACCGTCAACAAGATCATCTCTAAACACTGAAGTATCCTACAAAAAACTGGGAATAACTGCCAACCACCTCTATTCTCATTCAAACGCGGCACTAGTTTGAGGGACTCGTTAGTACACACACGTACCACACAATACAAACCCCCTAAAAAGAAAACACAGACTCTTTGGGGCCTCCCTCCTGTGACAGGCCATTACCCGTGTGGCACATGCGTGGCATGTCCCTTCACAAGACACTGTAAAGAAGTCGAAATAGGCACAGGCCACCCGTGGGTGATAAAACATCATACAAACTGCAATTCAGAAAACGTGGTCTACATGATCACGTGCCCCTACCAAGAACAATATGTGGGTATGACCACACGAAAGATTTGTGTAAAGTTAAGCGAGCATCGAAGCACGATCCAATGTAAAAAAAGCGCTACCCGCCTGACAAAACATTTTCTTGAAAAACAGCATATGGACAAAGACCTCACATGGGTAATACTAGATATTACCCAGCCTCACCCCTTTACTAATGTAAGCAAGATACTTCTGGAAAGGGAGCAATGGTGGCTATATCGTCTAAAGACCCATGAAGTTGGATTGAATGACGACATTCCGTGGCTCCAATTGAATCAATGAGTTCCTGTGATAAAAGAAATAAGGGAGAATTTACTCACTAAATACTCACCCCCTGTAAAAAACTGTACATATAGAGGCCACATGCCATGGTCAGTGCTACATAACACTATATTCCAACAATCCAATGTTGTGATTTATTTCAAGAGAGTTTTTCAGCCCTCATAAAACTATCTCCCAGTAAGTTTTGTTAATGAAGAAACTTTCCTTTTAATAAGGAAATATATTAAAAAACAAACTTGTAACACATTATTTCATATTTTACGAACACTGTAAGGACCACAAAAACTACATACACCAGTCAGCCTTTAAATGAGAATTATCCTCGGGACGCATTAGCGTTGGGCGCCCGAGGTTACTACAGCCCCCATCATCCTAAGCGGCAACGTGTAGTTTCACACGGCCGCCAGAACGCATGGGTGTGCTGCGAGTGGGCAGGACTCCAATTTCTGGCATCCCTGCAAGTGCGGTCACATGCCGGTGTGCAACGCTCCACAAGCAGTTCCGGAGTAGGTTCCCTTTCTGTTTTCAAAAACAGCCCATCATAGAGACGATTCAGCAGCAGGAGGAAGTTGGCACCAGGATAGGTGCCTCCAGCAGGGCGAGACCTTTTACGAAGTAAGGAATGTATGCATGAGATGATGCAAGTGCAGTACCTTTATGAGGACACAAATTAATATTAATTGAGTTCGTGTGATGCAGCACTCTTGTTTTTGTCTTGGTCCTTAAGCATTCGACTACAAGGCTCCCCTCGTCCCATTCCTCCATGAAGAATTCTTGTCCTAAAATTGGGGTAAGATTTTATTATGGGTGTACTGCTATGAGTGTGAAAACGGGCACTTACACTTTTCTCACTTAATGATACACGCATGAGGATTGCGTGTGACCACATACCACGATAAATGAACGTTTGAAATGGCGGTTATGCCGCCTCACGTGTGGCATGGCTATATCAAGCAAGCTGGACAATCGCCGCTCCATTTCACATATTATTTAAAATGATATCCCAATGGCTGATGATTGAATAACACTACATAAAGTAATGCTTATGTCTTTTTAGGACCATACCATATACTTTGACCAGCAATCAGGAACTGGTACAGTATGTTTAGGTGTACAATGAGTGAATGATGACACTAGTCTTGGGAATCCAAAAAGGAAAAAACAGGATCTTAGTCAAGAAGAATGCCCTGGACCCTTGTGTGGGCCCTTGTTGGGCTGAAACATGTCGATCTGTATAGGACACGAGCAACCTAATGGTGTCTCAAGTGACCCATGCTTGTTTTAATCACCTCTAGACCACCTATTAATAAATATTGAATTTGAAAAGGCAGGTGTACAGGATTCTTAAATCTTAGGATCCTCCATCCCTCAGATACATCTCTGAACAGTCTTCAGATCACAACGAGGGCCGCCCGCTATGGGAGTATTCTCTGGTGAGCGCGGGATGGCCAATGATGAAGCATGACACCCAGGGTGTGTGTGAGGCCATCCCAAAACTTTTTCAGAAAATCCTTCTGTAGGGTCCTTCCTTTTGCCATTGGGAAAAAGTCATCCTGATATTGAATGAAATGGTGGATGTCTGGTTTTCATAATTTGACAGCCTGAGTTGTGGAAAGTTTGCTTTTTGTGATTGTGCTGTTCCCAGATCATCAGGCCAGGCGGTGAGTGGGTCATTATTTTTCCAGTCGCCACATGTGAGCATTTCCGTTTTGGAAGCATTCAATTTGAGATGGCTCCATGTCATCCACTGATCAACGGCTCTGAGGCAACTGAAAATTTGTGAGTTTCCAAAGTCATTGGGGCTTTTCAGTTTCAGGAGTATTTGTGTGTCATCTGCATATTTATAGCATGTGAAGTACGGTTTGGATGAGAAAGGGGTGGTATGGATGACATTTGTTCTGTTTTGAAGGTAGGATTTGATCAAGTCGAGAGCAGTCCCCTCTATGCTGGCTTCATAGAGTTTTTGTACTAGTGTCATGGTCAAGTGTGTTAAAGGCAGCTGAGAGGTCCAAGGGAAGTAGTGCAGCAAACCCATTCCAGTCTACTGTGTTCTTAGGGTCATACCAGATGGTAATGAGTGCAGATCCCTTGCCTCTTCCTGATTTGAATCCTGTTTGGAAGTATGAAAGTATGGAGTTGTCTTCAATGAATTGTGACATCTGGGAAAATGCTGCTCTTTCTATTAGTTTGCTCAGGAAAGGTCCATTTGTAATTGGTCTGTAGTTGTCGGGGTTAAGTGGGTCCAGGTTTGTTTTCTTTAGTAATGGGTGTATGCATGACTTTTTTTGTTCTGGAAAGATTCCAGTAGTTAAGGAATTATTGAGGATTTTTTTTACTTGTGTGGCAGCAGAGGTCGTTAGAAGAATTTTATTGAAGGTTTCTGGTGGACATGGGTCAAAAGGGCTGCCGGCAGGCCTGCTTGCTTTGACCAGATCCATAAATTTACTTTTTGATATTTGTTGGTAAGAATGCAGAGGTTGGGTTAGCCTACTCTTGGAGGGTTTTTTTGGAAAGGAGTGAGTGCTAGTTGTTTTTCTCTGTTTTAAGTAGGAGTCCAACATGACTGCTTTGGTTGTGTAATGTTTTGCCAGTTTGTCTGTGAATTTTTGAGTAGTGGGATGAGTTCTTTCTAGGCAATTTGGTTTACAAAAGTTTGGGGAAGTTTTAATAAAATTCTTTATTTGCACATTTAGCATTTTGAATTCTGTGTGAATAGCATCTTTGTTTAACTTTTTTGATTGCTGACTTGTATAATCTGTTAAGTTTCTGTAGGTGAAGTTTGTCTTGATTGGTGTTTGTTTTGGCGATGCAGCGCTAACAACGAAATTCGTTTTATTTATTTAAATGTTTACTTACCTGTATTCGGCCGTAATCCGTGGTTTACTAACCCCCACCCCACGTCACCGCCCGGCCGGCACTCCTACCACGGACCGCTACTGGTTTTGGAGAAGAGTGAGAAGTGTTTTGTGGATTTGTAGCAGGTGTGTCCTTAGTGCTGGTATTAGCTGTATGAGGATAGCAATAGTGTAGCTTTTCTATATGGTATTACTTGTCCAGCAGGCTAAGAAGGCATTTTGATGGTTCTGCGTGTGTAGGTAGTGGAGATGATTGTTGAGAGTGAGTTGATGAGCTGTGTTGTTTTTGTAGAGTAGCCTTGTTGCGCAGTAGACATGGAGATGCGACGTTGTGAAGAGTGGTATGTTGTTTATTTTGTAAGCATCTGCTTAGGGTGAAAGGTGATGAGTTAGGGGTGGTGGTGCAGCATATGGGTCATGTTGTAAGGCTTTAAATTGTCCAATGGATGAGAGGCGGTTGAAAGAGAGTTGTTGTGTTGCTGTATATGTGTTAGGTTTGGGGGAAGAGAGAAAGCTTGGCAGTAGAGTTGGTTTAGGGTGCGTATTATTTGTGTAGTCAGGAAGGTGGGAGTGGGTGTATGTTTCTAGTATGTGACAGACTGTATTATGAAGTAGTGTGTGTTTAAAATTTTGTAGTGGTGGTGTGTGTGTTATGTTTTGATTTTGAGAAGTAGTGAGAGGAGATGATGATGCAGTTGTTTTCTGAGACGTATTTGTATGTAAAGTATTGTTGGTGAGTGGAAGCTGAATGGTAAAGGGGTGATGATGTGTTTTGGAAAAGAGTGTATGTGGTGTCTGAGAAGGGATGGACAAGCGTTAATAGTGTTTGTGTTATCTTTGTTCGCTGGAAGAGGTAATATGTGTGGTAGAGTGGAGAGTAAGGATTGTGTGGTTGTGTTTTTTTGGTAAAAAGAGGAGGAGGCTATTGGTGGATGGAATGATGGAAGGCTGAGAATAGGTTTGGTGGTGACAGAAAGGGGTCTGTTAGGAGTAAGCAGAGGGTAAAGCTGGTGTTTTGTATGAGCAGGGAGTGTGTGTCTGGATGGAATATAGTTATGTATAGTGTGGATTTGTGTTGTGTTGGCGATGTGTGGATTTGCTAGTGGTATAGGATAGAGTGTTGTTTTGTGTGTGAGTGAAGGTGCCATTATGCGGTAGTTGGGGTAGAAGGGTGTATAAGTGTGGATTGTGGGCTTTTGTGGTGGTTGTTGAGATAATGAATTGTGGTTAGTGTTTGTGGTAAATGAGCGGAGTGCATTTGCTGTAAATGTGTTAATATGTTTGTGGTTATGGATGGGTTAAGGTGGGCGCTTGTGCCGGGATGTGATTTCTTCGCCAGTTCATGGCATTTTCTATATGACTTCCTTTACACCATCACCAGCAAGGGTTTTGAGGTATTTGATAATCTTTTTGTTATCAGTCTCTTCAAGTGCATCACTGAAATCTTCATTTGTCTCTATTCACATCGTACAATGGTCACCAATATTTGCTTTTTGGCAGATTCAAATAATGATGTTGGTTTCAAGAAAGTGGCAACATTGTAACCATTTGTGGAAGTGGCTGACACTAAGGGTGGAGTTCCCTCTGACACTGCCTACCATCCGTTAGGAACCGAGTCATCCGTAGCAACTCTGAGGCCCTGTAATGTGCTGGCTTCTGGGTCATCAAGGACAGTCTGTGGAATGGTGATCTCTCTCTTGGTCTCCATTGGAGCTTTTCACGGCCTCAGAGACCTCTCGCATTGTTCTGAGCCGCCACCTAGCAGCTTTGATGGTATGCCACTACAGGTATTGGACAGCTCAGTAAGCACAACCACTGTGCTTCTTCCTGGGTCTCTTCACCCGCCTCTGAGTTTGTAGAGCTCCTCCTTTTCAATGCTCTGGTAAGTACATTGACAGTAGGTGATTGTCTGCTTTGAACCACAGAGTTCTTGTGCACTTGGCTGTCGCTTTGTACTTTTCTTGACACCTGGCTGATCTCTACCTAGCAGCACTTGTAACTGCAGCATTATCACTCCATACTATGTATGTACTCGATGTTGCATAGTGACGCGGTGCCTTTATGTATGGCATGACCAACAAGTTCTCAGTCATCAACGTGTAGATTCTCTGTAAATGCTTTCATTTTCAACTGCTTCACAGCAGCTGGAACTGTGCTTTGATTCCACCCGTATTAAACGTAGATTCTGTACTTTGATGACAGCACATGTGGCACGTACAAACAGTTTGCCTGGACCACTGCAAACTGTCTGAGATAACACTGTCAATCTTCTGGTTACTTATCCCGTACCTCGTCGCCATTTCTAGCATCTTCCTAACCCGGGTACCCGTAAATGACTACACCAC
Source organism: Calotriton arnoldi (assembly GCA_963921515.1). Taxonomy (NCBI): domain Eukaryota; kingdom Metazoa; phylum Chordata; class Amphibia; order Caudata; family Salamandridae; genus Calotriton; species Calotriton arnoldi. The sequence continues at coordinate 2,225,913 of CAWUFW010001996.1, read as the reverse complement.
ACATGGAGCTTGGTATCACACGTCTTTATTCTTGTGGGTGTAACTGCAAACTCACATTCTAAAGCAACCTTCACTGCAATGCAGTCTATCGATTATGTCATAGCTCTACAGAGTTTATCAGGGGCCAAAAGGGTTTCGTCATTGTTAACTCGCAAGACACTAAAACTGCCAGCCCTTATCTATCTTCACCCACTTTAGAAAGGGCTGGTGGGTTTTTCTTACGGAAACGCAAACATTCGCCTTCATTCAACTTAGTGAGTTGTACCAGGTACACCACAGAGCTGCAGTCTTGAAAACTTGTAATTGGTTACTACACTCTAAACAGACATTCCTCTGAAAGTGTTGCTGGGCACAGCTCAGGAAGCAGAAAGATCCAGTGACCATTACAATGTACTTCTCCCTGTTTTGTCAGGGCTCCAAGAATCTTATCACTGCCCCACAGCATCCTTAAAATCACATCACCATGCCACTACCCACCATCTGTTTCAGTGGTTTTCAAAGGTAGTCTGAGTGAGTCTCAGTGAACCTAGCTTGAGATCCCATGGACCCATGTGCACCACTGTGTCTTCACTTGTTCAAAACAGCTATTTTTTTAAGGGCCATCTCTACCTTTGGAGTACTTCTAATTAGGATAACACAAACAAACACACATACCTGGACAGGTACATGTACATACGTGCATTAACATGTGTATGCACGTCCGCACAGATACACACGCTCACAGAATCTATGTACCACAACACACAATCAATAACTATGCGTGTGGTGAACTGTTGAAAGAAGCACCCGCCTATTGGGAGTATGTTGTACATGCATTGCTATTGTATTACCTATTACCGAGTGTTCTGTGTTTAGATTCAATTGTTCCTCGGTTGGCGGACGTTCGGATCTTGTCAGTTGGCTCTCTGGTCAGCTGAGAGGTGTCCGTTACGCTGCTGGCTTAATAAAGTCAACCGCTTCATCTTACCTTGAGTCTCGAGCCTTGAAATTCTTCACAACAGTTTTTGGCGACGATTCTGGTGCGCAGTTTTTGACGAACTCTCGGTGACGCCTTCTGTTGCGCTGACCAGGAGAAGTATTCAAGTTGGAGCCCAGCAGCGGACACCTCAGGGCACTTTGCCTCGCCATCCTTCTGTGGAAGTCAGTTGGGTGCAGACCGAGCATAAGGAGGATTAGGAGCACACGGAGGATACGGAGGATTTCGCCGTGGGAGGACTACGTGATGTCACCTGGCTCAGTCTCCTAGCATCCGCCTTGGGAGGACTCCGTTACATCACCTGGCCTATCTCTTCGCATGTCACTGCGTCTTCATGCACAGCAGCCACCGCCATCACGGAGATTGTGCCTGTTCAGCTGTGCAGTCGCGTCATCACGCAAATGTGGTGCGGCCATTTTGGGTGCCTGTTACGAGATACACCACTGATTCTAAGTTGTTGGTTTACGGCTCCTTCATATTTGTGTGTTCAGTGGAGACACACACACCATTACCTCCTTTATCAGCACAATAGTCAGCTCGTGCCTCAACGGTGACACGCACACCGCAAGTTCATTCAGGTACTTTGGGATTGTGATTGTAGTTATTTGTTTCATCTTCTGTGCCTGCGAGAGTTGCAACGGTGACTCGCACACCTCTTACTTGTTAAGCCATTTATTTACAACTTTACTTTCAGCGCGAGTCCCAACGGTGATTCACGCACCTCTGATCCAGTGTGATTCTGTGTTTTTTTTCTCAGCATCAGCTAGTGTTGTCTCTTAACAATGGCACTCACACTTGTGTTAAGGTTTTTGCTTTGGGCACTGTGTTGATCCAATGCGTGTTGCCTCTCAGCGGTGACACGCACACCTGTTGTAAAGCTTAATTGTTGGTGGAGGATTTATTTCTCTGTTACGTTCTATCTGCCTAAATTCCTTTACTCAGATTTTCATTTCAGCATGTCTGTTCATCAAATTTCTGTTGTGCCTCCTCCTCAATTTTTGCAACAACCTGGTCCACATTCTATACCTTGGGAGGACTGGATCGTCATTTTTGAAAATTATTTGGATGCTCTTGATGGACAGGAATTGCGTGAAAAAAGGAAAAAAGCACTCCTACTCAGAACTTTAGGCAAAGAAGGGCAACGTATTTTTAGGTATCTTCCACAAGCTTTGCAGGCCAATGGTCAACCTGTACCTGACGAATACAAAGAAGCAGTGTGCAGACTTGAAGCCAGATATGCCAAAGAGGAAAACTTGGTTTTAAATCGTTACAAATTCTACACCCATCATCAAAAGAGCGATGAAACTATACACAAGTTTGTTGCCAGATTAAGAGAACTCTCCATTAAATGTAATTTCAGTGTCATGGCCGACAAACTGATAAGAGACCAACTGATGGTGCAGTGTAACAACAGGAAAATTCAAGAAAGACTATGGGCAGCTAAAAACCCTACTCTTAAAGTAGCCATTGATTTGGCAAAAGTCATTGAGCAATCTGAATGTTGCATGAAAGAGATTCAGAAACACAATGCCAGCCATCATGTTGCAGAACTTTCTGATAGTTGTGTCGCTGAAGGGAGTGATTTTGGAGATGACGATCCTAACAATGTAGCTTTACTTAGGAACAAAAACAAATTCACCAGTAAGAAGAACCGTGTCAGCAAACCACCTGTCAAACTTTGTTCTAGGTGTGGTAGTTCTGGTCATACTTCTGACTCAAAATTTTGTTTCGCTACTAGCAAAGAGTGTCTTAAGTGTGGGCGGTTTGGTCATTTTGCCAGGATGTGCAAATCTAAGTCACCTCCCAAGGTTGCATCTATTCAAGACAGTAGTGTATGAAAGAGGGATTCTGGTGATAAGATACTTAGCATTGACGATGTTGCTGATATTAGTGACAATGACAAGCGCAGAAATAGACCCAAATCATTTTTCGTGATTGATGGCCATCAAGTGTCTTTGATGGTCGACACTGGCTCTAGATACACTATTATTCCTACGAGTATGTTTGAACAAGAATGGGGTGGGAGATCCTTACTGCCCAAAGATATTGCACCTGCTGGTTACCAAGGAGAGTCCATAGATTTGTTGGGTTTCTTCGAGGCTCAGATCACGTTTTCCAATAGATCCACCAAAGGTAAAATATATGTAGCTGAAGACGGACCTCCCATTTTGGGTTGGATTCACCAATATGATCTGCATATTGTAGTGAATCCCAGGGCACCTTCCCAAGTCATGGTGGTAGATGATGAAAGTCTTGAGGACATTCTTAAAGGGTCTGATGTGGTTTTCAGAGAAAAGTTGGGCTTACTTAAAGGATATGTCCATCAAATTCTGTTAAAGAAATACGCTCTTCCCGTTCAACACAAATTGAGGAGAGTACCCTTAGTAGTTAGAGATGAGGTGAAAGCTCTCATAAAGGATATGTTGGATGGTGGTGTGATCGAGCCGGTAGAAGCCTCCAGCTGGGTTTCTCCGGTCATTATCACTAAGAAGGCCGATGGCAAACTCAGGTTCTGTGTCGACTTGAGGTCCTTGAACAGGTGTGTAGTAGCAGATACCTTCCCATTGCCTAATATAGGTGAATTAGTCTCAACCTTAAAAGAAGCCAGATATTTTTCCAAGCTTGATCTTAAGAGTGCGTACCATCAGATTAAGTTACATGATTGTTCCAAACATCTCACAGCATTTATCACTACCGAAGGTACCTTCCAGTTCACACGTTTGCCTTTCGGACTATCATCGGCTGCTAGTGTATTTCAATGCATGGTTACACAGATTTTCAAAGGCATCGATAAAGTTGTTTTCTTTCAGGATGACATCCTTGTCTTTGGTAATTCTGTAACTGAGCACAACCAAGTTCTCAAATCAGTTTTACACAGAATTGCTGATGTTGGTTTCACTTTACGTAAGGAGAAATGTTCTTTTTTGGCGGAACATATTGAGTATTTGGCCATGAAATTTCAGCTTTAGGTATAAAGCCAAAAAAAAAACTCAGTGCCATTGAGCTGGCTCCTGCGCCCACGGATAAAGACCAATTGAGGTCATTTTTGGGCCTCATAGAGTATTATTCTAAATTTGTACAATGTTTTTCTGATAAAACCTTTTGCCTCAGACAGCTGTTAAAAAAAGGGGCGAAATTTCAGTGGGGTGAGCAGGAAGCAATTTGTGTTGACAACATAAAGAGTGAGATATGCAAGGCTAATGTTTTAGCACCTTTTGATATAAAACTCAAGTCTGTTGTGATGGTCGATGCCAGTGCCACCGGTTTGGGTGTTGTGCTCTCACAAAAACATTCTGGTGTAGAAAGAACTGTTGCTTTTGCCTCAAGGACTCTTACCACTTCAGAGCGTAATTACTCTGTGATAGAGAGGGATGCATTGACGGCGGCATGGGGTGTGGAATATTTTCGCACCTACCTTTGGGGTACGAAGTTTTTACTTAAAACAGACCATAAACGTTTGGTTAGAATTCTATCTCCTGGAGGTGCTGGCAAAGGGTCTGCAAGGTTAGCCAGACTTGCGGCAAGACTACAAGAGTATCAGTACGAGATTACACGTATAGAAGGTTGGAGGAATCTTCAGGCAGATTGTCTTTCTAGGATGTCTGTCAAGTGGGAAACTGTTGATGGCCCTCCTGTTACCTCTGCTTGTGAAGAAGGTGCTGTAGCTTCGCTTCAAGATGTGGTCATGGTTGGTGAGGGGACTTTTACTTGTGAAGATTGGAACACTGAGATGGATGCAGATCATGTTCTCAAGGCAGTCATAGATCTTGTCAAGTTGGGTGCCAGGCGTGAAAGTTGTGTTCTTGTGTCTGTACGTCCTTTTATCAAAATCTTGGAGGAGTTATCTATTTGTGGTTCTAATGTTCTTATGAGAGGAGACAGATTTGTCCCACCTGTTGGCTTAAGACCTAAACTTTTGGCTCTTGCTCATGAGGGGCATTTGGGTCAGACATTGACACGGTGTCGCATCAAAGCCAACTTTTGGTGGCCAGGGATTGATGAGCAGGTGTCTTCCTGGGTTGAAAAGTGCTCTGTGTGTAAGGAAGGGGAGAAAAGACTCAAGGTAGGGCCTAAGGCCGCGATGGGTCAGATCAGGGACCCAGGCAAAGCATGGCATAATATTTGTTTAGACTTCATTGGTCCAATGGATGAACTTCCCTCTCATAGTAGATTTGCCATTGTGGTTATTGATGTTTTTTCCAAATGGCTGAGTGTGAAGTTTGTGAGGGACATCACTACAGAGAGCACCATCGTTTTCTTAAACGCTTTATTTCATGAGGAAGGTTTTTCCTCTGTCATCATTTCTGACAATGGTACACAATTGATTTCTCGTGAAATGCAGTCTTTTCTTACGAAGTGTGGTGTTGTGCATCATCGCACTTCTTTGTACAATCCACAGGGTAATGGTCTGTGTGAAAGAGCCAACCGTGTTGTCAAAGGCATCATTCAGATGGCGTGTGTCAGTGGAGGTGTTGCCCAGACTATGGTGGAGGAGATGGTGTGGGCTTACCGCACCACCGAACTTGTCCAGAGTGGTAACTCTCCCTTTGAGCTTATGCGTGGAAGGTCTCCTGGTTCCAAACTAGTCCCTGCTTGGATTAAAGAGTGGGTGTCTAAGGGTGGAGATCTGAGTCCAAAACCATTGCATCCTTCTGGCGTCCAGAGATCTCGCTTCCATAAGGGGGATTTGGTCAAAGTCAAATCCGGGAGGGTTAACAAAGGCCTCTCTAAGTTCAAGGGACCTTTCAGAGTCAAAGCTGTTTTCACACATTTTGTGGTGTTAGAGAATGGTGAAAGATGGAATTTGCGTCATGTAGCCTTGTATCAGAAGGCTGCGCATGCTCCAGAAACTGATGTCCTTCATTGAGGTAGTTCTGTGGAGTCTGACAGGGGTGTTGGCTCACACAGTGGTTACAAGCTGGCCCAAGATCTTGTTCCCTCAACCTTCTCCTCTGAGAGTGGTGAAAGGGGTGGTGGTGATTGTGGTTCCAATAACGGAGTGATCAGGTTTCTGGGAGCCTTGTTCATGCTCATCTTCATGGAGAGAATTCCCAGGTCGTTAGAAGTTTAAGAAGGCGCAGACCACCAGCATATTTAAATGATTTTGTTTGCTGATGAGTTTGTTTTGCAATCTTTGTTTCTCATTCTTTTCTTTTTTTCTTTTCATTGATAAAGGAGGAAGATGTGTTGTACATGCATTGCTATTGTATTACCGTTATTATTTACTTGCATTGCTATCTATTTACTTTTATTGCCGACCCATTGCTGGTATGTTCTTTATCCGAGTGTTGTGTGTTAAGATTCCATTGTTCCTCAGTTGGCGGACGTTCGGATCTTGTCAGTTGGCTCCCTGGTCAGCTGAGAGGTGTCCGTTACGCTGCTGGCTTAATAAAGTCAACCGCTTCATCTTACCTTGAGTCTCCAGCCTTGAAATTCTTCACAACAGAGTACTCACCCAAAAATAGATCCACAATATACAAAACGGAAGGAACTCACTGTTGTAAATTAATGAAGCCAAATATAATCTTTTTATAACACTTCTTTGTTCTCACATGTGAAGTAAGCAGGCGCACATACGAACATCGGTAAAACACGACCAGCCTCCAGGAGTCTTTGGCTCAACAACCCCTTGAACATTCTAATACGTCATATAAATACATAATCAACATTGTATACATTATGTGTGATATGAGGTAAGCACTGATACGACAGTGACTATGTTTGCAATTGCATGAACGTATGAGTGTTAGTATGTGTGTTATATGTATAACTATGAATATTGGATGAATGATTGGATGAATGAATGAATGTATGAATGTAATGTGTTGTTTACGACCTTGTGTGAACTATATACAACACCCACCAACAGGGACCATTTGGAAGGTGGACCATCACACAATGAATAATGCTTATGTGTTTCACTCATGTGTTCTATGCACCCCTGCAGATGACAGCTGCAACACAGACCCACAGCAGCACAGCACGACCAATTCGGCAATTGCAGTACTACCCCCAAAACAAGTTGGGCCCAACAAAAGTCCACACCCAGCGGCATAGTCATCTATGCTGCTGTAAACGGTTCTTGATTAGGTTCCAATTGTTCAAGTGTCTATTACAGGCAGGGAGCTTAGGAACTGCACGGCTTCCAGGTATCTGTGAGTGAGCCTTGCTTTAGAACCTGTTTGCTGCAAGCGGAGTGTTATCCAATGCTATCTTCTTTTGATCTGTGTTGCTATGGTTGTGCAAGGCCCAAAGTATTGAGAGGGCTATTTAGCTCTGGACCCCATGTAGTGCTGCAGCAGCGTTATATAGGGAAATAACTCTAGCCACTGTTACTGAAGTATGCATCCTAGGGACTTGTTACTCCGAGCCCCTATACCACATTGGCTCAGATGCTTCCTGCTGGGAGTCCTGATTCCAACTACTTCCCTTGCTCTTGCTTGTTGCTACTAGTGGCTATAGGAAAAAAAAATATTGTGTATGTCAAATATCTCCTTTATTATCTTTAGCGTACTCGAATCACGAATTGGGAACAAGTCCGATTTTCCCCCAAAAGGTATCAATATTCACTTCAGTTGACAGGCTACACATGGCTTCCATGTTGGAAGGATGCATCAACATTCCAGTTACAGCAATTGCCGGAAAGCGTTTTTTTTAAACACTGAAATGCCATTTGGAAATGTCAGTATCAATCCAGTTAACCGTGAGGCCTGGCTCCTGGTGTCTGGCGTCATATATTGCGTTTCAATAGACCAATGTCCAAAAGTGATGATTCAGAACTGGATCCAGTAAAAACCATTTGTAAGTGCCCGCCGGGAAAGACCAATATCAATCAATAATTCAATTAATCAATGAATCAATCAGGATTTATAAAGCGCGACTAATCAATCACCGATAGGGTATAGGCGTTTGCAGGCCCCGGAGGCTTCGGGCATAAACATATACTGCAGGTCGAGGGGATTTTCTGCCCGCCAAATCGTTTTTAAAAATCTACATAACTAAATCTCCTTTACTGGACCTCGCTTCAGAAGCAAAACCGAGGCAGAAAAATAAACACTGATGTCCTCCTCGTGTGACAGATCGCCCCTTTGTTCGGCGTGTAGCAGTAACGATTTCTGTAAGTCAAGCACCGTATTACACAAGCAGAGCAGCAGAACGTAAAGCAAACTACACTCATCCAGGAAACGTCTCCTCCTCCAGGGATCTCTTTATCACTTTGCTTGTCAGCGTTTGGGTTTTAGACTGAGTGATAGCCGGAGTTTACATACTGCATGAAACCGAGTATGTTGCAGAGGTCACCCGATGCGCGTCAGCGCCAGGCAGCGAGATGCGTGCACGCAGCCCGGGCCGGCCCTGGTCTATTTCAGGCGCAGCCCAAGGCTGTGTTTGACGCTCCCTTGCCAGGCCCTGTCGCTGTGCCAACTTCCGATGCCTAGTTGTGTCTCCATCTGTCTGCTTCATGCCCATGAAGTCTCCCAGTGCCCTTGATACTTGCCTTAAACCCCTCTTTTCGCCGGCGTGTGTTTAGTACAGTGTTCCATGAACAGACTTTGAAACCGAAGGTTGTAATGACTGCCCTCTCTATCCCAACTACGGATAGAGTCCCACCGCCATCTCGCACTAATTTTTCAGTTTTCAAACCAAACGCACTCTTCAGCACTATGTTTGCCTTTCGGGTCAAGATGGCAGACAGCTTTTTACTTGCCAAGATTTAAGAAAAATGATTTGCTTTTGAATTATTGCAAAAATAAATTGTACATAAATTTCCCCGGACACTTAGAAAATGTTCATTTTTGGCTAAATAAGGACAAGACCCTTTTCGAGTCTTTTCAAAGGCTGGGGTATTTACAAAGACATATTTCAAATTTGTTTTCAAGTCAGGCTGAAAGAATCGCAATCAAGACGATCCGTCGAGCCACTGAGTAGAGAGACATTCCTGGCTCCAGCCAAACTTTGCAGGGAAGGGTGTTATTCTTTTGTTACACTACTGTCTGAACGCCCCAGTGGCCTCACACCGTTCACCGTGTTTCTTTTAGGAGTGCAGCTATGAATTGTGCCACTTCTTTTATAGAGGGATTTTCAGAAGTGTGGTTTAAGGGTCAGTTGCATCTGCTGCAACAGCACACTGACCACGCCCCGCACCCAGTTAGAAATTACCAACCCTTCTCGGATCACAAGGTTTCCAGGCTTCCTTCCCACACCTCTGATAGGGGAGCCCTGTAGAAGAAACACCCTACTTCACTGATGGAAGGGTGATCACACAGGCCATCAGGCCCACGGTCTCATGCATTATATATAGATGAACATATTTTTTTCAAGCAGTGCTCACCGGTGTGTCCTCTTCCCCTTCGAGGACGCACCCGGTGGGCGGGACCATAACCCCAGGCAACAGCCTCCCATCCCAGCCAAGTGCAGGCCATTGGGAAATCCATGATGTGTCATGAACACATTCCGTGACTTTTCCTCTGCTTAGCTGTCCTACTCTGGAGACTTAACCTGAGAGCAGGGGGTTCCTCCTCTCTTACTTCCATCAAGGGATGTAGCCAGCAAATCAAAATACCCCCCCACTTTGACTCATACCTCGAATGCCATTGGGTGAGTGAAGCGAGTAAGCCCTACCCACTCTAGATGAGATCCCTTATTAACACCTTCCAGCTCATCTCTAAGCCTTTCATGTATAGACCCATCTATCCGTCTTTTACTTTCATCCATCCTTTCACAATTCCATCCATCCTTCCACTCACACTTCCAAACATTCATATATCCTTTTACCTATCCATCCATCCATTCTTGTTTATTCAACCACCTTTTCACCCTTCTTTTATCAATCCAGTAATTCATCCTTCCACACCTCCATCCACGGGGCCATTCATCCATTCATCCAGACTTTTATCATTCCAGCCAGTTTCTTTCTCTTACTCATGCAAATATTGTTTTATCCTTACATCGATCAGTCCATTCACTCTTGCATCCATCCTTTCATCCTTTTTACCATTCCTTCTCGTCACAGTATCTTCCTTATTTTCATATGCCCTTCTTTTCATTCTTCTTTCCAGCCCTCTCTCGCCCTCTCGATCCCTTTCTTTCCCTCTTCATTTCTTTGTTGTAATTAACTTTCCTTGCTTGACCTCTGTTATCGGTATCCCATATTTTTAGGTCGAGCCTAGCGCAGCGCGCATGCGCTGCTCTATGGGAGGCTTCTTGTGAGCACTCCAAACTTCCCCGAAACTTGTCCGTGTGGGTCTGACAACTCCCACACATTCGATTGGCCTTTGCGTGTGGCTTTCAATAATGAAAGCACGCAAATGGCCAAAGGCGGGTGCATGTCTTACCTCTTCTCTAAAGGTTCACTCCCACGGCGTTTTGCTCTCGGGAGCGAGCAGCGGCGCGCAGGGTGGCAGCTGCATTCCTCCCTCGTCGGATCATGTTACTAATTAAACACAGCGCAGTCGCTTTCACCTTCGCGGCCGAGCTTGTTTTTGTTTGTTTGTTGCTTTGCGCAGGGTGGCAGCTGCATTCCTCGTTCTACTTATCACTGAAACCGTTCAGGCCCACTTGCATTTCTCCTCCCCTCCCCCTGTGCTCTCCCTCCCTGCTCCCAGGCCTGTACAACGGCCTCCCCCTTTTCACATCTCCTCCCCTGCTTGCTGTGTGTTTGTTCTAACAGCAGGAAGCTTCCTGTTCAGGCTTTCAGATTTGGCTGCCGGTGCCCGGCTCCTGCGGTGCTTGCTTGTGTCTCCTGTACCCTTTCTCCCGTTTGACCTGGTCTGCTATCCCCTTCCCTTGCCTCACATTTCCGGGCCTGGTGGTTTCCTCCCACCATCGTCTGCCTTGTACCCGGCTCGCTGCTTCCCGTCACCCCGAACCTGGTCAAGCCCTGCCTTTCACCGAGGGCCATGGCAGGGGTGCGGGCTCCCCTGGCCGCCGTGCTGATTGTGCTGGGCTGCTTGGCGCCCTGTCTGGGCCGCTCCCTGGAATGGTACACAGCGCTGGTGAACACGGCCTACATAGACCCGGTTAGTAACCTGACGGTGCTAGGGAGCACAGAAAGCAGCCGCTACGGGGACAGCTCGCCCAAGGAGAGCTTGCAGGGCCTGGTAGGAGTCCCGAGGGCCGCGCTGGCCCCCGAGGCGCCCCACGATGCCCTGGAGAGCTGTGCTGCAAACACGGAGTACTATGTGCCAGGGGCCGCCGCCTGGCCTCATCCCCCCCGGCGGAGGAGAGGAGGGCGTCGCCGGGTCGTGGATCGCGCTGGTGGCCCGAGGGGGCTGCACTTTTAAGGAAAAGGTCTTCAACGCCGCCCGCAGGAACACCGCCGCTGTGGTCATTTACAACGAGCCCAAGGCGGGCAACGCCACCGTGTCAATGTCTCACATAGGTAAGAGTCTTCTGTCGCCCCCTCATACACACATAACCCCTGCCGTACACATGACCCACATCGCTAAGCGCCCCTCACCACCCTGTTCTACGTGTATAAGAGGCTCACTACAGACACAGGCAAGACATCTAAACTAGAAGTGCCGCCTCTCCCCCCTCTACAGACCACCTCCACAGCCCCAAATACCACCCTATTCTTCATCTAGAAGAGGCTCCCAACCAACGTAAGAATAGGGACCTCGAGAACTAGGCTGGCACCATAGTCTGCCTCCATACCACCTCCCCACACGGCCCCCCTAATACCGCCGTGTTGTACCTCTCTGTAAAAGGCTTCCTCATAAACATAAATACTTCGACAACAAGAAGTGCCCATCCCTGAAATCCTGTCTTCAGACCACCTCCACACACAGCTCTTGGTATCACCCAGACCCCCTCCACACACAGCTCCTGATATCACCATGTTGTACCTCTTTAAGAGACTCCCTCCCAACAGGAACATAGACATGGCTCTAACGGGGAGTGCCCCGAGCTTTACACATTCTGTCAAGATCACCTCAACACGCAGCCCTCCCCCAGAGTTCCTTCCCCACAGCTGCCAACTGACCCACTCCTTCAACACACCATCTCCTTAGAGAAGCCACCCCACATTACTGATGCCTGTCTCAGCACTAGAGTAGGCGCACACACAACCTTTCACACCAAGCTACCCAAAATGACCCACACAATATGCAGGCCATCTTCCCTAACTACCGCCCCTGTCAACATTGCTTATTGCTTTTGAGTAAAAGGCTCTAACACCAGCTCGGGGCCCCTTTGTTTTTTAATTTCCTACTGCAGACACACTCGTGGTGTTACAACTGTAATACCAGAAGGCGTTTAGGACTCAAAGATCCATGTGTCGGTGGAAAAAAACAAGGTCATGTTTTGTAATTCACAGTTGCTTGCTTTCTGTTTGCTGGCTTTATTTATTTTAGGCTGTCCAGCATCTAGCATCTCTTTGTCCCACCCATGGCGCATAGCCTGTTTATAATGTGCTGCATAACTAAACACTTATAAGGTCCCAAAGGAGAGACCTATTGGCTATGCCAATGCTTGTTGTATTTTCAAGAGCTTTTGACTGCAGTGCTGTAGACAGGTAAGGCTAATAAATAAATGTAAGTGTCATCACCACCCCCACTTAAGCTGCAAAAGCTGGGGGTTCACAATACTACTGACTTCCCTAATATTCCACCAAGGCCCTTTACATCCCTTTACCTGTAACTCAAACTTCTTGCTTTCACCCTCTCATCGTGTAAAGCCTTTTGGCTTTCCTAGCCCCCCTCAAAAGACTCAAGTCCAAGACTTGAAAATCAACATTGACTCTAACCACTTACCATTCCTTCCAGTTCTTCAGCAAGGAGAACCAGACAGCAGCAGTGTGTCAATCAACCGCAGGACACAAGTCAAAATTCAAGGTGTAGGATGCAGATGGCAAGATTACCAAGGGATAGACAAAGCTTAAGTTAAAACAAAAAAAACAGTAAAGGGTCATACAGCAACCACCTGAGGCCAAGGCACGAGTCTGCCCCCACAACAGGGCCAAGAAGATACCATCGAGACGCAATGAAGATGAGAAGGGAGACATCAACCATTGGACCAGGGAGACCGAGAATTGCAACAGATGGAAAGGCTGAAGACAGGCTGCTCACTCAGACCCAGAGGGTATGAGACAGCTTCTGAAGTCTAGGACAAGGCAAAGCAAAAATCTGTCCCTGGCTAGAACTGGCACTATGTAAACCAAACAAACTGGTGAAAGTAGAGAGGATCCTAGCCAAAAGAAGAAACCCATGGCGCAGCAAAGCAGGAAAATTGAGCACCTTCTATGGTCACGACCAAAAGGTTCAACAGTGAGGCTAGCAAGCCCGTCTGCGCCCGTCCGCGACTGGACCGCGCCCAGCGCCAGAACCCCTGGATCCCACCGATGCAACACCACTCGACGGACCTACGACGCCGCCACACTCACCGCACTCAATGCCGGCCGGAACCCTGCCTGCTACCGAGCCTCACCGAGACGCACCCACGGACCCTTCACCTGCCAAACCTGCCGATTCACCTGCCCCCTGACGTGCACCACCTCCGCCAAGTCGAGCAACAGCAGCAACCACCTGAAATGCATCCTGCTGAACACCCGCTCCGTCCACAGGCACGCCGTGGAACTCTGGGACCTGCTCGACGCAACAGCACCGGACATCGCCTTCCTCACCGAAACCTGGATGAACGCCTCCTCAGCGCCTGACATCGCCATAGCCATCCCGGATGGATACAAGATCACCCGGAGGGACCGCGTCAACCAGACGGGAGGAGGCATCGCCATCGTACACAAGAACACCATCCGCATCTCGACTAACTCCGACGAGACCTTCACCGCCGCCGAACACCTACACTTCCAGATACACACGGACCCCAAGACCACCCTCCGAGGCACCCTCATCTACAGACCCCCGGGACCACGCACACTATTCAGCGAAGACATCGCAGACTTCATCAGCCCGCACGCCATGCCCTCCGCCGACTACATCCTCCTAGGGGACCTCAACTTCCACCTGGAGAACAACAACGACAGAAACACCACCGCCCTGCTGGACAACCTCGCCAACCTCGGACTCAAACAACTGGTGAACACGCCCACCCACTACGCCGGCCACACGCTTGACCCCGTCTTCTCGTCCAGCAAGCACATCTCCTTCAGCCACGCCACCGGACTCCACTGGACCGACCACAGCTGCGTCCACTTCAGCTTCAGAAAGACTGCGACCCACCACCACCCGCAACAGGCTCCCCGCCGGAGCTGGAGCAAGATCACCGCCGAGCAGCTCACCGCCTCCCTCAGCCAGAACACACCCACCGACACAACGGACCCAAACGAAGCAGCCAGCAACCTCGCCAAGTGGCTGACCGCCTGCGCCGACGACCTCGCACCACTAAAAAACCCTCCCAGCAGACCCGGAAGCAAGAAAACCCCTTGGTTCACCAACGAACTCAAGGAATCCAAGAAGAACTGCCGCACTCTCGAGAAAACCTGGCGACTCGTCCAGACCACAGACAACAGGACCGCCCTCAAGCACGCCACCCGCAAACACCACCAGCTGATCCGTGCCACCAAGAAGTCGGCACTCAAAGAACGACTGGACAACAACGCCCATGACAGCAAGGAACTTTTCAGCATCGTCAAAGAGTTCTCCAACCCCAGCGCCGGAAACAACGACATCACCCCCTCGCAAGACCTCTGCAACTCACTCTCCGCGTTCTTCCACCGCAAGATCACCGACATACACAACAGCTTCGACGCACAAACAACGCACCCTACCGCCGAACCAATGCCCGCCACCACCACCCTCTGCAACTGGACCCCGATCAACACCGAAGACACCACCCGCACGATGAACTCCATCCACTCCGGATCACCAACCGACCCCTGCCCACACCACGTCTTCAACAAAGCCGACGCCACCATCGCACCCCATCTCCGGGACATCATCAACTCCTCCTTCCACACCGCCACCTTCCCGGAGAGCTGGAAGCACGCCGAGCTTACCGCCCTCCTGAAGAAACCAACGGCGGACCCCACCGACCTCAAGAACTACCGCCCCATCTCGCTCCTTCCGTTTCCGGCCAAAGTCATCGAGAAGACCGTCAACAGACAGCTTGCCGCCTTCCTCGAGACGAATGGATCCCTCGACCCCTCGCAGTCCGGGTTTCGGGCCAACCACAGCACCGAGACCGCCCTTATCGCAGCCACCGACGACATCAGAACCCTAACCGACAACGGGGAAACAGCTGCCCTCATCCTCCTGGACCTCTCCGCGGCGTTCGACACCGTCTGCCACCGCACCCTAGTGAAGCGCCTCAGCAACATCGGAATCCGAGAGAAAGCACTGGAATGGATCATCTCGTTCCTCGCCGGAAGAACCCAGAGAGTCCGCCTCTCCCCGTTCAGATCCGAAGCCACCGAAGTCATCTGCGGCGTTCCACAAGGATCCTCACTCAGCCCGACCCTCTTCAACGTCTACATGAGCCCCCTCGCAGCCATCGCACGCCGACACAACCTCAACATCATCTCCTACGCCGACGACACCCAGCTGATCCTCTCCCTCACCAACGACCCCACCACCGCCAGAGCCAACCTGCACGACGGGATGAGAGACGTCGCCGACTGGATGAGGAACAGCCGCCTTAAACTGAACTCAGACAAGACGGAAGTCCTCATCCTGGGCTCATCACCCTCCGCCTGGGACGACTCCTGGTGGCCCCCGGCCCTGGGCACCGCACCCAAGCCAACGGACCATGCACGCAACCTGGGCTTCATCCTGGACTCCTCCCTGTCGATGACCAGACAAGTCAACGCCGTCTCATCTTCATGCTTCAACACCCTGCGCATGCTCCGCAAGATCTTCAGATGGATCCCCACTGAAACCAGGAAGACCGTCACCCAGGCACTCGTCACCAGCCGACTGGACTATGGGAACACCCTCTACGCCGGAACCACAGCCAAACTTCAAAAGAGACTCCAGCGCATCCAGAACGCCTCCGCACGACTCATCCTGGACATCCCCCGACACAGCCACATCACCGTACACCTGAAAGACCTGCACTGGCTCCCCGTCAGCAAGAGAATCACGTTCAGACTCCTCACCCACGCACACAAGGCCCTCCACGACCTGGGCCCAAAGTACCTCAACGACCGCATGTCCTTCTACACGCCCACACGCCAGCTACGATCAACCAGCCACGCCTCGCCACCGTACCACGCATCCGCAGAACCACCGCCGGAGGAAGATCCTTCTCCTACCTGGCGGCCAAGACCTGGAACTCCCTCCCCACTCACCTTCGGCGAACCCAGGACCATCTCGCCTTCAGGAAGCAGCTCAAGACCTGGCTGTTCGAGCAGTAACTTACCCCCTCCCCCAGCGCCTTGAGACCCTCCCGGGTGAGTAGCGCGCTCTATAAATGCCGTGATTGATTGATTGATTGATTGATAGCAGATGAACACCTGTGGGAATGAGCCACAACCATTGTCAGCCAGAGGGAAAAAATAAAATACTCAATTCAAGACCAGGGAGGTCACTGTTCCTATAGGAAAGGTGGTGTCAAACCAAGGGGGACAGTCACCAAAACTGTTTCTTGTTGCCCTCACATATCCTTAGGGATGTCATGCTTCATCATCGGGCGGGTGCTACTCGTCGGGCCAGCGCTGCAATGCCTTACGGGTCCCCGAAGTGTCACTTTGGCGGAGATCTTTTTAGTTTGGTTGCCGTCAGATGAGTGCGAGGGTGTCCAAAGTGGGATGATGAGTGAAGTTTGGTGGCGGTGAATTAAAATTGACTACGCGATGTCAAACACATCTTTATTCTGTAGACTCCCCTGTCAGGATAAAAAACAAGGATTGTGAGTGCTACTTTAAGGGTCAATGATGGGCCCAAGTAGCTAGTGTGTTTCAATGTGGATCGTCAACATGTTTCGCACCTCTCTGGTCTATGCAAGATCCGCGGTGCTTCTTCAGGACCAAAGGAAATGTTGAAATAGTTTCCCGACTTTATATCAACATGATAGGTTCTCCCTATGTGGGTGTTACCTTTATGGTCTGTATATAGAGATTGTCCCACCGTGAAGGTGGGCAACCTAGCCTTCTGGGTAGAGGCAGGGGATGCGCACTCTATGCGGGGTGTCTGCAGTGCTCCTCGTGCAGTGCACCTACCCTGTCCCTTTGCTCGCCCGGGCAAAATACTCCCATGACTAAGGATTCCGCAGGAAGATACAGCAAGACTAGAGTATCAAACAGAACCATGACCAATGGCCTCCATAAGCATTTATCCAAACAAGGCACACCCATACAAGAATAAGGCAGGCAACAGGACAAAAGAAACAGACTGGAGCCCAGCTCCACACCACTAGCACAGACACTGTAGATATCAATGAGGTCGGCAATGCACATCGGCTGAGCCCCTCAACCTCAAGGTCAGAGTTTTGGATCGGGCGCTAGTGGAGGTTAATGCCTAGAAGATCACTAATTGCCAAAAAATATCTGGCTCCCACTAGAAATCAAGATTAGTAAAGTCAATATATCTTGCATTGGCTGCCAGCCTTTTGGCTTTGTCAATGTTTGCTTTTTTGCCATGGTTTTTGCAAATCTTCATTGTTGGGGAAACTGATGAGCTCTCATAAATCTAAAAACTAATTTGGTAAAAACAAAAACAATAAAAAAAAAACAGATTGGCAAGGTACTCCTTGGCACTTAAGGGAACTATTTTGTGAGTGGATGTACTCCTTGTGAAAGGCAAGGTTGAGGTCATCCACAGTGAGGTGAGCTAATGTCTGGTGTGGTCTGACCCACTGCCCCATGCTGTATGCAGTAGTAAGCGGAGGAAAAATGTGAGTGACATAATAACAGACCTATAGATGAAGAGGGCAGGCTGAAAGCCCCAATAAGTAAGCATATTATTCATATAATTTTAGTAAATTCAAAAGGTCTTGGCTAACGACAGACCTAATAATGAGGAAGTCATGACAGTCTCCACTAATACATAATATGTCTGCTATACCTTTGACTGTGAAAAAGGGTCTCAAGAGAAGTGGCAACTAAGCCGGAACTACATGACCCATGAACAAGAGCATCAGCCAGGTCCCAAAGGCAACATCAGCAAAAGAATGTCGAAAGCACCAGAGCCAAAACTGTAGCATCCATCCTGTGAAGAGTGTCTGAGTGGGAAAGAACCTGAATCTCCACAAATGGCAAGAATAGCAACATTCCTTCCCGAGACCCACTGATAAGAATGATGGAAGGCTAAACTTGACCTGGAAACAGTGTCCATGGTTTTTTCAGTGAATTTCAAAGGTTTTTTAAATGCTAATTTCTAACTATAACGTGCCTGAAACCTATGGTTCTTTCAGTGAATTTCAAAGGTTTTTTAAATACTAATTTCTATCTATAACGTCCCTGAAACCTATGGTTTTTCAGTGAATTTCAATGTTTTTTTTAATGCTAACTTCTAATTATAATGTTCATTTAACCTATAGTTTTTTCCCACACCCAAGAAGGACACAACACCCACTGCCACAACCCTCAGGACTTCCCCCCCATACCACCCCTCTCCCTACTGTAATTTTTTTTATTTGTTATTTAAACTATATAATGTCTTCTTGTTTTTTAAATATTAAACAACTACATACAGTATGAAAGGGAGCCCATCCCAGAGCCACATCTGAAGACCAACACATGTCATAGAACTACTGATCAAGCAGTTCCGACACCCAAGAACGCCACAACACCCACCACCACCCCCAGAACCCCCCCCCTACCACCGAGGCAGCGCAGAACAAGACAGCGAACTTTCCGAAAACGGCATGGTCCCTCAGCCACACAACAGCTGAATATTGGGACAGGTGTGAACAAACTATATGTGAAGGAAGAAATTCACCCATGTTTAACAATGCACACAATGCAAAGTGTAGCGGTGATAGCTGGACATATCTCAGTATGCAGAACACACACCTCTCCATGTGCACAAATACTACTGATGCATGTAGTGTTGTGGACAGTGGACCCAACCATATTACGTCAAACACCAGGGAAGATCTCAGTCATGTAACTGTGTCCCCCCCCCCTGTAAGCATAAGCGTAACCGGAGTGGGCTGGTCCGACGTACGCCACTTCAGCCTAGGAGTGTGAATAAATAGGCCGGAGCTCTGGGCGTGGTTCACTTGTGGGAACGCCAAAGCGTCTGCCAGGGCGGCGCCCCTCACCCTGCCACGAGGCCGCCGACGTGACCGCCATCCTCCTCAGCCGATCGCTGGCTTCCGCCACACAGGCCCCCAGCGGCACAGCACCGCGGACTTATGTCTGTACAAACTACTGCCTTCGATATACACTGCAGGCCCTTCCTGACTGCTGCCTCCGGCCTACACTGCGGTCAGTAGGGCTCACAATTCAGATGGAGTCGAGATTGCAGATGACGCAGTCCAGTAGGCAACAGACATTGCTCAAGTCAACAACACGTGCCTGTGGGCCCTTCCTCACCGCTGCCTCCTGCCTCCACTGCGGTGAGTAGGGCTCACAATTCAGAGCGACTCGCGATTGCAGATGACGCAGTCCAGTAGGCAACAGACATTGCTACCAGTGCGGCCAGACCGGACCACGCATCTTCGCTGACTGCGCACACGCTAAGTGCTTCAAGTACCACTAACTCTGTGCAGCTCAAGTCAACGCCACGTGGCTGTGGGCCCTTGATGACCGCTGCCTCCGGCCTACAATGCGGTTAGCAGGGCTAACAATTCAAGATTAGTGCAGATGCAAATTCTGTAAGAGAGTATAATCGGTTAAGAAGACTGTATGCTCCCAATCTGTGCAGCTCAAGTCAACGTCACGTGGCTGTGGGCCTTTGCTGACCGCTGCCTCCGGCCTACACTGTGGAAGACCGGCGACACATGGTGCCACTAACCCTGTTCAACACAAGCTGGCGACACGTGGTGCCACTAACCCTGTTCAACACAAGCCGCGACACGTGGTGCCACTAACCCTGTTCAACACAAGCCGGCGACACGTGGTGCCACTAACCCTGTTCAACACAAGCCGTGACACATGGTGCCACTAACCCTGTTCAACACAAGCCGCCGACAGGTGGTGCCACTAACCCTGTTCAACACAAGCCGATCCCACATGTGGAACTGTGTCCTGAGTCCTGAATGGCAGTGACCCCAAGTCCGTAGCAGCGACTTCAGCACCAGACTCCCTTCGATCAGTGAGGCATATTTCCATATGCAAGGCCGGCGACACGTGGTGCCACTAACCCTGTTCAACACAAGCCGATCCCACATGTGGAACTGTGTCCCGACTCCTGAATGGCAGTCACCCCAACTTCGTGGCCGCGACCACAGCACCAGACTCCCTTCGATTAGTGAGGCGTATTTGCATATGGAAGGCCGGCGACACGTGGTGCCACTGAACCTGAACTACACAGGCCGGTGGGGCCACCAACCTATGCACGTGGCTGTGGGCCCTTGCTCACCGCTACCTCTGGCCTACACTGTGGTCAGCAGGGCTCACAATTCAGATACAGTTGCGATTGCAGATGACGCAGTCCAGTAGGCAAGAGACATTGCTCCCAGTGCGGCCCGTCCGCACCAAGCAGCATCACAGGCTCATACATTCTCAATGCTTCTGGTGCCACTAACTGTGCACCTCAACTCAACGCCACGTGGCTATCGGCCCTTGCTGACCGCTACCTCTGGCCTACACTGCGGTCATCAGGGCTCACAATTAAAATTAAGTCTTGATTCATTAATTACAGAGTCCAGTAGGCAAGTAACTATCACAGGCCTAAAACCTACATAATATCCTTTTAGTATCCTTGCTTCAAGAACTTTTTTATATCAGTTATAGCTTTAGTACAATCACCAAATTCATCTTCAAGTGCAAACGAACACTCATTAGCAGTCTACACTGCGGGCTGCAGAGCTCGCAATTCGAATTTTGGACACGTGGTGCCACTAACCCTGTTCAACACAAGCCGTGACACGTGGTGCCACTAACCCTGTTCAACACAAGCTGGCGACACGTGGTGCCACTAACACTGTTCAACACAAGCCGATCCCACATGTGGAACTGTGTCCTGAGTCCTGAATAGCAGTGACCCCAAGTCTGTGGCAGCGACCACAGCACCAGACTCCCTTCAATCAGTTAGGCATATTTCCATATGCAAGGCCGGCAACACGTGGTGCCACTAACCCTGTACAACACAAGGTGCGACACGTGGTGCCACTAACCCTGTTCAATACAAGCCGATCCCACATGTGGAACTGTGTCCTGAGTCCTGAATGGCAGTGACCCCAACTTCGTGGCATCGACCACAGCACCAGACTCCCTTCAGTTTTATTTGTTGTTGTTTTGTTTAAATAAAATGTTTTATATGTAAATCTATACATGACTAAGATTCTTGTTTGTCCAACCGCACAGGGACAATTCCGGGCCCAAGAATGTTGTTGGGGGTATGTTGGTAATGTGGGAAGAGGGTGCGTTACCTGCTGATGTGGGGAGAGGCAGCGTGAAAGGGGTATCTCTCACAGAAAGAACTCCGGTATCTTTTCAGAAATGCCTCGGACAGATGCCAGCTGACGGACTGAATCACAAAATGGCTTTTCAATGCTTATGTAGTGTGACTTATGAACAGTTCGCACCCAGGCTCGCAGAGGGACAACTGCGGCCCGTCTGCTCGACTCACAGACGCAGTACTACGAGCCGTCCGCTCCCAAAGGAACAGCAGCGTAGTAGCTCGCAGAGGTACAGGCACAGCAGCGTACTAGCTCGCAAAGGTAGACAGCTGCGAGCCGACGGACTGGCTTCTAACGGCATAGCTGCGAAGTGGTGATGTTGGGCAGAGGGAGCGTGAAAGGGTTATCTCGCACAGACAGAGCTCCGCTATATTAAATTGCCCCCGGGACCCTTCTTTTATATTTTCACTCGATGCGAGAAAGCGACCAAGACCTTTCTCCCTACCAAATTTGGCGTAATTCCGTTCAGCAGTTTGACCTGTAGCCTTGTCTAAAGTTTCCTATGGAAAATCCATTGAGAAAACACGTTTTCACCCCCCCCACATAGCTACCTGTCGCAGGCGTACTCGCTGTTGGTGTGCAGGTCAGTGGTCTAGTTGTCAACATGTCACGGCCACTCCCTGAGGGCAGGTTTCCACACACACCACACCCATCCGGCACATGCGTCACAGGCCATGTGACCACACAAATATAATGGATCGACAACGTCACATCCTTTATTGCGGGTGACTGGATGGCGGACGCTCCACGGGTCTCAATCATAAAGAGTTCATGAAAAGTTGCGCAGAGGGTTAGTGCCACCCGAAGCTGATGTGGCCGTCAGGGGCCTACTACCACGTGGCGCGGACTTGAGTTGCACAGGGTAAGTGCCACCCGAAGCTGATGTGACCGTCAGAGGCCTACCACCACGTGGCGCGGACTTGAGTTGCACAGGGTTAGTCGCACCCTAAGTTGTATGGCCGTCAGCGGCCTACCACCACGTGGCGCTGACTTGCGTTGCACAGGGTTAGCGGCACCAAAAGCTGATGTGGTCTCCGCCATTGATGACTCAGGACTCAGCGACATGTGTGGGATCTGCTGGGCCGCGGAGCGGGTCCACATAATGTGCACCAAGCCATGGTGGTGGGACCGGGCCCTGGAGCTTTCACGGGCACGTGGAGTGCCCACTGGTAGACACTCCGGTGGCAGCAGGTAATTATTTGGTCATGGATGCGCAAGGGCGGCAGTGTCCCTCTCTCTCTCTCTCACTTCCCTCTCTTCACTCTCTCTCTCACTCTCTTCCTTCCTTTCCTTCTATCTCTCTCACTCTCTCTCCCTTCCTCACTCCCTTTCTTTCCTTACCTCTCTTTTTCTCTCTGGCTTTTTTTCCTTCTCTCTTTCTCTGTGTCTCACTCCTTTGATATGCGCATTACACACGTCCTTATTTTGTGCTTTATTTTCCAGGCTATGTCGTCGACATTCATGGACCCGACAGGAGTCTTCCGCCTTGTTGTTTTGTGTTAAGTTTGTTAAATTTAGTTTATCTTCTATATGTACGTAAACGGAAAAATAAAGTTTGGAGAAAAAAAAAATTCAATAAAGTTTTTGGTTGTTACTTAAGTGCTGTGTGACTCTTTCTCGTTCTTATTACTGTTATTTGGTGGTGTCCACCATGGTGTTAAATTTTGGGGCAATTATCACGGTGATGTCTGCAGTTTGCACCAGCTTCTGAATAGTGTGTTAGATTTATCTCAACTTTAGTTGCATTAAAGTACTGATAATGAGATGCAGAGTAGGCGTTCCCGTGCAAAAACACACGAGGTGCACCTTTGCGATTTATTCTAAATACTAAAATCCTGTATTGAATTGCACTGTGGTAGTGGGTGCATTTACAGTGTACACACAAAATCAATGAAGAAATCTCATTGTATTTATATTGATTGGGAATAGTGGGTCAGGTGCTGAATCTTGACGGGATACACTGCCCAGTTCGTTTATTTTTCTGTACACGAAAAAACCACATTACAACTTTCACAACAAAAGGCAAAAACTGCGATGCGAAACAAATTCCGGCGATAAGCCGCGTTAGCACCAGGGATTTTACACCTGCTTTCTGCTGGTGTTAAGCAGGACGACTACCTGCAGCATGAAAGGGAACACAGCCAAGAGCCACACCGGAACACCCACAGGTGCCATAGAGTCAATGAGCATGATACACGGATACCCATGAGGGCCACAACACTCATCGCAACAACCCCAGGACCGCCAACGCCCCCCGAACCCGCATCTGAGCAAGTGTGTCCGTGTGGTCATTGTGTTAGCATGATGGGCACGGGCCCTGCAACATCACAGTGTGCTGTCTTCAGCGGACGTTACCATGTCACCTCAGCGTTGGCAGTGAGCTTGGACATGTAGCTACGCACGTATCCTCCTGCATGCACAAGCAGCGTGTGCTGGTACGGCGTACACAGGTCAGTGCAGGGGTGTGCCTATCAGACAAGGGGAACGGGGTGTCTCGGACATGTCCGTGTGCAAGAAGTGCGGTAAGTGTGTCTCTGTGTTCTGGTGTGGTCGCCACAAGGGCCGCACCAGTCGATGTTGTAAAGTGGCATGCACCACCTCCAAACGGCAGTGTCACGGTGTGATTGGAATGCCGCAGGACATGCACGAATAGGCATTACAATGGTGTGCCGTAGGAGTGCACAGGATACAACAGCGCAGCGCACAAAGTGTGGGGGCTCGTGGGAGGGAGGAGCAGCTGTTTGGCAATGTAACAAACAGTGAACCCGCCCATGTGCCACGTGCTGGGCATCTCATCCATGATGACCAGGGTCGCAGACATCCCACAACACCCACGACCGGCCTTTGTACACATCCTGTATGAATGCAGCTGGAGAAGTTACTGTAGGGATGAAAGGTTCTTTGTCTGAGCTATCTTGCGCTAACACATCTGCTGCTCCGAGAAGGAACTTGCAAGTGGCCAGCCCCCCCTGACAGATACGATAATATTTGCATCCGTCTCCCACACTACGCACTGCCCGATTTGAGAACGAGTACACATCCCACACTCAAAAGTCCTTCGTCGTAGTTAGCTTGCGTGAAATGGCCTTCACACATACTCCCACCACACCCCTGCCCTGCACCCATTGCACACAGACCCGGCTCATTGCACCAAGCTGTGCCATTTCATCCACAAGACTGGCACACGGCAAGCCAGTGCAGCTACAAGCAGAGCCACTGACGCAATGGCAGGGCATCCCGAACACATGGTCGACTCCATTCACGTCCACCTATACCTTGCACGTCTGCTGCATGTCCTGGGTGCACTGCCTTTGGCAGTGCTGCGGATCACTTACCGGCTGAGCTTCCGCATTGCGGACGTCACCTGCGTTCAACCTGTATTGCAATGTCGCACGTGCCTATCCGAGTGGTGCATGGACGTGTGCCTCTCCAACGTGTGCGTAGCTGACATGGATTACGACGGGTGTGTGCGCCCCTGTTGGCCCACGACCAGGAGTGTCATGGTGATGCCCGTTTATGGCATGCATGGATGTTTGGCATGCATGTTGGGAACTGGGCCTGGGAGATTGCACGTGTCGTAGTATGCACTGAGCAAATTGACCCACTTCCCGATTCTGCTTTGGTGCACATTGGGTACAGTAGTTGGAGTCAGCACATCTGTCCCAGTCAGCTGATGGATTACGTCGACGACATGTCAAATATTGTGGCCAACCATCACTCATTAGAGATAGTGGCACTCGCGTTCATGGACCAGTGACAAGGTACCTGCAACCACGACTCGATGTGCCACATTGCACGTGTCCCGCCGCATCATTGCACGTTGTGCATCTGGTCACATATCCCAAGACGACAGTGGACATGGCTGCATTAGTGTCGACTCATGTCCGAGGCGCGGACAACCAACGCTGCTTGACACTGACGTGTGTTGGTGATGGACTACCCCGAGGTGAACATGGACGTTTTCCTACGTTCCTTATTCAGGCATGCTGCTGCATTTGTCTGCATATCGTGGCACTACTCTTGGCCGTACTGACACGCACTTTTTTTTATAAAGTTTCCACATTTTCACTTGTCTCCAAATGTGTTGTGTCTTCATTTGTATGCCAATGTGTGTGTCACGGACTCTCTGGCTGCCTGTCATACGTGAATTGCTACCCCATCCGGACTGTGGGTTTGTACTTATGCGTTCTCATGTGCCTGTTTCGTACTGACGCTTTTGGACGTTTATCCGCCACAGGCGAGTGCATTTGTGTCCTGTGTTAGATTGTGCGAATGTTTGTGTTTGGACAACATTGTGTTGGATGTTGGTGTGCTCTGCTTCCTATGTGTGTGTGCTGCATTCTGTGTGAGATGTCCCTTCATGTGAGGTATTGTTCACCCTTCTCCCTTTCAGGCAGTGTGGTTTTCACTTCTGTGCTTGTTCAGTGGTGTGATGTTGGTGGGTTGTGTGACTTGTGCTCCTTGTTGGTGTGTTTCATTTTAGCCATGGTTTGCCTGTAGTTGTGCTGTACTTAATTGTGCATGTGTGCCATTGTGCCCATCTCCCACCCGTCCCCCCACTCCCTGCTTGTTCCTCTTCCTGGTGCTGTTGTGTCTGTAATTTTGTTACTCCACACATAAATACACGTAAAGAACAAATTAGAATAGTTCCTTGATTCTTTTAGATTGCAAAACTTCTCTCTATTGGTTATTTTTGAATTTTTCATATAAACAGTTTCTTTAATATTCAAGGACACATAGAAGTCAGAAGTGCAACGTATTCTATCAACACACTTTCTAGAACATTCTACAACACGTGCAGGTTAAAAGTTCATCAATTTTTTTGAACCTAACAATATTTTTTTGCAACATTTTCTTGAACATTTAACGGCACGTGCAGGTTAAAAGTTCACAATTGTTTTAAGTTCGAACAGTGCCTTCCAAATGCAAGTAGCAGGTGTGGTTGAGTTGACCAAATTTTATCCTATCATATGTACTCCACGTTTAAACTGCTTTTTCTTAACCAATCACAAAGATGCTTTTCCACAAAACGAATGTGCACCCTACTTTTAAAAAACAATGCTTTTTATCTCCCAATCAGTTATCGTTTTGAATGAGAAAAAAGTAGTTCCCCACCTTTAAACATATCTCTTATTCTACGAACGGACTGCATGAGCTACAGACATCTATCCATACTTCCCAGCCATACCTTCAAAATGCTAGTGTGGATCGTAGGACATAGCTATGTTTTCTGGTGCAAGAGGTATGCAGAACAGAGACGTATTGACTTAGACCTAGGTTTACAAAATGTGGACATTAAATGGTTTGGACAGAGAGGATTGAAGTGGCACCAATTGTTGCCTTTGGTTAAAACCTGTTTGCATTTCCAACACCCTGACCTCATGATTGTGCACTGTGGTGGAAACGACCTAGGCACATTGACTGGTGTAGGTTTGGAAATGCTAATGAAAGACACCTTTCGACAATTGATGTTGCTTTTGCCTCAAACTGTCTTTGTATATTCCAATATATGCCAAAGACAGAAGTGGAAATGGTCAAACCAATTTTGTCCTCAGATTGAAAAATCTAGGAAGAATGTCAACAAAGATGTGTCTGCATACCTCAGAGATCATAGAATGGGGTCGATCTACAACAACAACATACGTTTTGATATGGCTGATATCTACAGAAGTGATGGAGTACACTTCACAGATCAGGGAAATCGAGTTTTTCTGAATAACCTGAAGCTGTGCATCCGCACTTATATGTGCAAAAACAACAGTTGATGGACAGAATGCAGAACAATGTCATACATTCACCCCAGTACAGAGATCTGGGCCTAAATCCATCGTTTTTTTGCTCACCATGCCATTCCAGTTTGAACCCAGCCATATGCAAATCAGTCTTGACCCTGTGCCTCATGGGAACAGTCCAGCCCGAACTGCCAAGCCAGGTCCTCCCTGGACTGGAAACAAGCATCCTAGGACCGGTTTCGGGGTTTCACCCCTCTTCAGCCAGGATAGCTTGATTCCAGTGGCATGGAGAGCACGGGACCCACGTCTGGGCATACCCGTCCCACTCGGGGTGACAAATGCAAAAACAACAGTTGATGGACAGAATGCAGAACAATGTCATACATTCACCCCAGTACAGAGATCTGGGCCTAAATCCATCGTTTTTTGCTCACCCAGCCATATGCAAATCAGTCTTGACCCTGTGCCTCATGGGAACAGTCCAGCCCGAACTGCCAAGCCAGGTCCTCCCTGGACTGGAAACAAGCATCCTAGGACCGGTTTCGGGGTTTCACCCCTCTTCAGCCAGGATAGCTTGATTCCAGTGGCATGGAGAGCACGGGACCCACGTCTGGGCATACCCGTCCCACTCGGGGTGACAAATGCAAAAACAACAGTTGATGGACAGAATGCAGAACAATGTCATACATTCACCCCAGTACAGAGATCTGGGCCTAAATCCATCGTTTTTTTGCTCACCATGCCATTCCAGTTTGAACCCAGCCATATGCAAATCAGTCTTGACCCTGTGCCTCATGGGAACAGTCCATCCCGAACTGCCAAGCCAGGTCCTCCCTGGACTGGAAACAAGCATCCTAGGACCGGTTTCGGGTTTCACCCTCTTCAGCCAGGATATCTTGATTCCAGTGGCATGGAGAGCACGGGACCCACGTCTGGGCATACCCGTCCCACTCGGGGTGACAAATGCAAAAACAACAGTTGATGGACAGAATGCAGAACAATGTCATACATTCACCCCAGTACAGAGATCTGGGCCTAAATCCATCGTTTTTTTGCTCACCATGCCATTCCAGTTTGAACCCAGCCATATGCAAATCAGTCTTGACCCTGTGCCTCATGGGAACAGTCCAGCCCGAACTGCCAAGCCAGGTCCCCCTGGACTGGAAACAAGCATCCTAGGACCGGTTTCGGGGTTTCACCCCTCTTCAGCCAGGATAGCTTGATTCCAGTGGCATGGAGAGCACGGGACCCACGTCTGGGCATACCCGTCCCACTCGGGGTGACAAATGCAAAAACAACAGTTGATGGACAGAATGCAGAACAATGTCATACATTCACCCCAGTACAGAGATCTGGGCCTAAATCCATCGTTTTTTTGCTCACCATGCCATTCCAGTTTGAACCCAGCCATATGCAAATCAGTCTTGACCCTGTGCCTCAGCATTCCGTCCATCAATTGTTTTTTTTGCATTTGTCGCCCTAAGTGGGAAGGGTATGCCCAGACGTGGGTCCCGTGCTCACTACACCACTGGATTCAAGCTAGCCTGGCTGAAGAAGGGTGATGCCCTGAAACCAGTCCCAGGATGCTTGTTTCCGGTCCAGGGAGGACCTGGCTTGGCAGTTCGGGCTGGACTGTTCCCACAAGGAACAGGGTCAAGACTGATTTGCATATGGCTGGGTCCAAACTGGGGTGGTGTGGTGAGCAAAAGAATGATGGATTTAACCCAGATCCTTGTGACTGGGGGTGAATGTTTGCATTGTCCAGCATTCCGTCCATCAATTGTTTCTTTTGCATTTGTCGCCCTAAGTGGGAAGGGTATGCCCAGACGTGGGTCCTGTGCTCACTACACCACTGGATTCAAGCTAGCCTGGCTGAAGAAGGGTGATGCCCTGAAACCGGTCCCAGGATGCTTGTTTCCGGTCCAGGGAGGACCTGGCTTGGCAGTTCGGGCTGGACTGTTCCCACAAGGAACAGGGTCAAGACTGATTTGCATATGGCTGGGTCCAAACTGGGGTGGTGTGGTGAGCAAAAGAATGATGGATTTAACCCAGATCCTTGTGACTGGGGGTGAATGTTTGCATTGTCCAGCATTCCGTCCATCAATTGTTTCTTTTGCATTTGTCGCCCTAAGTGGGAAGGGTATGCCCAGACGTGGGTCCCGTGCTCACTACACCACTGGATTCAAGCTAGCCTGGCTGAAGAAGGGTGATGCCCTGAAACCGGTCCCAGGATGCTTGTTTCCGGTCCAGGGAGGACCTGGCTTGGCAGTTCGGGCTGGACTGTTCCCACAAGGAACAGGGTCAAGACTGATTTGCATATGGCTGGGTCCAAACTGGGGTGGTGTGGTGAGCAAAAGAATGATGGATTTAACCCAGATCCTTGTGACTGGGGGTGAATGTTTGCATTGTCCAGCATTCCGTCCATCAATTGTTTCTTTTGCATTTGTCGCCCTAAGTGGGAAGGGTATGCCCAGACGTGAGTCCCGTGCTCACTACACCACTGGATTCAAGCTAGCCTGGCTGAAGAAGGGTGATGCCCTGAAACCGGTCCCAGGATGCTTGTTTCCGGTCCAGGGAGGACCTGGCTTGGCAGTTCGGGCTGGACTGTTCCCACAAGGAACAGGGTCAAGACTGATTTGCATATGGCTGGGTCCAAACTGGGGTGGTGTGGTGAGCAAAAGAATGATGGATTTAACCCAGATCCTTGTGACTGGGGGTGAATGTTTGCATTGTCCAGCATTCCGTCCATCAATTGTTTCTTTTGCATTTGTCGCCCTAAGTGGGAAGGGTATGCCCAGACGTGGGTCCCGTGCTCACTACACCACTGGATTCAAGCTAGCCTGGCTGAAGAAGGGTGATGCCCTGAAACCGGTCCCAGGATGCTTGTTTCCGGTCCAGGGAGGACCTGGCTTGGCAGTTCGGGCTGGACTGTTCCCACAAGGAACAGGGTCAAGACTGATTTGCATATGGCTGGGTCCAAACTGGGGTGGTGTGGTGAGCAAAAGAATGATGGATTTAACCCAGATCCTTGTGACTGGGGGTGAATGTTTGCATTGTCCAGCATTCCGTCCATCAATTGTTTCTTTTGCATTTGTCGCCCTAAGTGGGAAGGGTATGCCCAGACGTGGGTCCCGTGCTCACTACACCACTGGATTCAAGCTAGCCTGGCTGAAGAAGGGTGATGCCCTGAAACCGGTCCCAGGATGCTTGTTTCCGGTCCAGGGAGGACCTGGCTTGGCAGTTCGGGCTGGACTGTTCCCACAAGGAACAGGGTCAAGACTGATTTGCATATGGCTGGGTCCAAACTGGGGTGGTGTGGTGAGCAAAAGAATGATGGATTTAACCCAGATCCTTGTGACTGGGGGTGAATGTTTGCATTGTCCAGCATTCCGTCCATCAATTGTTTCTTTTGCATCCGCACTTATATGTAGCTCCAACTAATAAACACAAGGGCTCTTTTTAGAGCCGTCTTATATTCCCAATATCGGTTCGCAGAGTGACAGCTGCGATCCGGCTAGCACAGGGAGACCTGCGGGCCGTCGGGCAGGCTCGCAGAGGGAGAGCTGCGGCCCGTCGGCTCGACTCGCACAGGGAGAGCTACGGGCCGTCGGCTCGCAAACGCACACCAGCGTGCTGGCTCGCAGAGGGAGAGCTCGGGTCTAACTCGCAAGGGGACACCAACGGGCCAATGGCCCTGCTAGCAGAGACACACCTATCACCTAACAGACTGGCTCGCACATGTACAGCTAGGGACACGACAGCTCGCAGACCTGCGAACTGACGGACTGGTACTGTTTTATGCTTTAGGGTAGTACAGTGGTGTTTGTGTTCTGTAGGGGGTTCGTGCTGGAGGTAGCATTTTAGGGTTTAAGGTAGTGCAGTGGTGTTTGGGTAGTGTAAGAATCGTGCTGGAGGTAGTGTTTTAGAGTTTACGACAATGCAGTAATGTTTGGGTAGTGTAAGGGGTCATGCTGGGAGTACTGTTTTGGGGTTTAGGGTAGTGCAGTGGTGTTTGTGTAGTGTAGGGGGTCATGCTGGGAGTAGTGTTTTAGGGTTTACAGCAGTGCAGTGGTGTTTGGGTAGTGTAGGGGGTCATGCTGGGAGTAGTGTTTTAGGGTTTACGACAATGCAGTGGTGTTTGGGTAGTGTAGGGGGATGTGCTGGGGGTAGTATTTTAGGGTTTAGGGTAGTGCAGTGGTGTTTGGGTAGGGGGTCGTGCTGGGGTAGATTTAGGGTTTAGGGTATTGCAGTGGTGTTTGGGTAGTGTAGGGGATCGTGCTGGGGGTAGTGTTTTAGAGTTTACGACAGTGCAGTGGTGTTTGGGTAGTCTTTGGGTAGTGTAGGGGATCGTACCGACAGACTGACTCACAGAGCTCCGAGCCGACGGACGGCCTTCTAAAGGCATAGCCGCGACCTGGTGATATGAAGAGAGGCAGCGTGAAAGGCATATCTCACACAGACACAGATGCCAGTGTTGCCTCACAGAGGTAAAGCTACGAACCCGATGGCTTCTACACGGAGAGATGCGAGCTGACGGAGTAAATCACAAAATGGCTGGCAACACTTCCTGGTTTCAACCATTCACATCCAATAAGCCGCAAGCTGGTGCTTGTAACCCCTCAGCCAATCACATGTCAGAATTCTCAAATATCGATATCAGTAAAATTTGATATTTCTCAAAAACTACTGAATGGATTTACACCATTTAAACAAAAGCGTGCTTTCTGGACCATCACCTTTCTCCCTGCCAAATTTGGCGTAATTCCGTTCAGCAGTTTCACCTGTAGTCTTCTGTAAAGTTTTGTATGGAAATTGCATGCAGAAAACACGTTTTAGGACCCTCTTTTTTCTCAGCCCCTCCTACACCATTCACCCCCAAACTTTCAATATAAGAGCTAATCAAAAAAAGAGAAACTTTTTCGATAATTTCATAAAGATTCGTCAAATGAAGCCAAACTTACAAGCACATAGAAGGCTCCAGAAGGGGGGCCGCGCAACCCCCTCTGAACATGAGTGAAGCCCCGGGGCTGCGCGGACCCCAGCGCACCCCCGCAACCCCTGCGAGCCCCTGCTATTATTTTTTAAGAAATACCCCCGGAACCTAGCCCACCCAAGGGCCTCATTAAAATGAAACGCGAGAACCCGCGACCCCAGCGCGAATTTTTGCAGATTTTTTTTTTTTAATGATTTTTTGGGCCCTGGGGGTCCTTCTGGGACCCCCTGAGCAGGCCTAGAGGTCAGGGTTTTCCTACCCTGCCCCCTTCTCTTGTTTTATACCTTTGTTTCTCCGTTTTCGGGTGACTCGCTTCTACCGAGCCACAAGATGGCTGCCAACACTTCCTGGTTTGGACTACTAGCAGCCAATCACAGTGAAGCTCGCCCAGATATCGAAGCTTTTATTTTTCTAATTTCTCAGCAACTACTGAACGGATTTACACCATTTTTAAAAAGGTCGCTTTCTGACCCAAGCACACCTTTCTGCCAAATTTGGAGTAATTCCGTTCAGTAGTTTCGGCTGTAGCCTTGCACAAAGTTTCCTATGGGAAATTGATTTTTTGACTCTTATTTTTTGAATTTCTCAAAAACTACTGAACGGATTTACACCATTTAAAAAAAAGGTCACTTTCTGAACCAAGCTCTACCTTTTTGCCAAATTTGGGGTAATTCCGTTCAGCAGTTCGGGCTGTAGCTCGTCGCAAAATTTCCTATGGAAATTAACATGGAGAAAACGAGTTTTGGGACCCCCCTTTTTTCTCAGCCCCCGCTTGACGAATCACCCCCAAACTTTCAGGATAGGAGCTGACCTGGATAGACTTTTTGTTTGGACAATTTCAGGAAGATTCGTCAAACGACGCGAAAGTTATTAGCAAATCAAAAAATGCTTTTCCTATGGAAACTAGGTTCTAACTATAACTACCTACTGTCGACCGCCAGTAGGTAATATACATATATATATACATAAACATATATACATATATATACATATATATATATATATATAATAACTACTGGCGGTTGCCAGTAGATGGTTATAGTTACAACCTAGTTTCCATAGGAAAAGCATTTGTATTTACTTGCCTATATCTTTGCCATCATTTAACGAATCTTCCCGAAATGTTCTCAAAAAAGTGTGCCGGTGATTCTTGTAGTGCATGAAAAGTTTTGGGTCGATTCATCAAGCGGGGGCAGAGAAAAAGGGGGGTCAAAAATTTTGCGTTTCCCATGTTAATTCCCAGAGGACGTTTAGAAATGTCTACAGCTCGAACTGTTGAACGGAATGACACCAAATTTGACAGAAAGGTAGATTTTTATCCAGGGAAGTGGCTTTTTGTGATTTGGTGTGAATCTGTTCTGTAGTTTTAGAGATATTAACTGAAATCCAAATTTTGATGTATAGGGACGCAAAGGATCCACCACCCGTCCCGCTCTCATGCTGAGATCTGATTGGCTGCCAACACTTCAAACCAGGAAGTGTTGGCCTCCATCTTGGGACTCAGCTTGCGCCGAGTCCCATAAAAAATGTAAAAAAAAACAGAAAAGGGGCAGGGTAGGAATACCCTGACCCGCTAGGCCTCTTGGGGGGGGTCCCACAAGGGCCAAAAAAGCAGTTGTTTTGTTTAATTTTTTGCAGGATCCACGTTGGAGTCACAGCTCCCACCAAATTTTTTTTAAAAAGAAGAGCAGGCTCCCGAGCTTCTTTAGTAATCGCCCCCTGGGTGTGCCAGGACCCAGGGGCATTTTCAAAATAAAGGTGGGTGGGGCGCTTGGGGCCCCCCTCCTGTGGTTTTTTTTGCCCCAGGGCCCACCCCCCACAAGGCTTATTTATCATTAAAAGGGAGGGCCTCTCGGATCCCCAGGTCCCTGAGGACCACCACATTCCAAAAATAGATTGGGGGGCCTCGTTGACACCCTCATGCCCCGGGGACTGCCAGCTCACGGGGCTTATGCATTGTTTTGGGGGGCCTCTCAAGCCCCCCGGCCTGTGGTTTACCAGCTCCCCAGAGCCATTTCCAATTTTAATGGAAGGCCCTCAGGGACCCCCCTGGGGACCACCACCTCCCCGGGGCCACCTTCTTTTTTTAAAATTGAGACAAGGGCCGTGCGGCCCCCCTCCCGGGCCGTTCTAGGCCCCGGGGACCACCACCTCTCCAGGGCAGGCCCTACAAGAAGAAAGGAGGGGTGCCGAGCAGCCCCCTCCTGGAGCCTTAGATGGCCCTGTGGACCGCCACCCCCAGGGCTGGCTCCTGCTATGTCCCAAGGTGCCCACCCCAGGACATAGCTGTTTGCTGTTGCTTGGCAGGAACTTTACAGCTCCCACCAAGCCACAGCAAACACTTCCCTTCCAGCAAGCAAGAGCATTGAAAATGCTCTCGCTTGCTGGAAGCAGAGGAGAATTGCTTTCAGAAACAGGGAGCTGCTTTTCCAGCAGCTCCCTATGTGTGAAAGCAATGCTGGGTCTCTCTGGAGGCAGGGAGCCGGCAGGGACCACTGGGGCATTCTGGCTTCCCCCGCAGTCCCAATGAAGACTGGGTGCCCTGGGGGCACCCAGCAGACATGGCTGGGCCCCGTGGGATGGGGTCCACGGGTGGGAAATCGGCCCAGAGAGGGGAGCCGCGCCACCCTGCCCCAATTTTGTATATTTTAAATAAAAGGCCGGGCCTTGGGGATGGGATCCCTGGAGCTGAAATTGGCCCAGGGAGGGGGGCCAAGTGGCCCCTCTCTTATAACAAATAGGCCGGGCCCCAGGGGATGGGGTCCCCATGGCCAAAATCAGCCCGGGGGGGGGGGCGTGCATCCCCATCTCCTACTACTAGCAAAAAAAAATAATAATAAAAAGGCCAGGCCCTGGGGGACAGGGTCCCCGGGGATGAAATGGGGTCAGGGAGGAGGGGTGGCACAGTTCCTCCCCATTCCAAAAAGGCCTGGCCCCGGGGGATTGGGTCCCCGGGGCCGAAATGCAGCCCCCCTCCCCTAATAAAAGATTATAAAAAGAAACAAACGGACGGCCAGAGGAAGTCGCGGGAGGCCCCGCTACCTTTCTCCACCACTCTGCAAATGCGCCTCCTGCCATACTACTGGTTGGGGGAGGAAGTCCCCTTGGATGCTGAGGGTCCTTGGGGGCCAACAACCCTTCCTGTTACTTTCAGTATGTCCCACACAGCAGGATTGCTGAGAGGTCGTCGAAGGCCACGCCCCTTTTCTCAAACGCTCTGCAAACGCACCTATTGGCGCACTACTGGTTGGGGGATGAAGTCCCCTTGGATCCTAAGGGACCTTGGGGGCCAACAACCCCTCCTGATACCTCCAGTAAGTCTCACACAGCGGGATTGCTTAGTGGTCATCGAAGGCCACGCCCCCTTTCTCCACCACTCTGAAAATGTGCCTCCTGCCACACTACTGGTTGGGGGAATGAAGTCCCATTGTATGCTGAGGGTCTTTGGGGGCCAAGAACCCCTCCTGTTACCACCAGTAAAACCACACTGCGGGATTGAGTGAGAGCTGGTAGGAGGCTCTGCCCCCTTTCTCCACCACTCTGAAAACGCACCTCCTGGTGCACTACTGGTTGGGGAATAAAGTCCCCTTGGATGCTGAGGGTCCTTGGGGGCGAACAACCCCTCCTGTTATCTCCAGTAAGTCCCAAACAGCGGGATTGCTGAAAGCTCGTGAGAGGCCCTGCCCCCTTTCCCCATCACTCTGCAAACGCACCTCCTGGCACACTACTGTTTGGGGAATGAAGTCCCCTTGGATGCTGAGGGTCCTTGGGGGCCAAGAACCCCTCCTGTTACTTCCAATAAGCCCCACACAACGGGATTACTGAGAGCTGCTCGGAGGCCGGCGCCCTTTCCCTACAACTCTGCAAACGTGTCTAGTAGTTAAAAAAACACAGAAATTCACATAAAAAGCAAAGGTTACAGGGACGTTACAGTTAGGAAATAGAATTTAAAAAACCTAAGAAATTCACTTTAAAAAACCAAAGGTTACAGGGATAATGTTCTTCCGAAATAGAATTTAAAAAACCTTAGAAATTCACTGAAAAAAACAAAGGTTACAGAGACGTTATAGTTATGCTCAGATTTCACTCATATGAAACCATAGAAATTCAGCAGTTATAGTTACCTGAGCTAACTATAACTTATGCCCCGCAATGCAGTGACATTACTGATGACATCTCAAATGAATTACTGATGACATCATCCACAGAACCACTCACACTCACAACCCCATACAACCTCTCATACACCCACTCACCCACGCAACCACTCATATACCCATTCACAGACCTATACAAGTACTCATGCACCCACTCACTCATGCATAGAGCCACTCACACACCCACTCACTCACTCATGCAGCCACTCACACGACCACTCACTTACCCATACAGATACTCACATACCCACTCACTTACTCATACAGATACTAACACATGTACTCAGTCACCTAAACAGTCACTTAGGCAACCACATAGTCTCCTATAGAGCCTTTGTCACGCTCACTTACTCACCCATACAGCCACTCATACACCCACTCACTCACTCATACAGACACTTACACAACCACTCACTTACCCATACACCCACTTAGACATCCATACAGCCAGTCATGTACCCTCTCACTCACCCATACAGACACTAATGCACCTGCTCACTCACCCATATGGCCACTCGTGCACTCTCATTCACCATTTACAGCTGCTTACACGTGCACTCACTCACCCATACAGCCTCTCACACAACCACTCACTTATTCATACAGCCACTGACACACCCACTCACTCATACAAAAACTCACAGACCCACTCACTCATCAATAGAGTCTCTCACATACCCTCTCACTCATCCATACACCACTTACATACCCACTCACTCACCTATTCAGGCACTCACACAGCCACTTACTCACCCATACAGCTACACATACACCCACTCACACACGGATACACACAATTACACAGACACTGACATATTCTATGTTTTAAAATAGAATCACTCATTAGTAGTACACAAACTAAATTAATTGAACTTTTGTGGTACCTTAGTATATATGTTTAACACTCAGAAACTTTTACAAAGCACTCTAGATGATGTCATGAGTGATGTCATTTGAAATGTCATCAGTGATGTCATGAGTGATTTCACTGACCATGTCATGAGTAATGTAATATGTGAGGTCATAAGCAGTGTATTGTAGGGGCGTAAGTTATAGTTAGCTGAGGTAACTGTAACTGCTGAATTTCTATTGTTTTATATGAGTGAAATATGAGAGTAACTATAACGTCTCTGTAACCTTTGTTTTTTTCAGTATATATATACATATATATATTTTAGTTTTTCTTTGTGTGTTTGTGTATTTTATATATAAACCATAGGTTTCAGGGACGTTATAGTTAGAAATTAGCATTTAAAAAACCTTTGAAATTCACTGAAAAAACCATAGGTTTCAGGGACGTTATAGTCATCAGTGATGCCATTTGAGATGTCATCAGTGATGTCAATGACCATGTCATGAATGATGTAATATGTGACGTCATCAGCAGTGCATTGCGGGGGCGCGAGTTATAGTTAGCTCAACTAACTATAACGGCCGAATTTCTCTGGTTTTGTATGAGTGAAATGTCCAACTAACTATAACGTCCCTGAAAACTATGTTTTTCTCAGTGAATTTCAAAGGTTTTTTAAATGCTAATTTCTAACTATAACACGCAGAAAGAAGCAACAGAGGTGCCAAAACACGCAAGAGAGGTGCAGAAAGAAGCAAGTGAAGTGCAGAAAGAGGCAAGAGAGGTGCACAAAGAGGCAACAGAGGTGCAGAAAGAGGCAGGAGGGGTGCAGAACGAAGGAAGAGAAGTGCAGAAAGAGGCAAGAGAATTGCTGAAAGAAGCAACAGAGGTGTGGAAAGAAGCAAGAGAAGTGCTGAAAGAGGCGCAAAGGGTGCAGAAAGAGCAATAGAAGTGCAGAAAGAACCTACAGAGGTACAGAAAGAGGCAAGAGAGGAGCAGACACAGGCAAGAAAGGTGCAGAAAGAGGGAACAGGGGTGTAGAAAGAGGCAAGAAAGGTGCAGAAAGAGAAAAGAGGGGTGCAGAAAGAGGCAAGAGGGGTGCAGAAAGAAGCAAGAGCAGTGCAGAATGAACCAACAGAGGTGCAAAAAGAGGCAAGAGGAGTGCAGAAAGAGGTAGGAGAGGTGCACAAAGAGGCAAGAGAGGTACAGAAAGAGGCAGGAGGGGTGCAGAAAAAAGGAAGAAAAGTGCAGAAAGACGCAAGAGAATTGCTGGATGAAGCAACAGAGGTGTAGAAAGAAGCAAGAGAAGTGCAGAAAGAGGCAAGTGAGGTGCAGAAAGAAGCAAGAGCAGCACAGAAAGAACCAACAGAGGTGCAAAAAGAAGCAAGAGCGGTACAGAAAAAGGTAGAAGAGGTGCACAAAGAGGCAAGAGAGGTTCAGACAGAGGCAGTAGGGGTGCAGAAAGAAGGAAGAGAAGTGCAGAAAGAAGCAACAGTGGTGCTGAAAGAGGCGCAAAGGGTGCAGAAAGAGCAAGAGAACTGCAGAAAGAACCAACAGAGGTACAGAAAGACGCAACAGAGGAGCAGAAATACGCAAGAGAGGTGCAGAAACAAGTAAGAGAAGTGCATAAAGAAGCAACAGAGATGTAGTAAGGGGGAAGTGGGGTGGAGAAGGAGGCAAGAGGGATACAGAAAGAAACAAGAGTGGTGCAGAAAGAGGGAAGAGGGTGCAGAAAGAGGGAAGAGTGGTGTGAAAGAGGCATGAGGGTTCCAGAAAGAAGCAACAGAAATGTAGAAAGAGGCAAGAGAGGCGCAGAAAGAAGCAAGAGTGGTTTATACACCATTAGTACCAATTTAATACCCACAATTAGCAATAAGTAACAGGTGACCATTCTAGGTTTGCACAGGGCCTTCCACCACGCTTTAACACTTGTCGCTTCATTTTTGGTAACGTTTGAGCCGTTTGAGCTAGAAACAATGTTTTTTTTGTTCAAATCTGCAGATTATGCAGCAGATGATGGATTTTTTTAAATTTATTTATTTGAGTTTTATATAGCGCTGGCTAGACCCGGAGGTATCAGAGCGCTTTACATAAGGTTCCACAGAATTACAAAATTACATCAGTTACAAGTTACATCAGTTACAAGAAAACATTTCAAGAGCGTCGGAAGACGAAATAAATAGAGCTTAGAAGGGTAAGGGGGTAGGGTAAAGGTGTAGGAGGGAGAAAGGATGGAGATAGGATGGATGGAGAGACGAAGGAGAGTCTGCCCAAAGTCCGGCTGGGTAGGTGACGGCCGAGAGGGAAGTCCACAGCCCATCTCCTCTATAGCTATCAGGTAGCTCCACCGGGCATCAGTCAAGCGGCTAGGTCTCAATGAGAAAACAATTAGAGAGCAAAGAGGAGGGATAAATGGAGCGTAAAGGAGAAAGTGGGTGGAGTAAAGGGGTAGGAGGGAGAGTACGACGGAGAGACGAAGTAAGGTCTGCCCATTGTCCGGCTGGGTAGGTGACGGCCGATGGGGTAGTCCACAGCCCATCTCCTCTATAGCTATCAAGTAGCTCCACCGGGCATCGGCCAAAAAGCTAGGTCTCCACGGTCAGAGGTAGGTTCACAGATTCGGTATCCTGAAGGGTAGGCCGGATGGGGGGATGTGTTAGAGGTCTGGTCGAAGTCTGTTTTTTTTTCAGAGGAGTAGCACGACGTGGTAGGGAACACTGTGGCAGCCATTTTGGGGTCAGGCAACGAATTCTGACCTTGGAGTTAGAAACAGCCGGTTCCCATTTTAGTCTTTTGCTCGAGGGGGGGTGTTTGTTGTGCAATGGAGCAGCTTGAGGCCGGAGTCAGTGTCCGCTTGCCTCCTGAGGAGGAGAGTATTTCTGCGTTATAGACATAGGGACAAGATGGCGGAGGGGACGTGATCGGGCACAGCTCCGGAGCTCGGAACTGGCGGATGGTGGTTCCACCGAGCGGAGGAGCCGAAAAACTTTGTGCCGCTTTATGAAGGTGGCGTGAGGCAGAGGTAGCCTGGCGCAGACTTTCGTTGCGGCGCTCTGCCGTTTTTGCCGACTTGGTGTGGTGCCGCCTGAGGCATTGCAGTGCCTCAGAAGCAATTTGGCACCGTAGCCGCCCCTCTAGCACGATCACGGCGGAGCACCGCAACGGCAAGACAGGTGGTGGCGAGAGCGGCTAGTGAATCCTGACGGAGGGCGATCGTGTGAGCGAGCCCCCCACGATCCCAGAAGGCGCCAGGTGTTGGAGCTCTGCAAAGTGGGGCTGCGGCTGGAGTTTAACGAGGCGGCGGAGGACGGAGGTGTCCTGCGCCGGAATATACCGAAGAGCTGCCCCCGGGCATCGCCACAAGGAAGGTGCGGGTACTGCCATGAGGGGAGTGTGCAGATGCCAAGACTGACCAGCGTTCCTGACTCAAGTAACCCGGTGAGTGAGACGCGCCCGATCCTTCTTTACTAACGGCCCGGATTAGCTGATGGCCGAGGGCGCGTCTCTAATGAGGTGTTCTCCTCGCGGGCAGTAGCGGAGCTGATCTCCTTCCTGTGGGAGCTTGGATCACTTGTTTAAAATCATATGGAGCATTAGCGGAGCTGATCTCCTTCCTGCGGGTGCTTGGACAAATTGTTTATAATTGCTGGGAGCATTGCGGGCACGCACGCAGGCGGAACCATGGTCAATAACAGTGCTTGACTGCGATATAGCTGCAGTGCCAATCAGCGAGTGCCAGAGCTCATGCTGGTACGACACTGCACACAGCTACTGGTTTAACACTAGCAAACTTTCATATGCGCTTGCTGGAGGCAAATTATTCCTCTGCTTCTCAGCCTATTTGTTTGAAATAGCAGCAACAGCTCAGGCCTCAAGGGAAGTTCTCGTTTAGCGTCACAAGCAACCGAGTGGGATACGAGAGGTCCCCCGCCTGATCCTATTATGGCGTCTGTCTCTCCCCATGGCAGCTATAACGCAGAAATACTCTATGTGGCAAATGCGGAAAATGTATAATTGTGCAAAAGTCGGTGCAGCCAAACAGTCACATAATTCCAGTGGCAGTGCTCATACCTCTGACTAGGTCCAGAAGTGCTCCTCAGTGGTTCCTTCTTTTTTTTTTGTCTCATTGAGTTCATAGTTTAGCTTCTATGGAAACGAAGAAGACTAAACCTGAGGTTACAACTCCACAACACAGACTATCATACCACACAATTACTCTCCATAACACATAATTCCACTCTACATAATTCCTACACACTAAATACCACATACTTTCCATCTACATAATTTCACTGCACAACATACCACATAATTCCACTACACACAACCTACATCCACTCCACTCCAAGAAACATTATTAAAACACTTTTACATTTACAATGCCAATAGCTCTAACTCTCGCAAATGCAAAACCTATTACATTGCAAATGCTTCTTTAACTAGTAGTCACTTTTGCAGAGTGGTGGAGAAAGGGTGCTGGGCCTCCGACCAGCGCTCGGGAATTCCGCTGCGTAGGACTTAAAGGAGGTACCAGGAGGGCTTCTTGGCCTCCAAAGTCCCTCAGGAGTAAATTGGACTTCATCCCCCAACCAGTAGTGTGCCAGGAAGCGCGTTTTCAGAGTGGTGCACAAACTGGGGCGTGGCCTCGGAAGACCTCTTAGCAATCCCACTGTGTGGGACTTACTGGAGGTAACAAGAGGGGTAGTTGGCCCCGAAGGACATCCTTGGGGCCAACTACCCCTCCTATTACCTCCAGTAAATCCCACACAGCAGGATTGCTAAGTTCTCATAGCAGGCCACGCCCCCTTTGCCCACCACTCTGCAAACGCACTCCCTGGCGCGCTCTTGCATGGGGATTGAAGTCCCCTTCGCTGCTGGAGGTGGTTAGGGGCCAACTAGCCTACCTGTTACCTCCAGTAAGCCCCACACAGTGGGATTGCTGAGAGGTGGACACAGGCCACGCCCCCTTTGTCCACCACTCTGCAAACGCGCCTCCTGGCACTCTCTTGGTTGGGGAAGGAAGTCCCCTTACCTCCTGAGGGTCCCTGGGGGCCAACTAGCTTTTTTGTTACCTCTAGTAAGCCCCATACAGCTGGATTGCTGAGAGTGGTCCAAGGCCACGCCCCCTTTTTATACCACTCTGCAAACATGCCTCCTGGCGCACTGCTGCTTGGGGGATGAAGTCCACTTTAGTCCTGAGGTCCTCAGGACACAAAAGGACCTCATCACCCCACCAGCAGTGCGCCAAGAGGCGAGTTTGCAGAGTGGTGTAAAAAGGGGCGTGGCCTCAGACCATCTCTCAGCAATCCCACTGTGTGGGGATTACTGGAGGTACCTGGTGGGCTAGTTGGCCCCCAGGGACCCTCAGGAATGAAGGGGACTTAATCGCCCAACTTAGAATGTGCCCCCTGCTCTCGGTTCCAAGAAGCAAAGCAGGAGTTTGCTATGGCTCCTGCCCTGCCATAGCAAACGGCACCCCAGGACATTGCAGGAGCCGGCCCTTTGGGATGGCGGTCCCAGGGCCATCAAGGGCTCCATGAGGGAGGCCGTGCAGCCCCCTCCAACATATGTGCAAAGCCCTGGGGAGGTGGTGGTCCCCGGGGGTCCGCTATGGACCCCCGAATTCAAATTACTGTATGCCCTGGGGAGGTGGTGGTCCCCAGGGCAGTATGGGGGTGGGCAGGAGCCCCCGCCACATCTTTAATTTAAAAGGAGGTGGTGGTCCCCGGTGCTGGGGGGCCGTGATGCCCCCACACTTAATGATTAAAGCCCCGGGGAGGTGGCAGTCCCAGGGCTGTGTGGGGGGCAAGAGCCCCCACACGCTTTTTATTTAATTTTTTTAAATAAAGCCCTGGGGAGGTGGCGGTCCCCGGGGCTACAGGGGGGCCGCGAGCCCCCTGCATTTGAATAAGGATCGCCCCGCGGAGGTGGCAGTCCCCGGGGCTGCGGGGGCCCGCGGGCCCCCGCACCAGTATTAAATATTGCCCCCGGGACCTGGCCCACCCGGGGGCTTTAGGAAAACGAAGTGCGGGAGATCGCACTTTGGCAGAAAATGTAAAAAACGAAAACACTTTTTTAGGGCCCTGAGCAGGCCTAAGGGGTCAGGGTGTTTCTACCCTGCCCCCTTTTCTTTATTTTTAACTTTTTTTCCTTTTTCTTGTGACTCGGTTCTACCAAGTCACAAGATGGGTGCCAACACATTCTGGTTTTGGAGTGTTGGCAGCCAATCAGAATTAAGCTCGTGCTCGGGAGGATTCGCGGCTCCTCCTCGGTGCTCAGATATCGATATTTTTATTTTTTGAATTTCTCAAGAACTACTGAACGGATTTACACGATTTTTAAAAAAGGTCGCTTTCTGAACTAAGAGCTACCTTTTTTGCCAAATTTGGTGTAATTCCGTTCAGCAGTTCGGGCTGTAGCCTGTTCCAAAAATTCCTATGGAAATTAACATGGGGAAAATGCGTTTTGGGACCCCCCTTTTTTCTCGCCCCCGCTTGACAAATCACCCCCAAACTTTCAAGACTGGAGCTGACCTTAGCTGGTCATTAGTTTGGAAAGTTTCACGAAGATTCGTCAAACGGCGCCAAAGATATTGGCAAAAGAAAAACGCTTTTGAGTAGAAACAAGGTCCTAACCATAACTACCTACTGGTGACCACCAGTAGGTAATAAATATATAAAAATACTTGGGTAGCACCATCCACCCAACGAAAAAACGGATTTTGGAGCACATGCGTGCAGTAACTAAAATAGATCCCACATACCCAGTGGCACGCCATTTTGAAATCGTCCATAACAGTAACCGTGACTTCATAAGATTCTTCTGTATTGATCAGGCCCCCAAACATGAGAGAGGTGGGGATAGAGTAAGAACTCTACGTAGGATGGAGTCAAGGTAGATTATAGAACTTAATACCATGGCTCCCAGAGGTCTTAATACGACAGAAGAACTTTGGTCCCATTTAGAATGAAAACTGGCATAAATGTAAATATCTTATACCCACTACCTACAATATGATCTCCTCCATATGGCTGAAACTTTATAAATTTGAATATTATGGAAATTAATCTTGTATATATATTTTTTGGTACTTGTCCGTGTTTGAGAGATACTGCAAAAACAACTAGAGAGTGACTGCTTCCTTTCCTCTACTTCAGAGAGGGCCGTTCTGTTCCCTAAATATTAATGTAGGACTTGTTAGCATTGTCTGCGATTGCCCATTCAGGGCATAATTAAAATGCCTAGCTGTCCATTAGGCATACATTTTTGCAATTAGGATTAGAAGAGGGTGAAAGAGCGATGGACTCTATAATAAGAAGGGGTTTCACTAAATATAACAATATTGTTTGTAAGACTTTAAAAGGGTTTGAAAGAATGAATTGTCATATTTAATTGGACAAAAAGAATTTTATAGGAATATGTAATAATGTTTATGAATTTTTTCTTCACTACCCCTCCACCGCTCTTTAATAGCATTTACCTTCCCTTATATATTTATTGCATTCTTTTGATATGTCATAATTAATTAACTTTTTTATATGCAAAGGACATTAATGAAATTGCACAAAAGGGACGTTTCAAGATG
This sequence comes from Calotriton arnoldi, assembly GCA_963921515.1. NCBI lineage: Eukaryota > Metazoa > Chordata > Amphibia > Caudata > Salamandridae > Calotriton > Calotriton arnoldi. The sequence goes on along the minus strand of CAWUFW010001996.1, from coordinate 2,181,160 downwards.
GCCCCCACAGAAAGTATGAACTTCGGGTTGAGTAAGGCCATCTTTGCTGTTTATGACCATTGTGTACGCACGTTGAGCACTTTAAAAATGGTGATTTTATGTATGGCAGCCAACACCGAGGAAGGCGGTAACGCCGAAACGCGTCTGTTGGCAGGGGAGAGGGTCTCTGCACTGAAATAAACCATCACGAAAGAATTCCCGAGAGTGCCGTCTTTTGTTTGAGACCTGGATTGTCTCAATTGTGCTTGCATATATATATAAATATATATCTATATATCTATATATATATATATATATATATAGATATATATATAGATATATATATATATATCTATATCTATATCTATATATATATATATATATTCTGAGAAGGACACACGTAGCACTCTAAAAGTCCATATAAAGTTATTTATTTACAAAGTTTCTTCACGTTGAACATTTTTCCAAAATTCTCCATTTAAACATATATATTCAACAGCCAACCCATATATTCAACAGCCAAGCCAACACGTTTCGCATGTGTCTCGCTTCTTCAGGGCTTCTAATATTGAAATTCAAGTAAGAACTCCCAGTGTTCGATTCTTCCTGTTATCTCGACCAATTCATTTAAAGTGACATTTATCATATTATCTCGGCTGTTTCATGATCTATTTCCTCGGACGTCAGAGGAAATAGATCATGGCAACAGCCAAGATAAGATGATAAATACCAGTAGGTAGTTATAGTTAGGACCTATTTTCCATAGGAAAAGCATTTTCTGACTTGGCTATAACTTTAGCGTCGTTTGACCAATCTGCATGAAACTTTGCCAAAAAAGTGTCACGAAGGGTACTATTGACTGGGAAAGTTTGGGGGTGATCTGTGAAGTGGGGTCCGAGAATTTGGAGCGTGAAATAAGGTTGCATTTGTAATGTTAATTTCCATAGGAACCTTTAGCCACCTCTAACAGCCCGAACCGCTGAACGGACTTAAACCCAATTTGGCAGGGAGGTAGATGTCGGTTCAAGGAAGTGCCTTTTGCTTATTTGGTGTAAATCCATTCAGTAGTTTTTGAAAAATGTAAGTTTAAAATTATAGTGATATCTCTGGCCACAGATATTTTGCGGGGTTTCGCGATGATTCGCGAATGCACGCGCCAACGTGAATGCTCTGATTGGCTGGACGCAACCTGAATAGAAAGTTGCGGCCGCCATTTTATCTATCGGGAACGGTTCCCGGGGCTGAAAATGTGTGTGAAAGCCCACATAAGGGGTCAGGGTGGAGATACTCTGACCCCATGGTTGAGAAATGGAGGTGTGTTAGTGACACAAGTTATGAGTCCAAAATGGATTTTTTTAATCACGCACGATAATTGCGATGACGCCGTGACCGCCAGCGGGCCACCCGTGTACCATCGCGGGTACGTCACGGCTATTGACGTCGTCGCAAATATTGGTGGAAATATTTAAAAAACATCAGTGAATCATTAATACACATTAGATTATTTTGAGATTCTGATAAATGTTTTTATAGAGTTATTTATATAGTGAGTTATCTACTGTGATGGTTAGAATTAATTATATAGTTATAATTTTTGAATGTGGTGGTGGCTATTGAAATCCTGATTTTGCTTTCTGCTTTTCCGACGTACCCGCGGTGTCTCCGGATATTGCGATGACGTCGGTCATTGCGATATCCGGAGACACCGCGAAAATGGAAAATAGGTTTGAGAGATGGTTGTTCTAGAAATACAGTAGAAAAACATGAGTTTGAAGAGTACAGTAATAAACCTCTAGTGTGTAAAATACTGTAATCTGTGTGCATGTATGTGTTTTCACTTTATGGTAAAGGCGCGATCGTCGCAGTTAACGACGTATTCGCGATGTCCTGAATAACCGCAAAAATGGGAAATAGGTCTGAAAGATGCTTTTAAAAGAAACTTCAGAAAAAAGGACAAGGGAACCCTTGAAATCAAAAGGGACCAAGGGTGCTAATCGATTCTCAGAAACAAAGGTCCCTATAAAGTAAGAAATGGATAAGATGGCCACAAAGTCACAATGAAGTTTGAGGCTACTTTAGTTATGCATACAAAATATTTAATTATTAAGAACCAAAATAACAAAACAACAAAAAAATCAATAATGAGTGAGCAAGGCGTGAGGAGGTAGGGGGAAATCAGCCGATTTCCTTACCGCAGGCAAGTGACTTAAAAGTGACTTAAGCAATAGAATGAAAATTAGAAGCCACAATAAGGGGTACGTCTTTTACTCAAAAACAATATCTATACAACATGAGTTAGAGACGTAGGTGTCGACGACGTTTCGATCCCAACTTAAATTGTGGGATCATCATCAGGACTGAAGGTAAAACAAATGCCTGGAAAGTTGCCTGGGTAAGCGAGGAAAGGTAATGAGGAGAGAGGGGGGAGGAAAAAGGGAAAACATAGCTAGAGTTACATGGTTGCATTGCATCTATAATACAGAAAAAGACAGTTCCACTTAAGCAGTTAAAACGTGAGAAGGTACAGAGGTCCGAGTAACCACATATGATATTAATAAACCGGGAAAACAAAAGAATAGGCGGCTATCGAATACGGGGCATGCTGGACACGATGGTGCGGTGGGCAAGCGGGGAGTTAAATAACAAGGAGGCTGGTGAAAACCATACAATAAAGTTAAGGTGAAAGACTAAAGGCAAACACCTATGAATTTGGAGCGACCAACCGTCTGTGAGTCTAAGCAACCAGAACAAGGTGAAAGGGGTTCTGGTACACAATGAAACCCAAGAGATAACACCGTGAATTCCAGCGCAGCGCATAAGGAGCAGGAAAGTCTTCCTTAAGAAAACGCGGTGCATGCAGAACGATGGTGGAGGCAATAAAACTTACTCAAAAATCCGAGTGAGCAGTCGTGAGGGCAGATGTCTACAAGGGGAGCGATCCAGGGCGAGAGTAGACCTGTCATACAGGCTAGGGAAATTGGGAAAGGCAGCGTTAATTAACGGGTAATAACGATGGGGGGGGGAAGGAGAAAAGAGCCAATTGTCTTACCGGAGATACTACATAGGGAAATGCGTGGGGGCGGTCAAGACGGATCCAGCGGCAGCAGGGCCTGGAATCGGTCATGCAAGTATGCTGCCCCGGTAGGACTAGATCATTAAGCCCAGGTGCGGGCGTATCTTGAAGGGTGGCGGCAATCTCAATGGAGCCGCTACTAAAGGGAAGTAAGCAATGAGCGTGGTGAATTGAGGTTACTAAAGGATAGGGAGTAGGAATCATAATATGAAAGTGTACTCACTCGGAAAAGTCCTCTGTGCGATGGAGTCAGAAGGGAGCCGTCGCGGATGGTCGGGGGACTGTGTAGTATGTAGACGCTCAAATATACCTCAGCCACGAGGGTCTGTAGGAAGACTAATGAACTGGACCGGTGCTTCCGGAGATATGCGTAGTGCGTGAGACGGCGCCTGCGCAATAGTCACATAAAAACTAGAATGGAGAAAAAACTACATAATGGCACGGTGGTGGTGCAAGTGAACTGCGCATGTCTGAAACGGTAAATGCACGTGAAAGAATACAGGGAAGGTGCGCAGGACTCGTAGGAGAGCCGAGATTGAGCCATGCCTATGCCTGATGTCAATTACTGTGTGTCCCTGGTGAGGCAGTTAAACATATTGTATAGGATAAAGAGATACAAGGTAAAAACACGGGGTCCACCAACCGGGACAATTAAACATTGTATATGTAAAATTTGAGGTGAACAAAACTGAATTATAATGTCAGTCGGACACAATAAAAGCATGAAGTGCAACAATGCATTTAACGAGAATTGAGAACATTCGGGCCAATAAACATGCACAGTAACCAAACAAATGCACAGTATCAACCAAGTGTAGCATGATCTAGTGAAACCCACTAAGGGTAAACAATAACATTAATGCATATTAACAAACGTCACATAAATCAAGAGTCTATCTACATCAGCGAGGTCCATATTATAGTAGATTCATCCAATCTTCCGTGCGGTTTAATCCTGTACGGATGCTGTTAGTCCGTATAATCCATTTAAGTTCCTCTTTATTGAGGATGCTGGTGATGTTGGCGTTCCTGGGCGGTTTTTGGATTACATTGATAACTTGCCAGTAAAGATCCTCTTCATTGTGGTTAAAAATGGTAAAATGTTCGACCAGTGGTGCATTCGCAGTCTTGCAACGGATCCTACTTCTGTGCTGGCAGACCCTGATTCTGACCTTTTGCGTGGTTTGACCAATGTAGACCAGGTTACATGGGCAGGTGATAGCATATATGACATTTTGGGTATTACAATTTGAGAAGTTAGACAGAGTGACATTGATATTAGCATGCTTAAACGTCTTGGTGTCAGAGGTCAAATGACAAACACTACAACCCCACATCTAAAGTGCCCTGTGGTGGGGGGTAGGCCCCACAATTGGGTAAGTGTCTGAGGGCCGCTCATTGCTTACTTCCCTTTAGTAGCGGCTCCATTGAGATTGCCGCCACCCTTCAAGATACGCCCGCACCTGGGCTTAATGATCTAGTCCTACTGGGGCAGCATACTTGCATGACCGATTCCAGGCCCTGCTACCGCTGGATCCGTCTTGACCGCCCCCACGCATTTCCCTATGTAGTATCTCCGGTAAGACAATTGGCTCTTTTCTCCTTCCCCCCCATCGTTATTACCCGTTAATTAACGCTGCCTTTCCCAATTTCCCTAGCCTGTATGACAGGTCTACTCTCGCCCTGGATCGCTCCCCTTGTAGACATCTGCCCTCACGACTGCTCACTCAGATTTTTGAGTACGTTTTATTGCCTCCACCATCGTTGTGCATGCACCGCGTTTTCTTAAGGAAGACTTTCCTGCTCCTTATGCGCTGCGCTGGAATTCACGGTGTTATCTCTTGGGTTTCATTGTGTACCAGAACCCCTTTCACCTTGTTCTGGTTGCTTAGACTCACAGACGGTTGGTCGCTCCAAATTCATAGGTGTTTGCCTTTAGTCTTTCACCTTAACTTTATTGTATGGTTTTCACCAGCCTCCTTGTTATTTAACTCCCCGTTTGCCCACCGCACCATCGTGTCCAGCATGCCCCGTATTCGATAGCCGCCTATTCTTTTGTTTTCCCGGTTTATTAATATCATATGTGGTTACTCGGACCTCTGTACCTTCTCACGTTTTAACTGCTTAAGTGGAACTGTCTTTTTTCTGTATTATAGATGCAATGCAACCATGTAACTCTAGCTATGTTTTCCCTTTTTTCCTCCCCCCCTCTCTCCTCATTACCTTTCCTCGCTTACCCAGGCAACTTTCCAGGCATTTGTTTTACCTTCAGTCCTGATGATGATCCCACAATTTAAGTTGGGATCGAAACGTCGTCGACACCTACGTCTCTAACTCATGTTGTATAGATATTGTTTTTGAGTAAAAGACGTACCCCTTATTGTGGCTTCTAATTTTCATTCTATTGCTTAAGTCACTTTTAAGTCACTTGCCTGCGGTAAGGAAATCGGCTGATTTCCCCCTACCTCCTCACGCCTTGCTCACTCATTATTGATTTTTTTGTTGTTTTGTTATTTTGGTTCTTAATAATTAAATATTTTGTATGCATAACTAAAGTAGCCTCAAACTTCATTGTGACTTTGTGGCCATCTTATCCATTTCTTACTTTATAGGGACCTTTGTTTCTGAGAATTTAAAAGAAACTTAGTACAAAAATATGAGTTTAAACATGCTTTGAAAGAAGTATGTATATAGTAATATGTGTAGTGCAAAGTTAAGAATGGATTTTTTTGCATATTATTTTTGGATGTGGCCATTTAATGTCTGTTTTTGTTTTCTGTTTTCGCGACGTGTCCACTGGGATCGCTATGTCATTGCAAAGAGTCCCAAAATCTAAAGAGAAAAAAAATCTTTAGAAAAGAACTTCACAATATTTCGGGTACTAGGGTGTTCTTACAAGAGCAGTTGTGTTGGTTGTATGTATATGGCTGCTACACATAAGACCAGATGCAGAGTTTCAGGATAGTTAGAAACACCCTGTTGCCTTCATCTGTAAAGTGCACTCCATTATTTCTATAAATTCCATGCATGTCAAAACGCAGATTGTTGTTATAGATACAGCCCATTCGATGGTCTCTGAGGAATGCAGAAGCAATTTTATTACCATGTTTCCAGGCTTTGTCAATCTGTGGACAGAATTGATTTGACCACTTCCATTTCTGTCTTTGGCATATATTAGAGTACATCAAGACAGTGTGAGGGAAAAGCGCCATCAGTTCTGTAAAGGTATCTCTCATTAGGATTTCTAATCCTACCCCACCCAGTCAATGTGCCTAGGTTATTGCCACCACAGTGCACAATCATGAGGTGAGGAGTTTGGGAATCCACAATGGATTTAACCAAGGCCAGCAACTGATGAAACTTTAACAATCTCTGGCCAAACCAAGTAATCTGCACATTTGGCAAACCCAAGTCCCTGTCAATACCCCTCCTGGCAAAGTACTAGTTGGGGGATGAAGTCCCCATGGCTATTGAGGGAATTTAGGGGCCTAGTATCCCTCTTGTTACCTCCAGCAAGTTGTACACAATCAGTTTGCTAAGAGGTGTTTTGAGGCCACACACCCTTTCTGCACCTTTCTGCAAACATGTCTCCTGGCACACTTCTGGTTGGGGAATAAAGTTGTCTTGGATGCTAAATGACCTTGAAATGTCAGCCTAACTATAACGTCCCTGTAACCTTTGGTTTTTCAGTGAATTTCCATGGTTTTTTAAGTAGCAATGGTCTTTGCAGAATTGTGGGGAAAGGGGACGGGGAATCTGACCAGCTCTCAGAAATCCAGCTGATGGCATCTCAAATGACATCACTGATTATATCATCCAGTGACTGCGAGTGTTTTAAAAATGTTTATGAGTATTAAATATATAGACCAAGGAGTATTGATGAATCAGTAGGTGTATGAGTGCCTGGATGATTCAGCGGGTGCGTGACTGACTGTATAAGTGAGTGATTAGTGCCTCGTGAATGTATGGGTGAGTGACTTGTTGTGTGAATGCCTGTATCTGTCTGTCAGTTGGTGTATAAGTGGTTTTATAGGCATGTGAGTTGGTATGTGAGGTTTTGTATGGGTGATTGGTTGACTAGGTATGTGTATGGGGGTCTCAATGTCTGTGTGGGTGGGTGATGGTGTGTGTAACTGCCTATATGGATGAGTGTGTGGGTGAGTCAGTGGTTGTATGGATTAGTGAGTGTATGAGTAAGGGGCCATGTGGGTAGTGATTGTGTGTATGGATGTGTTGGTGAGTAAATGAATGTGTCAGTGGTATATGGGTGAGTAACTGTATATGTGAAAGGCAGTATAGGTGAGTGTATGGAGTATATGAGTGACTGTATGTGTGACTGAGTGATTGCGAGAGTGGCTGTATAAGTGAGTGTGTGCTTGTGTCAGCGACTGTATAGGTGAGTGAGTATGTGTTAGTATCTGTATGAATAAATGAGTGTGTGTGTGTGTGTGTATAAGTGTATAGGTGAGTAAATGGCTGTGTGATTGACTATAGGTGAGTGAGTGGATGTGTGAGCAGCTCTATGAGTGACTGACTGTGTGTGAGTGGTGTATGGGTGTATGAGTGGATATATCAGTGGCTGTATTAGTGAGTGAGTTGGTGTATGTGTTACTGTATGGGTGAGTGAGTGGATGTGTGTGTAGACCTATGAATGAGTGAGTAGGCATGTAAGTACTGGTATGGGAGTGTCAATGGTTTCGAGAATGGTAGTGTGAAAGTTGGAGTGGGTGTATGAATGGTTACATGGGAGTATGAGTGGCTGCGTCAGAGATTCTGAGGATGATGTCATCAGTGATGTCATTTGAGATGTCATCAGTGATGTCATGAGTGATGTCACTGACAAAGTCATGGGTGATGTAATATGTGAGGTCATAAGCAGTGCATTGCGGGGGCGTGATTTATAGTTAGCTCAGCTGACTATAACTGCTGAATTTCTCTGGTTTTGTACGAGTGAAATGTCAGCCTAACTATAACGTCCCCGTAACCTTTGGTTTTTTCAGTGAATACATATATATATATATATATATATATATATATATCACTAAAAAAAACAAAGGTTACAAAGTGAGTGATTATGTGTCTCAGTGAATGTATGGATGAGTGACTGGTTGTGTGAATGTGTGTCTCTGTCTGTCAGTTGATGTCTAAGTGGGTGTATGAGTGTGTTAGTGTGTACATGAATGGCTATATGTGTGATTGACTGGTTGTCTGACTACCTCTATGGTTGTCTGTGTGCCTGTGTGTGTGGGTGAGGAGGTGTGTGACTGCCTGTATAGATGAGTGTGTGGGTGAGCCAGTGCCTGTACAAGATGGTGAGTGTGTGTGTGAGAAGTTGTATGGGTGAATGAGTGTCTGTATGGCTGTGTCAGTGATTGAATGCTTGTGTCAGTATGGGTGAGTAACAAAGTATGTGAAAGGCAGTATAGGTGAGTGATTGGGTATATGAGTGACTGTATGTGTGAGTGAGTGAATGTGAAAGCGGCTATATGGATGAGTGCGTGCTTCTGTCAGTGACTGTATAGGTGAGTGACTATGTTACTATTTGTATGAGTAAGTGGGTGTGTGCGTAACTGTTTGGGTGAGTAAGTGGATGTGTGACTGACTGTGTGGGTGACTGTCTAGGTGTGTGTGCAGTTCTATGGGTGACTCACTCAGTGTGTGAGTATTTGTATGGGTGTATGAGTGTATATGTCAATGACTGTATTAGTGGATGAGTGGCTGTATGGGTGAGCGAGTGGATGTATGTGTAGATCTATGAATTAGCGAATGGGTGTGTAAGTACTGGTATGGCTCTGTGAATGGGTTTGTGATTGGTTGTGTGGGAGTGGGTGTATAAAAGATTCTATAGGGGTGTGAGTGTGTGCGTCAGAGATGCTGTGGATGATGTAATCACTGATGTCATCAGTAATGTCATTTGAGATGAGATCAGTGATGTTATCAGTGATGTCACTGACCATGTCATGAGTGATGTAATATGTGAGGTCATAAGCAGTGCATTGTGGGGGTGCAAGTTATAGTTAACTCAGAAAACTATAACGGCTGAATTTCTCTGGTTTTGTATGAGTAAAATCTGACCTTAACTATAATGTCCCTGTGACCTTTGTTCTTTTTAGTGACTATATCACTGATATATATATAGGCGCCGTTTGAAAAATCCTCACAAATATTTTTTAATTAGTACGACACTCAATTCAGCTATTGTCTTGAATGTTTCAGGGGGATCCATCAAGCTGGGGCCGATAAAAAGGGGGGACCCAAAACGCATTCCCCATGCAAATTCCCATAGGGATTTTAGAAACAACTACAGTCCGAACTGCTGACGGGAATTGCACCAAATTTGCCAGAAAGGTAGCTGTTGTTTCAGAAACAGACCTTTTTGTGAATTGGTGTAAATCCGTTCAGTAGTTTGGGACATATTAAGAAAAACCAAATTTAGATAACTAGGGATGTGAAGGCTCCGCAAATCCTCCCAATCTCGTGCTGAGATCTGATTGGCTGCCAACTGCGGTCCTGGGGTCCCCTGTGACCCCGACAGGGCCAAAAAGCACTTTTTATTTTATTCTTGCTGTGGGAACGCGATGGAGCCACAAATCCATGGCAAAATTAGAAAAAAACAAGCACGGCCTTCTGCGTTTTTTACATTATAGCCCCCAGGTGGGCCAGGTCCCGGGGGCATGCAGTGTCGGCTACCGCAAGAGGCGGGGAGCTGGCTGTGACCCATGGGGCCTTGAGGATCTCTCCGCGGTCCTGGGGAAAAGAGCAGAAAGAGGCAAAATAAAGGTCTGCAACGAGCAGAAAGAGGCAAAATGAAGGTGAGAAACAAGCAGAAAGAGGAAAAATATATGTGAGAAATGAGCAGAAAGAGGAAAAATAAAGGTGAGCAGAACAGGGCAAAAAAAAGGTGAGAAATAAGCAGAAAGAGGCAAAATAAAGGTGAGAAATGAGCAGAAAGAGGCAGAATAAAGGTCAGCAACAAGCTGAAAAAGGCAAAATAAAGGCGAGAAACTAGCAGAATGAAGCAAAATGAAGGTGAGAAACAAGCAGGAAGAGGCAGAATAAAGGTCAGAAGAGATCCGAAAGATGCAGACTAAAGGTCAGACACAAGCAGAAAGAGGCAGACTAAAGGTCAGAAACAAGAAGAAAGAGGCAAAATGAAGGTGAGAAAAAAGCAGAAAGATGCAAAATAAAGGTTAGCAATGAGCAGTAAGAGGCAAAATAAAGGTGAGAAACGAGTAGAAAGTGGCAGAATAAAGGTGAGAAATGAGCAGAAAGAAGCAGAATAAAGGTCAGCAACAAGCTGAAAAAGGCAAAATAAAGGCGAGAAACGAGCAGAATGAGGCAAAATAAATGTGAGAATCGAGCAGAAAGAGGCTGAATAAAGGTCAAAAGAGATCCGAAAGAGGCAGACTAAAGGTCAGACACAAGCAGAAAGAGGCAGACTAAAGGTCAGAAACGAGCAGAAAGAGGCAACGTGAAGGTGAGAAACAAGCAGAAAGAGGCAAAATAAAGGTTAGCAATGAGCAGAGAGGCAAAATAAAGGTGAGAAACGAGTCGAAAGAGTAAGAGGCAAAATAAAGGTGAGAAACGAGTAGAAAGTGGCTGAATAAAGGTGAGAAATGAGCAGAAAGAAGCAGAATAAAGGTCAGCAACAAGCTGAAAAAGGCAAAATAAAGGCGAGAAACGAGCAGAATGAGGCAAAATAAATGTGAGAATCGAGCAGAAAGAGGCTGAATAAAGGTCAAAAGAGATCCGAAAGAGGCAGACTAAAGGTCAGACACAAGCAGAAAGAGGCAGACTAAAGGTCAGAAACGAGCAGAAAGAGGCAACGTGAAGGTGAGAAACAAGCAGAAAGAGGCAAAATAAAGGTTAGCAATGAGCAGAGAGGCAAAATAAAGGTGAGAAACGAGTAGAAAGAGGCAGAATAAAGGTCAGCAATGAGTAGAAAGAGACAAAATAAAGGTGAGAAATTAGCAGAAAGAGGAAAAATAAAGGTCAGCATCGAGCAGAAAGAGGCAAAATTAAAGGTCAGCAATGAGCAGAAAGAGGCAAAATAAAGATCAGCAACAAGCAGAAAGAGGCAAAATAAAGGCGAGAAATTAGCAGAATGAGGAAAAAAAATGTGAGAAACTAGCAGAAAGAGGCAGAATAAAAGTCAGAAGAGATCCGAAAGAGGCAGAATAAAGGTTAGACACAAGCAGAAAAAGGCAGACTAAAGGTCAGAAACAAGCAGAAATAGGCAAAATGAAGGTGAGAAACAAGCAGAGAGTGGCAAAATAAAGCTTAGCAACGACCAGATAGATGCATAACAAAGGTGAGAAATTAATAGAAAGAGGCAGAATAAAGGTCAGAAACAAGCTGCAGGAGGCAGAATAAAGACGAGAAAAAAGATGCAAAATAAAGGTGAGAAAAGAGAAGAAAGAGGCAATATAGAGGTCAGAAACCAGCACCAATAGACAAAATAAAGGTGGGAAATGAGGAGAAACAGGCAAAATAAAGGTGAAAATGAGCAGAAAGAGGCAACATAAAGGCCAGAAACCAGCAGCAAGAGGCAAAATAAAGGTGACACAGACTTACTGAGACACTCATGCACTCACTGTCAAAGGTAGTAGTTACATTTAGGAAATAAAAACAAAAAAAGCCTTAGAAATTCACTGAAAAAACCAAAGGTTACAGTGAAGTTATAGTTAGGAAACAACATCAAAAAAACTTTAGAAATTTCCTGAAAAAACAGAGGTTACTGGTACACTATAGTTAGGAAATCAAATTAAAAAACCTTAGAAATTCTCTGAAAAAAACAAAAGTTATAGAGACGTTATATTTAGGCTCAAGTTTCACTCGTACAAAACCAGTGAAATTCAGCAGTTATAGTTAGCTGAGCTAACTACAACTTATACCCCTGCAATGCCGTGCTTATGACCTCTTATTTTACATCACTCATGACATGGTCAGTGACATCATCAGCAGAAGCACTCACACACTTACACAACCATTCACACACCATTCACACACCCACTCACATACCCATTCACAGACGCATACAAGTACTCAGACAACATCACTGATGTCATCAGTGATGTCACTGACCATGTCATGAGTGATGTAATATGTGAGGTCATAAGCAGTGCATTGCAGGGCACGGGTTATAATTAGCGCAGCTAACTATAACTGCTGAATTTCTCTGGTTTTGTACAAGTGAAGTGTCAGCTTAACTATAACGTCCCTGTAACCTTTGATTTTTTCAGTGAATTTAAAAGGCTTTTTAAATTGCATTTCCTAAGTATAACCTCCCTGTAACCTTTGGTTTTTTCACTGAAATTCTATTGTTTTTCAAAATCTATCCTAACTATAACGTCCCTGTAACCTTTGGTTTTTTCAGTGAATTTCAATGTTTTTTTAATTCTATTTCATAACTGTAATACCATTGTATTTTTTTTCTATAATTAGATATTGAACATTACATCTACAAGGTGCACCACTTATTGTTGTATTTGTTATCTATTTATTTAAAAAGTACATTAATCAATTTATTTCAAGATATTTTTGATTTTTGTGATGATGTCGCGATCGCCGAGGACACACTGCAAATTGTGTGTTTTTGACAAAGTATAAAACACATATATAGACATAATTTACATAAAGTTTCAGTCAAATTGTTTAGTAAGATATGAATGTATCTTTCCCCTTTACATTCACTTGTTGAAAAAACTACATCAAAAATGCACTTTCCTTGTTCCCGGTGAGTCTCTAAGTGGATGAGTGAATGGGTGCATACATGAGTGTCTGATTGGATCTGTGACTGGGAGGGCAAGTGTCTGGGTGGGTCTGTGAGTGGATACGTGAGTATTTGAGTGAGTGAGTAAGTGGGTGCGTGTACATCTGAGTGAGTCTGTGATTGGGTGTGTGTCTCTGAGTGTATGAGTGAGTGACTGAGCGCATAACTCTCTGACAGGATCTGTGACTGAGTGTGTGAGGGACTGTATGGGTGTGTGAGTGGGTGTATGAGTATCTGAGTGGATCTGTGAGTGGTTGTATGAGTGTCTCACTGGGTCCGCAGTGGGTGTGTGAGTGTCTCTCTGGGTCTGTGAGTACATACATTAGTGTGTGAGTAGGTCTGTAAGTGGGTGCATAAATCTATGACGGGTCTGTACATGGGTGCATGACTCTCCGAGTGAGTCTGTAAGTGGGTTTATGAGTATCTGAGTGTTTCTGTGAGTGGGGGCATGAGTGCCCAGGCGGGTCTGTAAGTGGGTATAACAGTCTTTAAGCGGGTATGAGACTGTGCGCATAAGTCTATGAGTGGGTCTCTAAGTAGGTGTGTGACTCTCTGAGTGGGTCTGAACATATGTGCATCACTCTCCGAGCAGGTCTGTAAGTGAGTGCATGAGTACCTGAATGAGTATGTGACTGGGTGCATGAGTATCTGAGTGGGTATGTGAATGAATGTATAAGTGTGTGAGTGGGTGTGTGAATGGGTGTATAAGTGTCTGAGTGAGTTTGAGAGTGCGTACATGAGTCTGTGAAAATAACCGGCGAGTGTGTACAAATATATATATTTTTGTATTTTCACCAATATTCACGGTGTTGCCGCGATATTCGCAATGTCCCAGCGACGGAACACGGGGGCCGCACAGGCGGTCGCAGTGTTATCGTGAATATCGCACAAGATTAAAAAAATCTATTTTGGACACATAACTTGTGTCACTAATACCCTCATTTCTCAAACATGGGGTCAGAGTATCTCCACCCTGATCCCTTATCTTAGCTTTGACACAAATTTTCAACCGCGGTAATCACTCCTGGATGATAAAATGGCAGCCACAACTTTCTGTTTAGGTTGCGTCCAGTCAATCAGAGCATTCCTGCTCGCACGAGTTTTCTTGATTTAACTTGAACACGTCGTGATGTACCTGCCATCACCGCGAAACCGCTGCAACTTTCTGTTCAAGTTGCGTCCAGCCAATCAGAGCATTCCCACTGGCGTGCGCTATCACGATTTACCTCTAACACATTGTGATGTACCCGCGCTCACCGCAAACCGCTGCAACTTTCTATTCAAGTTGCGTCCAGCCAATCAGAGCTGCGAAATATCCGCAACCAGAGATATCACTAAATTGTTGGGATTTAATTTCACAAAAACTACTGAACGGATTTGCACAAAAAACAAAAAGCACAATCTGCGTAACAACATCTACTTTTCTGCCAAATTTGGTGTAATTCCATCCAGCTGTTCGGGCTGTAAGTTTGGCAACGCGTCCCTATGGGAATTAACATTACAAACGCACCCTTATTTCGCGCCTCTATTTCTTGGGCCCCACTGCACGGATCACCCCCAAACTTTCCATGACACACAGAACCTACTGTGACACTCATTTGGGAAAATTTCATGAACATTGGTCAAACGACGCCAAAGCTACAGGCAAGTCAAAAAAAGTTCTTCCTATGGAAACTAGGTCCTAACTATAACTACCTACTGGTGGCCGCCAGTGCTAATATATATATATATATATATAGCCGAAATGCGTCCTGTGAGACCGCTGTTGGGAAGTGCTCACCCGAGTAATAAAATTTTGAAACGCATTGAGTGCCTATCCTCGGGAAGGAAATATTGTTGAGATATATACACACACACACACATATTTAAATATATACACATATATATATATATATATGTATAGACATATATATATATATACACACATATATATAACAAGTGTCTGTACCTACCTGTGCATTTGTTTCCAAGCATATGCCTTTACCATGCATACTTTTAGCAGGAAAATGCAAGTATTTTACAGGAAAATATAAACCCTATTTATGTATATAGAAAGGGTTTATACTTACTTGTAAAATACTTATAATTGCTTAAAAAACCTTTACCATGCATATGCCTTTGCCCTTCATGCTTTTACAAAGAAAATCACTGTAAAGACATGCGAGGTAAAGGTATATGCATTGTAAAGCTTATGCGTGGTAATGACATTTGCGTTATTATACGGGCCGCACTGTACCGGCATGCATTACAACGGAATGCGTGATCCCGTCACATCCGCGTCCAAACAGAATAGGATATAGAGAGAAATATTTGAGACAGCTGGAATCTAGATATATTCTACGATTTAACTCTAAGATCCCTAATGGTCTCAACACTGAAGAAAACCTGCATGTTCACTTATGAAATTAACCAATAAGGCCACTGTACGAGATTTCTTAAGAGAATACGGTTCCAATCTCTATGAAATTATTTTAGATTTTTATCATCTAAGTCCAATCCTGTATACAGAGTTTTATCCAAGTTTCCAAGAGTTTCATATTAATTATTTGCACGGTACTTTAGCACTAATTAGGTTTGCTTACACTCAGTAGGAATTTTAGATGTATTAAAAACAATGAATATTTAAGATTTATCTTTTACATGTATCAGTCAACTTACAACGGGCACTTGCCCTGTATGATGTTGTGATTACATTAGGAGCAATGTTGAGGCACTAGGTGATGTTGTGATCACATTAGGAGAAATGTTGAGGCAGTAGACATCCATGCGGTTTCCGCCTGTTCTTAATGAAATGGAAGACTGTATTATGTCGTCTGGGTAATGATGAATTTAAAAAAACATGCACACTGGTGTTATTCAACAACCTGCTAATTCATGAAACAACTGCAGAGCCGTTTGCCGACAATTTAAGTGTATATTCAATAATTGTTGTTTTTTCTAAATTCTACACTGGCATACGGTCCATTGTAATGTTTGTTAAGATTTATTAACAAATATGACACAGGTCACTTTTGTTTACTTTAACTAGTAAATATTGCACTGTCACTTTAAATGTTTTGAAACTCTTCGTGGATGTATAAATGAAAACGAAAATGGCGGGGACATTAGGTTTGACAAAGACTGCGGCAGCGGTTGAAACGCGTTACCTGTGTTTGTAGCAACAATAAAGCCAACATAAGTGAGCCTGAGCGTGCTGGAGCCTGTTTTTATTTATGAACAGGCATGTTGTTTTTTATATATGTTTATATCACTGTATCTGCAATCACCGCGTGGGACATGAAAACCCGAGATGGATCACAGCAGGAGTGGCGGAGTCAAAGGCTGAGAGAGGCGGGCCAGGAGTTGTCTGCTCCAATGAGGGAAGATTTACCTACCTTTAAAATACGAGCCCCCAGGCAGAACATTATCAAAGTGAAGCGGGCACTGAGGAAAGCCGCAAGGCTGAAACGCGTCTGCCCAGCGTTTCACCATAACAACAGGACTTTTTACTGGGAACCCTTTGCATTAAACCCTTTTTTGCCTTTTTTGCCACTGAGCATGTGTCGGACCCATTTTTTCGGAAGTGGGATTGGACTGGATGTTGTATCGGTAGCAAGCACCGATTTGCCGACACGCCTTCTCGTTCTGGAGCTACGCGCCTGGCTTGCATCAGTGTGGTTTGATGTTTAGAAGACATAGCGCGTCGCCCCCCCAGCTGGTTTTAGACACTCACTTGAGTTTGAGACCGTATGGGGAGAGAAGAAGCAGCTGCGTGCTGCTTTAAGGTGGCTCAAAATGGAGAAGACATCCCTGCACCCTGCCGTGACTGCCGGAGGATGATTGCAACACGCAGCCAGCAATGGGACACCACTGGGTGTATGAAAAAGCAGATCACTGTATCTGCAATCACAGCGTGGGACATGAAAACCCGAGATGGATCACAGCAGGAGTGGCGGAGTCAAAGGCTGAGAGAGGCGGGGCCAGGAGTTGTCTGCTCCAATGAGGGAAGATTTACCTACCTTTAAAATACGAGCCCCCAGGCAGAACATTATCAAAGTGAAGCGGGCACTGAGGAAAGCCGCAAGGCTGAAACGCGTCTGCCCAGCATTTCACCATAACAACAGGACTTTTACTGGGAACCCTTTGCATTAAACCCTTTTTGCCACTGAGCATGTGTCGGACCCATTTTTTCGGAAGTGGGATTGGACTGGATATATATATATATATATATATATATATATATATATATATATATATATATATATATATATGAATCCACAAAACAGTCCTTGACGGGGGAGCACAGTTCAGCTGGTGCTCACGGCAGAAAAGGGCCAGTTCTCGCAAAAATATTTTCCACAATGTTGAAAAAGTACGCAGCACTCTTCTTGGCTAATACAACTCTTTATTAGACCATCACTCTCCTCCTCCTATGCGTTTCGAACACCAAGTTCTTGATCACTGTAGTAAACGAAGTCCATTTTCACTTTTTGTAATTTATACTAGATATCCACTTTTGCCCATAATGAGGCATTGTGGGACTAGTAGTTTACAATGTATGTCAGTTTGTCTAAATTTATATTTACAATATTTCTAACATTTCTGATGTGATGGTCAAATAAAGAGTTGTATTAGCCAAGAAGAGTGCTGCGTACTTTTTCAACATTGTGGAAAATATTTTTGCGAGAACTGGCCCTTTTCTCGCCGCGAGCACCAGCTGAACTGTGCTCCCCCCATCAAGGACTGTTTTGTGGATTCGTATTAATATACGGGGAGAGCCCAGCATATCCGTTCTGCTGCCAGCAAAGAAACCGGGCTGTTTGATCAACCGTGTGAATAACCGCGATCGCTGCAACTTTCAACAGCGCGGTAAGACTACCTATGAAAGGCGGTGAAGACACGATGCCCATGGTGCAGATCGATTGAAAGCAAACAAATATTCCGGGAATACCAGGTCGAGCATCGGCGTGTGGGGTCGGAGGATGCCGCTACGACCGGGAGTCTCCCAGGTAAGAGCAAAACAAGTATTTCTTGGGAAACAATTGCTGTTGTGCTGCAGCGTGTGTAACCACTTCGTATGGTCAGATGGCCTGGGATGGAGATTGACACAAACAGTCTTACACTTTCTTGGCAACCAAAAGACCATAACTGGGGGTGTGGCATAACCCTCCATCAGCGCATAAAACTCTCTGTCTCTGGAATCAGTAATAAGTCCTGCAACAAAATTCTTGGTGAAAATACTTCGGAACGATTGGTACATCGGAGAACAAGGCCATTTGTTAATATCTGATCACAATCAGAATGGAGGAAAGAGCGGCCAAACGCTTACAGAAAGCAGAAACCATGCTCCAAAAGGGGAATATAACCGCCAAAGAGTCACCGGATGTGGGAAGATCTGGGAATTCAAGTGTTACAACGATAAAACAACTATTCATCCAACTTGAGAGACTGTTACGTAAAGAAATATCCAGAAGCTGGGAAATCATTACATTAGAAAAATATGTGGAGTGCGGTAGAGTGCCGAGAGGACTACGCATCTTCACTCTACCTAACCACCCAGACACTAGGCCAGAGATGCTAGAGGAGTGGGGTAGAAATAACATGGACTGCTCGAGTACCATGATGCTGATAATCATCAAGTATGCCAGAAAAGATGTTGATGAGTTACATCTTAAAATTGCGGAAATTGAAACGCAAATTAAAGCATCAAATCAAGAGGAAGAGGCTCTAAAGAAACTGCGAGCAGACATGGATCGAAACCTGGATAAACATGAAAATGAGGTGCAAGAACGAAAACAGCGTAAATTTAGAAGGGATGAATGTGATTACGAATATGGCACCATATTTACATTTGCGAAACGATTTGATGTATTAAAGCAGCAACTTGATACAAAAAAAACAACTATACGAGAATCTCCCAACACCACTCACAGCGAATCCGAGTCGGATTTTAGCGAAGGTGAATTAAGAACAACAGCGACACGCCAACTGTCTTTTTTACACGAGATGAAGCTGCTCTATCAAGACCAGCAACACCAAAGAATCAGGGGAAGAGGACGTGGAACTGGAAGAACCAGGGCGAGAGGAAGAGGAATGTTGGTCAACAGAGAAAACGACGCAAGACAAGAAGAGGCGTTAGAAAAAACAAGGGGATACCATCTCCGAAATCGCACTGTGATGAAGAAGTAATCAATGATGTTCTAAGAGTAGAGGAATCAAATCTAATTATCAATTTATCAAAACACACACTAACAGAAGCAGAACGTAGCCTCATGAACAAAGGCTTAACGTTCTGCCCAGAGAAACATCAGGATTCTGTGGAAACCAAAATAGATGTATATAAATACATTCAAAAACTGAAACTAAAAAAGTTTTTTACTAAGTTACCAGCAACAACAGCCAACTCAAGAGCAAACACAGTAACATCTGAGCGAGAGGATCAGTATACCATTGCTGAAGCTCAAAGTTTGAGGACAGCATATGAACTGGTAAATGAAATAAATGAAACAGATTTGTCGGACACTCAACTCCTAGAAGAAATGGGCATTAAAGTGAATATACATCTTCAAACCAAATTCAAAAATCAATCAAAATTCTGCCCGGCTCTCCATCCAGGAAATCGAGTTGATACATTCCATGATCTAGTGGTGGCAGAACTAGATGTAATGGAAAATGTTAAACATGGTAATAAAAAGGAAAATCTATCCCTGAAGGAGCGTCAAGCCCTAGAAGCATTAAAAAACAATACCATGATCGAAATCAAGCCAGCAGATAAAGGTGGCAATATAGTCATTATGGACAAGCAAGATTACATTGAAGAAGCAATGCGCCAACTCAATTAAATAAACTACAAAGTGCTAAAAAAGAATCCCATAAATGACTTGACCATCGATTTGAGCAACTGATTAACAAATTGGCATTAAAATGGCCTATTAAGTGAGGATGAAAAGAACTTCCTAATGGTGGAAAACCCAGTAATACCCACCATATACTTCTTGCCCAAAGTGCACAAGACCCTAAATAAGCCTCCAGGGCGACCAATAATATCCAGCTGTGGTGCCCTCTATGAAAATATAGCTTCATATGTGGACCATTTCCTGGCGCCAATAGTTCACACCCTAAACTCCTATATTAAGGACACGGGAGACTTCCTGAGAATACTAATGGAAACAAATTGGCAGTATGATTATCTACTTGTCACAATTGACGTGGTTTCATTATATACCTCAATTAATCACAACATTGGAATAAGGGCCATCATGTACTTCCTAAAACAGAGACCAATAGGAGAACTTCAACACACGAACATGCTAGTAGACATGATTGACTTATGTTTGAAGAATAACATCTTTCTATTTAACAAGAAGCTATACTCCCAGAGCTGTGGGACTGCGATGGGAGTTTCCTTCTCTCCAAGCTATGCCAACCTTATGATGGGTTGGTGGGAGAAAAACATAGCTTGGAGAGAGGAAAACGACCCATATACAACCAACGTGGCCCTCTGGCTTCGATTTATCGATGATCTCTTTCTCCTATGGAGGGGAACAGAAGCAGAGTTCCTGGAATATTTAGCGGTTTTAAATAACAACGAAGTGGGATTGAAATTCACCCATAATATCAACTCTAAAGAGATTGATTTTTGGACACTAAGGTTTATATCAAATCCAACAAAATACACACAACAGTGTTCAGAAAAAAACCTGCTACGAGCAGCCTGCTCCATGGCTCGAGTTTATCCCCAATCCCTCAAGAGAAGTATAACTTATGGGGAGTTTTTAAGAATGAAGAGGGACTGCTCAGAACCAAAAGAAATGGAGAAGAAATTTCAGGAAACAAAAGCACGCTTTCACAGAAGAGGATACAAACACAGCGACATTCAACAGGGGGAAGAAAAAGCTAGGCAAAAAACCAGAGCCCAAACCTTGGTGGACAATAGAAAGCTGAGAGACAAAATGGAAGTCCAATCTCAAGAACATATACCGCGACTAATCATAACCTACAGCAAAGAGAGTTTTAAAATACTAGCCCACCAGGAACCTCCAGTATGCGCCAGGGGGCTGCCTTGCAGAGAGGTGTACAGAGGCCACGCCCCTTTTTACACCTCTCTGCAACGCAACTCTGTGGCGCTTTTGGAGGAACATGGTGGGCTAGTTGGACTCCAGGGACCCTCAAGATTCAAGGGAGTTAATCCCCCGACTTAAAACGCGCCACGGGCGCGTTTGCACAGTGGTGAAGGGAGGGCGGGGCTTCAGGTGACATGTGTGCAAACAGGCCCCGTGGCGCGTTTTAAGATGGGGAATTAAATCCACTTCAATCCTGAGGGTCCTGGGGCCAACTAGCCCAACAGGTACGTCCAGAAAGCGCGACAGAGCTGCGTTGCAGAGAGGTGTAAAGAGGTGTGGCCTCTGTACATGTCTCTGCAACGCAGCCCCTGGCGCATACTGGAGGTTCCTGGTGGGCTAGTTGGCCCGTAGGGACCCTCATGATTCAAGGGACTTAATCCTCCAACTTAAAACGCGTCACGGGGCGCGTTTGCACAGATGTCACCTCAGGCCCCGCCCCTCCCTTCACCATTGTGCAAATATTCCTCTAAAATCAGCCGAAATACGAATTCCGATTTACTCACCTGTTATCAGGAGAGACCTCAGTGCTGCATCTTTCAGCCCAGTACTGATCCTCAAAAGTAATTTTAACCGTACTTACCGGTAACTTGAATTTCCTTCATAGGCTAACATTGACTGGTTTCACTTGGAAATTCTTCTAAGTGTGGAGTTTTGGAACTTTAAAATATTCCTCTAAAATCAGCCGAAATACGAATTCCGATTTACTCACCTGTTATCAGGAGAGACCTCAGTGCTGCATCTTTCAGCCCAGTACTGATCCTCAAAAGTAATTTTAACCGTACTTACCAGTAACTTGAATTTCCTTCCATAGGATATCATTGCCTGCTTTTTGCTGAAAAAGTTTCTAAGTGTTGATTTTTGAAACATACAAATATTCCTCTAAAATCAGCCGAAATCCGAATTCGATTTACTCACCTGTTATCAGGAGAGACCTCAGTGCTGCATCTTTCAGCCCAGTACTGATCCTCAAAAGTAATTTTAACCGTACTTACCGGTAACTTGAATTTCCTTCATAGGCTAACATTGACTAGTTTCACTTGGAAATTCTTCTAAGTGTGGAGTTTTGGAACTTTAAAATATTCCTCTAAAATCAGCCGAAATACGAATTCTGATTTACTCACCTGTTATCAGGAGAGACCTCAGTGCTGCATCTTTCAGCCCAGTACTGATCCTCAAAAGTAATTTTAACCGTACTTACCGGTAACTTGAATTTCCTTCATAGGCTAACATTGACTGGTTTCACTTGGAAATTCTTCTAAGTGTGGAGTTTTGGAACTTTAAAATATTCCTCTAAAATCAGCCGAACTACGAATTCCGATTTACTCACCTGTTATCAGGAGAGACCTCAGTGCTGCATCTTTCAGCCCAGTACTGATCCTCAAAAGTAATTTTAACCGTACTTACCGGTAACTTGAATTTCCTTCATAGGCTAACATTGACTGGTTTCACTTGGAAATTCTTCTAAGTGTGGAGTTTTGGAACTTTAAAATATTCCTCTAAAATCAGCCGAAATACGAATTCCGATTTACTCACCTGTTATCAGGAGAGAACCCAGTGCTGCATCTTTTAGCCCAGTACTGATCCTCAAAAGTAATTTTAACCGTACTTACCAGTAACTTGAATTTCCTTCCATAGGATATCATTGCCTGCTTTTTGCTGAAAAAGTTTCTAAGTGTTGATTTTTTAAACATACAAATATTCCTCTAAAATCAGCCGAAATCCGAATTCTGATTTACTCACCTGTTATCAGGAGAGACCTCAGTGCTGCATCTTTCAGCCCAGTACTGGTCCTGAAAAGTAATTTTAACCGTACTTACCAGTAACTTGAATTTCCTTCCATAGGCTAACATTGACTGGTTACACTTGGAAATTCTTCTAAGTGTGGAGTTTTGGAACTTTAAAATAGTCCTCTAAAATCAGCCGAAATACGAATTCTGATTTACTCACCTGTTATCAGGAGAGACCTCAGTGCTGCATCTTTCAGCCCAGTACTGATCCTCAAAAGTAATTTTAACCGTACTTACCAGTAACTTGAATTTCCTTCCATAGGAATCCATTGTCTGGTTTTCAGCAGAAAAGTTTCAAAGTGTCGATTTCTAAGTGTGAACTTTTAAAGTACAATAATATTCCTTAAAAATCACGACTGTAACCAAAACGCTTTTACTCAACTGTTTACAGGAGATGTCCCAGGACTGAATCTAGGATCCAGTAATGTGGTTAGAAAAGTAATCCATAAAGTAACTAATTGCATTTAACTAGAAATTCACATTGAGCTGAATGTTGCATTGTGTTTGAAAATGTGTTGCCCATTGCAACAACTGTAACTACTGTACTTAAAAGTCTATTGCCTATGTGCAAAGTAATTAAACTAAAGTAATTCATTCTGAGAAAGTATTTTTGTAATGTAATGTATAATGTAATTACAATGTAATTTAAAAAATAAAATATGTAAAAAAATTGTTTCTAAAAAATTTGGAAATCAGTATGAAAAAAATTTATATAACAATTAATACATTTAAAAATTGTCATTTTCAAAACCTTTGAAATTCACTGAAAAAACTGTAGGTTTCAGACATGTTATAGTTACAAATTAGCATTTAAAAAACCTTTGAAATTCACTGAAAAAACCATAGGTTTCAGGGACGTTATAGTTACAAATTAGCATTTAAAAACCTTTGAAATTCACTGAAAAAACCATAGGTTTTAGGGACAGTTATAGTTAGTTGGACATTGCACTCGTACAAAACCCGTGAAATTCCCCCGTTATAGTTAGTCCAGCTAACTATAACTCGCGCCCGCAATGCACTGCTGATGACGTCACATATTACATCACTCATGACATGGTCAGTGACATCACTGATGACATCACTGATGACATCTCAAATGACATCACTGATGACATCATCCACGTGATAATCTGATGCACCTCCTCACACTCTAATATAACCTTTGATACACCCACTCTAAATTACAGACTGCCATTCGCAAAACCATAGACACTCCAACACCAATAACTACATACCCACTCACTGATTCTTAGGTCTACGCACACATCCACTCACTCACCCGTATAGTCACTCATACTTACGGTCACTCAGTACAGGACTATCATATGCACTCATACTCCTATATAGACACTCAAACACCGCCACTCATCCATAGAGGTACTCACACACCTAGTCAGTCATGCAAATAATTAAACACACTACCATTTACTCACCTATACAGTTATACACACACCAGCTCACTTACTCATACAAATAGTAGCACATTCTTACGCTCTTATACAATCACTGATACAAGCACACACTCATCCATACAGCCACTATCACAATCACTCACTCTCGCTTATAGCTATTTATATACTCCAACACACATATATACTGCCTTTCACATATGTAGTTACTCACACATGTACCACTGGGACATACATTCACTCACTAACACACTCTTACACACACTTACCCACCCATACAGTCTATCACAGTTGCACTCTTGAAACCATCCACCCAGTGAATCACCCACTCACACATCTATGCACAGAGTTGCACACACCCCTCCCACACAAACACTCAGGCACCCATACAGATACTCAGACAAGCATTCAATAACTCATATAGACACTCATGTAGCTATTCACAAACACATGCAGCCACTTACACAGCAACAGACAGACGGATACAGACATTCACCCAGTTTAGTCACTAACCCATGCATTCAGTAAGATACGTTAAATCACTCACTTATAGAGTCAGTCACGCACCTACTAAATCATCCATACAGACACTTACACACCCACTCATTCTTCAATACGTCTTTTCCTATATATATTAAAAATATTTAAACTTTACAGAAACACACAGTCACTGGATGATGTCATCAGTGATGTCATCAGTGATGTCATTTGAGATGTCATCAGTGATGTCATCAGTGATGTCACTGTCCATGTCATGAGTGATGTAATATGTGACGTCATCAGCAGTGCATTGCGGGGGCGCGAGTTATAGTTAGCTGGACTAACTATAACGGGGGAATTTCACGGGTTTTGTACGAGTGCAATGTCCAACTAACTATAACTGTCCCTAAAACCTATGGTTTTTTCAGTGAATATATATATACATATATATAAAACAAGTGTCTGTACCTACCTGTGCATTTGTTTACCAAGCATATGCCTTTACCATGCCTACTTTTAGCATGAAAATGCAAGTATTTTACAGGAAGATATAAACCCTATTTATGTATATAGAAAGGGTTTATAATTGCCTGTAAAATACTCATTGTAAAAGCATGCGTGGCAAAGGCATATGCGTTGTAAAGGTTATGCGTGGTAATGACATTCGCGATATACGGCCCGCACTGTAACTGCATGCGTTACAACGGAATACGTGATTCCGTCATACATTCATGTCCCACATTAGAACGGACACTGTGCATGTAAGAGGCACACAACAAAGAACTCGAAAGGTTTTGACTTTTTCCTTAAACAGCTTAATGCCAGAGGTGTTCGGCATGATTTGTATTGGCGTTAAGCTATTTAAGAAAAAAATTCAGAAAACAGAAAGGGAAACTTCCTTGTTAGAATTATGCCTCAATGAAATGAACATAATTTCCTTATCAGAAGCTTTTCTTCCAGATCTTTCTTGTATTCTTGTCAATTGTTTTGGGGAATCTATTTTAGGTAATACGGGGCAAACTGAAGAAAGCATTTTATTGGCTGCAAATGCTCTAATTTGATGTTTGCAACCATTAAAATGTACTTAATCTATTTTAGGAGTCATAAAGTTGTTCTGACTCTCAGAATGGGATCCCGAATAGATACAGATTCAGCATCTGGAAGGGGAGTGTTGTGGGTTTCCCTTTCAAATATTAAATCAATAATTTATGTATCGATGCTTACCAACCGAAATCTGGTTGCAAAGCAATGACATTTTACTGACACCTCAAAGGAGGTGGTAATGCATTCTTAAAAATGAATGGGGTCTGTTTGGCACCCTTCCCCTTTCTGAATGTTAAAAAAAACTTGTTGAAGAGTAGGCAGTGGTCTAAAGGGACCACTGTCAACTCTTAAACAACAACAAAAAAAGTAAATGTTTCTCTTTAAACTCAGTCCTGTTTCCTTTAAGTAAACGAGGTTGTGTTTAAAAGAAATGTTTGCTTTATTAAAAACCAAACACAGACATGGTGTTCTACTGAACCCAGCAAACCACCATCCCTGTGATTTCCTCCAACTGTTGTAAGTCAAAAGTAGCAACCTATCTCATTAATATTCATGAAGTAGGTCGGATACCGACACACTACAATTTGGATTTTTAAGAACCAGCCTATTAGTACATAGGTCGGTTCTTAAAAATCTTTAATGGTCACAACAAAAATTGTTGCAGTTTGTGACCAGCATTTTGCGACCAGATAGTCGTATATCTGACTTTTACTCACTGTGCAATGTATTTATGTTCGCCTTCCCTGTGTACTTCACTCTGTTGTCAAGTCTTGGCTTCTGGGAGTACCTTACAAATCCCGGTGACTATAATCTCCTCCCTCAAAGAATCTTGAATACTTTTGACCTTTTATCTTACATATAGTCGTCTTTTTATTTTATGAAACTGTTGCTTTACTGCTCTCCTCCTCAATGCGTTTCCAGCTTCGAAGTTCCACAGCATGATTCCGAGCTTTTTGTATCACTCCCCTCCCATAAGGTTGATGTTGCAATAAAGAAAGCACACCAGAGTTTAAATTTATGAACCTGCTCGGTTTGAGGCAGCCTTTACTCTTTCCTTCTCTGATATTATGACTTTCTATTTGCCTTGGTATTCACCTATTGCAATACAAACATGCATTGTCAAAGCCGGTAGGTCTGTCCTTGGCAAGCTGGAGCAACATTTACATTCCATTTTTATCTTTTGTTGCAAGCATGTGCCACAAAAATACGAAGAAAAAAGAAAACAAAAAGGTACTGCCACCTAAACATGCAAGCCATATGCTTTCAGTAAAAATGTAATACATAAAAATATTAACCACTGCATATGATTTTAATTGAGGAGTTAGGGTGCCTCGTAAAAAGCAGTTGTACTTAGAACAGTTAAAGAAACACTTTTTTTGGTTTAATGCATGGCACAGGAAAATATGATTCTTATTGGTGCAAAGAAAAGGTGCAATGACCTTTAAATTACTGTTATGTAAATACATAGTTTAAACACTCAAGGATGACTAAAAAATAAAAAAGTATAGAGAATGAAAAAAACATTGGAAAATGGGCCCACCAGCCCTGCCACTGAAGTGTACTTCCTTTACAGCGGATGGGCTCATATAATCAGGCAAAATGCTGTCACTCATGGTGCATGAAAGTCAACCGTCGAAATGGCCTGACCTATTGGCTTATGCCATGTTATGTGATGCTTGGAGGCGAAACCTGAATGACAGAGAAAATTTTGAAAAAAGAGTGGACAAATGGTGCATTTTCAAGCAAATTTGAGAAAGCAGGAAGGTTAATAAAGCAATTGTGAAAGTGCAGTTATTACATTAATAAAGAGATGTCACTAATTCCCCATATGGTAAAAAATACTAGTTCTAATATATGAGGGGGCCTAAAGAAACCTTTATCAGCAGCAAATAGACCATCAGAGACTCAAGCAAGCAGCAGTCAGGGACACAGTGAATTCTGGTGATCTTTCACGACTTTTTTAGGGGAGACAGACCTACAACTCTTTTGTACTTTATCACTAGACAACACAATATTGACATTTCATGCAGTTGTATACAAAAACCGTGCCAGGATTATCGGCACAGCAAGCCAAAATGCATTTTGTCCTTGGCACCTCCCTACCAGCAAAATAGCCACATTTACAGCTTCCAGATGCAACACAGTACCCTTTTGCTATCTGTTAGCACTGTAAGGCACCTTTCTTATCTCATTTTAAGGACGGCCTTAAAGTAAGGCAGGGCCTGCCCTTAAGCTGCAATGGTGGCATTCCGCTCTAACACAATCTAATATATTGCTTTGCCTGCTCATTATATGACTTGAATGAATTTCAATGACTGTAAACAAATGTCAATTTCCAGATTACCCAAAAGGGAAGCGGAGCTGGTCCCCATGCAAGCTGCACAGCCACATGTACGAATGAATCAAATGAGTCGAACTTTCATTTTAATCCTCTGTTTACTCTCTGTTTAATCCTTTGCTTGTCACATTTTATCCACGATTTTTTCAATTCATTTTATACATTCAAATTACCCTCCAAGGGCTTTTTTCAGTAGCACAAGGGAGTGAACGTTTCCCCAAGTCACAATTTAAAAAAAATACCCAATGCATTTTGGGAATGTTCCCTTCGTCAGGGGCATCTACAATATAGAAAAAACAGATCAGTATCAAAATTCCGTTCCTAACACAATAAAAAACCATGATTAAAAAACTATATACCACTGCATGCTTTATGTAAACTATGCCTTATTTATTACCATTTATATGTTCTACATAAAAAACAGCATAAGTTAATACCTAACTGATAATCAATTGCCTGCATCATATCTCTTCTCAAACAACTTTTCATGGTTGAACGCCCTACAACATTGTCCGTGCACCCTCATATGTCCTGAAACAGCTTTACCAATGCGTTAAATTACACTGTGTCACCCCATGTTTACCAATCAATCCCTTGCCTTAACAAAACCACCTCTCTCAAAACAATCGATTGAAATATGCTTACTGTGACTAATTTCTTTGAACTGCATGTCTGATGCCTCATGCACCAATAAAACTAATTCAAACTCTTGGCAGCGCTGGTAACGTATTTAATCCCATCTTGTCGTATTAATCTTTCTTCAAGACCAAGACAAACAGCACCGCTGACAGTGGCAACTAAGTCTGCTAACTCGAGCACGCTCAGTTTTAAAACCCCCATCCAATTATCCACACGTGTGTATGTTAAAGCAGAGCTGCGTTACTTGTGCCACTTGACCCTGATCTTTCCCACTACCTTCCCATTAATACTACATGTCCCAGCATGCCCCATTCATCCTCCCACTTGCAATGCCCAATCACCCCACATCCCTGGTGTCAACAAAACGCGCCAACATCATAGGTGCAAAAATGATGAATATACTGTAAATATCAAAACAGATACTGCAGTGTTCAGTGCCAGTTTAACACAATGTCCGTTTTCACGGACCCTGCATGATGATGTCAACAGTGAGACTCTAACAAGCACCGCTTCAACATATCTTCCCAAAAGGCTGCCTAAAAGGCTGAGGGAATATAAGAGTTTAAACCCTATAAAGATTAAAGATCACCAATCTTTGTGTTTCTTGCAAGCTGCACACGGCTACATTGGAAGTACTGACAGGCAAGCGTGGCTCACGCCTACCTTGCACGTGCAAAGTATGGTGTTTTTTCAAAACTCGACTGGGGCGCAAGACTACTTTCCACTTCATACAGCAGAATTGTGAGAAACAAAAGACGCGCATCTTTTATTCAAAATACTCCTCTGGAAAGCAACAAGGTGACTCCCCACTTTATGCGGCAGAACTGTGAGGAATTAAAAAAAACGCATGTCTGTTTTCCCCCAAATATACGTTTGTCTGATATTACGATGTGGCAATTAAACAGGGGGCACGGTGTAAAAACTGGGAACGAATGAGCTGAAAGTGAAGCCAAGGAGTCTCGCCCGGCGTCTGCTTAGACTGGCACGGATTGGCAGGGGCACATTATGAAGTCCAAAAATAAACAAGTTTTAAGCAAAGGCCAGGCCCCGCGAGAACCCAGGAGAGCTTTCACTAGCTAGGTATTCAGCAGAGGAGCACCGAAAGGAATGTTCGCAATCTCTCACGGGGTGCAAAATCAAGCAGGAAGACTCCGTACTATATAATTAATGGCAGCCCCCATGCCCCAATTCAGCTCATGAACTTCAAAGTAAACCAACCTGCTGCGCGCTCGTTTCAAACCACCACGGCTGCAGGCGCCTTTCTTTTTCCAGCAACTGTGTCCCGGAAATAGGAGCTGCCAAAGTTGCATAACCACTCCCCTGCACTGTGCACCAGCCCTGCCCCTTCCCATTATCCTGAATGGCGCTCCACTGACCGCGCCATGGGCCAATTCCTTAGCGCCCCATTTGAAAGCCATGCACTGCCGCTTTATGCAGCCACTCCCACAAGGCTGATGTCACCAGCCTCCTCGCTTGCCTCGAGGGCGACCAGCTTTGCACATGCGCACTGAAGACTCCGAGACAAGCAAAAAAAAAGATTTTACATAGTTTCACTGAAACTATGTAAAATCTTTTTTTTGTTTCACGGGGAGCACCAAGCAGTGAGGCTTCTTTTAAAACTGCTCCATGGTGTTCATTGAACACCATGGAGTAGTTTTAAAAGAAGTGCTTCATTCTCTCTCCCCTTAGTTTTCCCCGATGCTGGTAGGTAGGGCAACGCCCCCTGTGCCCCTTAATACCAGCCGCCACTGCTTTTTACCCAACCAGCAACTCATTTCCCATGCCACAACTGACTACACCCACTTGGATAGTGTGCACTGGATACCCCATAATGTTCCGCCCAATGTATAACGAGGCCTTAAATGGGGAGTCTGAGGAGAAACAGAAAGAAGCTCTCTTTTGCTGCAAGCATGTCTAGCATACATGTCAACAGACCCGATTCAGGCAGAAGATTCCTGAATTGGGAATAAAAAAATGGCATTAAAATTTGGCTGTGTCCCGTCTGAAATTGCCTCTGCTTCAATAGAAGTCAATAAGGGAAATATACTCTCACGATTCTTCTTTTTTTTCCATGTGCCACTTTACTCTTTTAAAATGGCGTGTAGGTGCAGTGACAAATACAATAATAGTCTGGGATGTTCTGACACAGAGAAGAGATTCAACATTAGTTCTGCAAAAGGAATAATAGGATGAGCTGTGAGAAAGGGGTGTAAGTGGGCACAGTGCATCTAAGCTGGAACTGAATAATTGCAGGATCGCTCAATTCATCTTTCCATATTGAAACATGAGCAAATAATTTGATTTCCTCCGAAGGCGGAGGGAGTCGGCGCTTTAGACATCAGAGAGACAGCAAGGGTGCGTTTACAGCGTGTTATGATTACAGCGGAAGCCGGTATGTATCTCCAAATTATGATGAAGTGGGCTTCAATACCTGCGTGGCTGATTGTGTACGACGCACAGTTTGTAGCGCGGGGAATGATCCTCCTCCTCACATGCATTTAAATGCGGATGGTGATTACACAGGTTATGTCTGCGTGTTCGCCTAGCTGGGAACTGCGTCACATGAAGACGCCGATTGCCGCTAAGCTAGGCCCGAGCGACGACTGAAGCTGAAGCTCGCGGAAGGAGCCTAGCTCGCGCACATACCAGCACGTAGTGCGCAGGATCCGCACCTGACACTTCTTCGAAAGCTTTGACAGCTATTAGGAACGAAGGGGTGTCGTTGAGACCATTACTGACAACTGTGGGCAATTACATTTTCTTTTCATATCTATGGTAATAATTTCCCAATTCTGGATAATAAATCATTCAGATGCACTTTGCTAAAGCAGCCTTGCGGATCAAACACGCTGACATTGTCATCGCGCTCTTTTTGCTTACTCCTCCTGATTGATGGCACGCAAAAAACGATTTCACAAATGTCATGCTCGGTCATTAAATAATAGATAGCGTAAAAGATCAGCAGCGAGCCCGCTTTCATTCCCTGCTTGCCGTCTTTCCAAAACGCAGAGAGGAGTTCGACCTAGAAACCCAATTTATTCTTGAATTAAAAGCTGAAAGCCCATCTGATCTGGAAAGGTGTGCGCGTGCCTTTGCTGCAGCATGTGGCACTGTATTACAGTGGACTGGATGCCCACTGTCTGTGTTCACAAGCTGTCTGGTTGTAAAATGGTTGCTTTTTATTTGAGATAGGGCGTGGCTTTCAGAATAGTTTACCTAATGTTTTCTGTCATATCGTCAAGCCTAGATAATGCTGCAGTAACATAGTTGCCATGCTTTTCCTTTTTCCACCAGCCTTCCCTTACCACTGCCTAATACCTGGAGCAGGTATCTTTGCTCACTTCATGGTTTGCTTAAAAACTGCAAGAACTTTGTTTCTCCTAAGTCTTACTTTACTGAATTGCTTATCTTTGCTTTCTGCCATCCAAGGTGCTTGAAATGGAAATATGAAAGTGTAGGTACTCACTATTTCAGAGTAGCTGTTCAGTACTGATAGAGTGCAACATTGCTCTTTCATTTGTAGGGGTGCATTATAATCATGGTTAGTCCACATCCACATATAATCTGTTGTCGAATTAACATTAGGGTATTAGAATGTAAATTGTAATGACGTGTAAGTGAAGTGCTAGATATTTTCTGCATGTAATCAAAGAATTAACGTAGTAAATGTACGTATTTCAATGGATCATATACGTGTGAAGTGTATTCATGTCTAATGAACTTTTCTTATAAAGGCTCATATGTGTGTATATTAATGAATCATATATGCTTGCATTTTAAACGTATGCACTGTCCTTATGTTAGCCGAATTTGGTAGGCCTAACTTTCGTTTCTCCCTGTTCGCTCTTAAGTCGAAACTGTTAGAGTTTCTGTGCCCGTGGAATATTTTTTTTCTTTTCACGTTTCTGTTGCAGGTGCAAGAATTTGTCCTCGCTAGTTAGAATGACGTCTTTGTTTCAAGAGTTAGACAAAGGAGGAGGGAGGAGAGGATGCCTTTGAACAAGCGGAGCTGATAATGTAGGAGGATGTCTTACGTGTCTGGAAAGGCCTGGGAACCAAAGTCATCGAGCAAGAGTCTTGATGTATCGTTACTTCATGGAAAGTTATCTACAAGGCGGTGTCCAACTGGACGAGGCGGTCAAGTGATGTAACTGGGGGTGTGATTTTTGACTTTTGTATTAGGGTTATGGACAGAGCCCAGGAACTTCTGCCTTACCTGAAGAGAGGAGAGAATCCTAGAACGAGCTCTGTAGCTTTATGCTACTTGACCCATTTAACGTGAGTGTGCTTCTTAGGACGTCTTCACGTGCTGACACCTTTCTGGGGACTTGCCTGGGAGAATGCTAAGTAGGGATGCCACGATAGAAGAAGTCTAATGCTCTTGCTTATATTCCTCAAATGAAGAAGGCTCTTGACATAGTCTCTATAATCATTGGCATCCTGAATGTGGAATTGGTTATTCTGTGCATGTTGCACCGTCTAAATTTTATTCGTAGGTTTGGTTTTGTATTAGTGCCCATGTATCTTTACACTCTCGTCTTGAGGTGTTTATATGTCCAACTGTTCTTGGCTTTATAATAAATATGCAAAAATTTAGATTAGGAGTCTGTGTTCCTTTGGGGTCATGGGCAATGGTAAAGTATAATTGGCTAATGATTTTCTTTCCCCTCCACACTTGCAAAGCAGGCAACAAGACCATCGGCCAGAGGATCCTGAGTCAATCAAGAACGTGGAACCCGGCTCCATCAGTTGGTAGTGATCCAGTGATCTGGGACTAATAATTTTCTACAGACTAGGCCCAATTTCATTACCCAACAAGTCCCTTCACGCTGGGTTAGTGAATTACTAAACAAATTACCAAAATCCAATTTGTATCTTCATTTCTACTATACCAATTATGGCGATGCGATCTTTATATAGTTGACAGGGTTTGGCAAACCAATACTTGTTTCTAGAATACTCATAAACTAGAAAAACACCTCTAATAAAGACAGACACATTTGTATAATTATAATGTTTATCTAAATAATGTGAAATAAATGCTCATCAATACCAAAATACAGTACAAATCATAGATCACCACAGAGCAACAATATCAGAGAAATAGTGATAAAAATACATCTCAATTTACAGCGCATAAAGGAGTGGAAAGGCGAAGAGACAAAAGGTTCAGAGACAAAATACATTTGCAAATGATTATGCAAATTCAGTTTTCTGTCTATACTAACCCAATTGATATAGGAAATCTACTCCCTGGACATGAGAGCAGTAAGGCCCCTCAAGAAGAGTTGAAGAGGCAAAGATTAAGTCAGGAATCAGCAGACAGGAACAGCCAGATCAAGAATAGGAGACAGCAAAGAAGGCCTCTCCTCACGTAGGTAGGAAAGCAAGCCACCAACTAACCTAACCCCTCCCACCAGGAACCTCAATTATACCCTAAAACCCAAATGTCCAACCCACATTTGTGTCAGAACAGAGTATTTTTCTACACATGATTGGTTAAGGAAGGGGGTGTACTGTCACACCACTGTTGTCATGTCCATTTCACTCAATGTCTTATTGTTTATTTATTCTGCATATCTACTTCCACTCCAAGAAATACAAATTTGAGCCACTGTCAGCATTCGTTTCCTCCATCCCAGTCATGTGGCAAATTCTGTGT
Organism: Calotriton arnoldi; assembly: GCA_963921515.1. Classification (NCBI taxonomy): domain Eukaryota; kingdom Metazoa; phylum Chordata; class Amphibia; order Caudata; family Salamandridae; genus Calotriton; species Calotriton arnoldi. Next base: position 2,146,875 of record CAWUFW010001996.1, on the reverse strand, counting down.
CACATTTATCCGCTCGTGCCGCATAAAGAGGAAATGTTCTTTCACTCGAGGAAGGAAAATGTTTCTTTCAGCTGTCTTTTGGCAGGCACACAGGATCTGTGAAGGACACTTGTCTTCCACTTTCACCATCTTATTCACTCTATTTTTCAAGATTTATTTCTTTTCATTAACCCAATGTTTTCCCGCAGAACAGAAAACTATGCTTCTATGAAAAACAAACACAGGCATTATTAATCACTTATAATGCTTTTCATTACGCATCCACCCAATGCTGCATCTATCCATGTGCAGCCCATGTTAATATTATTTTCTAGCAAACGTTAATAATGTGCACAAAAGCAGCATTAGTCCTTTTTATTTTTCGTCTTGTCAAGAAGCATTTGCGGACTACTCCAGTGCTTAGTACGTGCTTGCGCAGTGGTATTTTCCCTCATGTTACTCTCTTGTCCACATTAGTTTTTCACCACACACTGTTAGTAAATGTTACTGAGGGTTCAATTCGAGCAGGTCTTATTTTGCGAAAACCCTGCTCCATCAATCCCCCCTTTGATGGCGTTTTGAGCCATCACCAAAAATACCCACCAATACAAATTGTCACTTTCAGAAAGCAGTTGTTCTCTCTCGCTCTACCATTATTCCTTCTAAATCCTTCATTATTTCATAATAATTCCCTTTCTTGTCCTCTAATTCTATCTCTTCTCTCTTTCTCTTTCTTGCTCTTCGTTTCACATCAGATGTCTCCTTTTTGCATTTACAGCATTTATAAATCAGAAAAATCATTAGTATTGCTGTAGCTGCTGCAATGATAGGCGTTAGTATTCTCCCTAATACACTATTCCCAAAGGTAGCAAACCAATTACCCATAGAGGAAAAACTCTTACTGAGTTTCTCCCAAGCACCGTCAACCTTCATTTCAGCCAAATCTTCTCGAAGATTTGTAATGTTCTTAATATATCCCTCCAGACTCTTACTCTTTTTTTTTTTTAAATTTTTTATTGAGCAGAGCATTAGGAACATGATATACATATTATAATCTAGAAAAATCATAAAAACCATTTTTATATACAGATAAAATAGCTTCTTCTTTCCATCAAAATATGGTTATAGGAGATAATTGATATGTAAAAAAAAAAAAATCAATAATAATTACCAAATAGCAATGTACAAAACATGCAATAAAGTACAGTAACAAAGAAAGTGCTAGTGCTTTTTATAACAGACTGCTAATGTTTCTAAATCGATAACGAGTGATATTATCTCTCCTTTAAGATCTCTAGATTACTTAAAAACTTCCAATTTTTATTAAATTTCCTGGTGGCTCCCACCCGTCTTGCATATGCTTCTTTGAAATCACGTGTCCTTTTCATTTTATTAAACCATTTCAAGTGGGAAGGGACATCCCTAGATTTCCAATTTTGGAGAATTACAGAACGGGCTACAGTACAGGAAATAAACAGGAAAGTTCCTTCGGCCTCAGTTAAAAACGTTCTATCACTACAAAGTCCGAACAGGACAGCCTTAGCCTCAAGCGCAACTTTCTTCCTGATTGCCAGATCTAAATCTAAAAATATTGCTTCCCAAAAAGAACTCAACCGTGGGCATGTAAAAAAAATATGGTGCCAGCCCCCCTCACCATCTGCCTGACAGCGGAAGCATCTATTTTCAGCATCCGGATATCTTTTTTCAAGTGCTTCCGGAGTTAAATAAGCCAGCCATCTTGATAGGAAGGCCATCCTTTTGAAGTTAGCTGCACGCAGGGATTTACTTCCTAGGTGGCATAAGGCTTCCCATTCATTAAAAGAGAGAATGCATTGTGTCTCCCGAACTATTCTTTCCAAATGATTCTCTATCAAGGGTACTTGACCCTGATCATGTAGCAAACGATACCAATTACCTGTGCCATTTACTTTGGCCCCATAAAGAGCTACCACGAGTTTGTTAGGGGTATCTAGAATGCCATTAGTACTTTTTAAAAAATGAACAATTTGTAAATATTCAAAAAAGGCAGGTTTCTTTAGATTCCCAACCCTTGCCATTACCTCCTGCCAGGAAATAACCTTATTTTGAATAAAAAAATGTCTTAATTCTCCTAGACCACAACCTTCCCAATTTTTCATATGACTTGCACGTATCTGGCGGCCGAAACTGGTACATTCTCCCAATCTCAAGTACTGTAGACCCGAGGAGCCCATCTTTTTAAAAAAGGACTGAAGTCTAAACGAGTAATCCTTTAAGGTCTTGTATCTGTTTTTTTTTGGAAGTTTGGAGGTTTTTAAAAACACTCGAGTTTGAGATCCAATTTCGTGTGTCATTTTGTCAATAAAGAAGCTATCTCTGGGACACTTAGATCCCAACGAACCCGCCACTAGGTTTAGAAATGCAGCCTCATAATAAGTTCTTAAATGAGGCAGAGCTAAACCCCCTTGTACAGTCGATAATTGTAATACAGTCAATTTAACCCTTAACACTTTTTTCCCCCAAACAAATTCTCTAATCAGGGTTTCCATTTCTTTAAAAAAGCCATATTTACTTTTATTGGAACATTAACAAAAAGAAATATAAGTAGCGGAAGTATGGACATTTTAATTAATGAGACTCTTCCCACTAACGTTAAAGGGAGTAAAAGCCACTGTTCTAAAAGTCTCTTAATTTTTTTCCTTCATCCTTAAATAATTCAATTTATATAGCTGATGGTATTGGCTGGACACATAGATGCCGAGATATCTAATTGGATCTAGTTTTGCAGCTTGTGCCCTCAGACAAGATGGAAGGAAATTTAAATCTGTGTTAAGGGCTAAAACTTCGGTTCTATTAGAATTTATTTTATACCCGCCAATTAATTCAAAATTCCTAAATTCCTTTAACACCATATCCAAATTAACTATACAAGGTTTCAAATATAGAATAATATCATCAGCAAAGAGTTTCAGCTTTGCCATGCCGAAGATTGGAGGTTGGATAGCAGCATTATTACGCATTTTAATTACCAAAGGTTCTATAAAAAAGGTAAAAAGCAGTGGCGAGAGCGGACAGCCTTGTCTTGTCCCCCGGTTTATTTTTACGATACCTGCACGTTTCAAGTTTATTACTACCTGGGCAGAAGCCCCCTGATAGATATTACGTAGCATGGTAATGACCAGGGGAGGGAAGCCAAATTGACCGAGGGCAAAGAACAAGGTTTTCCAATTTACCAAGTCAAATGCTTTCTCCGCATCGACCATCATAATACAGGCCGGGATAAAATTGATGTTAAAATAGTCCAGGGACTGTATCAAAAACTCGGTATTAGCTGCCATAAATCTACCTGCTATAAAACCAGTCTGGTCTTTGTGGATTGTCTCTTGTGAGGCAAATAAAAAGCGCCCAGCCCATACCTTCATTAAAATCTTGTAATCAGAATTTAAGAGACTAATAGGCCTGTAAGAATTAACATCGGTGGGATTTTTATCTTTTTTTACGAAAGACACAATTGTCGCTTCTTTAAAAAACGAGGGTACCGAGCGGCCTTTTTTAATATAATTAAATAATTTTTTCAGGGGTGCAATTACTTCTTTTTAAAAAGTTTTATAGAATTCAATTAGGAAGCCATCCTCCCCACACGCTTTGGCCCCGGCTGTAGCTTTAATAGATGCCGCTATCTCAGCGGATTCCACATCAGATCCTAGTTGGTTGATCCGGCTAGTTGAAAGTCTGGGAATATTCACATTCGTGAAATATTCCTGGATCGCCTCTTCCACTACCGAATATTCGGTAGTGTAGAGTTGCTGGAAATGTTCTAGAAAGATCAGTGGGATCTCATCACCATTAGTAACTTCTAGTCCGGTCTTAGGATCGACCACTTTTGAGATTATAGCTGATTCTTGTTTTTTTCTTATAGAGTTAGCTAATAGTTTGCCAACTAACTGGCTATCTTCATATACCCTTTGTTGATACAATTGAGAATTGCAGATCTCTTCCAAAACAAAAAAATCTCTCAGAGCTGTTCTGGCCTGCTCCAAATGATGAGGGCGGAACTGGATCTGATGGACATATTCCTTTTCGACCGCAGCTTGTAGTTCTACTATTTTAAGCCTCCGGGTGTTTGCCTGGGCTGCCGAAAAGGAAATTATTTGACCACGAGCTGCCGCCTTGAAGCCGCCCCATACGGAAAACGGTTCCGCGGTGTTGTCATTAATTTTAAAATACTCAGAAATCCATTCTCTGAATTTTTCCACCCAAACTTGGTCCTGGAGGAGGAGGCGGTCCAGCTGCCACCTGGGCCGTTCTCTGCACCCCCCCCCGAGCACCAGTTCGAGCCCAATATATGCGTGGTCAGAAAAGGGATTGCATCCAATATCTGCCTTTAAAACCTGAAAAGATTTGGATGCCAGAAAAAAATCAATTCGGGACGCAGTTTGAAATCGATGCGAGTAGCAAGTAAAATAATTTTTAGCAGGATTTATATTTCGCCATGGATCTATTAATTGATATTCTTGTTTAATGGCCTCCACAATTTTTTTAGTATTGGGTTTAAGTTGTTTTTTATTTTTATTAGAGGTATCCTTCCTCAACTCCTGTATAAAATTAAAATCACCTCCGATAACAATCTGCCCAGGGGCTCCCCTCAGAAGCTCATTGATTTTAACCAAGCCTGAAGTGTCGTCCGAAACAGGGCCATAATAGTTTACGAAATTAAAAATCCTCCCCTCCAACCTTGTTACCACCCATATCCACCTCCACTGTGGATCCCTGTGCACTTGTATAAATTCCCAGGGTAGTTTTCTAGAGAAATAGATGGCAACTCCTCTCATTGCGAGACCTGCAGATGCAAAAAAAACGTGGGAATAAACCCTGGGCAGAAATAGTTTAGGGGAATTAGATTTTAAATGTGTCTCTTCAAGAAATAAAATTTGGGGGTTAAACGATATCAGCCATCTAAGAAGAGCGCCATATTTTCGTTTATTAAGGATTCCGTTAACGTTGACTGACAGGATCTTACATTTACTGGTTTCTATTACTATTTCTATTTCTAGAGTAAACTTCCAGTTTACTCAGTAACGAGTCTCTAATTTTCTTACTATCTGTTCCTTCTGCTCTTGCTCTTTTTACTGCTGTGAACCCTTCCCAGTCCCCACCCGTCCCGCCCCAAAAACAAAAATCCCACCCATCGAAATGTGAAAAAAAAAACACTAGCCACATTTCGACCCACCCAACTGACTTCCTGGGTGTCATGTTGCTACACCCTGGGTGACCCCGCTAACCCCAGCAGAGGAGAGAAAAAACAATCAAAATTACTTGGATAACGAACACAGCATCTTAGCGTTGTTAGCAGTCAGAGTCCTCTTTCAAGTCCAGGATAGTTTATACTATTCCCTCAAGCTCCAGATCGACGCGTGATCTCTTTTAATAATGCCTAAGCCTCTTCCAAATCAGAAAACATAAAAAAATTCCCCTTGACTAGAACTCGTAGCTTGGATTGTTGAGCGATTGATGCTTGAGCACCATGGGCTTTAAATAAGTGGAGAATCTTAACAAATTATTTTCTTCTCCGTGCCGCAGCAGCAGTCATATCAGAAAATATGCGACATTTAGCGGTTTCATTTATGAAAAACTGCTTCTGCTGGATCGCCTTTGTTATGATTCTCTCTTTAATACGAAAGTCTGCAAAGTTCAACAAGATTGTTCGTGGCAACGTAGAATTAGGGAAAGGACGTGCCGGAACTCGGTGTGCCCTAGTAATAGTAAGGTCTCCTTCGAATTCTGGAAGAACTTTCTGTTTGATAAAGGAATTAATCCATTGCAGGGTTTGAGACCCTTCAAGCCCTTCTGGGACCCCCACTATTCGGAGATTGGACCTCCGGGAATGGTTCTCGAAATCCTCATGTTTGTTCTCCAGATAGCTTTTATTTTTTGCTGCTTCTTTCACTTCCCCAATAACCGAATTCATCTGATCCTCTAATAATGAAATTCTGGCTTCCGCTTCCTGAAGTTTAATCGGTAGGCATGTCATTGCTTCCTCAATTTTACCTAAACGTTGATGCAGGGAGGCAATTTCTTGTTTTTGGGGTTTTTTCATTTCACGAACCTCTTCCAATATTAAGTTCAGCATGACTCTAATGTCCATCTGATAGACTCCTGATGTGTCCGGCCCTTGGCTCAAGTTACTTTGTAATTCCTCGATACACCGGTTCGGATCTTCAACCATAGTACCTTCCTGAACCAATGAACCCCGTGACGATAGTTGATCCTGAGACTGGAGTTGGTGTTGAGACTGAAATTGAGATTGAGGTGGCATAGAGTTTGACGAGTCATTAACTGGTGTCTTATTAGTTTCGTCTGAAGTTCCGAGTAGCTTTGAATGGATTGGGTTAGGAACAGTCATTTCTACAAAACTTGGTGGTGTTAAAGAAACCACCTGGTCTTGGCTTTGTCCTAGTACTGACTCAAATATATACAATACCTCTGTGCTGACCTACTTACTTTCATATGACCAGGCAGCGTTGATCGGAGACATCTGAAGGGAAAACGATATTGAAATGGCAGCAGTTCCAAAATAGAGACAATCTTATTTTCCTCGCAATCCAGCAGGAAACAGAGGGATTTCATAAAGGAAAAAGAGCATTCTGAGGTAGTCCATCTACCGCATAATAAATACAGTGAATCGAGGACTACATTTCCCCCTTTCTGTCTGGATGGAAAGCATGGTAAAAAAGCCCCGTATAGGGTAATGAAACAAATCTGTTGATATATATAAACAACCTTCAACGCTTTTAAAACTCCTATAGAATTGTCCAAGGATATGAGACAACCCCAGTTTTTTTATGAGAGATTCTTCACATCCTGGTCCTGAGGAAGGTGGTTTTTCCACTGAAACGCGCGTAGACCAGACCTTTTACCATCATCATGGAGTGGTCTTTCTGAGAACTTTTTAAACTTTTTTGCTTCTGGTGAAGCATCGCATTTGCCCTTTTTACATGGCTAGGGCCCCTCATTGGGTCGAATTTCTAGTTTTTTTTTATATATGTGTAATCTGAATATGTGTGGAGTGAATGAGAGAAAATGGTAGTATAAGTGATGAGTTTTAGATAGCTGGGTTGTTTGTTAGGTAAAACAATTTTTTTGTGTTAATAATCATCGGATTAATTTCTAAGTACTGTATCTGATTAAGAAACACAGTCAATGAAATTGTAAATGTTTATTTGTATCAAGTCTTTGTTTATTTACATGTAATAAGATACAAAATAACAAAACAAAATTTTTTTATTTTGTTTTTAAAAAAATGAACATTTGTGATTAATAAAAATAGTAAAAAAGTTTCTTCTTGCTGTGTTCCCTTGCGGGCATTTGTGGGGTATAGGCGTATCAGAACCTGATCAGGTCATATGAAAGTAAGTAGGTCAGCACAGAGGTATTGTATATATTTGGTTTGGTTTTTCCCCCTCCTCTGAGACCTCAAAGTATAGTTGGGGGACCTTTTGCTTCATGGCTAGTACTGACTCATGCACTGTCAACTTCTTTTTTGAGGGCAGTAGTTGAGTCTGAACGGATTCCAGAAGACTTTGTAGACTCTCTTGGTTCCTTTTGGCAAAATCTTCTGATGCTACTAGTAGCGGTAGCGATGGTAATGCTAATAGCCCTTTAGGTGTTTTGGTGGTTGGGCTTAAAGAGGGAGTTGTAGAGTTGCTTTCTTTATAAACAATGGAAATTCCTTTGCCCCTTGAGATTTAGACATTAAAGCTGCAACTTCTATCAAATTAGATGCAGCATCTATCTGATCTATCACCAATACCTCGCGTTCTGGGGAGACAGAAGGGGGTATCTCCTCCTCCGAACTCTCGAGGGTACTATCCAGGCCATGTGAATTAGGGATGTTGTTTTTATTGGCCAACCGTACAGATTCTTTTGCTGGGGCTAAACGTGTTTTGGCCTTGAAACGGGCTGCAGAGTCAACTTTAGCAACTGCATTAGAATGCTTCAACGGTTTGCCCATTTTCTTCTAATATCTTCTAATATCTTCTGCTCCCTCTTAGCTCCCTCCTTATCTCTCAGTACCTCCCTAAACACCTCTGTACCTTGAGTCGTGCTCCTTTTGTAGAGGGCTCTTCACCAGACTCGCAGAGCTTCAAACTCTTCAGTTTTCCATCCGAGACTTCCAAAACATACTCTGTGCTCTGATATGATACCAGCACTTTACTCCACACAGTGAAATGCCCGGTAGTTTCAATTAAGGCAAGCTGGTATCCAATAACCGCAGCTTCCCTTGTAGTGCCGGTACCAAAAAAAACCGATCCCAAACAACTAGAAGGCAGCACAAAAGAGCAGTTCAGCGCCTACCCAGCTGATTTAATTGCGGCGGTTACCGCACACTATCGCACTTCCAATGGCCACAGCTTTCCTTTTATAATCAGGACCATGCAACACTCCAAAGGGAAGGCAGCACGAGAGAGCAGTTCAACGAGCCCCCACGGGCTCCGTATGACTTCCCGGCTGATTGAATGGCGGCGATTGCCGCGCGCTTCCGTCAATGATTCTGGACGCCTCCGTCCGCGTCCGGCTCCTGAGGCTGCCCCGCGCTCCTCCAAGAAAGAAAAATCCGCTTCAGAGCCCAAAATCTTCAAGCGTCTTTAGAAGTTTGCGGGCAGTCGAGAAGCAGAAAAACAAAGGACTCCCCTAAGCGCGGTCGCCTGCACGCCAGCCAGGTACGAGTCTCCATTGCTGGGGGTGGAGCAGTGGCGTCACCTGTGGCTACTCGGAGGCGTGGTTCTCCATAGTCAAACCCTGAGACCCCCCCAGACTCTTACTCTTATCAGGGATATAAGTACAACATTGTTGAATTTTCAACATATTACAGACTCCACCCTCCTTGCCAATAATACATCAAGGGCAAGTCGATTTTGTAAAACCATAGACCTAATTGCAACCATCTCAGTATCAATCATCAAGAAACCACCAGCAGTATCTGTTGATAAAAGATCAACCACTGTGGACAATTTTCTAATTTCATGTGAGTTTAATATGACTCCAACTGAAGGTATCAGTGCTCTAAAAATATCTCCCACTATTTCTGAAAAACTCGCTCCTCTCTTATTACGTATTAATCCATTCTTTATTTCATTGATTCTATCATTTTTATCCAAGTGGTACACTTTTGGAAATACTATCCCAATATAACAACATCCATACCAATGTGAAGGCAACCTATATTAGGCATTCTTACCACACACATAATAGATTCCCGGAAAGACAGCATCAGTTCCTCCTTTTATTCCCCATCCTCCCGTAATTAGGAAAGTATCATCACACTCACTAGAACCAATGAAATAATTGTTATAATCAGTTTTTAATCTAAGCAAGCAAAGCTTCCCTCTGTGATGCCAGACTAGGGTCATGGCAGCGTATGTCTCACCCTTTTTACAGTCTCCTTCTTTGAAAAGCCCATGGAGGTACATGAGACTTTTGCTCAGCAGCTTTTCTCTTGAAATCCTGCCTTCTATCCTCTACCATGTTAATGAATTCTATTTCTTCAAACCGCAATCTACATGTTAAGTTATGTCTATGTGCGTATACTATATCTATTGTTTTTGTTGGATGAAAAAATCCCCCCATATATTCTGCAATTTCAGCACAACTTGCTCTATTCATGTTCTTTCTAACAGGAATTTCTGAAAACACTAAATCCATGTTAGAATAATAATATTGTGAGCTACCTTTATCGTAAAAGAGACTCGTTAGAACAATACAAGACACTCCATATGTTAAAGGTAGGTGATGATAAGTCACCCCCTCTGAGACAGACGATGGTAATTGCATGCACACATAACAATCTCTCGCATCCATCGTATCAACATATTCATATAACAACTTGGTAAAAACATTTAATGAAAAGTCATTAATTGATTTATCTTGATGGTAAATGCTGTCTCCTTCCATCTTTTCTATATTAGTATGTGAGATTTCTTTAAGACTTTTAAAATCTACTTTCTCACTCATCACACCATTAGTATTATTGTTATGGTTAGTTGCCATTAAGACAAGCACAATAACAATTAGTGTTAACCACACCAACATTAGTAATAAAATACTAAATAAGCAATCATTAATACATCTAGGTTTAAACCTATGATTTTGATATCCAGTCTCTGCTATTTTTGCCATTTTAAGGAAAAAAATTTGTATCAATTCAAAAAGAAAAAAGAAAAAAACTAGAAAAACTATAAAAACTATCTAAGTAGTGTATCCAAACACTTCAAGACTTCTTCTTCCTTCACCCCCTCCTTTTTTTTTTATTTCTTCACAGCCTTTAGTTCAATTTCTTCTTTAGTTCTCTGCACTTCTCTGAATCAATTCTTTAATTTTCTGCACTTTTACTTTACACAGTTCTTTTAAGGTTGTTCAAAATCATTCGCTTCACTCTGTTTTGTACCAGTTTCTTCTTTGCTCTGATCTGTATGCTCAATTTCTTCCAATACCACATATGTCCATTCTGGAGCTGTGTATTTCTTGTTCGGAACTCTTACTCTCTTCGTTTTTCAAACTAATTCTTCTTCTGACTCACTTTGTTCTGTTTTGTTTGGTACTTCAACTAGCGTGTCTGATATTTTCTTTTTCAGAGTGTATTTCAGTCTTTTCACTCCTTTTGGCCACACATCACCTTTTCTTGCTTTCTTAACTTGCACAGTTCCTTCTGCTTCAGTGTCAAGTTCGCAAGTTCTTTTATTCAGTTCTTTTCTCTGTTGCACTTGCTCTTGATTCTCATTTAACACTTCTCCATCATCACTTTCAACAGCAGTCTTACGAGACCCAGTAGCTGGTGCCCACTTTATTCAACTTTGTTCCTGATCAATCACGTGTTCAATACCTTCAGAATCTGTAGCTTCAGACTCTATGGTTTCACGTTCTACAGCTTCTGGCTCTTCTCGACTCTCTGCCAGTCTCTGCTCTTCTTCTTCTTGTCTTTCAAGTGGACTTGGGACTCTCCTGGTATGACTTGCATGTATCCAATTTGGCAAGCCTCCACACTTCACTGCTGTCGCTGTCACCAGTATTACCTGGTATGGGCCATGCCATCTAGGTTCCAGACACGACTTTCTCACATGCTTCTTCCCCAGGATCCACTCTCCCGGACTTAAATCATGTGCTTGCTCTTGCTGTGTTGTGGTTGCAATTTCTCCAACCTGATGAGACACAGAATGCACCACATCAGCCAATCCTTTGCAATAATCAAGCACCAAATCATCAGTTATATTCATCAGTTTGCTGGCTGTCTCATTGCTCTCCCCACTATAACTTCATGAGGCGATAATCCAGTCTTTTTTATCAGGAATGCTTCTCAGACTCATTAATACCAAGGGTAAAGCATCTGCCCATTTCAGTGCTGTGGATGCACACACCTTTGACAGTCTTGATTTAATAGTGCCATTAATTTGCTCTACCACACCTGAGGCTTCAGGTTGATAGGCACAATGCAGCTTTTGCTCAATTTGTAATGCTGCGCAAATCATCGAATTATTTAACTATTAAAATGTGTACCTCTATCCGTTTCTAAAGAGACTGGAAATCCAAATCTAGGAATGATCTCTCTCAAAAGCAGCTTAGCAATTGTTAAACTATCATTTCTTCTTGTTGGATATGCTTCTACCCAACTAGAAAATAGACAGACAACAACAACACATATTTCAGTCCATTACAAGAAGGCAGCTCGATAAAATCAGCTTGTAATCTAGTAAAAGGTCCTGCTGCTTTTCCAATCCGTCCCCAACTAACAACAGTCTTTCTACCTGGATTTTGCTGCTGGCACACTGCACATCTCTGGCAAAGACTCTCTGCAATAACCCTGAATTTAGGATTGTACCATGACTGTTTGAAGAGTCTAATCATAGCATCTCTTCCCACATGTGTTACTCCATGGTACATCCTTGCAAATTGTGAAAGTAAACAATCTGGCATTACTGGTCTATCATCCACATACACCCATATTTCATCTTCAGGTCTCTTTGTACAACCTGATTTAATCCAAATTTCTTTCTCTTCTTCACTAGCTTCTTCTTGCAATTGTCTAACTTCAGCCCATGTTTTTACAGAAGAGAACATCAAGTGACAATTTGTATTCTTTTTCTGTGCTCCCTTGTTAATTGAAACCGAATTTTATGCACAGAAACAAGCCACTTGGTCTGCGTATCTGTTGCCACTAGTCACATAATCATTTCCTGATTTATGTGCCTGGCATTTGACCACTGCAATATCTTTGGGCAATTGTAATGCATTCAGCAAATCTTTTACATCTTTGCTATTTCTGATCGGGGATCCTGAAGATGTCAGAAATCCACGTTGCATCCACCATTGACCAAAATCATGCACCACCCCAAAACCATATTGACTATCCGTAAATATGGTTATCATCAAATTTTTGCCAATTATACAAGCCTTGGTCAAAGCGACCAATTCAGAAATTTGAGCTGAATTTATCCCTCTTAGACAAGATGCTTCAAGAACCATGGCCACTGTACATACTGCATATGAAGCACCCAATGCACCCTTTTCATCTCTCAGACATGTACCATCTACAAACATCACACAATCTGATTCTGGCAATGGTGTGTCTTTTATGTCAGGTCTTGGTTTCGTACACAACTCTGTCACATCCAGACAATCATGATCTGCTTCATCTTTTACTTCTTCACAACTCGAACTCAGCAACAAAGTCACTGGGTTCAGTGTTGTGCATCTTGTTACTGTCACATTCTCAGCACCCAAGATCACTCTCTCATATCTAGTCAAACGACTACTTGTCATGTGTTGTGTTCTCGTCCTTGTCAGCAAAATCTCAACAAAATGTGGCACAAACACTCTCAATGTATGTCCCATCACAATTGATTCACTCTGCTCCAGACTCACACATGTAGCAGCCACTGCTTTCAAATAACCTGGCAAAGCTGCAGCCACTGAGTCCAAAGTAGCAGAGAAATATGCCACCAGACGACGCGCCATTCCATGTGTCTGTGTCAAAACTGAAAGTTCACATCCATCTTTCTCACAACAGAACAATGCAAAATCTTTAGAATAATCTGGCATTCCCAATGCAGGTGCTCGACAAAGACTATCTCGCAACTCAACAAAAGCCTTCATGATTTCTTCATCCAGTTCGATCGGATCGACTACATCTTTGTGAGTCAATCTTTGTAATGGCTTGGCCATCAGTGAAAAACCACTGATCCACTGTCTGCAGTATCCAACCATGCCCAGAAACATTCAAACTTCTTTCTGTGTCTGGGAGGACCCATTTGCAAGATCACAGCAATTCGATCTTGTGATACTTTCCTGACTCCTTTCTCAAATTTGGGTCCCAAAAATTGCACCTCTTTTTGACAAAACTGCAATTTTGCTGGTGACACTTTATGCCCACCTACTGCCAAATGGTTCAGTAGAGCAATTGTATCTGTCACACATGCTTCTCGTGTCTTTGATGCCACCAATAGATCATCAATGTATTGCACCAATACTGAGTCTTCTGGTATAACCAATGACTCCAGACACTTTTTCAGAATCTGATTGAAAATCGAAGGACTCTCTGTATACCCTTGAGGGACTCAGCACCATGCTAAAACACGATCTCCGAACCGGAAAGCAAAAAGATATTGGCTATCCTGATGCAAGGGTATCGAGGAAAATGCTTGGCACAAATCAATCACTGTAAACCATTCCGCATCACAGGGAATTTGGTAAAAATTACTGCTGGGTTTGGCACTATCGGACAGCAAAGTACTACAATCTTATTAATCTTTCTCAAATCTTGCACAATTCTATACTTGCCACTCGGTTTTTAATTCCCATAATAGGTGAATTACAAGGACTCCCTAGTATCTCTCTCAGAATACCTTGTTGAATCATTTGCTCAATTACAGGAGTAACTCCTGCAATGGTCTCAGGACTCATTTTATACTGTGGTGTTTTGGGAAATTCTGCACCTTGTTTGACCAAAATTTGAATTGGATCAACACCCTTCATCAATCCGATGTCTTTCCCTGTAAAATCCCACACATCAGTCGTCACAGTATCTCTCAATTCAACAGTCAAATCCTTCGCTGTAAATAAAGGATACAAATCACTTACTTCTGTCCCTTGCCTTGCTAACATCACTTTGAAAGCAACATCCTCATCTGGTGTTTAAAAAGCAATACCATCTGGTGTACAGTAGATGGTGCAATTCATCTTACACAACAAGTCCCTACCTAAAAGGTTCACCGTACTCGTATCGCACACCACAAACCGATGCAAATCTCTAAATTCTCTAATATGAACCTCCATTGCTTTGGTCACTGGAGTTCTAATATACTTATTTGAAACTCCTACAACTTGGATTGTTTCTCCAGAGAGGGGTATGTTTGGAATTTCTGCTGCTCTCACAGTAGAACGGGTAGCACCAGTGTCCACAAGGAATGTAATATCATTACCTTACACTTTCCCATCCACAAAAGGACCTGATTGATCTACCTCTAGAGATGCGCCAAGCACGCACTCTTCCTCCCCCCTCAGGCACCATCATTGAGATGAATCTGAATCACTCTCAGGGCATTGCAACCAATATTGCGAAACCATCTGTACATTTTGTTTCTTACCAATTTGTTCACTCGCGTGAAATCCAGCATTCGCACTGTATCTCTGTACCTGAGCACTCACATTATTTGGCATAAGAGCTTGAGGCACTTGTACCTGTTGTACCTGTTGTACCTGTTGTACCTGTGGTGTAACTACCTGTTGCTGTTGCAGCTGTTGTTGATTCACAACCACCTCATTCTGCGGATTAAAATTTTGAACCATTCCATTATTTTCTAACAAGAACTTACACTCGTTCTTCCAATGTCCTAACCTTCCGCACGCATGACAAGGAAACTTCCTCTTCATCTCTTCCTTATTATTTCTACCTCTACCCTTTACCGGTAATTGTACTTGAACACCACCATTCGGTACAACATTCATACCAGGTACCTGACCATTTTGAAAATTCTGATTCTGCCCTTTCATTTGGAACCCTGTTTGAGAAAAAGCAACAACATTCCCATTTTTCTGCTGAGCCGCTTTCACTTGTGCCCACATCATTTTCTCTTTCAATTTCTTATGCCTTGATTCAATATCATCACTACAATACTTTGCATACCTCAGTATTTCATCCACTGTCTTGTTCTGCCAACAAATCAAATGCTGCTGAATCATATTACTAATTTCAGGTTTCAATCCAAACACAAACTTATACACAAAATGTCCCATGTCAGTTATGCTTTCAAAACCACTATACTGTTTAAACACCTGTAAAAGTCTCTCGTAATAGGCATGTACTGTTTCTTTTGACTCCTGTGTCGTCCTGTCAATCTTAACCCAATCTGTTTCCTTTGGGGAAATCTTACTCTTCAAATAAGTAATCACTTGATTATATTTCTTCATCACCTCTTCTGAAGGCGCTCCAGTTTTCACATCTCTAGGATATTCCTCTTTTGGCCAATCGACTGCAGTCTTACACTCAGTCCATAAATCAGCTGGAACCACAATATCAAACAAACCATCCAAATCTTTCAATAAGACCTTTGAGACCTTTACAAATCTGTCTACCTGTTTATACCACTCGACAGGCTTTTCTCTCAACTTTGGAAAGTTATTTGTAAAAGACAATGGGGCAGATTTACAACTTCTGGCGCATCCCTGCAAATCAGCAGGGATGCGCCAGAATAGTTGCGACACACAATTCTCTCCTTGCGCCACCACGGAAGCGCCGCATTTACAATGCGGCGCACCGTGGCGCAAGGAAAGGCCGATGCGTGTCGCATCCTGTGGCGCAAGGGCGGCGCATTGCTGGAGTCGTGTCGCAAGCGCGACGCAACTCCAGCAATGCTCGTGGGCCGCCCATACCTAACGTGGTGCGCCACTCCTTACGCCTGCTTGAAGCAGGCGTAAGGATTCGTCGCAGCGAGCGTCGGAAAAGTGACTCAGTGAAATCTTGTAGATTTCACTGCGTCACCTTTACGAGGCATTCCTTCGACGGAACGCCCACCCTGCGGAGGAACGCCCACATGAAACCTGACGCAGGTTTCATGTGGCGCAGGGCTTTACAACGTGACGCATCTCCCTAGATGCGTCACGTTGTACATAATGCGCAACGTGGCGCATGGTTTACGTCGCCGCTGCGTCACAAAAGTGACGCAACGGCGGCGCAAAAGTGGCGCAAGGGGCTTGTAAATCTGCCCCAAAATGTCCTGTCTTGACCAAGGAATATGAACATATCCACCACCCGGAACTTCTCTCATTGGATATATCATTTCAGTAGGTTCTGTCTCTCTTTACGGAAGCAAAGAAGATGCAGTCACACCTTTACTTGCAAGTGTCTCTTCTTTCTTTCTCGCCCATCTACCTTTCCATCGTTCCAATTCACCCCATCTTTTCAGAGTATTAATCAACTCCTTTATTTGCAATCGTTTACCAGATGCATTCAAACTCTCCAGATCCTTGTCACTAAAATCCAACCTATATGTCTTTTGTAAAGCTTTCAATTTCTCAATATCCACTCCATATTCCTGTGCTGCTTCTGCCAATTTCTCATGCAAATTTCTCGCTTTCAATGTTATCTTCTTACCCAAGAATAACAACTCATCATCCTGATATTTACTCAATCTCTCCGGACTTATTGTACCAATAATAATTTCTTCCAGATCTACTCTTAACTTACTTATATCTATACTCTGTTTGGACTTACTGGATGCCATTACTCTAATCCACTCATCCAACTCTTCTGGCGAAGGTCCCACTGAACTCCCTGATACTGAAGTTGTTTCTCTCACATTTGGCATTAAATTTCTAGGATCGATCTGTACACTCCTTTTTAGCGTTTTGGTCACATTTCCATTTGCTGGAATATCAATCAGTGACATACTCATCTCATTTGATTCTGGTCCACTAACATCCCTAGCACTATTCACTGGACCTGTCAATGCATGCACTCTCGAAATATTTTGACCCTCACTATACAATGGAACTATAGGACCAATTGTCACCGGAACTGATAACGCTTCTGCATTTAACTCCTTAACCGCGGCGCAAATTCCCCCGCAGTGCGGGAGTTCTATTGAGTGGGCGGGGCCGCGTTGGCCAACGGACGTGCGCAGCACTAGCGAGGTAGTGCTCACGACGGCCGTTGGCCGACACGCGCACGGAACGGGTTAAACTCATCTGACTAATTTTCTGAGTCAATTCTTCTTTTGCTCTGTTGAGCATTTCGTTTCTCTCTCCTGTGAGACTCGAGTAGCTGATGAAGACTGTAAAACTAATGGAACTTGTGAAGCTTGTGGTACCTGTGGAACTTGTGGAGCTTCTATTTCAATTAATGGGTCACTTGGAGTAATCCCATCCGGACTCTCCTGATATGGTGGAGGTCTCTTCAATAACATCTCATCTAATAACTCATCATCAATTTCATTCGGATCTGTATCTAGTTCTGAAGTCTCTACATTATTCTTTTTCTCCTTGCACTTTCCACCTGCTTGTCCCTCAGCAACCATTACTGGATATAGGAACAGGGGTGGGAGCACACCGCTTCACCCCCCAGCAAGGTTTTCCCCTGGCATTCTGGTAAATGCAGTCTCATGTTGCTTGCTTTGCTAATGTTTTCCGAGAGTTTCGCCAGAGTTGGCGCAGATAGTGCTGATCTCTAGACACGTGTTTCTGGTTCTTTAACCGTCATCAGTAGAGATTACAGGTTTCAAATTTGGGGTTTGCTGAGTAGGCTGCCAAACATTGCATCAGGTCAAGTACCTCTCACCAGATGATTTTTCTTTGCTCTCTAATACTGCTGCTCTCTACTGATGACGCGATACAAAAGGGGATGATGGACGGAACGTTTGAGCCAATCAAACACTCACCCCCAGTCAACTGATCTGGGTTTAATCCATCATCATTCTTTAGCTCACTCCACCACCCCAGTTCAGACATGGCCATATGCAAATCAGTCTGACCCTGTGCCTCATGGGAACAGTCCAGCCCGAACTGCCAAGCCATGTCTTCCCTGGACCGGAAACAAGCATCCTAGGACCGGTTTCTGGCATTCCAGCCGTCATCAGCCAGGCTTGCTTGAATCCAGTGGCAAAGTGAGCAAGGGACCCACGTCTGGGCATACCCCCGCCAACTTAGGGCGAACAAAGCGATACAAAAGGGGATGATGGACGGAACGTTTGAGCCAATCAAACACTCACCCCCAGTCAACTGATCTGGGTTTAATCCATCATCATTCTTTAGCTCACTCCACCACCCCAGTTCAGACATGGCCATATGCAAATCAGTCTGACCCTGTGCCTCATGGGAACAGTCCAGCCCGAACTGCCAAGCCATGTCTTCCCTGGACCGGAAACAAGCATCCTAGGACCGGTTTCTGGCATTCCAGCCGTCATCAGCCAGGCTTGCTTGAATCCAGTGGCAAAGTGAGCAAGGGACCCACGTCTGGGCATACCCCCGCCAACTTAGGGCGAACAAAGCAATACAAAAGGGGATGATGGACGGAACGTTTGAGCCAATCAAACACTCACCCCCAGTCAACTGATCTGGGTTTAATCCATCATCATTCTTTAGCTCACTCCACCACCCCAGTTCAGACATGGCCATATGCAAATCAGTCTGACCCTGTGCCTCATGGGAACAGTCCAGCCCGAACTGCCAAGCCATGTCTTCCCTGGACCGAAAACAAGCATCCTAGGACCGGTTTCTGGCATTCCAGCCGTCATCAGCCAGGCTTGCTTGAATCCAGTGGCAAAGTGAGCAAGGGACCCACGTCTGGGCATACCCCCGCCAACTTAGGGCGAACAAAGCAATACAAAAGGGGATGATGGACGGAACGTTTGAGCCAATCAAACACTCACCCCCAGTCAACTGATCTGGGTTTAATCCATCATCATTCTTTAGCTCACTCCACCACCCCAGTTCAGACATGGCCATATGCAAATCAGTCTGACCCTGTGCCTCATGGGAACAGTCCAGCCCGAACTGCCAAGCCATGTCTTCCCTGGACCGGAAACAAGCATCCTAGGACCGGTTTCTGGCATTCCAGCCGTCATCAGCCAGGCTTGCTTGAATCCAGTGGCAAATTGAGCAAGGGACCCACGTCTGGGCATACCCCCGCCAACTTAGGGCGAACAAAGCGATACAAAAGGGGATGATGGACCGGAGCGTTTGAGCCAATCAAACACTCACCCCCAGTCAACTGATCTGGGTTTAATCCATCATCATTCTTTAGCTCATTCCACCACCCCAGTTCAGACATGGCCATATGCAAATCAGTCTGACCCTGTGCCTCATGGGAACAGTCCAGCCCGAACTGCCAAGCCATGTCTTCCCTGGACCGGAAACAAGCATCCTAGGACCGGTTTCTGGCATTCCAGCCGTCATCAGCCAGGCTTGCTTGAATCCAGTGGCAAAGTGAGCAAGGGACCCACGTTTGGGCATACCCCCGCCAACTTAGGGCGAACAAAGCGATACAAAAGGGGATGATGGACGGAACGTTTGAGCCAATCAAACACTCACCCCCAGTCAACTGATCTGGGTTTAATCCATCATCATTCTTTAGCTCACTCCACCACCCCAGTTCAGACATGGCCATATGCAAATCAGTCTGACCCTGTGCCTCATGGGAACAGTCCAGCCCGAACTGCCAAGCCATGTCTTCCCTGGACCGGAAACAAGCATCCTAGGACCGGTTTCTGGCATTCCAGCCGTCATCAGCCAGGCTTGCTTGAATCCAGTGGCAAAGTGAGCAAGGGACCCACGTCTGGGCATACCCCCGCCAACTTAGGGCGAACAAAGCGATACAAAAGGGGATGATGGACGGAACGTTTGAGCCAATCAAACACTCACCCCCAGTCAACTGATCTGGGTTTAATCCATCATCATTCTTTAGCTCACTCCACCACCCCAGTTCAGACATGGCCATATGCAAATCAGTCTGACCCTGTGCCTCATGGGAACAGTCCAGCCCGAACTGCCAAGCCATGTCTTCCCTGGACCGGAAACAAGCATCCTAGGACCGGTTTCTGGCATTCCAGCCGTCATCAGCCAGGCTTGCTTGAATCCAGTGGCAAAGTGAGCAAGGGACCCACGTCTGGGCATACCCCCGCCAACTTAGGGCGAACAAAGCGATACAAAAGGGGATGATGGACGGAGACGTTTGAGCCAATCAAACACTCACCCCCAGTCAACTGATCTGGGTTTAATCCATCATCATTCTTTAGCTCACTCCACCACCCCAGTTCAGACATGGCCATATGCAAATCAGTCTGACCCTGTGCCTCATGGGAACAGTCCAGCCCAAACTGCCAAGCCATGTCTTCCCTGGACCGGAAACAAGCATCCTAGGACCGGTTTCTGGCATTCCAGCCGTCATCAGCCAGGCTTGCTTGAATCCAGTGGCAAAGTGAGCAAGGGACCCACGTCTGGGCATACCCCCGCCAACTTAGGGCGAACAAAGCGATACAAAAGGGGATGATGGACGGAACGTTTGAGCCAATCAAACACTCACCCCCAGTCAACTGATCTGGGTTTAATCCATCATCATTCTTTAGCTCACTCCACCACCCCAGTTCAGACATGGCCATATGCAAATCAGTCTGACCCTGTGCCTCATGGGAACAGTCCAGCCCGAACTGCCAAGCCATGTCTTCCCTGGACCGGAAACAAGCATCCTAGGACTGGTTTCTGGCATTCCAGCCGTCATCAGCCAGGCTTGCTTGAATCCAGTGGCAAAGTGAGCAAGGGACCCACGTCTGGGCATACCCCCGCCAACTTAGGGCGAACAAAGCGATACAAAAGGGGATGATGGACGGAACGTTTGAGCCAATCAAACACTCACCCCCAGTCAACTGATCTGGGTTTAATCCATCATCATTCTTTAGCTCACTCCACCACCCCAGTTCAGACATGGCCATATGCAAATCAGTCTAACCCTGTGCCTCATGGGAACAGTCCAGCCCAAACTGCCAAGCCATGTCTTCCCTGGACCGGAAACAAGCATCCTAGGACCGGTTTCTGGCATTCCAGCCGTCATCAGCCAGGCTTGCTTGAATCCAGTGGCAAAGTGAGCAAGGGACCCACGTCTGGGCATACCCACGCCAACTTAGGGCGAACAAAGCGATACAAAGGGGATGATGGACGGAACGTTTGAGCCAATCAAACACTCACCCCCAGTCAACTGATCTGGGTTTAATCCATCATCATTCTTTAGCTCACTCCACCACCCCAGTTCAGACATGGCCATATGCAAATCAGTCTGACCCTGTGCCTCATGGGAACAGTCCAGCCCGAACTGCCAAGCCATGTCTTCCCTGGACCGGAAACAAGCATCCTAGGACCGGTTTCTGGCATTCCAGCCATCATCAGCCAGGCTTGCTTGAATCCAGTGGCAAAGTGAGCAAGGGACCCACGTCTGGGCATACCCCGCCAACTTAGGGGCGAACAAAGCGATACAAAAGGGGATGATGGACGGAACGTTTGAGCCAATCAAACACTCACCCCCAGTCAACTGATCTGGGTTTAATCCATCATCATTCTTTAGCTCACTCCACCACCCCAGTTCAAACATGGCCATATGCAAATCAGTCTGACCCTGTGCCTCATGGGAACAGTCCAGCCCGAACTGCCAAGCCATGTCTTCCCTGGACCGGAAACAAGCATCCTAGGACCGGTTTCTGGCATTCCAGCCGTCATCAGCCAGGCTTGCTTGAATCCAGTGGCAAAGTGAGCAAGGGACCCACGTCTGGGCATACCCCCGCCAACTTAGGGGCGAACAAAGCGATACAAAAGGGGATGATGGACGGAACGTTTGAGCCAATCAAACACTCACCCCCAGTCAACTGATCTGGGTTTAATCCATCATCATTCTTTAGCTCACTCCACCACCCCAGTTCAGACATGGCCATATGCAAATCAGTCTGACCCTGTGCCTCATGGGAACAGTCCAGCCCGAACTGCCAAGCCATGTCTTCCCTGGACCGGAAACAAGCATCCTAGGACCGGTTTCTGGCATTCCAGCCGTCATCAGCCAGGCTTGCTTGAATCCAGTGGCAAAGTGAGCAAGGGACCCACGTCTGGGCATACCCCCGCCAACTTAGGGCGAACAAAGCGATACAAAAGGGGATGATGGACGGAACGTTTGAGCCAATCAAACACTCACCCCCAGTCAACTGATCTGGGTTTAATCCATCATCATTCTTTAGCTCACTCCACCACCCCAGTTCAGACATGGCCATATGCAAATCAGTCTGACCCTGTGCCTCATGGGAACAGTCCAGCCCGAACTGCCAAGCCATGTCTTCCCTGGACCGGAAACAAGCATCCTAGGACCGGTTTCTGGCATTCCAGCCGTCATCAGCCAGGCTTGCTTGAATCCAGTGACAAAGTGAGCAAGGGACCCACGTCTGGGCATACCCCCGCCAACTTAGGGGCGAACAAAGCGATACAAAAGGGGATGATGGACCGGAACGTTTGAGCCAATCAAACACTCACCCCCAGTCAACTGATCTGGGTTTAATCCATCATCATTCTTTAGCTCACTCCACCACCCCAGTTCAGACATGGCCATATGCAAATCAGTCTGACCCTGTGCCTCATGGGAACAGTCCAGCCCGAACTGCCAAGCCATGTCTTCCCTGGACCGGAAACAAGCATCCTAGGACCGGTTTCTGGCATTCCAGCCGTCATCAGCCAGGCTTGCTTGAATCCAGTGGCAAAGTGAGCAAGGGACCCACGTCTGGGCATACCCCCGCCAACTTAGGGCGAACAAAGCGATACAAAAGGGGATGATGGACGGAACGTTTGAGCCAATCAAACACTCACCCCAGTCAACTGATCTGGGTTTAATCCATCATCATTCTTTAGCTCACTCCACCACCCCAGTTCAGACATGGCCATATGCAAATCAGTCTGACCCTGTGCCTCATGGGAACAGTCCAGCCCGAACTGCCAAGCCATGTCTTCCCTGGACCGGAAACAAGCATCCTAGGACCGGTTTCTGGCATTCCAGCCGCAATCAGCCAGGCTTGCTTGAATCCAGTGGGAAAGTGAGCAAGGGACCCACGTCTGGGCATACCCCCGCCAACTTAGGGCGAACAAAGCGATACAAAAGGGGATGATGGACGGAACGTTTGAGCCAATCAAACACTCACCCCCAGTCAACTGATCTGGGTTTAATCCATCATCATTCTTTAGCTCACTCCACCACCCCAGTTCAGACATGGCCATATGCAAATCAGTCTGACCCTGTGCCTCATGGGAACAGTCCAGCCCGAACTGCCAAGCCATGTCTTCCCTGGACCGGAAACAAGCATCCTAAGACCGGTTTCTGGCATTCCAGCCGTCATCAGCCAGGCTTGCTTGAATCCAGTGGCAAAGTGAGCAAGGGACCCACGTCTGGGCATACCCCGCCAACTTAGGGCGAACAAAGCGATACAAAAGGGATGATGGACGGAGCGTTTGAGCCAATCAAACACTCACCCCCAGTCAACTGATCTGGGTTTAATCCATCATCATTCTTTAGCTCACTCCACCACCCCAGTTCAGACATGGCCATATGCAAATCAGTCTGACCCTGTGCCTCATGGGAACAGTCCAGCCCGAACTGCCAAGCCATGTCTTCCCTGGACCGGAAACAAGCATCCTAGGACCGGTTTCTGGCATTCCAGCCGTCATCAGCCAGGCTTGCTTGAATCCAGTGGCAAAGTGAGCAAGGGACCCACGTCTGGGCATACCCCCGCCAACTTAGGGCGAACAAAGCGATACAAAAGGGGGATGATGGACGGAACGTTTGAGCCAATCAAACACTCACCCCCAGTCAACTGATCTGGGTTTAATCCATCATCATTCTTTAGCTCACTCCACCACCCCAGTTCAGACATATATGCAAATCAGTCTGACCCTGTGCCTCATGGGAACAGTCCAGCCCGAACTGCCAAGCCATGTCTTCCCTGGACCGGAAACAAGCATCCTAGGACCGGTTTCTGGCATTCCAGCCGTCATCAGCCAGGCTTGCTTGAATCCAGTGGCAAAGTGAGCAAGGGACCCACGTCTGGGCATACCCCTGCCAACTTAGGGCGAACAAAGCGATACAAAGGGGATGATGGACGGAACGTTTGAGCCAATCAAACACTCACCCCCAGTCAACTGATCTGGGTTTAATCCATCATCATTCTTTAGCTCACTCCACCACCCCAGTTCAGACATGGCCATATGCAAATCAGTCTGACCCTGTGCCTCATGGGAACAGTCCAGCCCGAACTGCCAAGCCATGTCTTCCCTGGACCGGAAACAAGCATCCTAGGACCGGTTTCTGGCATTCCAGCCGTCATCAGCCAGGCTTGCTTGAATCCAGTGGCAAAGTGAGCAAGGGACCCACGTCTGGGCATACCCCCGCCAATTTAGGGCGAACAAAGCGATACAAAAGGGGATGATGGACGGAGCGTTTGAGCCAATCAAACACTCACCCCCAGTCAACTGATCTGGGTTTAATCCATCATCATTCTTTAGCTCACTCCACCACCCCAGTTCAGACATGGCCATATGCAAATCAGTCTGACCCTGTGCCTCATGGGAACAGTCCAGCCCGAACTGCCAAGCCATGTCTTCCCTGGACCGGAAACAAGCATCCTAGGACCGGTTTCTGGCATTCCAGCCGTCATCAGCCAGGCTTGCTTGAATCCAGTGGCAAAGTGAGCAAGGGACCCACGTCTGGGCATACCCCCGCCAACTTAGGGCGAACAAAGCGATACAAAAGGGGATGATGGACGGAACGTTTGAGCCAATCAAACACTCACCCCCAGTCAACTGATCTGGGTTTAATCCATCATCATTCTTTAGCTCACTCCACCACCCCAGTTCAGACATGGCCATATGCAAATCAGTCTGACCCTGTGCCTCATGGGAACAGTCCAGCCCGAACTGCCAAGCCATGTCTTCCCTGGACCGGAAACAAGCATCCTAGGACCGGTTTCTGGCATTCCAGCCGTCATCAGCCAGGCTTGCTTGAATCCAGTGGCAAAGTGAGCAAGGGACCCACGTCTGGGCATACCCCCGCCAAATTAGGGCGAACAAAGCGATACAAAAGGGGATGATGGACGGAACGTTTGAGCCAATCAAACACTCACCCCCAGTCAACTGATCTGGGTTTAATCCATCATCATTCTTTAGCTCACTCCACCACCCCAGTTCAGACATGGCCATATGCAAATCAGTCTGACCCTGTGCCTCATGGGAACAGTCCAGCCCGAACTGCCAAGCCATGTCTTCCCTGGACCGGAAACAAGCATCCTAGGACCGGTTTCTGGCATTCCAGCCGTCATCAGCCAGGCTTGCTTGAATCCAGCGGCAAAGTGAGCAAGGGACCCACGTCTGGGCATACCCCCGCCAACTTAGGGCGAACAAAGCGATACAAAAGGGGATGATGGACGGAACGTTTGAGCCAATCAAACACTCACCCCCAGTCAACTGATCTGGGTTTAATCCATCATCATTCTTTAGCTCACTCCACCACCCCAGTTCAGACATGGCCATATGCAAATCAGTCTGACCCTGTGCCTCATGGGAACAGTCCAGCCCGAACTGCCAAGCCATGTCTTCCCTGGACCGGAAACAAGCATCCTAGGACCGGTTTCTGGCATTCCAGCCGTCATCAGCCAGGCTTGCTTGAATCCAGTGGCAAAGTGAGCAAGGGACCCACGTCTGGGCATACCCCCGCCAACTTAGGGCGAACAAAGCGATACAAAAGGGGATGATGGACGGAACGTTTGAGCCAATCAAACACTCACCCCCAGTCAACTGATCTGGGTTTAATCCATCATCATTCTTTAGCTCACTCCACCACCCCAGTTCAGACATGGCCATATGCAAATCAGTCTGACCCTGTGCCTCATGGGAACAGTCCAGCCCGAACTGCCAAGCCATGTCTTCCCTGGACCGGAAACAAGCATCCTAGGACCGGTTTCTGGCATTCCAGCCGTCATCAGCCAGGCTTGCTTGAATCCAGTGGCAAAGTGAGCAAGGGACCCACGTCTGGGCATACCCCCGCCAACTTAGGGCGAACAAAGCGATACAAAAGGGGATGATGGACGGAACGTTTGAGCCAATCAAACACTCACCCCCAGTCAACTGATCTGGGTTTAATCCATCATCATTCTTTAGCTCACTCCACCACCCCAGTTCAGACATATGCAAATCAGTCTGACCCTGTGCCTCATGGGAACAGTCCAGCCCGAACTGCCAAGCCATGTCTTCCCTGGACCGGAAACAAGCATCCTAGGAACGGTTTCTGGCATTCCAGCCGTCATCAGCCAGGCTTGCTTGAATCCAGTGGCAAAGTGAGCAAGGGACCCACGTCTGGGCATACCCCCGCCAACTTAGGGCGAACAAAGCGATACAAAAGGGGATGATGGACGGAACGTTTGAGCCAATCAAACACTCACCCCCAGTCAACTGATCTGGGTTTAATCCATCATCATTCTTTAGCTCACTCCACCACCCCAGTTCAGACATGGCCATATGCAAATCAGTCTGACCCTGTGCCTCATGGGAACAGTCCAGCCCGAACTGCCAAGCCATGTCTTCCCTGGACCGGAAACAAGCATCCTAGGACCGGTTTCTGGCATTCCAGCCGTCATCAGCCAGGCTTGCTTGAATCCAGTGGCAAAGTGAGCAAGGGACCCACGTCTGGGCATACCCCCGCCAATTTAGGGCGAACAAAGCGATACAAAAGGGGATGATGGACCGGAACGTTTGAGCCAATCAAACACTCACCCCCAGTCAACTGATCTGGGTTTAATCCATCATCATTCTTTAGCTCACTCCACCACCCCAGTTCAGACATGGCCATATGCAAATCAGTCTGACCCTGTGCCTCATGGGAACAGTCAAGCCCGAACTGCCAAGCCATGTCTTCCCTGGACCGGAAACAAGCATCCTAGGACCGGTTTCTGGCATTCCAGCCGTCATCAGCCAGGCTTGCTTGAATCCAGTGGCAAAGTGAGCAAGGGACCCACGTCTGGGCATACCCCCGCCAACTTAGGGCGAACAAAGCGATACAAAAGGGGATGATGGACGGAACGTTTGAGCCAATCAAACACTCACCCCCAGTCAACTGATCTGGGTTTAATCCATCATCATTCTTTAGCTCACTCCACCACCCCAGTTCAGACATGGCCATATGCAAATCAGTCTGACCCTGTGCCTCATGGGAACAGTCCAGCCCGAACTGCCAAGCCATGTCTTCCCTGGACCGGAAACAAGCATCCTAGGACCGGTTTCTGGCATTCCAGCCGTCATCAGCCAGGCTTGCTTGAATCCAGTGGCAAAGTGAGCAAGGGACCCACGTCTGGGCATACCCCGCCAACTTAGGGCGAACAAAGCGATACAAAAGGGGATGATGGACGGAACGTTTGAGCCAATCAAACACTCACCCCCAGTCAACTGATCTGGGTTTAATCCATCATCATTCTTTAGCTCACTCCACCACCCCAGTTCAGACATGGCCATATGCAAATCAGTCTGACCCTGTGCCTCATGGGAACAGTCCAGCCCGAACTGCCAAGCCATGTCTTCCCTGGACCGGAAACAAGCATCCTAGGACCGGTTTCTGGCATTCCAGCCGTCATCAGCCAGGCTTGCTTGAATCCAGTGGCAAAGTGAGCAAGGGACCCACGTCTGGGCATACCCCGCCAACTTAGGGCGAACAAAGCGATACAAAAGGGGATGATGGACGGAACGTTTGAGCCAATCAAACACTCATCCCCAGTCAACTGATCTGGGTTTAATCCATCATCATTCTTTAGCTCACTCCACCACCCCAGTTCAGACATGGCCATATGCAAATCAGTCTGACCCTGTGCCTCATGGGAACAGTCCAGCCCGAACTGCCAAGCCATGTCTTCCCTGGACCGGAAACAAGCATCCTAGGACCGGTTTCTGGCATTCCAGCCGTCATCAGCCAGGCTTGCTTGAATCCAGTGGCAAAGTGAGCAAGGGACCCACATCTGGGCATACCCCCGCCAACTTAGGGCGAACAAAGCGATACAAAAGGGGATGATGGACGGAACGTTTGAGCCAATCAAACACTCACCCCCAGTCAACTGATCTGGGTTTAATCCATCATCATTCTTTAGCTCACTCCACCACCCCAGTTCAGACATGGCCATATGCAAATCAGTCTGACCCTGTGCCTCATGGGAACAGTCCAGCCCGAACTGCCAAGCCATGTCTTCCCTGGACCGGAAACAAGCATCCTAGGACCGGTTTCTGGCATTCCAGCCGTCATCAGCCAGGCTTGCTTGAATCCAGTGGCAAAGTGAGCAAGGGACCCACGTCTGGGCATACCCCCGCCAACTTAGGGCGAACAAAGCGATACAAAAGGGGATGATGGACGGAACGTTTGAGCCAATCAAACACTCACCCCCAGTCAACTGATCTGGGTTTAATCCATCATCATTCTTTAGCTCACTCCACCACCCCAGTTCAGACATGGCCATATGCAAATCAGTCTGACCCTGTGCCTCATGGGAACAGTCCAGCCCGAACTGCCAAGCCATGTCTTCCCTGGACCGGAAACAAGCATCCTAGGACCGGTTTCTGGCATTCCAGCCGTCATCAGCCAGGCTTGCTTGAATCCAGCGGCAAAGTGAGCAAGGGACCCACGTCTGGGCATACCCCCGCCAACTTAGGGCGAACAAAGCGATACAAAAGGGGATGATGGACGGAACGTTTGAGCCAATCAAACACTCACCCCCAGTCAACTGATCTGGGTTTAATCCATCATCATTCTTTAGCTCACTCCACCACCCCAGTTCAGACATGGCCATATGCAAATCAGTCTGACCCTGTGCCTCATGGGAACAGTCCAGCCCGAACTGCCAAGCCATGTCTTCCCTGGACCGGAAACAAGCATCCTAGGACCGGTTTCTGGCATTCCAGCCGTCATCAGCCAGGCTTGCTTGAATCCAGTGGCAAAGTGAGCAAGGGACCCACGTCTGGGCATACCCCCGCCAACTTAGGGCGAACAAAGCGATACAAAAGGGGATGATGGACGGAACGTTTGAGCCAATCAAACACTCACCCCCAGTCAACTGATCTGGGTTTAATCCATCATCATTCTTTAGCTCACTCCACCACCCCAGTTCAGACATGGCCATATGCAAATCAGTCTGACCCTGTGCCTCATGGGAACAGTCCAGCCCGAACTGCCAAGCCATGTCTTCCCTGGACCGGAAACAAGCATCCTAGGACCGGTTTCTGGCATTCCAGCCGTCATCAGCCAGGCTTGCTTGAATCCAGTGGCAAAGTGAGCAAGGGACCCACGTCTGGGCATACCCCCGCCAACTTAGGGCGAACAAAGCGATACAAAAGGGGATGATGGACGGAACGTTTGAGCCAATCAAACACTCACCCCCAGTCAACTGATCTGGGTTTAATCCATCATCATTCTTTAGCTCACTCCACCACCCCAGTTCAGACATATGCAAATCAGTCTGACCCTGTGCCTCATGGGAACAGTCCAGCCCGAACTGCCAAGCCATGTCTTCCCTGGACCGGAAACAAGCATCCTAGGAACGGTTTCTGGCATTCCAGCCGTCATCAGCCAGGCTTGCTTGAATCCAGTGGCAAAGTGAGCAAGGGACCCACGTCTGGGCATACCCCCGCCAACTTAGGGCGAACAAAGCGATACAAAGGGGATGATGGACGGAACGTTTGAGCCAATCAAACACTCACCCCCAGTCAACTGATCTGGGTTTAATCCATCATCATTCTTTAGCTCACTCCACCACCCCAGTTCAGACATGGCCATATGCAAATCAGTCTGACCCTGTGCCTCATGGGAACAGTCCAGCCCGAACTGCCAAGCCATGTCTTCCCTGGACCGGAAACAAGCATCCTAGGACCGGTTTCTGGCATTCCAGCCGTCATCAGCCAGGCTTGCTTGAATCCAGTGGCAAAGTGAGCAAGGGACCCACGTCTGGGCATACCCCCGCCAATTTAGGGCGAACAAAGCGATACAAAAGGGGATGATGGACGGAACGTTTGAGCCAATCAAACACTCACCCCCAGTCAACTGATCTGGGTTTAATCCATCATCATTCTTTAGCTCACTCCACCACCCCAGTTCAGACATGGCCATATGCAAATCAGTCTGACCCTGTGCCTCATGGGAACAGTCCAGCCCGAACTGCCAAGCCATGTCTTCCCTGGACCGGAAACAAGCATCCTAGGACCGGTTTCTGGCATTCCAGCCGTCATCAGCCAGGCTTGCTTGAATCCAGTGGCAAAGTGAGCAAGGGACCCACGTCTGGGCATACCCCCGCCAACTTAGGGCGAACAAAGCGATACAAAAGGGGATGATGGACGGAACGTTTGAGCCAATCAAACACTCACCCCCAGTCAACTGATCTGGGTTTAATCCATCATCATTCTTTAGCTCACTCCACCACCCCAGTTCAGACATGGCCATATGCAAATCAGTCTGACCCTGTGCCTCATGGGAACAGTCCAGCCCGAACTGCCAAGCCATGTCTTCCCTGGACCGGAAACAAGCATCCTAGGACCGGTTTCTGGCATTCCAGCCGTCATCAGCCAGGCTTGCTTGAATCCAGTGGCAAAGTGAGCAAGGGACCCACGTCTGGGCATACCCCCGCCAACTTAGGGCGAACAAAGCGATACAAAAGGGGATGATGGACGGAACGTTTGAGCCAATCAAACACTCACCCCCAGTCAACTGATCTGGGTTTAATCCATCATCATTCTTTAGCTCACTCCACCACCCCAGTTCAGACATGGCCATATGCAAATCAGTCTGACCCTGTGCCTCATGGGAACAGTCCAGCCCGAACTGCCAAGCCATGTCTTCCCTGGACCGGAAACAAGCATCCTAGGACCGGTTTCTGGCATTCCAGCCGTCATCAGCCAGGCTTGCTTGAATCCAGTGGCAAAGTGAGCAAGGGACCCACGTCTGGGCATACCCCCGCCAACTTAGGGCGAACAAAGCGATACAAAAGGGGATGATGGACGGAACGTTTGAGCCAATCAAACACTCACCCCCAGTCAACTGATCTGGGTTTAATCCATCATCATTCTTTAGCTCACTCCACCACCCCAGTTCAGACATGGCCATATGCAAATCAGTCTGACCCTGTGCCTCATGGGAACAGTCCAGCCCGAACTGCCAAGCCATGTCTTCCCTGGACCGGAAACAAGCATCCTAGGACCGGTTTCTGGCATTCCAGCCGTCATCAGCCAGGCTTGCTTGAATCCAGTGGCAAAGTGAGCAAGGGACCCACATCTGGGCATACCCCGCCAACTTAGGGCGAACAAAGCGATACAAAAGGGTATGATGGACGGAACGTTTGAGCCAATCAAACACTCACCCCCAGTCAACTGATCTGGGTTTAATCCATCATCATTCTTTAGCTCACTCCACCACCCCAGTTCAGACATGGCCATATGCAAATCAGTCTGACCCTGTGCCTCATGGGAACAGTCCAGCCCGAACTGCCAAGCCATGTCTTCCCTGGACCGGAAACAAGCATCCTAGGACCGGTTTCTGGCATTCCAGCCGTCATCAGCCAGGCTTGCTTGAATCCAGTGGCAAAGTGAGCAAGGGACCCACGTCTGGGCATACCCCCGCCAACTTAGGGCGAACAAAGCGATACAAAAGGGGATGATGGACGGAACGTTTGAGCCAATCAAACACTCACCCCCAGTCAACTGATCTGGGTTTAATCCATCATCATTCTTTAGCTCACTCCACCACCCCAGTTCAGACATGGCCATATGCAAATCAGTCTGACCCTGTGCCTCATGGGAACAGTCCAGCCCGAACTGCCAAGCCATGTCTTCCCTGGACCGGAAACAAGCATCCTAGGACCGGTTTCTGGCATTCCAGCCGTCATCAGCCAGGCTTGCTTGAATCCAGTGGCAAAGTGAGCAAGGGACCCACGTCTGGGCATACCCCCGCCAACTTAGGGCGAACAAAGCGATACAAAAGGGGATGATGGACGGGCTCAACCCAGAAACACGTGTCTAAAGATATACAGCAATGTCTGCACCAACTTTGGTGAAAAACTCCAGCTAATTTTGAAGTAAGTTTGAACTGTGTACTGCATTTACCAGGATGCAAAGGGGCGAACTGTGCTGGGACTGTGAGGCAGTGTGCTCCCAACCCCCATTATGTTTAAAAGACTCCCTTGAGCCAGCAAGCTGATGAGCTTTGGAGATGCACCTGTGTGCCTGTGAGTGGTACT
This sequence comes from Calotriton arnoldi, assembly GCA_963921515.1. NCBI lineage: Eukaryota > Metazoa > Chordata > Amphibia > Caudata > Salamandridae > Calotriton > Calotriton arnoldi. The sequence continues at coordinate 2,114,605 of CAWUFW010001996.1, read as the reverse complement.
GTGACCCGAGAGGAACTTGGCAGCATTTCCAGCAACCCCAGATGATTTTTCTTTGCTCTCTAATACTGCTGCTCTCTACTGATGACGGGCTCAACCCAGAAACACGTGTCTAGAGATATACAGCAATGTCTGCTCCAACTTTGGTGAAAAAGTCCAGCTAATTTTGAAGTAAGTTTGAACTGTGTACTGCCTTTACCAGGATGCAAAGGGGCGAACTGTGCTGGGACTGTGAGGCAGTGTGCTCCCAACCCCCATTCTGTTTAAAAGGCTCCCTTGAGCCAGCAAGCTGACGAGCTTTGGAGATGCATCTGTGTGCCTGTGAGTGGTACTGTGACCTGAGAGGAACTTGGCAGCATTTCCAGCAACCCCAGATGATTTTTCTTTGCTCTCTAATACTGCTGCTCTCTACTGATGACGGGCTCAACCCAGAAACACGTGTCTAGAGATATACAGCAATGTCTGCACCAACTTTGGTGAAAAACCCCAGCTAATTTTGAAGTAAGTTTGAACTGTGTACTGCATTTACCAGGATGCAAAGGGGCGAACTGTGCTGGGACTGTGAGGCAGTGTGCTCCCAACCCCCATTCTGTTTAAAAGACTCCCTTGAGCCAGCAAGCTGATGAGCTTTGGAGATGCACCTGTGTGCCTGTGAGTGGTACTGTGACCTGAGAGGAACTTGGCAGCATTTCCAGCAACCCCAGATGATTTTTCTTTGCTCTCTAATACTGCTGCTCTCTACTGATGACGGGCTCAACCCAGAAACACGTGTCTAGAGATATACAGCAATGTCTGCTCCAACTTTGGTGAAAAACTCCAGCTAATTTTGAAGTAAGTTTGAACTGTGTACTGCATTTACCAGGATGCAAAGGGGCGAACTGTGCTGGGACTGTGAGGCAGTGTGCTCCCCAACCCCCATTCTGTTTAAAAGACTCCCTTGAGCCAGCAAGCTGATGAGCTTTGGAGATGCACCTGTGTGCCTGTGAGTGGTACTGTGACCTGAGAGGAACTTGGCAGCATTTCCAGCAACCCCAGATGATTTTTCTTTGCTCTCTAATACTGCTGCTCTCTACTGATGACGGGCTCAACCCAGAAACACGTGTCTAGAGTTATACAGCAATGTCTGCACCAACTTTGGTGAAAAACTCCAGCTAATTTTGAAGTAAGTTTGAACTGTGTACTGCATTTACCAGGATGCAAAGGGGCGAACTGTGCTGGGACTGTGAGGCAGTGTGCTCCCAACCCCCATTCTGTTTAAAAGACTCCCTTGAGCCAGCAAGCTGATGAGCTTTGGAGATGCACCTATGTGCCTGTGAGTGGTACTGTGACCTGAGAGGAACTTGGTAGCATTTCCAGCAACCCCAGATGATTTTTCTTTGCTCTCTAATACTGCTGCTCTCTACTGATGACGGGCTCAACCCAGAAACACGTGTCTAGAGATATACAGCAATGTCTGCTCCAACTTTGGTGAAAAACTCCAGCTAATTTTGAAGTAAGTTTGAACTGTGTACTGCATTTACCAGGATGCAAAGGGGCGAACTGTGCTGGGACTGTGAGGCAGTGTGCTCCCAACCCCCATTCTGTTTAAAAGACTCCCTTGAGCCAGCAAGCTGATGAGCTTTGGAGATGCACCTGTGTGCCTGTGAGTGGTACTGTGACCTGAGCGGAACTTGGCAGCATTTCCAGCAACCCCAGATGATTTTTCTTTGCTCTCTAATACTGCTGCTCTCTACTGATGACGGGCTCAACCCAGAAACACGTGTCTAGAGATATACAGCAATGTCTGCTCCAACTTTGGTGAAAAAGTCCAGCTAATTTTGAAGTAAGTTTGAACTGTGTACTGCATTTACCAGGATGCAAAGGGGAGAACTGTGCTGGGACTGTGAGGCAGTGTGCTCCCAACCCCCATTCCATTACTGGATATAATCCATCTATGATTACATCTCTCCTCCACCTTTTCATCTGCGCATCCCATTTAGCTTCTGAATACCATCTCATTGTATTCTTATATTTCATCCCATTCCTATCTCTCTCTCCCTTCTGTACGCTTCATGTTCCCATTCCTCAAGCGCCTCATACTGCATAGGTCTAGGATTAGGTTTTAACAAATTCATTCGTCTTCTCAAATTTTCCAAAACTACATTGAAAGTACCATGCTCTGGGAAAGCTAAAACTCCGTCCCTCCGTATAACTCACCCAATTCTCTAACCATGTACACGTATGATATCCACGCTCTAACATCATAAAAGAAGCAGGGGATCTTGAAGGAGGTACAGGAATTCCCTCTCTAGTAACTATTGGCTTGTATTTTTTAAACAAATCTTGTATCATTTTTATCAACTTCATTTTCAACTCTCTCTTTTCCACTAAATATTTTAGAAATCAAGGTAAATCCTTCCGTAATTCCACTCACTCTATTCGCTCACACTCGTCCAATACCAGCGCGGCTCACACCAACCAACCAATCACAGTACAATACACGCCCGCTATCTGACCAATGCCAGCGCGTTTTTTTGTGACGTCAGTATAACTCCTACGACTGACCCTCCCTTTACAAAATAATACGGCAATGTACTACAAAGTCTTTCTAAATAAATCTTATTAGAAACGACACAAATCGCTGCTACTTTGTCTGCTCCACTAAATGAAAGATAGTTCAGTCATTCAAGAGAACCTTTTACAACCAGCAGAATAACGACCAGCGTCACTCTACTCTCAATCAAGTGAAAGGAGGTCTTGGTACTCCTTTAAGTGGGTTTCCTAAAGTTTCGGAAGAGGACTTTCACAATTACAATCAAGCGAAGTTAGGTCTTGGTACTCCTTTAGGTGTACTTTCTAAAGTTTCGGAAGAGGATTTCACTATAACATCCAGCTTACTTACATACTTTAGAATAGGTCCCTTAGAATAATATGAACAGCCTTTCACTGTTCGATATTACAACAACAAAGTACTTCTGCAGTGTGATACTTTCCCACACTCTTCCTCTGCCCCTGAGGCTAAATCAACATCCCGGGATCTTAGGCAACCCCGTACCCGTACTTCCAGACTACATAAAACGAAGACGCTAACTTTTCATATTATTAACCAAAATCAATAATTCAACAATTAATTTGCCAAAATAATCAATATAAACCATCAGACTGCTACCAAAACTGATCCAGCGATCTGGGACTAATAATTTTCTACAGACTAGGCCCAATTTCATTACCCAACAAGTCCCTTCATGCGGGGTTAGTGAATTACTAAACAAATGACCAAAATTACCAAAATCCAATTTGTATCTTCATTTCTATTATACCAATTATGGCGATGCGATCTTTATATATTTGACAGGGTTTGGCAAACCAATACTTCTAGAATATTCATAAACTAGAAAAACACCTCTAATAAAGACAGACACATTTGTATAATTATAATGTTTATCTAAACAATGTGAAATAAATGCTCATCAATACCAAAATACAGTACAAATCATAGATCACCACAGAGCAACAATAGCAGAGAAATAGTGATAAAAATACATCTCAATTTACAGCGCATAAAGGAGTGGAAAGGCGAAGAGACTAAAGGTTCAGAGACAAAATACATTTGCAAATGATTATGCAAATTCAGTTTTCTGTCTATACTAACCCAATTGATATAGGAAATCTACTCCCTGGCCATGAGAGCAGTAAGGCCCCTCAAGAAGAGTTGAAGAGGCAAAGATTAAGTCAGGAATCAGCAGACAGGAACAGCCAGCTCAAGAATAGGAGACAGCAAAGTTGGCCTCTCCTCACGTAGGTAGGAAAGCAAGCCACCAACTAACCTAACCCCTCCCACCAGGAACCTCAATTATACCCTAAAACCCAAATGTCCAACCCACATTTGTGTCAGAACAGAGGATTTCTCTACACATGATTGGTTAAGGAAGGGGATGTACTATCACACCATTCTCGTCATGCCCATTTCACTCAATGTCTTATTGTTTATTTATTCTGCATATCTACTTCCACCCCAAGAAATACAAATTTGAGCCACTGTCATAGCATTCGTTTCCTCCATCCCAGTCATGTAGCAAATTCTGTGTCACATTTATCCGCTCGTGCCGCATAAAGAGGAAATGTTCTTTCACTCGAGGAAGGAAAATGTTTCTTTCAGCTGTCTCTTGGCAGGCACACAGGATCTATGAAGGACACTTGTCTTCCACTTTCACCATCTTATTCAACTCTATTTTTCAAGATTTATTTCATTTCATTAACCCAATGTTTTCCCGCAGAACAGAAAACCATGCTTCTATGAAAAACATACACAGGCATTATTAATGACTTATAATGCTTTTCATTACGCAGCCACCCAATGCTGCTTCTATCCATGCGCAACCCATGTTAATATTATTTTCTAGCAAACGTTAATAATGTGCACAAAAGCAGCATTAGTCTTTTTTAGTTTTCGTCTTGTCAAGAAGCATTCGCGGCCTACTCCAGTGCTTAGTACGCGCTTGCGCAGTAGCATTTTCCGTCATGTTATGCTCTTTTCCACATTAGTTTTTCACCGCACACTGTTAGTAAATGTTACTGAGGGTTCAATTCGAGCAGGTTTTATTTCGCGAAAACCCTGCTCCATCAGTAGCATAGTAGGATGGTTGCCTCTTGAATTGAGGGGAGAATCCAGAAAAATCTAGAATAGACTTAGATCCATAAAGCCCCAAAATAGAGCCCAATGACTGACAGCGGAGGATGACGGGCTTTGACGGAGACCGGCGAAGATTGACGGTGCGGCGAAGACAGCATTGAATGGTGGTGTGAGTATGAACAGGGATGTGTGTGTTAGATTGCAGTGATTTGATTGTGTGATGTCTTGCGGAGTTTGGATGACAGTCGAGTGAATGTGGTTTATTGGGCCGAACGCGCGCGCTCCATGAGGTTTTGGTTTGGTTTATTAGGCTCAAGAGTAGCCTAAGATACAGGGATATATTTGTGGTGTAGGAAACACCGATTTGTTTTTGTTTGGCTGTTGGTTTGTTGGGAAGTCGTGGAATGCTATCGACGACCCGCTTGAAACAGGGAACTTTGTGTCAGTGGACTTGTTAGAGTCACGTGTGGGAAGCCTCATGCGCAGGGGTAGACTACAGCGATTCGAGTGGCTGGCGCAGGTCGTGGGTCATAGGGTGTGAATGTTCTTGAGTGAGCAAACCCTATCGATCTTTTAGTAAGGCCAACAAGTACTTGGTTTTGGTTTATTGTAACTATCCGGTCATTTGGAAGGCAGACAGTTACTTGGTTCTATGAGTGCGAGAGTAAATGCATATGGTGTGATTATAAAGGAGGGAGAACCGCTGTGAGGAGGACAAGGTGATGTCAGGATGTGCCGCGCTGCAATAGGTTGGTTGGTGTAGCGCCGCGCTGGGACTGGTGTGTTAAGAAGCCGAAGAAAGGAAACATTTTTAGCGAAAAGAATTGGCTTAAAAATGCGATGCTTTAGGGTACTACGAGATTTGTGCAGGGGAGACACAGGTGTAGTAACTCGAGTGGGTGAAGAAGTACCGCCCGAGGATACTCCGGCACACTATATGGCAACGAAGGTAGGTCTCCATACTATAGTTTGGATTCAAAATTGGCACAAGATGACTGAGAAGGAGGGAGAATTGGCTTTTCCATGCTATGGGTCATTTCGATTGGATGTGTTACACCAGTTGAGAGGAGAGATGTCATCATTATGACCCCCACCTAGACCAACACAATTTGAGGCATTAGATGCTTGGATGCGAGCAGCTCACACAAAGAGCAGGGAAAGATCTCAGGGTAGGATGAAAAAAGCAATGAAGGCATATCAGGATGCACAATGGGATGCACAGTTGAAAAGGTGGAGAGTGGACACCATTGAGGGGGAAAGGTTGTACCCCTTATTCGTGAAGGAAGCAGACACTCGAAATAGGAATGTGGATGATGGAAGTGACACTGATAACAGTCTGTTAGACAAATTATTAGCAAAGCGACCCCACCCTATAATCCACAGTCAGAAGAGGGACGGCAAGAATTGACAAGTGCAGTGAGCATGGAGAGAACAGAGGTGCCACTGACAGGTCTTAGTGCAAGAGTAGTGGGAAGGATGTCAGCGGGGCCAGAAAGAACAGGGATGCCAGCGCTTGGAGGACCTGGGTCTAGTGGAGTTAGCGCTGCTATATGGTTACCGGAAGCCTTTGCGGTCCCAGTTACCATTGGGCCTGTAGTCTCTGTATATGATCCAAATCAAGGGGAAAGCAGCAGCCAGCAACAGACAGGACTAGGAGAGAGAATCAGCTCAGGGGGAAATGTTACGATGGATGGGAATGGTCCATTTTTGGTGCCTGTGGAAGCTAGTACACAATTGCCAGCAACCGCAGACCCTTCCAGGGTGTGTGTTGGGTCTAATACGGTACGGACAGGTACATTGGCCAATTCCCAGTCAGATTTGAGAATGTGGGAAGCTTCAGTTAGAGGACCTGTGGGAAGGATACCGGAGGTGGGACCGAGTTAGGGAGCTTCTGGAGGTCAGCACGTCTCACAGGATACAGGGTCAGAAGATCGACAGAGGAATCAGAGTTGTGAAAGGGAAGGACAGACTAGTGTGTTGAGTCAGGGAATGATTAAGGCTGCAATTAAAGCAAAATTGTTAGATGTGAAATTGAAAACAGAAGTGGATGAAATAATTGACAGGAACTTGCCTTTGGAAAGGATAGAACTGTATGAGCAGGATGAGTTGTTGTTTCGTGGCGAAGGATATTACTCGTAAGGCAAGGGGGGCACATGAGAAGTTGACTGAACTGGCTCAGAGATACAATATGGACTTGACCAAAATTAAAATGTTGCAGGGAAATCATAGGTTAAATTACAGTGATCACGAATTAAAGGAGAAAAGGATAATGGTTTTGAAAACACATATCCGAGAGTTGGTCATAGGAATACGCGCATGGAGCATGCTTGACAAGTGGGAAGAAAGGTGGTCTAAGAAAAAGAGTGTCAAGAAAGGTATAGGAGATACGCCACCTCCCGCAGGGGGGACCGCGGAAGTGGAGGCTTACCCATTGCGAGAGGTAGCAAGTGGAGGGTATGTGCATATGCCTTGGAGTAGGGGTAATTTAGCAGCGTTTACAAATGATTTTCCTCGGCTGAGGGAGAAACCCGCTGAATGATACAAACAAGTTGACCGCTTTGTAAAAATTTAAAAAGTGTTGTGGATTGATTTGAATACTTCGTTTGATATTGTGGTCACAAGTGATTTATGGACTGTGTGTAAAATTGCTGTCGATTGGCCATCTGTGGAACCAGAAAGAGATCCTATAATGCATGGCCCTTCCCCTGAGGTTATGAAAAAGTTTGAGCTGGTAATCACATGGTTGCAGACTAAGGTTGCCCCGCAGGATATTGATTGGCTTAAGATAGATCGAACCACCCAAGAGCCTAAGGAGTCAGTACATGCCTATTATGAGAGGCTTCTGCAAGCCTTCAAGCAGTACAGTGGGCTGGATACTTTGGACCCTAAGGAAATTGGACAGTTTGTTTCCAAGTTTGTGCTAGGATTGAGGCCAGAGATTAGCTTCATGATTCAACAGCATTTGATCTGCTGGCAAAATAAGTCTGTGGACGAAATTTTGCGTTATGCCAAGTACTGTAGTGATGATGTGGAGTCCAAGAATAGGAAGTTGAAAGACAAGGTAATGCTGGTACATTTGAGGAATGCAGATAAGGCAGAGCAGACACAGATAAATGGAGAAACGTTGGGTCGGAGACAGGGGACTGGTCAGAGAGGGACCTAAAATGTGTCGGCCCCTATGGGACATGGAAAAGGAAGGGGAACAGATCCCAGGTCAGGAGTAGATCTGGGCACCTTAAGGAGGACCACTGCCTGTCATTATTGTCACAAGATCGAGCATTGGAAGTGCGAGTGTCGGGCAAATCCAGCAAGCCATATGCAAGATGAGGAGATAACACAAGTGCCCGATGTTATGAATACGGTGACGAGACCTAGATCCATGAATGGGGGGGGTTTGAGTCAGCAGGTGCAGGTACCTCAACCTTCGAGAATCCCACAGGGCAAACGGGTTTACCAACAGATGCTTTTCATTGAGACGTTTGAGGGTTTTGATCCGGACCCGTCACAATGACGGTGCCCGAGGGGGAGGAAGACTATGCTCTTGGGGCAGTCGTGGAGGTAGACCAGAGTGGACCGTTTGTGGAGGCAGACGTTGACTGTCATCCCATTACATTCTTGGTTGATACTGGCGCTACCCATTCTACTGTGAGATCAACAGTAGTCCCTAACCTGCCCCTCTCGGGACAATCGATCCAAGTTGTAGAAGTTGCCAATAAAAGAATGACCAATCCTTTGACAGATGAGTTCCCTGTAAGAATAGGAACATTCCAGGATAGTCATCAGTTTGTCGTGTGCGATTCGAGTCCAGTCTGTTTGTTAGGACGCGATCTTTTGTGCAAGTTAAATTGTACCATTTATTGCACGCCCAAGGGAATAGAATTACAGACTAATGATGATGACAGTACATTTAAATTGGTGAGTCAAAATTTCTGTGCAAAATTTGTTCCTGTGCTAACAGTGGAGGAGCTGCCATATGACTTGAGAGACGGTGTATCTCCTGTGGTATGGGACTTTACAGGTGAGGATTGATTCAAGGAGTTGAGCCAGTTAAAATACAAATTAAACCCAATGTTGAATTTCAAAGAATGCCGCAGTACAACCTGACCCCGGAAACGGTGGCAGGAATAACACCTGTAAACGAGTCCATGATTAAAGGAGATCAGAGGAAGTCCCTGCAATTCACCCATTATGGGAGTGCAAAAGCCTAATGGCAGTATAGGATTGTCCAGGACCTGCGGAAAGGTCAATGAGATTGTGATTCCATGTTGTCCTGTGGTACCGAATCCAGCTGTGATCTTATTCCAAATCCCTTGTGAAGCAGAATGGTTTACTGTCATTGACTTGTGTCAAGCCTTTTTTTTCTATACCCTTGCATGAAGAAAGCCAATTTTTGTTTGCTTTCTGTCTGGGGAACCGTGTGTTAACATGGTGTCGTATCCCACAAGGGTATACTGAAAGTCCATCTATCTTGAATCAGATCCTGAAAAAGAACCTTGAGAGTCTAGTATTGCCGCAGAGTTCAGTACTTGTGCAATATATTGATGATCTCCTGATTGCTTCGGAGACCGAGGAAGCTTGTAGGATCGATACTGTTGCTCTGTTAAATCACCTGGCAGAAAATGGGCACAAGGTGTCACCAAGCAAACTCCAGTACTGTTTATCTGAAATATTTGGGTCATCATATTGAGAAAGGCAAGAGAAAGGTGTAACCACATCGTATTGAGGCGATCATGCAAATGAATCCGCCTACGACTCAAAAGGAAGTTCGGATGTTCTTGGGAATGGTCGGCTATTGTCGACAGTGGATTCCCAACTTTTCACTGAAAGCAAAGCCTTTACGAATACTGACACGCAAGGACGTGAGTGATCCGGTACCATGGGATAACGATTGTCTGGTCGCCTTCTTGGAGCTGAGAGAGAGTCTGTGTCGTACTCCGGCTCTGGGAAAGCCTGATTACAACAAAGCGTTTTCCCTCTTTTGTTGCGAGCGGGAGGGTTGTGCACTAGCTATACTGAGTCTGTAGACCTGTGGCCTACTTCTCAGCTACATTAGATCCTGTAGCTTCTGCGTTGCCCGGATGTCTCAGAACTGTTGCTGCAACTGGTGTCAGCATTGAAAGATGTGAAATTATTTTGATGGGTCATCCTCTTACTGTTTATGTTCCATATTCAGTTGAGCTCCTGATGACGAGAACCAAAACACAGTATCTGACTAACAATAGGCTCACCCGATATGAGCAAGTCATATTGGCCTCTCAGAATGTTACCTTGAAAAGATGCTCTATGTTAAATCCTGCTACTTTGAAGCCTGTTCCGAACCTTGACGGGGAAGATTGTGAGGACCATGACTGTATGGGTGTGACTGAACTTTGTACCAAACTGAGACCTGATATTGTTGATGAACCATTACCTGAATCAGACCAAATCCTTTTTGTTCATGGTTCATGTTTAAGAGACAATGACGGTCATCTGAGAGCAGCGTTTGCTGTATGTACTCTTTTTGGAGTTGTGGAAGCTGCTTGTCTACAGGGAGTATACTCCACACAAGCAGCTGAAATCATTGATTTGACCCGTGCATGTCTTGTTTCTGATCAAATCTGAGTCACCATCTATACCGATAGCCAATATGGATTCAGTGTGGTTCATGACTTCGTACAGCTATGGTCACTGAGGGGGTTCCTAACATCATCAGGATCTCCTATTAGGAATGGGGAATATGTGAGACAACTCCTGGAAGCTTTGCAGTGGCTGAAGGAAGTGGCAGTGGTGAAGTGTGCTGCTCACGGGAAGGGGAAGAAGATTTTGTCTCTAGGGGTAACCGCTATGCTGATGAAGTTGCACGCTTTTGTGCTGTACATGCTTGCATTTTCAATGGAGAATACTCAGGAGAGAGCACAGAAAAGACTGAGCTCAGCATGATGTTAGCCATAGCAGACAGTTGGGACGAGGTCAAGCATCTGCAGGGAGAAGTGTCAGACCAAGAAGAAGCTGGTTGGATTAAGGCAGGTTGTGAGAAACGAGATGATGGCATTTGGGTTTCAACCGATGGTAGAGCAGTGATACCAGATTGCTTGTTGAGGCAGATTCATGGAGCAGTTCACCTTGGGAGAGATGTATGGTGGGGGTGAGCAGACAAACGTGGTTCAACCCGAAGTTTCATGTGTTTGCTGAAGGAGTGTGCCACAGTTGTGTTACATGTCAACAAATGAATGCTGGGAAGAAAACTGTGGTTGCGTTGAGTCACGTTGGGAGGTCCTTTCAATAAGATCCAGTTAGATTTCATTGAGATGCCCAGGTGCAATGGACTGAGGTACATCTTGTTGGTGGTGTGTGTCTTTTCACATTGGGTTGAGGCATATCCAACTAGGAGATGCAATGCTCTCACGGTAGCAAAGTTATTGCTTGGAGAGCTAATACCGCGGCTCGGATTTCCAACTTCATTGGAGTCAGATAAAGGAACGCATTTCCACAGTGAGATCATGAAACTATTGTGTGCTGCCTTACAAGTTGACCAAAGACTGTATTATAGCTATAGGCCGCAGGCGTCTGGAATTGTGGAGCAGGTAAACGGGACACTCAAGATGAGGATGGCGAAAGTGTGCTCTTTGACATCTTTGAATTGGCCTAATGCGCTGCCCTTGGTGCTGATGAATTTGCGTAGCACTCCAGATAGGAGAACAGGACTCTCGCCTCATGAAATACCAATGGGGAGGGCGATGCGCTTGCCTGCGGTGCCAGCCACGGCATTGATAAACATCACCGATGATTTGATCCTTGATTATTGCAAAGGATTAGCTGATGTGGTTTGTTCTGTGTCTCACCAGGTTGAAGCCACGACTGCACCCACCTCGAAGGGCCTCTTGCACGACCTATGCCCGAGGGACTGGGTATTGGTTCACAAGCATTTGAGGAAGAACTGCCTTGATGCACGGTGGCGAGGTCCGTATCAGGTGATTTAGGTGACGAATACTGCTGTAAAGTGTGGATTCACGCCTCCCATACCCACAAGTTTCCAGAACTCTCTGAAGAAACAGCTCTTCCCCTGAAGAAAATCCAGCTGTGGTCACAAGGCCGTTGGAGAGGGCAAGCTAAGCTGAGGGGGTTCATGACGAGGCTGGTTACCCACCAGGTCGAGCTGAGGGGGGTCAAACTACACAGGGCCCAGGTATAGACTCTGAGAGAGAGGGTAACATTGCGAGTGGTATAGAGTCAGACTCAGCTGAAGAGACTAGTGAGGGACATGGTGGAGTGCTGCTGGGAAGAACAAAAGGTGAAAGAGAATCATGGCCGGTGAGACAAGGGAGGCTGAACTTGAGACTTGTATTTGAAAGAGATCTTGCCCCAATATCTGAAATGTCTGAATCAGAGCAAAGTGAAACAGAGCAAAATAAGGGAAGTTTGAGAATATCAAGGAGAGCAAGAGTACTTTGCCAGAGGTACGCTGCCCCGGAGTGGACGTATCTGATCACAGATGCAAGGAATAGCGAGGTCCGGGAGACTGAGATCCAGACGAGTGAGGCGCAGACCCTCGGCGCTGATAATTGAAATTGAATTGCTGGTTCCTGGAGTAAAAGCTCACGGAGTTCTGACACTGACTGTACCAGATCCTCCAAGGCTGAGTGGCTTGCGGAATCTGATTCTAAGCGAGCGTTCATTTTCAACTTTTTGGCGACAGCCTTCAGCTCAGGAGATGGCAGCATTTCGTATAGAAATTCTGCAGCGTGTTGTTGAAGAACTTGGTTTAGATCTCATAGATGACGTAAATTGAACTGTGAATAAAAAGTTGTTGCTCTAAGAAGATAACCCAGGCCCGAGTGGAAGAAGAATAAACTTAGGGACCTTTCAGTAGTAGAAAAAAGAGGGCTAGGAAAGTCTTTGGACTGTGTAAATAATTGTGTCATTCACTAAGTACAATTCAATTCCAGGACTCCAGGCCATCGCGCAACAAGTGAGAGGCAAAGAAGAGACTTTGGTTGATCCTCTTGCAAGTCACTATCCGAACTTGATTCAAAATGGAGTCTGGAAATTCGAATTATAAAAAGGAGTGTGTAATAGGCACACTCATAGTAGGAATAATCATAGTTATAGCTGTAGTCATTGTTATATCCATTGCTGAGTCACATGAAACAGAGGTTGAGGGGTGGGAGTATGAGGGACATCCACACCTTCTACTTCAAGCACAAGGGATGGTACATTAGGGTCTGATAGAGTTATGATAGAGGAAACTAGTCGCTTATTGCATATAGATTTGTCTAAAGGTGATTACACGTTGAATGCGTATGCAAAGCTGCTGTATGAGTATGTGGACACGATGGATGTGAGAGATTGTTATGTTTGCATGCAATTACCAGCGTCAGTAGAGGAGGTAATTAGGTATCATCACCTACCTCTGACATATGGTATCACTTGTAGTATTTTGATTAGCATATTTTATGGCAAGGTACATTATGAGTATTACTTTTCAAACTATGATTTAGTGCTTTTCGAGGTTCCAGCTTACAAGCACCTGAACAAGTATGATTATTACAAACAAGAGAGAACGGAAAAATATTTGGTACCTACTGTTACATTAGATACAGCTTATGCGCACAAGCACAATCGGATCTGTATGTTAACTGACATAGAAAAGAAGTTTGTAGATCAAATAGAAGATAGACATAGGCAATCATTATTTAGGCCTAACAGTAGAGATGCAAAAATTGAGTGGACAAAGGAGGAGTTATCCCATAGGGCAAGGGGAAGCTATGGTCCAATAGCTTTAGATTTACAACAACGGGGGAAACTTTGCATCAAACAAACACAGACATATTATGATAAAATATTTGTGGGACAGAGTGAATGTGATCACATCTTCCTGATTTAGGAGTCTGTAAAGAAGTCATTGCAGGACACGTTCTGGGTGGTGCCGAATGTGTACTTTGTGTGTGGGAGGAATGCGTATGTTCGATTGCCACAAAATTGGTATGGTACATGTTATGTAGCTTCGTATTTCCCAAGATTTATCACATGGAGGATTTGTGGTCATTAGAAGGGAAACAGTCTCATCAAGAGAAACTTGGTACAAGTGCAGGAAAAATTGTGGGAAATGTGTTTGGAGCAATGATAGAGAGTCTGGGAGTGGTTCTGAATGATGTAAAGATTAGAAAGTTGTCAACTATAGTGGATAAGTTGTCAGTGAATACAGCCCAGTCTTTATTACCTATGGATGGAGAGATGGTCTCGATAAGGGCTATGGTGATGCAAAACCGTCTTGCTTTAGATGTGTTGTTGGCAAAGGAAGGCAGAGTCTGTAAAATGCTGAAGGTCCAACAGTGCTGTACTTATATCCCAGATCACAGTAAGGATCTGAAGAAATATATAAGTAACATCACTGAGATACATCATGAGATACATGATCTGACCACAGAAGGAATTTGGGATAAAATTGATCAAGGGTTTGGAAATGTTTGGAGTTGGTTTGAGAATCTTTGGAAAGGATTTCTTGGTTATATCTTGAAGCCCATCATCATAGTTGTGATCTGTGTCGTCATTGTATTAGGTGCCATCAGAGCTTATAAGTGGCATAGAGCAAGACAGGTTGAGAGTTCTCTTAGACGGAAGGAAAGGAGAATGGAAAGACTGAAGGGCAGTCACTATGAGAATTTTCAGAATCGGGAAAAGTTTAGACAGGGAAAACTGGCTACCACTTCTGTTTAATTCGGTCTTTTCTGCAGGGTGACTTTCCTATGGGGAAAGGATGCTGATTGTGATGACACTAGTCATCAAAGGGGGGGCTGATAGAGCGCAACGTTGCTCTTTCAGTTGCAGGGGTGCATTATAATCATGGTTAGTCCACATCCACATATAATCTGTTGTTGTATTAACATTAGGGCATTAGAATGTTAATTGTAATAACATGTAAGTGAAGTGCTAGATATTTTCTTTATGTAATCAAAGAATTAACGTAGTAAATGTACATATTTAGATGAATCATATACGTGTAAAGTGTATTCATGACTAATGAACTTTTCATATAAAGTCTCATATAATATGTGTATATTAATGGCTCATATATGCTTGCATTTTAAACGTGTGCACTGTTCTTATGTTAGACGAATTTGGTAGGCCTAACTTTAGTTTCTCCCTGTTCCTTCTTAAGTCGAAATTGTTATTTAGAGTTTATGTGCCTGTGGAATATTTTTTTTCTTTTCACGTTTCTGTTGCAGGTGCAAGAATTTGTCCTCGTTAGTTAGAATAATGTCTTTGTTTCAGGAGTTAGACAGACATAGGGAGGAGAGGATGACTTTGAACAAGCAGAGCTCTTAATATAGGAGGATGTCTTCCATGTCTGGAAAGGCCTGGGAACCAAGGTCATCGAGCAAGAGTCTGGATGTATCATTACTTCATGGAAAGTTACCTACAAGATGGTGTAATTGGGGGTGTATTGGGGTTAGGGACAGAGCCCAGGAACTTCTGCCTTACCTGGAGAGAGGAGAGCATCTTAGAACGAGCTCTGTAGCTTTATGCTACTTGACCCATTTAACATGAGTGCGCTTTTTAGGAAGGCTTCACATGCTGACACCTTTCTGGGGACTTACCTGGGAGAATGCTAAGTAGGGATGCCACAATAGAAGTAGTGAGTGAGTGAGTGAGTGAGTGAGTGAGTATACACTTATAAAGCGCATGGCTACCAAAGGCCTCCCAGCGCTAGAGACAGAGCCAACAACCAAAGAGTGGCAAAGACGATCAAGGAAACAACAGAGTCTTCAAAAGTTTGCGGAAGGAGAGATGATTAGCCTCCAGCCGGATATAGTCAGGTAACTGATTCCAACATTTTGCCGCAATGAAGGAGAACAGACGTCCGCCACTCCGTGCTCGATATATTCTAGGAACGGTAGCTAGGAGTTTTTTCCCGGAGCGCAATGCTCGTAGCGGGAGGTATGGGGAAATAATAGATTGCAGAATTGGTGGAGCCCTAGCTGACAATGACTTATGGGCGATGCACAGAGCCTTGAACTGGATCCTTTCGGCTACCGGCAGCCAATGCAAAGCAATAATGTGTGGCTTAGCAGACTCCCGATTATGAGCCTGCATAAGAAGCCGGGCCGCACAATTTTGAACCGTTTGGAGTTTTTTAATAGTTGAGCAGGGAACTCCAAGATAGAGCACATTGGCATAATCAAGCCTTGAAAGAATCAGGGCTTGTACAAATAGCTTCCTTGCAGTAAAAGGTAAAAAGGGCAGAACTTTCCTGATCATTTTTAAGAGACCATAACAGGTACCTGCCACCCTGCGCGCCTGTTCCCTAAAGTTCAGGTTGTGATCCAACCAAACCCCAAGACTTTTTATTTGCTCTTTGGGGGTGGGCATCACACCTAAACATTCAGGCCAAAGTACGCTGGTGTCAAGATTAGTAGTCTTGCCCAGAAACATTAACTCCGTTTTGGCTGCATTCAGTTTTAAGAAAGAGCCATCCATCCACGCGGAAATCCTTTCCAAGCAATTGGCCAGATTAATCTTAGAATTATCCAAAAGGTTGAGGGATACTATCAGCTGAGTGTCATCAGCATACGAGATGATCCTAACCCCAAAGGGCTTGACCACCTCGGCCAGAGGGCGGAGATAAACATTAAAAGTATGGGGCTCAGGAGGAGCCCCTGAGGCACCCCACATCGCAGAGGCATACTTTCTGAGATAGAGTTATTCTCAAAGACCTGGAAAAATCTATCGGCCAAGAAAGACTCAATCCACTTAAGTAGAGAACCAGAGACCCCAATCTCTCTGAGTCTGATAATCAATAGTTGGTGATTGACCATGTCAAAGGCCGCGCTGAGGTCAAGTAATACAATAGCTGCAGACCCACCACTATCCAGAATTTTCCTGGCCTCTTCGACCACTGCTAATAGGGCCGTCTCTGTGCCTTGATGGGGCCTAAAGCCCGTTTGAGAGGGGTGAAGACAATCATTCTCCTCCAAAAAAGCGGAAAGAATGGATGTGACATATTTTTCACAAATTTTAGCAATCCCTGGCAGAAGCGAGATTGGCCGGTAATTGGCAAAGGCTTCGGGGTCCAGGCTGGGTTTCTTCAGAAGGGCTCTGACCATGGCCCGTTTCCATGAACACGGGACAATCCCGGAGGTAAGTGATGTATTAATGAGGTCCAAAATAACTGGGGCGACAGAGTCAAAGACCTGACTAAGAATGTTAGGGGGTACAACATCACTTGGAGAGCCAGATTTCAGACGGTCTAGATAGATTTTAAAAGAGTTCATATCCAAAGGGGGGATTGTCTCAATGAGAGGTCCCGGAAATTTAGCATCAACAAGGGGGGAATTTATACAGGGTGGAAGAGGGGGAAAGATCGAATAAATGTCTTCAATTTTCTTATGAAAATACTGAGCCAAATCATTACAGCGTCCTAAGGTGTCTTCGGACATAGAGGGGGGCACCGGAGGCTTGAGGAGAGATTTGGCAATTTTAAAAATTTCCCGAGGGGAGTTGGAGGCTGCGATAATCTTCTTTCCATAGTATTCAGATTGGACACTTCTAATTTCTGCCTTATAGGCTTTAATGGCTTCTCTGTATTTAGTCTTCTCAACTATAGAGAAGTCCTTTCTCCAGCCGCTTACATGCTTGTTTCAATTCTCTAAGTTTAGGAAAATACCAGGCCGCACAATGACCGGCTTTTTTACTAGATATCCATTTTTTTGGGGCAAGTGTATCTAGCGATAGTTCCAACCATTGATTGACTTCATTATTAGCAGCTTCCGAGTCACTACTTAAGTTGGGTCTGGAGTTATTCAAAGTAGATGCCCAGGAGTCAATCGAAAGTTTAGACCAATTCCGACACCCACGTTTTTACCCTTTCACATGGGTGCCCACTATCCTGTTTAGTCCACACAAAGGGAACCATAAGGTGATCTGACCACGGCAGGGAAATATGCTCCTCCACAACCAGACTATCAATGTTGGAGAAGAGAGGGTCAAGAAGATGGCCTTTTTGATGGTGGGGCCGGACACTAACAACTTCAGTGCCAAGGCACCCAAATTGTCAATTACAGCCTCAGCATCCGAAGAAGATGCCACATCAAAATGAATATTAAATTCCCCAAAACGGAAAATTAGAGAAGGAGCTGACCGATGTGGCTAACACATCCGAGAGCTCCCTACTGAAATGGCCAATAGGTCCAGGTGGCCGGAATAAGGGCACCAGAAAAGGTGCATATAGGGGAGAAACCAAGTGCAAAAAAACAGCTTTCACAGTCAGGAATCATGCTTGGAGAGATCCGACAGTTGTACTTATCTTTATAGATGATGGCCAGACCACCCCCTCTGCTTAACTCCCGGTCCTGTCTTTGTATCAAATACCCAGAGGGCAGGGCTTGAACTATTGCTGGGTCTGAAGTATCTGTAGTGTAGGGACAGATAATGCTCTTGCTTATATTCCTCAAATGAAGAAGGCTCTTGACATGGTTTCTATAATCATTTGCGTCCTGATTTTGAAATTGGTTATTCTGTGCATGTTGCATCGTCTAAATTGTATTCATAGGTTTGGTTTTGTATTAGTGCCCATGTATCTTTACACTGTCATTTTGAAGTGTTTATATGTCCAACTGTTCTTGGCTTTATAATAAATATACAAAAATTTGGATTAGGAGTCTGTGTTCCTTTGGGGTCATGGGCAATGGTAAAGTATAATTGGCTAATGATTTTCTTTCCCCTCCACACATGCAAAGCAGGCAACAAGACCATCGGCCAGAGGTTCCTGAGTAAATCTAGAATGTAGAACCGGGCTCCATCACTACTGAGAAGTGCAGGTAGTCTCCTATTAAAAGTATTGCACTCCTACGAAGAAATGCAGATGCTCTCCCTACTGAGTATCCATGACTGTCCACTAAAGCACTGGCCATCCAGAAAAGCCTTGTCCACATGGTGTTAATTTCAGCCTCCCTCCTTTTACATTTTCACCAATTGCTTAATCACTTCCATAACTTTCTTCAGATGTCTTCTTCCCTAAAAGAATAGGTAAACACCGCCCTGCCAAAATGAAGCTGGTGTTCTAAACACAAGCTCTGTGTGGCCACACTCTCTTCTTGCAAAAAAAGTTTCACATGATTTGATCTTCTCTCTGGTCTTGTCCACTGCCACTGGTTTGCTGGCACTTCTTCTGATCCTTCTACGTAGCAATTGTGACCTACTATTTTGTATGTCTGGCCATTCGTGCTTTATCATTATCAACATTTTTTTTTATCACCTTCATCAATTCAAGTCTTGACATTCGGTATCAAATTGTTCTTCTTCAGGTGTATAATTATCAAGTACAGCAGCTTCAGACCTCTTCAAGCAACATTTTCAATAGTTGTGGCAGTTTCATATGCCCTTACCAGGAAATAGGAGCATCTTCAAAGGCGCAACCCAGCAGCCTTGAACATGATCTCTTGTCCGCATGACTATCTGATCAGCTAAATATCCATATGTCTGAAGTCCTCTCTATCCCATTTAAAGTCTCTGAAATTGTCATACTAGTGAACAGCGCCAAAGCTACCTCCACAGTTTATAGGCCCTTGTTGCCTAATATCTAAACAAGAAACCCCCTACTGCCCTAGATGCATTACTTCTCTGTCCTCCATCCTTTTTCCTCACCCTTCTGTGGTTGCCCCTATTCTGAATAAATGGGCCCCAAAGACGATATATGGGAGCCGGAATTCTTTGAATACATTCCGTATCACTGCCACCACTTATACGTAGTTCACTCCCTAACTGTCCTCATGGATGAAACAGTTACCACCTCTTATCCCCGTTGCGTCAACATTAGAATTTATTGCCCTCATCGGGTACACTCTTTTTCTTTTCCCTAAAGCCCTCATCCACACCCCTGTGCGTTTTCCTTTTTTTAATGTCCGTTGTCTACTTTATCCAAGTGCAGGGTGGTAGCCCTGTCCCCGCAACTACCTCAGTGCCCTGAAACCTATGCTGTTGTCTAGGGATACTAACTCCAAAGTCTGTACAGGGTCTGTCAAACTGCCGATAGTTATCAACCAACATTAGTTTCTCATGCTCTCCCTCTACCATGCTCAGCCCTCTGTCATTATTCTAGAAATCCTCTGCTCTGACTGTTCATACCTTCGGAATATATGCTAACATAGAGCAACACTAACTGATTTTCCTAAAATTACATTTTGGGGCCTATCATTTTTCAGTTAATACCAGAATATAAGCCACTCTGTCATCCCTTGTAAGCGTGCTCTCTTGCAACACTCACCATGTAAGAAAGTGGATTATTATTTGGGGTGGGCAGTTGCCCACCTCAAGTAATAATAACTCTAATTTGTCAGGGTGAACCCTAAAGTCACTAAATTAACCTGAGTTTAACACCCTGGTAGCTATGGCACAGAGCAGACAGGTTTAACTTAGGGCACTGTGTAAAGTATTTATGCAGTACCAAAATACTGATGAAGTCAAAACACCAAACAATAAAAATCCCAAACAGAATTAGAAAACTAAAGTACATTTTAATAAACAAAAATACACCAAAAGGATCAAAATCCAATAAAGGGACCCGGAGATGTGAGTTTTTAATTTTTAAATGAAAATAGTACCAAAAAGGGATAAGCACCAATGATAGTCTATGATCACGGTGGACTGGAATCTAGGCGTACTTTGAAGCTGACAGTGATGGATCTTGAGATTGTATAAACCCAGCACGATAGCCTGGTAAAAGATTTTACCTTTTGACTTAGAGCCCGATTTATTTATTGGCGGAGAGGGTACTCCATTGCAATAGCAACAGAGTTCCCACCCTACCAATATAGTGGTCTGCCCCCCGAATTTACTTGTGGGCAGATCTTAAGTTTGACCACGGCAGAGACTACTCTGTCTCCACCATGGCCAAACTTCTCTGATGGCCCTGGGGAGTAAGGGCCATCAGAACAATGGCTATCTGTCTGTCCACCCAATTTAGATGGGCTGACATGTAGTAATTTACTGTTCCTTATCGCCAAGGAACATTAAAACCATTCTAATGCTACACCGCCATGGGAGAAGCCTCCCATGGTGAGTGGAGCATTCCTTTTTTCTTTTCAAAAACAAAATCCCATTTCGGGATTTTCTTTTTTTTTTAAAACAAGAATACTGTTTGCTGCAGTGCTGCGCCCTTTCGATGCTGCCCTGCAGCAAACAGTAAAATGCACTGATAGGAACTGCAGCCACAGCGGTCCTGCCAATACCTTTATAAATGACTGCCTGCTTGGCGGTCATTTATAAATTTGGCGGACGATCTATCAGTCATGGGAACAGAGTAATTTACTTCGTCCCCATTATTGAACAGCAGGCTGCCTGCTATTATATAAACGGGCCCTAAGTCTGCAAAATGGATGTCAAAATCTCTAAGTGAAGTATATCAGCAGGCTGAATTCAGGAAGGTCTAAAAAAGTTGAACAGCAGTTTAGAGAGGCCCTGCTGAAGCCTCTGGGTTGGACAGGGAAAGTTCCAACCGGGAAAAATTTCAGATTTCCTGACCAGAATAGTCATTGCGTTGACTGGATACTTTTGGAGTCTTTGCCCTGTCCCAGTTTCTACGTTCTGGCTTAGGGCCTGATTTATTTGTTGGCAGCCGGCCCGTTCCCTGCCACTGTAATGGAGTAAATTACTCAGTAACCCTGATGAAGGTGCTGATGGCCAAATTTAGAAATGCCCACCAGCCCAGCAGACATCTCGAGCATTAGTAGCAAACGAAATTATGGCGGTTTCTGCAAGTGCATTGTAATTTTGCCGTACGGCTCAATGAACATGATGAAGCGGTACAGTAAACTTACCAAGTTTGTTTTCATTTTCAAAAAGAAAATCCCAAAGCAGGATTTTCTTTTTGAAAATAAAAATAAAAACAAAGCCCCCCAAGCCATGGGAGTTTCCTTCCATGGTGAGAGGTGCATTGAGCAATTTTCAGTGCCCCTTACAACCATGTATTTTCTGGTGACGACTAGCTTTGAAAAGCGGCTATATAATTGCCCATCTAAATTTGACCACGGCGGAGGCGGAGTTTAAGGTGTTATGTTTTAGTTTGATTTGGACTATATGGGTATGCAAGAAAAAAGGGTGACCAGTTACTGAACAAAACAAAACAAATGCAGATAAGTAAGGGTCATGTTGCAATCTATAATGTTGCAAATTACAAGTAAAATTTGAGTTTATAAGTGCTTGAAATAGGTCAGCGTGTTATTTTTGTCTAAAGTAACATATGTCGATGACCTACTGGGTATTCTTGTTTATTTTCAATTTGACACTAGGCTTTAGAGAGGGTTTTAGGATACCTTGCAGAGGAAAAGTGTGAGGTTGTGAGGGCTAGTGAAAGAAATATGAGAAAACAGGACCTCCTTTTGATGAACTGATAATTTTACCATCAGGCTTTGCCTCTAAAAAACAATCTGAGGAATTTATGTTGGTCCATATCTTATTGTGACTCAAAGAGAGTTCCATATGACTTTATCAAAAAGGAAACATTTCAAAGCAATGTTAAGGTAACTGAGGCTTGAGAGCAGAGATGGTGAAATACAATATAAACTCTGCTTTCTGTCAGTGTCTGATATACCCACCCGATTCAGGTCCAGGGAGAGATATTTGCTGACAAATGAGTCCAAAGCTATGTTTGGTGTTGTACGGTTTTTTGAAGGTGGTTAATACATCGCTAGTATTGAAACTACTGCACGGCACACTTAATAAATTGAGAGGGTTAGTTGGTGAAATGGAAAGGAGAAGCAACTGAGAAAAATTCAGCAGTTATTGGCCACTTCAAATTTGCATACAAAGTAGAGGCTCGGGGAAGGCCTTTTTGAAGAATGTTTGCCTTGGCCATGTCAGAGGTGGCAGAACAAAACTACTCTAGATTATGGTTGAGTGGCGTTGTAAGGATGGAACTGAAAATAAGGCAACTGTTCCTAGAGGAGAATAAAGCAATATGCAAGTGGCTAGATGATAATGCAGCTGCTTCAGAATAATTCAGATGCTGCTGGTGACTGGTTTAGGACTTTACTAACATGGAAAGAGGTGTGTGGAGCACTGGATGGACAGAGAAAGAACATCATAGCCTACTTGGACTTTTTCAGCAAGTGCGGCTCTGAAGCTGTGGGGCATAGAATTGGTTAATGTGAAGGTGGGTTTTGTGATCAACATTGTGACAGTACAGGCTGATAGCCAACGGCAGGTGGTTCAGTAGCTATATGGAGTCATTGGTGAGGTGTTGTCTGGAATGGAAATTATATTCAGAGCCCAGAATGGACTAGGGGTCAAAAATGTAATGGGTAAAGCATTATCTCATTGCAATGGGCGAGGTCCTGGCAGTGGAAAAGGAAGAGTAACTAGTCCTGGTCCCTGCAGCACTCTGGCAAGCAGTACTTGACGACAAATAGGAGAGTCATTAGCACTGAAGACTATCGATGTGTACAGAAATGCGACAGAGATTCAGGAAAGTGGAGAGCTGAAGAGGGTGAGTGTAGGAAATAACCATCTTTTGCTTGGTTTTTCTCCAGTTTTTTTCCCGATCTGTTTTGCTGGATTTAAAAGTATGTGCACCTGCTAAATAGGTGTAAGATGTCTGTGCTCCGCCTTCAAACATGGTTAACGTGGCTTGCCCCTACCTGACTATTTACCTCCCCTATAAGTCCCATGTACCTGGTGTAGAAAATGTACCCAGGGCCTGGAAGATAAGTGGCACCTGCAGATGCCAGCACCTATTGTGCCATCCAAAGAGTTGGCCTGGAAAACTTAGCTTCAGGTCTACCACTGGTAGCCTGACTGCAGCAGCCTAAAAACCCTGCTGTCAAACCTGTCAAAATAACCTTTTTTGACAGGCAAGAAACTTTGTTTTTAAATATTATTAAGCTACTCTTAAGTACACTTTGTTGCCCATAAGGTAGGGTGCCTGATATTTAAAAGTGTGACATGTATGAAACTAAAACTGCATGTTTCTTCAGTGACTAGGCCCTAAAAGTTATTTTCACTTGCAGGGCTGGATCCTAGAAAATGTCGAAGTACAGATTATAAACTTTAATCTGTAGCTTTTGACAGGAAATAGATACAATTTTCAAAGTCTATTTATCATATTTATCAACAGTGCAATTCATTGGTGAAGTTAGAATTTTAATAACTATTTAGGAAAATAACTTTTAGAGAGTTATGTTTTCCCTGCCCGAATCTCCTGGAGGCTACTTTTCATTAGCCTTCCAGCAGCTGCCCAGAAAGTCCTTGACTTTAATGACATGTGAAAACTGCTCCCAGAGCAAAACAATGGCTGACTCCTGGTCACAGGATGGACTGGGTGTGGGGCATTTGATCCCTATCAGCCCATGGAGAGCAGTTGGGGTGGACTCAGGAACTTCATTAATTTGAAAGGCACAGAGGTGAGGCCTGCCCAATCAAAATTCAGTGTCAGGAGAGACCTGAAGAAGGGAATGCCTTTGTCCTTGAGGCCCACACTAGCTAGGATGGCTCCAAACCCAATGGGAGGGAAGCTACCCCCAGAAATGTTTGGAGTTGACATCTGGGAGGGGGCTGCTTACTTCCCTGGCCAGATCACTGTGTGGGCACAAAAGCTCTGCACAAGAGAGGAAGGACTTTCCCATCTTGGATTTTAAGAGTGAGGGACACTGTGGGATTGTTTGCAGTAGGGCAAACAGGAACTGCTGAAAAAGTGGGTAGGGATGCCCCTGAGTGCTTTTTATCATATTGGTTAGGGAGGAGCCTGGCATTACCCCCACCCACTAGCTAATGTCAACTATAAATGTGGCACCCGAAGGCAAGGCCTCCTCCTCAAAGCACTTTCTGGACCGATGGAAGAACAGAAGAGGACTATACCCTGCTTGCTGTGACCTGAGATGAACCCTGAATGACTGGACTTACTCTCTCTTGTACCCCGGACGAAGAAGTGTTTTCCAAGAGTCAGTGGCATGACCTCCTGTGTGGCATCAGGGACACAAGCATAAAAATTACTTTTTCCTGGAAGAGCAGTTGCCAGTCCCAACTGGACCTGCCCTGGACCCTGAAAAGCATTGGCAGGCTCAAGTACTAAAAATCTTAAGACCTTTCCCTGAAGTCTGGGAGCCTTAGGTGAAGAGCTGAGGGAAAAATAGGCTGACCCTTGCAAAATTGGGATCATTTTTGGACGGCCAGATCTCTGGAGGACAGACATCAACCACCAGAATCAATTCAGTGAAGTCTCAATCTCCCTGGACTGAATAAACAGGTTTGTTCTTCTTTGAGCTAATTTGTAGCAGCAAATCCATTTTAGTGCTACCTTAACAAGAATGTATTCAGCCTCATGGAACCCTGTTCAGATACTACCTGCCACCTTGCCCTGCTGGAGGAATCCGAGCTCCAAAAAAGAGAATAAAGACCCGATTTAGATCTAGCAAGGCTATGGTCCACCCACCTGATTTAAATGCGGGTGGCCATAGTTGGATGACAGCTCTCATGTCTCAGTAACTGATCACCTTTTTTATTTGCATATCCATATAGAGCAAATCAAACTAAATTATAACACCTTAAACATTTATCATACAGTTAACAAGCCTCTAATAGCTCTAAAAGACAGCTTAGAGTGTGATATTTAGATGCCAAACCTATCACTGAGGACACGGCTGGACTGAGAACACAAGCCAGCCCTGGCACTTAAGTCGAACCTCTGGGGGAGGAGTTGGGGGGGGCACTGGTGGAAAACAGTGCTGCTGCTTTTGTTGCAGGGGGCCGATATTGCAGCACTACTGCAAAACCGGCCCCCAGTAACAAAAACGGCCCCCGCCCTTCTGGCCCACCGGGAAAACGCCCAGTGTCCACTACGGCCAGTCCAGCCCTGACTGGGGAGCACATAATTAATATTCATCTACTATTTTTCAAGAAGGCCCTTGGAATTTAACGAAACAAGTATTCTCTTGAAAGGCTTTTCTTTTGTGCCGTCAAGACCCATCCACTTTAATCAGGTTTGCACTGAAATGGTGCAATTCTTTCGAAAAATAAGATTCAAATTCTTTTTTGAATCATCCAGAGACACATATGATCTGGCACACTAGTTTCAAGAATTCTGCAACTTTCTTTCCTCCACCCAAACAAGACAACAATGGACGTTTTGACATTAGAAAGGACTGTTCTCAAAGAACTTGTTACAACTGAAGAGAAGAATCGATACATCAAATGTAATCTGTTCAAAGAAGCAATTCAGGCAAGAAAAATTTACAAGAAGACAGTACAGTGATAATTAAACCTGCACATAAGGGAGGGTCTTATGTGGTTCAGGACTGGAGTATTGCAAGGCAGAAATCATGAAACTGCTTAACAAACCCGGATCATTATAGGATGGCTTCAAAAGACCCAATGGTGGAGATCCAGGTTAGACTACTTTCAATATTATATAATGGTTTGGATATAGGATTGCTTTATCAAAAATAATTTGATTGTATCAGGAATAAATTTCATCCTGAATCTGACTGCCATATACGTGGATTTCTTTTTGAAAGCTTTCATTCAAAAAGTCGCCTCTTTCATGGGAGACACTATGGATATCATCATCATAGATAATGGTATGAAATTCAATGAAAATTAACAACTGCTAGCAGCCATGGACATGAAAGGCCTTTATGACAATAGCTGCCAATATGTGGGATTAGAAATAATGAAATATTAGGCGAGGCAAGAAGATAGGCGCTGGTTGTCCAGGCTCAAGAACAGGTAGTCTTGTCTCCCTAGGTGATGTTCCCTCACCCAGCAAGGAGACTAGCAGGCCTTGGCGCCCAGTCCTGGTCACAGGCAGAATTCCTGCAGAGCTTCGCCACCTCACTCAGCCCGCCTGCCTGCTTGGCAGATGACAGAATTTTGGGGTGTCAACCTCTTTTTTATATAGTTCATTTCCAAACACCAAATGTGATTTAGGGTCTGGGCCTTTGAAGTTTTATCTTGGGGTTCTGCTTCTTTTGAAGTATACATTTCTCCTCTCCCTCTTCCTCGGCTTTCTGTCACAGCAGGAGAGACTCTGAAGCTGATAGTCACATACACAGGACATGGGAGTAACTAGAGTTCACACATGGATGTTAGACACAGTGATATGTGCATTAAATGGTTAAACCTGGGCTCCCAGTCCTACTCTTTATTATTGCCTTATCAGCCCCATCTTTTTTCTGATATTGCGTCCAGAGCCCATTCCTTGTGATATCTCACTAAATCAAAGAGCAACCCTTGAAATGTATGGAGGGAGTCCCTCTCTGTCTTCTCCAGTGTGTCACACCCAGCTCACAGGAATGCATCCATACACAAATTTGCCTGGGGGATTCCTCTACCTCCTCATTTGTTCACCATACAGGCCTAGGCTTCCCAAAACAGAACCCATTGTCCACCATGTAATGTACCATTACAGCAGCGACTGCTCCTCTTAAGGGGCAGAAGGGCATTGACCCACTGCTTTTAACTGCAACCAACCCACGAAATAAAGATATAACGGTCTTAACAGTGAAATCTAATGTTAGGTGCATATAAAAACTCAAGTTTTGTGGGGCTTCATACTGAGGCAGGCTGGGCTGCAATTACTTGTAAATGCCATCTCGTATGGAGAGGGCATGGCTGTTTCCATGGAGAGCTGCAGCACTCTGTAGTTTAAGTGTGCATGACAGACTTGTCAGTCGGGTACTCGGCCAGTCTGACATGAGTACTCCAGGTTCCTCAGTCTAAATCCACTCTGCCTAGAAGGCAGAGGCAGGACCAGCTAACACAGGCCTCCGTTTCTTCAGTGGGGCACTATTTTGCATTGTCCAACAAATCTTGGTGCAGCTCTCGTGCTATTTAATATAGTAAATATTGTAAGAAGGCTGGGTTTCTGTTGCATTAACCCCCCACTTTTTGCCAGACTACTGATACACTTTGACTTGATGTGCCCTGGGTCCCTGCCAATCAGGTTGCCCGGGCCTGTGTTCTTTCCCAAAACTGTACCTTGTACCCCAAATTGGCACCTCTCTGGCCACATGTCAGTCCCTTGTAAAAGGTACCATGAGTCCCAAGAGCACTGTGGCCAGGGAAGTCCTCTAAGGGCTGTAGCACTTATTGTGCCACCCTTAGAGGCACTGTACCTTCACACACACACACTGCCATTGCAGACTGCGCGTTTTGGGGCAGAACAAAGTGAAGAGTCAACATGGCACACATCCCTGTGTGCCATGCCTACAACCCACTGCCCTGGCATAGATCAGCCACCCCTCTAGCTGGGTGCACTATACCAGTGGTGAGGGTACAGGTGCATGAGCCCTGTACCCCTACAGTGTTTAAGTCCATTCTTAGACATTGTAAGTGCAGTAATGCCATTAAGAATATATGGTGCTGGGAGTTTGTCATTACAAACACCACAGCACCATAATGGCTTTACTAAAAACTGGGAAGTTTGGTATCAAACTTCTCAGCACATTAAACCCACACTGATGCCAGTGTGGGATTTAATGAAAAATGCACTCAGAGGGCATCTTAGAGATGCCCCCTGAAAAATGACCACCCTCTGGTGGGTTCCCTGACTGGTACACACCAGCCTGCCACCACAAGACATGTTTCTGGACCCCTGATGTGGGAGCCTTCGCTCCCTGAGCCCAGAAACAAAGCCTTTCCTGGGCGGAGGTGGTCACACCTCCCCCAGGCCAGGAAGAGCCATCTGTAGCAAGGGAGCTTCAAAGGCCTTGCCGCCTTTGTAATGCGACCCCCAGCCTCTCCTGCTATCAGGAGCAGGCCCCCTTCCTGTCTTCCCTCCTTTTCGGCGGGAAGACAGACGGGAAAATTTAGCCCAGCCCAGAAGGTGTGCCCACCTCTGCCAACCCCACCGCTCAGGTGGGGGAGGCGAGGTGAAGCCCACTCTTCAGTGCCCGCCATCTTGCAGTTGGCAGGCACTCTCCAATCAGGATTAGGGATTATGCCCACTCCCCCATGTGGGGCGAGCAAACCAAGGGTGTAGTTACCCTAAGGTCAGTAGCCCATTGGCTACTGACCTCGAGACCCCTAAAACGCCCCCTAAATACAGTATTTAGGTGTCAGCCCTGAACCAAGAAGAGAGATTCCCTTAACATACTAAGAAGGACAAAAGAAGACGCCCAGCAGAGGAGACTGCAGAGAACAACTGACTTGGCCCCAGCCCTACCATCCCGTCTGCAGTTTCCAGAGATCCTGTGCCAGAAGCCGCCTTGTCCTGCAGCCAGCGACCTCCAGAACCCTGGGAGGACTGATTGCCTTCAATCAAGACCGGATCTCCTGTGAACAGCAGCTCTGTTCAAACGAAACTCCCAAGACAGATTCTGAGCCTACTGAGGACAAAGAAACAGGACGCCTGGAACCACCACTGCACCCGACGCCTACGGCCCGAATCTGGGTGGCCCACCAGTCCCAGCAAGGTCCCCCAGCGCTCCAGAGTCTGAGTCCACCGTGGGTTGACCCCTCGAGGACTCCCCGACGTCGGCTGCAGCCTCTGCACGGAGACCCCCACAACCACGAGTGGCCTGGTAAGGTGAAATCCGATCTCAAAAAACACCCCTGCATCCAGCTGCCCTGCGCCCTGGAGAAGAGAACCCGAGGTGCACCTACATCCCCGAGCCCTCCAACTTACCTGCCCAGCTGTTGGTTCCTCCCAGAAGTCTTCCTGGACCGAGCTTGCAGCCAAAATCCAAAACCGGCAACTCCCGTTGAAAACAACAGGGAACCCAACCCAAAAAGAGCACCCTTCACCCAGCCGCCCCTGCGCCGCTGTGGGTGCACCTTGTGTGCTAACTTGGATCCCCCTTTGCTCTGAGCCTAACACCAGGATCTTTGCTACCACAACCTTGTGGCCTGCTCGTGAGCAGCCACCAACCGGAGGCCCCCTATCCCCATTGGATAACATTGGGCCTCAGCACTCTGGACCCTGCCGCCCTAGTGCCGCTGAGGGTGCTTTGAGAGTGCATCCTCGACCCTTGGGGAACCCTGGTTCTAACCCCAGAATTCCAACTTCCACAAACTTGTACTTACCTGCAAACCGTTAACATTTTTCTCCATGGGAATACATTGACT
This sequence comes from Calotriton arnoldi, assembly GCA_963921515.1. Taxonomy (NCBI): domain Eukaryota; kingdom Metazoa; phylum Chordata; class Amphibia; order Caudata; family Salamandridae; genus Calotriton; species Calotriton arnoldi. The sequence continues at coordinate 2,084,964 of CAWUFW010001996.1, read as the reverse complement.
GTTTTTCCTTGAAAATTGTTCTAAGTGTGGAGTTGGAATGTATGGAACATTGAAAAACTGCCTATGTACTAAAAGTGAATTACTTACCTTTTGTCTAGGAGATGTCTCAGTGTGATATCTAGGTATAGCACACTGATTAGCAAAAGTAATCTAAAAATTAACATACATATTAATCTGAAAAGTAACTGAAAAGTAATTTCGAAACGTTGACTTACCTGAAATTCAATCAACTGCATTTGAACCTGCATTCAATTGTAAAAACATTGCATAAGATTTTGCAAAGCATTTATTTCACTTACCTGCACCAGGCTTGGCTTGGTTCAAAGGTTCAATGAGAATGTCTTTTAGCCATGTTGTCTAGCAGCACATCTGCTGTTCAGCATGGCTGAAAGACACTGAAAGAAATGCTGTAATGCATCCAGTGCAGGCCACGTCATATCGATGTTTTGTGTTAGAAGGGGCAGGATAATAAACTCAACATCGGGGGTGAAGAGACTCGGTGTTGTCTCAATATCCTGTGATTCTGGGCTTTCAGTAACTTTTAGCCCTGCTGAACAGCAGATGTGCTGGTAGACAACATGGCTAAAAGACATTCTCATTGACAAGGCCAATAGCTTGGGCATTGCCGTGACCTATTGGCTTTGCCAATACTTGTTTATTTTAGATTGTCTGAAGCACTGCTACCTAGATGCTGAACAAGTTAGTTTTCTTTTGATTAAAAACTGCCTTTTGCTACAGCAGCCAGATACTCACTCACAGACGTCTGTAACCACACCCTCTACCATTGTACAGCACACTTTAAGTAACTAAACTGGTATGCAATTAATGGGCAAGTGAAGTAGCTGGGTAAATTATGACAAAAGGCTATATGCTATCCATCATTTACTTAAATTGATTAATATAACGATTACAATTGGCCTTCTCACCCCTTCAGAGTCATGTTTTGGAATTACGCTAATGTAAAGCCCATCCGCATACATTTGCCTACCTAGTGAATGTGGAGACAATGTCCTTTAGTCTGAACCCACTTGGGTTCGTTGCTGTTACTCACTTTGCTCATTTGGTGATAGTCCACGTTGACTTTTAAGTCCCACCACTTTAAAAAGCCACAAGTTACCACTGCATTACAGGCATGCTTGCACTCAGTGTATGCATACAGCACACTCTAACTAGTACTGTTTCCTCCATGCTTTGTGCCACCCCAGGCATACATACAGTTAGCACACACATTTGCTCTACTCGCACTGCACAGTACTGGAGCCTTTCTGTATTGTGCCAAGGTGTTCCTCTTTCAAGCACACACACTGCTAGCACACACATTCAGCATGCACGGGCTGCAAAACAATTCATGCTTCAAGTATTGTACACCCCGAAGGCACAAATACACCCAGTGTATGCATTCGCCGCACACGCACTGCACAGCACAGCATCTCTCATGTAATGTACTTGTTGCAGGTATGCATACACCAAATACATGCACTCTGCATGTATGCACTGCACAGCACTGCTCTGTCTCTGTACTGTCCACTTCCCACGCACACATACATCCAGCTCTGAGTTACCACTCCTGCGCAGCACTTTACATCTACCTGATGTAGGCCAAGGGTGAGTTTAGCACATACAAGTGGAACTTTAAAAAGGTGAGTGAGCCTGTAGGCTTCACTCCAGTGACAAAGGTTGAAAAGGACCTGTTCATTCCTACTGATCACTACACAGTATGCTGCTACCACCGCGTTTGTGCTGCTTAACTCCTGGTGAAGGTAGGAACCTTCCACCACTTCTAGGGTGGCACTTTGGGCACCCCCTGGTCCAAAAAGACCACAATTCATGAGACAGGCCTATGTCATGTCACACACGCATGATCCGTGTTTGCCTATGACAACAAAAATCAGCATTAGGGATCCAGGCAACAGTACAGTTGGGCACTCAGGACAGAGATACACGTCCATTGTCATGCAGAGTACTTTTCTGTCACCACACTCATCACCCAGCAAAAATTAAGAATCGGATGCAGGGCACTCACAGCACCTTTGGTCAACCATTTTGTAAACAAGGGATACTAAAAAAAAACTTTAAATGGGGCATTCTGAAGTCTCCACCACAATGGCAAAATGTTGGGAGCATTGATCTCTTGCTGTAATGACAAGAAGCATGGTTTATTTCGAAACTAAAAGCAGCAGAAACAAGACTCAATGGACTGCCTCATCTCAATAGTATGATTTAAATGCACAGCCATCCAATTTGACCATCCTTTTGGGACCAGGTTTGTTTTAGTTTCTCAGGACTGTAATTTTGGGAAACCCCATCACCCAAATGCACTGTCTTGCATGGGAATACATTTGGTACACTGTCAAATGCAATCACTCTTACCTGTCAGGGTAAAACTTCAGCTTGCCTAGCACTGACTCCAGTTTGATTGGAATATAATAATTTTATGAAGAAGGCCCTTCCTGCATCCGTTGCTCCTCTACCAAGGCAACAGTGAATGTCTTCTTTCTGATAGATCTTAATTCATTGAAAAAGTGGGTACTACACATTCCTTTAAAAATGCAGACACTCCAGTGCCTAATTCAGTTTGTAGCTCTGCAGGATTTTATGATAAATGTGGAATCTCGACGCCTACCTCCGTTTGATGGCAGTCCATCTGTGCTGGCACTGTCTCAGGTTTGCTGTTCAATTTCTCCACTTTCAGCTCAAAGTTCCTCTGTTTGGGCTGAGATCTTCTCCAAGAGTATTCACCAATATTGTGGCTCCTGTAATTTTGCTCTTTCATCTACCAGAGTGACGTCTGCTCTCATCTAGACAACTAACCTCTCCCGGCTTCTCAATGGCAATTCTGAAGCAAAGCCTGACAGAGGTGCAGTCTTCCCTAGAAGCTTATGGATGGCTTCTCGATCTGCATGAGCACATATGACTCCCCCCAAAGGAAGGGCATTTATAAGGACCTAATTCAGGGCAGACCTAGGGTTTATTAATCTACTGTAGAACAGATAAGTTTGTTTATAAAATCTATTGAAGCACCGATTAGCCAAGAACTCTGTGACTAAAAGAACTTCAGGCTCTCACGCACACTTTCTGGGACCCGGCACCAGAAATGAACATGCTGGTTCATCGTGTAACTCTTCTACAAAGCAAGCAATTAGCATGGTGGAACATCTTTCAATTTGTTGATGGGAGTTCCTAAGTGAGTTCCACTGCCTGTGAAGGTCATGACAAATGCCAGCTCCCTTGGTTGGGGAGCTACTCTGGGGTCATGTTCCATTCAAGGTGGGTGGAATATTTTAGAAAGTTGGAAATCATTCAACCAGAGCAAACTGTCAGCAGTTTTCTGAGCCCATAAGTGGTTCCTTCCACTGATCAAGATTAAGTTAATAGCTATCCACTCTGACAATACAGTGACAATTGCTCATGTGAATCACCGGGTTGGTGCCAGATTTCCACTTCTGTTTATTCTAGGGTTTCAGATGGGGTTTTGGGAGAAAAAACATCTACCGTCCTAAAAGGCAATTCATAAACAAGGACAGGGCCGGCTTTATTGTTGGTGTTGCCCAGTAAGACGATTTTCTTTGTGCCCCCGCCACATGACTCCTTTTCCATGAGTCCCTCACTAACACTCTCCAATGACGTTTTATTCTCAGTTTTTTCTCCCCTATAGGCAATTTACTGCTCTTAGCGCCAGGATAACAGTCTGGTCACAGTGAGCTTTACAAATACTATAAATATATAAATAAACAATGCTCCACATATTCATAGCTCCTCTATCACATTTATTTCATTTATTTTATTGATCTACCCATTCTAACGTAGTATGTAAGAGCACTTTACATCTCACATAGACATTATAGGGACAATGAATCATACAAGTGTGTAAATCAATGCAGAGGATATATTACATAAGACAATTAGAGCTTCAAGTTGTAGGAGTCACATGTCAACCATACTGGTGGGGTGAGATGTACTTTGCAGTAGCTCCTGCTGCGGCCGCCCTTCATTTGTAGTAATTCTTTGTTAGAATGCTACCTCTGCTTAAATAAACACAAGCCCCTGTTGCTAGCAGGCTAAGCAACAAAACAAGGAGACAGAAATGACCACAAACTGCATTTACATGGTCAGAAAGGATTGAGAAGCGGAGGTCAAGCCGTGTACCAAGATGGTGGCTGTAGATACCTGAAAAATGGCGGCCGCAGATACCTGAAAAATAGAGGAGCTCAGGATTCAGAAATACTGGGACCTGTGCCGGAGGCCCTGACACCAGGATGAATCAGGCATTGTTGTCGTTGGTGAGGAGCCACGAAGGAGATACCACTGTGACTGCTGAGATACACAGCAGAGGCCACTACCAAAAATAGACAGAGTCCCCTGTGTGAGGCCACTCGAAAGGCGGTGGGCAAAGCTTTGCTGATCCAAGACCGCAGAAAAGCTGAGTACACCTGGCATCTTTGAAACAGCTATGATTAAACATAGCAGCTTTAAGCAAGGCACTCACTGGGTGGCACATAAAACTTGAGCTTACGCTATGCATCCTCAGAGGGAGCAGTCCACAGAGGCCTGTAACAGTGAGGCCCTGCAGGACTGGAAAGTGCCTCTAAAGTAGGCTACCCTCCCCTATCAATAAAGGAAGGGTGCGATAAACAGAGCAGTTAGGCACAGACTCCTGCAGTAAGCAAAAATGCATGTGACTTGAGAGAACTGCTGCTGGCGACCCACACTTTGCGATTGTACATGAGCGCACTATTCCCAGAAGTCAACCCTGAATTAAGACTCGGACCAAGCTGATTCTGTGGAGAAGTATGTGCACTAAGGCCCAGCATGACTCATGGCCCCACAAGACCTGGAATGAACTATAAGGGCCAGGGTCCTAAGACACCCTGCTAAGCATGACATTCTAACATAGGAGCTGGAGCTCTGGTCACAAAGCATTGCACCACTGCCCTGATTTAGAAAACAATCCCCACTGTTATTCTTTTTTTCACAACAAATTTTATTGTCAGCAGTCACAATGGGCCTGGCGAGGCCAGGTAGCCAAACAATACAAGATACATGTACATGAGTAAGATGTTGATTTTTTTTATATCTATCAAGCAATAGAAAAACAACAACGATATAACATAATGCTCCAGCAGGGAGCTGTAGTGTCATGTTACTGCTACATTGCATATCACATATCAGGCCTAGCCACATTGTTCTGTTATTCATACACTTACAATCACGTCCATCGCATATTTCCACATTCATTGTGCATATTAATCTAAGGAGGCCGCTGAAATGGGTTCCAGAAGCAGCCCACGGTATTCTGCCCACCTCTTCCATCCCCACTGTTATTACACATAACACAGTATTGCAACTGAGTGTGGCAGGGGCTCAGGGAAAACCAAGACATGGGTGGCATAACTTACAGTACTACGAGAAGAGTGAGGGGACAAAAGCTAAGGATCAACTGACCTGCCCATCCATTACTTACTCCAGGGGAAGGATCAGTAGACCTTGTGCAACCAGTAAACATAGGCAAACAAAAGCAAGCCAGAGCCAAACTCCCCCGAATTCCACTGAATCACAACCAAACAGCACTAAAACTGACAAAGTACAGTCAAAAGAGAAGCAGCTCACTGCAGCCACAGTTGACAAGTTAGATACAATACAACAAGGCATTAAGGAGACTAAGTGGCCACTAAAAACCAAAATAGATATCATAACTATAGACCATGGCCTACTGAGGGCACATCAGAAGAAACTTGCTGAGAGAGTGTCTCATGCCAAAGCCGACATGGCCGAACTAGTCCATGACGTGACAAAAATAAAAGCCAACATGGCTGACATGCTCAAAAGCAATTGTTGTCTTGAATACAAACTAGAAGATGAGGAAGGGCATTCTAAACTGAACTACATAGGAAGTGTAGATTTGACTGAGGGTAAAGAAGGGAAGGACATGAAAACTTAGCTAGAATACAGGCTCAAAGACAACATCACATAAGCGGGATTATCCAATTACTTTGCTATAGGATGAGTCTACAGAGTCTTCTCCCAGGCCACCAAGCCTAGTGCTCCCATCAGAACCATCTTGGCATGAATGCTACTCCTGTTCACTGGTTACACGCTAGCCAACCAGCAAAAGAAAAACTCTTTTTTTAATAGTCAAAGCCTAAATTCATAAAATTAACATAGGATATATGTTCATGCTCCCTGCAAAATTGAAGATAATTTACTGAGACCAGGTTTACTTCTTCACAGAACCCAGCGAAAAGTGGCACTGGGTGGAGAAGAAAGAAACAACTGAAGACCGTCAAGGCCTATATGCTCCCCAGCCACAACAACAGAAAACATGGCGACAAAAGGTTTCTGGCCAGAGGAGGTAGCATACCCCTAACCAGGCAGCAGCAGCAAAAAGAGACAAAGTGGCAGCTAAACTCAGGGCAACACCAGCTGAATAGAATGTTCATGACCCGGAAGATCCGACCGGTGGCAGCAGTGTAACTTCTACTCATGCACAGAGAAATAATGGACTACCCCAGCTTACTGCTCATAATGCAGATGATGTAATATAATGAACAGGAAGGGTAGAAGGAACTTAACAGGCTACCCAGCACAATTGTCCCAACCATTCACACATGAGGGTCAGTGATACTAGTGGGGACATTTTATGTTACTGCTTAGCTCACACATGGGAGCGCATAAACTGCCATTATATGCAGGGTGGCCATAGGTTTGCGCAAGCTCTGGCATCGATATGGACAGGTACACACATTTTGACCCCATTCAGTTAATATCTAGTTCAGAAATGACCATTAATTTGTTTGTTACAATTAAGAAACCCAACTAACAAAAGCAGCAGGGGGTGGCTACTGTAGATGGAAAGGCCAGCTGTACTATACAACATATGCCAGAGGCTTCCAGAAATAGCTTCAGGCAGGCGTCAAATACAAAATGTACGAACAATGGGTAGACGAGGAAGGCAGACACATATTCATATATGGTTAGGTGAATAGTAAATCCTTGCACATAAAAAGCCTTTACTCACCCAATATCTGGCAAACAAACCATTTGGAACAAATTTCAGTCCAGTAGAGAGGAGGTTAATTTTAACATCATCATAAATACTGACATAGATCGTTCCTATCTGCCTCTAGAATGTTCAACTGAGACAAGGGCTGGAACCTAGTAGACACATGGTGGTGACCAATCCACTAGGCAGAGACTATCAATACTACTCCCCTAACTTAACTTCCACACCCTAATTAACATGTTCCTGGTCACAGCGCAATTGAACCAGAGAATCCACTGGATGAAATATCTTGCCAAGTCATGGTCAGATCATAACTCACTGGTCATGTCCTTCCTTGGGGTAGAATGTTGGTGAGTGTAATCTGAGATGCAGGAAGATGCAGTTTTTCGAAGTATAAAACACAGTGATAGTGCGTGGCACAGCGGAAAAAAGGGTTTCGGGTAACCAAAGCAGCGCTATAACCATTTATACCACGTGCTACGAAACAGTTTGCCTACTATATTTCTCTCTATTTATATGACTACATTTTGGCCCATATTACGTCAAGTCCTCCGACGGATCGGAGAATTTGACAGGGATTTGGCAAAGGATTTAGATGAAATATTCCTCTTATGAGAACCTAGAACAAAAGGATGATTTATTTACACCTTTCTATGTACATCTATATACATCTCTTCATCATTATCGTAATGAATAAATGACAGACTCAATTTCTCTGTTATTTCGCTTTTTATCTATTTTCTTTGAAAGCATATAGAATGGTCAAACAAAGACCCAGTGTCGTATCTGAATTCCCACACAAGAATACAATTGTGTAACATCTCAATTGAGGAGCATGAGTTGAGTGGATAGTATAAGAGACAAAAGAGCATTTTCAATAAGAATAATGCAGATACAGAATTTCATACAAACCTAGAAAAACTATAGCACAGCATGCTAATAGCTGGAAATGCTAACCCTCCTGCCGGAAGGGGAAGCTGGGGCTATCCTCCTCACAAGGTATGAGGAGCTAAGTTAAGGAGTCAGCTCACAGACAGCATCAGCCAAGTAGAGTCTCAAAGAAACAGCTCACATGAACTCCTCAGATAGATCTAACACTAACACCACCACCTCAGCGGAATCTGTCACTAATAATTATACCCTAATGTTAATCAGTTCAGGCTTATTCTTGTAGCAAAATCCATAAAACTCTTTCTCTGATTGGTCCGTAAGCATAGGGTGTTAAGTCACACCACTTCCATCGCTCTTTCCTTTTAAACGTCCATTGTTTTAGTTTCATGCTGTCATCATCGTCCTTCAGCAGAGGAAATCAAATCTTCTCTTTCCTCGACACACGCATTTTCGGATGCACTTTTGAAACATTTACCAGCACAGTTTATCACAAGAATACACTTTTCCGTGGACAGTAGGAAGCGCCGTAGATACACTAGACATGTAGCAGCCATCCGAGAATAAAGAACACAATAGACAGCTCTGAAGAATAAAACTTATTTCTGCATTTCTACATTTTAAAACAAAATTAACCCTAGCGCCAATGTTGAGGCCTTCTTGTAAAACGTGCAGTTTTCTCTAGGAGAAATAAACAATTTTTATTATTTGTTCAAAAATAAAGCTCCATTTCATAACTTCATTTTAATCTTTCATTAGTCTAATATAAACTCAATCATTTAAAACTAATATTCTGTAATTAATATTTGCTTAGTTGTATTAATAAACAATACACATTCTTTTTCGTATTTTTGCTCATGGTACAGAAATCTTTTGTGGCCTACTTAAGCACAGTGTCATTTTCCCACACCTTTCTAATTTCTTTTCCCTACTGCATGTTAATTATTTCCGATTCATTTCAAACTTTGCTAATAACTTCACACCATGGAAGGTTTAATCAGAGCAGGTTTCATTTTCGGAAAACCCTGCTCCATCAACAGGGAGAAATCTCACACTTTTTACAGAATGAGGGTACAGTCAAAAACCCTCTCACAGTCTGGGGAACCTTCAAGTGTACATATGTGGTCTGTGCATCAAGAATGCAACAGGGATTAGAAACACAATGGATGACAAACTCTACAGACTAAGGGGCTCATACAATGATTTGGTGTAGGCCAGCGCCGCAAGTGTTTTTGCTGCGCAGCCCTTTGCCAAATTGAAAGGGCAGGAAAGCACCATATTTACGAGATACAGTGGATTCCTGTCCTTTCAGCCAGCGCCGGCACACAATATGGTGCCTAGCGCCAACGCAGGCAACCTTGCACCATGGCGCGAGGGTGTCTGCATTTCCTCCTGCACAAAGACAATCCATGGAGGTGTTTTCCTCTTTCTATATGGGCTGCAGAATGTAGCACACATAGAAAGTGTAAAAAACGAGGGGTGCCCTCTGGAGGCGTACAGTATTGACGCATTCCCAGGTTTACAGATCTTTGTAAATCTGGGAATACGTCAAAACTCATGTGTATTGCATGGGAAGGGAACACCCACAACAATGTCCATGGAACGCCTCCCTGACGCAGTGTAAGGCAACGCAGCGACTTGTGCTGCATTGCCTTGCACCATATCTATGAGGCCATGAAAAGCCACGGAAAGTGGCTTTGCATTACCTCGTAGATATGGGTCTGCACTCTGTGCTACTAGAGTGTCATAAAACGTGACGAAATGGTGGGGCAACGGACTTGTAAATAAGCCCCTAGAGGATGAATTACGTGTCCTAGAAAAAAGAACACCATTTCTTCACAAACCAAGAGGGAAATTCGGGATATGTTTAGCTTCTACTCTAGTCATCAAACACACAGAATGTGACAAAATGGGCCATCATTTGACACCGTTGCTCCACTCCACACTACCACCTGCACAGACCATTGTTATAAAAAGCCCTAAAGACTACATACTTACTGCACAGACATGCGTGAATTAAACATTTTGTGAGCATTATGAGGATTTATAATCAGCAATTTTAAAAACAAATGATGCAGCAATGCAGTCATACCTCACTGAGGCGAATGTACAGAGATTGGAGAAGTGTGGCTCAATGGTTAGAGCAGCAGACCCTGATGCAGAGATCTGGCCCGGGACCAGGGTTCAATTCCTGCCTCGGCGGGTCTGGGCTCAATTTCCTCAGACCTGATAATTCACGCCTCGGTGCCTATTCTAATCATGGGTCCCACTCTGCAACTCTGGGCAATAGCTTGCTTAATCTCCACAACGGCCCCAACAGCGCTGGGATGCCTGGCTTCACCTTGGGTGTGCCCAGGAGTGGACATTTCACAGGGAAAAGCCAGGAAGGGTTCCACAGCGGTATGCGTACAGCGCCAGGAAACCCCAGTTGGGGTATCAGTGCGCTTTACAAGTACAAATTCATTTCATTTCATTGCCCCAGGAACAAGGAGAATATCTCTGATCACGTTAGATGAAATAGAACTAGGTAAAACACATATGGGCACCAGTAAAACACCGGGGTCTGATGAGCTGCCCTTAAAATTTTATAGGCACCATAAATAGGCACTCACTAGACATGTACCACTTAGCACATGAGAGAGGCCATCTTCCACCAACTCTTAGGGAAGCCACAGTAATAGTGATACCAAAGCCTGACCGTGATCCATAGGACACAGGGTCATATAGTCTGTTGTCAGTGCTTATTGCAAGAGTCAAGGCAAAATATTGACATATATGATACTACAGTTATTTCCAACACTGGTCTATTGGGACCAAAGTGCTTTCAAACCTGGCTGTTTTCTTGCACTTGTCACATGCGCCGTCACCTTGTGTGTCACGAGCACATTAGTGCACAAGTTTTTGGGATGCCTTTTGTGAGAAATTGGCCTGGTATATGCTGTTCACTAATTAAAGTGGACACCTTGCACCAGAACAATTCGACTCTTATGGTAGATAGGTTTAAGACAACCTTTATAGAAAGCTATCCTAGTGGTAGCTGTGGAGAGCAGCCTTCAGGCTAAGTCTTGAAGGAATGTAAAGCAGCTTGTTTTACCACACAATCTCTTGAATCACCAAATGAAAGACACCACACAGGTATATATATCAAATATATATGTATTTATTAATAAACACTCTCTACTAATCTCTTTATGAGATTAGAAGTCAGGAACATATGTACAAATCAAATGTTATCAAAATATGTTTAGCACAATCGAATATCACAATCTTAGTTTGGCTAGACCTAGGTCTAGGGCATCTAGAATCGAGGGACCCCCAAGAACCACCCCAGGTAGTTGTAGGAGACCCACAGGGGACGGACGCGGTGTCCTGGCACCGGTGCGAGTCCTGTGCGAGTCTATGCGCTCAGACGCGATTGAGATTTCAATGTTAAAGGTCCCTTGCGTGTTCGAGGCGAACACACCGATCGGTCCTTGTACGAGTCGAAGGACGCGGTTACAGATAGAGTTGCAAGGGAGATGGACGCGCTGTGTCTAACACAGACGCGAACCTTGTGCGAGTCAGTGCAATGGAGATCTCAATGTTACAGGCCCCTTGTGTGTTCGAGGCGAACACCGATCGGACTCAGTACGAGTCGAAGGACACAGTTCTAGATAGTGTTACAAAGGAGATGAACGCGGTGTGTCTAACACAGACGCGAACCCTGTACGAGTCAGCGCAATTGTCGCACTTAGAAAAGAAGAGTTTTAGGACACTTCTAGGGAAGCTACAAGCAAGTCACTTACAGGGTAAGTAGTTCTAGGGCCCACACCCACAGGAGCACCGTAGTGCTGAAGTTACCTCACCCAGGGGAGCCGGGTGCATAGGTGTCCTTTGGTGTCGGGTCGCGGCGTCGTTTTCAATGGGAGCCAGTGAAGACTTGCTGCTTGCGGCGACAGGAGAAGTGTCCGGAGGAATCCAAGCCTGGATTCAGAAGATGGAAGACCTGAAAGCAGAGGGGACAGTGTTCAAAGTCACTTGGCAGTGACTCGGGGCAAGGAAGATGGATGCCCACCGTCGTTGCAAGATTCAGGTCGATCGCAGGTGCCTTGACTCTTCAGCCACGAGGTCCAGGAGGTGTCGACGATGACCAGGAGCTGGATTAGGCGTGTCCCACAATGTCTGCAGCTTACTGCGGTGACGGCGACTCGATTGGAGCCAACAAGCCTTGGTAACAGCAAGTCTCGGGGAAAGTGCAAAGAGGCAATGGTGCAGACCAGCAAGGTCTGGGGGACTCACCCAGCAAGGGTAAGTCAGGGCAGGCCTGGAGCAACCAGAGGAGCCCTTTGGTTTCTTTAGAAAGTCTTCTGGGGACCCACAAGCCGGCTGGCAAGGGATCGCGAAGACGCCTCGGGAGGATTCGCTCACAGGGGCCCACAGTCACTTAGGACGTAGTAGGCCTCTGATCTTCGGAGGGATTCCTGCTGGAGGCTAGGACCACACGTGGTCCAAAGCACAAGTTCGTGGAACGTTGTGAAGGGGTTGCACTCAACAATAGTGCACGGTACCCAGGGGTCATGGTTCCTCGTCTCTCTTGGGGTCCACTGGCCTCAGCTTCGCTGGGGACTCACGATGGCCTTTGAGAAGTCAGGAAATCCACTTCTTGGGCTGCAGGGACTTCGGGCTCCGGCGGGAGCAGCGTAGTTTGCGACTGTCGTTTGTAGTTTTTGGTGCCTGCCAAGCAGGGGAGTCACTCCTTGACTCCAAGGGAGATTCTTCAGTCTTCCAAAGGTAGTGGAACGTCGAAGGTCCGGGATTCTTCTTCAGAGCGTCGTCCAGGGAAAATCTGGGGTGCAATGCACAGGTTCCCCCTCTTGTACTAAAAGAAGGGGAGGGACTAGCTCTATGACCCCACCTATGGGAGGGTCAGGGGAGTGGCTGGTTACACCTACTTTCCTTTGTCCAGTTTCACACCAGAGCAGGGGCAGGTAGCCCCTGAGCCGGTTTGAACTGGGGTATGCACAGAGGAGCCTTCTGCTCCCCCAGTGCAGGACTTCAAAGCACTCTAAGAGTGCACCCACCCAGCCCCAATACACTAAACCCTGTCTGGAAGGTGGTCACACCCCCTTGGGACAGGATATCTATTGTTGGGCTTCCTCCACTGCGAGTGTTGGTCATCAGCAGGAGGGCAGCCCAGTGTCTGTGACTGGTGGCATCCATTTTGTGATGCCAGGGCTCTGCAGGATTCTACCGCGTTTCCACAGTAGGTACATGTCTATCCCTCTAGAAGGGTGGAATGCTACCCCCGCCGCCAGGACTGGCGGGGGGGTAGTATTCCAAGATGTTTGACACCAAACACGACATGTTTCGATGCAGCCATTCCAAAGTTAGCATTCTACAGCGAGGATATAATGCACTTAAAGTATATGGTTTAACCGCATCCACAAACAGCCCCAGAGAATGGACTCTGAGAGCTGCAGAGGGGCCCGGCTCAGACAGAGGCACCCCCTCACATGGAAACTAAGCACCCTGCCCTCAGGATTGATAGGGCCTGCTTTAGGGGTGACTGATAAGTCTCAATGTGTGTGCAGGAGAGATATAGGAGACCTATATCTCAGTGAGGGGTGCTAGCACTTCCTCACCCAGGCTGCAGTAGCAGGCCTGTGGTGTCAGATTTAGTCTGCTTCCCAGGGGTGGCATAATACATGCTTCAGCCCCTGGTAGGCCTGTGAAGTACCTATGCCCTTGGTACCTAAGGTACCATATACTAGGGACTCATAAGGTACCACAGTATCCAATCACTAGTGCACCTAGAGTGCACTCCAAATCGTTTAGAGAGAACAGAGAGGCTGGGGCCCTGATTGGCAGGGTCCCAGCCAGACTATAGCCAGAAACCAGTGTAAACATCAGAAAAAAGTGGGGGCAACATAAGAGGCAGATCCTACTCTCCTACACAACCCCCCAAACGCAGGGACACTAAACTAACCTTGACCAGTTGAGTCTTCGTGTTCAAAGTGGAAATACCTTGAGAGTCCATCTGCATTGGCATGTTGGGTCCCAGGTCTATGTTCCACTGTATAGTCCATCCACCTCAAAAGTTTTGGGTTTTCACCTTTCATCTGTTTAAGCCATAGGAGGGGCTTGTGGTCAGTCTGAACTATGAAGTGAGTGCCAAACAAGTATGGCCTCAGCTTTTTCAGGGCCCACACCACAGCAAAGGCCTCCCTCTCTATAGCTGACCAACGTTTCTCTCTAGGGGTCAGCCTTCTGCTAATAAAAGCTACTGGCTGGTCTTGACCTTCATCATTCAGTTGAGACAGTATAGCTCCCACACCCAGCTCAGAAGCAACTGTTTGGACAATGAACCTTTTGGTGTAGTCTGGACTCTGTAAGATGGGGGCAGTGCACATGGCCTGCTTTAGGTCTTCAAATGCCTTCTGACAGCTAGCTGTCCACTGAACCTTTTTTGGCATTTTCTTTGAGGTCAGATCATTCAAGGGGGTCACTATAGATCCATATCCCTTGACAAACCTCCTATAGTACCCAGTCAGGCCTAAGAAGGCTCTCACCTGTGTCTGGTTGGTTGGAGCAACCCATTCCATTATGGTTTGGATTTTGCTCTGTAAAGGCTGAACCTGGCCTCCACCTACAAGGTGGCCCAGGTATACAACCTGACTCTGCCCTATCTGGCACTTAGTGGCCTTGATAGTGAGGCCTGCTTTCTGCAGGGCCTCCAAAACATTCCTGAGGTGGACCAGATGATCCTGCCAGGAGGAACTAAAGACAGCAATATCATCTAGATAAGCTGAGCAATAAGTTTCCATCCCTGTCAGAACTTTATTCACCAACCTCTGAAAAGTGGCAGGTGCATTTTTCAATCCAAAGGGCATCACCACAAAGTGGTAGTGCCCACCAGGGGTTGAAAATGCTGTTTTGGCTTTTGCATCATCAGCTAACCTGATCTGCCAGTAGCCAGCTGTCAGGTCAAACGTGCTTAGATACTTGGCTGAGGCCAAAGTATCAATCAGCTCATCTGCCCTTGGTATGGGATAGGCATCAGTCCTAGTGACTGCATTGAGGCCTCTGTAGTCTACACAAAACCTCATTTCTTTCTTACCACCCTGGGTATGAGGCTTGGGTACCAGGACTACTGGGCTAGCCCAAGGGCTATCTGAAGGCTCAATTACACCTAGCTCCAACATTTTCTGGACTTCAGTCCTGATACAGTCCCTGACATGGTCAGGTTGCCTGTAGATTTTATTCTTGACAGGCAGACTGTCTCCAGTGTCCACCTCATGGGTGCACCAGGAAGTCTGACTAGGGGTCAGGCTAAACATATGTCTGTACTGTTGCAGAACTAGTCTGCACTCAGTTTGCTGATGGTCAGTGAGGCTGCTTGCCAAAGCAACGCCATCTACTGACCCATCATCAGGGTTCTGCGAGAGCAGGTCAGGGAGAGGGTCACTCTCCTCCTCCTGTTCCTCATCAGTTGCCATGAGCAAGCCCATGTCAGCCCTGTCAACATATGGCTTTAATCTGTTGACATGGAGCACCCTCAGGGGGCTCCTGGGAGTTCCAAGATTCACCAGATAGGTGACCTCTCCCTTCTGTTCAACTATTGTATGGGGGCCACTCCACTTGTCTTGGAGGGCTGCTGGGGCCACAGGCTCCAACACCCACACTTTCTGTCCTGGCTGGTATACAGTCAGTACAGCCTTTGGTCATGCCAAGCTTTTTGTAATTCTTGGCTGGCCTCCAGGTTTTTGGTTGCCTTTTTCATGTACTCAGCCATCCGGGAGCGTAGACCAAGTACATAGTCCATCACATCTTGTTTGGGGGGCTTGAGAGGTAACTCCCAGCCCTCTTTTACCAAACACAATGGACCTCTCACAGGATGCCCAAACAGAAGCTCAAATGGGCTGTAACCAACCCCTTCTGTGGAACCTCTCTGTATGCAAACAACAGGCAAGGAAGAAGAAGGTCCCATTTCCGCCTAAGCTTCTCTGGGAGTCCTTTAATCATTCCCTTCAAGGTTTTGTTGAAGCGTTCAACTAAACCATTGCATTGTGGGTGATAGGGAGTGGTGAACTTATAAGTCACACCACACTCCTTCCACATTGCTTTCAGATATCCTGACATGAAGTTGGTACCTCTGTCAGAAATGACCTCCTTTGGGAAACCCACTCTGAAGAAGACTCCAATGAGGGCTCTTGCCACCACAGGGGCTGTGGTGGTCCTCAGAGGAATTGCTTCTGGGTACCTGGTGGCATGATCCACTACCACCAGGATAAACCTGTGCCCAGATGCAGTTTGAGGGTCAAGGGGACCAACAATGTCAATCCCTACCCTTTCAAAGGGTACCCCACCACAGGTAGTGGTATCAGGGGGCCTTTGTTGTGCCACCTGCCTTACCATTGGCTTGGCATGTGACACAGGAGCGACAAAACTCCTTTGTGTCCTCTGACATATGTGGCCAATGAAAATGTGGGACAAGCCTGTCCCAGGTCTTGTTTTGGCCCAAGTGACCTGCCAAAGGGATATCATGTGCTAGGGTCAAGAGGAACCCCTAAACTTCTGAGGTATCACCATCCTCCTGGTGGCTCCAGGGGCTGGATCTCTACCCTCAGAATATAGGAGTCCCTCATCCCAATAAACCTTATGGGACCCACTAGCACTCCCAGCAGCCTCAGCAGCAGCCTGCTGTCTGAGGGGTTCAAGAGAGGGGCAGCACTGTTGCTCCTTACTCAGATCATCCCTAGAAGGGCCCCCTGCCCCCAAGAACTCAACCTGATCAGACTCAAGTCCCTCTGGGGCAGTTCCTTCTTCAGGATCTGTTTCACCTCCCTCTGGGGGTGAATCTGTGATCTGAGACAGAGGGGAAGGCACTGCCTTGACCCTACTGCTCCTCCTCTTGGGAAGCATCTGGTCCATTGTTCCAGGATCCAGAGCTGGTTCAGTGTTATGCATTCTTGCTTGTGACCTGGTCACTGCAAATACCTCTGCAGGGATGCCCAACATCTCAGCATGAGTCCATAACTCTACTTCAGACCAGGCTGAAGTCTCTAGATCATTGCCCAATAGACATTCGACAGGGAGGTCTGCACTGACTACAACCTTCTTGAGGCCGGTTACCCCTCCCCAGGAGAAATTCACAACTGCCAGACTATGGTTGGTCCTGACATTGCTTGCATTGGTCACCTGGTACATTTCGCCCAGGATGATCTGTCCAGGGTCCACAAGATCCTCTGCCACCATGGTGACACTAGCACCTGTGTCCCTAAATGCCAAAGCCTGTTTGCCATTTATTACAGGCTGCTGTTTGTATTTGCCCAGATTACTGGGACTTACTAGGAAGGACATATTAAGGTCTCCCTCACAAATCAGCATTGCCTGAGTGGGCACTCTGACTAGGTCAGAGTCCACTTCAGAACCCAGGGTCAACCCTACTACACCCTTATTCTGAGTACTACCTCCACCAGTAGCTGAGCTAGGGGGAACAGTTGCCTTAGGGGCAGGAGTGGTGGAGGTTTGGTCTTTGGACTTGTTACAATCAGAAGTCCAGTGCCCTTTCTGTTTACAGAATTTGCACCAGGGCTTCTTTTGGCCTTTCCCCTTGTTGGATTGTGACTCCCCACCAGATGCAGATTTTTGGGGCCCTTGTGAAGACTTCTGGTCTTTTGACTTATCCCCACCTTTCTCAGAGCCCTTAGGATCTTGCTTCTTGGTGTCACCCCCTTGGTTCTGGGGTTTCTGCCTCACCCTGGTTCTGACCCATTTGTCTGCCTTCTTTCCCAATTCTTGGGGAGAGGTCAGATCTGAGTCCACCAGGTATTGATGCAACAACTGGTTCTGGCAATTATTAAGGATCTGTTCTCTCATCATCAGATTATACAATCCCTTGAAATCAGTAACCCTACTGCCAACCAGCCAACCCTCCAGAGCCTTGGTTGCACAATCTACAAAGTCAGTCCAGTCCTGAGTCTGTGCCTTCTGGGTGTCTCTGAACTTCAACCTGTACTGCTCAGTGGTTAAGCCAAACCCATCTATCAGTGCACTCTTCAGGACTTCATAATCATCAGCATCCTCTTCTCTAACAGTGAGGAGCTTGTCTCTACCTTTGTCTGAAAAGGAGAGCCACAAGATTCCTGCCCACTGCTTTTGGGGGACCTGCTGTACTCTACAGGCTCTCTCCATAGCAGTTATCCACTTGTGGATATCAACCCCACTCTGGTAGGGAGGAACAACCTTGCTCAGGTTCCTATGGTCTGGAATAGATTCTCTGCCTCTAGGGACACTGTTGCTGCCACCAAGGGGTTCTAACCCCTCTCTTCTAGAAGCTCTCTGGATCTCCAGGGCTTCTCTATCCAGTAATAACAACTAATAAGTCTGGTGGTCTATAACAGGGAGCTTCAACTACGTTATCAAATATCTTGATCTATACCAACACCCAAAATTACCGACAAGTGTGAAGTAACCTTTACAAAATAATCGGATTTCCATCAACTACCAAGAGAGGTCAGTGTCATCATTTGGATATCCTTCCTTCCTACCACTGCTCCTCTAAATCACAGAGGAGAATCACGTGGATCGGATTTTGACCAGGTCACAAAAATCGCAACAGAAGGAATTAGAGCCAAAGAACGGGGACTCTATGTTCACCTTGTAACCGGTCTCCCCGATAAATAGTGATTACTACAGGGTGATGGAGTTAAAGTGCAGTGCAAGTGAGTGAAAAATAAAAGGATTTGGAAGAGAAAACTACTTTTAATACAAATATCTCTGCCAGTCCTATTAAAAATAGTGCAAAAACAGCTTTGAACACATAAGCCACTTTTCAATGGTCAACTAGTTTCAGCCTCGTGGGCCAATCGCCCAGGCTTTCTTCAGGACCCTAACAACAAATTGTGATGCTACTGCCTTATCGAAATAACCATGTGACTTTTATATGTATAAAAATATTTCTGTTGTCATAAAATACGACCTTATATATAGTCAATCCTCATGACAAGCGGAGTATTCTTTGCACCTGTAACAAATAAGCACATCGAACCTCATTGTAACATGGTTAAAAAGTTAAAATAACTCCTCAACATTAATTCATCCTTAATGATACAATTCTTTGGTTACTCTGTATACCAATTGATTAGTCTAATTCCACCGCTATAACCATTATTTCACTGGTGTTCTCACCTGTCTTGTATGAGGTCAATACCTCACCTCACCTGGTAACAACTCAGGTATGGGAGACCCCGCCCTACAGGTGAAGGAAAAACATTTTAAGGGAAGAAAACTTATTTACTCTTATCCTCATTTGTATGAACTTCATAATGAACTTAACAGCTCAAATATGGACACCATCCCAAGAAAGACACTTAAATACACAATATCAGCATGTGAAGCAATACTCAGAAGAACTACAATTATCCCCTTTGTTCTGCTCACAATTTTTATGTTAATTTGTCCTTCGATATCGAGAATTGTCAAAACTTCAAGTGTTTCGTATTTTTGTTTGTTTAAACATAACTAAAATACTTGTAGTACAACAGACTAGACTCTTTGAACTACGATTTTCTACATCAAAAGAGAAAGATTAGAGATTAGCCATACTTGCAGACACGTCAACAACCACTAACGTTTTCAAATGGTAAAAAGCATAAAAATGTTAAAAAACATCTATAGAAGGGAAAGACGCAGAGTGTGTTAACGGAGCTCCAAGAGGCTCTAAAATACTCCAAAATACTCGTCATCTTAATACACACGTATATATCCAGCGTAATGATGACAGTATATGCGAGAAACGCATAGTTAAGCTGCATATTATTAACAGTGCTGCAAGGCCTCGAAAAATATCGTCATCTTAATACACTCAAAAATAGCCAGCACAGTGCTATTCATGTATGCAAAAAGCGCATAAAGTGGCCGCGCATGATACGACAATGAAATATCAGCACTGACATAGCTAGAGGTCTTACCTCTCCGTCGGTGCCTCAGGCTCTCCTGAGTAAGTGGGAGGTGCACCTCCGCCTTTCTTGTCCGGCTTTGTATCTATCATGGCGCTGCTGAAAATGACGCATTTAAACTACAGAGTTACGTCTTATTACCCGGAAACTGTAGTTTTTTTCATTTCCGAACTTAGCGCTGCCGGCAGTTAAAAATGACGTATTTAAACTACAGAATTACGTCATAATACCCGGAAGCTGTAGTTTTTTACATTACTGAACTTGGGGACTTGATATAATTGATCCTGCTATTTCTTCAGTGTAGATGTATACCATCATTTGTTAAGCCTCCTGAATATACATAATCGCAATATCAAAATCTATTCAATGGATATATAAAACATCAAGCACGTTTAGATGCAAGAAAACTAATACGAAATTAACGAGACACTTCGTAGAGCTTGCACATCAGGCTGATGATTTTGTTTGGACGGTTTTAGAAAAACCATATATACCATCTCATGTTGTGGATAAAGCTAGATTTCTCTTTGGCAAGGAACAAAAGTGGGTGTTTAAACTCCATAGTGACACCAGAGGCCTTAACGATGGCATACCTTGGACTGCTTTATAGTACTTTAACACAGATAAGAATTGAGGCAGGCATGACTATCAGTCATGTGTACTTTGCAGTAACCAGAGGTATTTGGTCCTGATTAGTTACGATCATTGATTGTGATTCATTTTATAACATCAAGATTGGCTAACTGAGAAATGGATAGTGAAATGTATTTTCTTAAATAAGTCTCGTGTACTGTAGAACAATCACAAACTAATGAGTCCCCCTTTTATAACATTCAGTTAGGTTAGCTGGTATATAGTTAGTGAGATGCATCCTTTTGAAAATGATTTGGGCACTTTAGAAGAACCACTAACTAATGAGTTCCCGTTATATTTAGAAAACAGTTATCGGGAATAAAGACGTCTATTTACAACCACGAATGACGCCTATAGTGATGATAAATAGCCCTTTGTCTAATATAGTCTAATATATTAGCTTCCAATGAATGTTTGTAATGTGGGTAAAATACGTACATTATCCCTGTGTGGCTCTTTTTATATCTTTATATCTTTAAATATTCATTGAATAGTTTTATATATCCATTGAATAGATTTTGATATTGCGATTATGTATATTCAGGAGGCTTAACAAATGATGGTATACATCTACACTGAAGAAATAGCAGGATCAATTATATCAAGTCCCCAAGTTCAGTAATGTAAAAACTACAGCTTCCGGGTATTATGACGTAATTCTGTAGTTTAAATACGTCATTTTTAACTGCCGGCAGCGCTAAGTTCGGAAATGAAAAAAACTACAGTTTCCGGGTAATAAGACGTAACTCTGTAGTTTAAATGCGTCATTTTCAGTAGCGCCATGATAGATACAAAGCCGGACAAGAAAGGCGGAGATGCACCTCCCACTTACTCAGGAGAGCCCGAGGCACCGACGGAGAGGTAAGACCTCTAGCTATGTCAGTGCTGATATTTCATTGTCGTATCATGCGCGGCCACTTTATGCGCTTTTTGCATACATGAATAGCACTGTGCTGGCTATTTTTGAGTGTATTAAGATGACGATATTTTTCGAGGCCTTGCAGCACTGTTAATAATATGCAGCTTAACTATGCGTTTCTCGCATATACTGTCATCATTACGCTGGATATATACGTGTGTATTAAGATGACGAGTATTTTGAGTATTTTAGAGCCTCTTGGAGCTCCGTTAACACACTCTGCGTCTTTCCCTTCTATAGATGTTTTTAAAATTTTTATGCTTTTTACCATTTGAAAACGTTAGTGTGTGTTGACGTGTCTGCAAGTATGGCTAATCTCTAATCTCTCTCTTTTGATGTAGAAAATCGTAGTTAAAAGAGTCTAGTCTGTTGTACTACAAGTATTTTAGTTATGTTTAAACAAACAAAAATACGAAACACTTGAAGTTTTGACAATTCTCGATATCGAAGGACAAATTAACATAAAAATTGTGAGCAGAACAAAAGGGATAATTGTAGTTCTTCTGAGTATTGCTTCACATGCTGATATTGTGTATTTAAGTGTCTTTCTTGGGATGGTGTCCATATTTGAGCTGTTAAGTTCATTATGAAGTTCATACAAATGAGGGTAAGAGTAAATAAGTTTTCTTCCCTTAAAATGTTTTTCCTTCACCTGTAGGGCGGGGTCTCCCATACCTGAGTTGTTACCAGGTGAGGTGAGGTATTGACCTCATACAAGACAGGTGAGAACACCAGTGAAATAATGGTTATAGCGGTGGAATTAGACTAATCAATTGGTATACAGAGTAACCAAAGAATTGTATCATTAAGGATGAATTAATGTTGAGGAGTTGTTTTAACTTTTTTAACCATGTTACAATGAGGTTCGATGTGCTTATTTGTTACAGGTGCAAAGAATACTCCGCTTGTCATGAGGATTGACTATATATAAGGTCGTATTTTATGACAACAGAAATATTTTTTTATACATATAAAAGTCACATGGTTATTTCGATAAGGCAGTAGCATCACAATTTGTTGTTAGGGTCCTGAAGAAAGCCTGGGCGATTGGCCCACGAGGCTGAAACTAGTTGACCATTGAAAAGTGGCTTATGTGTTCAAAGCTGTTTTTGCACTATTTTTAATAGGACTGGCAGAGATATTTGTATTAAAAGTAGTTTTCTCTTCCAAATCCTTTTTATTTTTCACTCACTTGCACTGCACTTTAACTCCATCACCCTGTAGTAATCACTATTTATCGGGGAGACCGGTTACAAGGTGAACATAGAGTCCCCCGTTCTTTGGCTCT
This sequence comes from Calotriton arnoldi, assembly GCA_963921515.1. NCBI lineage: Eukaryota > Metazoa > Chordata > Amphibia > Caudata > Salamandridae > Calotriton > Calotriton arnoldi. The sequence goes on along the minus strand of CAWUFW010001996.1, from coordinate 2,062,297 downwards.
AATTCCTTCTGTTGCGATTTTTGTGACCTGGTCAAAATCCGATCCACGTGATTCTCCTCTGTGATTTAGAGGAGCAGTGGTAGGAAGGAAGGATATCCAAATGATGACACTGACCTCTCTTGGTAGTTGATGGAAATCCGATTATTTTGTAAAGGTTACTTCACACTTGTCGGTAATTTTGGGTGTTGGTATAGATCAAGATATTTGATAACGTAGTTGAAGCTCCCTGTTATAGACCACCAGACTTATTAGTTGTTATTATAAGTTGCAGTGGGGATTGAGTCTGTTGTTTGGTCGTTAAACTTTTCCCTAGGACCCTCCCTCCTTTGGAGTTGTTGTTAATCTTCTCTATCCAGTGCCAACAGCTTGGTTCTGAGGGCAACTCTTGCTTCCTCATACTGCAGCAGTTTGCACATTCTTTCAGAGGAGGTCTCTCTTATGGGAAAGTATGAGTTCCTCTGGTGGACAAATTCTCTGCCAGAGTGATAAGAGTGGTCAGATTCCCTGGAAGGGGACCTATGCCTCTCCTCCACTCTGTCAGCTCTCTTAGGGAGAATTCCTCTGTCCTTTTCAGGCCCCTTGGAGCCTGGCCCTTCAATCACAGAGTCTTGGTCATTCTGATTTTCATCATCTGACCCAGATACTGTAATTGACCCACCCCTGATTCAGACCCATTAGCTCCTAGAGCCAATCTAAGATCATCTGCTGTCAGCAGATCTATCAGGTGTAGTGTGGAGGGACTCTGTCCTAGCTTCAGGTGTCTTTCAACACACATTGCTCTCAAGTCAGAGAAAGCCATGTCCTTATACTGAGGCTGAGTGGATCCACTGGTTCCACCCTTTAAGGACATTCTAGTGTTGTGCAGTGTTGTACTACCTACACTAGTTTGTGGCCTACTGATACTAGCTTGAGCTGTAGAAAGGGTGTGCTATCCCTTGGCACACAGCTCTAAGTTCAGTAGAACTTATTGATACTAACCTTGACTTTATATGTACCTTGAGTACCTATAGTGGTTTTCAGTTAGTAATTCAAATAGAGATTTTTCTGGTAAAACAATAGCAAGCTGGAATCCCACACGCTGCCCACCAATGTGAGAAGTTGGCCTGGTATATGCTGTTCACTAATTAAAGTGGACACCTTGCACCAGAACAATTCGACTCTTATGGTAGATAGGTTTAAGACAACCTTTATAGAAAGCTATCCTAGTGGTAGCTGTGGAGAGCAGCCTTCAGGCTAAGTCTTGAAGGAATGTAAAGCAGCTTGTTTTACCACACAATCGCTTGAATCACCAAATGAAAAGACACCACACAGGTATATATATCAAATATATATGTATTTATTAATAAACACTCTCTACTAATCTCTTTATGAGATTAGAAGTCAGGAACATATGTACAAATCAAATGTTATCAAAATAAGTTTAGCACAATCGAATATCACAATCTTAGTTTGGCTAGACCTAGGTCTAGGGCATCTAGAATCGAGGGACCCCCAAGAACCACCCCAGGTAGTTGTAGGAGACCCACAGGGGACGGACGCGGTGTCCTGGCACCGGTGCGAGTCCTATGCGAGTCTATGCGCTCAGACGCGATTGAGATTTCAATGTTAAAGGTCCCTTGCGTGTTCGAGGCGAACACACCGATCGGTCCTTGTACGAGTCGAAGGACGCGGTTACAGATAGAGTTGCAAGGGAGATGGACGCGCTGTGTCTAACACAGACGCGAACCTTGTGCGAGTCAGTGCAATGGAGATCTCAATGTTACAGGCCCCTTGTGTGTTCGAGGCGAACACCGATCGGACTCAGTACGAGTCGAAGGACACAGTTCTAGATAGTGTTACAAAGGAGATGGACGCGGTGTGTCTAACACAGAGGCGAACCCTGTACGAGTCAGCGCAATTGTCGCACTTAGAAAAGAAGAGTTTTAGGACACTTCTAGGGAAGCTACAAGCAAGTCACTTACAGGGTAAGTAGTTCTAGGGCCCACACCCACAGGAGCACCGTAGTGCTGAAGTTACCTCACCCAGGGGAGCCGGGTGCATAGGTGTCCTTTGGTGTCGGGTCGCGGCATCGTTTTCAATGGGAGCCAGTGAAGACTTGCTGCTTGCGGCGACAGGAGAAGTGTCCGGAGGAATCCAAGCCTGGATTCAGAAGATGGAAGACCTGAAAGCAGAGGGGACAGTGTTCAAAGTCACTTGGCAGTGACTCGGGGCAAGGAAGATGGATGCCCACCGTCGTCGCAAGATTCAGGTCGTTCGCGGGTGCCTTGACTCTTCAGCCACGAGGTCCAGGAGGCGTCGACGATGACCAGGAGCTGGATTCGGCGTGTCCCATAATGTCTGCAGCTTACTGCGGTGTCGGTGACTCGATTGGAGCCAACAAGCCTTGGTAACAGCAAGTCTTGGGGAAAGTGCAAAGAGGCAATGGCGCAGACCAGCAAGGTCTGGGGGACTCACTCAGCGAGGGTAAGTCAGGGCAGGCCTGGAGCAATCAGAGGAGCCCTTTGGTTTCTTTAGAAAGTCTTCTGGGGACCCACAAGCTGGCTGGCAAGGGATCGCAAAGACGCCTCGGGAGGACTCGCTCACAGGGGCCCACGGACACTCGGGACGTAGTAGGCCTCTGATCTTCAGAGGGATTCCTGATGGAGGCTAGGACCACACGTGGTCCAAAGCACAAGTTCGTGGAACGTTGTGAAGGAGTTGCACTTGACAATAGTGCACGGTACCCAGGGGTCGCGGTTCCTCGTCACTCTTGGGGTACACTGGCCTCAGCTTCGCTGGGGACTCACGATGGCCTTTGAGAAGTCAGGAAATCCACTTCTTGGGCTGCAGGGACTTCGGACACCGGCGGGAGCGGCGTAGTTTGCGACCGTCGTTTGTAGTTTTTGGTGCCTGCCAAGCAGGGGAGTCACTCCTTGACTCCAAGGGAGATTCTTCAGTCTTCCAAAGGTAGTGGAACGTCGAAGATCCGGGATTCTTCTTCAGGGCATCGTACAGGGAAAATCTGGGGTGCAATGCACAGGTTCCCCCTCTTATACTAAAAGAAGGGGAGGGACTAGCTCTATGACCCCACCTATGGGAGGGTCAGGGGAGTGGGTGGTTACACCTACTTCCCTTTGTCCAGTTTCGCGCCAGAGCAGGGGCAGGTAGCCCCTGAGCCGGTTTGAACTGGGGTATGCACAGAGGAGCCTTCTGCTCCCCCAGTGCAGGACTTCAAAGCACTCTAAGAGTGCACCCACCCAGCCCCAATACACTAAACCCTGTCTGGAAGGTGGTCACACCCCTTGGGACAGGATATCTATTGTTGGGCTTCCTCCACTGCGAGTGTTGGTCATCAGCAGGAGGGCAGCCCAGTGTCTGTGACTGGTGGCATCCATTTTGTGATGCCAGGGCTCTGCAGGATTCTACCGCGTTTCCACAGTAGGTACATGTCTATCCCTCTAGAAGGGTGGAATGCGACCCCCGCCGCCAGGACTGGCGGGGGGTAGTATTCCAAGATGTTTGACACCAAACACGACATGTTTCGATGCAGCCATTCCAAAGTTAGCATTGTACCGCGAGGATATAATGCACTTAAAGTATATGGTTTAACCGCATCCACAAACAGCCCCAGAGAATGGACTCTGAGAGCTGCAGAGGGGCCCGGCTCAGGCAGAGGCACCCCCTCACATGGAAACTAAGCACCCTGCCCTCAGGATTGATAGGGCCTGCTTTAGGGGTGACTGATAAGTCTCAATGTGTGTGCAGGAGAGATATAGGGGACCTATATCTCAGTGAGGGGTGCTAGCACTTCCTCACCCAGGCTGCAGTAGCAGGCCTGTGGTGTCAGATTTAGTCTGCTTCCCAGGGGTGGCATAATACATGCTTCAGCCCCTGGTAGGCCTGTGAAGTACCTATGCCCTTGGTACCTAAGGTACCATATACTAGGGACTCATAAGGTACCACAGTATCCAATCACTAGTGCACCTAGAGTGCACTCCAAATCGTTTAGAGAGAACAGAGAGGCTGGGGCCCTGATTGGCAGGGTCCCAGCCAGACTATAGCCAGAAACCAGTGTAAACATCAGAAAAAAAGTGGGGACAACATAAGAGGCAGATCCTACTCTCCTACACCTTTGCAATTTTTCCTACAGTGCTGATACAACTGTACTATATTGTTTGTATGATTTAATTCCCCATTTTCAAATATATGATGCCTTGTGCACATTTTACAATGAACTACGAGTCTCCCTTCTTCCTGTCCTGGTAATGTCTTGTACATACTTGTTAAATTGTCTTTCTTAATAACACCGGTTGAGACATTGTTGTTAATCTTTTCAAACCTGGCAGGAGCATGGTTCCAAATGTACACAGGCTTTTTCATGTCATGGGCGGTATCCCTTTACAGGCGAGATGGGAAGAGGTGGCCTGCATTGACATGGAAAAGGCCTTCCATGCACTATACCGGAGTTATCTCCTGACAATTCTCCAGCTCATGGGCTTCAGGAACAATATTTTTAAATGGGTGTGCATACTCTATACGAACAATACCACCCACCTAAAGACTGGCATGGTTTTATCAGATTCATAGAGTGCAGCTAGAGGTACAAGGCAGTGGTGCCCTACATCACCACTGCTATTCGCTTTGGTGATAGAGCCACTTACATGAGATAATTAGGCAATAACACAGGGATTCCCATTGGCAGCTATAACCTTGCCCTATCCTTGTTCACTGATGACATACTTCTGTATACGGAGTAAGTACTTGTGGGATATCTGACGCTGCTAATGGCACTAGACAGATGCAGCAGTGTCTCTGAATTATTTGTGAATTGAATTAAATCTTACCTATTCCTAATTACAGAGGAAGGGGCAGATACCTTAATCTGGGTAATGGCGCGGGACCTAACACTGCAAACACATGTTTATGTCTCTTGGTGTCAGGGTGTATAGAGAACATAATACTGGGGGACTGGGACAGAAAATAGGACTGGGCACCAAAATAAAGGCGTTCCCCATTAATAAATTAGATAGCTAAACAATGGCCCATGTTTGCAAATTTGGGTAGGTTTGAACTTGTATAGGCATGCTGTGTAATTGTTTTGCAAGGTATGGAAGACCAGGTGGATTTGAGCCTGCTGCAGACAAAAACTAGTCCAGCAGACCATAAAACAGCACCCAAATAGTCCAAAAAACATACTAAATACTGACCTGTCTGCCTAGCCATTCGGGCACTGCCATATTGCCCTATAAGCCAGTCTGACCCTGTGTGTAGAATCCTCATCTCCATCACTCGCCTTATGGAACATGCTACCATTATGAGTAATGGGGAGTATTGAACTTTATAAAATGGTACTATTTCCAAGGCTATTCTGCTATTTTGTTAACAGACGATTACAGCTCAAAGGACCCTTTCTAGATCTCGGCTGTAAGACATTTTGTTTGCTTACAGTAGGCTTAGAGCCCACCTATTGTATTCCATTTGTTGGCTTCATGGTCACTCTCATTTGCTTGCTTCTCATTTGTCAGCGCGTCCGGACGTCACTTCCTGTTCTTGTGTTTGTCCATTCCATGGAGCATGGCTCAAGCACTTGTCTCCTTCCACTGCTTGCTTTTAGGAGCTACTTTCTCCTTTTTGCTGATGCATGCTATAAGAGTGCATGTCTTTACAGGCTTTCTCCCTCTTGCTTCTCCAACCTCCCCTGCTCTCTCTCTCTCACCCATATGCTTTTGCCCTACAACCCCAAATCTCACCCGTGAACTTGTGCCCTGTGTTAACTCACCACTGCCTTCAGACTTTTTATAGAATAGAATGTTTTAAACCATTGCACTTCAAGATTTCCATGTGTCTCCACTGTGTGAGAATGAGTCTCCATATGTCCTCTCTGTCTCTGCTCCATGAGAACCAAGTGCTTGTGATCTGTTTGCATGTCTCTTGTCCTGTCCAAGGTGGTGCCCAGGTTCCCCATATATACTTCTGCACTATGGGAAAAGGACCCTGGTTCTTTGTCATTGCATGTCTCTGATCTGTGCGCATGAGACTGTAGGTTCTCTGGTTTGTTGTATTCCTCTTAGGGTGTCCGTATATAGGTTTTCCTGTATCATGTCCTTATATAGGCACAATTCGCCCTGCCCTTATATAGGCATAAATCCCAGTCCTTATTTAGGCATTAAACCGTGCACTCCAAATACAGGCATGGTCTCAGACATCCGTCCACCCTAACGTCACAACGAGTTCTTGAAGAACAGACCCTTAGGCTTCGGGAGATTCCCTAGCACAGGACTATTGATTTCTTCAAGGACTCATCTATTATGCATGAACCGTTATACCTTAGGGGTTCATTCATGACGTCTTCCGCTGTCCGATTCACGTCAATGCTAACATTGTGAGGTACCTCTCAGGTATAAATATACCTTCCCTAGCCCTTGTAAACTAGAGGAGACCTCGACTTCAGAGGAGCCCGTTTCCCGGCCTGACGCACTGAGAAGACGCTGTCATCCCTGCACGCAGAGAGTCCAGCTTCCAGTGATCTGACTTCCCTCGCGGGGTGTTGGAGTTCGAGTCTGGCAAGAGATTCCTACCTCTCTCATTCTTAAGGTATGGGGCTGACTAGAACCTAGAGGGACTCTTTGCATACTAGGCATACTAGGCTTAACATACTCTTAGTATACCATAGTAAGGAATACTTCACCTACTTCATACCTCTCCCTACACCTAGGTTAGGTTAGGTACATTGGGGTAGAACTAGCTTAGAAACGCATCGTATGAGTACTCGCATTTTTTAGTCTGTGTTATTTATGTAAATGAATATCTACTAAAGATCATGCTAGCGCAGTATTATTTATTTCTACTGCTTACGCTGTACATTATTTATCTTGCATACTGTCTTGTGATCGTAACAGCACATATTACTTACACAAGAAACAAGACTGTTCAATAAACCTTTTATTGAAACGCCCGTCTATTCTTTCTGTGTAACTTTGAGGAAAACTAAGTATGCACGAGTGAGCTGAGTGAAATAGTTATCTATTGTTTCCACGACTCTGGGACACGTTCTGATTCTAAAGTGAAACAAAAGTTGTCATGTTTTGCGGCTGCCAGAAACTACTCCCTTCTTGTTTATCAAGGAGTTTCTAGTGGCCTCTGAGCTAGCTGGCACAAGTAATTAAGTTTAATATACTCGATAGGGACATACCGACCTCAGTCCTATGTCAAACCTATAGGGTATATTATTCCAATGCGCAGAGCCTATTAGGGAAATAGGAGCTACACAACATGGCGCCCAACGGTTTGGTAAGGCGGTAATTTAACGTTAGATACTGAGTAACTCAGCCGTGCTTTTTCTCTCAGAGACCCCTACCCATTTACTCCAAAAGACGTCTGGAGTGGGCAGGGTTAAGTATCCACCAAGGCTACATAGGGAAACACCCTATATATTAGCTGTTTGGTTTGCTCAACGTTGAAGGATACAGTGTTCCAAAATATTGTGCACCTTATCTTTGTTTCCTTGAAACTTGCTCTACATTTTTCAAATAACAAAATGTCCATAACAGGGGACGAAGCCACCGGAAACGGTGGAGCTGTGGCTGATCCAGCCCAAGCAGCAGTTTTTAACTTTACCGGTTTAAATGAAACCGAGGAGGGTGTCATAGCCATCCATCCAAACTTAAGAAGAGCCATCACTCTAAAACTCATAAAACACGGCCTACCACCGAGAGGCGGTAGAGCAGTTTTCGTGATAGAGGCACACGAATCCTTTCAGACAGAGGTATTCTATTCATGGGTAATATTTCCTGAATCCAATCCAGTAACACACATGTTTCACTTCTACAAAGAAGATGATCCACCAGAGGAATACATTCCTTTCGAGGATATTGAAATTCCACTAACATACCAGGAGCATCAGCTCTGGTTTAAAGGCGCCCTAAAACATCACAGAAACATACCAGGCTCGGTCCACTAGGTGGACCAGGAGCAACATGGCCGATTCTAGCCGGCTACACACCTCATCCTGACCTGAATATGATGTCAGATGAGGAACTACTTGTTCAACTACAAGAATTAATAAAAATCTACAGACAATTGGTCCAATATGTCATGAGGACTGTCACAGTCCAACCACCATTGACACTTCCAAATCAAACTCCTCAACAGGGGAATACACTAAAAATTACACCACAGACTCTATACGCAGTCATGGGTAAAATGCCCACAAAACGTGAGCAAATTCCATTCTGGATAGCTCAAAACATTACTCAAATCGAAGCAGTATTTCCAAATACTAGCCCGTATGAGAAACACAGAATCCTAACAATCAGTTTACCGATGGGGATCACACCACAACTGGAAGACTGCACCACTTGGGGCTCAGTCTTTGCTGCCATCTATACTAAAACACATGACATTCCGTCAATTGCAGTAATACCTGATGTCCTGAAACAAATTCAAAACGAATACGGGGCAGAGCCTGCTCTGAATTTAGGTATGAAATTACTGAAAAATTTCGACCAGGTCTCAACAATAATATTATCTAATATTAAAGGAAAGGCAGCAGCAGTGGCGATCCGCCAACGATTAAGGGAATTCGATGTTACAGAACATCAGACTGAGCTACCCAGAATAATTGAACAATCTTATGCAGAATTAGGCAGAGATAGTTTGGGTGGAAGACCAGTGAAGCCGAAACTATCTGAAAGTCCTGAGAAGGAATCTATTAAACAAACTCCTACATCTTCTAAAAAGAAGTGGGAGACTAATAAACAAAATTCAAACGAGAAACGTTCTCAATCCCGAGGTAGGTCTCCTCAAAAGGAGCCCTCTGAAAGGAGGTATAACCTCAGGAATAGGGATAATTTGAGAAAGCCTGACAGGTATCAAGATACTGATACACGTTCCTGTCGTCCCTTTCAGATCTCATCACAGACTTCGGAAAGAAGAGGACGGTCAGAACATAGAGAAGAACGTGTGAAATCCAAGGAAGAAAAACACGCTACAAAAAACAAAACAAAACCTCAATTCTCCAAAAAGAAAGTAGCAGGTCTAAAGATCAGACATGCCGAGAATACTGAGAATGCAACTCAAGAACGGAGAATGGGCTCAGACAATGCTGGACAGTGCAGCAGAAGTCACAATAGCTCGCCAGAACCTGAAGGAACTTCTGGAGATAGTGGACTTGAATGAGTACATTACAGTAGAGACTGTAGACACCAGGGTTAGTACTCCACAAAAGTTATATGAAATAACACTCCGGATGGAGGGAGACATACCTAGACAGGTGAAAGCACTTTTTTGGGAAAGACTATCAAGGGGCTATGACATACTTCTAGCAGAAAAAGACTGGCCACCACACTTTGTCAGGGAGTGCCCACATGGCGAGGACATTATTATGCCTGCCTTCTCTAACCATATTCCGATTCCTCTAAAATATACATATGCCAGGAAATGGGCAGTAGCCCAGGCCCCAGCATTATATAAAAATCATGTAGGATGGGATGAGGGCTCACCTCACCATAAAATACATCTGAAACATGAACCAACTGCACAAAGGCAGTACCCGATAAAGCAAGAAGCTAAAAAACAGGTCAGGGAGATCTTAGATCAACTTGAATACCAAGGGGTGATTGAAACATGCACCTCGTCAATGAACAATCCTTTGTTTCCTGTCTCCAAACCAGACAATACATATCGTCTAGTTTTGGATTACAGACACTTAAACACTTGTTCTAAAACATTTGCAGTGCAAAATGCACATAGTACAGCATTAATGAATAACATTGTGCGTAACAAATACAAAACCACATTAGACATCTCAAATGGTTTCTTTTGTCAAAACATAGCACCTGAAAGCAGGTACTTAACAGCATTCTCCATAATGGGGACCCAGCGTCAATTTTGTCGACTCCCACAAGGGTTCAAGAACAGCCCAGGTTTATTCTCAGCGAGGGTAACGGAGTTACTACAAATTTATGACAATGAGGCATTGTCCTATGTCGATGACATCTATCTGACAGACGATGACCTGGACAAACACTTGAACAGGGTGAGTACCATTATACTGGGCTTCGCCTCTGAGGGCTACAAGTTCAACTTTAAAAGTCCCGAATTGCCCATCTCAATGTCCTATTTCTAGGATATGAGCTTTCAAGTGAAGGCAAGAGCTTGGCAGCTAACTTTCTAGAGAAATGTGCGCTGCTCCAACCTCCAAAAACGCTAAAAAACTTACAATCCATCCTGGGTTTCCTAAATTTTGGAAGAACATACATTCTAAATTACGCAGAAAGGGTTAAACCTCTCTACGCATTGATCAAACCTGATTTTTCAATCAAAAACTGGACACAAGAACACACAGAAATCTTGCGTTCACTCCAGGCTAACATGTTAGCAACAAATCACTTACAAACACGCGTAAGTCAACGCAACCTGGTGATCCGAATAATTTCGGGTCAATGCGGATTCACCTACTTAACATTTAATGAGGGTGAAAAAATACCAATCGCATACAAATCTCATTTGTATACACAAGCGGAAATGCGCTTCACTTCAACTGAAAAAATTCTGACAGCAGTTCAAACCGCTGTAGCAAAAGAAAGAGCCTTAGCCCAAGGGAAACGCATTATTGTCGTAACCCCAGTACCGGCTTTAGAAGCGGTCACAAAAGCAAGCATTCCAAATGCTAAAGCACTACATCCAAGATGGATACAATGGGTTAATTCTCTTGCTGCAACAGATGTTGAATATGTTTTTGATCCTGATTTAAAAACACACGCATTCCTGCAATATGAACAAGAATGTCCTCTGCCCACTGAAATTCTGCCTCTCGATCAGTACGAATTCCTAATTTACACTGACGGATCCGCACAACCCGCAACAGGGAGTAAGCATGCTTACAGTGCAGCGTGTGCAATCGTTAAAGGTCGCATGCGAGATGGCATCTTCAGACCTATGGTCACAAAAACCCAGTCTCTAGGAGATTGTACAGCTCAGCGAGCTGAACTACAAGCATTCAAACTGGCACTTGAAAGTACAGATCGAGAATTCCCCACACTGATAGTGTGTGATTCCTTTTACTGTGTTCAGTCGTATAATGAATATATACAAAACTGGCTTGAAAATGGTTTCAAAGATGCGAAAGGTGGCACAATAAAGCACAAAATGCTTTGGGAACAAGTAGTTCAGTTGAAAAACGAACTACCAAAGGCTCACGTGATCCACACACTGAGTCATCAACGTGATGACGATCACGTTGCAGGGAATTCATTGGCTGACGAAGCCGCGAAGGGGGCTGTTCAGATGGCTTCCGTAGCTGCGATCACTTGTTCAAAAACGAAAATAGACGGTGAGATAATGTTGGCTGTCAATGCTTCAAGCAAGGGCAGCAGTGCAGCATTACCAAAGAAGTATCCACTCAAGTACTCTTATGTAATTGATGCGAACAACGTTCCTTTTGCTCGAATCCCTGGAGTGGGGGATAGGGTAATTCCAAACATGGAACGTAGAGCAGCTTTGATTTATGAAACACATTTGGGGGAGGGTCTGTCACATCAAGGGATCTCTAAAACTATTTTGACGTTAAAAGAGATGTACTGGTGGCCTGGAAGGAATACAGAAATTCACATATTCATCAATAACTGCTTAGACTGTAAATTACAGCGAGAAAGCCACCAGACACCATGCTGCGAATGCAGCTGCCCAGTACAGACACCACTGTTAGACAGTATTAGACTATCTACGCGCATGCGTCCTACTGGACGAATGCAATCCCACAAATACTGAATCAATGTTCCTATGGATATGGCCTCAGCGCTCGGCTGACGCTCGAACTGTTATAAAAGATTTGCGAGTCTTTATCGGCACATACGGAATAGGCATGCTACATTCTGACCAGGGCCCTGCGTTTAGCTCTCGGGCTTACAAAGAAGCCATGGCCAGTCTGGGCGTTGCATTGCGGTACTCCTCTCCATTCCATCCTGAGGGAAATTCGGTTGTGGAAAGGAAAAACCGGGACATAAAGCAGTCTATAACAGCTAGGGTATTAGGTTCGGGTGATGGGTGGGTCAAACATCTTTATGGGGTCCAACGTTCATTAAACAATCTGCCAAGAAGTTCTCTAGGGGGGGTCACTCCATATGAGGTCCTATTTGGGACAAGAATGTGGGTACCAGACCTCGACATAGGCACAGTGGTGGAAAATAAAACGTTTGATATCAAAGATCGTTTGGCTGTTTTACAGGAACTCAATGAATTAAGATCGAAACAAAGCAACGTATTCCTGCAGCCAACCACCACTGGGGAAAAACCGGCGGTCCCAGCAAGGCCTGTCTGAATTCCAAAAGTTGGGGATCTAGTCAGAGAAAAGATTGCAGACAAGAAGGAATTTGGACCTTCTTACAGACAACCAGTACCTGTCCTAGCAGTTCAAGGAACAAGAACAGTACTTCTGCCGCCCCTTGCTGGAAGAAAAAAGAAAATATTTGTGTCCATCGACCTCATCAAACCACAGTATGTGGCCAATACTAAATAGTAGGCCTCGTGGACTCCGACCTAGTAGCAGACGCACTCCTCTCGCTACTATCCAAGAGGTTCAGACTGAAAGACTGATAACCATCGAGAATTCAGCAGTAACAGATGAAGGACTAAGCAACAATGCTATGGAACTCATCCCTCTTGAAAATCAAGTAACAGTTCGTCCAAATACACCTGTCTACACAAATGTGGCAAGTGATCAACTGGTTCCAGCGATTTCTACAAATCCTGATGCAATTCCAACAATTGACAGAACTGCTTCTGGCTATTTCATTAACTTTGATACGTTCTCAGAAGATCCGAGTGAACCTGAAACGACGCCAGCATCATTAACATTCAAGCAGCAAGTACAAGACTTTCTTCACTTTCTGAAAAAGACTTATTTGGTTTCTCCATGGATTGAACTCTGGATTATATCTGGACTATTTGTTTTCCTGCTCTGGCTAGCTTTGGTTACAACTGTGAGCGTGCTTATAAGTGGCAGATACATCCATGTGAATACTGAAGGAAAAGACGTGAACGTACTTTTGAAACCTCATAAATCTTCCCATCGTGAAGCAAGAGACTTGTCAACAGTGAACATCACAGTTGTTCCTATACAGGATGGTATAGTGTGGGACAAAACAGATTTTGATATCTTCGGCCCGACGGAACAATTGAACATTCCACATTTGTTTAAAATTTCACTAAGTGATCTAATTTCGTCCAGTACCTATTCTGATGATTGGGACTTTGAGACTGTTAATGACATAATGTTTGACCTAGAAAAATCTGCTGCATTTTCTAAAAATGAATATTTAGAGGGTTCATCAGACTATGAACAGCTGTATTGCTATAACCACTATGGTCATCATTATTTGCATAAATCTGCATACCCTAGAAATGTGTTTATGTTTAACCAATGGGAGCATTGTCCTACACCACCACAAGGTAGTTCAAAAACATTTGCTAACAAGTTTCCATATTTTTCAGGGTACAATACATCTGATCCAGAAACGTTTTACTATAAAAATATAAACAAAACAGGACTGAAAATTATGTTAACTAATACGAAACAGATTTACTCTGCAACATTTATTGCCCAACTGTCTAGACAGGGTTTCGACTTATGGAAAGACACAATAGACACAAAAACTGTGTGGGGTACTAAAGATTGGTAAGTGCAGGGGATAGAAGCGTAATTTAGAGCCTGTATCATCCCTGAACAAATAATGTTCTTGAATGAAACTGTCCAACAAACATCTGGTCTTGGACTAGCCAAGATCAAAGAGATGAAGACACCTTCTGTACCAACACCTGCCAGTGATAATAATACACAGGCAGCGGTGACAGTTGACAATATACTACAACTCAACAGATCTAATACTGATTGGAAAAAATGGTTGATCTGGCCCTCAGACACAAACAACTGTCAGGAAAGATTCCTGAATAAAACTCAGGGTTTTACTATTCACAGGCCAGACCCAAGATACGTCCAAAGACAGCATCCGGGGGTAGTAACAACATACAGTGTAGGAAAATTATGCCTCGATTGGCTTCAGAAATCTACACTACAGGATGTGAAACAACACTTATCCTTACTTAAAGAAGATGCAGAACTTAGGGAATTCTTGCTTGGACCAAGAAAACCGCATCAAAAACGTTTCATATATGCCGGCATTTACGCTGCTTATAATGAAGCATGGAAAGTGTCACAGATGGAGGCCGCAGAACGAATACGTGAACTTGATCGTATTAATTTAGAGAAAACACTCACTGTGGTCGACAATGGGTTAACAACTTTGTCCTCCAGAATATATTCATTGGACAACATTGTATCCTCTGCTATCGACATACTAGAACAAGATTTGGCGATGTTACAGCAAGGCCAATCTCAATTACGTTCTATTGTGTTATTAGGCTGGACGCTGCAATCTTTGCGTGCGGGCTATGTGCCTTGGCGTTTTATCAACACGTCAATTCTGTTTACAGAATACAATCTAACTGATAAACAGATCGAATTGGCACAAAGAGGAGCAAGGTATACAGTGTTGAGCATTGAAAAACTGGAAAAGTTACCATTCACAGTGGCAGAAAAACCAGCTACAGAATGGCTCATTCATGGCAAAATTACATTACTTGTGACTACTATTCAGTTTCAGTATTGCCTCAGACAAATGCAAGCAGGCAAATATGAAAGGTTGGGTAAGGAATACATTAAGACATCTTGGGATTTACCGTATACATATAGATGTTGGAGTGGGGATCGTGAAGTGTTTTTGAGCGGTACACACTGTAAAAGTGCACTGAGCGGTTCACTTATATGTCAGGACATTTCTTTACACGGGGCTTGCAATGGTTCTGTGGCAAATTTGTCTTGCCACCAGCAGGGTACACCAGCTGCTGTGATTAATCCAACATTTGGACAACTTTCGAATGGGAGTTACCTCATGTTGAATGATCAGAGTTGCTGCGGCATGTTGCCAGGCATCCCATATCTAGTAACGGTCAACTCCAGGGTCACTTGCTGTATGCAAGTATTGTTTGCCCCAATAGACACAGTCAGGGAGTCGCCTTTGTGGCCTTACCTGAACGTCTCTTTTATAAGATTTGATACTTTGAGCAGAATGAAAGCCATGCTTTTATAGCAAACAGTGCCTTTGACCTCGGCCAAAGAAACCTATGATCTACAAGTAGCAAGGACTTCGGCTGAGATACAGACTTTAATACGTACAAACTGCCCTATACATTTCGTGGAAATGATACGACGTATCTTTAACATGTCAGATACAAGCGGAATTGTACATGTATTTAAGAGCATCTGCTCCGGTCTGTTAGCACCTTTCCAGGTAATACTCGGAATCATCCCGAACTTTGCACATTCGGTGTTTGGTGGCATACCATTAATTCTAGCACTTGTTGCCGGAATTCTATTTCTCTTCCTGCTATTACGCTATGGCCAGCCTATTCGCAGACATCACTCCGAGCGAAATGGAGAAAGCTCTCCTTGAACGAAAGTGCCGTGAGCGAATAGTACAGCTTTTGGGCATGAATCGTCTACGGGAACTTAATACCACGTGGTTCCTGTCATTTAGACAAATCTGGCAAGATTGCATCTTACCTGTTCTACGATGCCTGCTATGCGGTGAAGAATGCGTGTTAGACACCTGTCTGACATTTCCATCAGCAACGCCAACGGATATCGATACTCTGCTGGACCCGATAACGGCCCATGCTTTGTGTTGTCCCCAGAGGCTACCAATCCTGATGACAGCATTCATTGAGATCTCACAGACGCTTCCGGCTGCTGCTGAGGTACGAGAAAGATCTACAGGCACACAGGTAACAACGGACGCGAACATTGCTGCGGCACCCTATGCTGAAAGCGATGCTTCACATCTCTGTGCAATTAATCTACTACACGAGGTGTTCCAACTGACACCAACTTCAGTGGACGATATTTTGTCTACAGAAATAGATGATCTCATGTTTACACCAGACCCGTAAACTGACTCTGATTCAGCCCACAGTGTTCCAGAGATGCAGTAACAATTTGGCCTTCATACTTCAAAAACTTGAAACTCTTCCCAAATTGAACTTTTTTCCCATTTTTCGAACTAAAATGGCAATTCAATCTGCTTGAAGTAGAACTAGCCTTATAGTACAGACTTCGCGGTACTTCCACAGACACTTAGTCATCTGGTTTGTCTAAAAAGTTCATTAATTTCCATGACATGAAATGACTTTGATTTTGAACAAACTTATCGATCATTTTTTTTGTCACATGTAAATATTACTGCTTCTTTCATTCTTATTGCATTTTATTTTAAAATATATGCCTGAAATAAAAAGCAATGCTTAAAATGTACAGTACCTTTTGCATTCTAATAGGTTTTTAAATGCCTTTTAAATGGTTTTAAGAAATATTTTAGCAATATGCGGTACTCCATTTAATGTTTAGCATTTTTAAATGTTTAGCATTTTAGTATTATCGTACACACGAAAGTGGAGTGGGTGTTGTATTCCTCTTAGGGTGTCCGTATATAGGTTTTCCTGTATCATGTCCTTATATAGGCACAATTCGCCCTGCCCTTATATAGGCATAAATCCCAGTCCTTATTTAGGCATTAAACCGTGCACTCCAAATACAGGCATGGTCTCAGACATCCGTCCACCCTAACGTCACAACGAGTTCTTGAAGTACAGACCCTTAGGCTTCGGGAGTTTCCCTAGCACAGGACTATTGATTTCTTCAAGGGCTCATCTATTATGCATGAACTGTTATACCTTAGGGGTTCATTCATGACGTCTTCCGCTGTCCAATTCACGTCAATGCTAACATTATGAGGTACCTCTCAGGTATAAATATACCTTCCCTAGCCCTTGTAAACTAGAGGAGACCTTGACTTCAGAGGAGCCCGTTTCCCGGCCTGACGCACTGAGAAGACGCTGTCATCCCTGCACGCAGAGTGTCCAGCTTCCAGTGATCTGACTTCCCTCGCGGGGTGTTGGAGTTCGAGTCTGGCAAGAGATTCCTACCTCTCTCATTCTTAAGGTATGGGGCTGACTAGAACCTAGAGGGACTCTTGGCATACTAGGCATACTAGGCTTAACATACTCTTAGTATACCATAGTAAGGAATACTTCACCTACTTCATACCTCTCCCTACACCTAGGTTAGGTTAGGTACATTGGGGTAGAACTAGCTTAGAAACGCATCGTATGAGTACTCGCATTTTTTAGTCTGTGTTATTTATGTAAATGAATATCTACTAAAGATCATGCTAGCGCAGTATTATTTATTTCTACTGCTTACGCTGTACATTATTTATCTTGCATACTGTCTTGTGATCGTAACAGCACATATTACTTACACAAGAAACAAGACTGTTCAATAAACCTTTTATTGAAACGCCCGTCTATTCTTTCTGTGTAACTTTGAGGAAAACTAAGTATGCACGAGTGAGCTGAGTGAAATAGTTATCTATTGTTTCCACGACTCTGGGACACGTTCTGATTCTAAAGGGAAACAAAAGTTGTCATGTTTTGCGGCTGTAATCCAACAAGGAACTGCAGAGGGAATCTAAATGCCAGGCCATCCTCCAATCAGCATATAGTCCAACAAAAAAGACCTGGCACTAGGCACTTTAACTACTTTGTGTACATAAATATGTAGGATTACTTACAGGGCAATATATTTATCTGTTCCCAAGCTCAGGAGTTCTTTTCATGAACTATGACCTAATCCCCCGTGCCTTACAAATTAATAATTTTATAAAACAAGAAGTCCCCCAGTGGGGAGAAAAGAAACCAGTCGATAGTCAATTCACTCAAACAGAGCCTATCAGAAATATAGTTTATACATGTCATAAAGACAGAAAAGTGCACAAAAGTGTAAGGAAATGAGAAAGTATCTCACGTGTGCACCACCAGAGGAGCTACTGGCAGGTTCTCACCAGCTTGCCCACGTATCTATCATCATTGATAACTTTCTCTTAAACTGAAATATGTGTCCAGTGCAGGAAAGGTGGGAAAGAATTGAAAAAGAAAAGTAAGACCCCAAGAGGCATGAGACACAAGAAGCCTCAAATAAAAATGGGTACAACTCACATACGTACTTCTAACTTTTTATTCCAAAGCGTGAGTTGGCCCAATATTAAAAACACAGCATGTTGTTAACCACTTTGAGAATGGCCAACATGTTTCATTGCCTTTTCAAAGGTAACGGCAAATTCATCAGGGCACCTGAGGTCAGCAATCACCTCCCTGGACCTTTATACATCAAGAACGAGTGACTGACAAACATACAAAGAAAGAAAAAACAACGACTGGTAAATCAAGAGAAACACCACCCATTTCTTACTGTTAATTCAGTACAGGTAATCATGCAGATATGGACTGCATTACATTAGCAGCCACACATCCTATGGTATCGGTACATATTTACCTAGTGAGAACCAAGGGCCCACATACCAGCTCTCACTCAGTTGCAGGGATGTGTATTGTTTACGCTTTTTTCTCCCTTTAAAAGCACCTCTGTTGCTCACACCTTTACCTGTGGAAACAGACACAACACAACAACTTTACGCATAACTATTTCCTATTTAAATCGTATTCATGCAACTCTGAATCATACAATTCTCTCCAACCATTATTCAATGTTCAAGTTATGTCCCAGCGTGAAATCACACTTACGTGAAATGTATAATCTCGGAACATATTTACTTGCCCCTAAGATTCTACAAATTATATCTAGCCCACTGGCCCTGGAACGGAGAGCGGAACACCTCCTTTCCCCTTTTCCTATTTATGAATATTAACTCAACCTAACCCGTGTCACTTTCTCTTATTTCCGTATTCATTCCGCTTCAGTCATACTGCATGTTGACTCCGTCCCCACTCGACATGGAAACGAAACAATCACTACTTAGTGAATTCGTCCGCGGTACAACTTACTCGCTTACAAGTACCATCGGGCACATTCACTGCTCGTATCTATTCCAATTTGGTCAGGGATTCACTCGTTACCAACAAATCAACCAGCATACTCTCACCGTTTGAAGTGCAACTGAATGCGGTCAATCGTCCCAGCGTTTCACCCGGCAAAACACTCACTCCATTTAAAACAAGGCGCGACCCATCTCGTTACGCAACACGTCATTACGGCGGTCACATGATCACCGATAAGGGCTCTCAACAGAACATCAAACAGCGCGTTACCAAAAGCGCGGCCATCTTAGACTGACAAAATTGGTCGCATATACAAATATAATCGTTTTCGAACAAGTATTTTATAAAAAAACGCCAAAGTTGCGAGTTAGGGCCCGATTATAGTTCTTATTATTTCCTAAATTGTTGTTCTCTTTTCAAAAACCAAGGGGAGGACCAACAATGATTATATTAACTGTCCACCTTAAATGTTATCAAATCGATAGAACAGCGCATATCATTAGCGCTGCTGGGCGTGAAGATCTACCATAATCCTCTCTCCAACGCGTCCACAACGATTTCAACACTGCTACTAAACGTTATAAAGCTGGCAATCAAATACCTATTCGTCAAAATGTCCCCCATTGCTGCCACATACGAGATGCTTATAAACTTTGAACTCGTACCAATCGCACCTCATAGACACGGCCAACCAGAATTGGTGACCATAAACAGGACACACAAGAGTTACAATCAAGCTATATGCCTAATGTCTTCATTGAGCCCAAAAGAATACACATTAGAAAGGGGTAGGAGCTGTAGCAGAAACGACTTTATTGGACACAGAGGAGCCCCACTGTACATGTTTCCAATCACTGTCTGCTGATCTTATTCCACTCGATCTGGTTATTAAGGCCAATTTGGTCCGCCTTCTCAGAATAAATCCAACGCGCCTCCTTCATGGCAAGTATTCTCTCCACATTGTTACAGTCACCCACTACCTTCTCTAAAACCACCCATTTCATTGCACGGAGGTTATGTTGTGTTTCTCGGTAATGTTGGACCAATCTAGTAGTCAGTTTACCATTTTTAATGGTACTGAGATGCTCTTGCACCCTGACTTTAATCTTTCTGGTTGTGAGGCCGATGTAATGTAACCCACATTGACATGTCAATCTATAAATTACATTCGAAGAGTTACAATTGCTAAACCTGTTAAGGTACCACGTTCTCCCATTATGCAGCTGCACACTCACAGTTTTCTCTGTTAACTCACATACTGAGCACCCCCCACATGGGTAGTGCCCAGATGGAATAGATGATTTTACCATTCGCTGCACAGGCCTCGTATGGACAAGTCTGTCCTTCAAATTCTGGGCGCGCTTGAAGGCGAACCTTGGCTGTGGCATTTGAAACTCATTAGTGGATAACAAAGACCAGTGTTTTCTTATCGCCTGGTGGATTTTAGTGGACATGGGATCATAAGTCAGTACAACTGGCAAGCAATCATTAGATTCTTTCGTGTTCCTTTCAAGCAAAGCCTCACGCGGAGTGTTATGTGCCCTCTTACGGGCTCTATTGACAATCCTTCTAGGATATGCACGTTGCACCAGTCTTTCAGTAAGGTTTTCAGATTGCTGCAGATAATCACTAGTGGAGGAGCAATTCCTCCGATATCGAAGAAACTGCCCCACCGGGAGGTTATCCCTCAATGCCCTAGGGTGAAATGATTGATAATGCAGTAGTGAGTTCTTATCTGTCGGTTTCTGATGCACACTTGAAGTGAGCTTGCTGTTATTCACTCCAATGTCCAGATCAAGATATGTCGCCTTCTCGTTACTTATGTTCCATGTAAATTTTAGGCAGTCATCACGACCATTCAGCCACTCCAAAAATTCAAGGAGATAGCTCTCTGGACCTGACCATACACACAGAACATCATCAATATACCTCCTCCAGAGGCAAATGTGGCTCTGGAAGGGGTTAGATGAATGGTATAGATGATGTTCTTCAAACTGGCCTACATACATGCAGGCCAGACTCGGCGCAAAACTTGCGCCCATCGATGTACCCGATGTCTGCAAAAAAAGGTCATTTTTGTAGCCAAAGTAATTACGAGTCAAGGCAATCTCAATACACTGCATCACAAAGGATTGTGGGGTGAATAGAACCACTCCTGGGCCCCAAGAGCACGAGCTGCTGCCACCAGCGTCGCCTCTTGGGGTATGCTAGTATACAGAGATTCTATATCGATCGTCACTAAAAACTGTTGTGACGGGTCAAAATCCATATCTTCAATAATGTTCAAGATGTCTGTAGTGTCCTGGACAAAGGAGGGTTGTTTCAATACTGACTCTCTTAGAAAGAAATCAGCAAACTGCGAAAGAGGCTCTAACACAGAGGAGATCCCTTCACTTCAAACAGTGAGAGTATGCTGGTTGATTTGTTGGTAACGAGTGAATCCCTGACCAAATTGGAATAGATACGAGCAGTGAATGTGCCCGATGGTACTTGTAAGCGAGTAACTTGTACCGCGGACGAATTCACTAAGTAGTGATTGTTTCGTTTCCATGTCGAGTGGGGACGGAGTCAACATGCAGTATGACTGAAGCGGAATGAATACGGAAATAAGAGAAAGTGACACAGGTTAGGTTGAGTTAATATTCATAAATAGGAAAAGGGGAAAGGAGGTGTTCCGCTCTCCGTTCCAGGGCCAGTGGGCTAGATATAATTTGTAGAATCTTAGGGGCAAGTAAATATGTTCCGAGATTATACATTTCACGTAAGTGTGATTTCACGCTGGGACATAGCTTGAACATTGAATAATGGTTGGGGAGAATTGTATGATTCAGAGTTGCATGAATACGATTTAAATAGGAAATAGTTATGCATAAAGTTGTTGTGTTGTGTCTGTTTCCACAGGTAAAGGTGTGAGCAACAGAGGTGCTTTTAAAGGGAGAAAAAAGTGTAAACAATACACATCCCTGCAACTGAGTGAGAGCTGGTATGTGGGCACTTGGTTCTCACTAGGTAAATATTTACCGATACCACAGGATGTGTGGCTGCTAAAGTAATGCAGTCCATATCTGCATGATTACCTGCACTGAATTAACAGTAAGAAATGGGTGGTGTTTCTCTTGATTTACCAGTCGTTGTTTTTTCTTCCTTTGTATGTTTGTCAGTCACTCGTTCTTGATGTATAAAGGTCGAGGGAGGTGATTGCTGACCTCAGGTGCCCTGATGAATTTGCCGTTACCTTTGAAAAGGCAATGCAACATGTTGGCCATTCTCAAAGTGGTTAACAACATGCTGTGTTTTTAATATTGGGCCAACTCACGCTGTGGAATAAAAAGTTAGAAGTACGTATGTGAGTTGTACCCATTTTTTTTTTAGGCTTATTGTGTCTCATGCCTCTTGGGGTCTTACTTTTTCTTTTTCAATTCTTTCCCACCTTTCCTGCACCGGACACATATTTCAGTTTATGAGAAAGTTATCAATGATGATAGATACGTGGGCAAGCTGGTGAGAACCTGCCAGTAGCTCCTCTGGTGGTGCACACGTGAGATTCTTTCTCATTTCCTTACACTTTTGCGCACTTTTCTGTCTTTATGACATGTATAAACTATATTTCTGATAGGCGCTGTTTGAGTGATTTGACTATCAACTGGTTTCTTTTCTACCCACTGGGGGACTTATTGTTTTATAAAATTATTAATTTGTAAGGCACGGGGGATTAGGTCATAGTTCATGAAAAGAACTCCTGAGCTTGGGAACAGATAAATATATCGCCCTGTAAGTAATCCTACGTATTTATGTTTTGCGGCTGCCAGAAACTACTCCCTTCTTGTTTATCAAGGAGTTTCTAGTGGCCTCTGAGCTAGCTGGCACAAGTAATTAAGTTTAATATACTCGATAGGGACATACCGACCTCAGTCCTATGTCAAACCTATAGGGTATATTATTCCAATGCGCAGAGCCTATTAGGGAAATAGGAGCTACACTACAGGTTGTCTCTGCTTCATGGGAACGAGACACTCGGATGCCTTTGCATGTCTCTCCTCTGAAAGAATGTGGCACTCAGGTTCCCTGTGTGTGCCTTTGCACCGTGAGAAAGGCACTCTAGCTCCTTGTCTCTGAGCTGTGCACATGAGACTGCAGGTTCTCTGTTTGCATAGGTGCTAAAAGTAGGGGTACCGCGGCGGGTGCTGCGGCACCCCCAGAAATAGCCATGCTGGAGTTCAGAAGCAAATGAGAAATAAAGATGTCTTTAACTTTTGTCTCTATCGTGACACATTTACTGTGTGTTAAGAGGCAAAGGTCAAATGACAGACTATGGACCAGTTGAGTCTCGCTTCCACCATGCAACATGGTACATACACGACTTTATGAGATATTACGAGCCGAGGGTAGTCGGCGGCAACACTAAGGGGACTTAGTATGGAAGCAAGAAATGTGTACTTAAACGACTGTTAAAGTCGTAAGAGAACTTTTAATGTATATTGTTTCTGCGTGTCACTTGTGACACTCAGTAAGGAATTATGGTGATTTTTAATGATGTGGGCCCCGGATGACCTATGGGTTGCTGTGTGAGATGCAACCAGGCATTTTTTGTTCAAATGGAGTTGGATTTCTAAAGCACTGGCTGTGGGTATGAAAGATGAATTTCTCATGACGACTCCTTTAGAGCTTTGAGGTTTCAGTGAAAGGTGGGCCTTATAGGTGATAGCATTGGACACCTGTGGAATTTCTAATATAGGTAGTGGTAATGTACATCAGGTAGTGGACTATAAGGTCCTAAATCAATGGTTTGATTTTGTCTTAGATTAATTGGAGACATACAGATGATATAGCCTACAGCACACAAGAAAGTGGTGAGTAACTTGAGTTGTGGTCGATTACATTTTTGAACATATTTTGGCACAACGCTGGAACGTAAGTTTGTTATCGCACATTGTTTACCACATGTGAAGGTGTGGTAGCCAGGTCGCTATGGCCTGAGGAGGCCTGTTAAATAAATTGAGGTCGAAATGTCGACAAACCCTCCCAATTGGTTGGCATTGGCAATCAAAAAGAAGGGACTGTGATTCTGCTTGATCTTCCCTTACTTTATTCTGTTAGGACGAATTGACACAACCATTGGGAACTGTACAGTGTCTTATATGTTGTTAATACAGTCACCATTGGAGCACTGCGTTGTCTGCACTATACTCATGATAGAGCAGAAATTTGTATCCTACATGGGGTACTTGTTATGAGTGCAATGTAATTGCTTGCAATATGCACTCACCTATTATTCAGTGATTTGATGAAGCTATATGTTAGAAGAAATGTGAACCAATTAACCTGTTCTGGTAAAATTTAACACAATCCAGTCTGAAGCTTAACAAGTGATTCATGCTGAAACATATAACGATGCAAAATGCTTATGTAGGCCACATTAGTGGTGTGACACACTGACATATTAAATGTATTTTGAATGTTTCTCAGGCTAATGATGTGGATGAAATAAGCGTACTAATGTGGGTTAGTGAGGGTTTCTATTGAAGATGCTAATGAGTCCTGGAAATATTAACGTAAATAACAAAGTGTCTTTATTATTTTAGCATAAGTTGTAGGCCTGAGTCCACAGTACATTTTGAACTGTTCTCATTTCCGAAATTAATTTTTAGATTCTCATGCGAGTCTTGTAGAATGTTATTCGTTCCCATATTTTGCATTGCAGGTGGACTAACGCTTGTTAGTGAAGAGTAGGGTATTGTTTTCATTAGATAGTTGAAGAATGAAGGAGTTACAGTTAGCTTGGCCTGGCGAAGATAAGGTGGAGGGAGGTGCTTTCACATGGGAGAGGGAAAAAGACCAAGGACGAACTGTTGCAAAGGGGCGTACATGGAGAAGGCTGTGGAAGGAATCAACGTCATGGAACATTCTTGGCTGAGCCTGTAGTAGAGTACGTGTGAGAAAAGCATTGTGAAACATTTGCTGAATACAACTTTGGGTATATGATGCACGGTAGAGAGGGACAGATATCCCATTCCCTTTTGCCCTCTTGACAGAGATCACCTGAGTGCTAGCTTGCTCCTTTTCCTGTTTATAGCTTCTTGCTATTGACCCATCTTATGGTGGAGTTACTTCTTGGGAAGGCTCCAACCACTGACACATTTTCTCTTTTGAATTTCTTGCCTAAATACCAATTTAGGGATGGCACGTCTAGAGTTAGAGTAGTGATAGTTAGAATTAAATTCTCTACACCAACGAAGTGCCGATGCAGGGGGATCTTAAAATTTGCTTCCTGATTTCATGCATAATGGTCATTAAACTTGTAGTTTTTTTATGCTGCATTGAGTAAATCTTTTCAGGAGATTTGGATTTCTCCTGTTTCCTTTGTATTTTTGTACTCTCTTGCTGAAATTCGTGTATGTCCAATTATTTCTGAATTTTTAATACATTTTGACTAACCTTCATTTGGTTGTCGATCTGAGTTATTGTGTAGCCATGTATTGAGTTACCCTGGATCATGGGTACTCACAAACTTTCTCTCGGGGGCCAAATTTACAGTGTGGTTTGTGGCCGAGGGCCGCACCGGTGGGGGCGGGGTCAGTGGGGGAGGGGGCGGGGCTAGAGCAAAAAAAAATAACTATGACCATGAGGTTGAACACAGGCCCCTGCAGCGGACGCCTTCGTCCACTGAGCCACCAGACCCGGCATACACACATCTCTCTCTCTCTCTCTATCTATCTATCTATCTATCTCTCTCTCGCTCTGTCTCCTTCCCTCTCTCTATCTCTCCCTCCCTCTCTCTCTCTCCGTCTCCCTCCCTCTCTCTCCGTCTCCCTCCCTCTCTCTCAGTCTCCCTCTCTCTCTCTCTCTCTCTCTCTCTCTCTCTCTCTCTCTCTCTCTCTCTCCCTCTCCCTCTCTCTCTCTCCCTCTCTCTCTCCCTCCCTCTCTCCCTCCCTCTCTCTGTCTCACTCACTCTGTTTGTCTCCCTCTCTCTCTTTCTGTCTCCCTCTCTCTGTCTCCCTCCCTCTCTCTGTCTCCCTCCCTCTCTCTGTCTCCCTCCCTCTCTCTCTCCCTCCCTCTCTCTCCCTCTCTCTCTCCCCTCCCTCTGTATCCCTCTGTCTGTCTCCCTCTGTCTGTCTCCCTCCCTCTGTCTGTCGCCCTCCTCCCTGTCTGTCTCCCTCTGTCTGTCTCCCTCTGTCTGTCTCCCTCTGTCTGTCTCCCTCCGTCTGTCTCCCTCTGTCTCCCTCTGTCTCCCTCTGTCTCCCTCTGTCTCCCTCTCTGTCTCCCTCCCTCTGTCTCCCTCTCTCTCTCCCTCTGTCTCCCTCCCTCTCTCTGTCTCCCTCCCTCTCTCTCCCCCTCCCTCTCACTGTATCCCTCTGTCTGTCTCCCTCCCTCTGTCTCCCTCTAATTGTCTCCCTCCCTCTGTCTGTCGCCCTCCTCCCTGTCTGTCTCCCTCTGTCTGTCTCCCTCCGTCTGTCTGTCTCCCTCCGTCTGTCTCCCTCCGTCTCCCTCTGTCTCCCTCTGTTTCCCTCTCTGTCTCCCTCCCTCTGTCTCCCTCTCTCCCTCTCGGTCTCCCTCTCGGTCTCCCCCCTCTCTGTCTCCCTCTCTCTGTCTCCCTCTCTCTGTCTCCCTCTCTGTCTCCCTCTCTCTCTCCCTCTCTCTCTCCCTCTCTCTGTCTCCCTCTCTCTGTCTCCCTCTCTGTCTCCCTCTCTCTGTCTCCCTCCCTCTGTCTCCCTCCCTCTGTCTCCCTCTCTCTGTCTCCCTCCCTCTGTCTCCCTCCCTCTAGCTGTCTCCCTCCCTCTCTCTCTGTCTGTCTCCCTCCCTCTCTCTCTGTCTGTCTCCCTCCCTCTCTGTCTGTCTCCCTCCCTCTATGTTATGTTATGTTATGTTATATATATTTATAGCCCGCACAGATACTCAGCAGAGTGTCCCGGCGCGTACTTGAGAAAAGAAACAAAGGCCAGAGCGTCAGCTAGAAGAGAAGAGTTTTTAGCTTTTTCTTAAAGATCGCCGGGTCCTGGATGCCACGCAGCTCTAAGGGCAGAGTATTCCATGCTAAGGCGGCTTTCCGCACAAAGGAGCTCCCTCCAAGCCTTTGGCGGTTGAACCTAGGGGTCTGCATTAAAAGTTGAGAGGAGGAACGCAACTGTCTTACTGGATTATAAAAAGCAAATCTCTTCTGTAGATAAATAGGACCCAGGCCATAGAGAGCTCTATGGGCAATGGTCAAAGTTTTAAATTTTATTCGAGACTCAACAGGGAGCCAGTGCAAAGAGCGCAAATGAGCGCGTACACTACACCTGCCAGACAGACCCAGCAGTAGTCTGGCAGCAGAGTTTTGAACTACCTGCATTTTATTCAAGAGGTAGCCAGTATGCCCACATAAAGTGCGTTGGCATAATCCAGGCGGGACAAAATCAAGGCACGAACAACAGTTTCTTTGGCTGGTCTAGGAAGGAGAGGGAGAAACTTCCTCAAAGCTTTCAGGGTGCCAAAACAAGTCCCAGCCAACTTCTTAACCTGGGATGAAAAGGTCAGGTTCTCATTGAACCAGACCCCCAGATTTTTAGCGGCATTTCCCCCTGCACTAGGCAGGGGAAGCCAGGGGACATAGCCTCTCTCTGAAATTGGCAGGAAATGTGCCATACAAGAGGACCTCCGACTTCTCTTCATTGCACTTCAGCTGTGCCTGAGCAAGCCAATGAAAACGGAAGCCAGACAGTGCTGAGCAGAGAGGACTGAGTCATCGTCCCTTCCCCACGAATACAGGAGCTGAGTGTCATCCGCGTAGGCCAACACCTTAGCCCCTAATGACTCCGCTAAATAAACCAGCGGAGTAACATAGATGTTAAAAAGAAGGGGACTAAGGGATGACCCCTGCGGGACACCTGTGACCACCCGCTGGGGCACGGAGGCACATGGTGGAAGCCAGACCTGCTGGGTACGGCCTTCCAAAAAAGACCTAATCCAGCCCCAGACAGACCCGGATATACCAATCTCCAGGAGGCGGTCCAGAAGCAAGGAGTGAGGCACTGTGTTGAATGCCGCCGAGAGATCCAGCATAACCAGTGCGGCTCTCCCGCCGGCATCCGGACACTCACGAATCGCCTCTGACACCTCTAGCAATACTGATTCCGTGCTATACGAAGCCCGAAAACCAGATTGGGCCGGGTGTAACAAACCCGATGCCTCGATGAACTTAGTAAGCTGATTAGTGACCACCTTCTCACAGACCTTAGCCAAGCTAGGCAGAAGCGAGATTGGACGGTAATTTCCAGGGATCAACGGGTCAAGGGACGGCTTCTTAAGGAGAGGGAGAATCTGTGCCTGCTTCCAGGACGCCGGGACTGAAGCCTCCCGCAAAGACATGTTAACAATTGAGTTAACTTCGGGGTTGATGGTATCAGCCGCAGCGGCCAAAAGTCTTGCAGCACAGGGGTCAGTTGGAGAGCCTGACTTCAAAGCCTTAAGAATTTTGAGGGAGCAGGACAGATCTATAGGCTCAAAGGTTGACAGCGTATTAGCAGGGCCAGCTGCAGTCTGGCCAAACGGAAAGGCCGTAAGTACCGTGGAACCGGAGGGGAAAGTAGCTTGTATCATACAGATTTTGTCCAAGAAAATTTTTGCCAGAGTATTACACCAGGATTCCGAGGCTGGCGCAGCGTGGGCCTGAGCACTGGGAGACATAAAGCTTTCAACAATAGAGAAAATTTCCTTTGAGTTATTGTTGGCCTGGTCGATACGTAAAGCAAAATAGTTGCTTTTAGCGACCGCTATGGTGGCATAATAGCTTTTTTGTTTTGTTCTAAGTGAATGTTTCGCCATAGGACAATAACCACTAAAGCGCCATATTCGCTCCAATTATTTATATTCATGCTTCAGGGCTTTCAGCTCTGAGGAAAACCAAGGTTTGGAGGGGGAGTCTCTTGCCAGTTTAGGCCGACACGGTGCAGATAGAGCGGACACCGAGTCGGAAATCCAGTCAGTGAACTTAGACACGTTCCCCTCCAAGTCTTGCTGAAAAGAAGGTCGAGATACAGCCAAAGTACTGATGAACTGGATAGGGTCAATTTTACTAAAAGTAGGAGGGCGATGGCGGCAAGCCTGTCGAGCGGGCTGAGAGACTTCCCAAGAAAAACAGATAAGAAAATGGTCCGACCAAGAGACAGGCACCGGCTTGACCACCTGAATAGGAAAATTGGAACAAATGGGGTCTAAGATATGGCCCCCTTGGTGGGTAGGATCAGTAACCCATTGAAAGAGTTGAGCCGATTGAAGGGAGTCAAGGAAATCAGCAGAGTCTCCGGCCTCACATTGTTCAAGATGAAGATTCACATCTCCCAGAACCAAGTAATGGGAAAAACGCAGTGCTTGCTCAACCATCGCGTCCCCACAAGATTTAAGAAAGGCACCAGCCGGGCCGGGGGACGGTAGATGAGGGAGCCACCTAATGTGAAATGGGCCGAGAACTGTATGCTGAAATCCAAAACCTCGCACTCCCCCAAAGGCTAGAAGCTTCGCTATGGAAAGCCCAGCGATCCCTATACAGAATAGCCAGGCCACCCCCTCTGCCCACTCGGCGATCCACACGATGAAACTTATAGCCAGCAGGGGTAACCAGCGCAACAATAGGGTTGGATGAAGTGTCCAGCCAAGTCTCTGTGACAAACAACAAATCTAATGAGTTGTCAGAGACCAGGTCGAAGACATCCACATAATGCTTTCTCAGGGATCTAGCATTGATGAGAGCAGCTCTGATACCCAAACCCTTCGAAGATTTAATAGGCAGATAGCTAGGGGAAAACTCTAGTGTCGGCGAAAACCCACACTCAGAGCAAGCAAAATCCGAATTCAAGAGCATAGCGCAACCGCTATGTGAAGGGCAAGCGGGAGACCAAAGAGTTTTTAAGAACTCACCCGATAGCTGAGGGACATAACTAGCAGAAGGCCCAACGCGGGCAGCATAACTGGCCCTGGCCGTTGACTTGGCGCTGACGGGCGCAGACGGGCTTGCCTTAGGCGCGCTTTAGGCGCGCCAGCGGCGCGACCGCTGCGCTCGTCCGCTGCGCGTCCGAGTAGAGGCCATTAAGTAGGGTTGAATGAGGACGGCGTGCAGCGACTAGAGCGCTGACCGCGAATGGCGCGAGGCACGGCAAAAATGGCGGCTACAACTAAGCCGGCCTCGATAAAGTGCAAGGTGCAGGAAGAGGAGTATAACACACTCCGAACGTTTAAAATATCAGCAATTCCCCAAGTCACTTCACAAAGTACAATAAACCCCCACACACATAAAAAAGAGCAAAGTTAAAACTAGCGTATTTAAAATAAGCAAAGAGATAAAATAAACTTTCTACAGCTTTCTACAGCTGTGCCTTAACTTCTTTCCAAGCGCTGCACGCCCAAGCACAGCCCATTAAGTAGGGTTGAATGAGGACGGCGTGCAGCGTGCAGCGACTAGAGCGCTGACCGCGAATGGCGCGAGGCACGGCAAAAATGGCGGCTACAACTAAGCCGGCCTCGATAAAGTGCAAGGTGCAGGAAGAGGAGTATAACACACTCCGAACGTTTAAAATATCAGCAATTCCCCAAGTCACTTCACAAAGTACAATAAACCCCCACACACATAAAAAAGAGCAAAGTTAAAACTAGCGTATTTAAAATAAGCAAAGAGATAAAATAAACTTTCTACAGCTTTCTACAGCTGTGCCTTAACTTCTTTCCAAGCCTCCCTCTGTCTGTCTCCCTCTGTCTCCCTCTGTCTGTCTCCCTCTGTCTGTCTCCCTCTGTCTGGCTCCCTCCCCCTCCCACTGACTCCCTCCCTCTGTCTCCCTCTGTCCCCCTCTCTCTCTGTCTCCCTCTCTCTCTGTCTCCCTCTCTCTCTGTCTCACTCCCTCTGTCTCCCTCCCTCTGTCAACCTCTCTCTCCCTCTCTGTCTCCCTCCCTCTGTCTCCCTCTCTCTGTCTCCCTCTCTCTGTCTCCCTCTCTCTGTCTCCTTCCCTCTGTCTCCCTCTGTCTGTCTACCTCTGTCTGTCTCCCTCTCCCTCCCTCCCTCTGTCTCCCCCTGACTCCCTCCCTCTGTCTCCCTCTGTCTCCCTCTCTCTCTGTCTCCCTCTGTCTCCCTCTCTCTTTGTCTCCCTCTCTCTGTCTCCCTCCCTCTGTCTGTCTCCCTCTCTCTGTCTGTCTCCCTCGCTCTGTCACGTCACCCCGCGTGTGTGTCAGCCCGGGCTGAGACAGCTTCCCGGGCGCGCACACAGCCGCACCTGAGTACTTCACAGCCTCAGGTCTTTAAAGACCATTCACTTGTTAATGAGGCTTTGTTGTATTTCACCTCTTCTTAGCGCCCCTGCATGGAGATGCAGGGCGCTAAAAGAGGTGAAATACAACAAAGCCTCATTAACAAGTGAATGTTTTTTAAAGAATCGCCCGGCCCCCATAGAGCGCTGCTGCAACCGGCGGTGTTTGCTGGCACTTAAAAAAAAAAAGAAGAAAAAAACACAGGTAGGTATCTGCAAGGTCCGCGGGCCGCCAAGGAAGGCTTGCCTGGCCACCGGCGGCCCGCGGGCCGTACTATGAGTACCCGTGCCCTGGATACTAAATTGATTTACAAAACTTTACTCCCCTTTACACTTTCATGCTTCTAAAAAGAACCATTGAAGGATCAACATCGAAGAAGAACTGAACAAATGGACCCAGGCGGAGTTGTCGTGAGGACTGAGTTAATGTGGTTGTCGGGTCCGAAGTGGCCCAAGGAGTTGATATAAGGTTATCGGGCCCTGAAGTGGCCTAAGATCCGGGATATTTTGAAGGTGCAGAAGACACCGAGGTAGTGATTGTCTGCTGAAGAGTTGAGGGGTTGTCGTGAGACGTAGTTGATGACTCCACCTAAGGCAGGGAACTTTGTGTGTATGGTATTATTGTGAATCATTTAGTAGACCTTCTGCGCAAAGGGTAAACTGCACTGATTCGGGTAAATCCCTGCTGGTCGAGGCTTCGCTGTAAGTGTGTATTCTTGTATGTTTGTCTCTATTTTGTCTTTAGAAAGGCAGACAATTGCAGATTAAAAGATGAGTGTGTGAGTGAATCTGTATGGAGAGATTGTGAAGGGGGATGAACCGCTGTTAGGATTAAGGGTGACGTCAGATTGTGCCACGCTGGGATAGGCCCGTTGGTCTAACATCACGCTGAGATTATTGACGATCATCTGTTACATTCTGTGGGTGCTCGAGATCGTAGCGTTGTCGTATTGAGTTAATTTAATTTGTATTGTTGAAATTTCATAAAAGCAGAATCATGCGATGCTTTAAAGTGCTGCGAGACATGTTTCGAGGAGATGAGGGTATTACTGCTATGGTGGGCAAAGAGGCTCCACCAGAGGATACACCGGCTCATTATATGGTGACAAACGTGGGACTTCATACTATTATGTGGCTTCAAAATTGGCACAAGATGACTGAGAAGGAGGGTGCATTGTCATTTCCATGCTATGGCATTTTCAAGTTGGAGATACTTAATCAGTTGACGATAGTGATGTTTGCTATGAAACCGTTACCTAGACCTACACAGTTTGTGGCACTAGATGCATGGATGCATGCAGCTCATGCTAAGCAGAGGGATCGCTATCAGGGAAAGATGAAGAAAGCAATGCAATCGTATCAAGAGACAACATGGGACGCTAAGTTGAAGAGATGGAGAGTAGACGTGATTGATGGAGAGAGATTATATCCTGCACTTATGAGGGGTGAGGACGCTAACGACAGGGACAGGAAAAAGGAGGCAGATGGAAACAAGGACAGTGACACTAATGACAGCTTGTTAAATGGGTTGTTGACTGATTGTCCACCCCCTTATAGTCGACAACAGGTTGAAAGTGGGAGAACTCTCGATGGTACTGTTAACACGAGAGTGTGTCAGTGCCAGTAGCCCCAGATCCTGGTGTTGTGGGAGTGATATGGACAGGAATGAGGTTAATAGAAAGGAGGGAAGAGGTGGGAACGGGTATGAGAGGGGGCTCAGATCAGTGTAACCTTTATGCTGCTTCGAGACTACCGGAAGCTATTACAGAACCGGTCCCGATTGGGCCTATCGTTCCCATATATGACCCGAACTCGACAGGGAATGAAAATCAACCACAACACATGGGTACTGAAGAGACACTGCAGGGCAGATGAGCGAACATTAGGGGGGGTTTGTTCCACTGACTCCTGAGAACTCAAGTACTACGTATGTAGCAACAGCAGACCCTTCTGTAGTTCAGAATAGCTCTCATACTGCAAGACTCCTACCTGCAAGAAGTGCTGATTCGGATCTAACAGTGTGGAGAACCCTCCCTAAGGAGAATCAGAATATGCAAGTGAGTCAGGGTACTATAAAATCTGCAGTGAAGGTGAAATTGGTGGATGTGCTGAAGATGAGAGCTGAGTTGGATGAGATAATCAGTGGAAATCTAGCTATTGACAAACCTGATGAATTGATGTTTATGGCAAAAGATGTGACTAGGAGAGCAAGATAGGCACATGAGAAGCTAACGGAATTGGCACAGAAACATGATGTAGATCCGACTCAAAGATGTTGTAAAGGAATCACAGACTTGCTTACAGTGAGCAGGAAATAGCAGACAAAAGAGTACCTGGATTAAAAACACACATTCAGGAACTGGCGATAGGAATGAGAGCATGGAGTATGTTAAACAAATGGGAAGAAACGTTGTCAAAGAAAAAAGTGCAAAGAAGGTTACAGGGGAGCCGCCTTCTCCGCGGGGGGAGCAGTAGTACAGGCATATCCTTTACGGGAAGTGCTAAGTGGGGGTTATGTGCCTTGTAGTCGAGGTGATCTTGCTGCATTCACAAATGAATTTCTGAAGTTGAAGGAA
Organism: Calotriton arnoldi; assembly: GCA_963921515.1. NCBI lineage: Eukaryota > Metazoa > Chordata > Amphibia > Caudata > Salamandridae > Calotriton > Calotriton arnoldi. Next base: position 2,028,525 of record CAWUFW010001996.1, on the reverse strand, counting down.
AAGTCTGCTGAGTGGTATAAATTGTAGTCCCTAGTGACTTGTGGTCTGCATGCAAGATAGCCATAGAATGGCCTGAGAAGGAACAAGAGAGGGATCCAGTAACACATGGTCCATTGCCGACGGCAATGAAAAATTATGACCAGGTGATTACATGGTTACAATCCAAAATAGCCTTACAAGATATTGATTGGGTCAAAATTGATTGAACGACCCAAGAGCCCAAAAAAACTATTCACACTTACTATGAAAGGCTGTTACAGGCCTTCAAACAGTACAGTGGATTAGACATGGGACAATTCATGTCCAAATTCGTAACAGGATTGAGGCCTGAGATTAGTACCATGATACAACAGCATTTGATTTGTTGGCAGAACAAGACAGTTGATTAAAATCTGTGTTATGCCAGTATTGTAGTGACGAGGTTGACTCGAGACATAAGAGAATGAAAGAAAACTTGATGTTGGTACAAATAAGAGACAGGTACAGGCACTGGCTGGAAATGTTTCTCGAGCACAAGCAACTCATCCTGCAGGAGTTCAGACGCAAACTAATGGAAGGTTGTGAGGACAAGGAAGAGGTAGAGGTATCCCCATAGAGCCAAAGATAAGAATAGATGCTGCTACACTGAAGAAGTACACCATGTGTCATTTTTGTAATAAGGTGGGGCATTGGAAGCGTGAATGTCGTCTCAATCCTGCAAATCAAGAGCAAGGTGGAGGATTTAGTCAGGGACAAAGTGATGTGGCACAGATACAGACTGTGACGAGGCCGAGATCACAGAATATGGGGAGGGGGCCTCAGGGTCATGTAATGCCAGTACCACAACCTCCAATTATATCACAGGGAAATCAAATGTACCACCAAATGCCCCTGATGGAATCTTTTGATGTGTTTGGCCTAGACTCGTCCTTATGATGGTGCCTGAGAGGTGAGGAAGACTGTACACTTGGCGCAGTCTTAGAGGTAGACCAGAGAGGACCCTACATTGATGCAGATTTTGATGGTCACCCAATTACATTCTTGATTGACACTGGTGCTGCCCTCTCCACTGTGAGAAGAGCAGAAGCCCCAAACCTACCCCTCTCAGAATGATCGAGCCAAGTTGTAGAAGTTGCCAACACAAGAATGTCAAATCCTCTAACTGAGGAGACACCTGTGAGGATTGGGTCCTTTTCGGACCGTCATCAGTTTATAGTGCATGACTCCAGTCCTGTGTGTCTAATGGCTCATGACTTGTTGTGTAAACTGAATTGAACCATATATTGCACACAGAAAGGAATTGAACTGCAGACAAATGATGAGAATATTGTTTTCAAATTGGCAAATCAGAATCCATATGTCACAATGTTTTCTCTGCTGACGGTGGAGGATATGCCTTTAGACCTTAGGGACACGGTCTCAATGATAGTGTGGGATTTCACAGGGGAAGAGATTGGACTCATAAAAGGAGCTGAACCCATCCACATACAGGTCAAGCCAAACGCTGAATTTCCGAGAACACCTCAGTACAATTGGACACCTGAAACTGTGGCGGGTATCACACCTGTGATTAACTCCATGATTGAACGGGGTATTCTGAAAGAGATTCTGAGGAGATCATGCAATTCTCCTATTATGGGGTTGCAGAAGCCTCGCGGTAAATATAAAGTAAAAAAGTAAAGTCCAGTACTTGTATAGCGCACGAATCACCCCCGAAGGGGTCTCTCGGCGCTTGGGGGCCGTTTGGAAGATTAAGCGAGCTATTGCCCAGAGTCGCATGGTGCTGGGCAGACCCCTGCCGCCGGAGCCAGGGATCGAACCGTGATCCCCAGCGTCCAGCGTCAGTCGCCCTGGCCGCGGCACCACACCTCTCCCCTATATATGGCATTGTCCAAGACCTCCGAAAGATTAACAATATAGTTGTTCCTTGTTGTCCTGTGGTACCGAATCCATCTGTGATATTGTTCCAAATCCAATGGGAAGCTGAGTTGTTCACGATCTCTGCCAAGCCTTTTTCTCATTCCCACTGCATGAAGAGAGCCAATTTTTATTCGCTTTACGGCTGGGAAATCATGTCCTAACATGGTGTTGTATACCATAAGGGTATACTGAAAGCCCATCTATCCTTAACCAGATCTTGAAGAAGAATCTTGAGTCCTTAGTCTTACCTCGAAACTCGGTTCTGGTTCAGTGTATTGATGATCTTCTGATCGCATCGAATATGAGGGAAGCTAGCAGAGATGAAACCATTGCGCTGTTAAATCACCTGGCTGAAAATGGACATAATGTGTCCCCGGGCTAGCTCCAATATTGCATGCACAAAGTACAGTACTTGTGAAATCTAATTGAGAAAGGCAAGAGAAAGGTGTCACCACAACACCTATTGGCGATCATGCAGATGAATCCACCACGCACTTAGAAAGAGGTCAGGATGTTCTTGGGAATGGTAGGCTACTGTCAACAGTGGATCCCCAACTTCTCTCTGATGGCTAAGGCTTTGCAGACGTTGGCACACAAAGATGTGTCAGATCTGGTGCCATGGAATAACTTTTGCTTGCTTGCCTTCCTGGAGCTGAGAGAGAGTCTGTGTCGTGCTCCAGCTTTATGAATGCCTGATTACAACAAAGCGTTTTCGCTATTCTGTCATGAACGAGAAGGTTGTGCGCTCTCTGTACTCACACAGTTACATGGAAGTGCCCTTAGACCAGTGGCCAATTTCTCTGCTAAATTAGATCCTGTAGCGTCTGCATTGCCAGGATGCCTTAAATCCGTTGCTGCAACCGGTGTCAGTACTGAACGACGTGAGAGCATCATGATGGGTCATCCATTGACAGTGTATGTTCCACACTCAGTGGAAATTCTTTTGACCAGACGAAAACACAGCATTTGACCAATAACCGATTGACAAGATATGACCAAGTGATTTTGGCTGCTTATAATGTCACTCTGAAGCGCTGTTAAGTGTTAAACCCTGCTACCTTGTTACCTGTTCCAAATTCTGAGGGAGAAGAAAGTAAAGACCATGACTGTCTCGATGTCGAACTGTGCACCAAACCACATCCTGACATTGTCGATGAGCCACTGTCTGACCCTGATTATGTTCTGTTTGTTGATGGCTCATGTCTAAGAGACAATGAAGGAAATCTGAGAACAGCTTTTGCTATCTGTCCTGTTTTGGGAGTGGTGGAAGCCGCTTGGTTAAAAGGAATATAGTCCTCACAGGTGGCAGAACTTATTGCCTTGACCCGCGCATGCTATGTTTCTGAGAATCTCCGAGTGACGATCTATACCGACAACCAGTATGGGTTCGGTGTAGTTCATGACTTCAGACAGCTATAGCCTCAACGGGGATTCATGACTTTGTCTGGGTCATTGCTCAGAAATGGGGAAATTGTGAGACAATTGTTGGAGGCACTACAGCTGCCAAAGGAAATTTCAGTCATGAGGTGTTCTGCACACAGTAAGGGAACTGAGTATGTTATTGTAGGAAATCGATATACAGATGAAGTTGCACGTTACTGTGCTTTGAATGCATGTACTTTCAATGGAGAATACAGAAACGAGGACCCAGAGGTTACCAATTTCAGTATGATGATGGCTGCTGCCGCTACTTGGGATGAGGTGAGGCGTCTGCAGGAGGACGTTTCTGAAGAAGAACAGTCAAGTTGGATCAAAGCAGGTTGTGTGAAGAGAGAGGATGATATTTAGGTGTCAACTGACAGAGCGTTTCTGCCTAACTGCTTGTTGTACCCAATGGCAAGGCAGATTAATGACTCTGCGGATGTAGGAAGAGATGTGATGGCAAGGCTGTTCAGGCAGACATGGTTCAACCCAAGGTTTCGGGTGGTTGCAGAAGCATTGTGCCACCGATGTGTAACGTGTCAGCAAATGAATGCAGGGAAAAGGACTGTTGTTACACTGAGTCACATAGGGAAGTCAGGAGGGCCTTTCAATAGGATGCAGTTGGATATTGTCTAGCTGTCCATGTGCAATGGCTTGAGGTACATTCCGGATGTGGTGTGCATATTCTCCCATTGGGTTGAAGCCTATCCAACTAGGCGGTGTGAAAGGCTCACAGTAGCTAAGCTGTTGTTGAGGGAGCTCATTCCGAGGTTCAGATTTCCAACTACTTTGGAATCAGACTTAGGAATTCATTTTAATAATGAGGTCCTGAAATTACTATGTGCCGCTTTGCGAGTGGAAATGAGACTACATTGCAGTTACAGGCTTGAGGCCTCAGGAATTGCTGAGCAGGTTAAGGGCACCCTGAGTGTCGAGATTGGCAAAGGTGTGTGCTTCGATGTGTCTGAATTGGCCCGATGCATTGCCTCTTGTACTGATGAGTCTACGGAGTATTCCTGATAGAATAACTGCTTTATGAGGAGAGCAATGAGATTGGCTGCTGTGCCTGCCAACATGCTTGTGAATATCGCGGATGATTTGGTTCTCGATCACTGTAAAGGATTGGCTGATGTGGTTCGTTCTGTGTCGCATCTGGTTAAAGCTGCGACTGCACCAACGTCTCGATATCTCTGTCACGACCTGAACCATGGAGATTGGGTGCTAATAAAAAGGCATGTGAGAAAGAATTGCAGCGAGCCCTGTTGAGGTGGACCCTACCAAGTGATATTGGTGACTGCGACTGCTGTGAAATGTGGCAGAGTACCGGCCTGGGTTCATGCCTCGCACACCGAAGAGATCTGAGCCCCTCTGAAGAAACAGGTCCTCTCCCAGAAGCATTGACAGAAGTGACCGGAGAGTCACACGAGAGAGCAAGCCAAGCTGTAGAGGGACCGGTGGGGGCTGAACAAGTCCTACAGCAACCCAAGGGGGGTCTAGTTGGGCAAGGCACCAACATTGGTTCTGAAGGAGAGAGAATAGTGGTGTCTGAGCAAGAGTCCGACCCCGGCAAAGGAGCTAGTGGAGTGAGGAGACAAGTGCAGTCGGGACCGAGCACAATCCTGAGGAGATCTGGCCAGAAAGAGAGCAGAGAAGAAACCTAAGACTCACATCTGAAAGAGAGCTCGCACCAACAGTTGAAACGTCTAAATCTGAGAAAAGCGAGGCTGAAGGTGAGAGAAGGACCAAAAGGGTTAGGGTGCCTTGTTGGACCTATCTGCCTGCCAATGCCGACGAGGGTAGGCCCCAGGATCTCAGTGCTGATAATCGAAGTCCTGCTAAAGATTCCGGGGAACTGATTTGCATGCTCTTCTTTCATTGGTAGTTTCCTCCCCACCAAGATTGAGTGGCCTCCTAGCTTTGATATTGAATGATGCTGTTTTCCCTCCTTAGGGTAGAGAACCCTCATCGGAAGAAGAGGCATAATTGAGAGCTGATCTATTACAAGTGATTGTAGAGTAACTGGGCTCAGAACTTATCAGGGATGTTGAATGAATTTTTATGAACTTTATCAGAGTGTTTAAGAAGAAGATCATTTAGGCCCGAGTGGACGAAGAATACATTTAGAAGAAGATGGAGTAGGGTTAAGGAAGTCTTATGAACTTGTGTAAATAATTGCGAGTAAATAAAAAGAAAAGAAAAAAAAAACAGAAGAAAATTACTGGAAGTTTTGCTTAAGAGACTTTTGCATTTTCTGCTTTGTATGAGTGGAGTCTAATGGAGAAAAGAGACTCTTGATGGAGCAAGGACTCACAATGAGACTTGCTCAAAAGCAATCTTCTCACAGTATTAATTAATTTGTACTAAAACTTGTAATGTCTTTATTAATAATGTGCAAACACAACATTTTTATCTAGAAGATGCTTGCCTATGTGTTTTCCACTAATAAGTAATCCTCGTCTAATCCAAAATGGCCGCTAAAGCGCGGGAACTCAACTGCGCATGTGTCAACCATGTCACGTGGTATGACGTCTTTCTTTGCTTGGAGGGAATCCTTTGCTTCTGCGCAGTGTATGCTAAAATGGCCGCTTAATGTTCTCACATGCTAAAGCTTTCGCATTGCTGCAATTAATAATGTGGTATTCTAACGCTACTAATGCGGGATAGACATTTATAATTAAATGGGAGTAGAGTAGAAGTAGGGGGTATACAGTGAAAACATTTATTTTTGATTTTAATATGTTTCTTCTTTGATTTTCTATTAGTTCGTAAAGTGGGCCTGGGTTGACTAAACGGCAGCTCAAGAAACCACGTGAGTTGCGCATGCGCCCTGAAAACTAACAAAGGAAAGCGATGAAGTCAACTTGGAAGATGTCCAAGGACATGACCCGCTGATCCCCTTCACAGTTCATCCGAGATGTCCTACAAATTGATACATTTTGTATACACTTTGTATTAAAAATTGTCGTGAAATGGGTGGGAAATAAAGCAAATGTATTAATTGAGAGGGGCGGTATTTTAAAACAATGGGCTTAAGAAAATTGAACTAAAATGACATGGTGTGAGGATCAACCCCCGGTCCCTGTCCAATCAGAAATAGTGGGCCCATAATATTGAAACATTAATGGGAGGTACCTGGGCGTAGAAGGGTATAATAGATATAGAATTAGCTAATTAGTTAGCATTAGCATTGGCTTAGGAGCGCAGAGAGAGCTGGAGGCACTTAGGCTCAGATGCTGCCATAGACGAGAGCTGATCGATTACAGACTGAACTGCTGTCCAAAGAAGTCCTGAGGTGGGGGCGGCGGACTCTATTAGAAGAAGACACGGAAGAATCGAGGAGGAACGAAGTGTCAGAGAGGGGAACGACGCAGGCGTCGTTGGTAGAGAGGTCACCTATCCTGTCCTGAACCTGGTCCGGAGGTCTTGGTCTTCATCCTTCTTGGGACCCATCTTTCCAACTCCTTGGCCAAGGGGTTTGGTTTTCACACCTTTAGGTAACTATAAATGCGTAATCTTTAGTTTGTACTGCTGTCTCTATCTTCTCCTTTCTGAGGGACCGTCATTTGTGATTAATAGGAGACTATAGTATGCTTCCTCCTTGATATGCGATTAAGTATTATGTGGATTGTAATTTGCTCTGCTAAAGAATTTAGATAAACATTTTAAAACTTCCTGAGTCAGTGGTTATTTAAGGTGGTTAATGAAATTATGAATTGTATGATCTCATTTCAACCCCAATTATCAAAGGTCCATTGGTAAGTCATTACTCTTCAATCAGAAAAAGTAATTGGTAGCAGGGATTTTGATAAAGAGTACAACTGATTCCCACCAGCGGTGATTATTAGTTAGCGTGAATGAATGGGCCCAGGTGAGTATTTTGTGTATGAATGCTTGTTGCTAGTAACCCGCTGGATCAGTTTTCTGGCTATCAGAGGATGGTTATACTTTGTTAATTGGGTAATGAGAATTTTATTTTTATGAACTAACATCCGTTTTAAAAGTTTTGTTTTATGTTGTCTAGAAATCCCCGGGGAATTTGAATAGCGGATGGTAAGTGGAAGCCATACTGCAGTGAGGTTATCTGTCAGGCAGAAATAGTACTGAAAAGTTAAGCAGGGCTATCAGTACTTGTTAGGGACTCTGTGTGTGTGAGTGACAGCAAAGGAATACGCTGGTGAAAATTTGATGTTATATCACCTAGAAAGGGTAACATTGAAGGAGTAGCAGGTATTTCTGAAGCTTACGTGAAGAGTAAACGGAAGGGTTTTACTCGTAGTGTATGTCTAGTAAACGGAAGGGTTTTACTAAGTGTGAGAAAATCTATCCTTTTTCAATTTAGGGAAACTGACAAGATAGCGAATGTTTTTATGTTGTTATTAAATTTAATAAGAAGCGTTGAGAAAATAAAGTTTTGCGTACGATTTTTGTAAAGGGAGGGTCAGCTGTCGGAGTAGAGCTGACGTCACAAACGTTGCGCTGGGATTGGTTGAAACAGCAGGTGTGGAGCGAGTCTTGTAAAGGAGGGGTCAGTAGTCAGGAGTAATACTGACATCACAGGTGCAGCGCTGGGATTGGTCGACACAGCGAGGAACAGAGAAGCGCAGTTTGTAAAGGAGGGGTCGTCAGAGAGAGTGAATAGACGTCACAGAGAAGCCGCGCTAGGATTGGCCCCGAGACAAATGTTAGCTGGAATTTGATTGGTTGTCAGCATAGAAGTCGAAAGCTTAGTGGACAGTGTAGATTACATGTGGAAACGCGATCCGACTTTAATAGGAACACGTCCAGACAGGAGATTCCTAGGTTTTGCAGAATATAATTCAATAAACAGATATTTACCCAAAATGTACGGAGAAAAGAGAAAATTGGCATTCCTACAAAAGATTAAGAATTATTTTAAGAAGGATAAACCAATCAAAACTAGAGAAGGAATTCTCATTCCACCAGCAAAAACGCCCGCCTCATTCATGATGATGGAGAGGGGTTATCATACTTGTGTATGGTTAGAAAATTGGATAGAATATACAAAAGTTGACGGAGTATTAGCTTTCCCAGAGAATGGTACTTTCAATGGGAGAATTCTTCAAAATTAAAAAATGAGAATGAATGAATTAGAACCCAGACCAAGATTAACGCAATACGAAGCCCTAGAAGAATGGGAAACAGAGGCATTTGAACGTGATAGACCCAGGAGCAATAGGGGTTATAGGGGATTTTTCCCTAGACACCAAAATGCGACAAGAGAAAGTCAGATGAAACAGTGGAGACGAGCGATGCTTACCGAGGGTTTGTATCCAGTATTCATGACAGATGAGCTGTTAGGGAGCAAATGCAAAGAAAAAACTAAAGCACATGACAGGGTTTGGAGAATCTGAAGATGAATTCATGGAAGAAATATTAAAGAACCCTCCACCATACCAGGAAGGGCTGGGTGGATGTTCCCCAAGTGCACCAATTTTGAGAACACCATTGGTACCTCAAGTACTGCATAATCCACCAGTTAATAGGGTACTTCAGGATAAGGAAAGAGAGGCTTTAGACAGAAACAGAGCAGAATTGATACAGAAAATAACACAGTTGAATGTACATCCTGATTCCCTGACCATACCTGTAACCATTGGTCCCGTGGTCCCTTTATATGGCGACAAAGTAAATTGCCCGAAGCTTTTAGTTATGCCTACACCTGTGAATATTCCTAAACATGAAGCTGTAATAATTGATGATCATATCAGCGATTGTGAATCTATGATTTCACTAATGGATTTGCCTATTCGAGAATCCGCAAATAGCACCCCCAGAAGGGTCACACCTAGTGGCTCAAAGGATGTAAATATAATAACTTCTTCAGGAACTAAAAGTGCAACAGTAGTAACTCCAGAAGACTTAGAAAGATGGGCACAAGGAATAGACAGACAGAGTTCACCCCCAAAGATTTTGGACATTTATAAATTAAAAGTCGAGTTAGAAGAAATGATAGCAGGCAATGTAGGAGTAAATCGTTTAAATACCTACAGTGAAGAAGAACTATTGTTCGTATGTAGGAGCATAACCAGAAATGTAAAAATATTCCATGAAAAGTTAACAGATTTGGCCTCAGAGATGGGAATTGAAATAAGAAAGTCAAAGGTACTACAGAAACCATATAGAGCAGAATTTACTGACAAAGACTTAGAAAATATGAATACATCTGGTAGAAAATTACAAGTTAAAGAATTAATGTCAGTATTACAGAAATGGGGAGAATTGGATAAATGGAAAACTAGATGGACAAAGAAAAAGGAAGAAGCACGTTCCAATAGAATGACATCCAAGTATTTATTGAAGGAAACAGGAAAGGTAGAACAGATGTACCCGATGCGGGAAGTTCCAGGAGGAGGTTATGTTCATGTCCCATGGAGCAGGCAAGACATTTTGTCATTTACAAATGATTTTCCAAAATTGAGAGAAAAACCAATTGAATGGTACAAGCAGGTTGAGAGGTTTGTGAAAGTTTCAAAGGTTGAGTTGAAGGATCTGGATGGTTTATTTGACATAGTGGTACCTGCTGATTTATGGACAGACTGTAAAATTACAATCGACTGGCCTAGTGAAGAATATCCTAGGGATCCAAAGACAGGTGCTCCATCAAATGATGTGATGAAAAAGTATCACCAGGTAATAACTTATTTGAAAGGGAAAATACCACCAAAAGAAACAGATTGGGTGAAAATAGACAGAACTACCCAAGAAGCAAATGAATCGGTACATGCCTACTATGAACATCTATTACAGGTGTTCAAACAGTACAGCGGTTTTGAAGATATTGGAGACAAAAATATGAGTCAGTTTATCTATCGATTTGTTTATGGTCTAAAACCAGAGATTTGTCAAATGATTAAGCAACACGTGTTATGCTGGCAGGGAAAGCCTATTGATGAAATTTTGAAATATGCTAAATATTGTGGAGATGACATTGAGGATAGGCACAAGAAACTACAAGAAAAAGTGATGTGGGCTCAAGTGAAAATGGCTGAGCGACAGGGAATAAATTTGGATAATCCAACAGAAAGTCAGGGAAAAGAATCTGGAACGAATGGTGACACAGGAAATGGTGGAAAGGTAAGAGGACGAATGAGTAGAGAAGAGGCTAAAAAGAAATTTCCTTGTCATGGATGCGGAAAGTTGGGACATTGGAAGAACGAATGTAAAAAGATTCAAAATAATAATGGCCCAAACCATAATTTAAATCCACAGACGCAGAATGACTCACAGCAGGGTGTAAATCCTCAGAGTCAGTTGCCACCTGCCCCTATACAGGGTAATGTAAGCAGAGCAAAGCACGGTACAGACGTCGGATATCAAGGAGGAAGTGGTAAGAATTAATATGCAACTTCACAGTTTCTTTTATAGGATGATTTTAATCCATATGATTATCAATGACGGTGCCTAAGAGAGGGGGAGAAGGAGTGCGTACTTGGTGCATCCTTGCTGGTAGATCAGTCAGGTCCATATGTTGAAGGGAAAGTAAAAGGTAATGATATCACTTTTCTTTTGGACACTGGTGCTACCCGTTCTACTGTGAGAACAGCAGACATCCCAGACCTCCCTCTCTCTGGAGAAGCTATCCAAGTTGTAGGGGAAGCAAATCAAAAGATTAGAACACCCCTTACTGAGCCCATGGAAGTAAGAATAGGAAACCTCCGAGAAATGCTCCAATTTGTGGTGTGTGATTCCAGTCCAGTAAATTTACTGGGCAGAGACTTACTGTGCAAAATGAATTGCACTATTTTTTGCACACCGGATGGTGTTGCAATACAGACCCCGGATGAAGATCATGTTTACAAATTCATGATAGCCAAGCAAGGTATGGAAGTAGATGAGATGTTCTCCTTGATAACCAAAGATGAATTACCAGAAGAGTTAAGAACTACAGTGAGCTCGAAGGTATGGGATTTTACTGGGAAAGAAGTAGGTCTCATGGCAAATATAGACCCAGTGAAGATCACTGTAAAAGAAGGCGCAATTTTCCCAAATACCAGACAGTACAAAATGAGTGCAGAAGTAAAAGCAGGAGTTACTGAGGAAATTGGCAGAATGGTGAAACAAGGCATATTAAAAGAAGTTATGAGTAGCCCTTGTAATTCGCCAATTATGGGTTTGAAAAAGCCTAGTGGAAAATATAGGATCGTTCAGGATTTACGGAAAATTAATAAAATTGTGGTACCTTGTTGTCCTATAGTACCAAATCCTGCAGTGATCCTATACCAGATACCATGGAATGCAGAATGGTTTACTGTAATTGATCTGTGCCAAGCATTTTTCTCAATTCCATTGCATCCAGATAGTCAATATCTGTTTTTGTTTAAATTCGAAAACCATGTTTATGTGTGGAATCGTGTTCCTCAGGGGTACACAGAAAGTCCCTCCATTTTTAATCAAATACTGAAAAGGTGCTTAGAAAAATTAGTAATGCCCAGGAACTCAGTCTTGGTGCAATATATAGACGACTTGTTAGTCGCATCAAGAACTCATGATGATTGTGTCGCCGATTCAATTGCATTACTCAATCATTTGGCTGAGGAAGGACACAAAGTGTCACCTGAGAAGTTACAATTTTGTACAACAGCAGTTAAATATTTGGGGCACCAAATTGAAAGAGGAAAGAGAAGAATAACGTCTGAGAGAATAAAAATAATTAAGCAAATGAAAATGCCAGTAACACAAAGAGAGGTGAGAATGTTTCTTGGAATAGTAGGATCCTGTCGACAATGGATTATAGGGTTTTCACTACTAGCAAAGCCTTTAATTCAGTTAACCAAAAAGAAAGCAAAAGATCCAGTTGAATGGGATGATGCAAGTGCCAGTGCATTTGTAAAATTAAGAAATGCTTTGTGTGAGGCACCTGCCTTGGGCATGCCTGACTATACAAAAGAATTCACACTGTTTTGCTATGAAAGAGAAAGTTGTGCACTTTCAATCCTAACCCAAAGACATGGACTAGACAGGCGTCCTATAGCATATTTTTCTGCTACATTGGACCCAGTGGCTGCAGCATTGCCAGGCTGCTTAAAAGCAGTAGCTGCTACCTGTATGAGCATTGAACAAAGTGAGTCAATAGTAATGGGACATCCTGTTAAAGTGTTCGTCCCACATGCAGTCGTGATCCTGTTGACAAGAACTAGAACTCAGCATCTCACACCTAGTTGGATGACGAGATATGAGCAAATAATTCTAGGAGCTGAAAATGTGACCATAGCTAGGTGCACAGTTGTAAATCCTGCTACATTATTGCCAGATCCATATTGTGAAGAAGTTAAGGACGACACAGAATATGACTGTTTGCAAGTCACAGAGTTGTGTACCAAACCGCGTCCTGACATACAGGAAATGCCCCTGAAGAACCCAGATAGGGAGCTGTTTGTGGACGGCTCATGCCAAAGGCATGAGGATGGCAAATTGAGTGCAGCCTATGCTGTATGTGAACTTTCTGGAATAGTCGAAGCATCCTATTTACCAGGAGTCAAATCTGCACAAGTAGCTGAATTAATTGCTTTGATCAAAGCCTCCAAAATTGGGAAAAATCTAAAAGTAACCATATTTACGGACAGTCAATATGGGTACGGTGGATGCAGAGGGATTTCATGACTTCTTCAGGATCCCCAATCAAAAATGGGCAGTTTGTAAAGGAATTATTGGAGGCAATACAATCACCAAAAGAATTGGCAGTGGTGAAATGTGCCGCACACCAGTCAGGAGATGACTGGGTGGTAGCCGGTAACAGATACGCAGACCTAATTGATCAACACTGTGCCAGAAACAGATTGGCAGTAAACAGAAAAATTGAAAGAATGGGAATCAGCTGCCAACTTATGCTATGTTCAACACCTGAAACATGGAATGATGTGAGACGATTGCAAGATGATGCTGAGGAGAGTGAAAAGGATGTTTGGATGAAAATAGGGTGTACCCGAAAAACAGATGATGATGTATGGGTATATTCAGATGCCTGATTGCCTGATTTCACAAATGGCCAGAATGTATCATGGAGACACACATGTAGGGAGAAATGCCATGATTAGACTTTTCAGACAAAGTTGGTACAATCCAAAATTTAGGGCTGCAGCAGAGAGTCTTTGCCAGAGGTGCTTAACTTGCCAAATGAATAATCCAGGAAGGAGAACAGTAATTGGTTTGGGAAAAATTGGAAAGGCAGAGGGTCCATTTGTGAGATTGCAGTTAGATTTCATTCAGTTACCACCATGTAAATGACTGAAATATGTACTTGTCATAGTGTGTCTGTTTTCAAGGTGGGTGGAGGCTTACCCTACCAGGAGGAATGACAGCATAACAGTTGCAAAACTGTTGTTACGAGAACTCATTCCACGGTTCGGTTTCCCAGTAACTTTGGAATCAGATAGAGGGAGTCACTTCAATAACGATGTAATTCGAATAATCTGTGAAGCATTTAAAATTGAACAAAAATTGCACTGTGCGTACCGCCCAGAGGCTTCTGGAGTGGTTGAACAAATGAATGGCACAATAAAATCAAGATTGTCAAAGATGTGTGCATCCACATCGTTAGATTGGCCAGATGCGTTGCCTCTTGTCTTAATGGGACTCAGAAGCATTCCTGATAGAAATACAGGATTGAGTCCGCATGAAATCATCATGGAAAGAGCGATGAGACAAGCTCATGTACCTGGAAATAAACTGCTGAACATAACTGATGATATGGTTCTAGATTATTGCAAAGCATTGGCTGACCTCGTGCGTTCTGTCTCTCACCAGGTTGGAGAAGACACAGTTTCCAGGCAGCCTGAACAAGAGCATGATCTGAACCCTGGAGACTGGGTGGTAGTGAAGCATCACACCAGAGAAACGTCTTTATCACCCAGGTGGGGCGAACCTTGTCAGGTTATATTGGTTACAAACACAGCAGTGAAATGTGCAGGCTTGCCTAATTGGATTCATGTAAGCCACACCAAAAGGGTGCCAGCTCCTGAAGAAAGAGATCCTCAGACAGCATCAATAGCTGAGGAAGCTGAAGGTTGGACAGCTGAAGAATCCCAAGTGATAGATTCGGGAGTAGCTGAAGAAGAACAACCGAGCACAAGTCAGGACTGGATACCAGTGGTCGATATACCTGAAGTCTTCATCAAAACAAGAAGTAGAGCTAGATTAGAGGAAATTAGTGAGGACCAGATAGGTGAAGAAGAACAAGCTCAGGATAGGGAGGTTGAAATTATAAGAGAACCTGAGCAGGCCCAGATAGGGAAAGGAAATTGGGCTCAAATCGACAACGAAACAACAAAATTTGAGCAGGGACAGACAGGTTCAGAAGAACGCGGTCAGGCTGCAGAAGTACATAGTGCAATAAGCCCTGATCAGAACCAGTTAGGGCAAGAAAAACACGTTCAGGGAGAAGAAAACCAAGAAAACATCGAACAAGAAAGCATCAAGCATGAAAACGTCAATCCTGAACAGGGCCAGTAAGCAGAGACTGACATTCAGGCAACTGAAGAAACATCAATAAGACCTGAACAAGAGTAGATAGAGTGGGAAACTGAAATCAAGGACAAACAATTTGTGCCACAACTTGATAATAAAGGAATTATTGGAAAAGACACGGAAAGTGAAAATACAGTGAAAAACCAAGAAAGCCAGAAAGGGTGATCATTGTCCTAGTGTCATTAAAAGACTGAAATACCATATAGTAACACGAAGTGAAGACCCAGAATAAGTAAATGAAGTAACAAGCTTATCTGGACAAACAAGTGGGACTGAAAAACGAAAAAGCAAAAGATTGAAACTCGTGAACAATAAGTTTAAAGGTCCTGATTGGACTTATATAATCCTCGAAGACTGCGAAAGTTCAGAGACAAGTGAAAGTGGTGACGAAGGAACAAGTGCAGAACTGACTTATGAAAAAGAAGTGAAACCACCTTGATAAACGTTAAAGTCTTGAAAGAAAAAGAAAAGACGAAAAATCTTCCTTGTCAAAAATGGCTGACGACAGGGTTTCTGGGAGACCGAAATGGAAATGTTGTAAAAGATGCTGTGCTATATGCATATGTAGTCTGGTAGTGGTGCTTATAGTGTGGTTAGTTGTGATTGTAGCAATTCCTTACCTTATGATAATGGATAAAAAGAATAACAACGATACCAAGGGAAGGATAGATAACTTGAAAAGTGATAGAGTAGAAATAGAAGCGGAGGATGAACCAGATTTTCATCACGTTGTAACAGATAATGATACTAGTTTAAATGTTTTTACTAAATTATTGTTCCAGTATGTAGATACAATGGAAGTTAGTGACTGTTATGTCTGTATGAAGTTACCTGAATCAGTAGCAGAAGGTTTAACATATCATCATTTGCCTTTAACTTATGGTATATCATGTAGTGTACTAACTAGTTTATTTTATAGAACAGGGAAACTTCAGTATTATTATTCAAATATAGATGTGATATTTTCAGAGGTTCCTATTCGAAAGAATTTGAACCCAGTGCTTAGTAGTCAAGATGCACAATTTATGGGAGAATTTTTCTTTTTTAATTTTAAATTCTTTATTGAATTTTAGACGAAACAAACCAGAAAAGACCATACATATGAGACTGACCATGGCCACCCCCCGGGAAAATTCTCCTCCCCCACCCTGGACCACCCCCCCCACCCCACCCCGGCTGGTCGATGCGGCAGAGAGCCAAGAAAAAAAAAAAAAAGAAGAGAAACGAGAGAAAGAGAAAAAAACATATCCCTTTAAATGAGAAACAGAAAAGAACAGAAGAGAAAAAAAGAAAAAAGAAAAAAGGAAGAAGCACTCCCAGGCAGAGCACATATTCAAATACATATATATACATATACATATATAGGCCCCGACATCCTCTTGCTACAATCCTAGATATGTCAAAATATTGATAAATCCTAATAACCCATAAGTATATTCATCACCTATCGCCATCATCATCATCTTCACTGCTCATATTGTCCAACCCATCTTAGGAGAGGGGCCCAAATTTCCCTCCCCTTAGCACTGGCTCTTGGCCCCTTTCTAGCATATACTGCAGTTTTCAGCCTAAAAACTGCCAAGAATCTACCCAGCCATTGTTGACTTGTGGGTGGCACCGGATCGAGCCAGTGAGTAGCTAGGCAGAGCCTAAAAACAGTCATTGCAATAAAAAGAAAAGTCCGAACCCGACCAGCTAGTTGAGAACAAGTCAACCCTAGTACAATCAACTGCGATGTCATCTCAATTCGCTGTCCTATCTGAGATTCTAGCATTGCACCCACTTCCCTCTTAATCTCAGCCAGATCGGGGCAGGTAGCAAACATATGCACCATGTCAGCCGCTACAAGCTTGCACCGAGGACAGGTAGAGCCCACATCCCCGCCCCATTTTGAGATCTTCTCTGGCGTTATATATAAATTAAACCAGGTCTTAAAATATTGCAGTTGAAGATTAGCAGCAATAAAAGAAGTTTGGGCCATAAAAAGAGCCTCTTCTGGTTCCCCTGAACTAACAGAGAATCTCTCCTGCCAACGATCACTATGCTTAGATAGATCGTCCTTCATATTCTCGTTGAGCCTCTTATAGATAACCCCAAGGGTACCTGATCCCTTAAGAAGCAGTTCCACTAGACCTATTCGAGCAAAGCCGCTACTGCCCCCTACTTTCCTCCCTAAAAATCTCTCACTTGGAGATATTTAAAAAATTGTCGGTTGTCCATTACAAAAGAATCCTTAATTGTATCAAAAGTCCTCATCCCTGTCTCATCCATAATATCTCCAACCATCATAATACCCTTATCCTGCCAAGTTTTCATATACCCATCATTGAAAATAGTTGGAAACGACTTATTACCATAAAGTGGAGTATAGGCATGAATGAGGCCCATACCTAATCTTTTTCTGACTGCGGTCCAGATTTTAAAAGCACACATCAACGTCTTAAATTTAACCCGTTTGTAATATTTAAAATCAGTATGCTGTCCCAGGCAGCCCCTAGCCTCTGACCCCAATAATAAATCATAAATTGATTGATCTGGCGTGCCCTCCGGACCTTGATCGGCTCCAACCCTTATAAGACTTCCCATTTTGAGAAGTATAGCAGCCCAATGATATAACAAAAGATTGGGAACTGCCCAACCGCCTCTATCCTTCGGGAGCGTCATAAATTTTAATGCTCTCCGGGGACGACAGTTAGCCCAGAGAAATTTTGTGAACAGATAATTCATAGATATGAACCAGGAATTATTAATAGCCAGCGGAATCGCCCTAAAAATATATAAAATTTTCGGCAGAAAAACCATCTTGATGATATTACATCTACCGACCAGCGTCAATTTAAGCTTATCTATTCGATTAAATTCTGCCTTAAACTTCGGGACCAATGGATCCAGATTCATTTCTGCAATTTTGGACACATCAACCCCGATTTCAATCCCAAGATACGTTGCTTTCTGCACAACCCGAGAGTCATTAATCTGAAGGCCCTTGCTAACAATGACAAGGGTTTTATTAGAATTTAGTCGATATCCTGAGATGTGCCCAAAAGCCTGTGCCTCTTTTTCAATTTCGGCTAACGCACTAAGTGGATTGGGTGTCAAGATAGCGAGATCATCGGCATATGCCAGAATCTTCGTGCTCCCTCCTTTACTGTGTATAGCTAAGATGTTATTATTGTTTGCCAATTTTCGAATCAGAGGATCTATATATAAAGCGAACAATAGGGGGAGCATGGGCACCCCTGACGTGTCCCCCGGCTGATTGACACTGGCCCTGACAAATCGCCCATGAGAGCGATCCTGGCCACCGGATTCTTATACATTACGGCAACAGCCTTGATGAAGCCCATGCCCAACCCTCTACTCTCTAGTGTAGCCCATAAAAAGGCCAGGAGACCCTATCAAAGGCTTTCTCCGCATCTAGCAGAATCAGCCCGATAGGGTCTCCTGTAATCCCTGCCTCATCAAAAAGAGCTATTACTCTCTGGACATGATCGATTGTACTCCTACCAGGGACGAATCCATGTTGGATAGATGAAACTAGATTCTTGATCACCCCTGCTAATCAATTGGCCAAAATCTTGGAATACACTTTTATGTCAGAGTTAATTAATGTTATTGGTCGGTAAGACCCAAGCTCTTTGACGGATTTCCTTTTTTAGGAAAAACCACTATATTGGCCGATCCCCATGACTCTGGTGCTCTTTGGCCAGCCTGGGCTCCAAGAAAAACCTCAACCATTAAATCCAAGAGACAGGGAGCCAATTTCTTGTAAAATTCACCCGGGATGAGATCGGTACCAGCCGCCTTCCCATTAGCCAGAGAGCTAATAACACTCACAATTTCCTCAGCTGTAATAGGTACCTCTAATGCTTCCCTTTCCTCGTTAGTTAATTTCTCCCCTGTGATGTTAGCCAGATAATCGTGAATTTCCTGGTTACTCCCAATAGATTCTTCCGTGTACAACTGTTGATAAAACCGCTGGAAGGCCCTACGAATATCAGAAGCCTCTAAGACCATCCCGAATTGAGG
Organism: Calotriton arnoldi; assembly: GCA_963921515.1. NCBI lineage: Eukaryota > Metazoa > Chordata > Amphibia > Caudata > Salamandridae > Calotriton > Calotriton arnoldi. Next base: position 2,009,691 of record CAWUFW010001996.1, on the reverse strand, counting down.
ATCATCAATTGCAAGAATTGCCCCCTGTGTCACCCGTTGTCTAATACGGACTGCCAGCAAGTGTCCTACTCTCTCACTACACTCATACATTTTAGAACGCCAGGCAGTATACTTCCCCGCTGCCTTCTGAGTAGATATTTCCAATATCTTAGATTTAGCAAGAGCTACACATACTTGCGCCTGTCCCACATCACCCCCATTTAACACAGTTCCCACTAATTGTGTCTCTGTCTCTCCTAATTTAGTGTAAAGTTCCTGCATATGCAGTTTGCTAGCCTTCTGGGACTGCCATCCAAACCTGTTAGTCTCACCTCTTATCCCTGCTTTCAGGGCATCCCACACAATATCAACCCGGGCACTACCCCTATTTTCCAAAATAAATCTGGGAATCCACGCTCTCATATGCTCAATGTATCCCTGATCGTAGAGCAGTGCCCTATCAAATGTCCAACGTGGGACCTCGCTCCTTGAGGCTTGAAATGAAAACTCTAAAATTAGCGGGTTATGGTCTGACATAACCCGTGGGAGTCTAAAAATCTGGCACTTAGTCGAGAGACTCTGAGAAACAAAGAAATAATCGAGCCTAGCATGTGTCTGATGTGGGGCTGAAAAAAGGTAAAACCCGGATCCTGAGGTTCTAGTGAAGCCCAAACATCCATTAGTCCATGAGTCTTACATACATTATATAAAGAATTAAAGACTTTGGGCTTACGACCCCTATATAGCCTAGGTCCCAATTTAATAGCATTGCCGCTCAGGTTTAAATTAAAATCACCACATAGAACTATTGGCAGTGGCCATGCGACCAGTTCCTGATCCAACCAATTAAACACAGCAGGGTCATCAAACACAGAGCCATAAATTGAGCACAGCGTAAACAAGAGATTGTCTGCTTTGCACACCGTAATTGCCCATCTACCCAGATGATCTGCTTTAGAACGTGGAAAGCACAGGCTTTTTCCCCTGCGAGCCATAATAGCTACCCCTTAGTTCGAGTATCTTGAGTTGTAGAGGACACCAGCTGGTAGCCATCTAATTCCACAGCCTTTTGTCTCCCGGCTTCGATATGTGTCTCTTGGAGACATATTATATCTGCATTCAAATACTGGATATCAATATTAACTCTGCGCTTTTTAGGTAAAGAATTCAGCCCACAGATATTGATCGAAGCAATTCTAACTTTACCTCTTACCATTTTTAATAATTGAATTCCCTATAGTTCATTCTCTTTCTGCCAATACTCAAACCCTTGCAACTATTTCTACCCAATTGACCAGCCGGCCCCCAAGAACCCCCCAGAAACTCTCCCCTCCCACCCCACAATAAGGCAAGAAAGGTCCGAAGACCCTTGTGATGCCTTCTGCATGGATCTGCTTCCCACCACCACCCCTCCCGCTCCCCCATGAAACCACCATTTATTTATTATTATTTTTTTTATTTTTTTCCCTACAAGACCAAAAAAAACATCTAGAAGATATTAACTAACATTACTGTCCAGGTACATCGTCCAGAAAACCCCAAAACATCCTACTGGGTGGCCGCTGAAATCTCTCGTAAAAAATCTTGAGCTTGAACCTCAGAAGAAAAAACCCTGATGTTTCCTCGATAGATAACTTTGAGGCGAGCAGGGCTCAGCAAATAAACCTCACAGCCAACCTTCTGAAAGGGAGTGATAAGCTGGCGCAGCTTCCACCTCCTCTCAACCGTCGTGTGACAGAAGTCCGGCCTAACAAAAAACGAATGCCCCTCAGCAGATCGCCTAGCTTCCGGGCGAGCCTTCTCAAAAATCGCCTGCCGTAACAAAAAATTGCCGAAAAAAATTAAAATGGCTCTGGGTTTATCATTCGTGTCGCTCAATCCCTTTTTTTGTCTGAGCATGAGAGGAAAGCGATGAACACGTTGTACTTCAGTATCCCAATCCCAATGTGCCAGCTCGGGAAAACCTCCTTTCAATAATCGAAGTACAAAGCCTCTGATGTCCTCCCTTCCGCTTTTTCTGGAATACCTAGTAATCTAAGGTTATTACGCCTCTGGCGGTTCTCGAAGTCTTCCAACTTCCACATTACGTCTGTCATCCTGGATTCATTTGAAGAAATTTGTTGGGTCATACCCCCAACCCCAGACTCTAACGTCCCTACTTTCTCTTCCAATACTGTAGTTCTTTCCACAATTTCACTACAGGTTTTGGTTATTTTTCGAATAGCTCCTTGTAGCATCTTAGTCGCATGATGCGCCCTTTTGTGTTCCTGACGGGCTTCCGACTGTATCTGCTTAAGGGTTGAAAAATCAGATCCATTGAGGGTGGAACCCCTGCTGTGGGTTTCAGTAAAATCTCGTCCTGCCCCTGATAGTCCGGTGTCCCTCCAAAATCACTGCCCATATGCGTAGTGGAATAGTCCCATTTCAGCTGCCCGGACTGGCTTTGATCTGAATCCGTAAGGGTTGCCTTCTGGATATTTCCCCCTTTTTCTATTCCGCCGTGCCAAAGTGGGAAGACGTTTTTGCGTGCTAGGGTTGGATATTGAGCTATCTGACCCAACCTCCGAATCTTCTAGAATAGATATAGCATTGCTGCTACCAATAGACGGCTCAGAATCCTCATTTACTGAAAAAAATTTATCTCCCCCTCCGGTGTCCCTATGGTCCCGCTCTGTAAGTAAGGAAGCCTAAAGGTCGAATTCTCGTTAGTGGGCAATTCCTGCCCCTCAGTCACCAAGCTCTCTGCCCCCGTACCTATCTCCAGTTGCTGTGGTTCTCCCAGGGGAGTATCTCCTTGTCCCGCACATGATATCTCTGAGGGTACTGAACCACTTGCACTTGCAAGTGAAGAAAAGTCCTCCATGCTTAGAGCCGCCCCTACTACAGACTCAGCCACATTCTCCTGGGTCTTCATTCGGCCGGTGAACATTCCTGGAATCACCCGCTGCCTGTCAGGAACAGAGCCCGCCTCCTCATCTGCACGCAGACCTCCATCCCTCAGTCTGGAAGGGGCCGCCTCCATACTTCCTGCTGCCGCTGACGCTGCCGCTACAGTTGCCACAGTTGCAGCGTCTCCTCCTCTCCTTGCGCTCGACACCCCTCGGGAGCCAGGAGGACCACGCCGAGTCCCGGCCACCCCTGTCCCACCGCTCGCCGCACCGGCATCACCTCGGTCCCTCTGAGGTTTAGAGAGCTCGGCGGCATCCCAGCCCGCCAAGAACGCCAGCCGCTGCTGTCCGCCGCCAAAAGGAATCTCCAAGCCGCCCGAACCAGCGGGTAAGTAGTTCTTTCCGATTCTTCAGGCGCTCTCCTTTGTAATATCTTCCACTGATACCATAGGTAGAGAAAAGCCATTTAGGACATGTTTAACTAGCCCAACCCGGGAGTCATTGAAGGGTGGTGTATCGCAGAGCTTCACACAGCCGCCATCTTGCCAGCTGCACCTAATGCCTCACCGGGGGGGGAGAATTTTTCTTAACGATGAAGTCGATAGACATAACACATGCACATAGAAGCAATCTAACATGTTCAATATGTGAAGAAGAGAAGATATTTTTAAACTTAGTTGAAGATAGAAGACAGAATTTCCAAAGGAAAGCGTCTGAGCATAAAGCTCATCTTCCACCTTGAGCTGAGAAAGAGGGTATTTATACACCTGGCAAGGCTCAAGCTGCTATGGCTCTAGATTTTGTAAAGACAGGGAAAATTTGTCTTCATAGGTTAAAGACTGAATATAACAATGTTTTTATTGGTACCAGTGAATGTGAACATAATTTTTTAATCCTTGGAGGTTGGGGACTAAAAGGAGGAACAGATTCAGTTTTTCCTGGAATATATTATATGTGTGGGAATAAGGCTTACTTTAGGATTCCTGCACGGTGGTATGGAAGTTGTTATTTTGGAATAGTTTTTCCAAAGGTATACCACGTAAAAAGAAACACTGGGAGCAATGAAAATAATAGTGAATTAACACGTAGTAAAAGAGCTAGTTTTTCTGAAATTGTAGGTGATATATTTGGTGCATTGATACCTTCAGTGGGAGTACTTCTGAACTCAAGGAGAATATGTAAATTATCTACAGTGGTTGATTGTTTATCAACGGACACTGCTGGAGGATTTCTAATGATTAATGCGGAGATGGTTGCGATTAGATCCATGGTTATGCAAAATCGACTTGCTCTTGATATATTGTTAGCAAAAGAGGGCGGAGTCTGTAAATTGTTGAAAACGTAACATTGTTGCACGTATATTCCGGACAAAAGTGCAGAAATCGGAACATATATAAAGAATATTACTAAACTTGAGAAGGAACTGAAACCACTGGAAGTTGATAGTGTATGGGAAAGATTGACAAATAGCATTGCGTCAATTGGTACCTGGTTTACTAATGTAGGGAAAGGATTTATAGGTCAAATAATAGTACCCTTAGTAGGGATAGCAATAACAATATTGTCAATAATGATAAGATGCAAATGTTGTAGAAAGAAGGAAACATATAGGGTGACAGGAAGAGGCAAGAAAAGGAAATTTGATGAGATTGAATAAGAAGATCTGAGAAGTGAAATTTACAAGAAACTGAAAGGAAAGGATAAGAATAGACAATGTAAAAATGAAAATGTGATGGAAATATGTTAAGTTGGCATCTGGTTATAGGTAGTTTTGATGGCTCAGAAACGCCATCAGAGAGGGGATTGATGGAGCAAGGACTCACAATGAGACTTGCTCGAAAGCAATCTTCTCACAGTATTAATTAATTTGTACTAAAACTTGTAATGTCTTTATTAATAATGTGCAAACACAACATTTTTAACTAGAAGATGCTTGCCTATGTGTTTTCCACTAATAAGTAATCCTTGTCTAATCCAAAATGGCCGCTAAAGCACGGGAACTCTACTGCGCATGTGTCAACCATGTCACGTGGTATGACGTCTTTCTTTGCTTGGAGGGAATCCTTTGCTTCTGCGCAGTGTATGCTAAAATGGCCGCTTAATGTTCTCACATGCTAAAGCTTTCGCATTGCTGCAATTAATAATGTGGTATTCTAACGCTACTAATGCGGGATAGACATTTATAATTAAATGGGAGTAGAGTAGAAGTAGGGGGTATACAGTGAAAACATTTATTTTTGATTTTAATATGTTTCTTCTTTGATTTTCTATTAGTTTGTAAAGTGGGCCTGGGTTGACTAAACGGCAGCTCAAGAAACCACGTGATTTGCGCATGCGCCCTGAAAACTAACAAAGGAAAGCGATGAAGTCAACTTGGAAGATGTCCAAGGACATGACCCGCTGATCACCTTCACAGTTCATCCGAGATGTCCTACAAATTGATACATTTTGTATACACTTTGTATTAAAAATTGTCGTGAAACGGGTGGGAAATAAAGCAAATGTATTGAGAGGGGCGGTATTTTAAAACAATGGGCTTAAGAAAATTGAACTAAAATGACATGGTGTGAGGATCAACCCCTGTCCCTGTCCAATCAGAAATAGTGGGCCCATAATATTGAAACATTAATGGGAGGTACCTGGGCGTAGAAGGGTATAATAGATATAGAATTAGCTAATTAGTTAGCATTAGCATTGGCTTAGGAGCGCAGAGAGAGCTGGAGGCACTTAGGCTCAGATGCTGCCATAGACGAGAGCTGATCGATTACAGACTGAACTGCTGTCCAAAGAAGTCCTGAGGTGGGGGCGGCGGACTCTATTAGAAGAAGACATGGAAGAATCGAGGAGGAACGAAGTGTCAGAGAGGGGAACGACGCAGGCGTCGTTGGTAGAGAGGTCACCTATCCTGTCCTGAACCTGGTCCAGAGGTCTTGGTCTTCATCCTTCTTGGGACCCATCTTTACAACTCCTTGGACAAGGGGTTTGGTTTTCACACCTTTAGGTAACTATAAATGCGTAATCTTTAGTTTGTACTGCTGTCTCTATCTTCTCCTTTCTGAGGGACCGTCATTTGTGATTAATAGGAGACTATAGTATGCTTCCTCCTTGATATGCGATTAAGTATTATGTGGATTGTAATTTGCTCTGCTAAAGAATTTAGATAAACATTTTAAAACTTCCTGAGTCAGTGGTTATTTCAGGTGGTTAATGACATTATGAATTGTATGATCTCATTTCAATCCCAATTATCAAAGGTCCATTGGTAAGTCATTACTCTTCAATCAGAAAAAGTAATTGGTAGCAGGGATTTTGATAAAGAGTACAACTGATTCCCACCAGCGGTGATTATTAGTTAGCGTGAATGAATGGGTCCAGGTGAGTATTTTGTGTATGAATGCTTGTTGCTAGTAACCCGCTGGATAACTCTGTAGCTGCTGTGTCTCCACTAGAAATGTGTCTGTATCTACTTTAGAATGGAGTCTGGCAATCCAAACCGTAGACGCAAATGTATTATAGGTACACTTATAACCATTGTTGTGGTAGTGATAGTAGTACTATTTGTAGAAGCAGTTTCAAAATCCTTAGATGAGGAAACACATAGGGATAGCATCCTTGGGGTGCACACCTACAACAAGGGTTTCAAAGAGAGGTACTCTAGGATCAGAGAGAGTTTAGTTGCTCAAGGAGAACAGCATCTCCATGTTGATTTGTCCAAGGGCGATTACACATTAAATGCTTATGCTAGGCTTTTATACGAATACGTAGACACCATGGAAGCTAGAGATTGTTATGTTTGCATGCAATTACCCGCATCAGTAGAGGAGGAGACACATTCTCTGAGGTACCTGTATACAAACACCTGAATAATTATGACACAAAAAAGACAGTTGAAATGATATGGAATTATTTGGCACCCACTGCTACGCATCAGTAGAGGAAGGTATCACATACCATCACCTACCCATGACATTTGGCATTAGTTGTAGTTTGCTTCTTAGCATGTTTTATAAGAAGGGTCACTATGGGTATTATTTCTCAAATTATGATGTGGTGCTCTCTGAAGTACCTGTATACATACACCTGAATAATTATGACACAAAGAAGACAGTTGAAATTATAGGGAATTATTTTGCACCCACTGCTATGTTAGATTATCTACATTAACTGATATAGAGAAAAAAATTATAGATCAGGTAGAAGATAGATTTAGAGTTGTAGTTAGTGAGGGGAATAAACCTTACAAATATCCTCACTGGACGAAGGAAAAATTGGGTGATTGTGCTGCAGGGAGTTCAGGACCATTAGCTTTGGATTGGCAACACAGGGAGAGGCTATGTATTCACCAGGCTGAGACCGGATACAGCTCTGTGTTTGTGGGAAAGAGCGAGTGCGATCATACATTTTTGGTCCATGGAAGATGTTTTTAGACTACACTGCATATATTATACCAGGAGTCTACTTTGTGTGTGGGAAGAATATGTATTTGAGACTGCCTAGCAAATGGCATGGTACATGTTATTCAGCTGTAGTGTTTCCCAAAATATACTACGTGGAGGATTTGAAAGATCATGGAGGAGTAGTGAAAATTAGACAGAAACATGGATTGAGTGCTGGTGGAGTTGTGGGGGACATTTTTGGAGCTATGATACCAAGTTTAGGGGTAGTGTTGAATGACATTAAGATTAAAAAATTGTCTACAATAGTTGATAAGTTATCTACCAACACTGCTAGATCACTATTGCTTATAGATGGTGAAATGGTTTCGACCAGGGCTATGGTGATGCAGAATCGACTTGCTTTAGATTTTTTATTCACATAGGAGGGCGGAGTCTGTCAGATGCTGAAAGTCCAACAGTGTTGTACTTATATCCCTGACAAGAGTAAAAATTTACAGAAGTATATTAGTAATATTACTGAGTTACATCAGGAGTTGAGAGATTTAGCTACTGAAAGTGTTTGGGATAAAGTTGGACAAGGAATTGGTGCAATTGGAAAGTGGTTTGCAAACTTAGGGAGTGGTTGTTCGGTTATATTGTGCAGCCAATATTGATTGTTGTTATCTGTATCATTGTCTTGATCGGCATGGTAAGGGGATATAAGTGGCACAAGGCAACGTAAAGGGAAAGAGATCAGCGGGAAAAAGATAGGAAGATAGAGAGGCTGCAAGACAACTATTACAATAATCTGAAGCGTGTGGAGTAGTTCAGACAACAAAGAATGGTGACAACATCTGTTTAGATAAGTCTATCTGATTAAGATTACCTAAATGATCATCTGATAGGCTTATCTGACGAGTTGGGATAATTATTGTGATGAATTTACATCATCAGAGGGGGTACTGATAGAGCGGAAATTCATATCCAACATGGGGTACTTGGTAGGAGTGCAATGTAATCGCTAGTAGTATGCACTCACCTATTATTCAGTGTTTTGTTGAAGCTAGATGTTAGAAGAAATGTGAACCAATTAACATGTTCTGGTGAAATTTAATATGATCCAGTGTGAAGCTTAACGATTCATAGAATTTGTGCTGAAACATATATCAATATAACATGCCTATGTAGGCCTCATTAGTGGTGTGACACACTAACATATTAAATCAATTTTGAATGTTGCTTAGGATAATGATGTGGATGAAATAAGTGTACTAATGTGGGTTAGTGAGCGTTTCTATTGAAGATGCTTATGATTCAAGGAAATATTAATGTAAATAACAAAGTGTCCTTCTTACTTTAGCATAAGCTGTAGGCCTGAATCCACAGTACATTTTAAAATGTTCATGTTTCTGCAATTAATGTTTAGATTCTCATGAGAGTCTTGTAGAATGTTATTTGTTTCCATATTTTGTATTGCAGGTGGACTAACGCTTGTTAGTAAAGAGTAAGGGATTGTTTTCATTATATATTTGAAGAATGAAGGAGTTACAGTTAGCTTGGCCTGGGGAAGATAAGGTGGAGGGAGGTGGTTTCACACGGGAGAAGGAAAAAAGACCAAGGACGAACTGTTGCAGAGGGCCATACATGGAGAAGGCCGTGGAAGGAATCGACGTCTTGGGAATTTTCGTGGCTGAGGCTGCTGTAGAGTACGTGTGAGAAAAGCATTATGGTACATTTGATGAATACATCCTTGGCATATGATGCACAGTAGAGAGGAACAGACATCCCATTCCCTTTTGCCCTCTTGACAGAGAGGCCCTGAGTGCTAGCTTGCTCCTTTTCCTGTTTGTGGCTTCATGCTACTGACCCATATTATGGTGGAGTGACTTCTTAGGAAGGCTCCACCCACTGACACCTTTTCTCTTTTGAATTTCTTGCCTAAATGCCAATTTAGGGATGCCACGTCTAGAGTTAGAGTAGGGATAGTTAGAATGAAATTCTTTACACCAACGAAGTGTCGATGCAGGGGATCTTAACATTTGCTTCCTGATTTCATGCATAATCATCATTGAATTTGTAGATCTTTTAATGCTGCATTGAGTAAATCTCTTCAGGAGATTTGGATTTCTCCTGTTTCCTCTATATGTTTATACTCATATGCTGAGAGTTGTGTATGTCCAACTATTTCTGAATTTGTAATACATTTTTGACTAACCTTCATTTGGTTGTTGACTTGTGTTATTGTCTAGCCATTTATTGAGTTACCCTGGATACTAAATTGATTTAAGAAACTTTGCTCCCCTTTACACTTTCATGCTGGTAAAAAGAACCATTGAAGGATCGCCATTGAAGAAGACCTGTATAAATGGGCCCAGGCCCTTTCACTCACTTATATCATATTACACTACTGTATATGTATTCACTTAATACATACTTGTGGAAATCAAGCTTGTCCTGTGCTGTTGTTCTCAAATTGTTTTCTGCAAAGTTAAGTTGTAATGAAATCATGATATTAAGTAGATGGTGGATTCCTTCAGCTCAGAAACAAGGTACCCTGGTCTGAATGAGTCCCACATGCCATTGTGCTTAGATAATATCGAACATTGATGGCAGCAACTCCATTCTGAAAATTGTTCCAGCACCACTGCCTTTTTGTCTCTGCTCTGTGAGAACGAGATACTTCGGAGATGCCTGTGCACCATGATCAAAGCACTTTAGTTCCTTGTCTCTGCTCTGTGAGGCTGCAGCAATCTGCTTCAGGGGGCATATGTCTCTGCTCTGTGAGAATGAGAGATGAAGGATTTCTGCACGAAAGTATGAATGCTCGAACTATAACATTTTCGAGTAAACATTACTAAAGTGCACAGTAGCACAGAGCTCTATTTGAAACCACAGATTTTTCAAGATCACCAGTGCTTGCTGTCACACTAGCACCGTGAACCTGTTACCAGACCTCTCAAGTTTCCAAGTGGCTTTGGTGTAGAAGCTTGTCAAGTCCAGGTTTTTCTTTTCATTCTGGGATTTGTTGTCCACTTGCTTTCATTGTCAAATCAGGGCTACAAATCTCATAATACATAAAAAAAAGTGCAATGATGCAGCAACTGTGCTGCGTCATTTTGTAGGTGCACATGCATATTTAAATCATGCACATTCCTACAAAATGACACTTTCCAGCGGCCACATCATTGTCCTAATTGTCTGATTCCTTTTCTAAAAATCTTCAATTCATGCTGTACAGGATCTGATTGGATGCTGCACAGCATGAAGAAAAGACATTGGTAGAAACAATGGGTCTCTAAAGCTTTGCTGAAGCCTGTCTAAAGAAGCTATCATCACTGCAGATAGAGCTGATTTGGGGCACTAGTGGAGGAAAAATAGCATTGGAGAAGCTGTACTTACCTTTAGAAGAAGGCAGACTTATTGCGTTAGACTTTATTTCTTACTATTTGGTGGCTCATCTGCAGTGTTTTGCAGCCTGGTTTCAGGGGGCGAATCAGCAGAGTTGGCCTATGTGGGAAGCAAGCTGCTACAGCGACTACATATTCAATGCCTGCACCTCACATTGACACAATCCTACTTAAGACTGCTAAATACAATTGGAATAGAAACTTTAAGTAGGAAGGGGAGTGCCCTTAGCGCCTGAATGCCTGCTATGGAAATTACAGAAATGTAGACAGATCAGCAGTGGCAGGCACAATGCTGTGAAGAAGAGTAGGAATCGCTAAGTTCCTGATTCAGAGGTTGGCATTCGGAGTAAAGATGGACAGGGTGGGAGAACTTTACATCTGCCACCCTGCATTTATTTATTTTTTTGTCAGCTGGCCCCGAAAATATCTCTGTATACCTTGGCAGGGGCCATCATCTTTGCGGATCCTGTCAATGTAGGAAGAGTTTGACGGATGGCTCCATCAAACAGTTTTTTATTTTTCCAAAACAAACTCTCGAAGTTGAAGTCTCCTTTTGAAAAATAGAAAAGTATTGAATCCCACACCATGGGCGCTTTCTCCTATGATGTGGGTGTCATTTTTATTTTTTTACCGTCCCTCACTGGCCAGGATATAACTGGCAGTGAGGGACAGTGGAAAAAAGCCATGCACCCGCCCACCCTCAATAGTGCTGATGGTTGGATGGCTTACCTTAAATGGCCCCTACTCCCTTGGGCTGTCGCAGGAAGGTTTACACTGACAGAGTAAATTCTACTCCGTCGGCCTACGCTTGGAGGTCTGTCCAATTCTAAATCCCGTGGGTAAACCGAACGTTTGGTGGAGGGGGGTAATCTGTCGCCATTGTGACAGAGTATCCTCTCATCAACCTCTAAATCAGCCCCTAAGTTAGGTCACATATTCAGAGCTAGATCACTAATGGAGTTCGAAGACCTGATCGCGACATATCAAGTCCCCCTGGGGCAATTCATCACATACACAACTCTGATTAAGATAATAAAACAAATGTGGATGAAAGGAACAAACAAACTTGAAAATTGGAAGTATTGCTCTCCTGGGTGAAACACCGCTGCATCATAATAGCATTGTACAAAGCTATAAGCATGGCCAGAAAAAAACGCAGTTCATTGATTACCCAGTGGGAGTTAGACATGTATGAGGAATTAACTCACAGACAGTGAATCCTAGCACATGATTCTGTCCAAAAAATGTCTATTAATACCCAGCTCAAACTACTGCAGTTTAATTTCTTGCACCACAGATAACCCTGGAACATCTACACAACATGATCCCCAGTGTAGCACGCAAGTATCCTAGATGTGGAAACACAGAGACCATCTTTTACTGCATGGTGTGGTCAAGCTGTGAGCTGAAGCACTGTTGGCAAATGGTCATTGAACAATTCAGTGCTTTTTTTTCGAGAAAATGAGGGCTCGGTTGAGAGTGCTGGAGTGCTGTGGGAGGCGTTCAAAGTGACTATCCGGGGGATGTGCATGGGAGCACAGTCTGGTGTGCTCAGAGATTTGAGACGCAGAATAAATAAACTGGCGTCTGATATATCTGCACTTGAACGAGAGTATGAGAGGAATCCCGCCCCGCATACGTTAGCTAAGATAAGAGACCTTGTCATGGACCATAATGAAACTGTCGATCAGGAAATGCGGCATCGTTCTAGGCGCAGTACGGCCCGTTACTATGGGGAGAGGGGTCGCCCTAGTCGATCTCTAATGCAGAAATTGACAGTACCACGCAGCCAAGAGTGTATTAAGGAACTTTTAGATGAGGAAGAAGATGCGCATTACTCGACTCCTGAGATTAGCGATATTGTTTTGAGGTTCTACACTACACTGTATGCGGCCAGGGATGCCCCGTCGACTGTAGAGATGGATTCCTATCTTGACGACGTTGCATTAGGGTGGCTTTCAAATGCACATAGGGAATATTTAACGCAACCTTTCGGTGTCGATGATGTTAAATTGGCCATTATGTCCTTACCTACCTGCAAGACTGCTGGTATGGATGGACTTCCCAGCGAATTTTATAAAGCGTATGTGGATGACCTCGCCCCGAGGCTGCTGGCTGTGTTTGCGGAGGCTTATGAGGCGGGGAAACTTCTGCCCACCCTCAAAGAGGCCTTGCTGGTAACCCTGTTGAAACCGGATAAGCCCGCCAATCGCTGTGAATCTTATAGATCTCTCTCAATCATTAACATAGACGCCAAGGTTCTGGCAAAGATGATTGCCACTAGGCTACAGCCGTTGATCCCTCTACTGGTTCTGCCTGACCAGTCAGGCTTTGTATCTGCGCGCTCTACCAAACATAATCTGCGCACTGTGTTTTCTACACTGCACTATTTTGAGCCAGATTTTCAGGCGGTGGCAGTGCTGCTGAATGCAGCAAAAGCCTTTGATTCCCTCCATTGGGACTTCATGTTCACGGTTCTAACTAGAATGGGTTTGCCCCCGTTTTTCCTTCACTGGATTAAAGTTCTGTACACGGAGCCAGTCACCCGTGTGAGGGTCAATGGTTGGGTGTCCTCGGTATTCCCTATATGCAGGGGCACAGGGCAGGGTTGTCCCCTGTCACCAATGCTTTTCTCGCTCGCAATAGAGCCCCTGGCCTGTAAACTTAGACAGAAGCATGCAGCTGCGGCATTACAATTTTGGCAGAGACCACTGGTGGTTTCCCTATATGCCGACGACATGCTTTTATATGTCAGGGACCCTGCCACTTTTTTATCAGAACTGCTACGGGAGTACGTCAAAATTGAGCGCCATTCGTTCCTCGGTATTAACTGGGCTAAGTCGGTGGTGTTTCCGCTGACGGCTGGCACTAGGGAAGTGGAGTTGGATTTTCCGCTAACGTGGACTCAAGATCCTGTGCGATACCTTGGGGTGTGGCTGCACAGAGATCCCGACAGAGTCATCTCCGAGAACTACGGTCTGACTATTGCGCGTATTACTGAACAGGCAGAGCGATGGGCTTGTTTGCCTCTCTCCCTCGCAGAGCGAATTGCAGTTGTAAAGATGGCCTTCTTACCTAAGCTGCTTTATCTTTTTGTTAACATTCCACTCAAGTTGAATATTGTGCTGTTTCAGACGCTCCAATCTGTAATCCTTACATTTGTATGGGGTGGGAAGAAGCCTAGGTGTAGTTGGGATGTGTTGGCACAGCCATTTGACCTGGGTGGATTTGAGGCTTCTGACCTTTGCCTATACTATTTGTGCGCGCAGGTACAGTTTGCACATTATTGGCATTTTCCACAACGGTTTCAACCTCATCTTGCAATTTAATCTGATGCTGTTCTTCCAATGCCGTTGCAAGCAGCAATCCTCTCTGGGGGATCGGGGGGCCCTAGAACTGAGATTAACCCTGTGCTATGTACTGCATGGGCCTGGAGGATGCTTGCAAAAAGAGCACAGCTTTCGTATTTATATGCCCCATTGCTGCCACTGGCTTCGCATCCTGACATCTTGGCGGCAAGGGAGAAACCTGCCCTGCGGGAGTTGGCGGCTGTGGGTATATCCAAGATGGGGGACCTGTATAAACGGGGCCGGTTCAGGTCACTGCAGGACATACAGGGGGCTGCAGGTCGTGGATTCATGTTAAGTTTTACTTATGTTAGGGTCCGGCAGGCTGTTAGGACCGTTTATCCGGACTTCCCGGATGAACCTACTACTCTACTGGCACTTCAGGCAATGGGAGGGGAGGAACGTAAGGGGCTAATCACTAAATTATATAATGCCTCCCTACGTGAGCGGCAACTTGGGGAACAACCTGCTTATCTTAGATGGAAGACGGCGCTGGGGCCTGCTTTTACACTGGATATTTGGAAGACGTGCTGTGAGCTAACTGGTCGTCTTACGGCATATGGTTATCTCCATAAATCAAATATTTACATCAATTCTATTATACCCCAGTGCAACTTAGCAAATATGGGTTGCGCAAGTCTGCTAATTGTGTGCGGTGTGGACATGCTGACGCCGATTTCCTGCATGTGGCCTGGATGTGTGCTGGTATATTTGCGTTTTAGACCAAGGTGATGAGTATGCTCACTGATATTGTGCTGGAGCCGGTTCCCTGTATGCCTGAGCTCGGCTTACTTGGGTATGTGAAAAGCCTAAAGCCCTGTAATAGACGAATCGTTGCCATTTCCACCCTATTTGCCAAAAGAGCTGTTGCGCTATGTTGGGGAGCGAAAACCACTCCTACTATTAAACAATGGGTCCGTGATTTATTGTACTGCAGGGATCAATTAGAGGTCTATGCTGAAGAACTACCTGAAGTTTCACGTCCCAAGGATTTCTGGGCCCCCCTCAGTGCATATTTGCTCGCTCATCCAGTTCTGCTATGAATTGTTTATGTATATACACTTTACTGTCTGAGGGAGGGCTGATTCACCATGGGCATCTTTTTCGTGAATGTGTTTCTGATCTTCCACTCATGCTGGCCTACAGTGCGCAGAACCCTTTTAAATACATGAAGTACGATAGCCTGTCTTGTTGGGGGGTGGGAAGGGGGTTGTTCATTAATCAATAGTGCTATTTGAACTGCATTTATTTGCTTGTTATTATGTTTACGAATTCAATAAACATATTTAACCCCTTCCCTGCGGCGCGAATTCCGCTGCGGTGCAGGGATTTAATTAGGGGGCGTAACCCCTTGCGTGCTCAGGACGGCCCCCAGCCATCCTACGTCATGGTAGGCGTGTGCGGAGGACGGCCGGGGGCCGTCTGAACTCCCACCCACTAATTCATTCTTCCGCACAGGTGGGGAATTTGCGCCGCGCTGGGGAATCGGCGGCGTTCGGACGGCCGGGGGCCGTCCTGAGCACACGCCCACTGTGACGTAGGACGGCCGGGGGCCGTCCTGAGCACACAAGGGGTTAAAAAAAAAAAAAATCAGTGCTTGGACTGGTAGAAGTATACAGTTCACTCCCAAAGCATGCCCATTTGGCCTACTACCAAAGCTGCACACAGACAAATCCACAACCAAATTCGTAGATCTGGCTTTAGCTCTGTCTAAACGAGCTATATCCGTGTCCTGATGATCATCCCATGCCCCAAAACACACCACGTGGAAGTTTGAGGTGTGGAGGTATACACAAGCTGAAGCAGACGCCAGCATATCTTGTCATAACCTCACCGGTACTCAACCACCAAAGAGTAATTGGGACCATGTACTCTTGACCATATACACCAAGTGTGATGGAAAACTACCATAATCCCATTACCAAAGCACCAAAATACATGCCAAAGTAATCAGCCAATCGAATAAATAGCTAAACTAAGTATGCCTTGCAACGCAACTGTAAGCCTGATCTCAGTGCTTCTAGACCCTCTAAAGTATTCACATTACATTACATGATACATATTCTGCATTGTTACAGCAGCTTGAATTGGGAGGATTGTAAATATACATTGGAATGTCGAGTGTGTCTATGTGGGTATACTCACGCTCTCCTCTGTCTGATGAGGCAGTGGAATAGTTTAATTATGTCATCTTTGTTTTAGAACCGGACTATTAGTTACAAGAATTGGTTTAACAACCATAGAATAAAGTTTCAGGAAAAAACCCAATAAGATTTAACTCATTAATACAGCATGGGAGAGTAGGAGCTTTGTTCTCTTATTTTGTGAACCCAGGTCCCTTTACTCTCTGATCTTGCTAACCCCATCATCCCTCCTCTAGTTGTCTCATCTGGTTGTCTCCTTGGCCCAGAGGTGTTCTCACTGCTTCCTTGCTTGAATTGTTGCTTCTTTATATATTGCACCTATATTACTATTATGTTTTGGTTCTTTATTTTCACCTGCAACTCCTTTCCTACATTTAGTTCCCCAAGGATGCAGACTACTGAACGCTAGCAGCACTGCGGGCCGTGGCCAAAATAAAGCACTCGAAGGTGAGGAGGAAACAATGGGAGATTTGCAAGGGTTTTAGCCATGAAAGGATTACTCAAAATTCCCATGGTGCGGACACAACTAGCTCTGCACAAAGTCATTGGAGCCTTCAAATCCTAGCCCCCCACTCACCCACCCACTCCCAAGGGTTTCAGTCTCATAAGACGAATTGTATTTAAAGTCTCATAAGAAGAATTGTATTTAATTTACTCATCAAAGTAACAATGTGAATGAGATCTATCTCTTTCCCTTTCTAAAAGTATCACACAAGACAGAGCTGGTGGGTCATTGGGGAAAAAGACAGACCTCATGTATGAGTGAGTTGTTAAGTGTTCATGCTGCTGGGGGATAGGGCAGTGCAGGAGCAGGCAGCACACATGTCTAGTGCACCTGAAGAAACGTCATACGTAACGTAGGGGTAAAATAGTTGCATAATGAAGGCCTAAAGGGGGGGGGGTGTGTGTGTGTGTCACATAAAAAAACAAGCACATAAGGCTAATGTTAGACCCACCATCCTTTCCGTGGTTTCCCCCTAACTTTTTGCCTTCAACCCTCCTGTTTTGCTGACTTTGTTTTTGCTGGACTTAGGACTCTGCACACTTTACCTCTGCTAACTATTGCTTACTCCTTAAAACATGCTAGAATTGGCTTATACCCAAGTGATGTATTTAATTTACTTGTAAGTCTCTAGTAAAGTGGGACTACATGTATCCAGAGCCTGTAAATTAAATGCTACTAGTGGGCCTGCAGCACTGATTGTGCCACCCACTTGAATAGCCCTTTAAACATGTCTCAGGTCTGCCATTGCAGCCTGTTTGTGCAGTTATAAACTGCCATGTCGACCTGGTAAAATAAACCTTTTTCTAGGCCCAAATCTTCCTTTTTAGTTCATATAAGTCACCCCCTAGGGTATGACCTGAACACCCCAGAGGACAGGGTGCAGTGTATTTAAAAAACTGGACATGTACTTGTAGTTTTACATGTCCTGGTAGTGAAAAACTTCTAAATTTGTTTTTCACTAATGCAAGGAGTACCTCTACCACAGGATGGCATTCGAGCTCCTTATTACATTATATAAGCTGTAACTTCATAACAGGAAGAGGTAAACAGTTCATGTTTGGTGTCTTTGGAATTGTAATGAAAGATCCTCTCCTATGGTGAAGTTGGATATTAAATTACAGTTTTGAAAATGGCACTTTTTGAAAGTTGGCCTTTTCCTGCCTTAGCCAATTAGTGCCTGATACCTGTCTCTGGGTCACATGACTGGGTGTAGCTGACATTTGCACTTTCTGTTTACTCCTAGACAACCACACACAATAGAGATCTTAGGTGTGCATGGGTAGTCCATTACTCACTTGATGGGAGGGCAGAGCTGGGCACAGCCCTGCTTACACAAAAAGAGCTGCATGCACCCTGTAGTTAGTCTGGATCCAGGGCAGGGGAGGCAGGAAACCTGTGCACTTCAAAAGGAAACCTCTAGAAGCTTCACCCACTTCAAAGGAGGCACCTGGACCTTCTGGACCTCATACACCAACACTTCAGTACACTTCTGGACCTGTGGGAACTCTGCCAGGAAGAAGGACTGCTGTGCTGCTGAAGGGACAGCAACTCCGCTGGACTACTGCCTTGATGGAATACTGCCTTGTTATCAACCTCCAGCCTTGCAACCTTGCACTATCAATCCCGTTGTCAGCTCCCTTCCCCTCACTGGGGTAAGTTCTTCTACTGAAGCACTTTCTCTCAATTATTCATGTGCCTAATATTGTGTGCTTAATATGCTGGAATACTCTCAATCTTTATTTGTTTTTTCCACATGTGCAGTGCCCGGCTGGGTCCCATGTGAGTAACCCGTTTTACACTTTCACTTCCTTGGGGTGCACGTCCATCACGCTGATAGATAATCTTCGTCTCAGGTACAGGCCGCCCCTTAGTGTTCCAATACAGCTATGTTGTTACCCTTAAGGTCTCACACTGATAGTATCCATCTTTCTCCTTTTTAATTATAGATGTACCTACATCATTAGGTCCTGAAGAGACCCCTCACTGCATTAGGGGTCGAAACGCCGTTGACAAAATTAAAGCGAACCATTCATCAGCGCTTATTATTTTATAAGGATGCTGTTTCTATTACTTATTATTCTTGATGGTCGACTTTACAAAATATTGGAAACCAAGTGAATATGTCACAATTATGTCACTACTGTTTTAGATTCCATGTTCACTGGGGACACTTCGCACTGTTGTTCTATTTTTGTAAAAATTGCATCATTACATACATAAATAACGATTGTTATTACCAAAAATTGAGGTGTGTAAGGTTTCTTCTCCTTTGGATATCGACATTAACCCCTTTCCTTCATTGCGATTGCGCATATTAGTATCACTATTTACTATATTATTCCACAGGAACCACTGTTTCTGTTTATACTATTACTACCCTGGTTCCTTGTGAGTAGGGTCTCCCTTGTCTCTTGTTCCCGCCCTTCTGCCTGAGTCAGAGGGATTGGACCTGCACGTGAACCCAGGACTCACAGACTGACTCCAAGGGCTAGTCAGCTTGCCTCCTGTTCAGAGCCAGAGGGACATAAAAGGCTCACAACTAGAGGTGGGCGGAGTTTGCGGAGTCCCTCTACGCGGAATTTCGCGGAGTCACAAAAAAAACTCAGATACGCTACACAGAGTTCCGCGTTCAAGCGGAGTTTGCCGGTGCAGCCACTCACGTTTGGAACACGGAGTGTGCATGCCAAAATCACGCAGGAACGGCGCTACGTGGTCCTGAAGTGTGATCGCGTTCTTAATCACACGCGAACAGCACCACGAAGTCTGCATGGGAGCGGCCATCTTGTTTTTCTGCTCTCTGTTATGGTGCTGGGCCTAATTTTTAACCTGTTGTTAATCTTTGTCATCCTCCTCCTTTATTACTTTTCTACCCCTAATTTTTTACTTTTTACACTAGTGTGCATCTTTGTGTTTGTGTATGTTATGTTTTACTTACATATTTGCGTGTTTTTGTGACTTTTTGACTTAGTTTATTTCCTCCTAATTCTTTCCTTATTTCTTTCTTCTTTACTTTCCTTTCCTTTCACGTCTTAGTTTATTTGATTTCCCCACCCAGCTCCATGGCAGAGAGGTGGCGACCATGTGGGCGGCGCCGCCGCCCAGGTGTCTAGCCCCGGGCGATCTTTGGAGAGGATGAGGTGGCAGCACTAGTTTTTTTGTGCATCGCCACCTCCCCTCTATGCTGGCAGCAGGCGGCAGGCCCAGTAGTGGCTACTCCCTTCGGGAGCGTCGGCGGCGCTGGGGGACGGTGCGCCGGTGCTTGCGGCTGCACAGCGAGGTTCGGCGCACCACCCAGCAGATGAGGCACCACTGGCCTGACAATCTAAACAGGGAGCAGGATCTGCTTGACCTGCTAGCATCAAGAATCCGGGGCTCGGTGAGTATTATTTGTTGTATTTGTGTTCTACAATGCTAAAAAAATCTGAATAGCATGCTGCTCAAACTCAGAGGTAAGTTATTTGTTTAGTAGAGTTTACACTGGCATATTATTATTATTATTGTGTGATCCAGTTTCTAGTTTCTGCTAGGCAGGTGCCACTACCTAATCGCATTCATCAGGCGCTCGCTCTGGCTGATTAATAAAGAAGTAATTGCAGACTGTTTCTTCTGCCACTATAGTGAATCACTGAGTACCGTATTCTCTCTGTGACTTTGTTTATGTAGCTCGTACAGTTCAAGGCTATTTATTTAATTGAATTCACATCAATGATGTGAAGTATGCAGCCATTAATGCATTGCAAAAAAAGAAGAGTGAGTTGGCTCATCAAGGGTGTTTAGAAATGGGAATAGAATAAAATCAAAGATCATTAACTGCAATATGTAGTTTTTGTTAAGGAGATTTGGAATATGAATTCAACGACAGTCAATAGACTCGTGTTGAAAGAAACTAGTAGTACTATAGGTGATCTGTTTTTGCAACTGCGTTTGATTTTCATAAAACATTTTGTGGAGATTATTATCAGAATCACTAATCTATTTTTATTTATCTTCTTTATTTCTTTCATCAGCACCCAAGGGGAAGAAGAGGGATGATTCGGAGGGTCCGGGGCAAGCTGGTCAGCCAGCACTGGCCACCAGCGCCGCTGCTGAGGGCTCTGCAGATCCCAGTAAGTCCTTTTATGAATGTTGTGGACTTCTTAGGGTAAAACGGACCATAGAATCTTGGTGTATATTGTCTGTTGGAATGTTGGTGCTATCTATCGTGATTTGTGAAGATTCAGATAGCAGGCCCAAGTAAGCTAGTATTTTCAATTTAAAAAATCACCTTGTATGTTTGTTCAGAAGGCTTTCCTTTTCCTGCTTATGCCTAGCTCTAACACAGTTCAGTTCACAAGACAGTGGCCATGGTCATCATGTACCACACCCCCCCCTCAGTGTAGTGTGCTGCAGACCCGTTCATTTATTGTTACAGTACGCCAGCAGTTTCCAATTACAGTGCTGCAAGGCTGGAAACAAGTATGAGGTCCCACTCGCATTGCATTTGCCACCCAACCCCATAGGTTTTTCATTGAGCGTTACTCCATGCCTGGCTTGTCTAACTTTGTGAAACAACCAATCAAATGCCCAGAGTGATATTTGGAAGATACGTTCTAACTGAGCTGTAGTGCTGCATTGCTGTTGTATTTGGGGTTGCGTATCTGGGATCTAAAGAAAACTATGTGTAATGTTTTATATTCTAGCCACACAGAACTACGGTGATGCTGGCTCCAGAGCCGCTGCAGTAGGAGACGGCGACAGCTCAGTTCTTGCAGGGGGAGAAGCGGCAGCAGGGACGGGCACTGGTAAGTCACATATTTCTTGCAATTACTATGCTCACTAGCTATTGCCATGGCGTCGCTCATCCTCAGTCATCAAAAATGACTGTCAGGTGAACCCCCCCAGCTTTACCAGTCACAGTGGTGGTTGAGTTATTAGGGACTCTTCTATCTGTAAATGCAGTAAAATCTCACATAATGAGCTTTGATGGCTTGAGGGTGACATGAAAGAACAGAAGGCAACTTAAAAGACAGGAAATGGTATATGAGTGAAAGGGTGGGTGGGCCATTCTTGGCATGTGCCACATTTAATCATGCGATACCCATTGTGAAGTGATTCCAGAACATATATCATGGTTTCCCATAACAGATTCATTTACACTTGTTCAAATTGTTTCCTTGTGAGTAGAAACGCGATTGAATAAGCCAAAGATGATGAATCGATGATCAGTGTAGTGGTCCCTCTATTATATAGAAAAAAGCTCTACCCTACCTGTCTAATCCCTCTACCCTACCCCCTGCAGTAGAGAAAATCAAGTTCCCTTTCCTTGGTTCTTGTCCAGCACATGAATTTGTTGGAAAATGTGGTGTCGGGTGCGGCCACAGTGCAAAGTGGGAATAAGTGCATGATTTGATATCAAGTTTGGCATATGGGATACACAGTGATGAATGTGCCAAATAAATACTATATAATCCGTTCCTTTACCTGTAGTGCAGTCCATTATATTCATTTTCCTCAACGTTTACTTACGGCAGACAGGATAATATATTAATATCCGCATTTCATACATGAGGTGTGTGACTGACGTAGTATCTTATTTATTATTCATCATCCTCTTTGGAGACAGGGTAGAAAAAGAAATGCATTTGGCGAAGAGCAGGGCCATTGGAATTAGATAATTGTTATAACATGTAAAAACACGAGAGTAACCCCTCTCTTCCAAGAGTCAGGGTACCATTAACGGTTTGAAAATTCTACTACTCTTGGAAGACTAGTATTCAATATCACA
Organism: Calotriton arnoldi; assembly: GCA_963921515.1. Classification (NCBI taxonomy): domain Eukaryota; kingdom Metazoa; phylum Chordata; class Amphibia; order Caudata; family Salamandridae; genus Calotriton; species Calotriton arnoldi. Next base: position 1,987,281 of record CAWUFW010001996.1, on the reverse strand, counting down.
ACTCACATACCCAGAAGCACTCAAAGATTCCACTCCACCAGTCTTGAAAGGGCAAACCAAAACAAATATACGTAATCCAAATGTAATCTTATATTGTTAAAAATTACACAAACATATGTATACAAGATTACAATTAAAAACAGTACAAATGATTATTTCTCACAATGTTAAAACCATCAGAGAGAGACACAATATGAGACATATACATTTGTCATTGGTGACAGATAATTTGAAGAAATCAAAGTATTGATATTATTTCATTGTTTACATGCAACAGCTCATTACTCAAATTTGACCCTAAAAAAGCGTTGATGCTTTTCGGTGGTAAAAAGCAGGATGAAGCCACCTTCCTCAGGACAACAAAATATCTATCCCTCTTAGCGAATGGCCTAGGAGATTCACCTGTAGAGAGACATAGAGCAAATGTCAACTTAGATCCCATTGGTTACAATCACTACATCATTTAGGTTACAGAATATGCCTCCTATAAATACAATACTTATCCATTTTATAACATGATTATACAAAAGGATTACAATTGAAAAAATTTTAACTTTTTTTTTTTTAAAACCTTTCTCCCAACATGCACCCCCATTTTCATGTAGATCTATATACACATTTGCCCCACGTTACCCAATCAGGACTGGGAGGTATACCAACATTCATTCCTTCAGTCACACTGCATTCATGTGCTCTAAGGATCTTTCTGAACTCACATAAACAATGAAGGTGAGGCCAATATTCAAGCTGTTCTGAACTTCTCTTTGGAAGAATCAGCAATCGTTCCTAGTTAAAAACTAAAAATATGAATAACAAATTAAGATATAATCTCCCAGTAATTTTTTTGGAAGGCTAACTATGAGGATACCATAGTGTAATTAACCTACCTCTCATGTGATCTCACAAGAGGTAAATCACTACTTAAAGGTGTGGAAGGTGATTTCAAAATCAATATCAATATAACCCACTGGTCAATCGGAGTCTTCAAGTGCCGGTCCTATTAGAAATGAAATATGAATTATTTTTTTTATTGAAAAGGAACCGACAGGTAATCCTTCAATGGGATATGTGAAGAATTATATGTCTCTAATTTGTAAACTGAGGTGCCAACGTTACTCAAAGAGCATTTCTAAATTCAAAAAATGCTCAACACCATGGGCTGGGCAACCCCCCACCCCTATCGGGCATCAACCTCTTACCCTTACGATGTCTCCAATACGAACGATCCAGAGTGAGATCTCTTCCTAATATGGCGGAACCGGCGCTCCACGTTGGGGAATGACATGGACGCCATCGCCCGTCCTAATGGTCCTGATCTATCTCATAAAGGCACATGTTCGGCACCATATTGTAAGGGGTCCTACCCTAAGTACTGCTGTCTTCCGAAAAATTTATTGGGTAAAGAATATGATCATCCCAAATTTTTACAAAGGGATACAAAATATGGATAGACCCTCCATTAAATAAATCGAGGAAAATATACTTGGACCAAGATCGAACTCATCAAAGTTTTCTTTCCCAAAACGGTCCACCCTATATAGAAGAGTAGGCCTGATGTTGTCCACTAATGACAAACACCCTTTATAATGTTTACCTTAACGGGGTGTAGGATAATATTTACATATGAAAACTGTTCTACCACCCCTATCTAGGGGTGCCCGAAATTTGTTCTAGTGGAACAGTAATGTGTGCTATCTATTTGGGATTTCCTCTAGGTAGGGGTAGTAGAGCAGTTTTCATATGTAAATATTATCCTACACCTCGTTAAGGTAAAAATTATAACCGGTGTTTGTCATTAGTGGACAACATTAGGCCTAGTCGTCTATATAGGGTGGACTGTTTTGGGAAAGAAAACTTTGATGAGTTCGGTCTTGGTCCAAAATATTTTCCCTCGATTTATTTCATGGAGGGTATATCCATTTTTATATCCCATTGTAAAAATTTGGGATGATTATATTCTTTACCCAAGAAATTTTGGGAAAGACAGCAGTACTTAGGGTAGGACCCCTTACAATATGGCGCCAAACTTGTGCCTTTATGAGATAGATCAGAGCCATTAGGATTGGCAATGGCGTCCATGCCATTACGCAACGTGGAGCGCCGGTTCCGCCATAATAGGAGGAGGTCTCACTCTGGATCGGTTTCTCCGTGAATGAAGTGGTGCGGATGATGCCGGTCATATTGGAGACATCGTAACGGTAAGAGGTTGATGCCCGATAGGGGTGGGGGGTTGCCCAGCCCAAGGTGTTGAGCATTTTTTTAATTTAGAAATGCTCTTTGAGTAACGTTGGCACCTCAGTTTACAAATTAGAGAATATATAATTCTTCACATATCCCATCGAAGGATTACCTGTCGGTTTAGCGGCAATATATTACCTAACGGGGTGGCAGGCTGTCTAGCCGAGGATGGGGGCCATCATTTGAGCAATTGAAGTCCTTTCACAGTGATAGGGAGCAATTGGTTTTCAACCTTTATGTCACTCCCCTCTGTGCACTCATAAAGTCTTTCGGCTTTAAGATGGTGTCATATGCCGTCGACACGCAAATTGAGGCATCCTTCGCAGGAGACCCGACCTACACCGTATCGAGAGTGTTACAGATCTCGGGACGGCTCGGGCAGATACCGGGCAGACTCAAAACAGAGACGTACCTGAGGGCGAGGGGGTCGCATCGCTGTTCGCCCGTGGCGGCGACACCTGGTCCTGGCTGTCCGGATGGTGGACCCAGGGAGGGGCCTCAGCGGTGGTAGCCGGATCGGCGGGAGAATGGCGCTGCAACGCGATCGGCGTTGGGTGCAGGGCACCGAAAACTACAATTCCCAGGAGGCCTAGCGTACGTCTCCGCTGTAGCCCCGATCACGTGGTGTCCTTTCCGGAAGGGGAAGACCGGTTAAAGGCAGCCACAATGGAAGAACAAGCTGCTGGTTATTCCTTGTTTGCGCAGCGCCGGCCGCGCTGCAGATCCTCATTCCAGCTGAAGTAGGGTAAGGGTGCACTTGCACCACCTAGACCGGGAAGACCCGGATTTGTTACCGCAACAGACTCTTATTGTTATTTGCCTTGGAAGGGGGCCCTAGTGAGCTCTTCACTTAGGAACTTTGCCTCCGTTACTAGTGGGATCCTTGCCTCAACTAAAGCCCACACATCTCCGTTACTGGGGAAAGTATCATGCCACCTCCCTGCACAGATACTACCAAGGATTTAGGTATCTAGGTATTACAGTTAAGGAGGTGAATTTTGCTTGTGCACATGACTGTTAAATTATGCCGAACTATTGAACCGGAAGTCAAAAGAAGTATTTTGATCGTTTTGTGTTTGATTTACCTTAACAGGGGGTTCAAGAGGCGGCCGTCTGCTCTTCCCCTGTGACGTGGGACAAAGTGTGTGTACTGGTGTGTATGGCTCTTTGGCGCATGGCAAAGCTAGCGGTGGCTGAGTGTCTGTTTGGGCTCATGGCTTTATGACTCCCTTGTACCTCTATCCTTTCCCTAGCGCAATCACCGTCATTACAGAACAATAATATTGAACTGTTGATTTCATGAATGGCCTACATGAAAGGAATGTTATTGTTTATTTTACAGGTAGGGGTAGCTCATTGGAATAGATAAGAGAAATCATATATCCTAACTATTGCTGATCTTTGAGTTCTTTTTGCTTTTCAGATCTCCCTCCCTGCTGACCCCTTCCTTTCCTTCCCCCGCTTGACCATCCCATTCGCCTGTGCTGTTATAGCATTCAGGGTTGGGGCTGTCGAGAGGTGGACCCCTTTGGCATCGAACCGTTCCCGAGGAATCGTCGAGCTGACAGAATAACCAGCCCACGTATTTAATTCCTCCTGGGCGGGTCGATACAAAACATGGCCACTTTAGAGGACGTCATAGGCGCCCTGGCAACGGTACAACAGGAGTTAGCCAACTCTCGGGCCGAAACGGCGGCTTTGAAACAAAGGATTGAGGGCATGCAGCGTAACCCTTTTGACATAGGGGCAGGAAGGTTCCCCGGGGGTGGGTTCCCAACGCACACTACCCCATTTAGCGTAGAGATGCCTGTCCCCATACCGTTGGCAGCACCAGAGAGGTTTTCAGGAGAGAACCACAAGGTCCAGGTGTTTCTTACGCAGATCTTACTCCATTTTACTTGCAAGCCTAAGGCCTTCCCCACCAACCAGTCTAGAGTAGCATTTACCATCTCATACTTAATTGGCGACGCCGCTCAATGGGCTGTCCCCTTGGTGAGGCGTGACGACCCGTTATTGTATGATTGGGATGCATTCCGAGCAGAATTCGAACGAGTGTTTGACCGCAGAGCTGCAGCCTTCACAGCTGATCGTGAGTTGCTGGAGCTAAAGCAAGGGAGTAAAGAGCTGTTGGTTTATATTAATACATTCCAACGTTTGGTAGCGGAAACCGACTGGCCGGAAGCTAAACAAGCTGCATTATTTTATCAAGGACTTAAGGACGATTTAAAAGATGTGTTAGCTCCTATTGAAACACAACCCACCTCGTGTATGGAGCTCATCAACCTAACCCTGAGACTGGATCACCGGTTGTCTGAACGTCTGTACGAAAAGAAGCGAGGGGATAGACCTGCTCTCAGATTCGAGAGAAACAGAACCATCACAGGAAGCGGCAGTAGCACCTCCGAACCCATGGAGATAGGCACTGTACGAGCTTCTCTCACAGCAGAAGAAAGGGAACAACGACGCAAAAATGGTCTATGTCTCTACTGCGGTAGGAAGGGTCATTACGTTAAGGATTGTTTGGTGAAACCAAGAGGGAGAACCGGAGAAACACAAGCCAGTGCCATTACGGAGGTAAAGAAGGCGGAAAACCTCAGAGCCCAAGAAAACCGGAAGGGAGGTTCTTGGGCATAAAAGTGGTCCCTTCTGTTTATGGAGATCTTTCGGTACATTTTTACGTAACCTTAGAAATCGACATTATTCATCAACAACACACCCTTAGGGCCATGGTAGATTCAGGGGCTACGGGTCTCTTTATGGATGAGGAGCTAGCTCGCAAATTACAAGTAGACCTTCTTACCAACCAAGAACCAGAAACAGTGGTGGCAGTAGACGGACGACAACTGGTTTCGGGACCCATCTGTTACAGCACCAATGATCTCGAGGTCGCATGTGGGGGTAGTCATAGGGAAGTGTTGTCATTCAACATCATTCGAGCCCCACAATGCGGTATCATTTTGGGTCTTCCCTGGCTCCGCAAACACAATCCTGTTATTGATTGGGAGAAAGAGATACTAGAGTTCACATCCCCATACTGCGTGGAACACTGTAAACCCATACGAGTCAGTCCAGCAAGAGAGCTTTCAAAAAGGCATGTGATCGCTACAGCCGAAGAGAAGGAGGTAGACTTACCAACGCAATATCATGAGCTACAGGATGTTTTCAATGAAGAACAAGCAAATATACTGCCTCCTCATCGCATCTACGATTGCCAGATCGATTTAATCCCCGGAGCAGTGATTCCTTGTGGACGAATATATGCCCTCACGGAACCTGAGAACGAACACTTACGACAGTACCTAGACACGTATCAAAAGAATGGGTTCATAAGGCCCTCTAAGTCCCCAGCAGCATCGCCTTTGTTTTTATTCCTAAAGCAAACCGCGAGTTACGGGCTTGTGTGGACTTCAGAGCCTTGAACAATGTTACAATAAAGAACAGGTATCCGCTGCCACTCATTCCGGTTCTCTTAGACCAGGTACGCCAAGCAGTTATTTACACCCGGTTAGACCTCAAGGGGGCATACCATCTCGTACGGATGCGGAAAGGCGATGAATGGAAAACGGCCTTCCGTACTCGATACGGGCTCTTTGAGTATCGGGTCATGCCATTCGGATTATGCAACGCCCCGGTAGCGTTTCAATTCTTTCTGAACGATGTGCTTCGTGAATTCCTGGACCTCACTGCCATTGTATACATCGATGACATCCTGGTGTATTCCAGTAGAGAAGATCACACCGCACATGTACGTGCCATCCTGCTGACGCTTCGCAAAAACCATCTATACTGCAAACTAAGCAAGTGTGAGTTCCACGTGAGGAAGGTGGAATTTTTGGGGTCATGCTTTCGACTGAAGGCCAGGAAATGGCACGATGTAAGATACAAGCCGTCATGGACTGGTCACCATCACAGAACGGGAAGGAGTTACAATGCTTCTTAGGTTTTGCAAACTTTTATAGGCGCTTTATTAATCAGTTTTCACACGTAGTGGCGCCTCTCACAAAACTCCTACGGAAGAATGTATCTTATCAATGGTCCGACGAAGCACAGCACGCATTCATGGTATTAAAGACGGCTTTCACCTCCGCCCCTGTCTTAGCACACCCTGACAACAACGTACCCTATGTGGCAGAAGCTGAAGCATCCGAGGTGGCCATAGGAGCAATACTGTCGCAAAGAAAAAAAAGTAATGGACAGCTACATCCGGTGGCCTATATGTCGTGGAAACTGAACATAGCGGAGTCACACTACACAATCGCAGAGAAAGAACTTTTGGCGATCAAAGAGGCCTTCGGGGAGTGGAGGCATTACCTGATGGGTGCAAGGCATACCATTACAGTATACACCGACCACAGAAACCTGCAATTCATGAAGTCAGCACGGTTACTCAATCCTCGGCAACTGAGATGGATGTTGTTCTTCGCCGAATATGATTTCATCGTCACCTACCGTCCTGGGGTGGACAATAGGAAAGCAGACGCCCTTTCCCGTCGAGACAACACTCCCGAATCAGCCAAACAGGAAGTAAAAGCCATCATTCCCTCCAGTAAAGTAATCTGTCTTCTACAAACCGACCACTTTCTGGAACAAGTACAACAATGCATGAAGAAAACCACATGGAAAAAATGGATGGACAAGAATCCAGATTGGCACCTGAAGAACGGGCTCCTAATGCGAGGTAAGCAGTTGTTAGTGCCCTGTGTCGCCTTACAGAAGTCGGTTTTTCAGTGGTGTCATGTGAACCCTTGTGCCGGACATACAGGAAGAGACAAAACCTTGGAAAAGGTGCTACGGCAGTTCTGGTGGCCCACGGTCAGACAAGATATATACACTCAGGTCCAACAGTGTGTGACGTGTAGTCAAGCCAAATCGGATCACAGAAAGCCCCAGGGCTTACTTCAACCGTTACCAACCCTAGAGACTCCTTGGGAACATATATCTCTGGATTTTATTGTCTGTTTGCCACTAGACCAAGGGTATACCACGATACTGGTAGTAGTGGATAGCCTCACCAAGTTGGGTCACTTCATCGCGTGTCCAGCCCTTCCTACTTCAGCCCAGCTGGCCACGTTGCTACTCACTCACGTGGTCCGCTTACATGGATTACCTTCTGTGATCGTGTCAGACAGAGAACCTCAATTCACTAGTCAGTTCTGGAAAACATGGTGCTCTACCCTACGCATAACCTCCAACACATCCACTGCCTTCCACCCGCAAACCGATGGACAAACAGAACGTCTGAATCAAACTCTAAAACAATACCTACGATGCTATGTGGATCAATCAACGGACAAGTGGGTAGATCTTTTATGGCTGGCAGAGGTGGCGTACAATAGCGCTCAACATAACTCAATCAAGATGGCTCCGTTTTTCTGTACCTTTGGTTTCCATCCTAGATTCCTCCCATTGGTTCAACCAATCCACACGGACAAAATCCCCGACCTGAAGGATCGCTCCAGACAGATACAAAATACCCTTAGAGTGGCGCGGAAGAACCTACAAGAGGTCAAAAGACAATATAAGAGGTATGCCGATAAACATTGTCGCCCTGGTCCCGAATACAAAAAAGGGTATTACGTGTGGTTGTCTACAAAAAACATACGTTTCAGGAGGTATAGTGTCTTCAAACCGCGGTACATTGGATCTTACCAAATAGTGCGACGTGTCAACCCGGTGGCAGTAAAGCTGCCCTTACCAGCAAACATGAGGATCCATCCGGTGTTCCATGTTTCCTTGTTGAAACCTTCGGCTACTCCTGCAAAGAGGAAACAGAAACCCATCTGGGTAGACAACGAACCTGAATATGAGGTAAAAAAGATACTAGATTCCAGAATGAGGCGGAATACCTTATGGTATCTCATTTCGTGGAAGAATTATGGACCTGAGGAGGATTCGTGGGAACCCGCGTCTAATGTGCACGCACCTCGTCTTACATCTGCGTTTCATAAGGCCAATCCTAGAAAACCAGGTCCTGGAAGAAGGCCCTCTGAGGAGGGATGTGCTGTTACAGATCTCGGGACAGCTCGGGCAGATCCCGGGCAGACTCAAAACAGAGACGTACCTGAGGGCGAGGGGGTCGCATCGCTGTTCGCCCGTGGCGGCGACACCTGGTCCTGGCTGTCCGGATGGTTGACCCAGGGCGGTGGTAGCCGGATCGGCGGGAGAATGGCGCTGCAACGCGATCGGCGTTGGGTGCAGGGCACCGAAAACTACAATTCCCAGGAGGCCTAGCGTACGTCTCCGCTGTAGCCCCGATCACGTGATGTCCTTTCCGGAAGAGAAAGACCGGTTAAAGGCAGCCACAATGGAAGAACAAGCTGCTGGTTATTCCTTTTTTGCGCAGCGCCGGCCGCGCTGCAGATCCTCATTCCAGCTGAAGTAGGGTAAGGGTGCACTTGCACCACCTAGACCGGGAAGACCCGGATTTGTTACCGCAACAGACTCTTATTGTTATTCGCCTTGGAAGGGGGCCCTATTGAGATCTTCACTTAGGAACTTTGCCTCCGTTACTAGTGGGATCCTTGCCTCAACTAAAGCCCACACATCTCCGTTACTGGGGAAAGTATCATGCCACCTCCCTGCACAGATACTACCAAGGATTTAGGTATCTAGGTATTACAGTTAAGGAGGTGAATTTCGCTTGTGCACATGACTGTTAAATTATGCCGAACTATTGAACCGGAAGTCAAAAGAAGTATTTTGATCGTTTTGTGTTTGATTTACCTTAACAGGGGGTTCAAGAGGCGGCCTTCTGCTCTTTCCCTGTGACGTGGGACAAAGTGTGTGTACTGGTGTGTATGGCTCTTTGGCGCATGGCAAAGCTAGCGGTGGCTGAGTGTCTGTTTGGGCTCATGGCTTTATGACTCACTTGTACCTCTATCCTTTCCCTACCGCAATCACCGTCATTACAGAACAATAATATTGAACTGTTGATTTCATGAATGGCCTACATGAAAGGAATGTTATTGTTTATTTTACAGGTAGGGGTAGCTCATTGGAATAGATAAGAGAAATCGTATATCCTAACTATTGCTGATCTTTGAGTTCTTTTTGCTTTTCAGATCTCCCTCCCTGCTGACCCCTTCCTTTCGTTCCCCCGCTTGACCATCCCATTCGCCTGTGCTGTTATAGCATTCAAGGTTGGGGCTGTCGAGAGGTGGACCCCTTTTGGCATCGAACCGTTCCCGAGGAATCGTCGAGCTGACAGAGAGTTCATGACGGCATGCGTGAGGTTGGACACTGGATGTCCCAAAACTGCCTGAAGCTAAACACAGGAAAAACTGTGGTGCTTCACTTTGGACACAACACCTCCTTCTGACAACCAAGCTGGTGGCCACAGGAACTGGGAGAAATCCCGATTCCAGTTTCAAAGGTGAAAAACTTAGGGGTTTATTTTGACACTAAGCTGTCCTTCGAGGGGCAAATTAATGCGGTCACCTCCTCCTGCTTTTTCACGATTAAGCCTGTCAGGAAAATGTTACCTTACATTCCAATGGAGCTTCAAAAAGCGGAGGTTGCAGCACTTATCCTGTCAAACATTGATTACTGCAGTGGGCTGTTCCTTAATATACAATCACGATTCCTTAATAAAATGCAGGTCCTCCAAAATGCAGCAGCTAGTCTGCTGCTTGCCATCCCGAAACATCAATCAGTGGCTCATGCCCTTCCGTTGTTGCACTGGTTATCAGTTAAAAGTTGAATCGAATTCAAGGCCCTCAGCATCGCCTTTAAAACGCTGCATGTTCTTGTCCCCGACTACTTTACACGCAGTCTCAGGTGGTATGTCCCAGAGAGGCAGCTCCACTCAGCGGCCTCCTTAAATCTGGTAATCCCTAAGGCCAAAACTGCCTCATGGGGGGGGGAGTTTTGTTGCAGGTACAGCTAGATTGTGGAACTCACTCCCCCTGGCACTCAAGATGGAAAGCAATCTTTTGGCGTTCCACAAGCTCTTAAAAACCAGACTCTTTAACAACTAGCCCGATTGCACCAATCTAACATCCCCTCCGGTTAGCCGCTACTGCAGAGCAGCCGCGCCTAGACACCCTTGGGTATTAGCGCGCGTTACAAATCGAAATTTCATTTCAATTTCAATGTTTGGTGGCTAATAAGCCTCAACCACTGTTAATATAACGTGGCCATTATATAGAGGAACATCTCTAAAGAACCCCCTACATTAATTCCGTATAGATGAGGTGGGTCTAATAATTTGTAGCTTTTTTTGACTATAGGTAAATTTGGGTATAAATACCGTTCCCTTTTGGGGGACCACTAAGTGAGGTTCCTTTTCAATAAAAAAACAAATTCATATTTCATTTCTAATAGGACCGGCACTTGAAGACTCCGACTGACCAGCAGGTTATATTGATATTGATTTTGAAATCACCTTCCACACTTTTTTAGGTGGGATAAGTAATGATTTACCTCTTGTGGGATCACATGAGAGGTAGGTTAATTACACGATGGTATGCTCATAGTTAGCCTTCCAAAACATTTACTGGGAGAATATATCTTAATTTGTTATTCATATTTTTAGTTTTTAACTAGAAACGATTGCTGATTCTTCCAAACAAAAGTTGAGAACAGCTTGAATATTGCCCTCTCCTTCATTGTTTAGGTAAATTCCGAAAGATCCTTTACCCCTTCGGTGCTCACGACGGCTGGGAGCCGTCATGAGACACAGTGGGTGTGTGCTCACGACGGCTCCCGGCCGTCCTGGCACCCACCCACGGGGAAGCGCTGGCGCTCCCCGTGGGACGCCGATCTTCGTGCCCCCACCGGGAAGGCAGGAAGCCCTTCCCCTGCCTCCCCCGCCCCCTCCACGTCATCAATGACGTCAGCGAGCGAGGCGCGCTGACGTCATTGGAGGTTTCCCTTTGTTTCCCGACGCGCTGGAAGCCATTTGCTTCCAGCGCATCGGGGAACAAAGAGGTTAGTTTCTCTTCTGGGGAGGGGGGGATTTCAACAAAAGAGGCATCGTGGGAAAGGAAAGGGTTTTCCTTTCCCCTGATGCTTCTTTTGTGCATTCCTGCTGCACGATCGTGCGATCGTGCAGCAGGAATGCCCACTAGACCCAGGGATTTTTTTATTTATTTGAAATTGATTTACTGTTTGGGGGAGCGGCCCCTTAGGCAAGGGTCTCTCCCCTTATGGGGGCATTATTTATTGGCTTTGTCTGCCCCCCTGGGGGGCAGATTTCTCATTATTTCTCATTATTTCTCATTACTTTGTGGTGAGAGGCCCCTTGGGCAAGGGTCACTCCCCTTTGGGGGCTATATTTTTGGCTGTCTGCCCCCATGGGGGGGGGGGCAGATCTCGCCTTTTTTTTTATCTAGGGCGCACTAGGCCACCAGGGAATTGTTTTTGGGAGAGTGACCCCTTGGGCAAGGGTCGCTCTCCTTTGGGGACTGTGTCTCCCCATATTTGGCCCACTAGACCACCAGGGATTTGTTTGTGGGGTGTGGCCCCTTGGGCAAGGGTCGCTCCCTTATGAGGGCAATGTTTTTGGCTTTGTCTGCCCCCTGAGGGCAGATTTCGCCATTTTTTTTAAAGTGGCCCAGTGGACCACCAGGGAATACTTTGTGGGGAGTGGCCCCTTGGGCAAGGGTCACTCCCTTTGGGGGCTATGTTTTTGGCTGTCTGCCCCCATGGGGGGGTGCAGATCTCGCCTTTTTTTTATCTAGGGCCCACTAGGCCACCAGGGATTTTTTGGGGGGACAGTGACCCCTTGGGCAAGGGTCGCTCTCCTTTGGGGGCTGTGTCTTGTCATGTTTGGGCCCACTAGACCACCAGGGATTTGTTTGTGGGGAGTGGCCCCTTGGGCAAGGGTCGCTACCCTTTGGGGAGCATTAATTTGGCTGTTTCTGCACCCCTGGGGGGCAGATCGGCATATTTTATTTTTTGTATGGCCACTAGGCCACCAGGGATTTACTTGTGGGGAGTGGCCCCTTGGGCAAGGGTCGCTCCCCTTTGGGAGCATTAATTTGGCCGTTTCTGCACCCCTGAGGGGCAGATTGGCTGATTTTTTTTTTTTGTATGGCCACTATGCCACCAGGGTTATTTCTTTTTTATGTTGGGGAGCGGCCCCTTGGACAAGGGTCGCTCCCCTTTATGGGAGGATGATTGTGGCCGTTTCTGTCCTCTTTGGGTGGCAGATCAGCAGTATGTTTTTTAGGCCCATCTGCCCCCAAGGGGGGCAGAAGCCACTAGACAACAGGTTTTTTTTAAATTTTTGTGTTGGGGAGTGGCCTCAAGGGCAAGGGTTGCTCCCCTTTTACAGGGGTGAAAATTTTATTTATACTCTTAGGCCCACCTACCCCTTAGCTTAGCTGGTGGATTGTGTGTGGACTGGTGCATTATTTGAATATGTTAATGTAATGTTTTTTTCTCTTTTTTATTCTAGTGTAAAGCTTTTGATTCCTGTTTGCGGTTTTGGCAGTGGTTGTTCTGCAGTTTTGCGTAATTGCATTTATTTGGTAAGCAAAACATTTTTGTTGTGTTTACTCCAAATGAGTATTATTGTCATGCATGAATGAATTTTTTTGTAAGTGGTGTCATAATGGCAGCATATTTGTTAGTGTTCTGAGCATGAAATTATTTGCGATGTTTTTTGCATTGTCTTATGTGTAATTTTCTTTTTCTTTTTCTTTTTTAGTGGGATATTGTTGATCCTTACTGTGTCTGTGCAGAGTAGGTGGTGGTGAGTCTAGCTGCTTCTGTCAAGTGAGTGGTATAGTGTTGGAGTATATAGGTCTTTGTGATAAAGCTACATTTTGTTTATTTCTTTTTTACAAAGGGTTTGTTGTTGTTGACTTGTTTGACAAGTTACCTTTATTAGTAAGCATTATGGCTAGCCGTAGACTTACTGCTCAGCAGGTGGTTGGTATGCTTCTTGAATCTTCCTCTGAGCAGGATTATGAGTGCGTCTGAGGGAGAGGAGGGAGGGGAAGATTCAGGCAGTGAGTTTTCTCTCCACATGGAATCATCGGAGGATGAAGCTACTCTCGGTGCGGATTAAGCTACTCTCGGTGTGGATGAAGCTACACTCAGTGCGGATGAAGTGCCTGTTTTAGAGGAGGACACTGCTGTGCCGATGGTGCAAAAGGCATCTGGATTGCAGCCTGGCGCTTTAAGGCTTCCCATTGGAAGTGCTGGACTCTGGGTTGATCCAAACATGGTGCAGCCGGTGTTGCCTGCCTTTAGTGGTGATGCAGGGTGTAGAATGGATTGTGAAATTTTTTTGCCTATACAGTTTTTTCAGTTGTTTATGGATGATGTATTTTTGGGTGAGATTGTTGAGCAGACTAATTTGTATGCTGAACAGTTTTTGAGGGACAACAGTGCCAGACTTAGGCCCCACTCTAGAGCTACCCAGTGGATTCCCACAAATCTGGAAGAGATGAAGAAGTTTTTGGGTTTGACTTTATTGATGGGCTTGATAAGGAAGCCGTCCATGGCTTCATATTGGTCTACCAGTCCCTTGATGGCAACGGCCATATTTCCTGCAATTATGACTCGTGATCGGTATTTACTTTTGCTTCGGATGCTGCATTTTGTTGATAATGCTTTGGCGTTGCCACGAGATCATCCTGACTGTGACCGTATTTTTAAGATTCGGCCTGTTCTTGATCACTTTGTAGATCGATTTTCAGAGATCTATACTCCAGGGAAAGAAATATCTATTGATGAGTCTTTGGTCCTGTTCAAGGGCCGTTTGGTTTTTAGGCAGTACATTCCTAGCAAGAGGGCACGTTATGGAATTAAGCTGTATATGTTGTCTGAGAGTAGGACAGGATATGTTTTTAATTTCCGTGTGTACACTGGTAGGGATTCCACTATTGACCAGGGCCCCTGGTTGTCCGTCCACTTTTGGAGTTTCACAGAAAATTGTGTGGGATCTTGCTAGAGGACTGTTTAACAGAGGCCACCATTTGTACCTTGATAACTTCTACACTGCTGTGCAATTGTTTAAGGAATTGTTCAAAGTGGACACTTTTGCTTGTGGCACAATCCGCTCTAACCGTAAAGGTTATCCAAAAGAGCTTGTTTGCAAAAAACTTCAGAGGGGACAGTGCAGTTCCTTGCGTAGTGATGAACTACTAGCTGTGAAATTTGTGGACAGGAGGGATGTGTACATGCTGACTACCATCCATGATGAGAGTACTTCACCTGTGGCTGTTTGGGGTCAGATTGCTGAAGTGCGCAAACCTGTGCGCATTTTAGACTACAATAAGCACATGGGTGGTGTTGATAGAGTAGATCAGAGGTTGGAACCTTACACTGCTATTCATAAGGCTTACATTTGGTATAAGTAGTTGGCCACCCATCTCTTCAATTTAGCAACTTTCAATGCTTTTGTTGTGTTCAAGGAGTGTTCTCCTGCGTCAAAGTTGACTTTTGTTCAGTTTCAGGAGTCTGTGATAGGCAGCCTTGTTGTTGTGGAACAGGCAAGTGTTCCTAGAGTTGGAGTGGTGGAGGATGTGGCTAGATTGAAAGATCGCCACTTTCCTGATTTAATTCCTCCCACGCCCAAAAAAACCAATCCCTGTAAGAGATGGAAAGTCTGCTTGCGAAGAGGTGTGCGGAAGGAGAGTCGTATGCACTGTGCCGATTGTCCTTCTAATCCTGGGCTGTGTGTGCCCACATGTTTCAGATTGTATCACACTCAAAAGAGTTTTTGGGAGCAACCATGGGTCTAATAGTGTACTGCCTGGTCTGTATGGTTTTATATAGTTGTTCAGTTTAACGTTTGGCAATAGTATGATGTCTTTAGTTACTGCTGTTGTTTTTGTAGTTATAGTTTTGTATTTAGTTGCAATTTGTTTGTGTTTTCTTTCTTGTTTAAAAGAAATTTATGACGGTGTGCGTGGACTGGCGCTTGGCTGGCGGTGAGTGGACTGGAGCTTGGCTGGCGGGTAGTGGACTGGCGCTTGGCTGGCGGTATGTGTGAATTGGGGCTTGGCTGGCAGTGTGCGAAAACATTTTGTGATAGGCAATTTTGATGTTGCCTCAATACGTTTTGGGCCCTTGCCTGTCGCGGGTACTTGGGCCTCCCACACGAGTGAGGCACCATTTTTATCGGGAGACCCGGGGGAACGCTGGGTGGTAGGAAATTTGTGTCAGCCCAGTGATGCCACAACTTTCCCACACAAAAATGTGTGGAAAAAGTGATTTTTTCAGCTAAATTTGAGGTTTGTAGGGGATTCTGGGTAAGGAAACGTTGGGGGATCCATGCAAGCCATACCTCCCTGGAATCCCCCGGGTGTCTAGTTTTCAGAAATGTGTGGGTTTGCTAGGTTTCCCTAGATGGCCGCCGAGCACGGGGCCAAAAACCCAGGTGACCTCCCTTGCAAAACCAGGTCATTTTGAGATAGGCAATTTTGATGTCGCCTCAATACGTTTTGGGCCCTTGCCTGTCGCGGGTACTTGGGCCTCCCACACGAGTGAGGCACCATTTTTATCGGGAGACCCGGGGGAACGCTGGGTGGTAGGAAATTTGTGTCAGCCCGGTGATGCCAAAACTTTCCCACACAGAAATGTGTGGAAAAAGTGATTTTTTAAGCTAAATTTGAGGTTTGCAGGGGATTCTGGGTAAGGAAACGTTGGGGGATCCACGCATGCCATACCTCCCTGGAATCCCCCGGGTGTCTAGTTTTCAGAAATGTGTGGGTTTGGTAGGTTTCCCTAGGTGCCGGCAGTGCTAGGGTTCAAAAACTACAGTTAGGCACTTTTAAAAAAAAGGGTCATTTTTCACTGTGAGAATGTGGTGTGTCCACCTTGTGTTTTGGGCCGTTTCCTGTCGCGGGCACTAGGCCTACCCACACAAGTGAGGTACCATTTTTCTCGGAAGACTTTGGGGAACGCGGGGTGGGTGGAATTTTGTGAATCCATGCAGATTCCAGAACTTTCCACCACAGAAATGTGAGGAAAATGTGTTTTTTTGGACAATTTGTTAGGTTTGCAAGGGATTCTGGGTAACAGAACCTGGTGAGAGGGAGTCAAGTCACCCCATCCTGGATTCCCCTGGGTGTCTAGTTTTCAAAAATGTATAGGTTTGCTAGGTTTCCCTAGGTGCCGGCAGAGCTAGGGTTCAAAAACTACAGCTAGGCACTTTGCCAAAAAAGGGTCATTTTTCACTGTGAAATTGTGGTGTGTCCACGTTGCGTTTTGTGCCGTTTACTGTCGCAGGCACTAGGCCTACCCACACAAGTGAGGTACCATTTTTCTCTGAAGACTTTGGGGAACGCGGGGTGGGTGGAAATTTGTGGATCCACGCAGATTCCAGAACTTTCCACCACAGAAATGTGAGAAAATATGTTTTTTTGGACAATTCATTAGGTTTGCAAGGGATTCTGGGTAACAGAACCTGGTGAGAGGCAGTCAAGTCACCCCATCCTGGATTCCCCTGGGTGTCTAGTTTTCAAAAATGTATAGGTTTGCTAGGTTCCGCTAGGTGCCGGCAGAGCTAGGGTTCAAAAACTACAGCTAGGCACTTTGCCAAAAAAGGGTCATTTTTCACTGTGAAATTGCGGTGTGTCCACGTTGCGTTTTGCCCCGTTTCCTGTCGCGGGCACTAGGCCTACCCACACAACTGAGGTACCATTTTTCTCGGAACACTTTGGGGAATGCGGGTTGGGTGGAAATTTGTGGATCCACGCAGATTCCAGAACTTTCCACCACAGAAATATGAGGAAAATGTGTTTTTTGGGACAATTTGTTAGGTTTGCAAGGGATTCTGGGTAACAGAACCTGGTGAGAGGGAGTCAAGTCACCCCATCCTGGATTCCCCTGGGTGTCTAGTTTTAAAAAATGTATAGGTTTGCTAGGTTTCCCTAGGTGCCGGCAGAGCTAGGGTTCAAAAACTAAAGCTAGGCACTTTGCCAAAAAAAGGTAATTTTTCACTGTGAAATTGTGGTGTGTCCACGATGCGTTTTGCACCGTTTCCTGTCACGGGCACTAGGCCTACCCACACAAGTGAGGTACCATTTTTCTCGGAAGACTTTGAGGGACGCGGGGTGGGTGGAAATTTGTGGATCCACACAGATTCCAGAACTTTCCACCACAGAAATGTGAGGAAAATGTGTTTTGTTCGACAATTTGTTAGGTTTGAAAGGGATTCTGGGTAACAGAACCTGGTGAGAGGCAGTCAAGTCACCCCATCCTGGATTCCCCTGGGTGTCTAGGTTTCAAAAATGTATAGGTTTGCTAGGTTTCCCTAGGTGCCGGCAGAGCTAGGGTTCAAAAACTACAGCTAGGCACTTTGCCAAAAAGGGTCATTTTTCACTGTGAAATTGTGGTGTGTCCACGTTGCGTTTTGCGCCGTTTCCTGTTGCGGGCACTAGGCCTACCCACACAAGTGAGGTACCATTTTTCTCGGAAGACTTTGTGGAACGCGGGGTGGGTGGAAATTTGTGGATCCACGCAGATTCCAGAACTGTCCACCACAGAAATGTGAGGAAAATGTGGGGGCATATTAGCAAGGCGATTATCGCCACTTTAGCGGGACTTTTTCCCGCTAAAGCGGCGATAATATTATCGCCTTATCAACAAGCTGTCGCTAACTGCTGTTAGCGACAGCTTGTAAGCGATAGCGACCGGGTTGAGTGCCGCTTTGCATGCCAGCGATATTTATCGCTAATGGCATGCAAAGTAGGCGTTCCCACCTAACAGCGACTGGAAACAGTCGCTGAGGTCGCTGACGCCTATCAGCGAGGCAGGGGCGGTGATTAGCGAACCAGCGCTAAACACGTTTAGCGCTGGTTTGCTAACACCTGGTCCCACCCTGACTTAGCCATCTAATCCAATGAGAGGTGGATTACATGGCTAAGTCCCCTCGCACTATCAGCAAGCAGAACTGGGGAACAGTGTGAATATCGCCTGTTTTCAGGCGATATTCACACTGTTCTCCAGGTTTCTATCGCTTTGGAGATTAGCATTGCTGATTGCACGCTAACTCCGCGATAGAAACCGGCGATGCCTGGCGATAATTATCCAAGCGCTAATTGCGCTTTGCGATAATTATCGCCAGGCATTGCTAATATGCCCCGTGGTTTTTTGACAATTGTTTAGGTTTGCAAGGGATTCCGGGTAACAGAACCTGGTGGGAGCCAGTCAAGTCACCCCATCCTGGATTCCCCTGGGTGTCTAGTTTTCAAAAATGTATAGGTTTGCTAGGTTTCCCTAGGTGCCGGCAGAGCTAGGGTTAAAAAACTACAGCTAGGCACTTTGCCAAAAAAGGGTCATTTTTCACTGTGAAATTGTGTTGTGTCCACGTTGCGTTTTGTGCCATTTCCTGTCACGGGCACTAGGCCTACCCACACAAGTGAGGTACCATTTTTCTCGGAAGACTTTGGGGAACGCGGGGTGGGTGGAAATTTGCGAATCCACACAGATTCCAGAACTTTCCACCACAGAAATGTGAGAAAAATGTGGTTTTTTCGACAATTTGTTAGGTTTGAAAGGGATTCTGGGTAACAGAACCTGGTGAGAGGCAGTCAAGTCACCCCATCCTGGATTCCCCTGGGTGTCTAGGTTTCAAAAATGTATAGGTTTGCTAGGTTTCCCTAGGTGCCGGCAGAGCTAGGGTTCAAAAACTACAGCTAGGCACTTTGCCAAAAAGGGTCATTTTTCACTGTGAAATTGTGGTGTGTCCACGTTGCGTTTTGCGCCGTTTCCTGTTGCGGGCACTAGGCCTACCCACACAAGTGAGGTACCATTTTTCTCGGAAGACTTTGTGGAACGCGGGGTGGGTGGAAATTTGTGGATCCACGCAGATTCCAGAACTGTCCACCACAGAAATGTGAGGAAAATGTGGTTTTTTGACAATTTTTTTGGTTTGCAAGGGATTCCGGGTAACAGAACCTGGTGGGAGCCAGTCAAGTCACCCCATCCTGGATTCCCCTGGGTGTCTAGTTTTCAAAAATATATAGGTTTGCTAGGTTTCCCTAGGTGCCGGCAGAGCTAGGGTTAAAAAACTACAGCTAGGCACTTTGCCAAAAAAGGGTCATTTTTCACTGTGAAATTGTGTTGTGTCCACGTTGCGTTTTGCGCCATTTCCTGTCACGGGCACTAGGCCTACCCACACAAGTGAGGTACCATTTTTCTCGGAAGACTTTGGGGAACGCGGGGTGGGTGGAAATTTGCGAATCCACACAGATTCCAGAACTTTCCACCACAGAAATGTGAGGAAAATGTGGGTTTTTTGACATTTCTTTAGGTTTGCAAGGGATTCTGGGTAACAGAACCTAGTGAGAGCCAGTCAAGTCACCCCATCCTGGATTCCCCTGGGTGTCTAGTTTTCAAAAATGTATAGGTTTGCTAGGTTTCCCTAGGTGCCGGCAGAGCTAGGGTTAAAAAACTACAGCTAGGCACTTTGCAAAAAAAGGGTAATTTTTCATTGTGAAAATGTGGTGTGTTCACATTGCGTTTTGAGCCGTTTCCTGTCGTGGGCACTATGCCTACCCACACAAGTGAGGTACCATTTTTATCGGGAGACTTAGGGTAATTCAGATTTGTAAAGCAACTGTTATTACCTATTGACTTTCGATGCATTTCTGCCTTCCAAATGAAACACAATGTGTAAAAGAAGTCATTTTGAAAAATGACCGATAATTCTCATGCTAGTATGAGTATTCCCAATTTCGGAAATGTGCAAATATCTACTGTTTCTAAACTCTATATTTTGTTTCCATTTCAGAAATACATATGTGTCTTTCATACCGATTTTTCCATGTATACATTTTCCCAGAATAATTGCTATATACCCGGTACATAATAAAAAACAATTGCAAGTCGCTGCTCAGTTTTTGGCTCTGGGTTCGTCGGGTTCTTGGTGAACCTCCAAGTCCTATATATCCCCACAACCAGTATGGTCCCGCGGATGTAACGGTATATTGCTTTCAAAGAGCTGTCATAATTAGAAGAAGTTACAGGTGAAAACGTTGACACAAAAGGCTGTTTTTTTCAACTAATTTTCAATTTTTCCTATATTTAACTGTTAGTTTCTATAAAGAAACCTTGAAGGATCTACACAAATGACCCCTTGCTGAATTCAGAATGTTGTCTACTTTACTAAAATGTATAGCTTTCCAGGATCCATTATTGCTTTCATACCCATTTCTACCATTAACTGGAAGATGGTTGAAAGCACAAAAATAGCAAAAATAGGCTATGTCCCAGAAAAATGCCAAAACTGTGTAAACAATTTGGGTTTTCTGACCAAAGGCTGTCATTCCTAAAAACTGGGAAAATTGTGATTTCAGCCCCACAAACCCTTTTTGATACCATTTGCAGGAAAAACCCTGACGCTTTCATTTGCAGCACTTTTTTCCCATTTTTCACAAAAAAAACAAAATTTAGCTGTATTTTGGCTAATTTCTGGGTCCCCTCCAGGGGAATCCACAAACCCTGGGTACCTGTAGAATCCCCATGATGTTGGAAGAAAAGGACGCAAATTTGGCGTGGATACCTTATGTGGTCAAAAAGTTACAGGGGCCTAAGCGCAAACTACCATAAATAGCCAAAAAAAGGCTTAGCACAGGGGGGGGAAAAGGCCTAGCAGCGAAGGGGTTAAAGCACATGAATGCAGTGTGAATGAAGGAATGAATGTTGTTATACCTCCTAATCCTTATTGGGTAACATGGGGCAAATGTGTATATAGATCTACATAAAAATGGGGGTGCATGTTGGGAGAATTTTTTTTATTATTTAGAAATCACGCTAACATAACATAACATCAATGAGAAGTCATTTATTTTTCAACTGAAAGTGTCTGACTCTGTTTATTATAGTTACTTGAAAAGCCTTTAGAAGAAAAAAATAATCTAATCACTGTTTTTTAACCCTGTGATGTTATTCTCTGCCAGTCTGCCTGTCACTTTTCTGCCACACATTCACTGCTTTTTTATGTTTGGCAACATGTGTGGGTAAAAGAAAACATTAAATTGGCCTTGTGAGTCTCCTAATCATAGGGGACCAGCAATGTACTGCTACTGTGCCA
This sequence comes from Calotriton arnoldi, assembly GCA_963921515.1. Lineage (NCBI taxonomy): Eukaryota > Metazoa > Chordata > Amphibia > Caudata > Salamandridae > Calotriton > Calotriton arnoldi. The sequence continues at coordinate 1,966,049 of CAWUFW010001996.1, read as the reverse complement.
CTCTGTTATTTAAAGCAATTGTTTGCAAAGAGCATTATTTATAATTTGTCTTTTTTGTTTTTCTCAATATAGCTGCTCCTGCTGGTCCAGCCGGACCACCCGACAGGCAGGAGAGAGCGGACCGTTTGCAGCGGCAGAGGCTGGAGCGTATCCAGCTTGAATACCGGTGGCTGGTAGTCATGGAAGAGGAGGAGATCAATGCTCAGCTCCCGGGCCCCAGTGCCCTCAGACTCCAGCCTCCCGGCCATCCCATCGCCGGTGCCGCTGCCAGCCAAGTGCTGCCACCCACAAGTTATCAAAAATGGACTCAAAGTCTAGAGTCGACAAGCTTAGGTTAGGTGTTTACAGTTATTGATGATGATGCTGACGACTGATGTTCTACATTCTATATCTAAAAAACTATGGATCATTTTTAATGCATGGGTTGGTAATGGGCTAGTGTGGGCTACTGCTTCGAAGATTCTACAGTAAGTTGGGGTTGCTTTCACCACATCCGCCCCACCAAGTGTTTGATCCATTGATGGTGTAATTTATTTTAAGCCACAGCTCAATAAATAACACAGCTCCGAAGAAGAGGGTAAGGGGTTTGATGAATGGATGGGTAATGGGATTTGGGGAAAGGTTTGACAAAGACAAACACTACAACACAAGGCCAACATTCATCTGGGCAATACGCAGCAGCACATCATTCACCATCAATCTGTTGTTAGAAGGAAACAAAGGAATGAGTATGACAGAGTACAGGTACATGCATTGCAAACAGTCCTTTTGCCCCGGGCCGAGACCCAATTTACCATATATCCAAATGTTCTGTCTTCTAGGTTAGGGAGTGAACCCACCCACCCACTTCTCTTAGTTAATATGATTGTTAAAAGAAAAATGATACTGTATTGCAAAATTGGGTGCTGCGTCTGCATTCTCCTCGGGAATGTCCACTCTTTGTAGCATCTCTGCACTGGTCTGGTAGGTAAGCAGGAGTGTTGTTGCGCTCATCTAACTTTCGCCTTTCGTTTGTGAAGGAGACTAGAAGAAGGCCTGAGGATTGTAAAAGAGAAACTGTATTTTAGAGTCGAGGAGAAGGACAGAAGGAAGGTAAGCTTCATGAGGAGTGTATCAAGATAAGAAGACTTAGAGGCAGAGCAGAAACAAGTTTAAAAAACAAGAGGGGGGCACTCAGAGTTTCACTTTTGCCACAAGTCCAACACCTACACACACAAAGCAGCATTTCACAAACACACCTCTCTCTATTCCAAATAGCTGAGAAGTACTAGGCCTCAGACTCTTGGTTTACCTTTGATCTGAAGCTGATACTCGATAACTTCTTGCTTCTTGCTGTGTGTTGATGAGGTAGTCCTGCAGCTACCAGTCCCACCCTGCGTTCTTCTTCCATGATACTCCTCCAGTCCTGAAAGACTCCAAGTAACGCTGTACCAGTCCAGAACCAGACCAGTCATCATCATCATCCTGAATCGCGAGGACCAGAGCAAGATAGATGTGGAGTGCAGTGCACTGCTGTTTAAGAACAAGTAGAGAATTAAACAGAATTGCAGTATTCTGCATAGGTTTTTGTTTGATAACTAAATTGACTGTTCTTGTGTCTGAAGAACCAGAAAAAAAGGAGAACACCCCTGCAATTAATTAAATCTGGCTAAGAGTGAAAGGGCTGATCATCATCACCTACAGGGAAAATAAAATAGGCGCCCATCACTCAAGCCCCAAACAATGCAAATCAATAATCAACTTCCCATATTACAGTTCAAAAACACAAACCCTCCCTAAGTGTCTGCCACCACATGAATCATCAATCAACTTAAATCATCACTTACGCAATCAGTCACTCACCATTGCAATAGTTGAAGTTACCTCATCCAATCCAAGGCAAGCACGGGTAGTTCAGGGATTGGGTATTCAATCATCTTTGATGCAGGCAACACATTGGAATTTGGTATTGGCAGGCAGTCCTGTACATAATAAATGATTTTATGGGGCAGCCGTTCTAGTACTAAGTGATGCAAAAAGGGATAGGTATTAGGCAATAGGCATGCTAGGGGGGCAGGCATTGTCCCCAATGTCATGAAGGAACTGTGGATGCTTCTTCAATGCACACTGGTCCAACTGCAATCCAGAAATATATATGTGACTCATAAAGAAATGTGGGGCAGCATAAACCTGCCACAAAAATAATAATGTTCCCCTAGCTAATTAAAAAAAAGAAATTGCAAAGAAAATACTAAGTTCAACGAGAAAACTTGAAAAGTTCTATGGGGGCACTGGCATACTTAGTCCGGGAAGTAGAGTTTGTCCTCAAACTCAGGTGGTTCACCCAGAAGTTGGTCAGCTAACTCATTTGATTCAATTTTGGACCAACCACCCTCTTCCTCCTCCTGTGCTGCTGTTTCAGGAACGTGTAATTGTGTGGTATAAAATGTTGGTTCATTTTGATCATAGTCAATCTCTCCTCTTTTTGAGGCGAGAGACTGGTACTTCTCACTGTGACGACCGCACCAGCTGCATTCAACACACGTTCAGCAGACACACTGGTGATAAGACAAGCCAGATTTATTACCAGCCTGCTGAGCTCTGGCCATTGGCGCATCTTCCCATACCAATACATCAATGGATTTTGATCCACATAGCCCTCTTTTGGATCATCCAGATACTCCTGGAACATTCTGTGGATGGTCATTGGTGCTGCCACTTGCTCTACCTGTTTTGCCATCGGCTCTGCACTGGACTTGATACCTGCCAATTGAAACCAATACAATGCAGAGGTTGGGTCTGGTCCTTCTTTTGCTGTTGTTGCCGGTGTTCTGGTTGATGGTGTTGTTGGCTGCTGTGAGACAAGACTGCCCTCTCTGGAAATTGAAGGCAGCGCCCCAGAACTGCGGGAGGGACTTGAAGTTCCAGCCGTTCTTCTTCCAAGTCTCCAGCTTGCTCTACAATCCACCTCTTGTTGATGATGTCATGTTGCAGCCTTATATTAGAAGCCAAGCGCAGGACAAAACTCTCAACCAAGGCATGTGCTTCTGTGTTTTCATTCACACCTGCAGGGGCGAACCTTTCAGACGCCTTCTTTACCTGGTCTTGTAGGAGATGCAGCAATAGGATAGCTTGGCCCATCGTACTGTCCTCCTTGCTAACTTCCTGTGTGAAAACCTCAAAAGGGAGTAGCATCTGTGTCAGGCATTTGACTAGGCCCCTTTTGTCCGCATCCATGGTCATACCTTTCCCAACTGCATCCCCTCCTCTTCAAAAGACATAGTCATTGATCTGTTTGTACTGCTTAAACAGACGTTGCAGCATGTAAAAGGTGGAGTTCCAACATGTTGGCACCTCCCGTATCAGGGCTTTAACTGGTGCTCTATTAATATGCTGAATAATCCGCAGCTGCTTCTGGGCTTTAAAAGAATGGCTGAAATGACTGCAGATTTTCAGTATGTTACTGACTATGTCTTCCTTTTTAAGGAAGTCTTGCACCACCAGGTTGATGCAATGGGCCAAACACAGGACCCTGAAATAGCCTCTGTCTGACATGGCCTTGACTATCATACTGCCATTGTCCGTGGCAACAAATCCAATTCTAAGACCTCTGGGTCGCAGCCATTCATACACCTTGCTGTTAAATTCCTCCAAGATGTTTACTGCTGTATGTGATTTCTCCATTGCGAACATGGCCAATGTTGCATGCTGCCGAACACTCTTCAAGCTTTCTTCAGGGCCAAGACCTGAAGATATCTTTTCATTACCGCTGCAAAAGAGATTCAGTGTGCAGTGGTGCACATGTAATCAGTCGCCTGGCAACTGGTCCACATGTCTGTCCTCAGGTGGATGGTGTGAACAACACTTTGCTGCAAAGCTTGTCCAACCAACTGCGGAACATCATGATGCAGCGCTGGAACAGCCACTCTGGCAAAATAGGTCCTACTTGGTACCTTCCATTTTGGGGAGAAGGCTGCCACAAATTCTAAAAATCTCACTCCTTCCACAAATGAAAAAGGGAGGAGGTCCAGCGCTAACATTTTTGCCAGCTTCCCATTGTACAAATGTGCGGTTGGGTGGTTTCGCTCGTAGGGCCCCTCCTGCCTAAACATGCCCATAATAGTAACCTGGGTTTTCTTCTTTTCTTGGGGCACTGACACGGGCGTCTTTTGAGAAGTAGATGCTAGTGGTAGACTCAATGTGCGTGGTGGTGGTTGGGCAGTCATTGTATGCCACGGTGTCTCCATCATCTCACTCTGAGTCTTCTTGTGCCATTGTGAGGTCGCTGAGGTGGGTGAATCTGCTGGTGCACTGCTGGGGACAGGGCTGCTTTGCATGAAGATGTCACTCTCTTCTTACTCATCATCACCTTCCACCGTGATTGGACTTGTAGCTGGTGTTCCCCGGCTCTCCCCACCACCACGACCATGTTCAGCACTTTTTTAAGGTGCTCCTCCCACTTGATTGTGTGGTGTTTTTTCATATGGGTCATCTGGCCTCCAGTACCATAATGTGTACCAGGCTTACCTCGACGAACATTTGTGTGGCAAATGGTGCATACTGCAATGTGCTCCCCCTCTTTGCTAACTGTAAAAAAGCCCCACACTGGGGAGGAGTACTTTTTTACTGGCCTACTGCCAATACCTGAAGACAAACTGGAGGTAGGTGGCCATGTCATCGATTGCCTCTCTACTTCTACTGAGGCAAGGGTTGGTGCAGGTCTCAGCTGGGGATTTGCAAATATGGGAGCTGGTGGTGGTGCTACCTGTGCCACATCCCTCGGAGCTGATTGAATAGCAATGTCAGATTCCTCTGTGTCACCTTTCACCATGACTACCTCGTCATCGTCATCCTCTTCTTCATCCCCTTCCATAAGTCTAAGTCTTTCTGGAACTTTTCTTTTACCTTGCCTCTCCTGTTGTCTCCTGGTCTCTGTTTGGATCCACTCCATGTCCCTATCATCATCATCAGAAGTGGTGCTGCTTGAAGAAGATGGTGCTGCAGTACCCTTCCTTTTCCTTGCTGGAGATGTGGGAGCCAATGATTCTAAAATAGGAGGTTCAACTTCTTTCTCTGGAGGAAGATCAACATCCTGTTCTGTTCCAACATCAGAAAAATCCATTGCTGGCTACGGCTGCTGTCCACTTTGCTGTGTTTCCTGAAAAGATTGTGTACTACTTTGCGAAAGGGACAAATCCAATTCAACATTGATACTCGTCGGCCTCAACACTATTGCACTGGCTGCCTCATTGTCTGACATGGTCCTGGGCTTAGGTTGGGGAGGTGGTGCTGTTGATGGAGGAGTGCTGCTCTCAGCTTGCTCGCCGGAGGCCAGTGCGGCAGGCACAACTTTCCTGAAAAAGGTTGCGGTCGGCACGCCAGTGGTGGACATTTGCTTCTTCTGCTCCCCACTAGCCACTTTCTTGGCAGCACCTTTCTTTGGGGCCATCTTGAAGTTGTCAGTTGGCAGTGGCACTTAGCTTAACAACAAGCTGAAGAGATGACTTTGTTGCATAGTCAGTCAAGCGTCACGTCGTGCACAGCCCTTCTGTCTGGCAGTACTGGAGGTGATGTCTCTTCTCTTGTGAACCGAAAAGCAAAAAAGCAAGAAACACATCAGTGAAACGTGGCATTGTTGCAGATTAAGTAGTAGTACAAACAAACAATATCATTCAGTGTGGTTACTTAAGTTATTGTAAATAATTCACAATAGTATACAGTGTTCATTCCTAAAACGGAAAACTACACCAACATAAACTTTCAGGTGACTATACACTCAGGAAGGATTAGAAAGAGCGACAACAACAAAACAAAACAGCTGTAACTGTTTGCTTTATGTGCAATGCATCTAGTGGGATGAGGCACGCAGGGAGGTGCAGCTGGCAAATGCATTGACAATTGAATAATCCTTACACAATGATTGCTGTTGGGCACCTATAGCAGACATGGGGTTGATTAATTAATGCCAGATGCCATGAAAATGGTTAAAAAAAAACAAATACAAAAATTAATTACATTGAAAAAATTAAATTAAGAAAATTATGAATAAGTGACATTATCCTCAAGCATTTGTAATCACTACTGGAGAGCGAGAGAACTTGAAATCAGTTTCACTCTCCCACTACTAAACATTTCAATCACACAGGCAACTGATTAAACAGGGGTTTTCTGGAATTATATCCAGTTCCCTCTTTGTACCAGGATGGCAGGTGTACTCTCTGCTTGTTTTTTTTACTTCTAATGGGGTATCCAAAGATTTTGGAGTAGACGCCTCACTCACTTATCGTGACATGCTTCATCATTGACGCCTATTCACACCCTGGTAAGATGGTACTACCAGGGTGGACTCAACCATAGTTGGAAATGGGAGTTCTTAGATAAAGCAAAACTGGATATGCAGGAACCCAGAAAAGTGATATGTTAAAAATACCTTGAGGTATACCCAAAGTCTTATTTTATTAAATGGGTACATGGGGTATGGATAAAACCATGAATATTGAGGGTTCTATTGAAAGACAATTGCTCAATTGTACCCTGGTTCTTCTGCCAACATGTTTCAGCCCTCGCCAAGAGCCCAACCGGGTCTGGGGCCTTCGTCAGGGCTTTTTTCAGAGGGTTTTCCTCTACTCACAAACGTTCTCTCTGGGGCCAATTTTACAGTGTGGTTTGTGGCCGGGGGCTGCACCGATAGGGGCGGGGTAAGTGGGGTGGGGGCTAGAGCAAAAAAAAACAACCTGTGACCATGAGGTAGAACACAGGCCCCTGCAGCGGACGCATTAGTCTATTGAGCCACCAGACCCGGCATACACACATCTATCTCTCTCTCTATCTCTCTCTCTCTCTCTCTTTCTCTATCTCTCTCTCTATCTATCTATCTCTATCTCTCTATCTCTATCTCTCTCTCTCTCTCTCTCTCTATCTCTCTCTATCTATCTCTCTATCTCTCTATCACTCTCTATCTCTAACTCTCTCTATCCCTGTCTCTCTCTCTCTCTCTCTCTCTCTATCTCTCTATCTATCTCTATCTCTCTCTCTATACCTCTATCTATCTCTATCTCTCTATCTATCTCTCTCTCTATCTCTCTCTATCTCTATCTCTCTGTCTCTATCTCTGTCTCTATCTCTGTCTCTATCTCTGTCTCTGTCTCTATCTGTCTCTGTCTGTCTCTGTCTCTATCTCTGTCTCTATCTGTCTCTATCTGTCTCTGTCTGTCTCTATCTGTCTCTGTCTCTATCTATCTCTGTCTCTATCTGTCGCTGTCTGTCTCTGTTTCTATCTGTCTCTATCTGTATCTGTCTATCTCTGTCTCTCTCTGTCTCTCTGTCTGTCTGTCTCTCTCTGTCTGTCAGTCTCTCTCTGTCTCTCTCTATCCCTGTCTGTCTCTAGCTGTCTCTATCTGTTTCTGTCTCTATCTGTCTCTGTCTGCCTCTATCTCTGCCTCTATCTGTCTCTGTCCAAACAGGAAGCTTCCCAAAAGGCCCTTTAAAAGTCAGCTGTGAAAGCGCTTACAGCTGACTTTTAAAGGGACTTTTGGGAAGCTTTCTGACGGTGCCGTGACGTCACAGAGGCCGGCAGTAAACACAGAAGATGGCCGCAGGAGCATACGTAGTGAATACCTATTTAATACGTATTCACTAGGTATGCTCCTGGGGTCAACTGCTGTGTTTACTGCCGGCCTCACTGGAAACGTAGAAACGGCAAGGCAAGGTCTGTGGGCCCCCAATGAAGGCCTTCCGGGCCGATGGCGGCCCGCGGGCCGTACAATAGTACCACGGCTCTAGGGTGTCTCTTCTAGGGTCATACGGTACGTGCGGGATGGTGCCGTCTTGTAGCTTCAAGCTACCGTCGGCGAACGCAGCGGCAGTACTGAGGTATTCCCGAGGTGCCAGCTCTTTGACGAATGTGTGATTACAAGATGGCACCATCCCGCACGTACCGCATGACCCTTGAAGAGACACCCTAGAGGAAAACCCTCTGAAAAAGGAATCAAGAAAGAAAGACAGGTGAGAGCATTAGGTGAGATCATTAGACCTCACACTTTTGGATGGAGTGCGTGCACTAAAACAGGCAGGGACATTGACGAGACAGCCCTGACGAAGGTCCCAGACCTGGTTGAGCTCTTGGCGAGGGCCGAAATATGTTGGCAGAAGAACGAGGGTACAATTGAACAATTGTCTTTCAATAGGTTAATAATTTCTTCTGCAAATCACATATGCAATACACTAATTCGTCACATAAGAAGGGGTCAGTGAAATTTACACACCATTGATACATTCTACATTGCAGCTACATTTGTGAGGGTTTTCGCATTAATTAATCTCCTGTACTCTGGAGAAAAATTGTATTTCTCAACCACTTCATTAATCTGCTCACTAAATAGTTTTTCCACATTGTCATAAATGATCCAGAAACATCACCTGCCTCAGTATCTTTGCTGTCAAATTTCTCCAAAGAGGAGTTTTTGTATTCCTGCCATCATTCGATGCCCATATCATGTAAAAGCAATGCTTGTTCATGTTCAGCAGACAATCCATCCCCTCCTTTAGCCAGAAGGTAGCAATCAGTTTATGTCACTCATTTTAAGGAGTAAATGATACATATATCATAGGTAAAACACAGATATTCCTAATGTCATAACGGTGACCCCCTCCCCCCCAAATGCAAATGCCACATTATTTCTTACAATACACTCTGGTATAAAACAAGAAATCAATTAAACAAAGTAAAATAATAAAGATAAAGCAAAAAACTAAACCAACAACACAGATATAACCGTGGCATCCTGAATATTCCCCATCAGAGTTAAAAATATTACAGTGATTACCAAAGCATCCTGATAACACCACTCCAGAATTTCCCCTCATACTGTCTGTTGATCAAGAGTCACAATCAATAATATATAAAATATAAAAAAAAAAAAAAAATAATAAAGGCAAAGCAACAAATCTAATCAGGAACTGAGCGATCAGTATAGCATTCTGAAATACCTCTGTACAAAATCAGTACATGTTGATACACTTCTCAAAACCAGTCTATGCATCACTTACGATACTTCTGTCAACAGATCCATTTTTCACATGGTGTTAGGCTTGAAGTGCTGAACAGTTGGCTCACTCTCTGCCACCGATGTCTGAATTAATCTCCTATACATATTTGTCCCTGCACAATGCACATTCTGCTCCTTCGTTCCTTGGTGGGAGTAACTTCATTTCTGTTGCCACTCTATGTTCTTCCTTCTGGTGGAGCACAGCACTGGTTCCACGGTCCGCCATTTGTTTTGTGCATTAGAAACTCTCTTTGTAATCTTGGACCACCAGCGGGCATCTCTTGCGTTGCTCTCTGTCTGCATAGTGCTAGTCCACACCAAGTTTATCAAGATAAAATTAGCTCACACAAATCTCGCAATCAATGTCCTCTCCAGTTCCCTCAATTTTTGTGATGCTCCGAAAACAACAGGTCCAGAAACTTATTGATAGACCGACCCAACTAACATTGCTCTCATCCTAACTTGTCTTCATAAGGAAATATGAAAAATAGGGAAACAGCAACTCAGAAACATTTCTGATTGTGTACTGGCATTCTGCTTGCCTCTTTTGCATTATAACACCTTGTTAGACTTGGCATCTTTTGGCTTGTTTCCCCTGACTTTTTGCTTTATGACCTCCCGGTTTTGACTCTGTTTTGTGCTGGTTTAGTGTTTCTGCGCACTTTACGCACTGCTGATCAGTGGTAAAGTGCAAGTGCTCCTGTATGAAATGTGTTATGGATTGGTATTTCCATGTTTTGGCTATTTGATCTATGTGTCAGTCCCTAGTAAAGCGATACAAAAGGGGATGATGGACGGAACGTTTGAGCCAATCAAACACTCACCCCCAGTCAACTGATCTGGGTTTAATCCATCATCATTCTTTAGCTCACTCCACCACCCCAGTTCAGAAATGGCCATATGCAAATCAGTCTGACCCTGTGCCTCATGGGAACAGTCCAGCCCGAACTGCCAAGCCATGTCTTCCCTGGACCGGAAACAAGCATCCTAGGACCGGTTTCTGGCATTTCAGCCGTCATCAGCCAGGCTTGCTTGAATCCAGTGGCAAAGTGAGCAAGGGACCCACGTCTGGGCATACCCCCGCCAACTTAGGGCGACCAAAGCGATACAAAAGGGGATGATGGACGGAACGTTTGAGCCAATCAAACACTCACCCCCAGTCAACTGATCTGGGTTTAATCCATCATCATTCTTTAGCTCACTCCACCACCCCAGTTCAGACATGGCCATATGCAAATCAGTCTGACCCTGTGCCTCAGGGGAACAGTCCAGCCCGAACTGCCAAGCCATATCTTCCCTGGACCGGAAACAAGCATCCTAGGACCGGTTTCTGGCATTTCAGCCGTCATCAGCCAGGCTTGCTTGAATCCAGTGGCAAAGTGAGCAAGGGATCCACGTCTGGGCATACCCCCGCCAACTTAGGGCGACCAAAGCGATACAAAAGGGGATGATGGACGGAACGTTTGAGCCAATCAAACACTCACCCCCAGTCAACTGATCTGGGTTTAATCCATCATCATTCTTTAGCTCACTCCACCACCCCAGTTCAGACATGGCCATATGCAAATCAGTCTGACCCTGTGCCTCATGGGAACAGTCCAGCCCGAACTGCCAAGCCATGTCTTCCCTGGACCGGAAACAAGCATCCTAGGACCGGTTTCTGGCATTTCAGCCGTCATCAGCCAGGCTTGCTTGAATCCAGTGGCAAAGTGAGCAAGGGACCCACATCTGGGCATACCCCTGCCAACTTAGGGCGACCAAAGCGATACAAAAGGGGATGATGGACGGAACGTTTGAGCCAATCAAACACTCACCCCCAGTCAACTGATCTGGGTTTAATCCATCATCATTCTTTAGCTCACTCCACCACCCCAGTTCAGACATGGCCATATGCAAATCAGTCTGACCCTGTGCCTCATGGGAACAGTCCAGCCCGAACTGCCAAGCCATGTCTTCCCTGGACCGGAAACAAGCATCCTAGGACCGGTTTCTGGCATTTTAGCCGTCATCAGCCAGGCTTGCTTGAATCCATTGGCAAAGTGAGCAAGGGACCCACGTCTGGGCATACCCCCGCCAACTTAGGGCGACCAAAGCGATACAAAAGGGGATGATGGACGGAACGTTTGAGCCAATCAAACACTCACCCCCAGTCAACTGATCTGGGTTTAATCCATCATCATTCTTTAGCTCACTCCACCACCCCAGTTCAGACATGGCCATATGCAAATCAGTCTGACCCTGTGCCTCATGGGAACAGTCCAGCCCGAACTGCCAAGCCATGTCTTCCCTGGACCGGAAACAAGCATCCTAGGACCGGTTTCTGGCATTTCAGCCGTCATCAGCCAGGCTTGCTTGAATCCAGTGGCAACGTGAGCAAGGGACCCACGTCTGGGCATACCCCCGCCAACTTAGGGCGACCAAAGCGATACAAAAGGGGATGATGGACTGAACATTTGAGCCAATCAAACACTCACCCCCAGTCAACTGATCTGGGTTTAATCCATCATCATTCTTTAGCTCACTCCACCACCCCAGTTCAGACATGGCCATATGCAAATCAGTCTGACCCTGTGCCTCTTGGGAACAGTCCAGCCCGAACTGCCAAGCCATGTCTTCCCTGGACCGGAAACAAGCATCCTAGGACCGGTTTCTGGCATTTCAGCCGTCATCAGCCAGGCTTGCTTGAATCCAGTGGCAAAGTGAACAAGGGACCCACGTCTGGGCATACCCCCGCCAACTTAGGGCGACCAAAGCGATACAAAAGGGATGATGGACGGAACGTTTGAGCCAATCAAACATTCACCCCCAGTCAACTGATCTGGGTTTAATCCATCATCATTCTTTAGCTCACTCCACCACCCCCGTTCAGACATGGCCATATGCAAATCAGTCTGACCCTGTGCCTCATGGGAACAGTCCAGCCCGAACTGCCAAGCCATGTCTTCCCTGGACCGGAAACAAGCATCCTAGGACCGGTTTCTGGCATTTCAGCCGTCATCAGCCAGGCTTGCTTGAATCCAGTGGCAAAGTGAGCAAGGGACCCACGTCTGGGCATACCCCGCCAACTTAGGGCGACCAAAGCAATACAAAAGGGGATGATGGACGGAGCGTTTGAGCCAATCAAACACTCACCCCCAGTCAACTGATCTGGGTTTAATCCATCATCATTCTTTAGCTCACTCCACCACCCCAGTTCAGACATGGCCATATGCAAATCAGTCTGACCCTGTGCCTCATGGGAACAGTCCAGCCCGAACTGCCAAGCCATGTCTTCCCTGGACCGGAAACAAGCATCCTAGGACCGGTTTCTGGCATTTCAGCCGTCATCAGCCAGGCTTGCTTGAATCCAGTGGCAAAGTGAGCAAGGGACCCACGTCTGGGCATACACCCGCCAACTTAGGGGCGACCAAAGCGATACAAAGGGGATGATGGATGGAACGTTTGAGCCAATCAAACACTCACCCCCAGTCAACTGATCTGGGCTTAATCCATCATCATTCTTTAGCTCACTCCACCACCCCAGTTCAGACATGGCCATATGCAAATCAGTCTGACCCTGTGCCTCATGGGAACAGTCCAGCCCGAACTGCCAAGCCATGTCTTCCCTGGACCGGAAACAAGCATCCTAGGACCAGTTTCTGGCATTTCAGCCGTCATCAGCCAGGCTTGCTTGAATCCAGTGGCAAAGTGAGCAAGGGACCCACGTCTGGGCATACCCCGCCAACTTAGGGCAACCAAAGCGATACAAAGGGGATGATGGACGGAACGTTTGAGCCAATCAAACACTCACCCCCAGTCAACTGATCTGGGTTTAATCCATCATCATTCTTTAGCTCACTCCACCACCCCAGTTCAGACATGGCCATATGCAAATCAGTCTGACCCTGTGCCTCATGGGAACAGTCCAGCCCGAACTGCCAAGCCATGTCTTCCCTGGACCGGAAACAAGCATCCTAGGACCGGTTTCTGGCATTTCAGCCGTCATCAGCCAGGCTTGCTTGAATCCAGTGGCAAAGTGAGCAAGGGACCCACGTCTCGGCATACCCCCGCCAACTTTGGGCGACCAAAGCGATACAAAAGGGGATGATGGACGGAACGTTTGAGCCAATCAAACACTCACCCCCAGTCAACTGATCTGGGTTTAATCCATCATCATTCTTTAGCTCACTCTACCACCCCAGTTCAGACATGGCCATATGCAAATCAGTCTGACCCTGTGCCTCATGGGAACAGTCCAGCCCGAACTGCCAAGCCATGTCTTCCCTGGACCGGAAACAAGCATCCTAGGACCGGTTTCTGGCATTTCACGCGTCATCAGCCAGGCTTGCTTGAATCCAGTGGCAAAGTGAGCAAGGGACCCACGTCTGGGCATACCCCCGCCAACTTAGGGCGACCAAAGCGATACAAAGGGGATGATGGACGGAACGTTTGAGCCAATCAAACACTCACCCCCAGTCAACTGATCTGGGTTTAATCCATCATCATTCTTTAGCTTACTCCACCACCCCAGTTCAGACATGGCCATATGCAAATCAGTCTGACCCTGTGCCTCATGGGAACAGTCCAGCCCGAACTGCCAAGCCATGTCTTCCCTGGACCGGAAACAAGCATCCTAGGACCGGTTTCTGGCATTTCAGCCGTCATCAGCCAGGCTTGCTTGAATCCAGTGGCAAAGTGAGCAAGGGACCCACGTCTGGGCATACCCCGCCAACTTAGGGCGACCAAAGCGATACAAAAGGGGATGATGGACGGAACGTTTGAGCCAATCAAACACTCACCCCCAGTCAACTGATCTGGGTTTAATCCATCATCATTCTTTAGCTCACTCCAGCACCCCAGTTCAGACATGGCCATATGCAAATCAGTCTGACCCTGTGCCTCATGGGAACAGTCCAGCCCGTACAGCCAAGCCATGTCTTCCCTGGACCGGAAACAAGCATCCTAGGACCGGTTTCTGGCATTTCAGCCGTCATCAGCCAGGCTTGCTTGAATCCAGTGGCAAAGTGAGCAAGGGACCCACGTCTGGGCATACCCCCGCCAACTTAGGGCGACCAAGCGATACAAAAGGGGATGATGGACGGAACGTTTGAGCCAATCAAACACTCACCCCCAGTCAACTGATCTGGGTTTAATCCATCATTATTCTTTAGCTCACTCCACCACCCCAGTTCAGACATGGCCATATGCAAATCAGTCTGACCCTGTGCCTCATGGGAACAGTCCAGCCCGAACTGCCAAGCCATGTCTTCCCTGGACCGGAAACAAGCATCCTATGACCGGTTTCTGGCATTTTAGCCGTCATCAGCCAGGCTTGCTTGAATCCAGTGGCAAAGTGAGCAAGGGACCCACGTCTGGGCATACCCCGCCAACTTAGGGCGACCAAAGCGATACAAAAGGGGATGATGGACGGAACGTTTGAGCCAATCAAACACTCACCCCCAGTCAACTGATCTGGGTTTAATCCATCATCATTCTTTAGCTCACTCCACCACTCCAGTTCAGACATGGCCATATGCAAATCAGTCTGACCCTGTGCCTCATGGGAACAGTCCAGCCCGAACTGCCAAGCCATGTCTTCCCTGGACCGGAAACAAGAATCCTAGGACCGGTTTCTGGCATTTCAGCCGTCATCAGCCAGGCTTGCTTGAATCCAGTGGCAAAGTGAGCAAGGGACCCACGTCTGGGCATACCCCCGCCTACTTAGGGCGACCAAAGCGATACAAAAGGGGATGATGGACGGAACGTTTGAGCCAATCAAACACTCACCCCCAGTCAACTGATCTGGGTTTAATGCATCATCATTCTTTAGCTCACTCCACCACCCCAGTTCAGACATGGCCATATGCAAATCAGTCTGACCCTGTGCCTCATGGGAACAGTCCAGCCCGAACTGCCAAGCCATGTCTTCCCTGGACCGGAAACAAGCATCCTAGGACCAGTTTCTGGCATTTCAGCCATCATCAGCCAGGCTTGCTTGAATCCAGTGGCAAAGTGAGCAAGGGACCCACGTCTGGGCATACCCCCGCCAACTTAGGGCGACCAAAGCGATACAAAAGAGGATGATGGACGGAACGTTTGAGCCAATCAAACACTCACCCCCAGTCAACTGATCTGGGTTTAATCCATCATCATTCTTTAGCTCACTCCACCACCCCAGTTCAGACATGGCCATATGCAAATCAGTCTGACCCTGTGCCTCATGGGAACAGTCCAGCCCGAACTGCCAAGCCATGTCTTCCCTGGACCGGAAACAAGAATCCTAGGACCGGTTTCTGGCATTTCAGCCGTCATCAGCCAGGCTTGTTTGAATCCAGTGGCAAAGTGAGCAAGGGACCCACGTCTGGGCATACCCCCGCCAACTTAGGGCGACCAAAGCGATACAAAAGGGGATGATGGACGGAGCGTTTGAGCCAATCAAACACTCACCCCCAGTCAACTGATCTGGGTTTAATCCATCATCATTCTTTAGCTCACTCCACCACCCCAGTTCAGACATGGCCATATGCAAATCAGTCTGACCCTGTGCCTCATGGGAACAGTCCAGCCCGAACTTCCAAGCCATGTCTTCCCTGGACCGGAAACAAGCATCCTAGGACCGGTTTCTGGCATTTCAGCCGTCATCAGCCAGGCTTGCTTGAATCCAGTGGCAAAGTGAGCAAGGGACCCACGTCTGGGCATACCCCCGCCAACTTAGGGCGACCAAAGCGATACAAAAGGGGATGATGGACGGAGCGTTTGAGCCAATCAAACACTCACCCCCAGTCAACTGATCTGGGTTTAATCCATCATCATTCTTTAGCTCACTCCAGCACCCCAGTTCAGACATGGCCATATGCAAATCAGTCTGACCCTGTGCCTCATGGGAACAGTCCAGCCCGAACTGCCAAGCCATGTCTTCCCTGGACCGGAAACAAGCATCCTAGGACCGGTTTCTGGCATTTCAGCCGTCATCAGCCAGGCTTGCTTGAATCCAGTGGCAAAGTGAGCAAGGGACCCACGTCTGGGCATACCCCCGCCAACTTAGGGCGACCAAAGCGATACAAAAGGGGATGATGGACGGAACGTTTGAGCCAATCAAACACTCACCCCCAGTCAACTGATCTGGGTTTAATCCATCATCATTCTTTAGCTCACTCCACCACCCCAGTTCAGACATGGCCATATGCAAATCAGTCCAGCCCGAACTGCCAAGCCATGTCTTCCCTGGACCGGAAACAAGCATCCTAGGACCGGTTTCTGGCATTTCAGCCGTCATCAGCCAGGCTTGCTTGAAACCAGTGGCAAAGTGAGCAAGGGACCCACGTCTGGGCATACCCCCGCCAACTTAGGGCGACCAAAGCGATACAAAGGGGATGATGGACGGAACGTTTGAGCCAATCAAACACTCACCCCCAGTCAACTGATCTGGGTTTAATTCATCATCATTCTTTAGCTCACTCCACCACCCCAGTTCAGACATGGCCATATGCAAATCAGTCTGACCCTGTGCCTCATGGGAACAGTCCAGCCCGAACTGCCAAGCCATGTCTTCCCTGGACCAGAAACAAGCATCCTAGCACCGGTTTCTGGCATTTCAGCCATCATCAGCCAGGCTTGCTTGAATCCAGTGGCAAAGTGAGCAAGGGACCCACGTCTGGGCATACCCCCGCCAACTTAGGGCGACCAAAGCGATACAAAGGGGATGATGGACGGAGCGTTTGAGCCAATCAAACACTCACCCCCAGTCAACTGATCTGGGTTTAATCCATCATCATTCTTTAGCTCACTCCACCACCCCAGTTCAGACATGGCCATATGCAAATCAGTCTGACCCTGTGCCTCATGGGAACAGTCCAGCCCGAACTGCCAAGCCATGTCTTCCCTGGACCGGAAACAAGCATCCTAGGACCGGTTTCTGGCATTTCAGCCGTCATCAGCCAGGCTTGCTTGAATCCAGTGGCAAAGTGAGCAAGGGACCCACGTCTGGGCATACCCCCGCCAACTTAGGGCGACCAAAGCGATACAAAAGGGGATGATGGACGGAACGTTTGAGCCAATCAAACACTCACCCCAGTCAACTGATCTGGGTTTAATCCATCATCATTCTTTAGCTCACTCCACCACCCCAGTTCAGACATGGCCATATGCAAATCAGTCTGACCCTGTGCCTCATGGGAACAGTCCAGCCCGAACTGCCAAGCCATGTCTTCCCTGGACCGGAAACAAGCATCCTAGGACCGGTTTCTGGCATTTCAGCCGTCATCAGCCAGGCTTGCTTGAATCCAGTGGCAAAGTGAGCAAGGGACCCACGTCTGGGCATACCCCGCCAACTTAGGGCGACCAAAGCGATACAAAGGGGATGATGGACGGAACGTTTGAGCCAATCAAACACTCACCCCCAGTCAACTGATCTGGGTTTAATCCATCATCATTCTTTAGCTCACTCCACCACCCCAGTTCAGACATGGCCATATGCAAATCAGTCTGACCCTGTGCCTCATGGGAACAGTCCAGCCCGAACTGCCAAGCCATGTCTTCCCTGGACCGGAAACAAGCATCCTAGGACCGGTTTCTGGCATTTCAGCCGTCATCAGCCAGGCTTGCTTGAATCCAGTGGCAAAGTGAGCAAGGGACCCACGTCTGGGCATACCCCCGCCAACTTAGGGCGACCAAAGCGATACAAAGGGGATGATGGACGGAACGTTTGAGCCAATCAAACACTCACCCCCAGTCAACTGATCTGGGTTTAATCCATCATCATTCTTTAGCTCACTCCACCACCCCAGTTCAGACATGGCCATATGCAAATCAGTCTGACCCTGTGCCTCATGGGAACAGTCCAGCCCGAACTGCCAAGCCATGTCTTCCCTGGACCGGAAACAAGCATCCTAGGACCGGTTTCTGGCATTTCAGCCGTCATCAGCCAGGCTTGCTTGAATCCAGTGGCAAAGTGAGCAATGGACCCACGTCTGGGCATACCCCCGCCAACTTAGGGGCGACCAAAGCGATACAAAGGGGATGATGGACGGAACGTTTGAGCCAATCAAACACTCACCCCCAGTCAACTGATCTGGGTTTAATCCATCATCATTCTTTAGCTCACTCCACCACTCCAGTTCAGACATGGCCATATGCAAATCAGTCTGACCCTGTGCCTCATGGGAACAGTCCAGCCCGAACTGCCAAGCCATGTCTTCCCTGGACCGGAAACAAGAATCCTAGCACCGTTTTCTGGCATTTCAGCCATCATCAGCCAGGCTTGCTTGAATCCAGTGGCAAAGTGAGCAAGGGACCCACGTCTGGGCATACCCCGCCAACTTAGGGGCGACCAAAGCGATACAAAGGGGATGATGGACCGGAACGTTTGAGCCAATCAAACACTCACCCCCAGTCAACTGATCTGGGTTTAATCCATCATCATTCTTTAGCTCACTCCACCACCCCAGTTCAGACATGGCCATATGCAAATCAGTCTGACCCTGTGCCTCATGGGAACAGTCCAGCCCGAACTGCCAAGCCATGTCTTCCCTGGACCGGAAACAAGCATCCTAGGACCGGTTTCTGGCATTTCAGCCGTCATCAGCCAGGCTTGCTTGAATCCAGTGGCAAAGTGAGCAAGGGACCCACGTCTGGGCATACCCCCGCCAACTTAGGGCGACCAAAGCGATACAAAAGGGGATGATGGACGGAACGTTTGAGCCAATCAAACACTCACCCCCAGTCAACTGATCTGGGTTTAATCCATCATCATTCTTTAGCTCACTCCACCACCCCAGTTCAGACATGGCCATATGCAAATCAGTCTGACCCTGTGCCTCATGGGAACAGTCCAGCCCGAACTGCCAAGCCATGTCTTCCCTGGACCGGAAACAAGCATCCTAGGACCGGTTTCTGGCATTTCAGCCGTCATCAGCCAGGCTTGCTTGAATCCAGTGGCAAAGTGAGCAAGGGACCCACGTCTGGGCATACCCCCGCCAACTTAGGGCGACCAAAGCGATACAAAAGGGGATGATGGACGGAACGTTTGAGCCAATCAAACACTCACCCCCAGTCAACTGATCTGGGTTTAATCCATCATCATTCTTTAGCTCACTCCACCACCCCAGTTCAGACATGGCCATATGCAAATCAGTCTGACCCTGTGCCTCATGGGAACAGTCCAGCCCGAACTGCCAAGCCATGTCTTCCCTGGACCGGAAACAAGCATCCTAGGACCGGTTTCTGGCATTTCAGCCGTCATCAGCCAGGCTTGCTTGAATCCAGTGGCAAAGTGTGCAAGGGACCCACGTCTGGGCATACCCCCGCCAACTTAGGGCGACCAAAGCGATACAAAAGGGGATGATGGACGGAACGTTTGAGCCAATCAAACACTCACCCCCAGTCAACTGATCTGGGTTTAATCCATCATCATTCTTTAGCTCACTCCACCACCCCAGTTCAGACATGGCCATATGCAAATCAGTCTGACCCTGTGCCTCATGGGAACAGTCCAGCCCGAACTGCCAAGCCATGTCTTCCCTGGACCGGAAACAAGCATCCTGGGACCGGTTTCTGGCATTTCAGCCGTCATCAGCCAGGCTTGCTTGAATCCAGTGGCAAAGTGAGCAAGGGACCCACGTCTGGGCATACCACCGCCAACTTAGGGCGACCAAAGCAATACAAAAGGGGATGATGGACGGAACGTTGGAGCCAATCAAACACTCACCCCCAGTCAACTGATCTGGGTTTAATCCATCATCATTCTTTAGCTCACTCCACCACCCCAGTTCAGACATGGCCATATGCAAATCAGTCTGACCCTGTGCCTCATGGGAACAGTCCAGCCCGAACTGCCAAGCCATGTCTTCCCTGGACCGGAAACAAGAATCCTAGGACCGGTTTCTGGCATTTCAGCCGTCATCAGCCAGGCTTGCTTGAATCCAGTGGCAAAGTGAGCAAGGGACCCACGTCTGGGCATACCCCCGCCAACTTAGGGCGACCAAAGCGATACAAAAGGGGATGATGGACGGAGCGTTTGAGCCAATCAAACACTCACCCCCAGTCAACTGATCTGGGTTTAATCCATCATCATTCTTTAGCTCACTCCACCACCCCAGTTCAGACATGGCCATATGCAAATCAGTCTGACCCTGTGCCTCATGGGAACAGTCCAGCCCGAACTGCCAAGCCATGTCTTCCCTGGACCGGAAACAAGCATCCTAGGACCGGTTTCTGGCATTTCAGCCGTCATCAGCCAGGCTTGCTTGAATCCAGTGGCAAAGTGAGCAAGGGACCCACGTCTGGGCATACCCCCGCCAACTTAGGGCGACCAAAGCGATACAAAAGGGGATGATGGACGGAACGTTTGAGCCAATCAAACACTCACCCCCAGTCAACTGATCTGGGTTTAATCCATCATCATTCTTTAGCTCACTCCAGCACCCCAGTTCAGACATGGCCATATGCAAATCAGTCTGACCCTGTGCCTCATGGGAACAGTCCAGCCCGAACTGCCAAGCCATGTCTTCCCTGGACCGGAAACAAGCATCCTAGGACCGGTTTCTGGCATTTCAGCCGTCATCAGCCAGGCTTGCTTGAATCCAGTGGCAAAGTGAGCAAGGGACCCACGTCTGGGCATACCCCCGCCAACTTAGGGCGACCAAAGCGATACAAAAGGGGATGATGGACGGAACGTTTGAGCCAATCAAACACTCACCCCCAGTCAACTGATCTGGGTTTAATCCATCATCATTCTTTAGCTCACTCCACCACCCCAGTTCAGACATGGCCATATGCAAATCAGTCTGACCCTGTGCCTCATGGGAACAGTCCAGCCCGAACTGCCAAGCCATGTCTTCCCTGGACCGGAAACAAGCATCCTAGGACCGGTTTCTGGCATTTCAGCCATCATCAGCCAGGCTTGCTTGAATCCAGTGGCAAAGTGAGCAAGGGACCCACGTCTGGGCATACCCCCGCCAACTTAGGGCGACCAAAGCGATACAAAAGGGGATGATGGACGGAGCGTTTGAGCCAATCAAACACTCACCCCCAGTCAACTGATCTGGGTTTAATCCATCATCATTCTTTAGCTCACTCCACCACTCCAGTTCAGACATGGCCATATGCAAATCAGTCTGACCCTGTGCCTCATGGGAACAGTCCAGCCCGAACTGCCAAGCCATGTCTTCCCTGGACCGGAAACAAGAATCCTAGCACCGGTTTCTGGCATTTCAGCCGTCATCAGCCAGGCTTGCTTGAATCCAGTGGCAAAGTGAGCAAGGGACCCACGTCTGGGCATACCCCCGCCAACTTAGGGCGACCAAAGCGATACAAAAGGGAATGATGGACGGAACGTTTGAGCCAATAAAACACTCACCCCCAGTCAACTGATCTGGGTTTAATCCATCATCATTCTTTAGCTCACTCCACCACCCCAGTTCAGACATGGCCATATGCAAATCAGTCTGACCCTGTGCCTCATGGGAACAGTCCAGCCCGAACTGCCAAGCCATGTCTTCCCTGGACCGGAAACAAGCATCCTAGGACCGGTTTCTGGCATTTCAGCCGTCATCAGCCAGGCTTGCTTGAATCCAGTGTCAAAGTGAGCAAGGGACCCACGTCTGGGAATATCCCCGCCAACTTAGGGCGACCAAAGCGATACAAAAGGGGATGATGGACGGAACGTTTGAGCCAATCAAACACTCACCCCCAGTCAACTGATCTGGGTTTAATCCATCATCATTCTTTAGCTCACTCCACCAACCCAGTTCAGACATGGCCATATGCAAATCAGTCTGACCCTGTGCCTCATGGGAACAGTCCAGCCCGAACTGCCAAGCCATGTCTTCCCTGGACCGGAAACAAGCATCCTAGGACCGGTTTCTGGCATTTCAGCCGTCATCAGCCAGGCTTGCTTGAATCCAGTGGCAAAGTGAGCAAGGGACCCACGTCTGGGCATACCCCCGCCAACTTAGGGCGACCAAAGCGATACAAAAGGGGATGATGGACGGAACGTTTGAGCCAATCAAACACTCACCCCCAGTCAACTGATCTGGGTTTAATCCATCATCATTCTTTAGCTCACTCCACCACCCCAGTTCAGACATGGCCATATGCAAATCAGTCTGACCCTGTGCCTCATGGGAACAGTCCAGCCCGAACTGCCAAGCCATGTCTTCCCTGGACCGGAAACAAGCATCCTAGGACCGGTTTCTGGCATTTCAGCCGTCATCAGCCAGGCTTGCTTGAATCCAGTGGCAAAGTGTGCAAGGGACCCACGTCTGGGCATACCCCCGCCAACTTAGGGCGACCAAAGCGATACAAAAGGGGATGATGGACGGAACGTTTGAGCCAATCAAACACTCACCCCCAGTCAACTGATCTGGGTTTAATCCATCATCATTCTTTAGCTCACTCCACCACCCCAGTTCAGACATGGCCATATGCAAATCAGTCTGACCCTGTGCCTCATGGGAACAGTCCAGCCCGAACTGCCAAGCCATGTCTTCCCTGGACCGGAAACAAGCATCCTAGGACCGGTTTCTGGCATTTCAGCCGTCATCAGCCAGGCTTGCTTGAATCCAGTGGCAAAGTGAGCAAGGGACCCACGTCTGGGCATACCCCCGCCAACTTAGGGCGACCAAAGCAATACAAAAGGGGATGATGGACAGAACGTTGGAGCCAATCAAACACTCACCCCCAGTCAACTGATCTGGGTTTAATCCATCATCATTCTTTAGCTCACTCCACCACCCCAGTTCAGACATGGCCATATGCAAATCAGTCTGACCCTGTGCCTCATGGGAACAGTCCAGCCCGAACTGCCAAGCCATGTCTTCCCTGGACCGGAAACAAGCATCCTAGGACCGGTTTCTGGCATTTCAGCCGTCATCAGCCAGGCTTGCTTGAATCCAGTGGCAAAGTGAGCAAGGGACCCACGTCTGGGCATACCCCCACCAACTTAGGGTGACCAAAGCGATACAAAAGGGGATGATGGATGGAACGTTTGAGCCAATCAAACACTCACCCCCAGTCCACTGATCTGGGTTTAATCCATCATCATTCTTTAGCTCACTCCAGCACCCCAGTTCAGACATGGCCATATGCAAATCATTCTGACCCTGTGCCTCATGGGAACAGTCCAGCCCGAACTACCAAGCCATGTCTTCCCTGGACCGGAAACAAGCATCCTAGGACCGGTTTCTGGCATTTCAGCCGTCATCAGCCAGGCTTGCTTGAATCCAGTGGCAAAGTGAGCAAGGGACCCACGTCTGGGCATACCCCCGCCAACTTAGGGCGACCAAAGCGATACAAAAGGGGATGATGGACGGAACGTTTGAGCCAATCAAACACTCACCCCCAGTCAACTGATCTGGGTTTAATCCATCATCATTCTTTAGCTCACTCCACCACCCCAGTTCAGACATGGCCATATGCAAATCAGTCTGACCCTGTGCCTCATGGGAACAGTCCAGCCCGAACTGCCAAGCCATGTCTTCCCTGGACCGGAAACAAGCATCCTAGGACCGGTTTCTGGCATTTCAGCCGTCATCAGCCAGGCTTGCTTGAATCCAGTGGCAAAGTGAGCAAGGGACCCACGTCTGGGCATACCCCCGCCAACTTAGGGCGACCAAAGCGATACAAAGGGGATGATGGACGGAGCGTTTGAGCCAATCAAACACTCACCCCCAGTCAACTGATTTGGGTTTAATCCATCATCATTCTTTAGCTCACTCCACCACCCCAGTTCAGACATGGCCATATGCAAATCAGTCTGACCCTGTGCCTCATGGGAACAGTCCAGCCCGAACTGCCAAGCCATGTCTTCCCTGGACCGGAAACAAGAATCCTAGGACCGGTTTCTGGCATTTCAGCCGTCATCAGCCAGGCTTGCTTGAATCCAGTGGCAAAGTGAGCAAGGGACCCACGTCTGGGCATACCCCCGCCAACTTAGGGCGACAAAGCGATACAAGGGGATGATGGACCGGAGCGTTTGAGCCAATCAAACACTCACCCCCAGTCAACTGATCTGGGTTTAATCCATCATCATTCTTTAGCTCACTCCACCACCCCAATTCAGACATGGCCATATGCAAAACAGTCTGACCCTGTGCCTCATGGGAACAGTCCAGCCCGAACTGCCAAGCCATGTCTTCCCTGGACCGGAAACAAGCATCCTAGGACCAGTTTCTGGCATTTCAGCCGTCATCAGCCAGGCTTGCTTGAATCCAGTGGCAAAGTGAGCAAGGGACCCACGTCTGGGATACCCGCCAACTTAGGGCGACCAAGCGATACAAAAGGGGATGATGGACGGAGCGTTTGAGCCAATCAAACACTCACCCCCAGTCAACTGATCTGGGTTTAATCCATCATCATTCTTTAGCTCACTCCACCACCCCAGTTCAGACATGGCCATATGCAAATCAGTTTGACCCTGTGCCTCATGGGAACAGTCCAGCCCGAACTGCCAAGCCATGTCTTCCCTGGACCGGAAACAAGCATCCTAGGACCGGTTTCTGGCATTTCAGCCGTCATCAGCCAGGCTGGCTTGAATCCAGTGGCAAAGTGAGCAAGGGACCCACGTCTGGGCATACCCCGACAACTTAGGGCGACCAAAGCGTACAAAGGGGATGATGGACGGAGCGTTTGAGCCAATCAAACACTCACCCCCAGTCAACTGATCTGGGTTTAATCCATCATCATTCTTTAGCTCACTCCACCACCCCAGTTCAGACATGGCCATATGCAAATCAGTCTGACCCTGTGCCTCATGGGAACAGTCCAGCCCGAACTGCCAAGCCATGTCTTCCCTGGACCGGAAACAAGCATCCTAGGACCGGTTTCTGGCATTTCAGCCGTCATCAGCCAGGCTTGCTTGAATCCAGTGGCAAAGTGTGCAAGGGACCCACGTCTGGGCATACCCCGCCAACTTAGGGCGACCAAAGCGATACAAAGGGGATGATGGACGGAACGTTTGAGCCAATCAAACACTCACCCCAGTCAACTGATCTGGGTTTAATCCATCATCATTCTTTAGCTCACTCCACCACCCCAGTTCAGACATGGCCATATGCAAATCAGTCTGACCCTGTGCCTCATGGGAACAGTCCAGCCCGAACTGCCAAGCTATGTCTTCCCTGGACCGGTTTCTGGCATTTCAGCCGTCATCAGCCAGGCTTGCTTGAATCCAGTGGCAAAGTGAGCAAGGGACCCACGTCTGGGCATACCCCCGCCAACTTAGGGCGACCAAAGCGATACAAAGGGGATGATGGACGGAGCGTTTGAGCCAATCAAACACTCACCCCCAGTCAACTGATCTGGGTTTAATCCATCATCATTCTTTAGCTCACTCCACCACCCCAGTTCAGACATTGCCATATGCAAATCAGTCTGACCCTGTGCCTCATGGGAACAGTCCAGCCCGAACTGCCAAGCCATGTCTTCCCTGGACCGGAAACAAGCATCCTAGGACCGGTTTCTGGCATTTCAGCCGTCATCAGCCAGGCTTGCTTGAATCCAGTGGCAAAGTGAGCAAGGGACCCACGTCTGGGCATACCCCCGCCAACTTAGGGCGACCAAAGCGATTGCATATGGCCATGTCTGAACTGGGGTGGTGGAGTGAGCTAAAGAATGATGATGGATTAAACCCAGATCAGTTGACTGGGGGTGAGTGTTTGATTGGCTCAAACGTTCCGTCTATCATCCCCTTTTGTATCGCTTTGTTCGCCCTAAGTTGGCAGGGGTATGCCCAGACATGGGTCCCTTGCTCACTTTGCCACTGGATTCAAGCAAGCCTGGCTGATGACGGCTGGAATGCCAGAAACCGGTCCTAGGATGCTTGTTTCCGGTCCAGGGAAGACATGGCTTGGCAGTTCGGGCTGGACTGTTCCCATGAGGCACAGGGTCAGACTGATTTTCATATGGCCATGTCTGAACTGGGGTGGTGGAGTGAGCTAAAGAATGATGATGGATTAAACCCAGATCAGTTGACTGGGGTGAGTGTTTGATTGGCTCAAGCGTTCCGTCCATCATCCCCTTTGTATCAGCTTGTTCGCCCTAAGTTGGCGGGGTATGCCCAGACGTGGGTCCCTTGCTCACTTTGCCACTGGATTCAAGCAAGCCTGGCTGATGATGGCTGGAATGCCAGAAACCGGTCCTAGGATGCTTGTTTCCGGTCCAGGAAGACATGGCTTGGCAGTTCGGGCTGGACTGTTCCCATGAGGCACAGGGTCAGACTGATTTGCATATGGCCATGTCTGAACCGGGGTGGTGGAGTGAGCTAAAGAATGATGATGGATTAAACCCAGATCAGTTGACTGGGGGTGAGTGTTTGATTGGCTCAAGCGTTCCGTCCATCATCCCCTTTGTATCGCTCTGTTCGCCCTAAGTTGGCGGGGTATGCCCAGACGTGAGTCCCTTGCTCACTTTGCCACTGGATTCAAGCAAGCCTGGCTGATGACGGCTGGAATGCCAGAAACCGGTCCTAGGATGCTTGTTTCGGTCCAGGAAAGACATGGCTTGGCAGTTCGGGCTGGACTGTTCCCATGAGGCACAGGGTCAGACTGATTTGCATATGGCCATGTCTGAACTGGGGTGGTGGAGTGAGCTAAAGAATGATGATGGATTAAACCCAGATCAGTTGACTGGGGGTGAGTGTTTGATTGGCTCAAGCGTTCCGTCCATCATCCCCTTTTGTATCGCTTGTTCGCCCTAAGTTGGCAGGGGTATGCCTTGGCGTGGGTCCCTTGCTCACTTTGCCACTGGATTCAAGCAAGCCTGGCTGATGATGGCTGAATGCCAGAAACCGGTCCTAGGATGCTTGTTTCCGGTCCAGGAAGACATGGCTTGGAGATTCGGGCTGGACTGTTCCCATGAGCACAGGGTCAGACTGATTTGCATATGGCCATGTCTGAACTGGGGTGGTGGAGTGAGCTAAAGAATGATGATGAATTAAACCCAGATCAGTTGACTGGGGGTGAGTGTTTGATTGGCTCAAACGTTCCGTCCATCATCCCCTTTGTATCAGCTTGTTCGCCCCAAGTTGGCGGGGTATGCCCAGGCGTGGGTCCCTTGCTCACTTTGCCACTGGATTCAAGCAAGCCTGGCTGATGACGGCTGGAATGCCAGAAACCGGTCCTAGGATGCTTGTTTCCGGTCCAGGGAAGACATGGCTTGGCAGTTCGGGCTGGACTGTTCCCATGAGGCACAGGGTCAGACTGATTTGCATATGGCCATGTCTGAACTGGGGTGGTGGAGTGAGCTAAAGAATGATGATGGATTAAACCCAGATCAGTTGACTGGGGGTGAGTGTTTGATTGGCTCAAACGTTCCGTCCATCATCCCCTTTTGTATCGCTTAGTCCCTAGTAAAGGGCACTGCGAGTGCCAGGGCCGATAGATCAAATGCTGTTGGTGGGCTGCAGCACTGGATTGTGCCCCCTACGCAAACAGCACGTAAAGTGTAACTCGGGCCTGCCAACGCAGAGCCTGTGCGCAGCCTGGAGCTGCCATGTCGACTTGGCAAGTGCACACGCTTGCAAGTCCCTAAACCTTCCCTTTTCTACATGTTAGTCACCCCTAAGGTAGGCCCACGGTACCCCTGTGGGCAGGGTGCATTGTATGTGAAAGGTAGGACATGCCCTGGTGTGTGTGGCATGTCCTGATTGTGAAATACAGCCTACTTCGTTTTTCACTATTGCAAGGCTACCTGTTCCCCGTAGGCCAGAATGGGCAGTTCTGATTATTACAGCTTATAATCCTAACTGACCCAGGGAACATGGTAGAAATTCGAGTTTAGTATGCCTGGACTCAGAATGATAAAATGCATCTTTTAGTAAAGTTGGTTTTAACATTCTGTGTTTGAAAATACCACTTTTAGAAAGTGGGTATTTTCTTGTCTAACCATCCAAGCCTGCCTCTGCTAGGTTTTGTATTCCGTGTCTGGAGTGTGAGTGACGGGGACTGGGGATGCCAGGAGACAGGGTGAGTCAGAACAGGGCTGAATAGCCAGATCTACATGTAGATGGGTGGGAGGAGTACACCTGGGACCTGAATAGGGCTGGGCCTTCCCTCCACAATGCTGGCTCCACCTCCTGTGGTGCGTCTGATGTCCCTAGCCTGCACCCTGAAAGGAAATACGGAGGCTTGTCAACAAAGTGCTCCAAGACTGACCAGAACTGGTTTGGGCCAGGCAAAGGCCTCTCTGCCTTCAGAGAACAAAGGAATTTGGGATATAAATATTGGGGCCCTAACCTCATGAATTTAGATCTCGCTGGAATCAAGGAACCTGCAAAGAAGAAGAGCTGGAGAGCTGCTAGGAGGAGTACTGCCCCTTTGCTGAGTTATTGCCTTGCTGGGTTGGCCTGCAGTTGCTGCTTCTGTCTTGGGCAGTGAAAGGACTGGGCTGAATTTTCTACTACTTGTGCTGAGAATCTCCAAGGGCCTGAAACCGAGCTGGCCTCCTGTTAAAGAAGTCTCAGGGACTGTAAAGACTTCACCACCCTCTGGGTACCGCTTCTGGAACCGCTGTTTCAGTTGCCACAGAGGAAAGGGAACCGCAACCGACTCCGTCAACCGACTACATCGCTGGCCCGGTGTCCTGTTTGCACCGCAGACCGCACCGTCCGCATCTCGCACCGCAACGCTGGTCTCACCGACGATGACGTCCGACGCCATCGCCACCGAGCCGCTGCTTGCACCGTGACCTGTGGGCACCGCAGTTCGCATCGCATCGCTTCACTGTGCCAGCCGGACCAGACCGACGCTGACGCTTCAACTGGCTCAACAATCGGGACCGCATCGCAGTTGGGGCACCGCTCGCACACTTCGCGACGCACCGCTCCGACTCGCACCGCTGTCCGACGCCAGCTCCTGCACTCCGGCTTGGTCGCCTGCATCGCAACCTGCCAGCACCGCATCGAGCACCGTCTCGCCCTGTCCCGCACGCCTTGGACTCACCGACTCCGTCTGTACGATTGTCACCGAGCCGCTGCCTGCACCGCATCGAGAGGACACCGCGCCCTGCACCGCTTCCATCTTGCACCGCAACCGCGACGTACGCCGACCGGCTCGCACACTCCGTGCCCACCACAACGAGAAAAGGTACTGTGACCGAGTCTGTTCACGACTCTGCTGGCCCGTATCGACGCGGTCAGCTGGAACTGTTAGATTCTGTGGTTTTCAGCATCGCGGTAGACTCGGACGGAGCTACCGACTCGTACGAACTTTGCTTTTGAACTATTCCTACAAAGAAGAAGTTATCTTGCAACGTAATCACTTTTAAAGTACTGTATTGTGGATTTTTATCGTATTTGGTCTCATCTTGAGTATATAAAAATATTGGTTATTTTTCTAAACTGGTGTGGTGTCCTTTTGTAGTCTTTACATTATATTACTGTTGGTTATGTGCAAATGCTTTACACACTGCCTCTAAGATAAGCCTGACTGCTCGTGTCAAGCTACCAAGGGGGTGAGCAGGGGTTATTTTAGGAGTGTAACTCCCTTATCCTGACTAGAGTGGTGGTTTCTGCCTGGCTCTGGCACATGCCCTAGCCTACCAAAAATCCCATTTCTAACATTGGTTGTCAGCGGTGAGGATAGGACTTGTGTTTGCACTTGACTTACAGTGATTGGTGTGCACTACTACCATATCGCAGACCATTACGTACCACTTACAGGTTCTTTTTCTTTTTGGCCTATTTTTGATCTTGCCAGTTTGAACTTGCTACTTCAACATGCCTGAATCAATAGTATCATCAATTGCATCAGTAGAAATTGCCTTTGAGGAGGATCGATTGGAAACCTACAATGTCAAGGAGTTAAAATCGATTTGCAAGAACCTGAAAGTCCAGGTCAGAGGCCTCACCAGGAAGGATGAGCTACAAAAGGCGCTGAGGGCCTGGGTAGCAGCCAGAGGTACCAGTGGGCAATCTGGTGATCTCAATGGAGAGGTGGCGGAGCCTGTTCCTAGGGTGGATGTGCTTTTGGGAGGGGGAACCCTCCAGGCCAGGCAGCAGTAGTTTGTCCCCAGAGGAGCTGGAGGACAGGCGGGAAGTAAGGAGGTTTGAATTGGAGAAACTCCGAATAGAAAGTGAGAGGGAAGAAAAAAGAATAGCCATGGAGGAAAGGAAAATGGTACTAGATCATGAGAGAATGATCAAGGAGCTGGAGCTAAAGAGTAGATCCGGTTCAGATGGTGGCAGCAATTCTTCAGCACACACAGACAGGATTGTACACATCCCCAGGAATGTAGGTAAAGAGTACAAAAAGGGTGATGACATACAAAGGTGGTTTCAAGGGTACGAGTACGTCTATTCATATGAATGGGGTCCCTGAGAGGAACTGGGGAGCGGGGTTGTGGCCTCTCTTTCCAGAGGAAGCTAGGGATACTCTGATAGCTTTGGGTAAGGGGCAGGACCTCACCTATGCTGACATGAAAGACGCTCTCCTCACTAGGTATGGGCTCACTTCTGAAAAGTACAGGGATCAGTTTAGGTCCAGTAAAAAGTCTGAGGCCAACACTTGGTTGGAATGTGTGGATATGTTCTGTAGGTCGCTGGATGGTTGGGTGAAGGGCAGTAATGTAACAGATTTCCGGGGCTCTACAATTTGATTGCATGGGAGCACTTGTCTAGTCTATGTTTTGCAGATCTGCGCCAGCACCTAGTTGATAGTAAGCTAACTGACCCCAGGAAGCTTGCTATGGAGGCGGACCGCTGGGTGAGTACCAGGGTCCACAAGAAAGCGTTTGGGGGAGACTCAGCCAAAGGTGGGCAGGGTCCCCAGCAGAAAGGCGGGAGGGACAAGGGTAAAGCACAGGAGTTCTCTAAAGGGCCCCAAACTAGTACCCAGGGTAAAGGTTCCCAGCCCCCGGTGATAAGAAGAAAGGGGTCTCTACAGGGAAGCCTGTTGAGACCGGCCCCCGCAAGTGTTATGCATGTGACCAGGTAGGTCACTTTAAGGGGGACCCCAAGTGCCCAAAGGGGACACAGCCACCCACCAGTGGACAGTCCAAAGTGTTGGCTAGTGTAGCGCTTGGGGAGGAGGGGTGCCCACAGGAGGGTGGGGATCCCGCAGAAAGGACCCTCGTCTCACTAGGGGACAGTGAGATGGTCCCAGGAAACCAGGTGCCCCCTAACACAAAGAAATATAGCACCTGGGTGACCATCAATGGGAACAGGGTAGAGGCTCTCAGAGATACTGGAGCCAGTGTGACCTCAGTCCGGTGTCACCTGGTCTCTGAGAAGCAGGTAGTCCCAGGGGCATTCCACCAAGTAGTTGCTGTAGATAACTCTGAGCGCCAGTGTATGGTGGCGCAGGTTCCCTTTGAATGGGGGGGGTCTCAGGTCCCTTGAGGGTGGTTGTGAGCCCTACCATGCCTGTAGATTGTCTGCTAGGTAACAACCTGGAGTAGTCCTTATGGAAGGATGTTGAGCTCAGGTCTCACTTGGAGATGCTTGGGTTGCCAGAGTGGGCATGCGTGTCTACTCGGTCAATGGCAGCCAGGAAGGGTGATCAAGAGGACTTGGAGCCTGGAACAGTGGCCCAAGTCCCTGCCAAGAGAAAGGGCAGGGGCGCGGGAAACCGGCCCCGAAGTTCCCACGGACCGGGAGGAGGCGGACCTCGAGGGGACGCCCGGTGCCTACAGGGGAGCAGGTAGCCGAACTGTGAGACATCTCTGAGCTGACCCATTGGCAGCAAGAAGGGGGTCCCACCAGGGAGGAGTTCTGCAGGGAGCAGAACGAGTGCCCTACTCTAGAGGGTCTGCGGCGGCAGGCTGCAGACCAGGCAGCTGGTAATCAGTCCGGGTCACATCTGATCGACTGGGAGAATGGTCTCCTATACAGTGAGCCTAAGGTTGCTGAGCCTGGGTCAGCCCGTGTGCTGGTGGTACCCCAGCGCTTCAGGACCTTCCTACTGGGTCTGGCTCATGACGTGCCTTTGGCAGGACATTTGGGGCAGGACAAGACCTTTAACAGGCTTGTCACCCACTTCTTTTGGCCCCAAATGCGAAGGCAGTCAGATGCACACTGTAGGTCTTGCCAAACTTGCCAGGCAAGTGGTAAGAGTGGGAGGAAGGTCAAAGCTCCTCTCCAACCTTTTCCGGTTGTTGGAACACCCTTTGAAAGGGTAGGGATGGATATTGTGGGGCCACTGGATCCCAAGACAGCCATGGGCAACAGGTACATCCTGGTCTCGGTGGACCATGCCACCCGGTACCCGGAGGCAATCCCTCTCAGGACAACGACGGCGCCAGTGGTGGGCCGGGCGTTAATGGGGATCTTTTCCCGTGTGGGCTTCCCCAGAGAGGTGGTTTCTGACAGGGGGACCAATTTCCTATCCAAGTATATGACATCCCTGTGGAAGGAGTGTGGTGTAACCTACAAGTTCACCACTCCTTACCACCCACAAGGAAACGGTCTGGTGGAGAGATTCAACCAGACCTTGAAGGGCATGATCAAGGGTCTAACAGAACCCATGAGGCGTAAGTGGGACGTCCTCTTGCCATGCCTGCTCTTTGCATACAGGGAGGTGCCTCAGAAGTCTCTTGGGTACAGCCCCTTTGAGCTCCTGTATGGCCACCCTGTCAGAGGACCTCTGAGTTTGGTAAAGGAAGGCTGGGAGGAAGCTCCCAGGAAAACTCCCCAGGATGTGTTTAGTTACATGCTGGCCTTTAGAAACCAAACTGCCCGCTTCAGGAAACTCGCTCAGGCGAACCTGGAAGCAAGCCAGGAAGAAATGAAAAGGTGGTATGACCAGAATGCCACTCTGGTCGAATTTCAACCTGGGCAAAAAGTGTGGGTCATGGCCCCAGTGGAACCTTGTGCCTTGCAGGACAAGTGGACTGGGCCATATGAGGTGGTGGAGTGCAAAAGTGATGTCACCTACCTGGTGAATTTGCAGACTCCAAGGAACCCAGTGAGGGTCCTTCACGTGAACCGCCTCAAACCCCACTTCGAGAGGTCCGAGTGAGTATGCTCTTGGCGACAGATGATGGGGTGGAAGAGGAGAGTGAGCCTCTCCTGACCTCCTGTCTACCAAGGAGCATGATGGGTCAGTAGAGGGTGTGATCCTCTCCCCTACTCTGACTCCGGAGCAGCAGGGGGACTGTCACCAGTTGTTGGGACAGTTCGCCCCACTGTTCTCTCTGACCCCCGGTGTTACTCACTGGTGTACCCATGATGTGGACACTGGTGACAGCCCTCCTGTGAAGCACAAAATTTACAGGTTGACTGAGCAGGTCAGGGCCAGCATCAAGGAGGAGGTCTCTAAGATGTTGGCGTTAGGGGTGATTGAGCCCTCCAACAGTCCTTGGGCCAGCCCAGTGGTCTTGGTCCCAAAGGCTGCTGCACCCGGTGCCACTCCAGAACTACGGTTTTGTGTGGACTACCGTGGGCTCAATGCCGTCACCAGGACTGACGCGCACCCCATCCCCAGAGCTGATGAGCTCATTGATCGGTTGGGAGCTGCCCGGTTCCTCAGCACGTTTGATTTAATGTCTGGGTACTGGCAGATTGCCTTAACCGATGGGGCCAAGGAGAGATCAGCATTCTCAACCCCAGAAGGTCATTACCAATTCCGGGTGATGCCCTTTGGGTTGAAGAATGCCCCTGCCACCTTTCAGAGGTTGGTCAATCAGGTGTTGGCTGGGCTGGAGGATTTCAGTGCCGCCTACCTGGATGACATTGCTGTGTTCAGTTCCAGCTGGGAAGAACATTTACAGCACCTTGAGAAAGTGTTGAGGGCTCTGCAAGGTGCAGGCCTCACGATCAAGGCCAGTAAGTGCCAGATCGGGCAGGGTTCTGTGGTGTACTTGGGACACCAGGTAGGAAGCGGCCAGGTGGCGCCCCTACAACCCAAGATTGACACCATTCTGGCTTGGGAGCCCCCAAGACCCAGACAGAGGTGAGAGCCTTCTTAGGTCTCACCGGCTACTATAGGAGATTTGTTAAGGGCTATGGCACCATCGTTGCCCCCTTAACAGAGCTGACTTCGAAGAAGCAGCCCAGGAAAGTGATCTGGACTGAGTCCTGCCAGAAAGCTTTTGATGCCCTGAAGGCAGCCATGTGCACGGCGCCCGTGCTCAAGGCACCTGACTTCTCCAAGGAATTCGTCGTGCAGACTGACGCTTCAGAGCATGGTGTGGGAGCGGTGCTCTCACAACTGAACGAAGAGGGCCTGGATCAGCCTGTAGTCTTCCTTAGCAGGAGACTACTCCCCAGGGAACAGAGGTGGAGTGCCATAGAAAGGGAAGCTTTTGCTGTGGTCTGGGCACTGAAGAAGCTGAGACCATACCTGTTTGGGACTCACTTCCGGGTTCAGATGGACCACAGGCCCCTCAGATGGTTGATGCAAATGAGGGGTGAGAATCCAAAACTGCTGAGGTGGTCCATCTCCCTACAGGGAATGGACTTTACGGTGGAACACCGCCCTGGTACCGAACACGCCAATGCAGATGGTCTGTCCAGGTTCTTCCGCCTTAGTGAAGAGAACTCCAATGGGGTTGGGTAGTTCTCCCTACTTTCAGCTGGAGGGGACATGTGTTAGACTTGGCATCTTTTGGCGTGTTTCCCCTGACTTTTTGCTTTATGACCTCCCGGTTTTGACTCTGTTTTGTGCTGGTTTAGTGTTTCTGCGCACTTTACGCACTGCTGATCAGTGGTAAAGTGCAAGTGCTCCTGTATGAAATGTGTTATGGATTGGTATTTCCATGTTTTGGCTATTTGATCTATGTGTCAGTCCCTAGTAAAGGGCACTGCGAGTGCCAGGGCCGATAGATCAAATGCTGTTGGTGGGCTGCAGCACTGGATTGTGCCCCCCACGCAAACAGCCCGTAAAGTGTAGCTCGGGCCTGCCAACGCAGAGCCTGTGCGCAGCCTGGAGCTGCCATGTCGACTTGGCAAGTGTACACGCTTGCAAGTCCCTAAACCTTCCCTTTTCTACATGTTAGTCACCCCTAAGGTAGGCCCACGGTACCCCTGTGGGCAGGGTGCATTGTATGTGAAAGGTAGGACATGCCCTGGTGTGTGTGGCATGTCCTGATAGTGAAATACAGCCTACTTCGTTTTTCACTATTGCAAGGCTACCTGTTCCCCGTAGGCCAGAATGGGCAGTTCTGATTATTACAGCTTATAATCCTAACTGACCCAGGGAACATGGTAGAAATTCGAGTTTAGTATGCCTGGACTCAGAATGATAAAATGCATCTTTTAGTAAAGTTGGTTTTGACATTCTGTGTTTGAAAATACCACTTTTAGAAAGTGGGTATTTTCTTGTCTAACCATCCAAGCCTGCCTCTGCTAGGTTGTGTATTCCGTGTCTGGAGTGTGAGTGACGGGGACTGGGGATGCCAGGAGACAGGGTGAGTCAGCACAGGGCTGAATAGCCAGATCTACATGTAGATGGGTGGGAGGAGTACACCTGGGACCTGAATAGGGCTGGGCCTTCCCTCCACAATGCTGGCTCCACCTCCTGTGGTGCGTCTGATGTCCCTAGCCTGCACCCTGAAAGGAAATATGGAGGCTTGTCAACAAAGTGCTCCAAGACTGACCAGAACTGGTTTGGGCCAGGCAAAGGCCTCTCTGCCTTCAGAGAACAAAGGAATTTGGGATATAAATATTGGGGCCCTGACCTCATGAATTTAGATCTCGCTGGAATCAAGGAACCTGCCAAGAAGAAGAGCTGGAGAGCTGCTAGGAGGAGTACTGCCCCTTTGCTGAGTTATTGCCTTGCTGGGTTGGCCTGCAGTTGCTGCTTCTGTCTTGGGCAGTGAAAGGACTGGACTGAACTTTCTACTACTTGTGCTGAGAATCTCCAAGGGCCTGAAACCGAGCTGGCATCCTGTTAAAGAAGGACTGCAAAGACTTCACCACCCTCTGGGTACCGCTTCTGGAACCGCTGTTTCAGTTGCCACAGAGGAAAGGGAACCGCAACCGACTCCGTCAACCGACTCCATCGCTGGCCCGGTGTCCTGTTTGCAACGCAGACCGCACCGTCCGCATCTCGCACCCTGGTCTCACCGACGACGACGTCCGACGCCATCGCCACCGAGCCGCTGCTTGCACCGTGACCTGTGGGCACCGCAGTTCGCATCGCATCGCTTCACTGTGCCAGCCGGACCAGACCGAAGCTGACGCTGCAACTGGCTCAACAATCGGGACCGCATCGCAGTTGGGGCACCGCTCGCACACTTCGTGACGCACCGCTCCGAATCGCACCGCTGTCCGACACCAGCTCCCGCACTCCGGCTTGGTCGCCTGCATCGCAACCTGCCAGCACTGCATCGAGCACCGTCTCGCCCTGCCCCGCACGCCTTGGACTCACCGACTCCGTCTGTACGATTGTCACTGAGCCGCTGCCTGCACCGCATCGAGAGGACACCGCGCCCTGCACCGCTTCCATCTTGCACCGCAACCGCGATGTACGCCGACCGAATCGCACACTCCGTGCCCGCCACAACGAGAAAAGGTACTGTGACCGAGTCTGTTCACGACTCTGCTGGCCCGTATCGACGCGGTCAGCTGGAACTGTTAGATTCTGTGGTTTTCAGCATCGCGGTAGACTCGGACGGAGCTACCGACTCGTACGAACTTTGCTTTTGAACTATTCCTACAAAGAAGAAGTTATCTTGCAACGTAATCACTTTTAAAGTACTGTATTGTGGATTTTTATCGTATTTGGTCTCATCTTGAGTATATAAAAATATTGGTTATTTTTCTAAACTGGTGTGGTGTCCTTTTGTAGTGCTTACATTATATTACTGTTGGTTATGTGCAAATGCTTTACACACTGCCTCTAAGATAAGCCTGACTGCTCATGCCAAGCTACCAAGGGGGTGAGCAGGGGTTACTTTAGGAGTGTAACTCCCTTATCCTGACTAGAGTGGTGGTTTCTGCCTGGCTCTGGCACATGCCCTAGCCTACCAAAAATCCCATTTCTAACACACCTTAATCGCCATGTGGAAAGCAAAGGAGCAAGCGAAAGATGGTGTAAAGAATTTTAATATCTATGTGTTCTTCTCAACCAGGTTTTCCTTTCACAATTGCCAGCAGTCAACTGCGCAAATTTATAGGCATGCATAGACAAATATTCTGAGGTTTACTATAGCCCCAGCAACACATTACATTATATCTGCTTAGTCACAGCTTAGTGATACCTACTCCAGGTAAAAGTAAGCTATGAGTGAATGCGTACATGTTGCGAGGTGGTCAAGAATTCTACCATCAGACTTCATTTTAGATGAGAAGCAGAAATCAGACAGGAGTTCCGGGATGTAGTCAATGTCTGATAAGATTTTCACATGGTTAGATACGTTAGGTAGTAGCCCATTTTATAGAGAAAAATTGAAGATAGAAGTTACTGATGGGAGAAAGTGCTCAACATAAAGAGCCAGATTACGCTGGATTGTTCTGTCAGTTGTTCTTTTAGAGATTCTCTCAAGCCTGGACAGGCTCAGTGAATCCTGCTGTTGCACTGGAGCTCATTGGGACACCACAAGCTCCGATTATAAGACTTTGCTATGGAATCTCTTAGGGTGAAAAAGCTCATTAACAAATTAGAAATGTATATGACATAATTTTGTAGTTGCTAAGATAATACACATTGGGGCACATGCATCAAGCCCGCATTTTGCGATTCCCAAATAGCGAATTATAACGATTCACTATTTGGGAATCGCAAAATGCTATGCATGTGGGAATCGCAAAAAAATTAGCGATTCCTTAACATTACCTAATAGCGATTTGGAAATTGCAAATCGTTATTAGGTAATGTGACATAGGAATGAATGGTATTGCTTTCGCTAATTACGATTACAAAATTGGTTTTCGCAAATAGCGAATGCAAATCCAAGGGTGCCCGGGAGCCTAAGGCCCCCCTGAAGCACCCCACAAAAAAAGGTAAGTGTGCACATGTAAAGTACACACATGCCCTAAGGGCATGTGTGCGCTACATGGCACTTTGAAAAATGGATTTTTGTGCATTTTTCAAAGCATGCACATATTACCATCAACATGAAGTTGATGGTTAGTGTTTCCTGAATGCACAGTTCACATTTAGGAAACGCTACATGCATTGGCATTAGGGATTCGCAAATTGCAAATTTAGGTAATCGCAAAAAATTGCGATTACTTAAATTGCGAATGCCAAAACCTACATGCATAGGAAAAGGCCTTTTTCCATTCGGCCCATTTGCGAACGGGAAAAGGCTTGATGCATGTGCCCCATTGAAACGCGCACATCAAATAAATGTGCACACGTTTCTTTCTCTGTCAAATAGAAAACTAACGTGAATTAGTTTAAACTGCCTAGCTTCTTGGGGCCAGATGTATCAAAGGGTTTTAACTATTTTGCGTCTATGGGAAAATGTGTTCATTCATAAGGCCCTTGGTCACTTGTATCTTTCCATGACTACCAAATGTGACATTAAAAGCTGAAGTGTTCAGTGTGTTTTGGTAGAGTTGCAGATGGTGTCATATTGTTGTATTTTATGATGCATCCTTGCAGCATCCATTACATGTAAGAAACTGTTGTGCAAAGAAGAAAATGAATGCGATAAATATCAAAGTTGTTATTTTCCTTCTGGTAGAAAGTTATCTGAATGGAATGAATGCTCACACAGAAAATCATAGTGTAATTGTATTTTAAAGATACAAGAATCTGGAAGGAAAGCAAGAGAAAATGTTTTTATTTTCAAGTAACATTTCCGTTCTTGTTCCTGTTGATGACACAATGTTATGTAGTGTCCTGTCCCCATACAAAGGGCTTGTTTACCACCCATAGATAGCCTTGCAGACAGGACTTGGATGAAAGGGGGACCTGTGCACTCCTGAGAGCTGTTTTGAAGTCACCCCCCACATCAAAGGCACTTTTGGGTATAAGTACTGGGTCTCTGACACCCTAAAATCAGACACTTCTGAATCTTGAACTGAACCTCTGTCAGAAGGACTGCCTTGCTGCATAAAAGGACTTATCTTTGAACTGCAGACTAGGAAGGCTACTTTTCTCTTGTGTTGCCCTCTGGCCTCTGACTCTGCTGAAGGAGAGCTGGACTTTGCCTTCCCTACAAGTGATCTCCAAGGCCTTGTTGGCTTGCCTCCTGTTGCTCAGGAAAATCAAAGTCTCTACCCCTGCTCCTGTGCCTGGCTCACTGGACGTGGCCCAGTCACTTGCAACACAGATTTTCAATGCATCTCCTGTCTGTGTGTAAAAGAACCGAGGCATCGACCCGGTTGCAGGAGTAAAATTGGCCCATCGCATCGGAACTAGTGCTTTGCCTCCAGAGATCAATGCATCGGACGGGATATCACCGCCGCTGTAGCATGGTGAGATTGACGCATCGGCTTGACTGCGTGGCAGAATCCGGTGCATCGCTCGATGCCTCTCGACTCCAGCACCTGTTTTCAGAACTGACGCATCGCCTTCAGTGCGTGGAGAAGATCGACACATCTCGTTGCCTGTGACCAAGTAAGGTACTTTGTTCACAAGGGCCTGCGTGGGTCCTGTAGCTGGCCTGTGCTTCCACGAGGTAGGCCCGAACTTTGACTTTGCCCCCGTCCAGAGTGACCTAAAGTGACCTTTTAGCGCTACTTGCTTCTAAGCGCTTTACTACACTTATTATTTTGAAATTCAATATTTCACCTTCTATACATTAGATTTTTGTTGTTTTGGTGTTGTTTTGTTTATAATATAGCAACCTATTGTTGTTTTGTTTATAATATAGCAACCTATTTTTATAAACCTGTCTGGAGTCTTTTTGTGGTGTATTCATTGTTGTAATCCCGCGTCCTGCCCAAGCAAGATATCTAAGATGGCCACTGTACAATACCTGAAAGGAAACAAGGTTGTTGATCCAGTAGTGTGGGAACACGTGACCACCGCGTCTGTAGAAACGCCGCGGGAGCGAGGAAGACGCGGAACACGGAGAAGGAGAGACTGTTAACGAGGAAGAAAACTCTGAGGACGACACCAAGGAGCATCCGGAGGAGAAAATACAGGGTGGGAACAGCGTGGGAAAGACGCGACCGGAGGCAAGAGGAACCGCACCCAATACCGAGGTGAATGAAGAGAGAGCGCATACAGGCACCGCCATTCAGTCCAGCCGCCCAGAGGGTAGAGAGGACACTGTGACTCCCTCTGCCATGACCCCAGAGGGCTTTAGGCAAGTGCCTTTTCTCCACCATTTTGCTGTAGGGAGGTGGTGGGGAATCTAAAGCCACACAAAGCCACTTTAGAGCACAGAGCACGCAGCATGATCACTGGGGTGTCTAGGTGGAGGTCAAACCTAGAGTCCCTATGATATTACATATCTTTTTTGTTTGTTTGTTGTTTTCTGTTGAGGGAAACTTTCCTCCCCTCTCTGGCTGCTCAATGGGACCTGGACCAGAGAGAGCAAGTCTTACACTATACCCCGAGGAAAGAGGGGACCAGACGGAAAACAGTACACCATAGAGACTGTGGACTATTCAGCATACCCGCCCTATCCCTTTCTTTTCTCAAAGAGACTTTCATTTTTTCTTTGTTTTGGTCAACAGCCTCCTTAAACAGTGCCGCTTACCATCAATAAAATGGACACCTGTCCACTGTAACCCTTCGGTGTGTGTCTCTTATTCTGAGTGATCACAATTGTATTAGTGTGTGTGTGTGTTGCAGAAACATTGCGGGGCAGATCTACAAGGAAGTGCCGCAGCGTGGCACCGCAAGCCCTTTGGCGGCGCCACGCTGCGGCACTTCCGAAGCACTGGGATGCGACATATTTACAAGAATATGTCGCATCTCTGTGCTTCCCCCTGCGCTGGCGCACAAGCTGCAGCCATGCGCTGGGGCAGGCACCCT
Organism: Calotriton arnoldi; assembly: GCA_963921515.1. Classification (NCBI taxonomy): domain Eukaryota; kingdom Metazoa; phylum Chordata; class Amphibia; order Caudata; family Salamandridae; genus Calotriton; species Calotriton arnoldi. The sequence goes on along the minus strand of CAWUFW010001996.1, from coordinate 1,925,236 downwards.
TGCACCATGGTGCAAGGATGCCTGCGTCGTGGGGAGATTGTTTTTGTGCAGGAAAGGTCACCTTCCTGCACAAAAACAATCACTACAGGCATTTTCCTCTTTCAATGCGTGCTGTAGAATGCAGCACACATTGAAAGAGGAAAAAACAAGGAGAAATGAAAACATTTCTCCTCGTGCGCCTCGCTACGCCAAATCTAGGGTGGCGTAGCATTCAGACGCATCTCCAGATTTACGATTTCTCGTAAATCTGGAGATGTGTCCTGTTCCATGGGTGTTGCATGGGAACACCCACAGCAACACCCATGGAACGCCCCTTCAACACAAAGTGCTGCATGTGAAGGGGCCGTATTTACAAGGAGAGGAAAAGTCACGCAGGGTGGCTTTTCCTGTCCTTGTAAATATGGAGGAGCCCCCTGTGCCAACAGTACGTCACGAAAAGTGACGTACTGGTGGCGCAGGGGGCTTGTAAATCTGCCCCTGACTCTTTAGACAAGCCTGACTGCTCTGTGCCAAGCTACCAGAGTGTGAGCACACATTATCTTTTAGTGTGTATTTAGCTTACCCTGGCTAGCATTGTGGCTTCTGCGTGGACAGGCTGCATACCTTTGCCAACCAGAAACCCAGTTTATAACAGCATGTGTGTGTGAGTGAGTCAGTGACAGGTAGTGAGTGAGAAACTGTGAGATTGAGTGTCAGTAAGTATGAGTGAGTTATGGTGAGTGAAAATTAGTGACTGCAAGTGAGTGAGAATGAATAAGAATGAGTGTAAGGGAGTGGTAGAGACTAGGGGTAAGAATGATTGTGAGTATGAATGAACGAGTGTGAGTGGGAATGTGGTGTTATGCTTGCAAGTCTGTCATTGGCTTTAACATACTGAATGTAATTCTTGTTTTATAGAGACACCTGTGGTAAAATAATGGTGTGGACATACTTGAGGCAATTCTTAGTATGTCAGACACCTGAGACAAATTACTGGCATTGGCACACTAGAAGTAATTATTGGCATATGGACACCCATTTTAAAATGCTGTAAATAGCATATGAGAGGTTCTTTTAGACATATGGGACACCTGTGGAAAATGCTGGTACTACTGTATTGGAGGCAATTCTTGGCATAAAGGAATGCAACCTGACATATGGGAGGGGGATGACCAATGCAAAATGTTGGCCCTGTCCTAATGAGTTAATTTTAGACATAACAGTCACTTGTCATGTATGGATGGCATAAATGTAAAAGTTCCACACTTGCATATTGGAGTACCCATGGCATATTGGGGCACCCATGACAAAATGCTAGCCCTGGTCCAATGGAGTTTATTTTTGAAATATGGTAGCATTCATAGCACATTTTGAAAAAATGTGTTCAACTCCTGTGGAGCGTGAGGTTTCAATTGGCTTGGCACACCATGAAGGGATTTGAAAATGTAATGAGTGCCCTTTCAGATCCTATGGCTTTTTAGAAAATGTTTGTGAAGCCCATGCTTTAAAATACTCTATTTGACCACATACTTTTTAACATTTTCTCTGGGGTAGAGACATCTTTGTAGAGGCCTGCTTTCTTGCTTTGTTTGCTCTCTAAAATTTAAGGCAAGTATTACGATCCAGATCTTTCAAAGGTCAAGTGAGCACTATAATATAGGAGGTATCTAAAATACATATTTCTCTATGTTGTGTTGCTGTATTAATCATCAGTTCTAATGGAACTTCATCAATGTCAATTGTTGTGGTGCCATCATGGTTAAGGGCATGTTGCATGCCTTCCTTGAAATAAATAAGGGTCAAGGGTCTCTTTCTGTGATGCCATTCAGGTCAAAGGGTCATGATGTCACTTCCGCTACCCCTGGCATTTTGGTGAATTAACCCCCATGATCATATTCTTCCCTTACAATATTATACAAACCCATTTTTACTACAGTGTAATATCACAAAGTTCTGAGAAGTCTTAAAGGTAGGACAATTTCATGGGCTATTTCATTTAATTTGCATAATGGAAAAGGCCTTTGATTGTGAATCAGTGTTCTCCTTTCCTCTATTTTCTTACCTTCTCTTATTTTTTATGTATTTATTTATTTCAGGTTTTATATAGCACAAGGTGACTACATAGCTCTTCATTGACGGAATGATAAACACACTGAAGGAATTGCACACATTGTTATGCATCGGAATTTGCATGATTACACTGTTTGAGTTTACCTGAAGGATTAGCATTCCTTAATGCATGGGCAACTTTGCGCATAATCATAAAGTGTAAAACCTTTTATGTGTTGTAGTTAGAATGATGGAGGACATAACTGCTGAGTCAGGCATTTTGTTTATACCTCTTTTAAGGGAAAGGTATTGGGGGGCCCCATCTTCGCTCTTTCAGAAGTTTAGCCCAGATTCTCAGTGCTGCCCTAGATAAGGTTTGATTTAGTATGTTCTGCTTGTTGAAGTTTGCGATTTCAAGACCAGTCTTTCTTGGGTTCTGGAGTTCCTATTCAACCCTGTGATGTGTAGCTTCTGTGCTAGATATGATGGGAAGTTACAGTGTGCAGCAATATAATTTAGGCAAGCTGTCCTGAGTATGAAGCAGGTATCTACCACAAACCAGTTCAGGGAGCTTAAGATAGGTGAAATTTTTTGTGTTCTCTTTGTGACATGTCTTACAGCTGTGATTAGAACCATTTTGATCGGGGTAAGGCTAAATTTTGTTAATCCAGTATGAAAACATAATCATATATTCCTATTGCTTTAACGTTAATACCCCCCTACATAAATACATATATCAACATGCACTGGTACATTTTATAATCAAATGTGAGTGTCATTTTCAGGCTGAAGCCTGCGAGACAGCTCAGCTGTCTGGTTTGCTAAAAACATGTTGGGGACATTCAGAAAACTTCCCTGGGAATGCATTCCGCCTGTTGCTTACCATTGGCTTTGTGGTTTGTAACACACATTTTCTGGCTTTGTATTTACTGGCTTTAGTTATTTTAGGCTGTCCAGGGTGAGTTCATCTCTCCCAAGGAGCAAAGCCTTTTTACACCAAGTACCTTTGTGTTCTTCCACAAGTGCTCCTTTCTGTAAACAGGCCTGTAAATCTGGTTCTCATCTTGCCACATTTGCTGTGCATTCAAAGACAGAGGTCAAATGCCAGGCTCTGTCTTCTGAGGGTGCTTGGTGTTTACTTTCCTTTTTCTGTCTTCAAAGCGAGAGGATTTATTTGGCAGTCTGGCTGGATACTGGGGGTAGGAAATGTGTTTTTTTCTAGCACACAACAACAGTTAAATGAAATGTGCAAGTATTTCAGAATATATCAGAATTAGGAACGCGCAAATGAAGAATGTTTTTGGTTAATTCTGAAGTGTGTTGGAAATAAATACTTTAATATGATCACAACAAATCAATACACTAGGTGATGCCATTTCCACACATTATCGTTTGTGCGCTGTATAGTTTTATTAGTAAAACTGTATGTCTGTACAAATGCAATGTCATTTCAGTTGAAAATTTGTTGTCTGTAAAGGCAGTATGCTACCACGCCAAGCATACTCCACTCTACTCTGCACCACTCCATGCCACTGCTTTCTACTCTGTATCACTCCACTTTACACCACTCTGTGATACTGCACTCTGCCCCACTGTACTTTACTCCACTCTGCACCACTGCACTGTACACCTCCCTACTCTACTCTGCACCACTATACTCTATGCCAATGCACTCTACTCAACACCACTGCACTCTACACCACAGCACTCTACACCACTCCAGTCTAGGCTACTCCAGTCTACTCTGCACAACTCCACTCTGTAACACTGCCCTCTTTACCACTGCACTGAATGCCAATACATTCTACGCCAATCAGTGCACTTTTCTTTGTAGCACTCAAATCTATGCCCCACACGCTACACGATCCACTGTACTCCACTCTAATCTACTCTGCCATACTGCTTTCTATGCCACTGCACCTTACACAGCTTTACTCTATGCTATTACACTCTACACCACTCTACTCTAGGCCACTGAACTCTACCCTGCACCACTCCACCCTACGCCACTTCACTCTACTCTAAAACAATCTAATCTATGCTACTGCACTCCAAGCCACTCTACTCCACTCTGCGCCACTCCACTTTATGCCACTGCACTCTACGCCACTGCAGTCTCCGCCACTGCATCCTATGCCAATGCACTCTACAAAACTGCACTCTATGTCACTGCACTCTACGCCACCTTCTCTACTCTGCACCATTGTACTTTATGACACTGCTCTCTACACCACTCTACTCTATGCCACTGCATTCTACACCAATGCACTTTATGCCACTCTACACCACTGCACTCTATGATACTTTACTCTATGCCACCGCATTGTACCCTGCATCTCTCCACCCCGCATCACTTCACTCTACTCTGAAACAATCTCTTCTATGCCACTGCACTCAATGCCACTCTACTCCACTCTGCGTCACTTCATTTTATGCCACTGCACTCTATGCAACTGCACTCTATGCCACTGCACTCTACACCAATGCACTCTACCCAACTGCACTGTATGTTACTGCACTCTATACCATCTACTCTACTGTGCACCACTGTACTCTACGCCACTGCTCTCTACACCACTCTGCTCTATGCCATTGCACTACATGCTAATGTAGTCTAAGCCACGCCACACCGCTGCACTCAATGACACTCTACTCTGCATCACTGCACTCCAAGCCAGTGCACTCTGCCACTCTACTCTACTCTACTGCACTCCATGCCACTGTACTTTATGCCACTGCACTCTATATCACTCTACTCTGCCCCACTGCACTCTACTATGCACAACTCTAGTTTACGTTACTGCAATCTATGACACTGCATTGTACGCCACTGAATTTTATGCTGCTGGGCTCTATGCCACTGCACTGCACTGCACCTCACTATACTCTGCAACACTCTTCATCAATGCATTCAATATCAGTCCACTCTACTCTACTCCACTCCACGCCACTGCACTCTGTTCTACTCTGCAACACTCTACTCTGTGCCACAGCACTCTATGCCACTACACTCTACTCAACACCACTCTACTATACACCACTGCAGTCTACGCCAATGCCCAAATGATCTACACCACTCTACGGCACTCTACTTTGCAAAACTGCATTCTTTGCCAGTGCACTCTACTCTGCATCACTTCACTCTATGCCACTGCACTCTGCAGCACTCCCCTCGGTGCCACCTCTCTGTGCCACTGCACTCTAAGGCACTATAGTCTACTCTGCACCACTCTACACCACTCTTCTTTGCACAACTCTATGCCACTGCACTCTGTGCCACTCTACTCTGCACCACTGCACTCTATGCCACTGTACTCAATGCCACTCTTCTCTACACCACTTTGTACTATTGCACTCTACTTATGCAACACTCTAATCTAAACCAATGCATTCTACGTTGAACTCTACGCCACTTTACTCTGCAACACTCTATGCCAATTCACTGTACACCAGTCCACTCTACTCTATGCCACCCCACTTTACGCCACTCTACACGACTCAACTCTATGCCACTCCAATACACAACAATCTCCATGACTCAACTCTATGCCACTCCAATACACAACACTCTCTACCACTCCACTCTACAACACTCTACTCCACTCTTTGCCATTCCACTCTATGACACTCCATGCCACTCTCCTCTACTCAAGACTCAATGTGTGTCTGAGTAGGTTGGAAAGTGTTGCTCCGGATAATTTTTTGTGTGATTGAATATTTTGATTTCTTTAGTGGAGCAGAAAAAAGCTATTTGTTGAAATCTCTTAGCATTTTGTTTTATGCTTGCTTAGTGTTGAGAAAAGAGTGCGTTTGTGGAAATTGTAAAGTAGGGTGAGCTTCTGTGAGGAGCGAGAAATACATCATAGTGTGCCGCGCTGAGATTGGACGGTTGTCATTCGTGCAAGGTTATTATTGGCTGATTACGTCACAGAGTGTCGTGCTGCTAATGGTTGTTGATGCCGAATGAGAGTTGTGGGCAAAAACATTATTTCCTTGTTTGAAACTAAAATTCTACTTGTGATTGTTGATATTATTGCTGAAAAATTACATTTTTCAAGGCTATACGAGATCTGATATGGCACGAAGTGAGACTCTCTGTTAGAGAAGGAGAAGAAGCACCGCAAGAAGGCACAGCAGATCATTATATGGCTATAAATGTGCGGCTCCACATGTGTATTTAGCTAAGTCACTAGTATAAGATCACCGGAAGAGAAGGTGCTTTGATGTTTCCATGCTATGGCACATTTAATTTGACGATTATTGAGAATCTGAGAAGGTTATTGTACGAGATGAAGTCACCTCCTAGACATGCACAGTAAGAGGCACTTAATGCCTGGGAGGATGTAGCTCATACTAAAGAGAAGGAGAAATATCGGGGTAGAGCCAGAAAGGCAGTATGTAGCTGTGTCAAAGCTAGATGTGATGCAGAACAACAAAAATGGAGAACTGACATGATTGAGGTAGCTAGATAATACCCTACATTAACAAATGAAAAACCTCTGAAGAGGAAAAGAAAAGACAAAGTAGAGTGCAGAGGAATCAGAGGAAGATAGTGATATTGATTCATAGTGATGAGTATCTAGATATGTTGTTGTCAACCCGCCCACCTCCTTTAAACGTGACCCAGCCCGAAGGAATGAGTGGTGCTGTCACTGGTGGAAGCCCAGAGGGAGCCACCGCCCCAGTGAATAAGTCAGAACCTTATTGGAGAGAGTTCAAGCATTCGTGCTCCTGATAACCCGACTGTTTCCAGCACTCCAGACATAATAACTGTTCCGGTTACTATTGGTCCTGCGGTTCCCTTGTACAATCCTGAGTTCAGGAACCTGGCTGATGACGGCTGTAAGCCAGAAACCGGTCCCAGGATGCTTGTTTCAGGTCCAGGGAAGACATGGCTTGGCAGTTCGGGCTGGACTGTTACCATGAGGCACAGGGTCAGACTGATTTGCATATGGCCATGTCTGAACTGGGGTGGCAGAGTGAGCTAAAGAATGATGATGGATTAAACCCAGATCAGTTGACTGGGGGTGAGTGCTTGCAATGTTCAACACTCCGTCCATCATCCCCTTTGGTTTTGCTATGTTCGCCCTAAGTTGGCAGGGTATGCCCGGGCGTGGGTCCTTTGCTCACTTTGCCACTGGATTCAGGATAGCCTGGCTGATGACAGCTGTAAGCCAGAAACCGGTCCCAGGATGCTTGTTTCCGGTCCAGGGAAGACATGGCTTGGCAGTTCGGGCTGGACTGTTCCCATGAGGCACAGGGTCAGACTGATTTGCATATGGCCATGTCTGAACTGGGGTGGCGGAGTGAGCTAAAGAATGATGATGGATTAAACCCAGATCAGTTGACTGGGGGTGAGTGCTTGCAATGTTCAACACTCCGTCCATCATCCCCTTTGGTTTTGTCATCAGGAACCAAGTCACATGCTTTGACTGTTCCTACTGGAGTACATGTGTGAACTACTGTTCCCATTGCTCCTGGATGGGTAGGCAGGGGAAGAACTCCTTTGGTACCGAATATGATGACTTCACCATATGTTGCGCCATATGTATCAGTAATAAATCAGACAGGACTTACCCCTGAAGCAGAACACTCTCAAAGGTCACAAAATTCTCACCTGTCCATTTGGAATTCACCCCAGTGTATTTGAAACAGTGGTCCTCAGGAAGGGATTGTGTTCAATACTTCTGGAGTCCAAAATGGTGTTAACTCATAGGAATTAGATGATTTGATTAGGTTTTTCTATGGGTCCCCACAAGAAGCTGATGGTTCAGAATCAAGCAGAGAACCCCTAATTATCAGGAAGGGAGAATGCAGTGGATGAGGTCAAATTAAAATTAGAATTGGATGAGATGATTTCAGAAAATCTAGATCTTTCCAGACTGGATACCTATAAAAAGAGTGAACTCATATACATGTGCAAAAATGTTACTAAGCATTCAGGATAAGCTCATGATAAGCTGTCTGAATTAGCTTGAATGTATGATGTAGATTTAAGAAGGATCGAAACCTTGTATAAACGTTGCAGTGTTTGTTTAGATGAAAAAGACAGAACCAGTATGAGAATGTCAGAAATGAAAATGCAAATTAGAGAATTAATCAGGACACAAAGAAAGTGAAGGTAGAGCTGCCTCCGTCTTTGATAGATGGGGAAGGTGCTTCAAAATTCCCATTGATAGAAGTGCCTAGGGGAGGTTACGTTCATGTACCGTGGAGTAGGAGTGATATTGCATCATTCACTAATGATTTCCCCAAATTGAGAGCTAAGCCAATGAAGAGGTACACCCAAGTTGATCAATCTCTGAACATTTCACTGGTTTTGTTGATAGATTTCAATACTGTTCTCGACAGTGTAGTGCAGAGTGATTTGTGGGCAGAATGCAAAGTGGCTATACAGTGGCCAGAGAAGGAGCCACCCAGAGATCCGATATCGCATGCCTAGTCACCTTTGGTGATGATAAAGTATCAACAGTTAACTACGGGAAGATACCAGCGAAGGACATTGCTTGAGATTGACAAAACAATTCGGGAGCCTAAAGAGACTGTGCATTTTTTTTATGAGAGATTGTTGCTAGTGGTGGGTAGAAAATTTCACTCCACTGGCAGAGTTTGCGGAGTTTTGCCCACTCCATGCTTCTCGAGTATCACAGAGTTCTGCCAAAACTCAGCCAAGGGCCGCGTGGCAGAGTTTTTTCTCACATGTGGCTCGCGAACAATAAGTTACACCCCCAGCATGATTTTCGGTCGCTAGAACGTCTCCTGGTGAGTTTTTCTAAATGCGGGTGGTCGAGGGAAGTCGCAACCGTTCATGTTGAGAAAACTGCCGCTTGAGTAGGAAAACCTACTGAAGCATCAGAAAGAAGCAGTGTCCTGTGGCGAGCAGCATGGTGCCGTTCGTGCTGATTTTAAAGCGCTGCACAAGATCCGAGTGATAAAAATTAGCCCGAGCAGCGCGATGTGCTGAATTCCACCCACTCGCGGAACTCTGCAGAATCTCACAGAGCTTTAATGCAACTCCGTGGAATTCCTCTGAGTGAAATTCTGTGAGCTCCGCCCATCCTAATTGTTGCAAGTGTTTAAACAGCATAGTGGAATGGAAAACTTCAGGAATATGGGAAGTATTGTGCCTCAGTTTGTGACGCGATTAAGACTTGAGGTTAGCAAGATGATTCAACAGCATTTAATTTGTTGGCAGAATAAGTTGATTGATGAGATCTTGAGGTAAGCAAAATATTGTAGTGATGAATTGGAAATGAAACAGAAGCCGTTGAAGGAGAAGTTGATGCTGGCACCGATTACCCGCCCCATGTTATAATAAGTCTCTGAAAACAGCAAAGTTAGAGTGCAAACAACTGGAAATAAAACGGTGCAGGCACTACACAGAAAATGACAAGCTACAGCTAAAGACCGTCTTGAATGGCTATAAGAGGGAGTCTCTAAAAACAAAAACTGACTTTTATATGAATTCTATTGAAGCTGCCTCTAATAGCGCAAAAAAGGGCTTTAATATTTTTCAAGACCTGTCTAACCCTCAGTGTTTGAAGCAAGAAATAATACCCTCACAGAAACTATGTGATTATTTGATGGTCTTCTTTGAAAAGAAGAGTAGCACGGTCTTAGAAGATATAGGAGTCTCTTGGTCGATCAGCCATCTCCCAAGGGTAGCACTCCTATGGCTTTGGTCTTTTGACCCAATGCAGCTCTATTTAGGGCCATGTGACAATATTAATTTTGCTTGACCTGTCGGCAGTCTTTGATACAGTTAACCACCACACCCAGTTAGCAAGGCTAGCATCTCTGGGTGTTGGTGGTACTGTATTAGAGTGGATAAAATCCTATTTGCAGGATCACTGCTAGGCAGTGGCCCTACCCCCCTACTGTTCTGACTTTAGATACATCCCACAGGGAGTGTCACAAGGGTCGGCACTTAGCCCGGTGCTGTTCAATACCTATATGAAGCCACTAATCTCCCTAATATAATCATACAACATTACTTTGATTAATTACACGGATGATACACAGCTAATCCTGTCACTTAACAACAACCAACAGGATGCTGTAAAGACCTTTCAGAAGTGTTTAGTAGACATCGTAAAATGGATGAACGCAAACTCCCTTAAAATAAATGGAGATAAAACAGAATTTCTCTGCTGCTCAGCAAATAAGATTCCGATGCCTTTACTCCCAAACTTTTGGCCACTACCTACAGAGATGAAGCTGCACTCATCGGAAGCTGTACGTAACCTTGGACTTTCCTTCGATTAACATTTTTCCCTTGAAAAGCATGTCACTAAAGTGGCCAGGGATTGCTTTCCAATACTTTGTGGTCTCAGAAAGCTGCTTCCAATGCTACCTGCACATGCTAAGTCCATTATTGCACAGAGCATTATACTCAGTAGTCTCGACTACTGCAATGCTCTTCTACTTGGAGCCCCTGACTATCTGATTAAGAAACTGCAAAGAGTCCAGATAGCTGCAGCTAAACTGGTACTAAATAGACCTCGAAGGTCCTCTGCATCCAATGCCCTTAGGGAACTTCATTGGCTCTCCATGGATCAGAGGATTCTTTTCAAATCCATGTGTATTGTTTTTAAAGCCCTTCAGAAAAAGGTTCCTGTACTGCTGCAACACAGATTGATTAGATATGCTCCGAGGAGATGTCAAGTGAAAGCTGCTCAGTCATGGAATAGGCTTCTGCCTACACTGAGAGTGCATACGGACCTGTTGAAATTTAGGAAAGCCCTGTTTATCCACAGCAGGTTAGAGGACATGGTGTCCTGATTGACATCAGTACTGGAATTAATGTTGCCACATTAAAGAAATCAAATCCATGTCAGTATTTTCACAAATTAGGGCTTTGGAAGAGGGAATGTCATCTTAATCCCAACAGAGTAATGAATGAGAATCAGGTACAAAATTCGGGGTTCATACAGACACAGGTTAAGTTGTTAAGTTAAATTGTGCCATCTATTGCTCGCCAAAAGGTGTGGAGTTTTAGACTCATGATGAAGATGTTGATTTCAAATTGGTGAGTCAAGGATCAAACATTGGATTGTACCCTTTGATGGCAACTGATGATTTTCCACCGCATCTCAGAGATACTGTGAAGCTTGAAGTTTGGGACTTCTCAGGAAAGAACATAGGACTCATAAAAGGAGTTGAGCCTGTCCGAATAAATGTTAAACCTAATGCTGAGTACCCAAGAACCCCCCAATACAATTTGACTCCCAAAACAATTGCTGGGACTGCTCCTGTGATTAAGTCAATGATACAACAAGGCATTTTGAAAGAGATAATGGGGAGTCCATGTAACTCACCCATCATGGGCTTGCAGGAGCCTAGCAGAAAATACTGCATAGTTCAAGTTTGAGAAACATTACTAACATTGTTGTTCCCTGTTGTCCTGTGGTACAGAATTCAACTGTGATTTTATTTCAGATTCCATGTGAGGCTGAGTGGTTTGCTGTGATCGATTTGTGTCAAACCTTTTTCTTTGCATGAGGACAGCCAGTACCTTTTTGCCTTCCGTGACCAGAACCATGTTTTTGCATAGGGCTGAGTCCCAAAGGGGAATTCAACAGATCTTTCAACAGATCCTTAAAAACAATCTTGAGTCACTAATGATGCCCTGTAATTCAGTCTTAGGGCAATACATTGACCACCTGTTGGTCGCATCAGGTACCCAGGAAGCTTATAAACAAGACACCATCGCGCTGTTGTACCACTTGCCTGAGAATAGACATAAAGATATGGGGTTGATCCACATCATTGACACGGGGGGACATCAAAGATCCTATGGTAGGCCCATATCATCTCTGCAGGGCAACGTCCTGGATTTTCAAGGTAAGTCCACGTCACCTGACAGATAGTCTAAGTTGCTGCTGAGTGAACTAATAGCCAGGTTCATTTTCTCGACTTCACTGGAGTCAGACTGAGCAATTGATTTCAATAATGAGGTGCTGAAAATGTTGTGTGCAGCATTGCAAGTGGAGCAAAGACTATATTGCAGTTACCAACTTGAGACTTCAGGCATATTCGAGCAAGTGAATGAAATGTTGAAATCTAGATTGGCTAAAGTGTGTGCTTCAACATTTCTGAAGTGGCCTGATGCTTTGCCCCTTGTGTTAATGAGTCTTCGCAGCATATCTGATTGAAGGACAGGACTGTCCCCCCATGAAGTCATCATGGGTGGAGCAATGAGACAGCCAGCAGTGGCTGCAAATGCGCTTGTGAGCATAACAGATGACATGGTTTTTGATTACTGCAAAGGACTAGCTGTTGTGGTGCATTCTGTGTCTCACTGGGCTGGAGCAGCTACCGCCTCACCAAATCAGGAGCAGTGCCATGACCTTAGTTCCAGCGACTGGATCTGGTGAAGAAAAATGTTCAGAAAACGTGTCTGGAAGTAATACTTATAATGAAAACTGCTAAGTGGAGGCGTGACTTGGAGCGTCAAGATGGTGGTCGCACTCTAAGAGTGCTCCCGACCCCTCCGTCATCCGCTCCAAGATCCACTGCCATCGGCGACTCACCTCCGTCTGGTAATTTACAGATCCTCCTTCTGATAGAGCACTGTCGTCCTGAGGGAGCTGCAGAGCTTCGGGAGTCCGACTGGAGCCAGTACACCCGCCTGGCTCCAGCCCTGCTTACCTCTGAGGACCTCTGAAACGGCCAAGATCGTCCACCCGGGGCCCACCAGATCCCGGAGAGGTGTGACCTGCCACCAGACCCCCCTGATCCTCAGAGGACGCTTGACAGCAGGCCTCCCTGTGCGGGACCGCAGGCGCCCTGGTCTGCCTTCAGCTTTCTGCCCGGCCCTTTCTCCGGTTCGACATAGTGCCCCGCGCCCGCACAGGCCGGACGTCCAAGTTGACTGGGGCGGAGTGCGGCGCGGCCGGAGGCGGGCAGCGATCTGCCTGGTGATCGTGCCTGGTGCGGACCCCCGCAGTGTACATCCGGAGCTGGGGAGCCGCGTTGTGGTGGCACGACCCTGGGAGGCCTACACCGGACCGGAGCGATCAACTCTGCGGCTTGCTGGCCTGGCGGTGAGTGCCCCCCCTTCTCGCTACCCTGGATGGTTGCCCGTGGCGGGAAAAGCGCCCTAAACCAATGGGGGGCCAGATTGCAGTGACTGTGCCCAGGGAGAGCGGCTCTGGGCCTACGAGATGCAGAGGCCCTGTACACCGGCCCGGGAGTGATCGCCTCGGCCCTGGGCTGCGGCCTCCTTTCTTTCCCCGCTTCCACCTCTGGACTCCTGGTGGCTGCCTCAGGGCGGGAGTGGATCTCCGGCCCACCGAGGGGGACAGAGCTTTGTGACGGTGCTCCGGGAGAGCGGCCCTGAGAGTCCCGGCCCACGGGGCTTCCTGGGCGTGCGACGCACGACCCCATTACACAGCAACCCAGGAACGGCCCTTCGGCCCCGTTGGGCTGCACCTTCCCTCCCCCGCCCCTATCTCCGGACCCGGTTGTGAGAAGTTGGCCTGGCATATGCTGTCCACTAGTTATAGTGGGCACCTTGCACCAGTCCAAACGACCTTTATTGATGATAGGTTTAAAGACAACCTTTATAGGAAGCTATCCTAGTGGTAGCTATGGAGAGCAGCCTTCAGGCTAAGTCTTGAAGGAGTGTTAAGCTGTTGTTTTACCAGTTATAATCTCGTGAATGACCAAATGAAAGGAGAACCACACCAGGTATATATATAAAATATATGTATTTATTACTAAACACTACCCAATAGTCTCTTTATGAGGCTAGAGGTCAAAGTACACAAGTTACAAGTCAAATAGCACAGTATATTAGCACAATATACGATTAGCCCTAGGGCCGTACCAAACCATATATTAAGAAAGTGGTATAAGAACCACGACTTAAGTAGACACAAGGCCTAGAGCCTGTAGAATCGCTGGGACCCCAAGGAACCACCCAAGGTAGTGACACAGGGGACCCACGGGGGCTGTGTGCAGTGTGTGAACACAGCCGCGAGCTCCGTTAAAGTCTATGGGAAAGTCGCGATAAGAGTTTCAGAGTTTAAGGACACTTAGAATTGGACTAGGACCAAACCCTCTTGGACTTGGACAGTTCTAGGGTTAACACCCACGGGAGCACCGGAGTACTCTAGTTACCTCACCCAGGGAAGCCGGGTGCATAGGTGTCGAATGATGTTGGGTCGCGGCGTCAATTTCAATGGCAGCCTGCAACGAAGTGCTGCTGCCGGGAAGATGCAAAGTGTCCAAAGAGATCCAAGCCTGGATCAGAGATGAGAGGAACCTGAAAGCAGAGGGGACAGAGTCTGGGTCACTTGCCAGTGACCAGGGGTACGATAGTCGAATGCCCACCAATGTCGGGTGCTTCCGGTGAAAGAGGTGAAGCTTGACTCTTCAGCCACGAGGACCAGGAGGTGTCGACAAAAACCAGGAGCTGGATTCGAGCTGTCCCACAAAGGATGTCGAGTGCTGCAGCATTGGTGTCCAGATTGAACACATTAAGCCTTGGCAACAGCAACCCACGCAGAAAGGAGAAAGATGCTTCGGTGCAGACCAGAAAGGTCTGAGGGACTCACCACTCAGTGGAGAGTTAGGGCACGTCTGGAGCAATCAGAAACGCCCAAAGAAAATCAGAGTTGCCTTCACAGGGGCCCACCAGTTGACGGACCAGGGATCGCAAAGGAGCCTCAAGCGGAAATGCAAGAAGCGGGCCCACGGAACACTCATGAAGTGTAGGCTCACAATCTTCAGTGCAAATGGTGCTCGGGGCCTGGGCTACAAGTAACCCAAAGCAGGACTTCAAGGGTCGTCGAGAAGTTGATGCACTAGCAAATGTGCACGGTGTCCAGGGGTTCCGGTTCCACGTCACTCGTGAGGGCTGCGGGTCTCAGCTTTGCTGGGGACTCGGGTCGGCCTCTGAGAAGTCTGGAAATCCTCTTCCTGGGCTGCAAGTACTTCGGAGTTTGGCGGGAGCTTCGGAGATGCAGACCGGCAAATGCTTCGTTGGTGCCTGCCAAGCAGGGGAGTCACTCCTTGATCCCAAGGGAGATTTCTTCAGTCCTCTAGTCTTTAGTAGAGCGTTGAAGTTCGTTGCAGAGTTTCGTCCAGGGATATCTAAAGTCCTGTTGCCAGGGGTTCCTTACTTATACCTAAGAAAGGGGTTGGACTAACTCTGGGGACCCACCTATGGGAGGGTTTGGAAAGAGGGGTGGCTACACCCATTTCCTTTGTCCAGTTTTGCGCCAGAGCAGGGGCTGGCAGCCCCTGCAACCGGTTTGAACTGGGGTATGCACGAGGACACCAAATGTGCCCCCAGTGCAGGACTTCAAAGCCCTCTTGGAGTGCACCCACCCAGCCCTAATCCACTAAGGCCTGTCTGTGAGGTGGTAACAACTCCCTGAGACAGGAAACCTATTGTCCAGGCCTCCCCTGCTGGAGTTTCAGTCAGCAGCAGGAGGCCAGACTCGTGTCTGTGGCTGCAGCATCCATTTTGTGATGCCAGGCTCTGTAAAGTTGGCACCGGGTCAACCGGTGCTGTCATGTCTCTCCCTCTAGAAGGGTGGGATCATACTCCCACACCAGTTACTGGTGTGGGGGTTTGATTCCAAGGTGTTTGACACCAAATACGACATGTTTCCGTGCAGCCATCCCAAAGTTAGCATTTACCGCGAGGATATAATGCACTTAAGAGTATATGGTCAGGCTGCACCACAGACAACCCCGGAGAGGAGATTCCGAGGGCTGCAGAGGGTCTATGCTCATGCAGGGGCACCTTCTCACATATAACCAAGCACCCTGCCTTCAGGATTGATAAGGCCTGCCATAGGGGTGACTGATAGGTTTCTATGTGCAGTGATAGGTGAGATATAGTGAACCTATATCTCTGTAAGGGGTGCATGCACCACCTCACTCAGGCTGCAGTAGCAGTCCTGTGGTGTCATTTTGGATGGCTTTCCAGGGGTGGCACAATACATGCTTCAGCCCCTGGTAGGCCTCTGGGGTACCTATGCCCTGGGTACATAGTATACCATATACTAGGGACTTATAAGGGCACCCCAGAATCCAATCTGGAGTGTACTTAAGGTACATGGAATCAATTTAGAGAGGAAGCAGCTAGGCTGGGGTCCTGGATAGCAGGGCCCCAGCCAGACTAAAGTCGAAAAACAGTGAGACATCAGCAAAAAGTGGGGGTACCCATAAGAGGCAGATCCTACTCTCCTACACAACCCCCCAAACGCAGGGACATTAAACTAACCTTGACCAGTTAAGTCTTCATGTTCTAAGTGGAAATATCTGGAGAGTCCATCTGCATTGGCATGGTTACTCCCAGGTCTATGTTCCACTGTATAGTCCATCCCCTGTAGGGAAATGGACCACCTCAAAAGTTTGGGGTTTTCACCCTTCATCTGTTTTAGCCATAAGAGGGGCTTATGGTCTGTCTGAACAAGGAAGTGAGTGCCAAACAAGTATGGCCTCAGCTTCTTCAGAGCCCAAACCACAGCAAAGGCCTCCCTCTCAATGGCTGACCAACGTTTCTCTCTGGGGGTCAGCCTTCTGCTAATAAAAGCTACTGGCTGATCCTGACCTTCATCATTCAACTGTGATAGTACAGCCCCTACCCCCAACTCAGGTGCATCTGTTTGCACAATGAACTTTTGGAGTAATCAGGACTCTGCAGAATGGGAGCAGTGCACATGGCCTGCTTCAGGTCATCAAATGCCTTTTGACAGCTAACTGTCCACTGAACCTTTTGGGCATTTTCTTAGAAGTTAAGTCATTCAGGGGTGTCACTATTGATCCATACCCCTTGACAAATCTTCTGTAGTACCCAGTCAGGCCTAAAAGGCTCTCACCTGAGTCTGGGTAGTTGGAGCAACCCAGTCCATGATGGTCTGGATTTTGCTCTGCAATGTTTGAACCTGGCCTCCACCCACAAGGTGGCCCAGGTACACAACCTGACTCTGCCCTATCTGGCACTTTGTGGCCTTGATAGTGAGGCCTGCCTTCTGCAGGGCCTCCAAAACATTTCTGAGGTGGACCAGGTGATCCTCCCAGGTGGAGCTAAAGACAGCAATATCATCTAGATATGCTGCACTATAGGCTTC
Source organism: Calotriton arnoldi (assembly GCA_963921515.1). Taxonomy (NCBI): domain Eukaryota; kingdom Metazoa; phylum Chordata; class Amphibia; order Caudata; family Salamandridae; genus Calotriton; species Calotriton arnoldi. Next base: position 1,908,119 of record CAWUFW010001996.1, on the reverse strand, counting down.
CAGACCTGTAAGGACTGTGTTCACCAACCTCTGAAATGTGGCAGGTGCATTCTTCAAACCAAAGGGCATCACCACAAATTGGTAAAGCCCACCAGGGTTAGAAAATGCAGTTTTTGGCTTTGCATCATCAGCTAGTCTGATCTGCCAGTAGCCAGCTGTCAGGTCAAATGTGCTTAGATACTTGGCTGAGGCCAAAGTGTCTATTAGCTCATCTGCCCTGGGGATTGGATGGGCATCAGTCCTAGTGACTGCATTGAGGCCTCTGTAGTCCACACAAAACCTCATCTCTCTCTTACCATCTTTGGTGTGAGGTTTTGGCACCAGGACCACTGGACTAGCCCAAGGGCTATCTGAAGGCTCAATGACACCCAGTTCCAACATTTTCTGGACTTCTGTCCTGATACAGTCCCTGACTTGGTCAGGTTGCCTGTAAATCTTACTTTTAACAGGCAGACTGTCCCCAGTGTCCACTTCATGAGTGCACCAGGTGGTCTGACTTGGAGTCAGAGAAAACATGTGTCTGAACTGATTGAGCACCTGTCTACAATCAGTTTGCTGCTGGGCAGTGAGGCTGCCTTCTAAGGCTACACCATCTACTGACCCATCATCAGGGTTCTGTGAGAGCAGGTCAGGGAGAGGGTCACTCTCCTCCTCCTGTCCCTCATCAGTTGCCATGAGCAAGCCCATGTCAGCCCTGTCCACATATGGCTTCAGCCTGTTGACATGGAGCACCCTGTGGGGGCTCCTGGGAGTTCGCAGGTCTACCAGATAGGTAACCTCTCCCTTCTGCTCAACAATTGTATGGGGGCCACTCCACTTGTCTTGGAGGGCTGCTGGGGCCACTGGCTCCAACACCCACACCTTCTGCCCTGGCTGGTAAACAGTCAGCACAGCCTTTTGGTCATGCCAGGCTTTCTGTAATTCCTGGCTAGCCTCAAGGTTTTTGGTTGCCTTTTTCATATACTCAGCCATCCTGGAGCGGAGACCAAGTACATAGTCCACTATGTCCTGTTTAGGGGTTTGAGAGGTAACTCCCAACCTTCCTTCACCAGACACAATGGACCCCTGACAGGATGGCCAAACAAAAGTTCAAAAGGGCTGTAGCCAACCCCTTTTGAGGCACCTCCCTGTATGCAAATAAAAGGCAGGGCAAGAGTATGTCCCATCTTCACCTAAGCTTTTCTGGGAGCCCTTTAATCATGCCCTTCAAGGTTTTGTTGAATCTCTCAACTAAACCATTGCATTGTGGGTGATAGGGTGTGGTGAACTTATAAGTCACTCCACACTCCTTCCACATTGCAGTCAAGTAACTGGACATAAAGTTTGAATCTCTGTCAGATACTACCTCCTTAGGAAAGCCCACTCTTGAGAAAATTCCCAGGAGGGCTGTAGTGGTCCTAAGGGGAATGGCTTCTGGGTACCTGGTGGCATGGTCCACCACCACCAGGATAAACCTGTGCCCAGATGCTGTTTGGGGATCCATGGGACCAACTATGTCAATCCCCACCCTCTCAAAGGGAACCCCCACCACAGGTAGTGGTATCAGGGGGGCCTTTGTGTGCCACCTGCCTTCCCACTGGCTTGGCAGGTTACACAGGAGCGACAAAACTCCTTGGTGTCTTGAGACATGTGGGGCCAGTGAAAGTGAGGGACAATTCTGTCCCAAGTCTTGTTCTGGCCCAGGTGACCTGCTAAGGGAATATCATGGGCTAGTGTCAATAGGAAGCCCCTGAACTTAAGAGGTATAACCAACCTCCTGGCTTCTCCAGGCTTGGGGTCTCTACTCTCTGAGTACAGGAGTCCATCATCCCAATATATCTTATGGGTGTCACTAGCATTCCCAGCAGCCTCAGCAGCAGCCTACTGTCTGAGGGGTTCAAGAGAGGGGCAGTTCAGCTGCTCCTGGCTCAGATCTGCCCTGGAAGGGCCCCCTGTCCCCAAGCACTAAACCTGATCAGGTTCAAGCTCCTCTGGGACAGTTCCTTCTTCAGGCCTGAGATCATCTTCCTCAAAAGACTGATCTGCTTCCTGAGCTAAGGGGGAAGGCACTGCCTTAACCCTACTGATCCTCCTCTTGGGAGGCACCTGGTCCATTATTCCAGAATCCAGGGCCTGTTCAGCCTTTGGCATTTTTGCCTGTGACCTAGTCACAGCAAAGACATGTGCAGGGATCCCTAGCATTTCTGCATGTTTCCTGAGCTCCACCTCTGCCCAAGCTGAGGTTTCAAGATCATTGCCAAGCAAGCATTCAACTGGTAGGTCTGCACTCACCACAACCTTCTTAAGGCCAGTTACCCCTCCCCAGGAGAAGTTAACAACTGCCAGAGAATGGTCTGTTCTGACATTGCTAGCATTGGTCACTTGGTACATTTCACCAAGTATAATCTGCCCAGGATCCACAAGATATTTTGTCACCATGGTGACACTGGCTCCTGTGTCCCTGAATGCCAAAGCCTCTCTTCCATTAATTAAAGGCTGCTGTCTGTATTTGCCCAAATTATTGGGACTCACTAAGGGGGACATTTCCATGCCCCCATCACAGACTAGGACAGCCTGAGTTGGCACTCTGACTAGGCCAGAGCACATCTCAGTCCCCAGGGTCAACCCTACTAAACCCTTATTCTGAGTGTTTCCACCACCATTTGTAGCTGGACTAGGGGGAACAGTTGCCTTGGGGCAATGGTGGCTGGATTAGAGTCTTTGGACTTGGTGTAATCACTTGTCCAGTGAGTCTTCTGCTTACAGATTTTGCACCATGGTTTCTTTTGGCCTTTTCCTTTAGTAGATTGGAATTCCCCACCAGATGCAGATTTTTGGGGACCTTGAGAAGACTTCTGGTCTTTACCCTTTTCCCCACCCTTGTCAGAGTTTTTGGAATCCTGCTTCTTCTGGTCACCACCTTGGTTCTGTACCTTCTGCTTCACCCTGGTTCTGACCCATTTGTCTGCCTTCTTTCCCAATTCTTGGGGAGAGGTCAGATCAGAGTCAACCAGGTACTGATGTAGCAACTGATTCTGACAGTTATTAAGAATCTGCTCCCTCATGATTAAATTATACAATCCTTTGAAGTCACACACCTTACTGCCAAGTAACCAGCCTTCCAGAGCCTTAGTAGCACAATCTACAAAGTCCACCCAGTCCTGTGTCTGTGCCTTTTGGGCATCTCTGAACTTTAACCTGTATTGCTCAGTGGTTAGGCCAAACCCATCTACCAGGGCACTCTTCAGGACTTGGTAATCATCAGCATCCTCTTCTCTTACAGTGAGGAGCTTGTCTCTACCTTTGTCTGCAAAGGAGAGCCACAAGATTGCTGCCCGCTGCTCCTGGGGGACCCTCTGAACTTTACAGGCCCTCTCCATTGCAGTAATCCATTTGTGGATGTCATCCCCACTCTGGTAGGGAGGGACAATCTTGCTTAGGTTTCTATGGTCATAAGACCTTTCCCTACCACTAGGGAAGTTGCTGCCACCATGGGACTCTAGTCCCAACTTTCTTCTTTGTATATGAAGCTCTAGGGACTCCCTGTCTATAGCCAACTGCTCTCTTCTGATCCTAAGCTGAGCTTCTCCATACTTGAGCAGTCTCTCTTTCCTTTCATGAGAGGATTCCCTCCTATGAGAGGAAACAGAGGTCCCTATTGAGGTGTCAGAATGGTTAGACTCCTGAGAATGAGATCTTGACCTTCTAGGCACATCACAACCCTTCCTGGTGGGACAAAGGGGAGGTCATTCTGGTCCTCCTCCTCATCTTCAGGAGGAGCTGGATTTTCCAGGGCAAGATCATTGTCATCTTCCTGGCCAGTCTCAGAGGTCAGGTCCTGGGTATTTTCACCCCTGGTCCCTTCCTCATCTTCTGCCCCACCCTCTCTGCCAACCCCTTCAGACCCTGTGGGTCTTCTGAGATCATCCAACAGAAGCACCTCTATGAGGCGTTGGGTGTTGGCACTTTTGCCTGTCTTCAGCTTCCTAGTACTGCACAATGCTCTCAATTCCAAGAATGGGAGGTTGTCATACTTGGATGGTAGAAGCCCATGGGCTTCTGGCAGGGGCCCACTGGTTCTTGGCCTTGAAGACATCACTAGTGAGGGAGTATGCACTACCTACTCTAGTGTGGCCTACTAAACTCTCTTGAGTTGTAGAAAGGGTGTGCTAAGCCCTTGACACACAACTCAAAGTTCAGTAGAACTTACTGGATTTCTAAGCTTGAATTTATATGTACCTGAGGTACCTTTAGTGGTTTTCAGTTAGTCACACACTTGAGATTATCTGGTAAAACAGGGCAAGCTTGAATCCAACCGCTGCACACCAATGTGAGAAGTTGGCCTGGCATATGCTGTCCACTAGTTATAGTGGGCACCTTGCACCAGTCCAAACGACCTTTATTGATGATAGGTTTAAAGACAACCTTTATAGAAAGCTATCCTAGTGGTAGCTATGGAGAGCAGCCTTCAGGCTAAGTCTTGAAGGAGTGTTAAGCTGTTGTTTTACCAGTTATAATCTCGTGAATGACCAAATGAAAGGAGAACCACACCAGGTATATATATAAAATATATGTATTTATTACTAAACACTACCCAATAGTCTCTTTATGAGGCTAGAGGTCAAAGTACACAAGTTACAAGTCAAATAGCACAGTATATTAGCACAATATACGATTAGCCCTAGGGGCGTACCAAACCATATATTAAGAAAGTGATATAAGAACCACGACTTAAGTAGACACAAGGCCTAGAGCCTGTAGAATCGCTGGGACCCCAAGGAACCACCCAAGGTAGTGACACAGGGGACCCACGGGGGCTGTGTGAAGTGTGTGAACACAGCCGTGAGCTCCGTTAAAGTCTATGGGAAAGTCGCGGTAAGAGTTTCAGAGTTTAAGGACACTTAGAAATGGACTAGGACCAAACCCTCTTGGACTTAGACAGTTCTAGGGGTAACACCCACGGGAGCACCGGAGTACTCTAGTTACCTCACCCAGGGAAGCCGGGTGCTTAGGTGTCGAATGGTGTCGGGTCGCGGCTTCGATTTCAATGGCAGCCTGCAACGAAGTGCTGCTGCTGGGAAGATGTGAAGTGTCCGAAGAGATCCAAGCCTGGATCAGAGATGAGTGGAACCTGAAAGCAGAGGGGACAGAGTCTGGGTCACTTGCCAGGGGCATGATAGTCGAATGCCCACCGATGTCGGGTGCTTCAGGTGAAAGAGGTGAAGCTTGACTCTTCAGCCACGAGGACCAGGAGGTGTCGACGACAACCAGGAGCTGGATTCGAGCTGTCCCACAAAGGATGTCGAGTGCTGCAGCATTGGTGTCCGGATTGACCACATTAAGCCTTGGCAACAGCAACCCACGCAGAAAGGAGAAAGATGCTTCGGTGCAGACCAGCACCACTCGGTGGAGAGTTAGGGCACGTCTGGAGCAACCAGAAATGCCCAAAGAAAATCAGAGTTGCCTTCACAGGGACCCACCAGTTGACGGACCAGGGATCGCGAAGGAGCCTCAAGCGGAAATGCAAGAAGCGGGCCCACGGAACACTCGTGGAGTGTAGGCTCACAATCTTCAGTGCAAATGGTGCTCGGGGCCTGGGCTATAAGTAACCCAAAGCAGGACTTCAAGGGTTGTCGAGAATTCAATGCACTAGCAAATGTGCACGGTGTCCAGGTCACTCGTGAGGGCTGCGGGTTTCAGCTTTGCTGGAGACTCGGGTCGGCCTCTGAGAAGTCTGGAAATCCTCATCCTGGGCTGCAAGTACTTCGGAGTCCGGCGGGAGCTTCGGAGATGCAGACCGGCAAATGCTTCGTTGGTGCCTGCCAAGCAGGGGAGTCACTCCTTGACCCCAAGGGAGATTTCTTCAGTCCTCTAGTCTTTAGTAGAGTGTCGAAGTTCGTTGCAGAGTTTCGTCCAGGGATATCTAAAGTCCTGTTGCCAGGGGTTCCTTACTTATACCTAAGAAAGGGGTTGGACTAACTCTGGGGACCCACCTATGGGAGGGTTTGGAAAGAGGGGTGGTCTACACCCATTTCCTTTGTCCAGTTTCACGCCAGAGCAGGGGCTGGCAGCCCCTGCAACCGGTTTGAACTGGGGTATGCACGAGGACACCAAATGTGCCCCCAGTGCAGGACTTCAAATCCCTCTTGGAGTGCACCCAGCCAGCCCTAATCCACTAAGGCCTGTCTGTGAGGTGGTAACACCTCCCTGAGACAGGAAACCTATTGTCCAGGCCTCCCCTGCCGGAGTTTCGGTCAGCAGCAGGAGGCCAGACTCCTGTCTGTGGCTGCAGCATCCATTTTGTGATGCCAGGCTCTGTAAAGTTGGTACCGGGTCTACCGGTGCTGTCATGTCTCTCCCTCTAGAAGGGTGGGATCATACTCCCACACCAGTTACTGGTGTGGGGGTATGATTCCAAGGTGTTTGACACCAAACACGACATGTTTCCGTGCAGCCATCCCAAAGTTAGCATTTACCGCGAGGATATAATGCATTTAAGAGTATATGGTCAGGCTGCACCACAGACAACCCCGGAGAGGAGATTCCGAGGGCTGCAGAGGGGCTCTGCTCATGCAGGGGCACCCTCTCACATATAACCAAGCACCCTGCCTTCAGGATTGATAAGGCCTGCCATAGGGGTGACTGATAGGTTTCTATGTGCAGTGATAGGTGAGATATAGTGAACCTATATCTCTGTAAGGGGTGCATGCACCACCTCACTCAGGCTGCAGTAGCAGTCCTGTGGTGTCATTTTGGATGGCCTTCCAGGGGTGGCACAATACATGCTTCAGCACCTGGTAGGCCTCTTGGGTACCTATGCCCTGGGTACATAGTATACCATATACTAGGGACTTATAAGGGCACCCCAGAATCCAATCTGGAGTGTACTTAAGGTACATGGAATCAATTTAGAGAGGAAGCAGCTAGGCTGGGGTCCTGGATAGCAGGGCCCCAGCCAGACTAAAGTCGAAACACAGTGAGACATCAGCAAAAAAGTGGGGGTAACCATAAGAGGCAGATCCTACTCTCTTACACCGGTAGCGAGGTCCTGCCTGGCGGGGGATCCGAGGGCTGCCTCCGCCTGCATTCCACCAGTGCCCCTCCTTGAGTGGAGTGGGTTGCAGCCCCTGATCGGCGACGACCCACGCTGCGCCCATGAACTGAGCCTTGCCCGTTGGGATTCACGCTCCTGCCCGGTGGTGGAGGGACCATCAGAGAGAGTGCAGGTGAGCGCCTGAAACGCGACGTAGTACCCTACGCCCTGGGGGGGGCGGGACCCTACCGGCTGGCCCTGAGGAGAGGTGGCAGACCCCCCCCACGCGCCGGAGCTGTCACAAGCACTGAAACTCTGAAACTTCCCCCCCCCACCTCTGGCCAGATTCTGATGTGGAAGGGGTCCGAGATTTCAACCACACTGATGTGAGCATTGTCCCTGACCTGCAGACCTGCAGACTTGCACTGGAACTCTACCTCTCTTTGGGGCCACCAGGAACACTCACCCACCCTTGGAGGGGACGTTCTTGAACTTGGGTAGCCAACTATGCGAATTCCCGGATTGGCTGCCTGTCTGTGGACCCCCGAGACTCCACTCTACATGGGCCTTCCATCCTGAGTCCAGAGACTCCCCTGCCTGGCCGTACCACGTGAGGACGGGGGCGACCGACGGTCCCTGACTGACTGGGTCTGGGGCTAGAGACTCCCTGATATCGACCCCGCCTGAGAACTCCCCACCGCTGGTCGTGGGGAAGGACCAAGGCCCCAAACCCCCTACCACTCAAACGCAAACGAAAATTGATCAATTCACCACAGTTGAACAAGACCCACTGGGGGAGCTGCAGGTGGCCCGTCCCTCCCTGGTAAAGATCTAGCCGCAAACCTGCAGGCCATCAGCACATCCCAGGCTTCGGTGGAAGGAAAAATAGGTAAAGTTCAAGTCGATATGTCCCTTATCCGGCAGGACCTGTGCAACGCCACGGCCCGCATCTCGGAAGCAGAGTCCCGCCTCTCCACAGTAGAGGACGATATCCATCAGCTGAAGGAGCAGGTGGCCCACCTACAGACCCACACCAAGGAACTACACAGGCGAGCTGAAGATGCCGAAAACCGATCACGCCGCAATAACCTCCGCCTGGTGGGATTTCCGGAGGGGTCCGAGCAAGGCCAAATGGCCACCTTCGTCGAAACATGGATTTCGTCATGGATGCCTAAGGACACACTATCAGCATGGTTTGGCGTTGAAAGGGCCCACCGATCTCTTGCACCCAAGCCGCCACCCGGGGCCCCACACCGCCCTATCATAGCTCGTATTCTCAACTTCAAGGACCAGGACGCGGTCCTCCGGGAGGCACGGGATCTGGGTGCCCTGAAATTTCAAATTTCCATAATGGTGTTCCCGGACTATACCAGAGAGGTACAGACCCAGCGGCGTTCCTACACAGAGGTTAAACAGAAGCTACACGCCCTGGGCCTCCAATACAGGCTTCTCTTCCCGGCCCGCCTCCGTGTTGTCTTCCAAGGCAAAGCGCAGTTCTTCGAATCTCCACAGGCTGCTTGGACTTGGTTGACCGAAGAGCGGCCCCTCCGGGACCATCCAAACTCTTCACCTTCACATTCTGGTCCCCATATCCTGTGGCCGCTGTCCCCCAGGCAACGCAGGAGGTGCACGCAATCACGCAGGGGCCAAAGGGGCTGTAAGGATGCCTCCAGATCACCAGGTACAACCACTCGAATGCCCGGTAATGCCACCAGTCCTCCAGGGTCCTGACTTCAGCAACGGGATAGGTCCGCGGATGACCCGGCCTTAGACCACAACTCCCCCGGAACATTGGACTTGGCGACTGCGGACTGGGATCTCTCCCAAAGTCTGACAATTTGAGAACCCCTGAGGAGGCAACACCGGGCATTGGAAGGGTATCATTCCCAGAAGTCCGGGACACGAGTCCTGCAGCACTGTACCACAGAATTCAGAGCAATCTGCTGATGTTACATTTACATCCGATATCAAAGGAGGGGTCCACCATGCAACTTCTCGGCTAAGCGTTATAGTTTAGCCTGTTGTTTCTAGTTTGTAGGGCGACAGATGCTTCAGTTGCGGGAGTATAGGGTGGGGGGTAGTTGAGAGGGGGGGACCTGGACCGTTGTCCACAGTTTAGGGGGTGTTTGTTTTGTGTTATTCTACCCTTTTCTAACAGCACACACCACTTTAGCACAGGGAAGTCACACATGCACAGCGGCCCCACATATTGGGCCACACGTTCCACAGGAGGCACGCAAACCAGACTAGTAACTCTCTCCGGGTCATGTCCTGGAACGTCAATGGACTGCTCGATCGCATCAAGCGTACCGCAGTCCTGAAATATGCCCAACGGCACTCCCCCGATGACCTCCTGCTTCAGGAGACCCACCTCTTAGGTACCCATTGCTCCTTCCTTGCACGTTACGGCTTCGACAGGGTATGGCATTCCGGTTTTAACAGAGGCTCACGGGGGTGGCCATCCTACTGCGAAAAATCCTTACATTTGTCCCCACTCACGTTAATAGGGACCCACAGGGGCGATTTGTGACTGTCTCTGGGACGTGTGAAGGGAACACCCTGAACCTCATATCCATATACATCCCACCAGCGATGCTCACCCCAGCGCTGCGACCCCTTGCTGACGTCATTTCTACCCTTCCCTGGGGACAGACGATTCTGGGAGGTGATTTTAACGCGGTCATGCAACCTACTCTTGATGCCACGGGCACACCCTCCCCCGCCAGGGTTACCCACGCTAAGAAATTGGTTGAATAGGTGGCCGCATTGGGCCTCTGCGATGTATGGAGGGTCTGGAATCCTCGAATCTCCCAATACACACACACCTCAGCGGCGCACCATACCCACGCGCGTATTGACATGGTCTTTATGCCTGCCCCTGACTGTCATCGTGTGACTGACATGTCCATCCTCCCCCGAGGAATCTCAGATCACTCAGCATTACTCCTACGCCTAGGCGACACCCCTGCTGGGCTGCGCCCGATGTGGCAACTGAACGCCTGGTTTTTGCAAAACGAAGAGATCCAAAAGGCTATTGGAGAGGAATTGCAGCAATACTTTCTCACAAACCTGGGTTCGGTCTCTTCATTGGGCACCCTTTGGGAGGTGAGCAAAGCCACCATCCGGGGAGTGGCCAAAAGCCACCTTCAGGCCCAGTGATGGACATGAGACAGCCGCCTAACCCTTTTCGAGGCGCAAACGGTCCGATTGGAGACTGAACTTGCCTGAGCCCCTGAACGGGTCCGCGACAGGCAACTGGCAATCCTGAGCGAAGAGATCAAACAAATCTCGCTAGAGTCGGCCAAACTCCTGTGGCACTCGTCAGTCGCCCGAGTATATGGCTGGGGAGACAAGAATGGGAAGCTGCTACATAGACTGGCCTCCTACCCCCTTGCAAATAGAATTATGCCCGAGATTCGAGACTCCTCAGGAGTCACCCACCATACCTCAGCCGGAATTGCGCAGACGTTTGCAGACTATTACGCCCGTTTATATTCAGCACATAAATTAGAAGGTCCCCTCCCAGACCTTTTGGACCCTGTGAAGGTCCATATTCCCTGCTTGAATCACGTGGAGGCAGCTAGCCTAGACCTTCCTTTTACCCCACAGGAGATAGGTGCTGCAATCTCTCAACTGGCGTTCCGGAAAACTCAGAGCCCAGATGGACTCCCTCAGGAATACTACGCCTCCTATCGAGAACTATTGATTCCCCACCTCTCCGCCCTCTTCCAACACGTGCCCGAGACTGTAGCCTTCCCCCCGGAGACGGACATGGCGACCGTTGTGGTCATTCCCAAGACCCAACCGACCTCATCGTCCTCTGTGGACTACTTGCCCATCTCCCTAATTAATACCGAAGTCAAAATTTATGCCACAGTCTTGGCACAGCGATTGCGACCACTCCTTAGCAAGTTGGTCCACCCGGACCAATGCGGCTTCATGCCGGCACGCAGCACCAGGCACTGCGTGAGATGCCTTCATGTAGCCCTTGCAAACCGCCAGGCGCTTACCCCATACCTAGCACTCCTTCTTGTGGATTTCGAGAAGGCGTTCGACACTGTTGACTGAATCTACCTAGCAGACGCGCTCAGAACGATGGGTATGGGTCAACAGTTTTGGCGATTAGTCCACGTCCTATACTTCAACCCCAGAGCCAGAGTACTTGTCAACGGGACCCTCTCTGAGGTATTCCCAATCCAAAGAGGTACGAGGCAGGGCTGCCCCCTCTCCCCACTCCTGTTCGTGCTAGCAATGGAACCCCTGGCGTGTCTTATCCGCGTACACGACCTGATCCAGGGCTGGGCGTGGGGGAGTCACCACACTGACAAATTTGCCCTATACGCGGACGATGTCCTGCTTTTCCTGACGGACCAGACCCGCTCCGGCCCCAGGTGTCTCCAGTCCCTCCAGGCCTTTGAAAGGGTCTCCGGCTTAACCCGACCAAATCGACTCTCGTACCTCTCCATCTCTCTAGGGAATGCTTTGACTGGCAGACTAATATCCCAATTAGACGGCAATACTTTAAATATTTAGGTATATGGGTCACTTTACTCCCTGAATTAGAATGGGCGCTGAACATTACTCCGCTCGTCAAGAAGGCTAAGGAAGACCTTCGACGTTGGCAAACCCTGCCACTTAATCCGCTTGGAAGGGTGGCACTCTTTAAGATGATGGTCCTCCCCCGATTCCTGTACATCATCCAAAATACCCCCTTCCACTGCCCCCGGAGCTGGTTTAAAGAGATGGATGCCATGATTATTCGGTTCCTGTGGGTAGGTGGGAGGCCACGTATGGCCCTCGCCCGGAGCCGTATTCCGCCCTTTGATAGAGGCATGGGCATGACGGAACTATACCTCTATTACTTAGCCTCCCGACAACTTGTCCTTCACGACTGGTTTACCGGTGGATGGTCTGACCCAGCTTACAGAACTGAACTGCGAGATATGGGCTTCCCCAGAATCCAGGACATCCTGTATGGATGCCCCATCCCTAAAACACTCCCGATGGTGACTCGGGCAATCTTCCTGGCCTGGCGCTCGGCTCTGCAGCACACGCAATGGGACTCCAAGCTAACCCAACAAACGCTGCTGAGGCAGGGCGTGTGGTTGGCTGAAGTGGCGGCGTTACAAGGCTTTAAACAATGGGACCACATTGGCATTTCCCAGCTGGGAGACGTATGGGTGGGAGATCACATAAGGACCTTCCAAGACTTGCAGAAACGCTTTACTCTACACAACTCACAATTCTACCAATACCTACAGATGCGACATGCCCTCAACACGCACATATCCACAGGCACCACACTCCCCGAGTTCAGTCCATTGGAAGCGCAAGTCATGATGGGAAATCTGGGGAAGGGGGGAATATCGCATATATACCGTACCCTCACTAACAACAGCCCCACCACACTTGACTCGCTTAAACTACGGAAGGAGAGATGGCTGGGTCCCCTGGAGGATGAGGATTGGCAAGACGCCCTTATGGCCCCTAGGACTGTTACGGTCTTTGCCAGGCTTCACCTCATCCAAATCTACTACCTTCACACTGCATATCTCACCCCGGAACGAATGCATAAAGCGGGGCTGCTTGGCTTGCCCAATTGCGCCCGCTGTGGGCAACAACCGGCAGATTTCTACCACATGGTTTGGTCTTGCCCTCGTCTTTTAAAATACTGGGACAAGATAGAATCAGGACTCACACACATCCTGGGTTGGCACATACCTCATGACCCCTTGCACCTCCTCCTGGGCGCCATGGACGGACTAGACGGGTCCCGAGCAGATAAAGTATTCTTGGGGACAGCCATTATGTAGGCCAAACGCGATATCACCATGGCCTGGACGCAACCTGACCCCCCCCTACAATTGCTAAATGGCGCAGAGGCCTTGATTGGTGTGCAGCTCAAGAGAAACCCTTGTTTGAAGCCAGGGGCTGCCCGGCCTGATACCAAAAGATATGGGGTAAATGGACGGATCAAATGGGATAATGGGACCCATACTATTAGCTTTTTACTTCTGCTGGTCTGCCTGATTTACCAGGTGATGTGCTCGATTGCTGTGCATATTGTGTACTGTTACTCTCTGCATGCTAGCAATGTCTTGTATACACAGATCTGTGCACTGTGCTGTTATGGCTCGCTTCCTTTCGTTCTCTTAAAATCAATAAAGTTGATTATCAAAAAAAAGAAAACTGCTTAGTGTGGAGGCCACCCCAACTGGATCCAAGCTGCCCATACTCACAGAATAGAGTGTCCCTTGATGATGTGATAGTACCCCTGCCTGAAGTGCAAGCTGCAACTGAAAGGCAGCGGAAAGAGGTTGAACAAGTTACAGAAGATCAGTGAGAACCTGAAGCAGCCCATCCTCGGCCTGAGGGGGGCCTTGAGTAGTCGATATTTGAGATTGTGACAGGAGAGTCTTGGCCTGTGATGCTAACTAAGCCAGATTCAGACCCTGACAAAGGACCTTGTGCTGTGTCAAGCCGAGTGGTAGCTGGAGACAGTTGGCTGAGAAGGCAGGAGAGAGAGAGAGAGAGACTGAGTTTGCCCGAAGAATGTTTACCATGCAATATCCCAGAGGATACTGAGGATTCTGGTCTGAGTGATAGTGAAGACGAAAAATCAGCGCTCAGGATATCAAAAGGAGCTAGGGTACCCTGTTGGAGGTACTCATCCCCTAACTAGACATATTTTGCTGCAAATGACAGTGAGAAGGGATTTGGGGATTTAGAGGATAACAGTACAATTCCACTTAAACATTGGTGAACTAAATCTTGAGGCTGAACTGTTTTGAATTTGCTTTGCCGTTGAATAGACTGACCCGATTTGGCCCTTGGCATGATCTCTGAACTGATTTTTGATTTGAGCTTTTATTAGAAACAATTAAATGGACTTTGTTAAAAAGATTTAAGAAGAGTCCCTAGGCCCGAGGCTGCAGAAGGAACTGTTTTCTTTAGAGAAGAAGACGAAGTAGGGTTAAGGAAAACTCACAAAGACTTTGGGGCATATTAACAAGGCGGTGTTAATGAATTATCGCCGCTTTAGCGTCCGTTTTCGGACGAAAAGCGGCGATAATTTTATCGCCGAATTAACAAGGACACGCTAGCGCGTGATTCCTGACTTAGCGTCCGTTTTCTGCACGCCTCCCATCGCATCGCTAATGAGATGCAAAGGGGGCGTGCCTGTGAAAACAACAGGGGGAAATATCGCTAACCCAGGTATCGCCATATTAGCAACGTGGGTTAGCGATATTTTAAGTTGCGTTAAGTATGCCTTAACGCAGGAATTTAACGTCTGCTAAATTCCTGACTAAGGCATACCTAACATGGGGGGTGGATTGTGTGGCTAAGACCACAGGCCCTATAACCAAGTATATCGCCGTTTTCCATGGGACATCGCTGGAAAACCAGCGATGTTCCATGTAAAACATCGCTATCACTGGAAAATTATCGCCTTTGCGCTAAGCGTTGTTAATACAGCGCTAGCATGGCGATAATTTCCAGCGATAGCCGGCGATAGGATTCCTCGCGCTAACAGCGGCCAGTGATAATTATCGCTGCCGCTTGATAATATGCCCCCTAGTAACTAAACTCATCATATGCTTTATGTACTTTGTTTTGTTATCTGCATAAGTAGAAATTTACAGAAGAAATCCGCTTGCTGTTATTTCCTGCTCAACGGTCGGATTTTAGTGAAGTCATGGAAACTAGTCACCATAATAGACATAGGCTTACATTAGCAGGTGTATTAATAGCTGTAAATGTAGGGCTAATTGTTTTGCTTCTAGGATTATATTCATCTACACTTTCTAATTCAGTTGAGATTAGTCTAAAACTACACCTAGAACCCCAATTCCTACTGACAGTAGCTTGCATACATTTGATTTCAAGAAAATACATGTAGATTCATTAAGTAGAGATTTCTCATAAAACGCTTATTTTAAGTTGCTTTATGAATACATCAACACTATGGAGGCAGAGGACTGCTACGTCTGTACGCAGTTACCTGCATCAGTTGCAGAGGGAATTACCTATCACCATATTCCTCTTATATATGGTATTACATGTAGCCTTTTAATAAGTCTTCTATATGGGAAGGGAAATTTCCAGTATGATTTTTCGAATTATGATCTAGTGCTTTTGGAAGTTCCCATGTTTAAGCATTTGAATCATCACCCCAATGCCAAAGAAATGGATATAGCTGATTGTTTCTTTAAACCCATAGTAACATTAGATACTGCTTATGCTTAGAGGAACATTTTGACTGATGAAGAAAATACATTTTAGATTCAGTAGAGGATAGACGGGCAATTGATGCTACATTGAAATCAGTGAAAGATCAACAGTATAGAAATGAGTGGGCTAAAGAAGATTTAGAACATCAAGAATCAGGAATTATGCCTGCACTTACTTTAGGAAAATTATGACGGCTTAAAGGTAAATCCGTATTTCACACTAAATTTATGGGAAAGAGTGATTGTGGTCACATTTTTTAATATGAGGGAAATTTGCCATTATTCAAGGGAGATCAGGATCCTGGAGTCTGTTCTGCTTGTGGGGATCGTGCATATTTTACATTACCCTGATGTTGGTATGGCACATGTTACTTGGCAGAAGTCTTCCCAAAGATTAATCATATAGAGCATTTAGGTGATCCTGTATGGGGATCATTAGTGAAAACAAAAATAAGTAGTAGTGGTACTGAAATAGTTGGAAAGTTATTTGGTGCATTGATTCCTTCTGTAAGAGTAGTTGTGAATGATTTTAAAATTAGAAAGTTGTCCTCTATAGTTGATAAGTTAGGTACTAGTACTGCACATTTATTGTTAGCAGAGGACACTGAAATGATAGCCGTAAGGTATATGGTAATGTAGAATCATCTTGCGTTAGACATCCTTCTCGCAAAGGAAGGTGAAGTCTGCAAGATGTTGAAGGTTCAGCAATAATGTATCTACATGCCTGATAAGAGTGAAGAGGTGAATAAATATGTTAGGATTATTACAGATTTAAAGGGAGATTTAAATGAGCTAAAAGCTACAGGTGCTTGGGAAGCAATTGGCAATGGATTTGTTGCAGTAGTCAAATAGTATGGGAATCTTGGAAGTGGAATGGTGGGCTACATTTTGAAACCCCTTGTGATAATTTTCCTTTGTACAATTAGTCTGTTTGTAATCTTTAAGGGGTACAAGTGTATGAAAGCAAAAAGAGAGGTACAGGCAAGGAGGGGAATAAGAACTAAGAGAAAAGATGTGGAACTAGAGGAGAGTTTATGATGAAATCAAGTGCCTGGAAAACTGTAGATGAAAAATGTTGAAACCTCATAATTTTGATCTGGTCTCAGCTGATAAGATTCATATGTTGATTGTGAAGGCTAACATCCCCATCAGAGGGGAGATTGGAGCAGCAAAATTTAGGCTCCACCCTTACATGTCGAGGAATGCAATTATATACGTGCATTTGTCATTATATTCACGGTGTGCCTTAACTTCATTAACGTGTGTGAAACATTTAAATGCATTACTGAAATGTATTCCCTGTAGAGACTAGAAATTTATATAGGTGTGCACTAATGTTTAGTTTAACATTGAAACATTTATTCTTTATTCATGGTTTTACACTTACACTTCAAGTTATATTTACATATGTAAACATGTATTCCTTTGCTTAAGTTTTACATTTATTTTTCAGGTTACATGTGTGCAGTTATAATTATGTATTCAAAGTGCACATTAAATGCTTAATTAAAGTTAGCCTGACTACAGGCCTCAGGTGAAATGCATTTTGCTTTGTCAGCATGCTTTTCTTTTCTTTCAGGTTTATTATTTTGTTTGTTAGAGAAAAGCTTATTGTCTGTATTAGACTGCTGAGAGAAAGGCCTGGAGGGAAACATGGCAGTGAACATGGAGAAACAATGGTCGAAAGAAGCTTTCTGTTCATCATGTACCAGGATGGCAAGATGTTCAAGGTTGAGAACCGCAGCCTCAGCTTGATGCTTTGGGAAAATTGAGCTATGTTACAGATGGACTCAAGTAATGGTCTGATTGGTCCCTGGTGGTGTGAAGGGAGCTAAGGACTTTCTGGGTCTCCTGTTACTTTTAAATTGGAGTTATAGCAGATCCCTTTTAGACTTAGAGAGGTACAGACCTCTCTGCACGCCTTATTCTTGCAAGTGTGAACCTTCATGCTAAACACATAATTCCTTTTTTCCAAGACTTCTACTGAAGTCTAATCATGCGGACACCTTCTATGCTCCCGATTAGAGACCCTTGATAGATGATGGGTAGCCGAAAGTGGGAAGTTCTCGGACGTACAATATGGCTTCAGGAGGGGCCTGGGAACTGTCGAACAGTGCCTTAATCTGCACCTGGTCATAAGCAAGTACACAATAGCCAAGACCGGATCCATTTATCTAGGGTTCATGGATCTTACATCACATTTTGACTGGGTGCAGGGAGGGAGATTATGAGAAAAAATTTGGACTTGGGCATTGATCCATCTTTAGTTCATTTTTTAGCCCAGATGCATCAGGATGTGACTGGGAGGGTCAGGTACGGAGCGGGTGGGGAACTTGCAGCTCCCATTAAAATGAACCGTGTGGATCGTCAAGGCTGTGTCCTTGCCCCTTTTCTATTTTGTCTGTATATCAATGACCTAGAAAGCTACATTAATCTAGGGAATGTGGATGTTCCTAAGATAGGCATCAGAAATCTTCCGGCATTACTTTATGCCGACGACTGTGTTCTAATGTCTAGAACCAGTGTGGGCCTACAGAAGCTTGTGACTAGGTTTAACGATTTTATGACTGAACTGGGTTTAAGGACTAACACCGCAAAATCCTACACCATGGTGGCAGGTAAATCTCCGAATCCTGTTTAATCAGAAAATCACTTGGCACCATCTAGTTGAATCAAGGGTCAGCAGTTTTAATCAAAACCTGGAGGCGGTATTCAGGTTCACGAGGAAGCTAGGCTCAAGACCGATTAATTCAATAATTAATATTTATAAGGTCCGCTCGTGTTCTGTCACCATGTATGGGGCTGGAGTATGGGGCTTCTGTAATTCAGCTTGTCTCCAAGCAGCCGAGAACAACTTTATGCGACGTTTGTTGACAGTCCGCAGTAGTCTCCCCGCCACATCTGTCATAGTGAACTTGGTTTGACCCCTTTGTTCTTTCGTATACAAACTGCACCAATTTTATTGTGGCATTCAATTTGGGTAAAGGAGGAGCCAGCCCTTAATCGCGCAATTATCTCAGACTGTTTTAAACTTGATTACATGTTGAAGATACCCTGGTTTAGTTACATAAAAAAAGAGCTGGAGTCAATGGGGCTGGCGGATTGTTTTTATAATCCAGCAAACATTGCAAAGATCCCAAAAACCAAACTGAAAGATGACTTCTTGACCTGTCTAAAGTTGTCCAGTGAGCGCCTAGAGATGGTAAAAAAGAGAGTCTTTGAATACTCGCTTCTAGTACGCTCCCCAGGTGTTGAGCCTTATCTCTCTTTTAATTTTTGTCACACTAAATTGTTTTATCTTATTAGATTCAGGTTTGGCATCTCGCACCTTCTGGTTTCTTATCCCCGTAAAGCCTATTGTGAATCAAATCTGGATCTTTCCCCTTGTGACTCCAAATCTACACAGAGCACGCTTCACTTCCTGTTCTTCTGTCAACTTTACATCAAGCCAAGGCGTGATTTTATTATTCCCCTTTTAAAAATTTTAAATATCAGGAAGTGTCGGCTAGTTTTATGCCACCTCCAGCTTTTAAATGATGAATTCACTTGTTTAATGGTTTACAGATATATCTCTACAGCTGTCCGTTTACGTAATGTTGTTGGGAAATGATTCTTTTTTTTTTTTCCTTTTTTTTTTTTACTTGACTTTTAATGAATTACTTTTGGATTTTATGGTCTATGGGACAGGGGTTTATTACAAAGTTCATTATACACTGTTTCTAGATCATGCTGCTATTTCGTAGAAATATTAACTTAATTAATTATCTCTGTTACACTCTGGTTATGAATTACCATTGTCTTGAAGTGCATCTCATGTTGTCTGTATCACATTTTTAATTCCTGTTTTACATTTTTATGGTGTTGTCTTTTATGGCTGCAAGTCAGCCGAATAAAGATATTTGACTGACTGACTGACCCTATATTTATCTTAGGTGTAGAAGAGAGATATGAAGTTTGTTTATGGAACATCTGTTTACTTTTATTTGTTTCTGTATTATTGTGGCTATTACAATTGTGCATCTCATTCTATTGCACCTCAATCAACTGAGATATTTTATTCTACCTATTGTATTGCTGTACTTATTAGATTAACTCTTGGCTTGCATGTACACTGGGGTGATTGGAAATCCAAATAAAACCCTTTAATCATATTCAGCGATTCGTGGTTCTTATTGTGGAGTCACATTGGCTTCACGAGTTGGAGATGTATTGTTGATGTTTTCTCCCTTTATATGTTTCATGTCAGCTAACAGAGATCCATATGACCAATGGGGAGAAAATCTTTAACGACTTGACAAAGATATTACGTTGCAAGGCCCAGCACTCTTTCACTAGCTCTTTTTCCTAGGAGAGGACATCAAGTTATAGGCCAAAATTTATTAAGTTCCTTAGTGTTTACTAGGATTTCTTTCCAGCATGGTTTCATTGTGTTCTATTTTTAGACAATTCAGGAAAGTCGTGTCTTCTAGGAAGTGCTTCATGAGTTTCCTTCTGTAAGGTGAGATGTGTTTTGCTTTCTTTAAGGGGGCTGGGACAGGGTCATCATCGTGTTGTGATGGTTGTGAATTTTTTTTAAGGTTTGTTCTAGGGTCGCAGGTGTGACTGCTTGAAACGATTCCCATGTACTTATCAATTACTGGACAGTCAATCGAGGTCTCAATGGGAATATCAATTAATATATGGATACGATGTAGCTTTGCTTAATAGAATTGAGTTCAGCCAATCCTATCCTATGGTAAAAATATCATTTAGAAGGAAGTTATTGCCAAATTAGACTCAGAATTACAAGTTTCATTGCAAGAAAAATCTTATAAATACTTGTCTTGATTAATTTCAGGGCTGTAGGCATGAAGAATCAAGACCCAGTACACAGGAAAACTATGCAAAGGAGGAAGAAATAGCATTTTCTATTCTTGTACCTTTAAAAAATAGTACTATATTGCCAGACGCTGCCATCCTTAATGCCAGAATCATAATTAAATAATTTACTTTCAATCAAATTGACATCTGCATGTACACACTAGCAGGTTTGGTTGATGTCAGTTCACACTCGTTCTGTGTTGTCTACAGAGATGAAAGACGAAATCTATTAACAGAACACAGGGGCTTTGACAAAATACAGGCCATCTTCACCAGGCGAAGTTAAAAATCAAGTGCAGAAAATGCAAACCATTTCGGGTAACTGGGGGTAGATGGGATACTTATACAGTCAGAAATGAATGTTTGCAGCCTTGGAGAAATAAGCGCGTGTACTAATTTACATGCAGCAAAAAATGGAAGTGGGTAAAGTAAACCTTTAATTACAGCAATTTAAAAAAAAATGTGCCACACTGTGCAAAAAACTGTGTTAAGCCAATATGACGTGATATCTGTCTTGCTCCTTGTCTAAAGGTGTTAGGGAAGAACTTACATCTGCCTTACTAAGAGATGGAATTGGATGACAGAAGCTGCTGAAATAGTTCCTCTGACAAGTTACATCCAGCTTGAAGGGGCTGCTTTTGCAGGGAAAGAAATGATCTGATTAAGGAGTAAGTAATTGGAACAATGTGGGCGGTGCTTTACATACTGATGAGTCATGAAGGCCGAATGCTCCTCTGGAGGAAGACGGAATGCATCACTGGGATCCCGCATCCGTCATAATTACCAAGCAGGCCTTGTAGAGAAAGGTTTCTCTGCAGGGGTGTTTGCAGTTTTGCTGCAGGGCATCATTATAGCTTCATTTTTCATGTTTTTATCCCCAAGTCACGTTGAGGAGACTTGTAACCTCATTAAATGTAAGGTTACGTTCATATTTGACCTACTTTGCCATGGAAGTAATGCAGTACACCGCTTTAAGTGTTGTTGAATGAATTTACAGGACAACGTTAAGACGAGGGTGGGCATGAGCGGCCTGGGGCATGGGCATGGAAAGGCGGAGACGCCCCCTGCCTCTGAGAGTCCCCTCTGCCACACTGACGTCTGCTTTGAGGACCAGCTCCAGGTAGACCCCTGCTGCCAGAAGGTATGCGCATGTCAGCATACACCCAGAATAACCCAAGGAAAGAAACATTTCTCTCACTATGTAGCAGCTCTAAGATATAACCTATATTAGTAGATGGGGTTAATGTTTTCTTCGGGATTGTAAATATTTAGACATGTATTATCTACGCTCGTTAATCACCAGATTTTAATATATCATGTTCATTGAGAATCCAAGACAAACATTTACTTAAGTTTGATCTACATTCGTGGATCTTTGTTTGTTTTCTTCCATGTACAATGTTCACTGTTTTATCTCTAGTGATAGAATCTGAACTTAAATATAAAAACAGAAAACTGGTAAGCCAGTGTTTGCCTGGGATAGCCCATATATCTAGGATCAAATTAGTGGATGGAACTTGTGATACAAGGGCTCATTTAGAGTCTGCTGGTGAAACTGCTCAAACATGTTAACCAAGTTTCAAGTTTATTTTATTTGATTTAGTTCTCGGCTGAGAACAACAAATATTTAATACATAAAATTTTCCTTTAAAATTTGGCAATAAGATGATAAAAATTGTCGTTCTAATACAAAGTTAAAAAATATTTTAAAAATATAAATAAATTGTAACATACGAATTCATTTGGCGGTACCTTAGAAAGCGAGATCAAGTTCTGAACTGAATTAATTTTACATTTTGTGCGAATTGGTTGTATAAACCTTTTTCTTGCTTCTACAACTGACACATTTGGGCAAGCAAATAACATGTGTTCCAGATCTTGCTCCCCGCCGTTACATAAGTTGCAGTAACTACTAGTTTTTTCTTTTCGGAGCCATTTGTAGGTAAAAGATTTTAGAGGAAGTATCCCAAGCCGGAGTAATATAATCGTCCGCCTGACACCGTGCTTTAAGTTAAAATAGATATACTGCTGTATTTTCTTATAAGCAATTGTTTCGGCATATTTTTTATACAGTGTCAATTTGGAACATTGCTGAATGTCAAGTTCAAAGCTTAACCTTGGTGTGAGATTTTTTAAAAAGAGCTTCAACTGGGCAGCAGTTTAAGATTGCAACAAATTAATATTAACATTTGATATTTTAAAAGCAATTGAGACATTCCTACAAAATACATCATTCGGCGAACCTTGTTCAAATGTCTCTATTTTTAATAAGGATCATAGCGTTCCTTGTTCCGCATGGATGAGGTTATATGCCCATCTAATAATATTACTAATTCCTCTGGCATAAGAGCTAACTAGTGAAAGTTCGAGGCGGAGAGCTTGTACCGGTATAGCTTGTGACATCTTAGTGAGTTTCCGGAGGACTTTCCCTTCTTTTTGATCCAGATGTTTCCATTGACTTAATGGGATGTATTCTAGAGCGTATGTTAGTACTGGCGGGATCTTAGCACTATATACCTGAAGAAGAGAGGAAAAATGCCTTTGACCGGTCAAGGCATATAATCGTAAAAGTGCCCCCACATGGACGTCGACTTTCTGGTTCAGATTCTGTATATGAAGCAAGTTTTGCAGGGATTTAAAAATTCTCCCTAAGTAGGTATATTTGTTTGCCACTTCCAGCAGTTTTCCCCCTAGAGTCCAAATATAGTTAACACACCGTTTCCTTCCCGAGAATGGAACTATTTTTGTTTTTGTGATGTTCGGTATTAAGTAATTTTCTTCCGTGTATTTAAAGAGTGCTTGCAGATTCCTTTGCAGGCCAAATGGTGTTAGATCTAGGATGACTACATCGTCTGCATACATCATGGTGTGGATTTTATGACTTGCAATTTTAGGTGGAAAGTTGCAGACTTGTTTGAAACGTTCGGGCAGATCACTTAGATATGGGGAAAACAGTAGGGGGGCAAGAAGGCATCCTTGTTTGAGGCCGTTTGGTGTAGGTATTCGGCTTGTGAGACCCTTCTCCCTCCCCATTTGGACTTGACATCAAGTTCCGGAATATAGTGATGTTATTACATGAAGGAGGTTGTCACATTTTACGAAGTTTTCTCCAGAGCGTTCCTCTGTCCACCCTATCAAATGCAGTCGTAAAGTCGACGAAAGCAGCGTACACGACCTGAGATTTTAAGGTTACATATTTATCGATTATTGTTTGCAACACTGCAATGTTGTCTGTGACCGAGTGTTTTGGTCTAAACCCAGCTTGATATAAAGGAATTAGACCTGATGAGAATGCCCAGTCTTTAAGATGTTCTAGTACTGCTGCTGCAAAAATCTTTCCTGTTGCATCCAGGAGAGCTATCTGCCTGTAGTTGCTGGGAAGCAACCTTGAGCCCTTCTTATGTATTGGGATTACAATGCTCCCCTTCCAAGATTTTGGGATTTCCCCTGTGTCAAAGATATGGCGAAAAAGGGGAGCTAAGAACTTACTCCATTCTTTGGGATTGCTTTGAAGGACCTTAATTGGAATTTGATCCGGTCCCGTTGCTCCCGACGTTCTTGACTTTTTTATATGTAGCTCAATTAGAGAGGAAGATGGAGCTCCATTATCTTGAGTATTTACTCCAGAATTACTTGCCATTCCGTTAGTACTTTCTGAACTAATATTTAATTTATATAAATTGGTTAAGTATGTTTCCCATTCTGTAGGGGGTACTGGGATAGCTTGTAATGATTTTTTTGTGCCTATTTCTTTGGCAATTATATTTCAGTATGCACGTTGGTTATTCTGTTTTGCTGCTATCTGTATGTCGATCCAGTTTTTATCCTGTGTTTTTTTCCGATTTTTTTCTTTTTCTCTCCTGCGCCGTTTTTTTAAGTTGTTAATTTCTAGTTGTTTTGATACAGAGTATTGGAGGAATTGCGACCTTATTAATTTATTTAATTCCATTGCATTAGTGTCTGAGTTCCGTCTTTTGTTTTGTTTCACTCTTGGGCCCCGTTTTTTAAAATTTTCCTGCAAAGATTGTACCAATTTTTTGATGACTGCTTCAAAGTTTGTTATCGGGTTTATAGAGTGCGTCGTCTGTAATGGTTGAGCCATCTCAATTGCATTAATAATTTTATTGAGTGTCCTTGAATTCCACAGTATCCGTCCTTGGGCCTGGTTCACCAAGACTGTACTTTGAAAGTACATAATGTGGCCTGAGGATGTAAGTTGTGTTTTCCACTCTGTAGCTAATTGAAGAATTGCATGATCACTTCCCGGTGCGAAATTAATTTTAAGGTATGAGACAGAACCGAACAGATCCAAACTACAGATCATATAGTCCAGGGTTGAGGAGCTGAAGTTCCCTTGTCTTGTGGATGATGCCGGAATATCTCCTTCTACGTTGCCGTTTAGTATTACCCCGTTTAGCATTTGGAGAGAGGCTAGCAAGATTTTCCCTCTTTTATCAGCTTTGTTTTCTTTGGGGAATAAAGGAGTGGGAATTGCCAGGGCTTCTTCTTTTTCACAGTTTACCCATTTTTCGAGTAAATCGTTAGATATTTTTCCATTGAGGTCGCCTGTTATGAAGATTGACGGGTAGCCTTGTCCGTCTACTACCTTTTCTATTCCCTCAAAGATTTTTATTGCTAGTGCATCCATTTTTGACCCGGGGGGGATATAGACATTAAAAATGAGGAGATCTTTCAGAGTTTCTAGTGGGTCAATCCCAAATTTGCCCTTAATACATTGAAAGTTCTTTGAATCTATTGGGATAATTTCTTGGTCCCACTTAAAGTCTTCATTAAGAAGAATTGCTACCCGCCTTTCGCACTGCAGGGATATCATATACGTAATAGTCTTGTTGGTCAAAAGTTGTTGTTGACCAAGTTTCTTGTAAGGCCACAATCCCTGGTCGGTCTTCCAAGATTAAGGCTAATTTCTCCTGTGTTTTTCCGGCGATATTCCAGGAAGAGATGGTCAAACCTGTGTTAAAAAGGGCATTTGTTTTCCTTGCCCTGTTTGTTGCTATTCAGGTTCTCCGCAATCCAAGCCCATGAGTATTCATTTGTTGTTATTTCCATCTTTGGTGTATTTTTGCTCCAGCTTCTCCTTTCTCCATTCTTTATCGACACAAATATATTTTCTTTAAAGAAATTTGGAGGATTATTTATAGCGCTGTGCCTTTGGATCGATTGCCGAGTTTTAGTTTTGTTAGTTTCTTCGGGAGTCTCCAATCTTTGGGTTTCGCAATTTTGTACTGGTGTCAAGTCATTACCATATTTGTGAAGAGTCTCGCTTTCCTTTAATATTATTCCTGGTATTACTGGAGACCAGAATTCAACAATCGTTGTTGTGGTTTTAGATTTTTCTGGGAAAGTTACTAATTTTATTTCGTTTCTAGATAAAGAGTGTAGCGGCTGTATCTTTTGTAGTAGATTTGTGATTCTCTCACGATTAAGCGGGACGTCGCCTGAAGGGAATAAGTCTCTGATTTCCAGGCGGCATGGTTTGATCTTCTCAGACTGTATGGGCGTCTCCCCAGTGGAATAGGTTCTTAGTGGGATATCCTTATGAGCCAGCGTCTTTGTTCCAGGTTCTATAGCTGAGAAACTTGACGCCATTGGGTTAAGTTGGTTGGAGTTTACCCTTTGTACTTTAATTGGAGATTTCTGCTCCTTTTCTACCGGGTTCTGCTCCATTTCTGATCTTTCTTCTTTTACTGGGGACTTGATCGTAGGGGAGAAGGTGTTCCGGAACCTTGTCTTCCGGGCTTTCTTCTTTGCGAACCTTCTTATCTCCCTTCTCTTTGTCCTTTTCCGATTGATCTTTTTTTGTCTCCTTTCGTTGTTTGATGTTTCTAGGCCAGGAGAAACAACAGCTGGGTTTGCAGTAGTTTCTATTACTTTTTGATTAGATACTGATAAGTTATTCAGATTTGGTTGTGCTTTAGTTTTTAATTTGGTGAAGATTGGGTAATATGCTATGGCCGGTTGGTGAATGTCCAGCTTGTTAATTTCCTTGAAGAGATTTCTAAGGGAATAAATCCGATTGAGGTCTTGTGTTCCCTTTTTTGCTTTTGGTAGACTCCGACCTGTTTGAGTTGCTGCTTCTTTCTTTGGCGGAGAAAGCTCTTTTGTTGTTAGGACACCTTTTGGTTTGAGGAGGTTTTCCGCATTTTGTTTTTCACCTTCTCCTGCTGGTAGTGTTGTTTAGTTGGTCTTTCTCCCTTTTTTTTCCACTAGGTATTTTAACATTCCTAATTGGGTATCCAGCATCTGATCGGAGTTTTCCAAAATGTTCCCAAGATGGGTGAGGACTGATTCCAGAATTTTTTGTAGGGTAAACAAAGATTTAGATACCGAAGTGTTTTTGTTAGAGAGTCCCGTAATCTTTAGGAGTGAGAAATCTGGTGATTGAGAAAGGGACCCTTCTGGGTCAAATAGTTTTTGTGGAGTACTGTTCTGGATTATCCGTGACTCCTTTGGTGCTTCTTTGTAGAAGATCAAGTCTTTAATGTTGATATCTGGACAGGTGACATCGTAGTCTAGAGTTTGCTGTGCTTGATGTGTTTCTGATTTTGTTGGTTCCGAAATTGTAAGGTTACTGGTTAGTTCATCCGGGATTCTAGGGGTACTTTTTGTATCTGCCGCTAGTACTTTTTGATTTTGAGTAAAATCATTGGAATCTGCAACTTTCTTTTCCTCATCATTATTCGTCTTATTTTGTTGATCTTTTTGTGTTTGCCCCTGCTCATCTGTACTTTGTTTTATGAAATATTTGGTTATTCCGGGGGTCATTAGAGACTTTCCTAGTCGGACCGACTTTCCAGCGCTCTTTCTAATTGCTTGTTCCGTTCCCAATCTTTTCATAAAAATTGTTTGTGGTCTCAGTTTTTTATACGCCATTTGACAGTGTGGATATTGACTGTGTATTTTGGTGAGTAACAGTAATTTCTTGCAACACTAATCGGGCTGTAGAGGACGGTGAAAAGACGGTAGTAAGTGGGTGGAATCAGACAGGTGGCAGTAGTCTGTATGGAGCAATCGTCGAGTAGTGTACACTTGGGAAGCCGCTAGCTGTACCCAGTCTAGTGGGCCGTATCCGCCGGCTTACCTGGGTACTCGCTCGGCCGCTGCTGCACTCTCTCTCTCTCTCTCTCCCAAGTTGGTAGGCTGACCCTACCGTTTCTTTTATCCTCAGTAACCGGGAGTGTCATACTGGCTGACCCACCATGGTGGTTCCTCTGCCCCTTTGGTCAGCTTCCACAGCGCCCCTGCTGAGCCACGTCCCTCCGCTGAACCAGAAAGGGCAGTTTGTTGAGGACGTTAATCACTCCCCGGGACCAAGGGTGTGGGGGTGTGGCTCAAGCAATTTTGCAGACGGCAGACAGCAGCACTGATGGGACTGAAAGGCTGCTACCTGACGGTTCCTGACCACTCGTGCACTTGGTCGTGTTAATCCCCTACTTTGTTAGTCCTGTATCGCCGTGGCCACCTCTGGCGCTGGAGGCTATCTCTGATATTCCGTGGCGTGCCAGCTGGGCTCCCTCCTCCCACCTGTACCGGCGCCACTATTCTCGTGAGTTGTGCAGTGCTGGTCCTTGACTCTGACTGTGTGTGGCACACGTTGTTTGCGCGGCTCACTCGGCTCTCCTTTTAACGTGAGCTCCTTGCTGGGGTGACCTATTTCGTCGGTCTCAGGGTCCTTGACGGCTTCCTTCCACCAGAGGTTGTCTTTTTAATAGGGTTTGGCGGGGGGGCTGAGCAGAGTTTAGGTGGAGCTAGGCAGAGTTTTGGTGGGGCTAAAACCAGAGCCAGAATGTGAAGGAGGGGGGGAGAAGGAGTGATTTTCGCGGGGGGATTGGAGCGATTTTCGGGGGGGATTGGTGGTTAGTGGTTTGGCTTTTTACAGATGGCCCGCAGGTTTCTCCGCTCACCGCTAACCTGTGCACTCTCAGCCACTCACAGGCACATCCTCGGCCGCAGTCTAAGCCGCGGTCACACACCGCTCACTGTTCACCGCTCCTCTCCTCTCCGTCTCTGCTCCATTCGCCCTGCTTCTCGTCAATCAAAACATCGCCGCCTCCGCCGCTCCAGCTGTCTCGGTGGAATCAGCGGTATCAGCGGTACCCGCGCTCCTGCTCCTGCTGCTCTGCTCTCCGCACTCCTCGGTCTCTCGTGACATGTGACTTCCGACTTTCTCAATCCAATACCAGACCTAGACTCAAATCTCACTCACCAAATCCATGAGGGACCATTATGAGACTCTGCCATGGAGGGTTCACTGATAGAATATCGATGCCCAAAATATCCCCATACACAAATATCGAGTCATAAATATCGATGTCAAAAATATCGACATCCTATATTTATAATGGTAAGTATAAATATATCGATGTAAAAAATATAGATGTACAAAATATCGATTTTTTAATTTATATAAAAATTTATGTTAAATATATTAAATGATAAAGTTAACTTAAACAAATTATTTAGATTTAATATACATTTTAACAAATATAAGAAATAAATGTAATTAAAAAAATATTTAAACATACATATATAAAATGTAATATATATATATATATATATTTACTTTAAAACAATTAATAAACTATTAATTGTAATTTATTTTATAATTTTATAAATATATAAAAATGTACAAATAAATATATCTATATTTACATACACTTATAACATAAAATCTAATAAAAAAACATTATATTATAAATTGTACATTTTAAACGTACATTTTGCACTCCATTGAGTGCAACAGTAGGGAAAGTGTTGGATAGCGGAGGGGTAAAAATTACTATTCCCACTCCAGTTAGTGCAACAGTAGGGAAAGTGTTGGATAGCTAAGGGGTAAAAATTACTATTCCCACTCCAGTGAGTGCAACAGTAGGGAAAGTGTTGGATAGCGGAGGGGTAAAAATTACTATTCCCACTCCAGTGAGTGTAACAGTAGGGAAAGTGTTGGATAGCGGAGGGGTAAAAATGACTATTCCCACTCCAGTGAGTGCAACAGTAGGGAAAGTGTTGGATAGCGGAGGGGTAAAAAATACTATTCCCACTCCAGTGAGTGCAACATTAGGGAAAGTGTTGGATAGCACAGGGATAACAATTACTATTCCCACTCCAGTTAGTGCAACAATAGGGAAAGTGTTGGATAGCAGAGGGTTAAAAATTAATATTTCCACTGGAGTCAGTTCAAAATTAAAAACAAACAAAATATCAACAAAAACACAAAAGATTTAAAAAAAAGAAAAAAACATATATAAAAATATTAAATATTACAAAAGATAGAACCAGATTATAATGATAAAAAGATCTAACAAATACCTAGAAAGATTATTTAAAAAAAAATTAAAATAATTTACAAACAAAAATCTTTTTTTTAATAGACATTATTTATAAACAAAAACATTAATTCTTACATAAATGTAATGTTTTTTATTTCCTACCCTATAACACCACAAAATTCACAACACACATCTACATTTTTTTTTTTTAAGTTCCTCCATAATTAACATAATTAATTATTAATTAAAAATATTATTAATTAAAAAACTAATTAAAATAGATAAAAATTAATTTACTCCCCAAAATTTACCCCTATAAAACCGAAACCCACACACAAAATAAAAATAAACAATTACCATAAATATTTATCAATTGATGAATTAATATTAATAATCAACTGATTATTAATTAATTAAACATAAATTACTTTCCACCCTCTACCCCAATAAACACAACCCACACCTAAAAATCATTACACAATTTCCATAACTAATTTTACATTAATAAATTAATATCAATTAACAACTTTTTAATTAATTTGAAAGAATTTACTTCCCACCCTTTACCACTATAAACCTCACAATTTACATCTAAAATTAATTACACAATCACCATATTTAAATTTTAATTAATTAATTAGCATTAATTAACAAACAATTATTAATTAATTATAAATAAATTACATCCCACCCTATTCCACTATAAACCCCACCACCCACTCCTAAAAAAATGACACAATTAACATAATTAATTATCAATTAATTAATTAATAACTAACAACCAATTAATAAATAATTAATAATAAATTAATTCCCACAATTAACACTATAAAATATAAATTAAATAAATAATAATAAATAAAAAATATTAATACATTTATTATAATTAAATTACTTCTCACCCTATTCCCCTATAATCCCATAACCTGCTCCTAAAAAAATGACACAATTAACATAATTGCCAATTAATTAGTTAATAATAATTAACAACCAATTAATAAATAATTAATAATAAATTAATTCCCACAATTAACACTATAAAATATAAATTAAATACATATTAATAAATAAAAATTATTAATAAATTATAATTACATTTCTTCCCACCCTATTCCCCTATAAACGAGCAACCCGCTCCTAAAAAAATGACACAATTAACATAATTACCAATTAATTAATTAATAATAATTAACAACCAATTAATAATTAATTAACGATAAATTAATTCCCACAATTAACAGTATAAAAGCTAAATTAAATAAATACTAATACATAAAAAATTATATTTAATTTATTATAATTAAATTACTTCCCACCCTATTCCCCTATAAACCCACAACCCGCTACAGTACTAAAAAACGCAAAATTTAATTAAAATAAAATTAATAACTACTAAAAATTTAACACATATATTAAAAAACAAAAGCAATTCTTATACAAATAAATAGATCACATACTTTTAAAATACATACTAAAATACATAACACTAATTAAAACATTGATATTTTAAACAACTATGGGGCCCATTACGATACCCGGCGTAAATAAAGCCGCCAGGCATGGAAGCGGCAAAAATCCGCCCGCACACACCGCCTGAACACCGACCACGCCATTACGATTACACAAACCGAATACCGCCATCGGCGAAAAAGCACACAAAATACCGCCCGCCAACGTCCGAGTCGGAGTCAAACCGCCCGCCACGGACGGAAACACGCACGACAACACAAAACCGCCCGCCCTCACGGCCGACACACCGCACGTGAAATTACGATCGCACCGACATGAGCGCGGAAAAACCACAAATATACCGCCCGCCAGCGCAAACAACGCCGATGAGAATCGACACGGCAGAAGCCATGGCGCCAACGTACCTGCACAGAAACCATCCGCACACAAAACCAATAGCACACAACATGGCCAACAAGTCCACACAGCAAGGCACGCACAAATACACAAGCACAGTACACATCCCGAAAACACCCCCCGGACAAACAAAAAATACAAAGGCCAGAACCCCAGACACAACACACCTGAAAACAACAGACCATTAGGACACACCCACATAGGTGAGTACAAAAGCAGCACTCCCACAGACCACAACCCCTTGCTACATTGCAAACCAGAGAGGAGAGGAGAGGACACAGTGACACAGCAAGGACAGCAGCACACCACAGAAACGCACACATCACTACCACCACCACCACCACCACCACCAAACACCACCACCACCACCACCACCACCACCACCAAACACCGGCACCACAAACCCCCTGCACATTACACAACACACACCGCACCAGCACCACAAACATCATGGCACCACAAAGAATGCCCAAGTTCACGCCCATGGAGCTGACGGTCATGGTCGACGAGATCATCAAGGTGTACCCACAAATCTATGGGAACATGGTCCAGCACACACCACTAGCCACCAGAAACAGAATGTGGAACCGGATCGTAGACCAGGTCAATGCAGTCGGGACCCTGCCCAGGAACAGAGTCGAGATTAACAAACGTTGGAATGACGTAAAGAGCCTGGTCAAGAAGAAGGAGGGCAAAAACAGAGAGCTGGCTGCCGTCACTGGCGGAGGGAATCCCGCGCTCTTTAAGACCTTCAAAGCATGGGAGGAGAAGGTGCGAGTCGTAATACATCCGGAGATCCTCGCCGGATTAGCAGGGGAGTGGAGGCTGGTAAGTACAAACTAATGTATACCAGCACACCGCTATGTACTCACATGCACTACCACCATGCCACAGCTCCCAGGGACAAACACCCCCATGTCCAGCACACAATACACAACACATCACACACACATGCAACAGACACTACCACACACAGCCCAAACCGAACAACTGTAAAATGCGTGGGGACATGTGTACACTAAGCCAGCCACGTAACCACCAACAGGTCCACAAATATGCCAGAAGCGCCACAACGAGCACCCACCACACCCATGTGTCCGCCACAGCTGCACTAACCGACAAGTAACAGGTAAGTGGCAGGAACACAAAGTGCAGTGGGTGGGAGGGTGGACAGCCCAAGTACAACACACACCAGGCCCCAGTCCCACAGCACAGCAAGGAGGAGCATCCCCCACAGCCACGTGTCAGCCACCGCAGTGCACAACGACAGCCGAAAGGCAGACATCACGGTCCACAGCAATCGGCGTCAGTGGGTGTCCAGCCACCCCACGACCCACAACACCCCCCACCCCCACAGACCTGCAACATGGAGCACCCCCGCTTAGAACCATGTGGCATCCAGTACAGTGCACGCCCGAACAACCTGCAGGTGGGAAACTGGACAGGGCTGGATTACTGGAGGCATGAGGGCCGTAACACGACCAACACATGGGACATGTCACGTAGCAGACGAACACGCAGCACCGCCCACCGTCACGAACAAGTGAACAATGTGCACACGGACATGAACAACAGACTCACACCCCACATGACCCATCACAAACACAGCAACACCCAAGGAGCCACGTCTGCATGCACAAGCCACACTGAACATAGTACCACACGGCAGCCACTGTGCAACCCATCACACACAACCGAAACACCATTGAAGTCCAGTCCATGTAGCCCCTACTGCCTGTCAACCACACACCCCACAACTACGCCTATGTAAGACAAACAACACTAGACGCAACAGAGCGGAACTACATAAATGCACACGAACACCACTGAACCCATCAAACACACAGACACACCATGCACATACAACATACCATCCATCCCATCCGTCAGCCCCAGTCTCATGAAAGGCATGTCATCCGCACAGCTGCCACATATACAGCAGTCACGCTAAGACACATGCCCATGACCAACCATGTGCCAGAAGTCAATGAAGCGCACGACACACTGTGAGCAACAACACACAACATGGGCCCCCCCCGAGCACTGCAGTGATGCACATGGCACAGGGCAGCACGCACACCAAGGAGATGGGACAACTGCAATACGTTGGCTGGCACACAACCAACACTCACTCATAACGATGCGTCCAATGCCATGTCCAGTAATCACAACAGACAGCAAATATGCAGGCCATGTCAAGCATGCACACACCTCAAACCATGCACTGTCATGCTGCCACAACACATGTCACGTTCGGCACCCATGGCTTACAGCATGTACCCCAAAAGCATATCCCCTCCCAAATGTGAATCTGGGGCATGGCCCCCATGTTGCCATATGGGTGCCTAAGCGTTCCATATGAACCCCAAAAGCAAAGTACAAACCAGACCCAGGATGGGCCAGGAGCCCGCATACACCAGAGTCACAATGAGTAGGGGCACAGCAACACAGCCATCGGCATGGCCAATCCGTCCCATGCCACATGTGCACAGCACACAGTCCCATTGCCTAGCACACACAACTACAGATGCCACAGCCACACACTCGCCTCCGGGAAACCCATGTACGAGATTGCACGAACTGCCAATGTCAGACGACAAATACATACTTTGCCAGGTGCAACACAATAACAAATCTCATTCTCTCCACAGGTGACGAACTGCCGGATGCTGGGGATGGAGACAGCAGCCAGCACAGCCAGCCCACAAGCCCCCAACGAGGACACACGGATCTGGAGGATCTGTCCTGCTCTTCGGACACGGACCACCAAGCAGGCCCATCTGGTGTGGCAGGGCCCAGCCGCTCCCCAGGACCCCTCCTACCCACCAACCCATCATCCAGGGATGCTGAACAGTCCCAGCCCCCTGCTGCCACTGTCGTTGCGGCCACACCCACGGTCATTGCGGCCACTACCACTGCCGCAACCGCCACCATCGCCGCACCGACCACCACCGCCACCACCACCACCGTCTTCGCTGGCACCAGCCCCAGCGCAGGTGGTGGCCCGGCCGACTGGATCCACCCTGGGAGCCACAGCGAGGACCGTGGTGTGCAATGTGGCTAGTGGGCAGGCCGGTGGCAGCAGGACTGGTAGGAGGAGCAGGGTCAGGGAAACGCCAGCCTCCCCTGGGAGCCATGCCCTGCCTCAAATGGCCAGAGTCCTTGGGGCCTATGAGGAGGCCCAAGAACAATGGGTCAGGTCTGCTACAGACACGCGGGAGGTGCTGGGGGTGCTGAGGTCCATGGACGCCCATATGGGCCAATTCGTGTCCCGTATGGACCAACTCGTGGACCTCATGGGCCAGCTGGTGGTGGCGGTGGGGTCACAGGCAAGGCCAGCAACACCACCTCCGCCACCACCTGCTAGGGCGCAGGGTCGGGCAGCAGTGTCCACTTCCCCTGCGTCCACAGCCAGTGAGCACACCTCACCCACCACCAGCAGGTCGCCACCACATACCCCCCTCCCAAACGTGGAAGGGGCCGTCCGAAGAGGAAACAGATCTCCCGGGAGGACTTCGCACGCTCCAGTCGCAAGTGAGGCAGCCAGCCAGCCTTCCGCCAGCCTTCCTTGACCAGCCACTGCATTGACTTGCTCTACGATCCCACTCCACACAGCCAGCTGGATGGCATGTGTGTGTTGGACTATGGACATAGAACCAGTGGGTACACCCTGAGCTTCACGCAGCCATGACCGACAGCTCATTGTCACTGCACGCACCACTTTTGTCATCACCTTACACACAATCACATGTCACAGTTTGGAATAAATGCACCTTTTTCACTAACTGCTGTTTGTGCCCTGTGTTTTATTTGTACGGAATACAACGGCCACCTTGGGCGGAAAGGCACCTGATGCGTGGCATGGCAATGGAATCCGGAGGGCCTGTAGGGACCTAGGGGTGGGAGACAGAACAGGAGCACATTCAATGAGTGTGTCACACACCCATCACACAGTACATGTCAACAACTACAAGCAATGTACACACATCGCACAGAGCAATAGGGCACAATGCCACAGTCACCAACAGTGGCATACTACCCTGGCCATGGAGCGTTGACACACTGCACGCAGTGAACATACGGCCACCCTGACACAGCACACACACACCTGCACAGATACAGACACATCATCCGTCGTACATGGACACTCACCGTCAAGTGAAGTAGCGGGCGATGAGCTGCTGGCGCACATTCCCAGCTTCCTCCTCTCCGCTGTCCACCTCACTCGAGCTGTCCTGGTCTGCGGGCTGGGGCCCTGGTTGATCTCCGTCATCCACAATGAGGGGGATCTGCTTCCGAATGGCCAGATTGTGCAGCATGCAGCACGCCACCACTATCTGGCACACCTTCTGTGGGGAGTACGCCAGTGCACCCCCGGTGCGGTCCAGGCACCTGAACCTGGACTTGAGGAGGCCAAAGGTACGCTCGACCACACGTCTGGTCCTCCCATGTGCCTCATTGTATCGATCGTCTGCTGGGGTGCGAGGATTCCTCAATGGACTGAGCAGCCATGCCCCATTCGGATACGCAGAGTCACCTGGGTGTGAGGGACACAGAGAACCGTTGCTAATCCAACTGGACAGGGGACAGCATCGCACAGCCAGCACGCTACACCACTCCACATACTCACCGACAATACAGGCACGATCCTGTTGCAGATTGGCCATCAGTCGTGGCAAGATGCTGTTGCGCATTATGTGTGCGTCATGTGCCGAGCCTGGAAACTTGGCACACACGTGGGTGATCACCATGTCCGCAAGGCACACCACTTGCACATTCAGGGAGTGCGTGTGCTTCCTGTTGCGGTACAGGTGCTCAGTGGCCTGTGGTGGAACAAGGCCAACATGTGTGCAGTCAATGGCTCCCACGACGTGTGGGATTCTGCCAAGGGCATAGAATGCACCCTTCACTGCCGCCAATTCACGAGCCCTGGGGAATCTGATGTACCTGTTTCGGTACAGCATCATGGCTGCCAGTACATCCCTCAGCACCTTGCTGAACATGGGCTGGGACATCCCTCCTCCACTGCCCACTGTGTGCTGGAATGACCCAGTGGCGAAGAAATGCATGGCGGCCATCACCTTAGCCGTGGGGGTGACAGCAGTCGGATACACCCTGCGGGGACGGAGATGGGGCTCTAACATGGCACACAGTCGATGCAGGGTTGGCCTGTCCAGCCGAAACTTCCTGATAACCTCTGTATCGTCCATGTCCGCCAGCAATTGGTATGGGCGGTCAATGTTCGGTCTCCGCCTGGGGTAAATGGCAGAGGACACATGTCAAAGCAACACGGCACATAGCAATTTCGCATACACATCACTGACATGACTGAGCAAGCACATGAGCCACAGCCCAGCTGTCAAGCTGGGACGGCACGGCCACAATACACTTACACAGGTCTCCCAACAATGGTAATGGCAAGTGAGACATACCACTGCCATGTGCATGCACATGGGGATCTAGGCCCCAATGACTTGCGGGGCGTGCTGATGGGGACTGACTGCATATTCGTCAAGCGGCAACGCCACGGCAACATGAGTGTCTGCTGAGCATGGAACTGCTTCCGAGGCTGGATGAGTATGGCACACGACGACGACGATGTGGGCACGGGCTGAGTGGCCAATACAAGTGGGACCTGTGGCACGAGGGGATATGAGACCGTAGTAGGTGTCAGCACTGCACCCTATGTACAGCACTGTACGGATCACAGCTCCCGAAACATTGACTGGTGTCCACATTGACAGCCCCATGCCAAGACGGCTGTGTGCTTGCAGTCACACGTCACAGGTGAGAGGTTACATTGCACGTGCCAGGTGGCAGACGTACATAGTGGGAGCTGGCATGTGTGTGCATGTGTCTCCTGTTCAGGATCCACCAGATGGGCGCTGACTCTGTACTGACCATTGGACACAGCATGTTCCGTGGAAGGCTTGTGTGTGTGGGATGGTGGCACTGGATGTGCCTCCGTTGGGTGGGGGGCCATGCACAGGGCGGGTACGTCGATGATTGCGCATTGTTGGTCACGGTGGGTGCACCAACTAAGATGTGTTGCCCTGTGTTCAATTCCTATGTCCGCATGATGATGGACTGTGGATGTGGGCAGACTACACATTGGTCGATGTGCTGTCTATATGCATGTGCCTTCACACCAGGCACAGCTGCCCCTGCACATGTGACCCCTGCTGGACTCGCTGCTGGGTCTGTGGAGCTGATGCACCTTCTGCGCGTGGGGCGGACAGCTCTCCTCACTTCCCTCATTGCGCATGTCATGTCTTTGCCGCAGGTGACATGGATCATGGAGGGCCCACATGTACGCGTGGGTAGGCTACACATGATTGTTCACTGGTCGCCACCCCCAGTCAGTGTTTCGAATGGGAAGGTTGTCGTGCTGGTGGTATGTTCGATGTGGCGGATGGGCGGGCCTAGGTGCGGGCTTACATTCCGGACATGGGGGGTAGTTGGATTGGCGACTAGTTGCAGTACACACGGGACACGTCTCTTCCTTTCCACATCTGGGTCATCCCTTGTACTAACTGACAGTGATACAGTCATCTTCGCCCCAGCCCTCATGTCCTCCCCTCGCCCCCCAATATGCATGCTAACCTGCGAGGCTAGCGCTTGCACAGGCAGCCCCAAGCTCGCACCAGAGAGGGCAAGGAGTGTATGTGTGGGTCCAGTTGCACGAGTGGGCTGTCTCAGGGTATGATGTGTGGCGGGACGCCGTCCACCTGCGTGGTGCCCCAAATGGAGACCCGGCCTGCATGGACTATGCATCACAGTCTTCGCCTTCCGGATCCGCCACCTGCGACACCCAGTGGCTGTGGCTGCCCTTGCGGCCAGGCCGCGTCCGTCTGTGGCTGATGGCCCACACATTCACTCTTTGGCCTCTCTGGGGAGGGCTCAGGGGTGGTGGCGCACGCGCTTGCACTTAGTCGCAATGGCATGTGGCGTGGTTGGTATGATGGGCAATGGATGGGATGGTGCGAGCCACCTCCCGTGACGTCAGTGCTGCTCGTGCTGTGGTGCGTCCCCCCTACACTTCCATTTGACTTTTTGCCATGCTGGACGTTGAGGTTCTATTGCCTGCGTGATATGACCAGGAGGAGCGCGAGGAGACCTCTCACACACCATGCTCCACTGCCATCCCGTGCCCTGTATCGCCTGTGCGGATTGACTATGTTGGGGTTACACCTGGTCGACTGGGGCTGTGTGTGCCTTGTCAAGGGGCATGGCGGGCGCACAACAGGATCCAGCTTGTCCACAGAGGGTGGGCTGAGGTGCGCCTGGTACCGCTTTGTACGTGTGCCCGGCTGCTGTGCACACACGTGTTCACTCCCCCCGACAGGTGTCCTCTCACAATGCCCAGGGAAGCGGTGGTGTACTGTTCATGACCCCTCCCAACACGGCGTGCTCCAACTTGGCATGTGCGCATCTACCCGTCGCACCCACCCACCTGAGCACTGCGTCCATACGACTTCACACGACACATGTGTGTCTTCCACAGTAGTGCTACTCATTTGCGTTGACATCCAATACCAGTGGACTACATGGTCATGTCACGACTGCCGTGTACTTCACATACTCTCATCCTCTCTCATTCGTACTTGTGAAATGAGTCAGCGGAGACAGTTTTGGTTTCAAACATTATATTGAGTCTTCTGTCCTCTGTGATGCAGTATAGTGGACACTACTGGCAGCGGAATACATGTTGAGGATATACTGAGCATGATTACAAATTGGATAGGGTGTGGGGTTACATGTGATTGGCTGTTGCATGTGGGATGTGGGCTTCAGAGTTACATCTGCTTGGCCAAGGCTGTGCTAATGTACATTTACGTATAGCTGCGGAGCTGCGGACTTTGACACAGACGGTATACATGTAGCCTACCAGACCGCTCGGCATCATGGGCACAGTCCATCTCAGTTCCATGTGACAGGTTTGCTGCGGTTGTTCCTCATGCACGCGTGCATGTGAGATGACATCAGGGCATGTGCTTGCGTGCATGCAGCGGCGTGCCACTTGTTGTTGCACTGTGGTGGTTACTGGACATGTCACAGTCACTGGGGTCGTGTTGTTGTTGTATGCACTTGTCGTCCATGCAAAGGTCCTGGTATGGGATTCCCGGGGCGGGGGTGGGAGGGTGCAGCACCCACAGACTCCAGGCGACCTATTCATGTCCACTGAGCGGTGTGTGTGTCCATGTGCGCTGGATCCATGTCGTGTCCTGGTTGTTCGTGCAGTTCCGTCCATGTGGGTGCGATACACAGAGCCCATGCCACTGCCTCCCACGATGCATGCGGTGTTCCTGGATGTGATGGGGAACAGTGTGCATGTCCCGGTCATATCCGATGTCATGGCGATGTCGTTGATGGTGTGGTTACAGTTGCCGGTCGTTTGGTATGGCTGTTGTGGTGGTGACTGGCCAGTCCGTGCGGAAGCTGAGCATGGGTGCGGGGTTGGACTTCATAGGTCACTCGGGGAACCTGCGTTGTGGTCCGACGTATTTACAGGTTGTCAGGTATGCGATGCCGTCCAGCAGGGCTTCCATGTCATTGGTGGTGTACATGTTTGCCAGTCAATGAAGCGGATGGTGGCTCTCAAGGTGTTGTTCGTAAGTTGTCCCTTGGAGGACCATGATGGGGCATGCTGGGTGACATTCGATGTAGCTGTTCTCGATGATCCGTCGTGTGGAGGCACAGTGGTCCCATTTCAGTGCGGGTGCGATGTTGGCCACATACGCCATGCCCCCATAGGCAGAGCAGGCCCTGTCGTGTGCGTCCAGAGGGAGGAGTAGTGGTAGCAGGTCCGCCTTCAGACATGCCGGGTTGGAGAGGCATATCTCGACGGGATGCTGGTAGGGACACCTCCGACAGTAGAAGACGGGCATGACGCAGCTGAACAATGTGATGCGGTAAGTCAGTCGGTAACTTACGTTCAGCAGGGACAGGAGATCGCATCCCAATGTATGTATCGTGTTGGTTTTGTACAGCTTGAGCTGTTCGGCGTAGTTGGGTAGGTGTGTTGCGGTTGCCATTTCGCAGCGGTTCGTTGAGATGGCGTGCTCCGGCTGTGTGTGCAGTCTGCAATGTGCACGCTCCGGGGTTGCTGTGAGCTCTGTGTAGTCGTAGGGAGACAGGACTTGTGTTCTGTTGGCTTGTTTGGAGGACACGGGCCCTCTTCCCACATGCTTCTCAGACAGTACAAGGTCAGTGCTGTGTGACTCCTTCCAATTAACTTGCATGTGGCCGACATGGGGGAGTGTTTTCTTCTTTCTTCCCCGTCCGTTGTGTGCTTCTGTGATATGCGCTATCTGCCCTGTGGTCGGTCTCCTCGGCATGCCTGTGTTGGTCTATTCTTGGACAATGGCTGTATTCACCGGCTTCTGTCGTAGGGCTGTGGTTTCGGAGTTGGAATGGAAGGTCATTCAGTGCTGTCTGCTCTCCCTTGTGTGGGCGGCAGGCTGCCTTTCCGCTCTGCGTTGGGCCTTGTGTGTGGATGTTATTCTTGGGCCACCTGTTGTCGGTCCCCGGGCTCTTTGGTGTTCCGTTTCATATGTCTTGTTCATATGTGCAGGGTGGTATGGGTTTTTCAGTGTGGTACTGGCGTTCCTCTTCCCGAAGGGGCCCTGCTTCTCCTAGTTGGTGTTGCCGCCGCTGTGTGCTACGCCATGTTTGTTACACTGGGGTGTGTCCTGCTGTTGCGTGACTTCACTGACATGTGTGCGTCGGTTGTGTGGCGTTGGGTGTTGTCCGTGAATTGGGCGTTGGGGACATGTCTGTGGCAGGCCTGTCACGTGTCATGTGCGTTCGGGGTGGGGCTGATGTGTGTGCTGCTTGGTTGTGTCCCTGTGTCTGTGTGCGACGCATGCATGGCGCTGCGGTTGGCCTCTGCGTTGTGCGCATGTGTGGCGGCATCATCGGCGCTTTGGGGCCGTGACGGGGTGGTTGGTTCCTAGTCCCAGGTGGTGTGTACACATGTGTTCCGCGATGTTAGGATTTGGCCTGTGTGTCATATGTGGATGCAATGGTGGATGTGTAGTGTACACGCGCTGGTGGGGGGTTGTCCGCTTTTTCCGCCCTTGCACTGTGTGCGCTGTTTGCGTGCACTTGTTGTGTGTGTGCCTACCTGCGTCTCCGCGGTACGTTGCGTCCTTGGTGGTGCATCAGCAGAAGCATGGGAAGGGCCTGCAGTGCTGGATTCATGCCCGGGGTGCCGCTTCTTCGTTGTCCGTGCTCTGCGTCCGTGTTACCGCCTCTCTTTCACGTGCGGTGTCTCTTAGCCGTGGGAGCCGTTTGTTTGCGGCATCGTAATTTATGCGCCGGGCGGGACGTGTTTCGTCGGACGGTGTGTGTCAGTTGGGCTGCGCCGCTACGTGTACGGGCGCACTTTGATGGCGGACGGTGTTGCTGGCTTGCCGGCGGTGTTTGGCCTGCTTTTCGCATCGTAATTGGGCGGGCGTGTGGACTGCTGCGTGCCGGCGGTAACTGGTGGTTTTTGCATCCGCCAGCACGGCGGTTGTGCTTCCGCCCGCCATCGTAATGGGCCCCTATATTTTTGCAAACGATATTAATAACTTCGATATTTTCAAAAACGATATTTCTTACCTGCAAGTCGATATTCTTGACCACGATATTCTTGCTGTCGATATTTCTGTATCACGATATTTCCCAACTCGATATTTGTATATGTCGACATTTAAAACTCGATATTCTGGGGCCGATTCCGATTCGGGCCGGAAATCACTCCGACCGAGCCGGACCCAGAGAGATTTCCGACCGAATCGGACCCTGGCAGTCCGACCGAACGAGTACGATGCGTTTGCATGCTATCGGACTCGAGTCGGTCGGACTCCCATTGAAGTCAATGGGAGCCGGTCGTACAACGCGTACGCGGGCTCCCATTGACTCAATGGGTGCGAGGCGAACAAGGGCGCCCCCTACAGCGGGTACGCGTCGAAGCGGGTCGCGCCGTACATGCACAGGTAGGGGGGACCCATGGGTCCCCCCTGTGTGCGACTCG
Source organism: Calotriton arnoldi (assembly GCA_963921515.1). Taxonomy (NCBI): domain Eukaryota; kingdom Metazoa; phylum Chordata; class Amphibia; order Caudata; family Salamandridae; genus Calotriton; species Calotriton arnoldi. The sequence goes on along the minus strand of CAWUFW010001996.1, from coordinate 1,865,840 downwards.
CGCGGCTATGCGTACAGGGGGGTCCGACACGGACCCCCAAAGTGCGGCTCCGACTGCTCTTTCGAGCCGGACGGCGCGAGTCGGTCGGACTGCTCGAGGCGCGCATCGTACTTACCCGGCCGGGAACGTCTCCATTGCGCGGTGCAAGTCGAGTCGGTCGGTGCGGTTGGGTCCCGCGAACGAGTCGGTCGGCGATTTCGCGTCCGCTCGCATCGTACTCGCTCGCCCGGACGCACGTCCGACTCGGTCGGGAAACAGGGCTCCAAATCGGATCCGGTAATGCCGGATCCGATTCGGAGCCCTACCGGCCGAGATCGGAATCGGCCCCTCTGTCTGTACACCGCCATGGTGGGGCTTTTGGGGCACGAATCTGCCTCAAAGGAAAAATGTCACATTAGTGCACAGTTTCACTATGCATTGACTTCTTGTGATAATGGGTGTTGATTAACCAAAATTCCAGGGGCAGCCGAAGTGACATCACTTAACCTTTGACCAATACAGGGAGTCACGCCATATAACCCTTGACCTTGATTTTTCCAAGGAAGGCATATTCTATGACCCTCACATCGCAACAATTGACATTGCTGAAGATCCATAAAAACTGCTTGATTAGTATAACTGCATAACACAGACTATGTTATTAGTGCTAACTTCATCTTTGAAAGTTCTGGGGCATAAACCTTGCCCTGTATTGTAGTGAGCGAACAAAGTGGGTAAATCAGACCACTTCTAGGAGATTGTCTGCCCAAGAAAAATTTGAAAAGAATGGGATGAATTTGTACATTTTAAAGAACAATTTGTACATACATTTGGTAAAATGCCATAGTCACGGACTGGGTGCTCATTAAATATTAAAATCCATTCATGGTGTGCCAAGCCAATGAAAGCTTATGTTCCTCTGGAGTTTACCCCATTTTTTTTAAATGTGGTATGGGTGCCCTCTTGTGTTAAAAATTACCTCCCATTGTGCCAGGGCCAGCATTTTGTCAGCAGTGCACCCATATTCCATGGGTGTCCCCTTATATAAAAAATTACATGAAATATGCCAGTGCCAGAATTTTGCAATTTATGTTGTCCATATACTATGGGGCCGATTCCGATTCGGGCCGGAAATCTCTCCGACCGAGCCGGACCCGGAGAGATTTCCGACCGAATCGGACTCTGGCAGTCCGACCGAACGAGTACGATGCGCACGCATGCCATCGGACTCGAGTCGGTCGGACTTCCATTGAAGTCAATGGGAGCCTGTCGTACAACGCGTACGCGGGCTCCCATTGACTCAATGGGTGCGGGGCGGACAAGGGCGCCCCCTACAGCGTGTACGCGTCCATGTGCATCGCGGCGTACATGCACAGGTAGGGGGGACCCATGGGTGCCCCCTGTGTGCGACTCGCGCGCCTACGCGTACATGGGGGTCCGACGCGGACCCCCAAAGTCCGGCTCCGACAGCTTTTTCGAGCCGGACGGCGCAGGTCGGTCGGACTGCTCGTGGCGCGCATCGTACTTACCCGGCCGGGATACGTCTCCATAGCGCGGTGCGAGTCGTGTCCATGCGAGTCGGTCGGAGCGTGTTGAAGCCGCGTTCGAGTCGGTCGGAGATTTCGCGGGTGCCTGCATCGTACTCGCTCGGCCGGACACGCGTACGATTCGGTCGGGAAACAGGGCTCCGAATCGGATCCGGTAAATCCGAATCCGATTCGGAGCACTACCGGCCGAGATCGGAATCGGCCCCTCTATGTTATCTTATGTCAAAAAATACCTCAGTATGTCAGGGCCGGTGTTTAGTCATGGTTGCCACCCTCCCTTAGGTTGTCCACCATTATGCCAAGAATTACCTCAGTTTTGTTAGTACCAGCATTCTGCCACTTGTCTTTATGTGCGAAGAATTTCCTCCAGTATGCCAGTAATTTTCCACAAGTGCCCTATATGCCATGGATTACCTCTAGTATGCCAATACCAGTATGTTACGATTGACAATTTTTATGACAGGGATTTGCCCCAGTGTGCCAGTGCCAATATTTTGTCACAGGTGTCTGTCATGCTAAGAATTGCTGCAAGTATGCCAGCACCAGTATTTTGCTCTGGGTATCTCTATGAGAGAATAATTACCTTCAGTTCGCAAGGACAATGACAAATTCACAAACATCAGATCACATTCTTGCTCATGCTCTCATTCACTCAATCACACTCATCCTCTCACTCACTCTCACACATTCATTTTAACATGCACATTCATTCTTATTTATTCTCAGTCACTCACGTGCATTCACTCTTTATTTCACTCATTATTTTGCATCAAGGGGGCATTCCAAGGGTGGTGCATGGACATTCCCATGCAACCCAAGATGGGTTGTAACGCATATCTCTATTTACAAGCATTGGTAGAGAGGAATTTGCACCAAAATCTTAAGTCTCCTTGAGGCAAGCGTAACAAGAAGAAATGTTTTATTTCCCCTTGTTCTTCCAACTTTGCACATGTGCTGCATTGTAGATCACACATACAAAGTAGGAAAAGCCTTTCAGCATAGTTTTTGTACTGAAATCTATGCTTCACAGAACACATGCACTCTTACGCTATGGTACAAGGATGTGTGCATTTGGCGCATGACTGGCAAAAGTGTGCAAGCAAATGGGGAATAATAAATGTGCAATATCTAAGTAGATATGGCACATTTTTTCTCTATCCCTTTGATGCAAGGCAGCGCAGCAACTTTGGTGCATTGTTGCCTTGCATCAAAGAATATTAAATCTGGGCCTCAATCTTACACAGTCTCACTCACTACCTGTCACTGACTCTCATTCAGTTTCACACACACACTTACACAGGCACGCACTTGCTCCCGCATAAACACGTGCTCTCTCACTTAGACACACTCTCATACACATGCATGCTCACAACATACATTTAAAAAAAAAATGAGACCACAGCTGCCACCAACGGACCTTTTCCAGATGCATGTGCTCCATTTATTATTACACTAATAATGACTATTAGAATATTAGTCACTATTAATATATTAAGGAATAGACAGAAGATAAGGAATGATGTGCTCACCTGAGTTCTTTGCACTGATTTTTCCAGATCGGAGCCCAGGGGTCTCAAAGGCAGTGTCATGGGTTGCAAGGAGCAAGCAAGTGGTCACAGCTGCGACCCCTGCCAACCCCTAAATGACATCCATAAACTGGCATTTGAAATGTGGTAGAGTATCGATTCATTTCTAGTACCCAGGGGCATTTTGAGGGCCTTCTGTGGAAGATTTACATGGCAGTGTTTCACAGAAGTGCGACTGCTGGAAATGGTGATGGAATGACCTACCTATGTAAGGTGGCTGGTCTGATGCCACATTCAGTGTTGTCTCCACAATTGAGACCACTGCTGTCCCCACTCTCAGACTGGCTGGCTGGTGAATTACTGGTTGAATGGTAAAGGTGTTCAACTGCTTCTTCAAGATCATAGCAGAGGATTGAGCACAAAGATGAAGTTGAAGAGTACTTCAGAGGTACGCAGTAGCAAAAGAGAACGTTTTGTCTCCAAAACAAACTTTGTGCTAAGGCAGAATTTGCAGAAGTGATTGATTTGCAGATCTTAAAGAGTAATGTGGGAGTACCAGCTGAATTTGGAAGCCAAAAAAAGGAGGGGAGGAGGAGATCTGAACGGAATAGGTTTCTGAACAAGAAGCCAGTGCAGTCTGCATAGTGATGGGGAGATGTTCTTCCAATTATTAGAGCCTGTGCTCAGGCTAGCAGCTGCATTTTGGATCAACTACAGATGATTAAGAGATTTCTCCCAAGATCCAAGGTAGAAACTATTGCTGTTCTCCAACCTGGATACTGTAAAGGCATTAACTACATGAATAAGGTACTGAGAGTCAAGAAAAGCTGGAGCAAGAAACAATGGAGAATTTTCAAATGGTAAAAACAAGAGGTAAGTACAGCAGCAACGCCTGGTTTTAAGGTCAGCCTTTCATCCAGAGTGATGATGAGGTTGCAAACTCTTTTGGCATAGCAGGGCCGGGAGCTCTTTGTAAAGGCCATTCTATGGTGTTCCAGTAGCGGGAAGAGTCATCCATCAGCAGAACTTTGGTCGGTCATGGGTTCAGCCTCAGAAAATTCAAAGATATCCATTAAACAGTTGCTAGGCAAGAAATAAGGTGAGTTGAATTGTAGGTGGAGAGGGGAAGTTCTGTGTTAAATTGAAAAGGCGCTATGTGCATATAATACTTTGCACCAAGTAAATGCAGTCAATCAGCACGAAGTTACATGTATTGAAAAGAAGGGGTGACAGAGAAGACCCCTAAGGAAGATTATATTTCAATTTCCTTGAAGATGACGAGAATTGGTACATGATTACTTTTGTGTATCTGTTGAGTAAGAAAGAAGTGAGCCATTATAGTAGCTTGTCTCAGATGCCCATATTATGAAGCCTCTATATTAAAGGAGACAACATGTGTATGTTGATGTCTCGTTATCACCCACCTCCCAAGTGTGGTGTGTTGATAGAATTTTGCAGGAAGAAATAGAAACTAGAGTCCTTAATAAACACTTGTAAAGTGGGGGGTACAACAATTAAGCAGTCCTTATCCTTGTATTTCACCACATTTGGATTTTCTCAGCTCTCCTGAAAATGTACAGCCACTTGAGACAGGCATTAAAGAGTCTGCATCTTGGACCTATGAAAATAGCATTTATTTTAGATCCCTCCTCAAACTCAATTCAAAGGCAGCCTTTCTCTTCACCTGTTCATCCCTCCTTCCTCCTAAGGCTGTGAACTCTCCTCTACACATTATGACAACGAGGGCATTAGGTCATATTGTGTGCATAGAAATCATAGCATGACAAAATTAGGCATTTACAGTTCGCTGAAAGTTTTGCTGAAAAACTACGATTTGGCTGGAAAGTCTGAGGTAAATTTAGCCTAAACAATGTTGGCTGAGAAAGAGATTTGCCAGTTTGTGAAGGAGCGTTAAGTATATTGCATTGAGTGTGATGGCACCTTATGACATACTAGAACCCTCTTATTCATGCAGTGTCTGGAGATGGTTTCAGACTAAGGCTGGGCGTAGTTCGCGAAGTAGTGCTTCGCAAAGCTACGCAAAGTGCAGTTCGCACTACGCGAGCTTCGCGTAGCACTACGCGAACTGCGTAGTGCGTGTTCGCAATGATTGCACAGTGCCGGATGCTTGTCCGCACTGTGCAATCATTGAAAACGGCAACTTGCACAGTGCGAGCTGTCTTTTACTGCCGCTCGAGTAGATTTTTACTCGAGCGGCAGCTTTCTCAACGCGGACTGGTAGTTTCTCATCGCGAGCGGTCGCGAGCATACGCGACCACTCGCAATGAGAAACCTGACCTCCCCGCGTTGAGAATCTCGCCGGGAGGTTTATTTTCCACGCTCGCGATCGGCAACTTGATGTTGCTGATCGCGAACGAGGAAAAGTCTCGCCGGATGTCATTTTGCTTGCTCACGGTCGCCAACTTGACGTTGAGGACCGCGAGCAAGCAAAAAATGACCGCGGCACTACGCTACGCTACGCTACGCGTGTTTGCACTGTGCTACGTGCAATTTGCGTTGTGCGAAGTAGCGCAAGCTTCGCAAACTACGCGAGCGTAGCGTAGCACTTCGCCCAGGGTTATTTCAGACCCAAACCGAGCTTAGTCAGGGTTATGACTAATGCCACACCCAAGAAACAACAGGGATTTACTGCTGACAGTTGTTGACCTATGTCCATCTAATGGAAAATATTTAAGGATTTTGCAACTAAAACTTTTAAGCCCCTGCTCTATAAAAATGTGGGTTTTGTTTGATCAAAAGAATGTCAAGCTAGTTTTAACTGAATAAAAGAAGACGAACATTTGAAAAACAGAGCAGAAGCATTCTGTAACTAAAAAAACAAATGTTGGCTTGTGTGTGGGGAATCAGTAAGTTCCAAGTATATTTGTTCGGAAACTTTTTGTTTCAAAGACTGAATAGCGGGATCTCAGTTGTACCTACATTTATGCAATTAATCCCTGAGCCATCCGTTGTTGCACACGCAAAAGTCAATTATCAGTGGAACAGTGTGGTTTTTGAGATGTTTTAAGATCCCGAAGTTGTCAGCGTACTTGTAATAGCTGATGTAAATGTTGAAGAAGACTGAGATGCGTCATATATTTACTTAAGAGGGGCGGCCAAAGAAGGAAAATTTAGATGTACACAACGTGCCACTTGGGAGCTTTCAGACTGGACAGAGCAAAACTATTACCTCTTTTTTTTTTGTTCCAACTATGTTATTGAAATTTTTAGAAAATACAAAAAGCTAAGAAAAGATGCATACCATACATATATCAAAGGCCCAGTCTGGCTTAGGGATGCCAAACACAATGAATGATGTCAATAATAAACGATCAAAAATATATGTGAGGGATTGACCATAAGGTGCCATACACCCTATAACGGGAGACAGAACATGTAAATGTCAACACTAACATAATAATCTAAGCATATATTACAAAACTGTGTTTAGTAATGGAAGATAGTACAAGAGCTTAATGGCAACAGGAAATAAAACATGGATACAGAAGAAGAGGCATGTCAGATAAAAACCTAAACTAAAGATCGTTGGGCCAACACGATAAGGTCTGCATAACAGTAGAAAAGCAGAGAGCAAATAGATGAGAGAAAAACTATAGGGGAGGTTACGGGAAGGGACTAAGTGCCATGGGACAGGAGCTGGTGTGACGGCATTGGGGAAGCCCACTTGTGCAAGATGGAGACAGACAGTAAGAGAAGGGCCACAATGCTTTGGACATAAAGTTGTCAAGGGTGTACCAGATCGAATGTGAAGGGACAGCAGACCCGGAGGAAAGTGACAAACTTTTATGTGTACTTCTAAGGTATGTAACCCATGCCCACGAAGTGTGAAAGGAGATGCTATTTAGTGCTTTCCATTCTAGTAAAATCACTGTAATTGCCACCATCAACAGTAGGTCCATTAATGCCATATCTTGATCAGGTAAGTCCAGAGAGGGGCTTAGTGCATGTGGGCCCAACATGACTGGAGTAACAGTTAGAGGAAAGGAAACCTCAAAAACATTAGTGAGGCGATCAAGAACGTCAGTCCAATAAGTAGAGAGGGGTGTACGTGTCAAGAGCATATGGTAGCTTTTTGCACAAGACCAGAAAAGATCAGTTTCAATCAGATTTAGCTTAAACATTCCAGATGGTGTCCAGTATAGGAAATGTGCAGTATAAAAATGTGTCTGGGATAAAGAAGGAATGATTGCATTACTAAGAAGATGGTTACAGATAAGTGGCCAGCTTGAGTCCGAAATGGGAGGGAGATTTGACGTTTGAAGAAATTTAGACCACCGTTTTTGAATGGGTGAAGAAGATGTTAATAATGCACTATGGAGAACTATGCATATTTTTAATGCTACGTGACCGCCACTACTCGTGTGTTAAATAAAATGAAGGAGACTTAAGGCAGAAATGTATCTAATTTAGAGAGTTTCGATTTGATTTTTAAAAAGCTGTAGAAGTCTATGTTGGACAAGCATTATTTCTCCTGGAAATACGCAAAGGATAGAGGGATGCTGTTCTCCAACAAATTGGATACCACATTGATGCCTTTAGCGGCCCAAATGGGGCCCAGTTCGGCTGAGTTTATAGTTTTTTGGGTATTCCATGAAGAGAGGGCCGAGGATTTAGGTAGGATGGGGGGGGGAAGACTTAGCCACCATTTTGAGAGTGCAAATAGTATCAAGAAAAATATGGGTGGCATGAGATAGCGTCAGAGTGTTCATTGTTAGTGCCATAAGCAGTGAGTATGGCAAGATAAGGTGGCCTTCTATCAAGAGCCAGGGAACTGTTATATTGGACTGAGTACCCACCCAGCACATGCGGCGTGTGACAAGAAAGGCCACTTGGTAATCGAACCAGTTTGTAAGACCATAACCTCCTGTCAGTCGTGACATTCTGTCTGATCTTCTAAAGACTAATTCTAGGTTTTTTATTGATCCAGAGAAAGCTTGAAGATAGTTCTTCGACTGTGGAGAAAGAAGTTGTGGGTAATCGGACAGGAAACATCATGGTAAAAAAATGCACAAGTGGAGTAATCATCATTTTTTTTCAAAGTTTCCAATCTCATCCACCATAATATACATTTTGGGGACTAGGAGGAAAGAAGATCCTTAATTTTGTCTAAGGTCTTCTGCTCATTAACAGTTAATGACTCTTTAGAGATTACTAGAAAGCCAGATACCAAGATACTTTACATTTTTTAGTTTCCATTGAAGACTGGACTGCCTAATACAAGAAGAATGTCAATGGATTTTGAGGGGCATAACCTCTGTCTTGTCTCCATTTAATATGTAGCCCAAAAATTCAGCGGAAGTTTGAAACAGGGAAATTACCTTAGGGATTGTTGTGTCAGGGTTCTCAGAGAAAATAAGTATGCCATTCGTGTAGGCAGCTTTTTTAAATGTATGCAATCCAAAAGTGACACCTTTGATAAAGGGAGACTCATTAATCAGAATCACCAAAAGGAACAAAAGGGGAGATAGAGGACAACCTTGGTGAGTGCTTTGATGTAGAGAGAAGGGGGAAGAGAGAGCCCCGTTAATTCATATTCTAGCAATGGGAGTAGCATGTAGGGACATAACCATCGAGTGAAAAGAAGGATTCACCCAAATTATAATAGCCCAGGCACGCCTCAAGAAAGGGCCAATACACTTTATCAAAAGCCCTTCTGACATCCAGAGCAATAGCTATAGTGGCTGGAGATAGGGGAAGGGTGGCTTTCTCAATTATATGCCAATAATGACGAGTATTATCACACACCAATCTTCTCTTGACAAACCTGGACTGCAATTGATGAATTAATTTAGGGCTCAGAGATTCAAGACATTTCTCTAGGAGTTTCACGTAGATTTTTGCCTCCATAATTCAGGAGGGAGAAGGGTCTGTAGTTTTTGGTGTCAAGATGGTCTTTCCCGATCTTAGGGAGGACAACTATGGCAGCCTCAGCTGCCGAGCCAGATACATTATCGGAAAGGGCAAAATGGTGGAGAAATGAATCTAGGGGGCGGTAAGACTGAATCAGAAAGTGACTTGCAGTACTCGATTGGGAATCCATCAGGGCCAGGAGCTTTACCCACAGGGATGAGTTTAATTGTTTGAATAATTTCTCTGGAATCAATTGGCTTGCTAAGTGATATTTTCTCTGCATCCATAGGTATACATTTGAGAAAAGACGCACAGGCATCTTTTTGTGGCTGCAATTTTCGGGGTGTAAAAAGAGGCATAACATTTTTTAAAGATCTCTAAAATGTCTGGGGTTTTAATTTTAGTAGCACCCTGGCGATCTTTAATTGCTGTTATGATAGAATTATTGTGTTTAAACTTCAGGTAAGCTGCTAAGGATTTGCCTGCCTTCTTTAAATAGATGTGTTTTTTGCTCTTCTTGGCCTGTACTGCCAAGTGTCCTCTCTTACCGATAATGGAGTTATACTCATATTTGAGTCTCTTAATTTCTGCCATTAGAGAAAGGTCCTTAGAGTGTCTATATAGGGATGTCTTTTATTTAATTGTCTTATCAAGATTGAGCAAAGAAAATGTGATGTCCTTATTCCTTTTAGCCATCCGACTGATGCAGAAGCCCCTATTAACACATTTCAGGGCATCCCATAAGACCACCAGAAAAGAAACTGAACCAATGTTTTTCTTTAAGAATTGTGAGATTTCTTGAGCCAGCCATAGTCTGGCATCTTCAAAGTCAAGGAGCTAAGTTTTCATGTTCCAAGCACCTCCCTTGGGGCGCGTAGGGGAGAACTTAAAAAAGACCATAGTGGCAGCGTGGTCGGAGACTAAAATGGGTTCTATTGAGGAGCCTAGAGAATCCTGCGATAGACCAGTGCTAAGCAGAATATAGTCGATCCCAGAGAAGGAATTATGAGGGGGGAAGAAGAACGTGAAGTCACATCCTGTAGGGCTCTGCAGGTGCCAAATGCCCAATAGTTTATGGGTCGTGCATAAATTGAGCACAGCTTTATGTACTTTAGCAGGTCTGAATTGAAATGCTGATTGTCTGTTGAGGATTAAGAAAATTCTAGACTACTGCACTGGTCTCAGAGGAGATATACTTTTCCTCCCAGAAACTAAAATCAGTCACAAAAACACCCTTTTCCCTTTGCACTGGCCCGATCTCCGACTTGGCCTGTTCCCCTGCGATTTAAAAAAAGAATGGTGTGATTACACTCATTACAAAATGATCTAACCTCTCTATAATTGCAGTCGAGCAGGACAACGAGGGCAGACGGTCTGTAGCCAGAATCTCACATTGTGATGGTGAACTATATGCCATTAACATATATGCCCCCAATGGTGATGATCCCCAACTTTGGGACACTATTAACTCAAAGCTTACCTCCTTACCACAATCAGCATGTATTGCTCTAGGGAGAGACTTCAACTTACCCATGGATGTTACGTTTTACTGGGTGGTTTAAGCCTTTAACTTTGAGAGATATTACTTTCAGATCAGGCATCTTAGAAAAGAGCGGTGGAATATTACATACATTGGAGCACCGATGCCCAAAACAAAGGAACATAAAGTGACAACAACTGGGCTTAAAGGGGTGTGTCCCATGGTGCAGGGGAAAGGGTGAGGAGGAGAGGAAAAGGAGAAGAAAAGGAAGAGAAAATAATTAAATAAAAAGCAAACCCAAAAATCCTCTCCGCAAAAAGAGAGGAAAAGCCCTAAGGGACGAAGTGCGGCCCTAACAGGCTGTGTTAACATCTGTGTGATGGATGGAGAGCGGGGAAACACACTGCACCAGCAACATATTGAACAAGAAAGCCCTTGAAATGGGATAAAACTGCCAGCCAAACATGTGAACAAGCAGGAGAAGCTATTGAGATGACACTCCTGATCAAATAATATAAGCACAGGCATGGTAAATACAATATAAATCCAAGAAAGATCGCAGATTATAATAATAACAAGGCACAATTGGGAGCAAACATATATAGGCCATATAAAACATAAGAAATATCATGAATATGAATAAACGTTATCCGATAATCTGGTCCAAAGGGAAAGGGTGACTATCAGTGAACATATAGAATACAATGTGTAAAGAGATAAAAACATTGAAGACACAACACTTTTACAACAATGCGAAAAAAACCCTCATCGAAATAATTCAGCATCCCCAACCCAAATCCCAATTCTTTTAGGATTAAAAAAGGAAAAAAAAGAAAAGTAGGGTAATTAACAAACATTTAAGTCGTGAGGGATTCGTAAGACAACATAAAAATAAAGTTTAACTATAAGACACTTGTGATACACATTGAATAAATAATAAAAGGTGATTAGGGTGAGAGCTGAGCATCGATAAGTGACAGCACATCACGAAAAAAAGAATACACATCATGGTTCATGTAAAAAGATACACAGTCATCAGCGCTCCGGGTGATAAACAGAGCTCTGTCATGAATCAGAGGTAGTAGGGTCACAATATATATATATATATATATATATATATATATATATATATATATATATATATATATATATATATATACCAAGTATCCTTCAACAAGGAAAAGGAGTCGCACTCACAGATGCAGATGAACAAATTTAATTTGTTTCGACAATTCAATCCCGACGCGTTTCAGTCTTTGTGACCTTTTTCAAAGGGAATCCGACATCTCTTGTAGGCAAATGGCGACTAACTGTCCAAGTTGCTCAATTTATATTGTTGGCCCCCTACTGGACCTCCATAGTGGATGTGATAAAAAGCATTATGGGGCTTGTAGTCGTGCATATATTTATCATCTACCCTCCAGTGGGTTTTTAATGCCATTTTCAATTTCTTATTGTTTTTGTTTGCATCCGTTCCACATGCAGGCTTATTCTCGAAGCTGCGTGGACCCAACCCCGGTCAGTCCATGGCAGCAGCTCTTACCCAATGCGTTCTACACGCTCCTCCAACACCGGTTCACTGGGTATGTAGGCACTCTTTTTGGTGGTGCGTATATATATATATGTATGTATAAGACCACCTGAATGCAGAAAAGGCACATAAAATACAGCCTTGCAGGAGTCAAGTGGGGGGAAATTTCGAGGACCATCCTTGTTCATATGAGTCTCAGACGTATTATCCAAGAAGATTACAAGATATGCAGGTTTATCAAAGATTTGTGTTTTACCTCTGAAGGTGATCTTTAATCTGGAGGGACCGGCGAATGAATGCAGGATGGCTTTTTCAGTGAGTCTATGTCATCGGGCCAAAAAACCCTTCCTCCTAGACACAGTATCTTTCTCAAAGTCTTGAGAAATGGAGATCTGATTCTCTTGGCAAGTGACCCCTTTAGATTTTCTCACATGAGCCAAAATGGTTTCTGTATGCTGTTGGTGTAGAGGCTTAAAAAGTACCGGGCATGGAGTGATAGAGTTTTTACATTGGAAGGTGGGGATCTGGTGAGTGCGCTCAATTTCAAAGTCTCTTTGGAAGGGGATTTGTAGGGTGGCAGGGATCCAGCACTGTAAAAACTTAACCATGGAGGCTTTCACCTCAGTGCCCTCGGGAAGCCCAAATATTCTGAGGTCACCATGCTTACTGCGGTCTTCCATATTGGTAATGTCTTGTTTGAGAGAGGAAATAGGCTGGTCAGACCTCTGTAACTGCTTCCCATGGAAAGCATTGCTATTCTCAATATTGCTTATTCTAGATTCAGCATGGTTGAGTTTAACCCCTTTGATGCTCAGGACGGCCCCTGGCCGTCCGACGTCACGGTGGGCGTGTGCGGAGGATGGCCAGGGGCCGTCCGAAACATGCCCACTCATTAATTCGCGCAGCGCCGAAGGGGTTAATGTTTAAATCCTTCAGGTCCCTCCTGATACCTGCCACCTCGACTTGAAGAAGATTCATGTTTGTCTTGGCACTCTGTGCAATGTCATGCATGACGTTAAGTTTTTTCAAGATGGCCTCCATTATTGTGGAATCCTCAGATCTATTCTTGATAGGGGATTCTGGGAGTGAGGGTTCCTGTTTGATGCATTTCAGTTTCCCTACGGAGTTTTTATCCTTGGCATCTTTGGGTTCGGACTAGATGTGATATTTGAGTATGACTTAGACTACACACTGCAGGTGGGTCTGAAAGCCACAGATGTGAGAGCAAAAGTGTAGATCAGTGCAGGGGGGTCCTAGACTGATGGGCAAACACTGCCAATATCCCTTTGAAGATCAAACCTACAAGCCCGGATGTCTACTCTGATTCATACCAGCGACAGGCAACCTATCAAGCTCCACCAAGAAAAGAAGTTCTTGAGCGACTCAGATCGGATCATGTTTGCTATTGGTAATAGTCATAACACCTCACCATCTGAACAGGCATAAAGAGCAGACCAGTACATTGACACCGATAGCCAGAAAGAGCTCGGCATGCTACAAACAAAATACTGAGGGGTAGTCCATAAGCTAAACATTGAAGAAAAAAACTATAAGAAAAGAAACAAGAAAACAGACATCACTAGAGAAGCAGAACTTTATTTGCAGTCTGCCCATTGTAGATGTGCCAAGTATATGAAGAGAAATAGCTAGAAAAGGAGCCAAACAAGTAATTAGATGTGGAGTCATGGCCCAGGCACAGCGTTGCTAGCAGAGATTGGGCTGAACAATTAATACAGCCGAAGTTAAGGGCGCTTTGGTGCTCCAAAACAGAAGAAGCTCAAGATCTAGAAAATCACTGCAGGGGGGCACAGGGAGAATCGCCCAATGCCCCCGACTCACCCGACCAAGTTACACAACTTTGTGCTGGCTCCCAGGTCCTCCAAGCAGTTCTTAGTGTTCCATACAAAAGAATCACTTGGGTTGCGCCATCTTGGCAGCTGACCATCTTTCTTGTGATGATCCTGCAGACGGAGAAAAGACACAAAACAGGCCGCGGGGACTTCTCCAAAAACCCGCTGGGGCACCAGGAGGCCCCCACACCTTAGATCAGGGAAGAAGCAGCAGCATAGCGGGCACTAAATCTGTCATCATGGAGGCAGCTCAACAGAGCTCATGAAAGAGCCGTCATCCAGCACAGTGCTAAAGCCTCGCCCCCAAAACTATTACTTCTTAGGTATTAATTAAGATGAATAATATGAGCCGGTGTAGTCCAGTACCTAGTATGCTAAATGTGCTCTCCAAATGGATTGGGAGATTGGTGTGATGTACTGAATCAAAATCAAGTCGAACGCCTTCCCTACTGTTGCACAGACTGGAGTGTTAATAGTAAATGTTACCCCTCCAGAGTCCAACATTTTCCCTACTGTTGCATAGACTGGAGTGGGAATAGCAATTGTTGCCCCTCCGAAATCCCACACTTTCCCTACTGGTGCACAGACTGGAGTGTGAATAGTAAATCTAACTCTCCAAATATCAATCCTTTGCTTACTGTTGCACAGAGTGGAGTGGGAATTATAAATGTAATCCCTGCATAGTTCAACGCTTTCCCTACTGTTGCAGACACTGGAGTGGGAATAGTAAATTTAATCTTTCCGGAGTACAACACTTTCCCTACTGTTGCACAGACTGGAGTGGGAATAGTATATCTATTATTCGCAATACTTTTTTTAATATAGTTATTATCATTTGTGTAATTTATATTATTTATATATATATTAGCTACTGGCACTCGCCATTAGGTAGTTATAGTTAGGACCTTGTTTCTATTGAAAAAGCGTTTTTTCTTTTGCCAATATCTTTGGCGCCGTTTGACGAATGTTCGTGAGATTTTCAAAACTAATGGCTCACTCACTTCAGTTGTTGTGTTGAAAGTTTCAGGGTGATTCGTCAAGCGGGGGCAGAGAAAAAGGTGGGTCCCAAAACACTTTTTCTCCATGTTAATTTCCATAGGAAACTTTAGACACGGCTACAGCCCGAACTGCTGAACGGAATTACACCAAATTTGGCAAAAAAAGGTAGCTCTTGGTTCAGAAAGCACTCTTTTTGTTAAATGGTGTAAATCCATTCAGTAGTTCCTGAGAAATTTAAACATTTCTCAGATATACAACTGGGGACGCAGAGGATCCACAAACCCTCCCGATCTCGTGCCTGCAATCTGCTTGGCTGTCAACACTTCAAACTAGGAAGTGTTGGCAGCAGTCTTGTGACTCGGTTGAACTCAGTCACAGGAAAAAAGGTTAAAAAAACACCCTGACCGGCTAGGACTGTTCAGGGGGTCCCACAGGGTCCCCCAGGGCCAAAAAAAGCATTTTTTTAAAAACAAATTCGGCGGGATTCGCGGTAGATCCGCAAATCAGGTGAAAACATTTTTTAAAAATGAAGGGTGGACTTCCGCGCTTAGTTTCCTTTAAGCCCCCGGGTGGGCCAGGTTCCGGGGGCAATGAAAAAATTTGATGCCACCTCCCCGAGGTTTATAGATTGAATGTGGGGGCAACACGGCCCCCCACAGGACCCCGACCCCCGCGGAGACCTGGGGACCGTCACCTCCCCGGGACTATATTTAAAAGTAACGTGTGGGGGAGCTCCAGCCCCCCACACAGCCCTTGGGACCATCCCCTCCCCGGGGCTAAAATACTGTTGGAGGGGGGCCATGCAGCCCCACTCGTGGAGCCGTAAATGGCCCTGGGAACTGCCACCCCCCAGGGCCGGCTCCAGCAATGTCCCGTGGTGTCCACCCCCGGGACATTGCAGTTTGCTATGGCTTGGCAGGAGCACTGCTCCCGTCAAGCCATACCAAACTCTGGTCCACTTCATGGAAGTAAGAGCAGGAAAAATGCTCTCGCTTCCATGAAGCGGAGCAGAATTGCTTTTGGGCAGAGGGAGCTGCATGTTTGCATCTCCCTCTGCCCAAAAGCAATGCCGGCTCCCACAGGAGGCGGGAAGCCAGCAGGGACCGCGGGGGCCTTGAGGCTCCCCTCGCGGTCCCCAACGATGTGGCCATGCCCGGGGCATGGAATCCCCGGGGCAATAGCAGCTCGGGTAGGGGGGCAGCGCAAGTCCCCCTACACATTTTTTTTTTTTTTAAAGCATAAGGCCTGGCCCTGGGGGATGAGGTCCCCGGGGTCTAAATTGGCCTCAGGAGGGGGGCCACGTGGCCCCCCTCCAAAAATTTTAAAACATAAATACAGGGCAGGCCCAGGGGGATGGGGTCCCTGGGGCCCAAACTGGCCCAGGGATGGGGGGCCACTCGGCCCCCTTCCTTAAAAAATAATAATATATTTTTAAATGGCCAGGCCCATGGGGATGGAGTCCCCGGTGACGAAATGGCCTGGGGAGGGGAGGCAGCATGGCCCCCCACCCCTTTGAAATGAAAAAAAAATAACAAAGGCCCAGCCCCGGGGGATGAGGTTCCCGGGTCAGAAATTGGCCTCGGGAGGAGGCCACCAGCTCTCCTCTTGTTTTATAACTGATAAACTATTACAAAATAAAAAGTGGGTCAGGCCCTGGGGGATGGGGTCCCTGGGGCCCAAAAGGGTAAAGGGAAGGGGTGCCACACAGCCCCTCTTCCTAAAATAAAAAATAAAAAATTAGAAGCCGGCAAATCGCCGGAGGCCCCGTCCCTCTTCTCCACTACTCTGCAGACACGCCTCCTGGTGTGCTCTTGGTTGGGGGATGAAGTCCCCTTCACTGCTGAGGGTCCTTAGGGGCCAACTAGCCCACCTGTTACCTCCAGTAAGCCCCACACAGTGGGATTTGTGAGAGGTGGTCGTAGGCTATGCCCCTTTTTCCACCACTCTGCAAACGCGCCTCTCGGCACAATGCTGGTGGGGTGATGAGGTCCCCTTACTTTACATCATTTATATGTAATATCAAGTATAATATATTTTTTAATAATAGTGTTATATATATGTACTTATAAATATAGACACCCATGTATACTTAAGAGTGTGTGTTTATAAAAGTATATATTTATATATAGTATTAAATGTTACTTAAATGTCTTTAATTTACATTATATTAATGTTATATATTGAAATATATTGAAATACTTAAGGTTTACTATTTTATACTTGATATATAATAAAAACAATATTTTTGTATGTTTTTTAACGATATTAGTGTGAAAAAATATTATTTTCACAAAATGTTTGTACTTATCTTTATAAGAAGAGGGAAATTCTATTTTTGATCGATATTGTTGACACGATATTTCTGTATCACAATATTGTTGTGATCGATATTATGTCAGCGATTCCTCCTGACAAAGGCCCTGCTACTTATATTTTTACAAATTAAGCACTGCTACAGATCATGATTCTCTACTGAAGTTCATGTTGTGTCAGGGCTTGTTTGTCGTCATCATCATTCCTCCTTCATTTGCACTCCAACTAACGTTTGAGCAGCTTGACGTGAGATAACTAGAGCACTCCTAAGCTTTTAGAGACAGCTATGTCATATATGACAGTGCTGGCCAATAAATAGATGATAAAATGGATGAATCAATAGGTCGTGAGAGAAAAAACCCCAGAACAACAGAAGTGAAAGAGAGAGAGAGAGAGAGAGAGCGAGAGAGAGAGAGAGAGAGAGAGAGAGAGAGAGAGACCAAAACAGAGGGTCAGACAGAGGGACTCATTGGCCGCTGAGACAGAGAGGTCAGAGAAAGCACAGAAATCAGACAAAAGATCATGGAATCTGGGTGGAAAATTTTAAGTAAAACAGGCAGAGTTAGGAGCAGTGAACATACAAGCACACACACTACATCTAAACACATGTGCGCATGCATTGAGGTTTTCACAGAGGACATGGTACTCTGGAAAACTCCAACACCCTCAATGATGCATCTGCGTTTCTCCTGGGAAGGAAATAATTCATTAGGAAGTGACAAATGAAGCTCACAGACACAGGAAGCCTGCACTGATGTGGCATCAAGCATAGCATATACCTGAATATGGAGAGCATTGCCACTGCCACAGTCAGATTGCTTCCCACTGCTACAGTGGGAACTGCCACAGTTCTGATTGGCTGTTCTTCTATTTTTAACCAATTAAAATAAAAGGTCCTGGTTATAGAGTAACAAGGAAAGGATTTTTGGGACCACTATAAAAGGAAAGAGAATGAGAGTTGGATTGTCTCTTGATAATATTTTTGGGATAACTGTGTGCCTTACAATGAATGAGTGCAGACTAGTGTAAACTAAGAGCACACAAATTAGAATTATAGTGAGATGTAGGATGCAAGAATAAGCATGAGCATATGCCAGGTACCAAGAGATTGAACAAGCATTGGCAAAGCCAATAGATCTCGCTTAGTTGATCTATTAGCTTTGACAATGAATTTTGCTGATGCTCTGAAGCATCAGGAAAAAGACAAAATGTTTTTAGCAATTCTGTGCAGGATTGTGGAAAAGAAAATAAACCGAAAAACACCATGATTACGCAGCCGCAGGCATGACGCTTGCACATGTATTCATGATGACGTACATGTGCATGTGTCTCCATGAATTTGTGTACCGTGTCATGACGTGGAAGCCAATTATTTAGATTTTTTTATTTACCAACCAAAGGTGGTGGACGCCACATGGAGAGGTAAATAAAATCATACATTTTTTTCTTGATTGAATGCACTAAATAGCAGCTGCCGGGTCCTCCAAAAATAAAAAATAAAAGATAAATAGGTCAGGGAGTTGTTTGGAGCACCATGGAGGGGCAATTGGAGGTAGCACCAGGGAGCCTCGGGTGCGGGCGGAATTACAAGAAACTAAAGGGAGGTGGGGGAAAGTGGAAAAGAAGCACACAAGAAAGGGAGCAACACAGAGGGTGGTAGTTGAAGCATACAAAGGAAAGAAAAACATAGGGTAAGGGGTACAGAGAGTGTACAACGTGGAACGCAGAGGTGTGGATAAACATACGAGAAGGACAGTTGGAAAAAATATGCACTTTCATGGAGTGCGTAAACAAAAAAAAGTAGTTCCCCAGAAGTGAGCAGTGGAAGGGTAAAAAGCCAGCCAATCAGGAGGAGGTAAAGAAGCTATACTTAATGGTAGTGACAAACACAAAATGGGCAATGTGGGACAAGTAAAGCTATTAAATAAGAAGCAAGCAAATAAGAGTGATAGTAAAGCCAACCAATGGTAAGCAATGGGCGGGCTATAGGCCCATGAAGATTCTTGGTGAGCCCACAATAGGTCTATAGCAACCAGACGGCTGTGCTGCCTGGTAGGCTGAAGCTAAAAATGGCATTGGACATAGACTGTGTAACCATTTATCATATGTAACAATAACTTACAATGACCATGATTGTTGTAACTGGAAGCAACACAGCAACATGTGCGTAACTATATGAGTTTTGTTTGAACACAATTTATGATCACCTGACAGTGCTAGAGTGGATTTTAAAGACAAAATGTATTTCTATGTATGAAGACAGTCCCCTTAATACTGAATAAAGTGTTTCTTCTGTTCTGGAGCCTTTCTTTGCCTTCCTGTCACCAAAGATGAATAGACAACTCAAGGCCTGTTCCCCGTGGGTTTTGTGACGCATTTGTCAGACAAATGGAATTACGCTGGGACAAATATAGGCAAAGGGTCAGTACGCACACAGTTCATTCTACTTGGCCTTTGTCCTCTATCAATAAAAAATAAATACATACATACATTAAAAATGCAATAACCACAGTACAAAACCAAATAGTGATGTGCCCTGGGGGTAATTTGTACTTATTGGGGCGAAATCACGTCAGTTCTTTTTATTAAGCTAAATCAGTGAGTCTCATAAGAACCATTAATATAACAAGCAGGGTTCAGGCAAGTTACAACAAAGCAGGCGGACAAGAAGGAAATAAAACCATAAGGACACGATTGTGTCTTTTTTAGATGTGGTCCCAGGGAAAGAAACAGCTGGTAAATTGTTCAAATTCATCAGAATTCTAAATACGCCAAGATCACATGATGTAGTTAAACTGAAGAGTTTGGAATTATAGGACTATGTGCCATTAATATTCAGTGGATTTATGAATGATTAAAAATGTTCACATAAAATAATAATATTCACATCCTGAAGTAAGACATAAAAACCGCCTTGGTTTATTATCGTGCGCGTTGCTGCAGTTTGTACTAAGGTTTATCAAAGAACTAAGGCGCTGGTGATAGACTGTGACCCCAGGTAAGATTAGGAGGCCTAATGTGTCCGTAATTTTGTTTTCCTTTCCTACATAAATAGTAAAAATATTGCCTGGTCTTCACTGCTTCTCATTATTTTGCCAAGACTTGAATGCAAAATCAGTTCACTGCTGAACAAGTGGCACACTTCTGAGTGAAGCTTCCCAAGGAAGCAAATTCACAAGCATTATCCATATATACTTTTAGAAAAAAATGGTAATTTACACGTATGTTAAATATGGGCATTTTACAAAGGAATAATGATCATAGCTCTGTTCACTCTACATGTTCTAACCGCGTGCACAGCATATATATATTACACACATGTAATTTCCATATGGGTATGCATATGTGGAAGTAATCATGAGAGTGACAGAAATGTGGACACAGAAGTGCAATGCAAATTAGGTGAACACCACCGAAGGAGTACATTTTAGGTATGCACAAAGGTTTGGATAAAGTTTTCCCACACTAAGGGGCATATTTACAAGAAAAGTGACGGAGCGCTGTGTTAACCTTCTTGGCTTAATGCCGCACTGCGCCATATTTGAAACGCAGGGCTGCACCGTATTTAGAACAATAAGGTGCAGCCCTGCGTTTCCCCCTGCACTGGCGCTAATTACAGCTGCCTAGCGCCAACGCAGACACCCTTGCACCATAGTGCAAGAGGGACTGCGTTGAGGGAATGATTGTTTATGTGCAGAAAGTTGTCCCTTCCTGCACATAAGCAATCTTAAATGGCGATTTGTAACTTCTATGTGTGCTGCTTTGTGCAGCACACATAGAAGTTGCAACACAACATTTTTAAACTGATTGCTTATGTGCAGGAAGGCAATCATGTACAAAAACAATTGGTACGGGGGAATTAATATATACATTTTATTTATAACATAGGGAACATTCAATTACCCTAGTTCCAGTCTTTAGTACTTCAGAAATGTTTCACCTAAGTAAATCTAAGGCACACATACAACATGGGACCGATCTTTAAACAAATTAATTGCTCCAGGACATACAAAAATACATAAAATATATACAAAACAAACACTACTAAAGACAACTCTACATTACCAATACCCCACAATGTTATCTCTAAATATGGTGTTCACCCCTTGGATCAAGGTGATCCACTTAGAGGTAGTCAAAGAGTATACACTGAGGCAAAAGTGCCTTTTCTTTAGCTCTCTTGTGTCACAAAAAGTTACAAATCACTCTTTGTTAATTTAGCGCAGACTCCTCCAAAGAAAATGTCGACGCGGACGCGTTTCAGCCTTTATATTCTTCTTGGCCTCCTCAGGACAAGGGCAATGGAACAAAGTTCGTGAAATCTGTACGGGGACGCTAAAATCACATCCCTGAGTGATGTGCGCCGGGCGGCGCCTTGACTCGGGCTGAGCCCACCTCTCTCACAGGTAAGGTTCAGTTTTCAACACAAGTGAATGAATCTGCTTCTCTTAATTCGGAAAACGCTGCCTACCGGTCAGCTATTGAAAACACGAGGCGGGAAATAATCACGGTCCTCGCTGCAAAAGTCAGCGTGTGCCAGGACACCTTCCTGCACATAAACAATCATGCATAGCGTTTTGCTGTTTTTATGTGTGCTGCACAATGCAGCACACATAGAAACAGCAAAAACAAGGAGAAATAAAGCATTTCTCCTCATTGCGCCATGTTAAGACCAGGTTTTTTTGGTCTTAATTTTGGCACTGCCCCATATTTACGCCACCCTTGTAAATATGGAGCAGCATCAAAATCAACGGGTGCTGCGGCAGAACACCCACCGCAACACCCATTGCCCACCCCTTTCATGCTAAGTATAGAGTAAAAGAGTGCTTTATTTACAAGGCAGCGTTAAGCCACGTTAAGTAGTTTTGCTGCTCTATTTAAATTCAGGGGACCACTGGGTTACCGTCTGCTAGTTCTCTACTGGCTCTACAGATAGTAAGCCCTGACCCAGTGGTATGTCCACCACACAGGATCGGCTTTAGCACTGGTGGCGCCCGGTGCGACAATCATTTTTGCCCCCCCCCCACCTAATGGCCTCCTCCTCGGATTCCCTCACTACCACCGGGCAAAAGTGCCCCTCATCTGTCCATAGCCCCTCTCTCACATACATTTCATTTGTTTTAAAGCACTGGTAAAGGTTGACTTTACTAATAAGAATGTATATCTACCCAAACAAACCCTTTTCAGTAACATTAGGCATAGATAATGAAAGACTGGGGGGAAAAAGCATAATGTCCTGACCTATTTTATGCAGTTTGCATGCAGCTCTTTGATGACAGCTCATAACAGACACTGTTTTCTACATTACAGTTGTATCTGATGAACTGCGGTAACTAAAGGTTCTCTGTGACAAAAGCAATAATCCTCTTAGCTAAGCACATAAAGCACATATCTTTGATCTGTATGGTTCGCGTTCTTTGCAGCAGGCAAACATTCTTTGCAGAAGGTATATTAACCCTCAGTGCTACTTTATGGCGAGACAAAACTGCTACTAGACAAAACTCCATCTCTCTCTATCTCTAGCAGAAACATTAAACACAAGAGTTATTTTGACATTTTTATTGCTGCCTATAAGCTGGAGGCACAAGGAACTCTGCAGCAGGTGTTTTTAAATTGTAAGTTATTACTAAACATAGCACCCCCCTATCCAGGTCAGCGCCAGTGCGGCCGCACCAGTCGCACTTCCTTAAAGCCGGCCCAGTCGCCACAGGTGGTCACAGAGACGGTCATTCTGTGCTATTGAGGGGATGACATCACAGTCACTCAATTCCCCTACCTCTGTCTACCATGTGAAGCAGGGTGGAAACGGGCCGTCTGATGGCAGGAAAATAGCTCCCAGCAAATCAGGGCCATTTATTTTTTGTTCATAGAAATCAAACTCCTACTTTGGGAGTTTGTTTTCTCTGAACAAAAAAAGACTGCCAAAGATTATGCTTTGGCAATCCCGTGGCCGTTTCACAAATATCATTACTGTGAACGGAGCTGTGCTGGCTGCTTTTCCCTCCCCTGTAAAGAGAAACCCCACCTGGGAGGGTGGATCTCTGTTTATGGCGAGTGCTCCTCTGGCAAGGGAGGGGAGGACATCCCTCCACTGACTTATTGGGACGGCAGGATGTCCCGCACAGCAGCGGCCTACTCAGGTAAGCGCGGTGTGGCGGGGCACGGCGGGGGGAAGTCGACAGACGACGGAATAGGTATTATTTATTTATTTAATTGTGGTATGCTGCATGCTGCAGCATGCTGCTGGTTCTTTTGCTGATGTCATCCTGGTTTCCCAGGTGATGGAATGTATCAGTTCAAGTAACCAGGACTGTTGTCTTGACTGGATGTGGAGCTGTGGATGGGTTCTTCTTTAGAGAAATAAACCTGAATTTCTCCTGCATACCTGCCTCCTTGCGTCATCCTTTCGCCAATCTAGGATCTTACACTGGCGTAGTCGGCTACAGGATACAGCATACAAATTTCTCCAAGGAAAGAAGAAAGAAGAACTCAACAAGCCCCCCAACTACATCTTCAATTCTAAATGATCTTCACATGGTAGTATGTCTACCTCAGGTACTGTTCTCTTATTTGTTTTAATATTGGACTGCAACTTAAGCGAGTAACTTGGTCTCATTGTTACTCACAAGCCCAGGCACTAGATTTTTCGTTTTTATTGTCTGGATTACCTGCTTTGACACTAATGCGTACTGTGACTTTAGTGGAAAAATCCACATTGTTCTTTGGATGTGCGTGAGGGTGCTGCGCTGTCTGCCTTTGTGCTTCGCTGCCTGCTTTTCCCTGAAGGTGTCATTGACTTTATTGCATTGGATTTCGTTTTAATCTTAGCTATTGAGGGGTTAAGAGCGCATTTGACCTGGCTGACTTCAGTCTAATGAAGAGTCGTCATTGTATGAGGCTTTTTGGCTTGTATTTGGACATTGTTACTTCTGCATCATTCATATAACAAGCTTCCCTGCGCCTGCTTATTTTTAAAATAAGTCTTACCTCGCGCAGTTCTCTCGAGCGCCTCTCCTCATCTAAGCTTCTGGAATCCTCGTTTTGTGTTGGAATCACCTTCCTGCAGACCCTCTGCCTCCATTGTGTGTGCATCCACGGAATCCGTATGTGCGTCACAGAAAGCACGCAGTCATGTCTTTGACCCTGCGTGACCTGCGTGACCGCCATCTTGGATTCACCTCTTCCACCTATTGAAACGCGGCTTGCCACTTCTGTGACAAGCACACATTTGTATTGGTTTCACTTATGTGCACTAGTGTTTTGGTGATCATTGCTGCGTGTCAACATCTGTGACACGCACACACATATTGAACTTTTAATTTAGTTGCATTCTATTGTTGTATTCAGCGTGCCACTTCTGTGACACGCACACAAAATTGAGAGAACAACCACAAGTCATTTTGCTAACTTTGGATGATTTCAACTACACAAATTGAAAGGCTGTTTGCCACGTTTGTGGCACGCACACATTGCAGATTTATATTACTCATAGCCTATTGTGTTTTGATCAGTGTGCCACTTCTGTGACATGCACACATCTTTGTTGTACAACGTAATTTCTCTCCTTCTGCGTGAATATACAATTTGTGATACTCACTGTTGAAACATTGCTTTAATTTATTCTTTTCTTACAGGTCACTTTATATAGTTGCCACTACTGTGACACGCACACATTTAACTCAGAACTCGTCAGTTTTAACTTTCACCATGCAGAATGTTACAGCTCCTCCCTTCTTCCTCATGGCACCTGGGGAACCACCAGTTAAGTGGCAGAAATGGAAAAAGGTGTTTGAGCGCTATGCCAAGGTTTGTGAAGTCAGTCTCAGCGCTGAACGCAGATCGTCTCTTTTGCTTCACTGTTTGGGATCCGAAGGGCAAGATGTTTTTTATCATCTCCGCGTACTCAGTGATGCAGAGGGGAGAGATTTGAATGAGTTTGAGATATGTATGAAAAAACTGGACAAACACTACTTGCCTAAAGTTAGCACTATATTGGAGAGGTATCAATTTGCCAAAAGGTCTCAAAACGAAGGTGAAAGAGTTGAGGCTTACATCACTCAACTCAGAAAGCTCGCTTCTCTTGCAAGTTTGCAGGATTGTTGGATGATAGGATTAGAGACCAATTTATGTTTGGTTGCAATATTGAGAAGATTCGTGAAGAACTTTGGTTGAGAGATGAACCTTCATTAGATGAAGTAATTCAAGTGGCAAAAAGGGTGGAACATTCCATCAAGTGTGTTGACACTATAAAGAAGGATAAACTAGATAAGCAAACTACTGTTCAACTGGTTAACGATGAAGTAAAAGCCATGTCTAAACCTGATAGTGTCTCTAAAACTAAAAGGAAAACTGTTTTATACAAATGTTTTAGATGTGATAAATTAGGACATTTAGCTAATGACAAAAAATGTCCTGCTTTAAATGTGATTTGTTCTAAATGTAAAAAAAGGGGCATCTTTCTGTTGTTTGTAAAACCAAGATTCCCTCTTCTAATGTTAAAAGTGTGGAGGCTGAAATATCTGAGGAGGACTTTGTCTGTGGTCAGATAGTTGTTGAAGTAGATTCTGGTTTACAACATAAGTCTTGTCCTCTCGATGACATCATGGTAGGAAGCGAACCCACCAGAGTTTTATTCGACTTTGGTGCCAAGATCACCATAGTTTCCAGAATTTTCTATCAGGACAAGTTGGCTCACAAAATTTCTCTTTTTAAGCCTGATATACGCCCCTTAGCATATGGTGGGGAAGCCATTCCATTGCGTGGATACTTCAATGGGCTCATTGAGTACAAGGACAGGTACACTTCTGGCAAAATATATGTATCGGGAAAAGGGGACAGCATAATTAGCTGGTTCCACTAAGGAGATTTAGGCGTCATGTTGGATCCAGGCAGCAGTTGTCCCATAAAACTTAAGGAAAGGGTTAATGCGATTTATGAACAACCTGGTCTTGATATTGCAAATAAGGTCAAACAAAGTTTTCCCACTGATTTTAGAGATGAACTTGGGTGCCTCAAGGGGTTTAAACTTAACATACATCTACTTCCTGACTCTCAATCCTCTTGTTGCAAGGTGAGAAATGTACCGTTGTCGGTGAGAGATGAAATGAGAGATGAATTGGACAAACTTAAGAAGGGTGGTATTATTGAGGAAGTAGAGGGGACGGATTGGTTGGCTCCGGAGGTCGCAGCCCGCAAGGCCAATGGATCCCTTTGTCTATGTGTAGACTTGAGACAACTCAATAAATGTGTAGTGGTAGATCGTTATCCCCTACCTAATATTTCTGAGCTGTTGGTATTATTGGCAGGAGCTAAGGTTTTCAGCACCATTGATTTAGCTTCGGCTTATCACCAAATTGAAATTGATGAAGCTTCAAGAGACTATACTGCATTTATAACACCTTTTGGGACATTTAGGTTTGTTAGGATGCCGTTTGGTCTGGTGTCGGCAGCATCCGTCTTTCAGCGAGTTATGGACAAGCTTCTTAGAGATTGCAAAGGTGTATGTGTCTACCAAGACGATATCCTGGTGTTTGGGAACGATCATAAGGGACATGAGGATCGTCTGTTCAGCGTTTTGGGTAAATTGAGTGAAGCAAACCTCACTATTAAAGCAGAAAAGTGTCAATTTGGAACCTCCTCTATTCACTATTTAGGACATACAGTCTCAGGTGAGGGTATTGCCCCTAAGGCTAATCTTGTTGACACCATCACTCGCGTGTCTGCTCATACCTCTAGGGAGGAACTCATGAAGTTCTTTGGTATGATTGAATATTATAATAAATGTATTGAGAACTTTGCAGAGAACAGTTTTTGTATGAGATCTCTCTTGAGGAAAGCGGTAGATTTCAAGTGGTCAAAAGAGTGTGGTCTTGAATTTGAGGCTCTTAAGAAAAAATTCAGTAGTGCCCCTAAACTGAAAAGTTTTGATCCCACTAAGACTTCTGTGATCACAACGGATGCCAGTCTTAAAGGTTTGGGTGCTGTTCTTCAGCAGGAAGGTGAGGGCGGAATGCAAACCATTATGTTTCTCTCTTGTTGTCTCAAAGATGCTGAATCTCGCTATTCCGTTATCGAACGGGAGGCCTTGGCAGTATTCTGGGCTGTAAAGAAACTTAAAAAGTTTTTGTGGGGTACTAAATTTTTGATAAAGACTGATCACAAGCCCCTCTGTGAAACCTTCAAGAAGAGGGGGATAGATATGGTGTCTAGCAGAATAACAAAGTGGGCCATAGCTCTTCAGAAGTATGATTTTGACATAAAATACATTCCTGGCATAGAGAATGGTATAGCTGACACCCTCTCTAGACTTGTAGAAAAGGTTGAAAATGACATACAAGATGAGGATTTTGATGATATTGATATTCAAGTTTGTGTTGTTGAGGATGGGATTATTGATGAACATCAGTGGCGTATAGAACTATCCACTGATCCTGTCCTTTCTGAGGTTGTGTCTCTCATTCAGAATGGTTGGCACTCTAAGAAGCAAGCATCTGGAGAGGCTAGCAAGTTTTGGGGTATTAAAGATGAGATGTCTGTGTGCGATGGGGTTCTTCTACGTGGTACAAAACTGGTTCCTCCTTTTAAACTTCGTCAAACTTTAATTGACCTGGCACACAAGTCACATGCTGGGATGTCAAGAACTAAGGAAAGACTCCGTTCTTCCTACTGGTGGCCAGGATTGGATTTACATGTTGAGAGAGTTATTAGGGATTGTATTGGGTGTTCCATGAGTGATAAGTCAAAGAGTTCAAGGGTTCAACCTATGGTGGTAAGAGAACTTTCGTCTGGGCCCTGGAAGGATGTTGCATTGGATATACTTGGGCCGATTCACTCTAATGGTCAACAAATGTTTATTTTGGTCCTTATGGATCTTTTCTCTAGGTGGCCTGAAGTTCATTTTACTGTTAATATAGAGACTGGACAAGTTATCAAATTCTTAGAATCTCTCATGGCCAAAGAGGGTTATCCTGAAACCATTCTTACTGATAATGGTGTTCAATTAGTTTCACGTGAAATGGAAGCATTTCTTAAAAGTCGTGGGATCAGGCACAAGAGATGTTCTCTTTATCACCCAGAGACAAATGGAATGGTAGAAAGGTTCAATAGGGTGTTGAAGGAAACTATCTCTCGGGCTAAGAGTGCTGGTCTTAATTGGAAGGAAGAAGTTCTTTAAAAAGTTGAAAATAATAGGCTGACACCACACAGCACTACTGGAAAGTCGCCTTTTGCTCTTTTTAGAGGTAGGCCTCCCTGTACATTGGTTGAGCCCTCTTGGGTTAGACACCTTGAAGGTTCTGCCTCTCTCTCTTCATCTGAGAAAGTCATCCCTGACTGGCGCAAAAGAGAAGAAGCTAAATGCTTATCCAGAAAGTCATACTTTGACTCTAAGTAATCCACTAAAGAAACCAAGGTCTTGGTTGGTGATTTGGTTGTCATCAAGCAACCTGGTACCAAGGTCAAGTTTTCCAAGCCCATACGAGTTATAAAGGTGTTGAAAAATGCTGTCAGAACTCAAGACCATAGGGTTTGGAATTTGGTGATCAATCTGTAATTTGTAAAGATGCTGGTACTGTTTCTGGTTCTCCACGCATCTCTTCTAGGAATGTTAGAAGGCCAAGCTATTTAAAAGATTTTGTATCTTGAATGTTATGTTCTTCTTTCTTTATTGTCCTTCTCTCTAGCTCTCTTTCTCTCTTTTCTTTTTTTTGTTAACGGGGGAAGGTGTGTGGTATGCTGCATGCTGCAGCATGCAGCTGGTTCTTTTGCTGATGTCATCCTGGTTTCCCAGGTGATGGAATGTATCAGTTCAAGTGACCAGGACTGTTGTCTTGACTGGATGTGGAGCTGTGGATGGGTTCTTCTTTAGAGAAATAAACCTGAATTTCTTCTGCATACCTGCCTCCTTGCGTCATCCTTTCGCCAATCTAGGATCTTACATTAATTATACCTATTCCGTCGTCTGTCGACTTCCCCCTCTCCCACCCTGCCCCCACCCACCACGATTACCTGAGCTGCCCGCCGCTGGTCCCGCAAGGGCTGAATAAGATCCTAAGTTGTGCGCTCAGTTTATACACAAATGTATTGTGCCTAAGTGGTGCAAATGTGTGACAAGGAGCCCCGCTCTCACACATGCTTGATTAGTTGCAGATTAAATCCTGGAAAGAGTAGTAACAGGTTCTAGAATTCACAAAACCAATCAACAATACAGCTATATAAAACATCAATGATAGAAGAAGAGGACGAACAGCCTACGTTTTTTAAAGTATTGTGATTTAAACAATTCAAAAGAAGTTTTAGATTTTTTGTTGTTTATATTCTATTATAATACTTCATTCTTCAATATGTTGTCAATGTTTGTGAGAGTGTGTAGGGTGCTGTAAAGACGGCGCCCCTTTCACATCTATTGAGACGCTGAGACACCCCAGCCCAACTGTACTGCTGACAGCCTGCTGTTCTTTAATGTTTTTGTTGTAAAAGACATGCTGTCATATTAAAAACAATTAAAGCCTACTTTATGAAGCTGTAGGAAACCCACCTACTCCAGTGTGTGAACAGGCTGTGCACAGGACAGGAAATGCAACATCTTCACCTAAACCTGTTGTTTAGTACAGACCATAAGTTGTGAAACAATTGCACCACTTGCAAAGATCTTTTGCCTTAAGCTGAAAGGCACATTTATACATTTGGGAACGCACAATCAGAATATGGGGCCGAATGAATGACTCAGCCATGTAAAGAACCCACAGCCTCCTATTGAACAAGCATTTGCAATACAATAGGTCTCGCATTTCTGAGAGTTTGAGCTATTGGCAATGCAATAGCTTAAACGCTAGCAAATGTGAGACCTATTGCATTGCAAATTACTAGCGCCCATGCGGCCCTTTCACATTCATAGAGGCCGCACCCCTTTCTTTAGACAAGCCGCGTCTAAAGAAAGGGGCTTGGCCGACATTAAAGTAAAATCACGGCATGGGGCACTTTGACAAAAAAAATCATCTGTTTGTCAAGTTGACAAACAGATGTTTTTTTTTGTAAAGGCGCCCATGCCGCGCTTTTACCTTAATAGCGGCCGCGCACCTTTCTTTAGACGCGACTTGGCTAAAGAAAGGGGCGCAGCCTCCATGAATGTGAAAACGCTGCATGGGCGCTAGTAAACAAACAAAATAAATAAATAAGCGTGGCCGCTATACTTAAAGCGGACCGCGCTGCTAAAATAAAGAAAGAAAGAAACGCAGCCGCTATAGTTAAAGTGGACCGCCATTAGTAAATAAAATTAAAGTGTGCGGAGTGCTGCGACGTAGTGGGTGGTATAAGGGGGAATCATTAAACAAAATAGTGCTCACTGCCAAGATAAAGCAGACCGTGTAACAAGACAAGTAAAAGGTCCAGTCGTTATAGGAGGTAACAAATGCAGACGAGGCGGTACCAGGGAGGGCTAACAAGCCTAATAACGACTCGGAAGCCAGCGTTTACGAAGGACAATGACACAAGCCAATTACAAATATGGGTGGAGAGTGGGCGGGGCTTCAAAGCCATACTTCAATACTGCATGCCTCTCAGCAGTGCATGCGCTGCCCAGGCTCGACCTAAAAAACTATATACTTTCATACTCATTTTCAGCTTTTAAGCATAAAGGTGAAATCTTTAGCACATTGAGTACTCAAAACATTAATTCCAAAGACTCTTACAAGATCAACAGACGTACAGGAAGGGGATGGGAGTAGGTTACTACTGTCCTCTCTAAATGTGAGGTACTGTTTATAGTACTGATGCAAAAACATGAGCAACCCTTTAAGTTCCTTATATTTATACTGTCCCCACAAACACAACGTGTTCAGTGATGAGTTAGCTGATGATATATGGAAGTACTGATTGACCACAACAATCAGTGTTTGAAGACATGAACAGGCGTTGATTAACCAGACTTGAAATCGACTCGAGTGGTGCTCAAACAAGAAAGAGAGATTTCAAAATCATAAATGGTTATTACCAGGAGTGCAACTAGGCCTGAACTTGGGGGACGGGGAGGTCTAACAAGTCAAGCAGAGGGACATAGCTAACATGCCAATCTGTGGGGGTGGGGCTAAGCAGCCAAACAATGAGAATCAGGTCATCCTGTGTCCAACCTGAGAAAAACAAGTGACAAATTCTGCTTTTTGAACTTGACAAATAAAATAAGTAGAGCAAACAATTTTGTTGATTTGACACATTTATTCTCTTCAATGAAAGAGGGACAGATTGTATTGAACATTGAATTAAAAGGCAGCTTTTGTAGATTTTCCTACAAAACACATGAGGAACACAATAGAATCAGTTTTCACAATGCTAATTCAAGGCAAAGACCCTTTTTTGCCAATTCATCAACAATTGCTTCTATGGAAGGATGATGTGCTTGTGAAATGTTGATTACTGCAAGCCCAGGGTGTCATTCTTGCCCCATTGTTTCCTGAAGATAGATTTTCAGTCCCCGAAGGCAACTGACGTGCCATTCTGGGGATGCTGTTGTTACCGGCAAAGTGACAAATACTTTTAGCTGGCAGTATATTTTTGGATAAAGTCTATGTGAGCATGACTTAGGTCTCCATTATATTTCCTGGCCTCTCTTCAATTGTACCTTCTGCCATGTCATTACACAAATCTCGTACTCATTTTTTTGAGATCCTTGCATGTACCAGGTAAATCATCCTCATACAAGTCGAGGGCATCCTTCAACTTTTTTAAAAACTCCTGGTTGATATACCTTAGTATCAGATACTGCACTGTGCACACCTTTTTCACATGCTGGCTGAATCTCTCGGACAATTCATTCAGTAAGTTGTCTAAAACATAAATACTGAAATCCGATAGTAGGACTCAGGATCGCTAGTCTTGTAATTGGTCCATTGCGATTGTCTCACAGTAAGGCATGGTCAGACGTTAACCTGCTGTAGTTTGAGCTTGTACAAAAAGTTCATGAAACGCTTCTTTAGCTTTGCCTCTGCTTTCTTGAATCACATGTTGGAGTATTTCAATCCGCCTTATTCACTCCACCATACCTGTATTAAGATTTTGGAGTGCAGGTGAGACTGGAAACAGTATCCTGGAACATTGTGCTATGATGTGCAGAGCAACAATGTAGTTATGGGTTTGGACAGCTGTAAGAAACTACTCAACTTTGAAAGAGGTGTTGTGTTCTTGCCAGTGTCAGATCTCAAGCAAAGACTCAACCACATCAGGGTACATATCATCAAACCGAACAACACATGCATTCCTTTCAACCCAGCATGTCTCACACAACCCGCCTACCAATTTCTTTTTTGTATCTGGAACAATTGCAAATTTCGCTTTCAGGACAGTCATGTACTTTTACAAAATTGGGCACTAACTAATGCAAGACAGTGACAGATTTAATGTACATTACATGATTATGCAATCACACGGTTCAATGTATGGCCTCTGAAATGTACATAAAGTGCCTTTGGTATGCGCTGTAAAACTATTGCTTGTGGAACTTTACCAGCACTTTTCATTGGAGCACAACCATCATTTGTTTATCCACGAATACGATAAACATTCAGGCCATATGTTTCTAAAGAAGAGAGAATTTTCTTTTAAATTCAAGACCCTGTTCTATCCCGAAGCTCTTCAAAGCCAAGAAATTCTTCATACACAGATGTACCTCCTATAAAACAAATTATTGGAACACGTTGCTCTAGAGTTGCACAGTCAGTTGTTCCATCTGCTCAAATGGTACAACATCTGGCATTGTTGGCACGTTTCGCACTCTATTTCTCATGAGAATCTTGTAGGGGATAATATAATTCTGAGTCTCCCAACTTGGGTAGGTTGTATTGGAAGGACATGTAGCCAGATGCCATGACAGAACTTCATCACCAACTTGAAGACATAGGTGCAGAGCAGCAAGGAAATTGCCTTCATTATCTTCAGGTTCCTTTGATGTAATTGGTTCTCCACTGTCTCTGTGCCCTGAAATAACGTATATCTTCTTTGACACAGTCCATTGTTAATTCTATTATTGGCACAAGTCATTTTCTGCTTTCCACAATTGTTTTTTTTTTATTGCTCTCAATCATACTTGCAACAGCAAGGGAATTCCCCTAAAAATGGATAAGAAGTTAGCTGCTGCTGTCATACTCTGTGGTAAATGGTGGAAGCATGGCAACGAAAATTACTTTGTGCATCCTTCCATTTTGTCATGGTCTGAAACACTAATTTACCTACAGGTTGACGAGCACCTCTTCCCAACTTGTTTACAGGTAAAAAGTACACACATCATGCATAAGGCACCTTCAGGTTTAGTGCTGTAGGCAAGTCACAGATAGATTTTCAACCATTCATGTTCTCAAGGGAAGCATTTGATTTTCTTGCTGAAGTGCAGGAAACGTGTTAGATGACTCTGGTGTCCAGGAAGCGTGCAAACATTAGTAGCATAAGTCATCTGGTTTTGATGATGAAACTGTGCTGAGCCTTTGGACGTCTATGTATTCCATTGCTATAATATATGAAATATTTGACTGTTTCAGACATGGACTATCAGCATTTGGTGTTCCTGCGGTTGTGTGAGCAACAGAATCAAGCAATGGTAAATGTTCTTCTGATGTAGCTGGAAGATAACGGGCCAGGTTCTTCATCTAACACAGCACATGTTGTCAAAGGGTCCTGTGTGACTAACCAATGAGAAACAAAATCCTCTATCTTTCGCTGTTCCACATTTTTTAGCTCAATACCTCTGGTGTCCACCATCCTGTTATGTGTGCATAATGATTTCTAGTGAAATATCCAAAGAAGTACAAAGGCCCTTATGTCAGTGGCTTGATCTTTACAAAAAATAATGGAAAATGGCTGTTCTTTTCTACAATGAAGCAACAATAAAAGCCAAGAAATGCAAGTTAAACATCCTGTACCTCCTTAAATTACCCCCAATGTTTTGATGAAGTAAGTTAGAAATCACCTGCTTTTCTATAAAATTACAGAATGTCTAAAGAACAAACAAATGGCAGAAATTGCTGATAATATGGCAATGTCCATGCAAATCAGCCCCAAAGAATAATGCAAAACCAGCTGGGTATAAAATTAGAAGATTACAGTTTCCAATTTTCAATGGAAGACTTCTGCCCCCTTTACATTGCAATATATGCATTCTTGAGACCGAATGAAGGAACAGGCCTTAAAAATACTTAACTTAGTGGTTTAATACACCATATGTTTCGGGTGTGTGACTGTAAATCCACAGGTTTGAATCCTAATGCAGCTTTTCCTTCCTCCTGAGACAAAATGAGGACCAATCAGCTGGGTAAAATGACCACAAATCTGTGTCATTTTAAATAATAAACAAGTTGTTGTTTGCATCCATCATTGACCACTTCCTGTAAAAATAGCAATTGAATTAGCCCGGTGCAGGAAGGCGCCAAGCTTTTACTAAAGAACAGCACAAAAAGGGTAGTCATGATGAAATGACTGTGTCCTACCACTATAACATATCTTCAATTATTATTTGCCACACTACAACGCTTTGAATGTTAAATATATGGAATAATGTGCAATGTCCCGCAAAGAGGTCACCTCAACACGTAGCAGGCATTACAACTACAATGCCCATGCTTTCTCATCTTCTAAAATTCACAGCATATAGTGTCACAGCATACAACATGCATTGTTACTGAATTTTACCTGACTAACATGCTTTCTAAAATATATAATTTGTTACAAATTTTTCCATTACTAATTTTGTGGGGAGATGAAAAAATTATATAGCGCCCATGTAGACTACTACCTCTATGAAAACCTATGCAATTGATCTGGCAAGGCGCAACATTTCTACTGCTAGCGCTCAGGCAATTATATACTACATGCTAAATGATAGACTGAGAATGAGTGAGAGTAAGTCTGAATGCAAGCGAGTGTAACAGTGAGTGTGAGTGAGTTAGTGCAAGGAGATGACAGTGAATGAGTGAGAAGAGTGAGTTAGAACGAGTGTTAGAAAGTGGTGTAAGTGAGCATAAGTGAGTAAAAATGTGATGTGCTCATGATTGTACATATGTCCCTGGAATACCGAATGAAATTCTTAGTGTAAAACATTTGATAAAGTAATTGGCATTGGCATAGTAGCAGTAATACTTGACACTAGCGTAATAGAAGTAGTACATGGCACTGGCATGTTAGAGGTAATACTTGGCATATGGAACACCCATGGCCAAATACTGGCATAGTAAAGTTAATTTGTTGCTTACTGTGGCATAACAGCCACAATACTGACACCCATGGCAAATCACTAACATTAGCATACTAGAGGTAATTCTGGGCATATTCTTCACCTGTGGAAAATGCTGGTGCTGACCTACTGGAGGCAATTCTTAGTATATGGGCATCTGTGGCAAAATGGTAGTGCAGGCACAGTAGAGGTAGTTCTTGGCATAATGGAGGACATCCATTCCATATGGGAGGGAGGCAGCTGTGACAAAATGCTGGTCCTGATATACTAGATGTATGCTGATATTCTATTTTGTCTACTGCCTGTGCTGCTGTTTGCTGTATGTTAATTTATCATCTGTAGAAACTGTGGAAATCAACCAAACAGTTGGCAGATAAGCAGTGTCAGGGATGTGTCCAGACTGACTTAATTATTTTCCTATTAACTTCAAGCTAATTATTAATTTTGCAACAGAGTTATAGTGCCACTGAAAGCTCGAGACAGGATGTTATGTTATGTTATGTTATTTTAATTTTATAAGGCGCACAGCTACCCTAGGGTTTCTCGGCGCCGCCTGAAGGGGCCAACATAAACAGAGGGGCCTACATATTAAATAACCAAGTTTTTAAACCCCTACGAAAGTTCTCATACGAAGATTCAATTCGAAGATCGATCGGAAGGGAGTTCCATAAAAAGGGGCCCAAGTGGGAGAAGGAACGATCGCCCATGCGCACTAGTCTCGTCCTAGGAACAATGAACTTTGCCTGGGTGGCTGAGCGCAGAGCACGAGATGGAACATAAGGTTGAACAAGAGTCTTCAAGTAAGGAGGTACCTTTCCAGATTTGATCTTAAACATGAGACTCAGAGCCTTAAACTTAATGCGGCTTTCAATCCTAAGCCAATGGAGATCCCGAATAAAACTGGAGATGGAAGCAGTTTTAGGTATCCTACAAAGCAGCCTCGCAGCCGCATTCTGTGCAAGTTGCAACTTGCGTAACACCTCCTTGGCGGCACCCAGATACAAGATGTTGCAGTAGTCCAGTCTTGAGGTGATGAGAGCCTGGACCACCGTACGTTGGGTAGAGGAAGGCAACATCCATAAGATTTTTTTTAGCCATCCAAGGATTGTGAAGCAGGTCGAGGCAACTCTCATTGCTTGCTGCTTCATAGACAATTGGTCATCAACTAAGACACCCAGGTTTTGAACTTGCTGTTTAGGTTGGGGCAAAGGACCCATTTCAGTGGGCCAGTGCTGGGAGCCCCACAGGTCTTTATTACGGCCCACAATCAGCACTTCTGTTTTCTCGCCGTTAAGTTTCAACAGGTTGGTATGCATCCAACCTGCAATGTTCCTTAAACCGGCCTGAAGTAAGGAAGGATTGCGAGCTCCATCCGCAGAGAGGGAGAACACAATCTGGGTGTCATCAGCGTATGAAAAAAGAGACAACCCTGCTTCCTCAGCAATCCTCGCCATAGGTCTAACATAAATGTTAAATAGTAATGGGCTGAGGATAGAGCCTTGGGGAACACCATAAGGGGAATTATGAATCTCGGAACATGCTGTCGGCGAGAAAACCTGAAACGTTCGATTAGTCAAAAAATCATCAAGCCACTTGAGGGCTATATCAGTCACTCCCAATAATTGTAGCGCATGCAATAGCACAGGATGTGATACAGTGTCAAATGCGGCACTTAGATCCAAAAGTATAAGTGCCACGGTACCACCCGCGTCAACCTGCTGGCGCACCATATCTGTGACCCCAAGCAAAGCGGTTTCAGTAGAGAAGCCTGCTCTGAAGCCTGATTGAGAACCATGAAGGAAATTTTGAGAGGTCACAAAAAATGTCAGTTGTGCATTGACATGCTTTTCCAAAATTTTGGAAAATACAGGAAGGAGAGAAATGGGCCAAAATTAGATAATTGCGTGGGGTCAGCCGTGGCCTTCTTTAACAACGGCAAAACCATTGCGTGTTTCCAAATAGAAGGAACAATAGCCTCTGCCAAAGATGCATTAAGCAGCTCCATAATTAAAAGCAAAGATGATGGTGCAAATTTCTGAAGCACAGTAACAGGGATGGGGTCTCTAGGGGAGCCAGATTTCAGGCTGGCCAATATTCGCCTAAAGGAATCAGTGTCTAGGGGTGCCCAGCGAACAAGGTTATCCGAATGTTTATCAGACGAGTCAGGTTGTGCCGGCTCCTCGTTAATCAGGAAAGGAGGATTTCCGGTAAGCTGTGAGGCATTATTAGGCATAGAGTCTTGAAATGAGTCATAAATTAATTCAACTTTCCTCAAAAAGAAAGTAGCAAGCTCCTCACAGTGTGGAGCACTCAAGTCAGGCGAGGCAGGCAGACAGTCAGCCCCGGACAAATTTTTTACAAGCTTAAATAATTGCTTAGAATTATTATGTGCTCTGGAAATAACTGAAGCCACATATTCAGAGCGTGCAGACTTGCAAAGTATATGATAAGCCCTTAGAGCCATTTTGTAAATTGATTTGGCCTCAGGAGCATATGTCATTCTCCAACGTCTCTCCAAATTTTTACATTTGCTTTTTTCTGCTTTTAAGATCTCAGTAAACCAAGGAGCAGGCGGACGATGGTTATTTGCCTTGATAGCAGATAGAGGAAGGCAGGCCTCTACAGAATTAAGAATCCAACTTTGGACAGCAGCCACGTCGTTTACAAATGAAAGACCAACTGTTGGGGCGGTTTTAGATAACATATTATTGAATACATCAGTGTTCAATTTTCCCCATTTCCTCAATTTGGCTGTAAGACCAGAGATCGTTGGAGAAGGATTACGAGAGTAAGCAGAGACTTGGAAGCCAACTAAAAATGATCAGACCACGGTACAGGCAAAGTTGGAGAGCAGTGAATATTATGCAGATTCGAGAAGATGGGGTCAAGTAGATGGCCCGCCACATGCGTGGGTCCCGAATTGCAAAGCATCAGGTTAGCCGCAGCAAAGTCTGCGATGAAAGTCGCACTAGTGGCACAGGTTATTTCATCAAGATGTAAGTTGAGATCACCCAAAATGGTAAAATTAGTAGCGTCTACAAGATATGGCAGGACTTGACCCGGAAAAGACGCAGCCCAGGCCCCTGCAGGCCCCGGTGGCCGATAAAGCAAAATTCCAGAAAAAGTAAATTGGGGGTTAAAACAAGTCTGAAAAGGCCAGCCTCGCAGTCCAGGAAGGGTAGACTATCAAATTTACAGGTGAAGTATTTCTTAAAAATAATAGCTATACCTCCTCCGATTTTAATTCCCCTGTCTCTTCTAACAAGGGCATAATTAGGGGGCAGAGCAATTGCTATATCTGGTCCAGAGATTCCATGAAGCCAAGTTTCGGTAAGGAAAATGGCGTCTGGTTGCTCATTAAGCAAAAGGTCCAAAATATCTAGCTTGTGTTTAGCAAGTGAACGACAATTGATATAGAAAAAAGAGAAAGCATTCTTCACTTCCTTATGGTAACTAGCCGAAGGAGTCATCTGGGATTTATCAAAGGCTAGATTATGAGCCTTACTGGGCTTAAATGTGAATCCACAACAAGAGCAAGGTGACGTCATAGATTCGAGATCAAGAGGACTGCAGTCAGGGCGCTTAATAGTCTTCAGTTGCTTTAACTGAAATGAAGAGTAATTAAAGGTCCCTGGTTTAATAGGTCCAGCTTTCCTGGCCCCTGGTCCCGGCAGGGCTCGGACGGGCGCAGACGGGCTTGCCTTAGGCGCGCCTTCGGCGCGCCCGCTGCGCACGTCCGCTGCGCGTCCGTCCCGTGTCCATTAAATAATGAAATGGCCGGGCGGTAAAGAGTGAAACGCTAACCGCCCCGACACGTGTCCCAAAAAGATGGCCGCCACGTGCTGAGAGGAGCGTAAACAAGGTAAAAGGAGTTTAACACACTCCGAATCATACAAATAAGAACAATGTTATTTAAAAACCCTTTCAGCCCCCAAATAGCAGTAGCAGCAAAAACGAATCAACAAAATGGCAGGTAGAGTTTAAATTAGCAGCAAGGAACGTTAAAAAATACTGAAATATGCAGCCAACCTTTCAAGCGCTGCGCGACCGTCCCGTGTCCATTAAATAATTAAATGGCCGGGCGGTAAAGAGTGAAACGCTAACCGCCCCGACACGTGTCCCAAAAAAGATGGCCGCCTCGTGCTGAGAGGAGCGTATACAAGGTAAAAGGAGTTTAACACACTCCGAATCATACAAATAAGAACAATGTTATTTAAAAAACCCTTTCAGCCCCCAAATAGCAGTAGCAGCAAAAACGAATCAACAAAATGGCAGGTAGAGTTTAAATTAGCAGCATGGAACGTTAAAAAATACTGAAATATGCAGCCAACCTTTCAAGCCAGATGTATGGCTCAGTTCGATTTCCACTTTGGAACCTCAAGCAAGCTAGCTTTCACATAAAGAGGTGTAGCCTAGTGGCTAGAACCACTTTGTCAGAAATTGGGTTACTGGTTGAGGGGGGGAACCCTACTCAAGCAGCAACCACAATACTTGTTTGGATGAAGTCACAAGCAAACCCCAAATTACCTTGTGCTCAACCCTCTGGTAGCTTGACACAGAGCAGTCAGGCTTAACTTAGAGGCAATGTATAAAGTATTTATGCAGCCCTTCAAACAGTAATAAAGTAAAGATACAACACAAAAGCAAATCCCACACTAATTTAGAAAAATATAGAGTAGATTTTAATTAATAAATAAAGACCAAAATGACAAAAATTCAATCAGTAGAATCGAAGACATGCAATTTTAAAGATTTCAGGGAGAATAGCGCCAGAAAGCACAAAGCACCAACTGTTGTTATCTGGTCACGCCGGACCCGGAATAAGTCACAAGTTCAGACAGTCTGCAATGGAGCACAGACCAGCTACAAAGATGCACTAAGGTCTGCTGAACACAGTACCTTATACCTGTTTGGCAAGATATGTGGAGTCCCGCGTCAAGGATGCGTCCCACAGCAGAGGAAATGGGAGGTCTGGGTGAGGAGATGCGTCCCGCAGTGGCGGTTTCGGTAGGCTGTGTTGGGTGAGGCGATATCCTTGCGTGGAAATGCATAGCATGGTGGTGGTTCTGATCGGCTGCTTTGGGCGAGGCAATGTGCTTGCATGGAGATGCGTCACGAAGCGGCGGTTCTGATGGGCTGCTGTAGGGGGTGTGGAATCCTTCCGCTGGGGAAGTCTGCACAGCAGAGGCAAAGCATCGGCTCCGAGGGTGATGTGTCGAGCAGCAGCTGTGATGCCACAGTTCTATGGGAGATGCGCCTCGCCATGGAGGAGATGCGTTGGAGGAGATGCACCTTCAGGCCCACTTACAAGTGTCCAGGACTGGGATGGCACCACTTGGGAGGGCAGGACTCACAAATGGCAGAGTCCTGGTGCTGGGTTCAATGTTGTTGGAAGCCTGTTCTGTCCATGAGGCATCTGATCAGGAGGCCAGCTAACTAGCCCTTGGCTTCACATTCAGTTCCTTGGTTTAGAGTTGGTCCAGTCCTTCTCACCCAGGCAAGAGGGCAGCAGGGCAGCACAGTGGGGCAACAGTCCTTCTAGGCAGCAATCTAGCAGAATGGTACTTCTTTCAGCAGCACAGTAGTCCTTCTTCCTGGCAGAGTTCACAGGTCCAGAAGTGTACTGAAGAGTTGGGTCTAAAAGTCCAATATTTATATCTGGTGCCCACTTTGAAGTAGAGGAAGCTTCTAGAGGTTCCCACCCCCTGACCTGTCAGGCATATCCTTCCTCTCTGTCCTGGCCCCAGGTTGTCTGGGGTCACAAAAGATCAGTGTCAAACCCTTTGTGAATGTGTTCAGTCAGAACCTTTGTGATGTGCAAGTGTGGTAGGTGACGGCTCCTCCCCCTCATTAACTGAGAGTGGCCCATCCTGCCAACAGCTATATTCCCTTTGACTCACTGTCTGGGAGCAATACACAAAGATTAATACCCAGTTACACCTAGCCATGGAACCCAGGAACAGGCTGCAGGCACCAAATGGTTAGGACAAGAAAATGCCAACTTTCTAAAAGTGGCATTTTCAGAATTGTGATTAAAAATTCAACTTTACCATTAAAGAAGGCTTTTAATTACTATTCTTTAGACACCAAACATGACCTGTCTGCCTGCTCCCAATTGGAATTTAACACTTATTAAATGTAATAAGGTAACCCCATGTTATCCTATTGAAGAGGTAGACCTTGCAGTAGTGGAAAACCAATTCAGGAATTTTTCACTACCAGGATATATACATTTTTAAAGTGCATTTTTAAAAACATTGTATTCTGCCTTCTGGACTGGTCAGGGTCTACGCTAGAGGAGACTTATATGTATTAAAAAGGAAGGTTTGGGCCTAGCAATAGGTCTATGTTGCCAGGTCGAAATCGCAGTTTAAACTGCACGCGCAGGCTGCAATGGCAGGCCTGAGACATGTTTAAAGACCTACTTATGTGGATGGCACAATCAGTGCTGCAGGCCCACCAGTGGCATTTAATTTACAGGTCTTGGGCACATGTAGTACTACATTACTAGGGAGTTACAAGTAAATTAAATGTGCCAATTGGGTGTAAGACAATTTCACCAGGTTTAAAGGAAAGAGCACAAGCACTTTGGCACTGGTTAGCAGTGGTAAAGTGCGCAGAGTCCTTAAGTCAGCAAAAATAATGCCAGCAAAACAGGATGGTTGAAGGCAAAATGTTAGGAGAGAACCACACCAAGGATGCCAGGTCTATCTAACAGCTACCAACCGTGGAATATGAGCAATCGGGCTCGAAACCCAGGATTGGCTCAAGAGAGTCTCTGGCAAGTTGCTTAATCACTCTGAAAAAAGAAATGTATAACTACTCTGGGGACGATTCCGATCTCGGCCGGTAGGGCTCCGAATCGGATTCGGCTTAACCGGATCCGATTCGGAGCCCTATTTCCCGACCGATTCGTACGCGCGTCCGGGCGAGCGAGTACGATGCGTATTCGCCGACCGACTCGTCCGGGCGTCCCGACCGCTCCGACCGACTCGATCCCGGGTCGAACCGCACCGACCGACTCGCACGGACACGACTCGCACCGCGCAATGGAGACGTTCCCCGGCCGGGTAAGTACGATGCGCGCCGCGAGCAGTCCGACCGAGCCGCGCACTCCGGCTCGAAAGAGCTGTCGGAGCCGTACTTTGGGGGTCCGTGTCGGACCCCCTGTACGCGTAGCCGCGCGAGTCGCACACAGGGGGGACCCATGGGTCCCCCTACCTGTGCGTGTACGGCGCGACTCGCTCGCCGCGTACACGCTGTAGGGGGCGCACTTGTCCGCATCGCACCCATTGAGTCAATGGGAGCCCGCGTACGCGTTGTACGACAGGCTCCCATTGACTTCAATGGGAGTCCGACCGACTCGAGTCCGATAGCATACGTGCGCATCGTACTCGTTCGGTCGGACTGCACGGGTCCGATTCGGTCGGAAATCTCTCCGGGTCCGGCTCGGTCGGAGAGATTTCCGGCCCGAATCGGAATCGGCCCCTCTGTGTCTGTGTTTGTGAAGTGCTGACCTTGGAGGATCTCTGACAGAATATTGATTCCTACAAAATAGAGGGACATAAATATCGAGTCAAAAATATTGATTACAAAAATATTGTTTCCCTATACTTATAATGTTAAGTACAAAAATGTCGTTTTAGAATAATATTGTTTAAAAACATACACAAATATAATTTTTAATATATATAGTTTAAAAAAGTAAATATTAACTATTTTCATATATAACATTAATATAATGTAAATTAAATAAATGTGACTAACATTTAATTCTATATATGAATGTATACTTATATAAACATACACACATAAATATACATGTATGAGTATATATATATATGTATATATATATATATATATATGTATATAAAACATAAAAAATATTGACAAATCAAATGTGAAATATTAAATACATTGCAAAATTAAATAAATAAAAAAGATTACTAAAAAGATTAAAAAAACAAAATTATGCAAAACAATTTACATTTACAAATATTATAAAATTAAACAAATAAACAAATAATAATATCATATATATTTAAGCAACATTAAAAAATATTAAAATCTGAGAATAATACATATACTATACCCACTTCATTATGTGCAACAGTAGGGAAAGCGTTGGACATCAGAGGGGTAACATTTACTATTCCCACTCCAGTCTTTGCAACAGTAGGGAAAGCATTGGACTCGATGGAGCTAAAATGTACTATTGCCACTCCAGTCTGTGCAATAGAAGGCAATCATTGCACCTAACACATAACTTTAAAAATATAATTATTACACAATTTACATAATTAATAATCAATTAAATAATACATTAATTATGAATTAATTATACTTAACTTTCCACCCTACACCTCTACAAACCTTGCAACCCACTACGATAATATAAATTACTATTATAAATAAATTAAAATATCACTTAACATTACAAACTATATTTAAAAATATTATTAACAATTATACAAACAATAATACCCCAAAAAACAGACATAAAGATAATTAAAAACAATATTTTTTACTACTATATTAATGAAAATCATATTTACAACAATGATATTCTTGAAAACGATATTACTTAACCTAAAAAAATCGATATTCTTGACAACATTTCTGCATCACAAGTGTGTTGTGTCACAATATTTTTTGCCGATATTTCTGCATCCATATTTCCAACTCGATATTTTGTCCAAACACCGACCTTGAACATGGTTTGCACTATGAAAAACTGTAAAAAAAAAAAGTGGCACGCTCTAACGTCATACACAAAGAATTAAAAATGAAACATGAATGTTTGATATGAGAAAGAGATACTCATTCAGTGAATGAACCGTGCAGTGTGAAAGCAGAAAACATTAGATCCAACACATATTTTGTAATCATAGGCAAGAACTTTAATTCATCCAGCCTCGTTTTTCTTCATTATCACATATGAGGGCGTGTTCAAATACGTGAGTTCAGAATGTGGCTGTACAAAAATCTCTATTGTGTTTCATTTCACAGACATCATAATGTTGTTCTTTCTCTAGTAAGAATCTAGGGTGCACATGACAACTGACTTGCCTCTTAGTATACTATTAGCATTGTCATCATGGCGGGAGCAGGAATGCT
Organism: Calotriton arnoldi; assembly: GCA_963921515.1. Lineage (NCBI taxonomy): Eukaryota > Metazoa > Chordata > Amphibia > Caudata > Salamandridae > Calotriton > Calotriton arnoldi. Next base: position 1,821,416 of record CAWUFW010001996.1, on the reverse strand, counting down.
TCTAAGTTCATGCTTAAAAACTCTCACTTTTAATATGCTGTGATATAACCTGATGTAATAAGAAGAAACACTTCCGTGTGCTAAAGAAATTCACTTTTTGAATATTGAAGAGAATGTTATCATATTTGTATATGTTGTTTGCTGCATGATTTACATGCCAGCTTGTGCATGGGCTCTAAGAGCCAATCCGCCCTTGGCTCAGCTTTAACTCGCTCTCTCTGTTACCCACCTCTAAAACATGGTAAGCAAAAACATATGCCTTCAAAGAGCCCTGATTTTCCCTTTCTTCTTCTAAGTTTGTCGCGTTAGGAAGACATTGCGCTTTAGTCTGGTATCTCAAGAACAGACCATCCGACACCTGATGCAAGAAGACTTTGAGCATTTCTTCAGGGGGTGCGCTTATGAATATTATTAGCCACTTACATAGCTCAGCGGGTTAACAAACCATCTCTAGATATCTTGCTAACAAGTAACAATGCAGGCCCTGCTTTTGAGTCTCATGTTCTTTTACTCAGCCTTAAGAGGTTGATACAACAAGTACTATTAAGGGTTGTAATATGAAAAGCTATTGCTAACAAACGCTAGCAAACGATACAATTTGTGATGCCATTGTCAGCTGTATAAATGTATATCAAAAAGTACCCCATGTTATCTACCTGCCAATCACAATAAAGATTAACAACATTTTGCTTTCTGGGACTTGTCGGTTTACTGTGATAACCGAAATACTGAACTACAAGTTCCAGAATGGAAAGTGTTGTGAGTTAAAAAGCCAACGATGGATGGAGGTGGCCCACTCCTCTGGGACACTCGGAAGATCTGCATTGGGTGAATATTGCTTCTATTACTTACCGGTAATTGCATTACTCCGATTTCTTTCTTCTGCTTGGATTCCTAACAACGTGAGGCCTCTGTGCCTCTCTTGACCCTTTCGCAAGCATAAAAGCTCCTTCCCCTCCACACTTCCTGTTTTCTCACTAAACACCAGAACACAGAGTTAGCCTGGACACACAAGGGTGAGAGGGAGGGAGATAGGAATCTAAGCGAGAGGAGGACTCGGAGTAATGCAGTTACCGGTAAGCAATCGAAGCATTAACCTCTCGTCCCTCTCGCTTAGATTTCCACCAATGTGAGATGTACCCAAGCCAAGAAAAGCCAGGACAATTGAGCACATTGTAGAAGCAACCTACCATAATAGGAAGAAGTAAACTACGGGCACATCCCCGTAGACAGAATCTCAGACCCAAAAATAACAGCCACAGCAGGACCCTGAACAATCTGGGAAAGTGAGAGAAAGGTTGCGGGGAACGCCCAAAGGGCTGCTTGTCAAAGGTGAGACAAGAAGCCCCTGACACAGAGCAAGGGAAGCCGACAAAGCCCGAGTCAACCGACCCCAAACCCTCAAAGGGAAAGAATACCAAACCGGGAAGAGGCCAAGGAAACAGAGATTGAAGCCACTGGCAGAAGGGGAGGGAGTCAGGGTGTCGACCAAACCTAGCAGGACCGAAGATCCAAAAGGGCAACAAACAAAGAAGAGTCCCACTAGAAGGGCACCACCCACACCAGAAAATGTAGAACAACTCTCCAGATGCCCAGGGAAAGGAGAGGATCCTTCTCAGGAGACCAAGCAACCGGACAAAAAACGGGCAAAAGAACAAACAGTTGAAGATAAAAGAAGAGTGCATTCCAGGAATAAAAGCCTAACCAGGCAAAAAAGCACCCACCCAGCAAAGAACTGCAGGAACAGAGCCCCATTAGAGAGTCCCCCCAGGTCCCCTTATCTCCTCACCGAAGTAACAGCCATCAGAAAGAACACTGACACTGTGAGAGACAAAACATCCATGGATGGAGAGGCCCAAAACAAAAGGGGGAATGCAGAGCCCGGAAAACCAAAGGAAAGCCCAGGCTGACCAAACTGAGAAAGCCAAGGGAGAAAATCAAAACCCCCTGGAACCAGCGTGGTACCAGCCTCAGAGGATCCTCTAAAGAACCCCAAGGATCCCCAGATAGCAGCCCATCGCAGTGACAAGTGCAAAGGACAAAACCCCAAGAAAAAAACATCCATCAGGTAGGAACTGCGAAGAGCAACATTCAGGGAAGAAGAGATGTGAAGGAAGGTTAAAAACAGATAAACCACTGGACAACCCCCACCACAAGGCTGTCTACAGCAGGATGCATGAAAAGGTTCAGGAGAGCCAATTAGACAGACCCAAACCTCCTCCAGTTGGTAGAACATATATGTTGAACAGAAGACCAAAGGTCAAAGGGGAGGACATTCGGGGACCCACGATCACCAATGGAGGGGGAAGACACAAAGAGACCTTCTGCACTATCAGCTCCACAGTCTTTCATCTGGAGTCTCACAGCTCTATTAGCTCCACGGTCTTTCAGCTGGAGGCTTGCAGCTTCATTAGCTCCACGGCCTTTCATCTGGAGGCTCACAGAGCTATTAGCTACACGGTCTTTCATATGGAGGCTCACAGCTCTACTAGCTCCACAGTCTTTCATCTGAAGGCTCGCAGCTCTATGACCTTCACGGTCTTCTATCTGGAGGCTCACAGCACTATTAACTCCATGGCCTTTCATCTGGAGGCTCAAGCACTATTAGCTCCACAGACTTACATCTGGAGGCTTTCAGCTCAATTAGCTCCACAGTCTTTCATCTGGAGGCTTGCAGCAGTATTAGCTCCACGGTCTTTCATCTGGACACTTGAAACTCCATTAGTTCCACAGACTTTCATTCGGAAGCTTGCAGCACTATTAGCTCCACAGCCATTCATCTGGAGGCTCGCAGAACTATAAGGTCCATGGGCTTTCATATGGAGGCATGCAGCTCTATTAACTCCACATTCTTTTATCGGGAAGCTTACAGCTCTATTAGCTCTACGGAGTGTCATCTGGAGGCTCGCAGCTCTATTAGCTCCACTGTCTTTTATTTGGAGGCTTGCAGCAGTATTAGCTCCACAGTCTTTCGTCTGGACACTCGAAGCTCTATTAGCTCCACTGTCTTTCATCCGGAGGCTCACAGCACTATTAGCTCCACGGTTTTCATCTAGAAGCTCGCAGCTTTATTAGCTCCATGGTCTTTCATCAGGAGGCTCTCAGCACTATTAGCTCCTGGGTCTTTTATCTGGAGGCTCGCAGCACTCTTAGCTCCACGCTCTTTCATCTGGAGGCTCGCAGCACTATTAGCTCCACTGTCTTTCATCTGGAGGCTTGCAGCTCTATTAGCACCACAGCCTTTCATCTGGAAGTTTACAGAACTATTAGCTCCATGGTCTTTCATATGGAGGCTGACAGCTCTATTAGCTTCACAGTCTTTCTTCTGGAAGCTCACAGCTCTAAAAGCTCTATGGTGTTTCATCTGGAGGCTTGTAGCTCTATTAGCTCCACTGTCTTTCATTTCAAGGCTCGCAGCACTATTAGCTCCACGGTCTTTCATCTGGAGGTTCTATTAGCTCCACGATCTTTCATCTGGTCACTCGCAGCTTTATTAGCTCCACGGTCTTTCATCTGGAGGCTCGCAGCAGTGTTAGCTCCATGGTCCTTCATCTGGACACATCAAGCTCTATTAGCTCCATGGTCTTTCATCCAGGGCCTCACACCATTATTAGCTCCACGGTCTTTCATCTAGAGGCTCGAAGCACTTTAGCTCCACTGTCTTTCATATCAAGGCTCGCAGCACTATTAGCTTCATGATTTTTTATCTAGAGCCGCGCAGCACTATCAGCACCACATCTTTCATTGGGAGGCTCACAACTCTATCAGCTCAATGGTCTTTCATCTAGAGGCTCACAGTTCTATTAGCTCCACAGTCTTTTATCTGGAGGCTTGCAGCTCTATTAGCTCCAAAGCCTTCCATCCAGAGGCTCCCACAACTATTAGCTCCATGGTCTTTCACATGGAGACCACAACTCTATTAGCTCCACAGTCCTTCATCTGGAGCCTTGCAGCTCTATTAGCTCAAAGGTGTTTCATCTGGAGGCTTGCAGCTCTATTAGCTCCACTGTCTTTCATCTGAAGATTTGCAGCACTATTAGCTCCACAGTGTTTCATCTTGAGGTTCTATTTGGTCCACCGTTTTTCATCTGGGCACTCGCAGCTTTATTAGCTCCACGGTCTTTCATCTGGAGGCTCGCAGCAGTGTTAGCTCCGTGATCTTTCATCAAGAGGCTCAGAGCACTATTAGCTCCAAAGTCTTTCATCTGGAGGCTAGGAGCTCTTTTAGCTCCACGGTCTTTCATCTGGAGGCTCATAGCTCTATTAGCTCCACGGTCTTTCATCTGGAGGCTCGCAGCACTATTAGCTCCCCGGTGTTTCATCTGGAGGCTAGCAGCTCTATTAGCTCCAGGGTCTTTTATCTGAAAGCTCGCAGCTCTATTAGCTCCACAATCTTTTATTTGATCACTCGCAGATATATTAGCTCCACGGTCTTTCATCTAGAGACTCACAGCTCTATTAGGTCCATTGTCTTTCATCTGGAGGCTCAGAGCTCTATTAGCTCCATGGTCTTTCATCTGGACACTAGAAGCGCTATTAGCTCCACAGTGTTTCATTCAGAGGCTTGCAGCACTATTAGCTTCACGGTATTTCATCTGGAGGCTCGCAGCTCTATTAGCTCCACAGACTTTCATCTGGAGGCTCAGAGCACTATTAGCTCCACGGGCTTTCATCTAGAAGCTCGTAGCTCTATTAGCTCCTTGGTCTATCATCAGGAGGCTCACAGCACTATTAGCTCCTGGGCCTTTTATTTGGAGGCTCGCAGAACTCTTAGTTCCACGCTCTTTCATCTGGAGGCTCGCAGAATTTTTAGCTCCACCGTCTTTCATCTGGAGACTTGCAGCTCTATTAGCGCCACAACCTTTCATCTGGAGGCTCCCACAAACATTAGCTCCACGGTCTTTCAAATGCAGGGCACAGCTCTATTAGCTCCACAGTCCTTCCTCTGGAGGCTTGCAGCTCTATTAGCACGACGGTGTTTCATTTGGAGGCTTGCAGCTATATTAGCTCCACTGTCTTTCATCTGAAGATTTGCAACACTATTAGCTCCACGGTGTTTCATCTGGAGGCTAGCAGCTTTATTAGCTCCACGGTCTTTCATCTGGAGGCTCGCAGCAGCGTTAGCTCCATTGTCCTTCATCTGGACACATCAAGCTCTATTAGCTCCATGGTCTTTCATCCAGGGCCTCACACCACTATTAGCTCCACGGTCTTTCATCTAGATGCTCGAAGCACTTTAGCTGCACTGTCTTTCATTTCAATGCTCACAGCACTATTAGCTCCATGATCTTTTATCTGGAGCCGCACAGCACTATCAGCGCCACATCTTTCATTGGGAGGCTCACAGCTCTATCAGCTCAATGGTCTTTCATCTAGAGGCTCGCAGTTCTATCAGCTCCACAGTCTTTTATCTGGAGGCTTGCAGCTCTATTAGTGCAAGCCAGGTGTGTTAGCTTTGCCAATGCCGCTGCTTGCTAGAGGGGAGCATGGCCATGGTCTACTGTGGTCACACTCAATAAGAGTGTGCACCAATGCAAACTTGCTTTGTGCTAGGTAGATAATCTAGCCCTTGGTGCACAAAACTCCCCTTTTGAATCAGGCCCATGGTTTTACGCTATATTGCTTTCTTTTATTGTACTTACAAGTTTTTATTTTCATCTAATAATTCAGGGGCAGATTTACAAGCCCCGTGCGCCACTTTTGCGCCGCCGTTGCGTCACTTCTGTGACGCAGCGGCGGCGTAAAGCTAGCGCCATGCTGCGGGGGATTTACAACGTGACGCATCTAGGGAGATGCGTCACGTTGTAAAGCCCTGCGCCACATGAAACCTGCGTCAGGTTTCATGTGGGCGTTCCGGCGCAGGGTGGGCGTTCCGGTGCAGGAACGCCTCGGAAAAGTGCCTGAGTGAAATCTACAAGATTTCACTCAGTCACTTTTCCGACCCCGCTGCGTCAAAACCTTGCGCCTGCTTGAAGCAGGCGTAAGGCATGACGCACCATGTTGAGGATAGGCCAGGTTGGAACAGTGCTGGAGTTGCGTCGCGCCCGCGACACAACTCCAGCACTGCGCCAACCTTACGCCGGCAGATGCGACACGCATCTGTTTATCTTTGCGCCATGATGCGCCGCATTGTAAATGCGGCGCATCTGTGGTGGCGCAAGGGTAAACTTGCGTCACGCATCTTTCCTGGCGCATCCCTGCTGATTTGCAGGGATGCGCCAGGAAATATAAATCTGCCCCTCAGTACCTAATTCAGAATCGGGCACACTGCCAAGGTATGCTCCAGACCACACCGTTTGACACGGGGCTCAACATATCCTGTTGGCTATCCCGCTATAGGATTGCAAAAACATTTGTGAATTGGAATTCCACTCCTATGGCTCCCTCTGTTGACTTGGCTTGCATTTTGCTTTATGCATCTGGTAATTCGACTCTTATGAGACTTGAATGATTTATTCTCTTATAGGAATTCTTACCATAATACAACATATATCTTTTTTTTTTGTTTTGCTTTAATGGCGTATGTAGGTCGCTGTGACCCTTTATAGCTCTGTTCTGTTATTTTGCAGCTAACACATGTTGCTTTGTCTAAAAAGAAAGACGCTCAAGCAGAGGAGGCTGCGTGTTTTACAGCCCGTGGAAGCGAACCCTCTGGTGCCTTCCTCTATTTCCACAGGAGGCAGGACAGCACAAACTAGACTCTGTTGGCACAAAGAAGATTCACCTTTCAGCTGACCCGCGTCCTCCTGGGCGCCATTTCTCCTGGAGTTCTGAGCAGTTCATACAAAGAGGCAGTGAATGTCTCTGCTTGATTGCTCCACATGGGCCTTGTTGTTTTAAGATTGTGTGTCATTTTTTTTTTGCGCACTTCATTGCGATCAAAGGGCTGTGATCACAGGCGCGTGGTGCACAGGTCTATCCTTTCAACAATCCAGGTTTTCATTTTTCCATTTACACTATTTATTCAGTTTGAAGAAATGTTGGGGCATATTAGCAAGACCGGCGATAAAATTATGTGCAGGACGTCTAACCTGGGCTTCTATTGGAATTCTATAACGCATATTAGCAAGCCCATTATCGCCGTTTTAGCGGCAGTTTCCTGCCGCTAAAACGACGATAATTTTATCGCCGGTCTTGCTAATATGCCCCGTTATTATTAACCCTCAGGTTTCCCTCGGGCGCTTTGCATTCAACGATGCCAGTTTTTGCTAAGTAAGTTGTTTGTGCGCTTCTAACTGGTGCGGGTCTCCTACTGTAAGAACATGCCAGCTTGAAGCCAGGAAGAGATACTGGAATCAATGACGTAACGCAGATATGGAACCGTACAACCGTGTTCTGCTTTGGTGCCGCATACAAGGGACACAAACACCCACCACTCCCATTTAAAAAATATTCTAGCGTTGCTACGCTGGCACAATCTTGGCAACTCCTGAATTTTGTGTTACGCGAAATGTGGCGATTTTTCACCAATTTGCATAATGTGAAGTTTCCCATGATTTTTGCCCACAGGTGACGATCTTAAGTTGAAAAATGTCTCTCGGTAACAGACATTTTATTCATGAACTGGACATTTTTTTACTCAAATCCGCCTCCTACTGGAACCTCGTGTGATTTTTTGTGGAGGTTTTATATCCTCATGTAAAAATACTATTTGAAATACCAACAAAACGTATTTGGTGTATTTTTGCAAATACTGTTGTACAAACTCACTAAGTTGGTCGAAATTAAGTTAGTGTGCACTGTAGAAATCAAGTGAAAGCATTCAGATGAGTTATAAATGAACTCCAGGTTTTATGGTATTTTTTTTTATATTTCTGTTTGTATTTATCCATATTATTTTTTGGCCATCTTATCGTTATTTATCCATATTTATTTTGTGTTTTGAGAATAAATGGAATAGTAAAATGGTATATTTCCTCATTTAGTTAAGTGATAAACATGACTTATACTTTTTTGCCTGTCACGCTTTAGCAAATTAAGAAGTCAAATATAACAAAATACTATCCCCACAGGTAAATATTAGCATTATATATGAATATATGTTAACATATGCCTGTATTTAAGGAAATCTCATCCTGTTACTCTTCATGCTGTCTGCTCAGCTGTTGGCCTGGAATTCATGAAGGACAGGATGAAGAGTCACTCACAAGAAAAGCAATTTATTTGCATTTTTCCTCTTTTAAAAATAAGTACAGACAGTAAACACATGGTTTTCTGAATGTATTTATATGTAATAACCAGTAAAAACAGAAAACTGGGATCCAAATCAAACCTTGTAATTTTACCATTAGTTGCCCTTTTGGACATCAAGGACCCTATCAGTAGCGGCTCGTGGTGGGAGTGCTGCTGGGCGCTGATGTGGGGTGGGGTAGGGGCAGGGTGGGGGGTAGTAAACTACGGATTACAGCCGATTAGAGGTAAGTAAACATATAAATAAATAAAACGAATTTTGTTGCGCGCACTGCATCGCATTTGGCGATGCAGCGCACGCAACGAAATTTGTTTTATTTATTTATACGTTTACTTACCTCTAATCGGCCGTAATCCATAGTTTACTACCCCCCACCCTGCCCCTCCCCCGCCCCACGTCAGCGCCCGGCAGCACTCCCACCACGGGCCGCTACGGGACCCTATTATGTACAGGGTGCACTTTCCCTGTTTGTGCTGGGCGCACCTTAAAACAGCTGCGCCAGGCGGAAGCAGGAAAAGTGCACCCTATTACATGGAATGCACTGCCCCCAGGGCAGCTGCAAACTCGTGCTGCCCTGTGAGCAGCGCGATCAGGTGAAAAACGGAACGGCTTTGAAGCAGCTGCGCTGTGTTTCATTGTGCTTGCGGCACCTGCCTGCACTTTTAAGGGGGATTAGCGATCCCCTTGCAGGTGAGTGCAGTGAGTGACTGCACCCGCCTGCAAGGGGATGTCTGGGGGTTCCATAGGACCCCCTTTCCCCCTCCAGAGGGCTGCTATCAGAGGGCGCACTGACAGTGTGCCACCTTTTTAGGTGGCGCACTGTCACTGCGCCTCCTGACAGCTTCTTTGCCTCTGCGCCCGCGTCTATAATACGACGCAGGTACAGAGGTAAAGAGATTTCCTCATTTGCGTGGGGCCACGCCACCATGCAAATGAAGGAACGGCCTCTTGCGAAAATGCTGGTGCTATATATGCATCAACGCTTTCAGTATTACAGCAGGGGCCCCACAAGTGTCTGCGGCCCCTTCTGTAATACCAAAGTGCCCGGGGGCCATGCAAAACGGGTACTAACGCCTGTGGCACCCCCGGGACACTTCGGTAATACGCCCTAGATGTTCAGAAGGAAAGATGTCCACCCTAAATGATGACGAGCAGCGCAGCAACTTTGGGATTGTCGTGTTGAACGATGCCACTATATCCCTTCTGAAGGGTCATTATCCAACGTGTATTAAATACAGAGCCTACTCTACAAATTGCTTACTGCTGTTTTATTGGATCCTGAGGAAAAAATGGAGGTAATCTGTCAAGCAGGCCTCTGAAACAGGATCTCAGAAAGATAAGGTTGGTTTGACTACTCGCATTGGTTGATGGCAGTTGTGCCAGGGGACTGAGAGAACTGCACGCACACAACATGTGAAGCGTTCATAAAGGTCCATTACACATCTTAAAACGAATACACAAAATGAGTTTGGTGTTTATGCTTATGGCCTGTGCATTGCTTAATTTGAGCCAGTGGTTTCCGGTGCTCAGCACTGGCACTTAATTGTCAACACTGGAGCTTGTGACAGTCTGCCACAAGGTGGCGCTCTCTGGCTAATTTAGTGATGACCACAACAACGTTCAATTATTCATTCAAAATACATTAAAAATGACTATTACCTGTCCCCCAAGCCATTCTTATGGCTGTGAGGGCCTGAAATAGTGCGAATTGTCACACTTGTAGTAGTGTGATGATTAGTAAGTGGGTTATTATTATCATTGGCAGCATAGCAGGGGCAATGTGTGGTGCAAGCTGCAGTGATCCTCTGACGAGAGCCCTGGCACTTATTTTTTTACAAATTAAGCATTGGCCTGTGTATCATTAATGTTGTGGCCCCTTGGAGAGTGATGTGCACATAGTGATACAGTTCACCTTGGAGAAGGGTGGAGGGGCAGGTGAAGCGGCAGTATGGAGCTCATATTCCTTCTCACTGTTTTCCTCTTGTGGGAATTGTGAGTTCAATATGTAAGGGATACCTTATCCAAGGTATCACATTACCTCGAGCTCGTTCAGGAAAATATGTACATTGCGGAAGCCAATAATGGACCCATGATAGTACCACAGACAAGCCGTTGGATTTGCTTTAGGTGTACCACTTACACATGTTCATGTGTTGCTAGTGAACTGAGGGGAGCTGACATAAGTTTCCTTACTACAAAACATGTTCATGCCTCATTCACATGTCTTAATCTTTATCTCCAGTCTCTAAATGTATTATTCTTTTCAACCTGTACCTCAGGTAAAACTCAGTCCCTACTAATCCAAAAATACTCCGATGACCTGTGGTGTGTTCCAAAGCTCCTCCCTCTCTCCAGCCATCTGCAATACCTGTAAAGCCTCCCTTCCCACAATCTTCATTAACATCATTGTAGGCTATCATGTGTATGGTGATGACACTCAAATACAGATTATAATCCCAAAAGTGCTGGAAAGCTGAAGGGAAGTGTATGATTTTCTGCATCAAATGGAAAAATGGATGACAAACAACAGGCTTTGCTGTACGGCGACATGATCTGTGACAAAGAGCAAGTTGTTCCACTTCTGTCCCCTCTTTGGAATACTCTGTCTATTTAACTGACGTCTGAATCCCCCTCACTGAATCACATTCGTACCAGTAGTGGCCCTATAACACTTGGAGTACTGAAATGGAGTTTAGGGGGGCTGCCTAGCAAAAACAAGTGTAATTTCTAAAGAGCACATCACTTTTCATTCTTGGTTTGAAATTCTCTGAACACATCACGCCATCATTATAGTTACTCTATAGACTGCCAATCCAGCACATTTAATACACTCTACCTGTTACGCAAGGCTTTTCAAGGCACAGCTCTGAATTATCTTTCCAAAGTATTCACACTGTCCTGCCCCACCAGATGCTTAAGTTCAGCCTCCAAACACCACTCACAATCTTCCCATTGAGTCACAAATGGTTTTGGGGAAAGTTAGTGCACCGTTAAGACTGCTTCTTCTGCATTTCTCTACCTCTGTTTCTCGACTGTGAGTCAGATATCAGATTATTTGACTCTTTCCTTGCCTGGTTGTTCCAGTTCCTCTTCCTGTAGGTCTGTCCTGCGCTCTGTAGGTTCCACTGGTCGTATGTGTGTGCTTTAAAGATAAAAAAATAAATACATCTACCTCTTAAGAGAGGTAACTAAGAAATGGACCCCTCTTTGTACCTGCCAGACCAGCCTCCCCATACCGGTAATCTGGTCAGATCATTTCTTGGGCCCATTTAGCATTACGCTTCCTTCAGGGCCAGCTATTCGAACCTCTCATCTGCCAGATAGGCTAACAAGACCTTAGCATAAGGTTACTGGCGAAGAATTGACAGTAGCCTGACAGGCCACCATACTGAATCCCTAGGCTTCTTTATCTGAAGAAGTATCCATGTCTAATAATTTCTTATCCAGTTCCCTAGATTAAATAGCTCTTGTCCAGACTCTTAAAACACACAGAGCTAAACCTTCGGCACCATGGTACTCTGACGAACGATGCCATAAAGCTATTAAGAATGACCACCATAGCAAACTTCTTTGCAGGGAGGACGGAAAGCCCCAAGAACCCTTCCAGAGAGATGTGTTCTATCCTAAAGCACTTCTTATCCCTTGAGGTCTGCTCTAATACTATAACTCAATCTCAAATTCTTTGCAACAATCTAGCTGTCTTTTTAAAGATAAAATATTGAAAATACGGTCCTCTTTCAGGCCAGACAGCACTAGCGGTATCCTTCTAGGCAGTGAATTAGCTGATGCTTCTTCCCCCAGCTCCAATTTGTATGAATTCCCTCTTTTGAAAACAGAAACACTTAGCTCTCTGTTGATTTTGATTAAATCATTCTGCCCTGCAGATCCCTGCACCCCCACAGATCCTGGCTTTAGTCACAGATCTTATGGCACCAAAATTTGTAAAAATGTGCAATATATCGCTGTAAACCTCTTACTTTCCACTTACTTGGAAACACTCTCTTAGAGTGTCTTTGCCAAAAAAGCCATTTATAGACACTTCTATTCCTGAGAAAGATAAACACCCATTTCTCTGCTCCCACATTTAACTAGGATTATTGAAAGTCAAGTTCACCTCCAGTTAACATTGTATTTGGAAAAGAATCAGCACTTTTTTTTTTTTAAATATCTTTTTATTCAATTTTTCAAATTTTGAATACATGAGCATATCGGCTTCCCAGCAATGATAACAATCAATATTTGGTGTTGTATTTACAAAAGCAATTATGATCTGTTGGTAAACAATCCAAAGCACAACAACCTTGACAATAATCTTGGGTTCCAATTGCATATACAATGTCCCGTGCTTGTTGTACAAAGTGTGGGAGTTTGTTCAATGTCCTTAAAATGATATCTCAATGTCTTATATTTAAACATAACAAGTAACTGTTTCACATGCAAATTAATAATAACAATAACGTGAGCACTCCGGGGTTTCGATAAGGAATATCGGCATCTACCCATTTACTTTGTTGACTAATAATTTTAAGTGTGTGTTTGGGGATAATCGAGTGTTAGTGGAAAGGCATGGAGGATGTCCAACAAGCACTTTAGCTTGCTATTCCCCCCGAAGCAATTAGTGGAGGGACCAGCAGAGTTACTTATTTATGTTCATGTGGTAGGCTCTGTTATTTCGGGTGAATTGACCTTGTCATCTACCTCTCTCGCCTCCCACTTCCGCAACACCTCCGACCACAGGTCCGCTATCGGACGGCGCCTCAGGAATCAGTCACTTGATGGGCTCTACTCCTGGTTCTTAGCATTGAGACTGCCCTTCCTGTTGTGGCGGAGGATATTAGAACCAACATGGATCACAGCGATTTGACCCCGCCTTGATCCTATTGGACCTCTCTGCAGCATTTGATACAGTTGCTCATCCGGTGCTTTTAGAGATGAGGGGAACATCAGGGTATTGGGTCTGGTTTTGGGCTGGATCAAGTCCTTTGTCTCTGAAAGAGCTAACTGTGTCTTTCTTCCCCATTTGTATCAGAGGGCTTTCGTTTTCCCTATGGAGTGCCTCAGGAATCATCTCTGAGCTTCACACTATTTCATATACATATGGCTCCCTTGAGTGCTCTGATTAGATCCTATGGCTTCTACTGCAGGACATCCCTGACAATCTGGAAAAAAATGCAGAGTCTTTTCTCCGTCTGCACGTTAGCCATCTTTGAATGGATGAAACAAAGCTGTTTGAAGCTTAATGCTGGAAAAAAAGAAATCTTGATTTACAGTGTCAGTAGTTGTTAGACTTGGCATCTTTTGGCGTGTTTCCCCTGACTTTTCGCTTTCTGACCTCCCGGTTTTGACTCTGTTTTTGCTGGTGTAATGATTCTGCGCACTTTCCTCACTGCGATCCAGTGGGAAAGTGCAAGTGCTCCTGTATAAAATGTGTTATGGATTGGTGTTTCCATGATTGGCCTATTTGGTTTATGTGTCAGTCCCTTGTAAAGTGCACTGCGAGTGCCAGGGCCTATAGACCAAATGCTGTTGGTGGACTGCAGCACTGGATTGTGCCACCCACGCAAACAGCCCGTAAAGTGTAACTCGGGCCTGCCACCGCAGAGCCTGTGCGCAGCCTGGGGCTGCCATGTCGACTTGGCAAGTGCACACACTTGGAAGTCCCTAAACCTTCCCTTTGCTACATGTTAGCCACCCCTAAGGTAGGCCCAAGGTACCCCTGTGGGCAGGGTGCGTTGTATGCGAAAGGTAGGACATGCCCTGGTGTGTGTGGCATGTCCTGATAGTGAATTACAGCCTTGTTCGTTTTTCACTATTGCAAGGCTACCTGTTCCCCATAGGCCAGAACGGGCAGTTTTGATTATTACAGCTTATAATCCTAACTGACCCCAGGAACGTGGTAGAAATGCGAGTTTAGTATGCCTGGACTCAGAATGATAAAATGCATCTTTTAGTGAAGTTGGTTTTAACATTCTGTGTATGAAAATACCACTTTTAGAAAGTGGGTATTTTCTTGTCTAACCATCCAAGCCTGCCTCTGCGAGGTTGTGTATTCCTTGTCTGGAATGTGAGTGACAGGGGCTGGGGGATGCCAGGAGACAGGGTGAGTCAGCACAGGGCTGAATAGCAAGATCTACATGTAGATGGGTGGGAGGGGTCGCACCTGGGCCCTGAATAGGACAGTGCCTTCCCTCCACAATGCTGGCTCCACCTCCTGTGGTGCGTCTGATGTCCCTGGCCTACTCACTGAAAGAAGGGACGGAGACTTGTCAACAAAGTGCTCCAGAACTGGTTTGGACTAGGCAAAGGCCTCTCTTCCTTCAGAGAACAAAGGAATTTGGGATATAAATATTGGGGCCCTGACCCCATGAATTTAGATCTCGCTGGAATCAAGGAACCTGCCAAGACGAAGAGCGGGAAGAGCTGCCAGGAGGAGTACTGCCCCTTTGCTGTGTTGTTGCTTTGTTGGGTTGGCCTGCAGCTGCTGCTTCTGCCTTGGGCAGTGAAAGGACTGGACAGAACTTTCTACAAACTTGTGCTGAGTATCTCCAAGGGCCTGAAACCGAGCTGGCCTCCTGTTAAGAAGTCTCAGGGACTACAAAGACTTCACAAGCCTCTGGGTACCGCTTCTGGAACGCTGTTTCAGTTGCCACAGAGGAAGGGAACCGCAACCGACTACGTCAACCGAACCCATCCCTGGCCGGTGACCTGTTTGCACCGCAGACCGCATCGCCCCGCTTCGCATCGCAACCCTGGTCTCACCGTGGGCGACGTCCGACGCCGCCAACACCGAGCCGCTGCTTGCACCGTGACCTGTGGGCACCGCAGTTCACATCGCATCGCTTCACTGAACCAGCCGGACCCGACCGACGCGGTCGCTGCAACTGGCTCAAGAGTCGTGACCGCACCGCATTTGGGGCACCGCTCGCACGTCTGCGATGCACCGCTCCGACTCGCACCGCTGTCCGACGCCAGCTCCCGCACTCCGGCTTGGTCGCCTGCATCGCAACCTGTCAGCACCGCATCTAGCCTCGTCTCACCCTGCATCGTACGCCTTGGACTCACCGACTCCGTCTGCACGACGCTCATCGAGCCGCTGCCTGCACCGCATCGAGGGACACCGCACCTTGCATCGCTCCGTCTTGCACCGCAACCGCGACGAACGCCGACCGGCTCGTACACTCCGTACCAGCCACAACGAGAAAGGTACTGTAACCGAGTCTGTTCACGACTCTGCTGGCCCGTATCGACGCGGTCGGCTGGAACTGTTAGACTCTGTGGTTCTCAGCATCGCGGTAGGCTCGGACGGAGCTACCGACTCGTACGAACTTTGCTTTTGTGCTATTCCTGCAAAGAAGAAGTTACCGTATCAAGCATTCATTTTTAAAGTATAGTATTGTGGATTTTTGTCGTAATTGGTCTTGTATTGAGTATATAAAATATTGGTTATTTTTCTAAACTGGTGTGGTGTCCGTTTGTAGTGCTTACACTGTATTACTGTTGGTTATGTGCAAATGCTTTACACACTGCCTCTGAATTAAGCCTGACTGCTCGTGCCAAGCTACCACGAGGGTGAGCAGGGGTTACTTCACGAGTGTAACACCCTTACCCTGACTAGGAAGAAGGGTCCCTACTTGGACAAAGGTGCAAGCCCTTGCCAACTAGAGATCCCATTTCTAACATTGGTTGTCAGTCAGGATAGGACTTGTGTTTGCACTTGACTTACAGTGATTGGTGTGCACTACTACCATATCGCAGACCATTACGTACCACATACTGGTTCTTTTTCTTTTGGCCTATTTTTGATCTTGCCAGTTTTCAACTCACTACTTTTGTCATGCCTGAATCAATTGCATCATCCGTTGCATCTCTGGAAGTTATCTTTGAGGAGGATAGGTTGGAATCCTACGCCGTATATGGGAGCTACGAGCGATTTGTAAAAACCTGAAAGTCCAAATTAAAGGCCTCACAAGGAAGGAGGAGCTACAGAAGGCGCTGAGGGCCTGGGTAGCAGCCAGACATGCCAATGGGCAGCCTGGTAATCTCAGTGAGGAGGTGGAGGAGCCTATTTCCAGGGTGGATGTGCTTTTGGGTAGGGGGAACCCGCCAGGTCAGGCAGCAGCAGTCTGTCCCCAGAGGAGCTGGAGGACAGGCGGGAGGCAAGGCAGTTTGAGCTGCAGAAGCTCAGGCTGGAGAGTGAGCGGGAGGAGAAGAGATTGGCCATAGAGGAGAGGAAGATGCTCTTAGAGCATGAGAGAGAACTGAAGGAGCTAGAACTTAGAAGTAAGTCAGGCTCAGATGGTGGCAGCAATTCGTCCAGAAAAGCAGACAGGATTGTGCACATTCCCAAGAATGTAGGCAAGGAGTTCAAGAAGGGGGATGACATACAAAGGTGGTTTCAGGGTTATGAGGCAGCCATACACATGAATGGGGTCCCTGAGGAGAATTGGGGAGCAGGATTGTGGCCACTTTTCCCTGAAGAAGCAAGGGATGCTCTGATAGCTTTGGGTAAGGGGTATCACCTCACCTATGCTGACATGAAGGATGCCCTTCTCACGAAGTATGGTCTTACTCCTGAAAAGTACAGGGATCAGTTCCAGGTCCAGTAAGAAGTCTGATGCCAACACTTGGTTGGAATGTGTGGATGTGTTCTGCAGGTCGCTGGATGGTTGGGTAAAGGGCAGTAGTGTAACAGATTTTCAGGGGCTCTACAACTTGATTGCATGGGAGCACTTGTCTAGTCTATGTTTTGCAGATCTGCGCCAGCACCTAGTTGATAGTAAGCTAACTGACCCCAGGAAGCTTGCTATGGAAGCGGACCGCTGGGTGAGTACCAGGGTCCACAAGAAAGCGTTTGGGGGAGACTCAGCCAAAGGTGGGCAGGGTCCCCAGCAGAAAGGTGGGGGGGACAAGGGTAAAACACAGGAGTTCTCTAAAGGGCCCCAAACTAGTACCCAGGGTAAAGGTTCCCAGCCCCCCGGCGATAAGAAGAAAGGGGTCTCTACAGGGAAGCCTGTTGAGACCGGCCCCCGCAAGTGTTATGCATGTGACCAGGTAGGTCACTTTAAGGGGGACCCCAAGTGCCCAAAGGGGACACAGCCACCCACCGGTTGACAGTCCAAAGTGTTGGCTAGTGTAGCGCTTGGGGAGGAGGGGTGCCCACAGGAGGGTGGGGATCCCGCAGAAATGACCCTTGTCTCACTAGGGGACAGTGAGATGGTCCCAGGAAACCAGGTGCCCCCTAACACAAAGAAATATAGCACCTGGGTGACCATTAATGGGAACAGGGTAGAGGCTCTCAGAGATACTGGAGCCAGTGTGACCTCAGTCCGGTGTCACCTGGTGTCTGAGAAGCAAGTAGTCCCCGGGGCATTCCACCAAGTAGTTGCTGTAGACAACTCAGAGCGCCAATGTATGGTGGCGCAGGTTCCCTTTGAATGGGGGGTCTCAGGTCCCTTGAGGGTGGTTGTGAGCCCTACCATGCCTGTAGATTGTCTGCTAGGAAACGACCTGGAGCAGTCCTCATGGAAGGAGGTTGAGCTCAGGTCTCACTTAGAGATGCTTGGGTTGCCAGAGTGGGCATGCGTGTCTACTCGGTCAATGGCAGCCAGAAAGGGTGATCAAGAGGACTTGGAGCCTGAAACAGTGGCCCAAGTCCCTGCCAAGAGAAAGGGCAGGGGCGCGGGAAACCGGCCCCCGAAGTTCCCACGGACCGGGAGGAGGCGGACCTCGAGGGGACGCCCGGTGCCTACAGGGGAGCAGGTAGCCGAACTGGGAGACATCTCTGAGCTGACCCATTGGCAGCAAGAAGGGGGTCCCACCAGGGAGGAGTTCTGCAGGGAGCAGAACGAGTGCCCTACTCTGGAGGGTCTGCGGCGGCAGGCTGCAGACCAGGCAGCTGGTAATCAGTCCGGGTCACATCTGATCTACTGGGAGAGTGGTCTCCTATACAGTGAGCCTAAGGTTGCTGAGCCTGGGTCAGCCCGTGTGCTGGTGGTACCCCAGCGCTTCAGGACCTTCCTACTGGGTCTGGCTCATGACGTGCCTTTGGCAGGACATTTGGGGCAGGACAAGACCTTTGACAGGCTGGTCACCCACTTCTTTTGGCCCCAAATGCGAAGGCAGTCAGATGCACACTGTAGGTCTTGCCAAACTTGCCAGGCAAGTGGTAAGAGTGGGAGGAAGGTCAAAGCTCCTCTCCAACCTTTTCCTGTTGTTGGAACACCCTTTGAAAGGGTAGGGATGGATATTGTGGGGCCACTGGATCCCAAGACAGCCATGGGCAACAGGTACATCCTGGTCTTGGTGGACCATGCCACCCGGTACCCGGAGGCAATCCCTCTCAGGACAACGACGGCACCAGTGGTGGGCCGGGCGTTAATGGGGATCTTTTCCCGTGTGGGATTCCCCAGAGAGGTGGTTTCTGATAGGGGGACCAATTTCATATCCAAGTATATGACATCCCTGTGGAAGGAGTGTGGTGTAACCTACAAGTTCACCACTCCTTACCACCCACAAGGAAACGGTCTGGTGGAGAGATTCAACCAGACCTTGAAAGGCATGATCAAGGGTCTAACAGAACCCATGAGGCGTAAGTGGGACGTCCTCTTGCCATGCCTACTCTTTGCATACAGGGAGGTGCCTCAGAAGTCTCTTGGGTACAGCCCCTTTGAGCTCCTGTATGGCCACCCTGTCAGAGGACCTCTGAGTTTGGTAGAGGAAGGCTGGGAGGCAGCTCCCAGGAAAACTCCCCAGGATGTATTTAGCTACATGCTGGCCTTTAGAAACCAAACTGCCCGCTTCAGGAAACTCGCTCAGGCGAACCTAGAAGCAAGCCAGGAAGAAATGAAGAGATGGTGTGACCAGAATGCCACTCTGGTCCAATTTCAACCTGGGCAAAAAGTGTGGGTCATGGCCCCAGTGGCACCTTGTGCCTTGCAGGACAAGTGGACTGGGCCATATGAGGTAAAGGAGCGCAAAAGTGACGTCACCTACCTGGTGGATTTGCAGGCTCCAAGGAACCCTTTGAGGGTCCTTCACGTGAACCGCCTCAAGCCCCACTTCGAGAGGTCCGAAGTGAGTATGCTCTTGGCGACAGATGATGGGGTGGAAGAGGAGAGTGAGCCTCTCCCTGACCTCCTGTCTACCAAGGAGCATGATGGGTCAGTAGAGGGTGTGATCCTCTCCCCTACTCTGACTCAGGAGCAGCAGGGGGACTGTCGCCAGTTGTTGGGACAGTTCGCCCCACTGTTCTCTCTGACCCCGGTGTTACTCACTGGTGTACCCATGACGTAGACACCGGTGACAGCCCTCCTGTGAAGCACAAGATTTACAGGTTGATTGACCGGGTCAGAGCCAGCATCAAGGAGGAGGTCTCTAAGATGTTGGCGTTAGGGGTGATTGAGCCCCCCCACAGTCCTTGGGCCAGCCCAGTGGTCTTGGTCCCAAAGGCTGCGGCGCCCGGTGCCACTCCAGAACTCCAGTTTTGTGTGGACTACCGTGGGCTCAATGCCGTCACCAGGACTGACGCGCACCCCATCCCCAGAGCTGATGAGCTCATTGATCGGTTGGGAGCTGCCCGGTTCCTCACCACGTTTGATTTGACGTCTGGGTACTGGCAGATTGCCTTAACCGATGGGGCCAAGGAGAGATCAGCATTCTCAACCCCAGAAGGTCATTACCAATTCCGGGTGATGCCCTTTGGGTTGAAGAATGCCCCTGCCACCTTTCAGAGATTGGTCAATCAGGTGTTGGCTGGGCTGGAGGATTTCAGTGCCGCCTACCTGGATGACAGTTCCAGCTGGGAAGAACATTTACAGCACCTTGAGAAAGTGTTGAGGGCTCTGCAAGGTGCAAGCCTCACGATCAAGGCCAGTAAGTGCCAGATCAGGCAGGGTTCTGTGGTGTACTTGGGACACCAGGTAGGAAGCGGCCAGGTGGCGCCCCTACAACCCAAGATTGACACCATTCTGGCTTGGGAGCCCCCCAAGACCCAGACAGAGGTGAGAGCCTTCTTAGGTCTCACCGGCTACTATAGGAGATTTGTTAAGGGCTATGGCACCATCGTTGCCCCCTTAACAGAGCTGACTTCGAAGAAGCAGCCCAGGAAAGTGATCTGGACTGAGTCCTGCCAGAAAGCTTTTGATGCCCTGAAGGCAGCCATGTGCACGGCGCCCATGCTCAAGGCACCTGACTTCTCCAAGGAATTCGTCGTGCAGACTGACGCTTCAGAGCATGGTGTGGGAGCGGTGCTCTCACAACTGAACGAAGAGGGCCTGCTTGCTTCCTTTCATGCAAAACAGCGCAGCAAGTCCCTTTACTGTGCCGCATTGCATGAAATAATAGTAAATGTGCCCCTAAGTTTGGCCCGAGTCTCAACAGTGTTTAGTGGGATCCCTCTGGACTCCGAAACCGGTCCTAGGATGCTTGATTCCGGTCCAGGGAAGACATGGCTTGGCAGTTCGGTCTGGACTGTTCCCATGAGGCACAGGGTCAAGACTGATTTGCATATGGCTATGTCTGAACTGGGGTGGCGTGGTGAAGCAAAATAATGATGGATTAAACCCAGATCTGTGACTGGGGGTGAATGTTTGCCAATGTGCAACATTCCGTCCATCATCTTGTGTGTTTTGCACCAACCACTCCTCCCATGTCCTTGGCCCCACCCCTCCCTACACCGCTGGCTCAGATGTTAAAATATTGTTTTATTTTTCAGCTGCTGGCTCTGAGCCAGTGGGGCGATACTCCTCTGCCCTTGCAGAGGTGCCGCCCCTGTACTTGAGGCAGGCATACACAAGGGAAAAAGCATTAATTTCTCCCAAAACACATGCATGTGTGCTGCAGAGTGTAGCACACATCCAGTGGGTGGGATCATTCCTTCTGAGGTAGTCTTCCCATAGAGTTTGTCCTGGAATGGTATGCTTCCAGTACAGATCCTTTGCTAGGCAGCGCTCACTCACCTCTGAACCATGGGCAGCCTTGTTAGTGCGCCAGCGCTGAAGATGACACCCAAATAAGGCCAATCTTAGGAGCCATGGCTTTACGCTGTGTTGTACAGGGGCGGCTGCTGCCAAAATAAACTGGTGAGCCAGCGTGGGGAGCAAATAATAATAAAAAAACACTTACCTCACGCTGCAAGCCACCTTAGTTAAGAAGTATGAGGAAGTCCATGGGCCACTCCCATTCAATCCAGCCGCTGCTCTCAACATGAGAGGAGCACCAGGATTGGTCTGAGCAACCTGGTTAGGCCCTCATTAAGTAACTGGTAGCCATTGCAGTTTCTCCACCCGGCTGTACAATACAGCTGGGCTGGAGAAATCAAAGTGCGCATGATGGTTTGGCTGGCCTAAGATGGCCGACCAAACCATTATGCGCACTTCCAGTGCCCAATGACGACTCCTCCCCCTGCTGGCTGTCATTCAGGATGCCCGGCCCACCCGCCCCGCCCTGCCCTTAACTCGGCAGCATCGGTTGTCAGAGAAAAATAAAATGATAATAAAATAATTTTATTATTGTTTTATTTTCCTTCTGCAGTGAGTGGGGCGACGCTCCTCCACCAGTGCGGATGAGCCGCCGCTGTTAATAAATGTCCCCCTTGTGTTAATGCAGCACAGCCAATTTGGTTGCTACGCTGTGTGAGAAATGCGTAAATCTGGACCCTTAAGTTATACACACCACACCAGCTGCCGGTACACTGGCTCACAGTGGTTGCTTTCACGTGGTTAGTTGCAGCTGAACCCAGTTAGGTGACAATAAGGTATACTGAGGCACGAAAGTTGCAGATGATACTAGAGGATTCTTAAAGGCTAAAGCTATTTGGGATCTAACACTGAACTACCAGGAATAAGCCTCACAGGTAAGGCAAAGAAGAATGAAAGTGTGACCTCACCACCAGAGATTAACCTTGGGATCTCAGTTAAGAAATATCTGTGTCAGCAGCAGACCTGTTGCTTCATTCACGCTGACTCCTGCATTCTGCAGCTCCCACCTTCCTGTAGCACCGAGAGGGTTGTGACTCAGTCATGGGAAAAGACTGCAGCAGGTTAATCAGTCTTTAACCCCTGCCTGGGGAGCGGTCTTACCAACATTCACATTTAAACCCACAATTTAAAATTCAAAAGTGTGACACATTGCGCTGGTACTGTGCTCTGCATTGAAGTGCGCAGCAGTAGGCCGCAGACTAACGAGTGCCTTGGCGGGAACACACTTGTAAACTTTATGAACTTCTTACAGCACAGAGGGCCTCATTATGAGCGGCCCTTTAACGCTCTTACCGGCCCCATCGGGATTAAGATCAGCGGGACCGCAGAGGCACCGGGCTTTTCACACGAACCTTTCCCTGCTAAAAGGAGGAGAAGTGTCAGGGTGAATTGAAATACCAACACGGAAACACTGACCCCGCATGTTAATCCCCAGAAACCAGTAATGGGGAGTAATTCCGCCCACGAAGATGCCGAATCCAGAAATATTACTAGTTCCGGGAGGTAGGTCTTCCAGCCCGTTCTTACTTGGCCTGTTTGGTAATGGGTCATGCAGTAATGTACCTTCTTAAACTGGGGGAAAATGTGAGGGAAGATTTACAAGCCCCCTGCGCCACCAGTACGTCACTTTTTGTAACGTACTGGTGGCGTATTTCACTGCTCCATATTTACAAGGACAGGAAAAGCCACCCTGTGTGGCTTTTCCTGTCCTTGTAAATATGGCCCCTTTACACGCAGCACTTTGCGTGAAAAGGGCGTTCCATGGGTGTTGCTGTGGGTGTTCCCACGCAACACCCATGGAACCAGACACATTTCCAGATTTACGAGGAATCGTAAATCTGGAAATGCGTGTCAATGCTACGCCTCCCCAGGGGAGGCATAGGGAGGCGCAACGAGGAGAAATGTTTTCATTTCTCCTCGTTTTTTCCTCTTTCAATGCGTGCTGCATTCTACAGCACTCATTGAAAGAGGAAAATGCCTGTATTGATTGTTTTCGTGCAGGAAGGTGCCCCTTCCTGCACGAAAACAATCTCCCCATGACGCAGGCATCCTTGCACCATGGTGCAAGGTTTCCGGCGCATGGCAGCTGTTTGTGCGCCAGCGCAGGGGAGAGAACAGGAATATGACATATCATTGTAAATATGTCGCATTCTTGTGCTCTGAAAGTGACTCAGTGTGGCGCAGCCAAATGGCTTGCGGAATGCACTGAGTCACTTTCTCGTAAATCTGCCCCGTGGAGTTTTTAAAGGCCGGGGACTCTCTGAGGTTTGAGTGTGACGTCAACAGGCATAAGTAAAAAAGTTGGAGACTCTGCAGCCACCACCATTGAAATCAACACCTAGGGAAGTATGCATCTTGACTGCAATACAGATGGATTTGGACTACTGAAGTGCAGTTGGTACCCCCATGAAACAAAGATACCATTGTCGGTGATACGAGGGAATTAATACATTCACTTAAACCATTGACAGCAGAGAGCCTGGATGGGTGGGCCTCTATAGCCTTTAATGATATTAATGGTGAGGGCAGAGGATGTGAAGATTCTCCCAATAAGGAATTTTAGTGGAATTCACTCAGTGCTTCATACCTTGACAGCACTGCCCCGCCAGGCAAGAAGGGCAATGAATAAGAAATCCCTCCCGCTTTTTTTGAAGTTTTTAGAGTTTGGTATTGTGGTTGATCACATGAACAGGTCCACCTGATGGTCAAAACCCAAGAGAATAAAAGTTCCTAGAGCATTTCTTGTGGGTTTATAGCTGCTACACATTGAACCGTGGGATGCAGTGAGAACTGTGGAGCGTAGACAGATAGAGAGCACTCATTTGATGGCTAAAGATGGACTGTTACATGGATCAGATAGAAGAATTTTGATATGGAGAGTATTAAGCTTATGTCAATCATTCATGATCCAGTTGATCTATTTCCCACTAGCCGTGCGATGTGACTAGGCCAAAGCATTGCATTCAAAGGTGCTAGTGCTGTCGGAGGTTGGCAATGCTTACATGTGATCTGGTCAATATCTCATAGTATCACAGTACAGACAGGTAAATGATATAGAACTCTTAAAAATGTGTTTATAAGCCAATGGCAATGACATAGTTTATAATTAGTACTCTTAACAAGATTGTCTACTTCTCAGACATAAATCCTCCTCTAGAATG
Organism: Calotriton arnoldi; assembly: GCA_963921515.1. Taxonomy (NCBI): domain Eukaryota; kingdom Metazoa; phylum Chordata; class Amphibia; order Caudata; family Salamandridae; genus Calotriton; species Calotriton arnoldi. The sequence goes on along the minus strand of CAWUFW010001996.1, from coordinate 1,797,087 downwards.
TACCTGAAGTGCATTTAGAAAGAACAATACAACGAAGGCTGTCTTTGCAGGGAGTGAAGTAACTGCAGAGAAACCATTAAGCAATTTATTTGTTGTGCAGAAATTGAAGTGTTAAGGAAATTCTGTACTAACCTGCTTCTATTTAATATTAAAATTTACCCCACAGACGATGCTATGTATTCATTAATTAACTATATATAGCAGAATACTTGCTTTATTGTGACATAATTTGATAATATTATGATAAGTTGGAGTTTACTTTTAAAATGAAAATGTGAATTTTGGTATACTTGCAAATTTATTATAAATGGAAACTAATGCATATATATATATATATTCACTGAAAAAACCATAGGTTTCAGGCACGTTATAGTTAGAAATTAGCATTTAAAAAACCTTACAAATTCACTGAAAAACCATAGGTTTTAGGGACAGTTATAGTTAGTTGGACATTGCACTCGTACAAAACCCGTGAAATTCCCCCGTTATAGTTAGTTCAGCTAACTATAACTCGCGCCCGCAATGCACTGCTGATGACGTCACATATTACATCACTCATGACATGGTCAGTGACATCACTGATGACATCACTGATGACATCTCAAATGACATCACTGATGACATCATCCAGTGACTGTGTGTTTCTGTAAAGTTTAAATATTTTTAATATATATAGGGAAAGGCGTATTGAAGAATGAGTGGGTGTATAAGTGTCTGTATGGATGATTTAGTAGGTGCGTGACTAACTCTATAAGTGAGTGATTAAACGTATCTTACTGAATGCATGGGTTAGTGACTAAACTGGGTGAATGTCTGTATCCGTCTGTCTATTGCTGTGTAAGTGGCTGCATGGGTTTGTGAATAGCTACATGAGTGTCTATATGAGTTATTGATTGGTTGTCTGAGTATCTGTATGGGTGCCTGAGTGTTTGTGTGGGTGGGGTGTGTACGACTCTGTGCATAGATGTGTGAGTGGGTGATTCACTGGGTGGATGGTTTCAAGAGTGCATCTGTGATAGACTGTATGGGTGGGTAAGTGTGTGTAAGAGTGTGTTAGTGAGTGAATGTATGTCCCAGTGGAACATGTGTGAGTAACTACATATGTGAAAGGCAGTATATATGTGTGTTGGAGTATATAAATAGCTATAAGCGAGAGTGTGTGATTGTGATTGTGAGAGCGACTGTATGGATGAGTGTGTGCTTGTATCAGTGATTGTATAAGAGCGTAAGAATGTGCTAGTATTTGTATGAGTAAGTGAGCTGGTGTGTGTATAACTGTATAGGTGAGTAAATGGCAGTGTGTTTAATTATTTGCATGAGTGACTAGGTGTGTGAGTACCTCTATGGATGAGTGGCGGTGTTTGAGGGTCTATATAGGAGTATGAGTGCATATGATAGTCCTGTACTGAGTGACCATCAGTATGAGTGACTGTACGGGTGAGTGAGTGGATGTGTGTGTAGACCTAAGAATCAGTGAGTGGGTATGTAGTTATTGGTGTTGGAGTGTCTATGGTTTTGCGAATGGCAGTCTGTAATTTAGAGTGAGTGTATCAAAGGTTATATTAGGGTGTGAGGAGGTGCATCAGATTATCATGTGGATGATGTCATCAGTGATGTCATCAGTGATGTCATTTGAGATGTCATCAGTGATGTCATCAGTGATGTCACTGACCATGTCATGAGTGATGTAATATGTGACGTCATCAGCAGTGCATTGCGGGGCGCGAGTTATAGTTAGCTGAACTAACTATAACGGGGGAATTTCACGGGTTTTGTACGAGTGCAATGTCCAACTAACTATAACTGTCCCTAAAACCTATGGTTTTTCAGTGAATTTGTAAGGTTTTTAAATGCTAATTTCTAACTATAACGTGCCTGAAACCTATGGTTTTTTCAGTGAATTTCAAAGGTTTTTAAATGCTAATTCCTCACTATAACATGTCTGAAACCTATGGTTTTTTTCAGTGAATTTCAAAGGTTTTGTAAATGACAATTTTTAAATGTATTAATTGTTATATTTATTTTTTTGATACTGATTTACTACATTTTTTAAACTATTTATTTTTACATATTTTATTTTTTAAATTACATTGTAATTACATTATACATTACATTACAAAATATACTTTCACTGAATGAATTACTTTAGTTTAAATACTTTGCAAATAGGCAATAGACTTTTAAGTACAGTAGTTACAGTTGTTGCAATGGGCAACACAATTTCAAACACAATGCAACATTGAGCTCAATGTGAATTTCAAGTTAAATGCAATTAGTTACTTTATGGATTACTTTTCTAACCACAGGACTGGATCCTAGATTCAGTCCTGGGACATCTCCTGTAAACAGTTGAGTAAAAGCGTTTTGGTTACAGTAGTGATTTTTAAGGAATATTATTGTATTTTAAAAGTTGACACTTAGAAACATTTTCACATAGAATCACCAATGTTATCCTATGGGAGGAAATTTACTTAGCAGGTAAGTAGTGTTATCGTTACTTTTCTTACTCAGTGTTGAATCCTGGATCCAGCACTGGTGCATCTCCTGTAAACAGTTGAAAGAATGCGTTTAAGTCATACAGGCGATTTTTAAGGAATATTTGTAGTTTGTGAAAATCGACACTTTGAAACTTTTCTGCTGAAAACCAGACAATGGATTCCTATGGAAGGAAATATAAGTTACTGGTAAGTACGGTTAGAATTACTTTTCAGGGTGAGTGCTGGGCTAAAAGATGCAGCACTGGGTTCTCTCCTGATAACAGGTGAGTAAATCAGAATTCGTAGTTCTGATGATTTTAGAGGAATATTTGTATGTTTCAAAAATCGACACTTTGAAACTTTTTCAGCAAAAAGCAGGCAATGATATCCTATGGAAGGAAATACAAGTTACTGGTAAGTACGGTTAGAATTACTTTTCAGGATCTGTACTGGGCTCAAAGATGCAGCACTGAGGTCTCTCCTGATAACAGGTGAGTAAATCAGAATTCGTAGTTCAGCTGATTTTAGAAGAATATTATAAAGTTCCAAAACTCCACACTTAGAAGAATTTCCAAGTGAAACTAGTCAATGTTAGCCTATGGAAGGAAAATCAAGTTACTGGTAAGTACGGTTAGAATTACTTTTCAGGATCAGTACTGGGCTCAAAGATGCAGCACTGAGGTCTCTCGATAACAGATGAGTAAATCGGAATTCGTAGTTCGGCTGATTTTAGAGGAATATTTGCACAATGGTGAAGGGAGGGGCGGGGCCTGAGGTGACATCTGTGCAAACGCGCCCCGTGGCGCGTTTTAAGTTGGGGGATTAAGTCCCCTTGAATCATGAGGGTCCCTGGGGTCCAACTAGCCCACCCTGTACCTCCAGTATGCACCAGGAGCTGCATTGCAGAGAGGTGTTCAGAGGCCACGCCCTTTTGCACCTCTCTGCAACGCAGTTCTGTGGCGCTTTCTGGACGTACCTGGTGGGCTAGTTGGCCCCAGGGACCCTCAGGATTGAAGGGATTTAATTCCCCATCTTAACACGCGCCACGGAGCCTGTTTGCACACATGTCACCTGAAGCCCCACCCCCTCCCTTCACCACTGTGCAAACGCGCCCGTGGCGCGTTTTAAGTTGGGGGATTAAGACCCTTGAATCCTGAGGGTCCCTGGGGTCCAACTAGCCCACCAGGTACCTCCAAAAGCGCCACAGAGCTGTGTTGCAGAGAGGTGTAAAGGGGCGTGGCCTCTGTACGCCTCTGTGCAACGCAGCCCCTGGCGCATACTGGAGGTTCCTGGTGGGCTAGTTGGCCCCAGAGACCCCAGTATTCAAGGGGAATTCGTTCCCCATCTGCAAACGCGCCAGGGGCGCGTTTGCAGAGTGCTCCAAGGAAGGGGCGTGGCCTCCGGCGCGATGCCGGTATTTAAAAAAAAAATTTAAGAAGGGGGGCTGTGTGGCCCCCCTTATTTTTCTAATTTTTGGGCCCTGGGGACCCCATCCCCCAGGGCCTGCCCCCTAATATTTTGTTTTAAAAAAAAAAAAAAATTGAAAGGGGGCAGTGTGGCCCCCCTCCCCAGGCCTTAATTGGCCCCGGGGACCCCATCCCCCGGGGCATGGCTTTCTTTTTTTTTAAAAATGTTATGGAGGGGGGCTGTGTTGCCCCCCTCCATAGGCCACTTATGGCCCCGGGGACCCCATCCCCCAAGGCCGGCCTTTGTTTTTTTTTGTTTTTTAAACGAACATTTGGGGAGGGGGGCCACGTGGCCCCCCTCTCGGGCCACTACTAGCCCCAGGGACCCCATCCCCCAGGGCTTGCCCTCTCCGTTGGGGACCGTGGGGGGGTCCCCAATCCTCCCACGGTCCCGCCGGCTCCCCGCATCCCTCGGGAGCCGGCATTGCTTTTCCACTTGGGGAGCTGCTAAGATGCAGCTCCCCATGTGGAAAAGCAATTGTCTTTGAATTTTGGAAGAGAGAGCAGGTTTCCTGCTCTCTCTTCCAAAATCCAAAGCAGTTTGCTATGACAGGACGGGAGCCGCGAGGCTCCCGCCCTGCCATAGCAAACTACAGTGTCCCGAGGTAGGCACCCCAGGACACTGCAGGAGCCGGCCCTGGGGGGTGGCGGTCCCCAGGGCCATCAAGGGCTCCAGGAGGGGCCGTGCGGCCCCCTCCCCACATCTGCAAAGCCCCGGGGAGGTGGTGGTCCCCGGGGCTTCGGGGTCCAAACGGACCCCCATTTTAAATTTGTTAGTGCCCCGGGAGGTGGCGGTCCCGGGGCATGTGGGGGCTGGAGCCCCCACACAGGTGATTTAAATTTAAAAAGAAGCCCTTAGAGGCCCCCACATATTATAAATAACCCCCCGCATGCCCCCGGGACTTGGCCCACCCGGGGCCAATTACTAACGAAGCGCGGGAGACCGCGCTTCGGTTTCTTTTTCGGCGGGATCCGGGCACCCTAAGCGCATCCCGCCGACTTTTTTTTTTTTTTAAATGCTTTTTTCTGCCCAGGGGGTCCTTGTGGGACCCCCTGAGCAGACCTAGGGGGTCAGGGTGTTTCTACCCTGCCTCCTTTGTGCGTTTTGTGCACTTGTTTCTTTTTTTTCTCGGCGGGATCCGCGCACCCTAAGCGCATCCCGCCGATTTAAAAAAATGCTTTTCTGCCCAGGGGGTCTTTGTGGGACCCCCTGAGCAGACCTAGGGGGTCAGGGTGTTTCTACCCTGCCCCCTTTTTGTGCTTCGCGCACTTGTTTCTGGCCCTCGGTTCTACCGAGGGACAAAATGGCTGCCAACACTTCCTGATTTGGAGTGTTGACAGCCAATTAGCATGCAGCTCGTGATCGGGAGGGTACGCGGACCCTACTCAACCATAGATATATATGTGATTTTATTTGTGATTTTCTCAGAAACTACTGAACGGATTTACACCATTTAAGCAAAAGGCACAACTCTGAACCAAGGGCTACCTCTTTGCCAAATTTGGTGTAATTCCGTTCAGCAGTTCCGGCTGTAGCCGCGATGAAAGGATCCTATGGAAAAATGAATGGGGAAAACGCGTTTTGGGACACCCCTTTTTTCTCGGCCCCCGCTTGACGAATCAACCCGAGACTTTCAGGCTAGGAGCGGAGCGGAGCGCCCCAACAAGTTGGAAGCTTTCGCGAAGATTCGTCAACCGGCGCAAGAGTTATTTCAAATAGAATGAAGCGGGTTTCCTATGGAAAATAGGTCCTAACTATAACTATCAACTGGCGACCGCCAGTAGATAATATATATATATATATATATATATATATATATATATATATATATATATATATATATATATATATATATATATATATGAAGAAATCCACGCTCCTGTATTGCCACCGTCACGGCAAAAACTCAGGTACGGACCACAGCGTGCTTAGTTGCTTCAAAGTGCGTTTATTGCAAAATATTCAGCATAATTAGGATAAGGCAAGTGCCCAGCATTACGCGTTCCGACAGTGGAACACTGTCTTGATCACATGACGTTCTATGGGCCAATGAGCAATAAATAGTGACTACAATTGTGAAAAAACTGGTGAAAAAAAGCCCGCCCTTTTCTTAAAGCATGAAACTAGAAAACATACTTCAACAATCCAAATACAGCCGCAATGGTATATTGTTAAGGTAAACCTAAAATATTAAATGCTTAAACAGGCAAAATTAAGTGCATGACATGGTGATAAAGTGCAAGTGCATATTACTTACATTAAAATAATATCGTCATCTAAAAACCAGTTATTAAAATCATAACTGCCAATAACATTTGAGAATGACCAGTAGATGCTTATATTATTCATAAAAATAAAGTGCAAGTGCATTGTAAACAAATATAGATGTGCAACATAAACTCAGTCCTGTAAACATTAATCAGTGCATTACATTCTTGAGGGCACGTTCAGCCTAGGGTACCAGTATGCATAGATGTAGATATAAAGTGCTAGTGCATTACTTTAACATCATACAGTACAGCAAAATAGAGATAAAGGATACATAGCTAAAAACATGATAGCTAAAAGAATTAAAGGTAAAAACTCCAAAGTGACCATTAGAACTCAAGGCAAAGTCACGTAATAGCCGAGTAAAACCTGAGGTAAAACCAAGTAAAACCAGGCTAAAACATAGCTAAAACCAAGGAATAACAATGGACCACCTCTAAAGGAGACATCTTAACCTTAGGCCAAAACTGACATTCCAACACAGTACAGTAGAGTCTTGCCCAATAAGTTATAAAAAGTTATGTAGGTCCTCCCCTGTGTTTAGACCGTTAGGCATCTTGGTGTCGAGTATTAAAATTTAATGGGACTCTAACTGTCTAAGTTTTTTCTCTCTATTTCCACCTCTGAGTGACCTGGGCACAGAATCAATCACAAAGTAACTCAGGTTTTTAAGATCGTTGTTATGCACATGTTTAAAATGTCGAGCCACCGGATAACTTGGGTCAGAGTTTACTATAGCCCGCAAGTGTTGCAATATGCGGTTAAAAACTTGTAGTTTAGTACTGCCTACGTATTTTAATCTACATGAACATTCTAAGACGTAGACTGCAAAATCCGTACGACAAGTTAACAGACTTTTGATTCTCATAGGTTTAAGTTCAAATGCTGTAGAGAACTCACAAGTATTCTTCCCAAATGTACATGCTCGACACGAGCTGCACTTATAAAAACCTGTTCTTTTGGACAACCAATTTGATGAAACAGTGACCTCTGGACTAGTTTTCACTAGTGCATCCCTCATAGAGGGTGCACGTCTAAAAGTTAACGCAGGTAACTCAGGCACCAATTGTGACATTTTTAAGTCTGTTTTTACAATGGGCCAATTTTTGTAAATAATTTTCCTGAATTGCTTCTCCTGGTGACTATATGTTGTAATAAGTCTCACTGTATCCTTAGGTCCCGATTGGTCAGTAATACTGTTGCTACTCATGAACGTGGTATCAGTTTTAGTACTATGTAAACATTCATCTCTAGTATGGCCATTTGCTGTAATCATAGCCGCATTAAGATCCCTATCCTTGTACCCTAGAGCCTTAAATCTCTGGAATGCCTCATTTTGACAGAATTTGAGGTCCTGATCTGAGTTACAAATTCGCCTTATTCTTAAAAATTCCCCATAGGGGATACTTTTAATGAGGTGGTTAGGGTGGGAACTGCTGGTATGCAGTACTGCATTTCCTGCAGTACTCTTTCTATGTAGTTTGGTATGTATGGTATCATGCTTAATATATACCTCGACATCCAGAAATTGTACACTCTCATTGCTAACCTGGGCTGAAAAATTCAAATTTAAATCATTCTTGTTGATGTCATTAACAAAATTTAAAGCCGATTCAATAGATCCTTCCCAGATAATGCACACATCATCTATAAAACGCCACCACTGTTTCACATGCGCATCATACAGCTCCCTATGGGTGGCTCTGAGGACGTGCTCCTCCCACCAGCCAACGTGAAGACACGCATAGCTGGGAGAAAAGCACGCCCCCATCGTGACTCCACTTAACTGTTGGTGAACCTCTTTGTTAAAAATAAAATAGTTGTTGGTGAGACACATATTAATCATACTCAAAAGAATTTAATTATGATGGTAATATTCAATATTACGTTTAGATTAAAAATATTTAACCGCTGCTAACCCATCAGTGTGATGGATGCTGGTATACAGTGAGCATATGTCCATAACTATAAGAACATAATCATGTTTCCATTCAAACCCTTGGATTTTCGACAGAAAATGGCCTGTATCTCGAATATATGATGGTAAATTTTCCACGAACTCATGTAAGAAATAGTCCACATATTTGGACATTGGTTCGAGTAATCCTCTTTGAGCAGATATAATGGGCCTGCCAGGTACAGGTATTGTATTTTTATGTACCTTCGGGATGAAATACAACACTGGGGTGGTAGGGTAATCATATTTTTAAAAACAAAATTCATTTTTGCTTAAGAGTCCCATTCTCTTCCATTGTGATAGTTCTTTGAATGTGGAATCCTTGATGTGTTTGAGGTCATTAAAAGTGGCTTTTCTATAACAAGCATTGTCACTTAGATGCCTTTCTGCTTCTTGCATATACAACTCACGGGGCCAGAGCACAATGTTTCCCCCTTTGTCCAACTTATTAATGATAACATTACCATTGCTTTGTAACTTGCGCATAAGTGTAGAATATTGTTTTTCTTTAAACTTTCTTTGTTTTTCCTTCCGCAACACAGTTCGATTCAGTTGTTTAAGATCTTCCACGACACAATCACTGAAGATATCTATTGCATCTTCTGGCATCAATGGTATGAACGTAGACGGCAGCCGAAAGGGAGTTAAGCTCGTTTGATTGCCCTGCACTCCCAGTTCAGAAAGGTCATCTTGAGTTGAGCTGGCAATGTTATCATTATCTTGAGCTAAAGCATGCATAGATCTCAGTAGATGGATATCTGCTACCTGCAAATTGATGCCTGATGTAACTGCAGGTCTATTTATATTGGTAGTTTCATTGATTTTATTCAACTTGAAATGCTTTAAAAGTTTGAGTTTTCAAATGAATTTAAATACGTCAACACGTGACTGAGCATATTTGAAGCTATTTCCAGGACAAAATGATAAACCCAAAGAGAGCAGCTGGAGTTCAGCGACCGATAGTTCAACATCAGATAGATTTATCACTGTTTTGTCCGATTGTTTGATCTCATTCACTGTTGGGGCCACTTCTTGCCTCTGCCCCCTCTGCCTCTGGATTTTCCGCCTTTGTTTTCTGCGGTTATTGCGCCGTCTCAGTTTTTCTTCGTAGGGTTGTGAGAACGAAGTGTTTGACGGCGGTCCTCTATTAAAAACCCAGTTCTTCTGAAGGTGTATAATCGGTGGGTAATTTTGTTAATTGATTGTTGGTACTGCTGTCATCAGACTCATAATTACTACTTCCAGAGCTAACCTCCATAGTAGATGATTCATTGCAAACGCTGAACCCACTTCGCCATTTTCATATTGCACACCCACCAATGGGAAGCTCGAATGAGACTGTGCATTTTGGGAAATGTGGTCCGGATAGCACACAAATCTTGTCCTGTATGGACCCTGCAAGTGGACTCTTCCTCAATCCTGTTTGCGGCTGCTGGCCCACATAGCCGACATGATAGTTACCATGTCGGTGGCCCCCATAACATTACGGGGTGGTGCACACTCCGCCGCAGGACGGCCGCGTATTACATTCTGCTCCAAAGGTTGTCCACCTGGTGAGTAGCACTCGATCAACAGCTTTGTTTATGATAGGCAGGGACGAGGATCCGTTTGTAGAAGCTGCGCCGTAATGGAAATGCCTGACGCGTTTCGAAGCTCCATATGCTTCTCTTCAGAGGCTTGAACGGAGACAGTGTGTGCAAACGCTGAACCCACTTCGCCATTTTCATATTGCACACCCACCAATGGGAAGCTCGAATGAGACTGTGCATTTTGGGAAATGTGGTCCGGATAGCACACAAATCTTGTCCTGTATGGACCCTGCAAGTGGACTCGTCCTCAATCTTGTTTGCGGCTGCTGGCCCACATAGCCGACATGATAGTTACCACGTCGGGTGGCCCCCATAACATTACGGGGTGGTGCACACTCCGCGGCAGGACGGCCGCGTATTACATTCTGCTCCAAATGTTGTCCTCCTGGTGAGTAGCACTCGATCAACAGCTTTGTTTATGATAGGCAGGGACAAGGATCCGCTTGTAGAAGCTGCTCCGTAATGGAAATGCCTGACGCGTTTCGAAGCTCCATATGCTTCTCTTCAGAGGCTTGAACGGAGACAGTGTGTGCAAACGCTGAACCCACTTCGCCATTTTCATATTGCACACCTACCAATGGGAAGCTCGAATGAGACTGTGCATTTTGGGAAATGTGGTCCGGATTGCACACAAATCTTGTCCTGTATGGACCCTACAAGTGGACTCGTCCTCAATCCTGTTTGCGGCTGCTGGCCCACATAGCCGACATGATAGTTACCATGTCGGGTGGCCCCCATAACATTACGGGGCGGTGCACACTCCGCGGCAGGACGGCCGCGTATTACATTCTGCTCCAAAGGTTGTCCACCTGGTGAGTAGCACTCGATCAACAGCTTTGTTTATGATAGGCAGGGACGAGGATCCGCTTGTAGAAGCTGCTCCGTAATGGAAATGCCTGACGCGTTTCGAAGCTCCTTATGCTTCTCTTCAGAGGCTTGAACGGACACAGTGTGTGCAAACGCTGAACCCACTTCGCCATTTTCATATTGCACAGCCACCAATGGGAAGCTCGAATGAGACTGTGCATTTTGGGAAATGTGGTCCGGATAGCACACAAATCTTGTCCTGGTGGGTGTATATATATATATATATAATATATATATTAAGCATATTACATGCAAAGTCGAAGAAAAAAACATAAAATGTATGCTTGTTTCACACCTTGTTCCGTGTCCTGTGTAAACTTGAGATTGAACCTAAATAGGGATTCCAAGTTTTGTGCTAATCACTCTACCCACATGTTTTCCACCATGTAAAACCTGGTGGAATTTGTGGGGATTAAGACTACATCATTCTGGAATTTACATCTGTGGGGTTGTGGGAGTGTTGTGTAAACGGGTGGTCTGAGCTGATCCTCATTTATTCCCAGGTGCAGGACTCAATTTAATAACTCACTTGTTATTTATTGGTATTTAGTGGGTGTGGCATTACCCCATTAAGGGAAACTCATAATGACACTCTACAAATCTATTGAGTTTAAAAGTATATCAAATGACAAGCGGTATTCAGCCTTAAATTTATTTGAAAATCTCATTCAAAAGGCCATAAATATACTAAGGACAGTGATGAATTAAAGATACGCTTCCTCACTTGTGGTACGATTCACAAAAGGCATATAGGAGTATGTAAGGTAGTACTTCAGTAGTACTACTTCACGTACTACAAGATGCAATTCACAAACCTATGGCTAGAGAGCTACACCTCCTTCTCTCCTATCTTTTTGTATTTATGTCAGCGAGTTCTGCACATGAAATTACAGGATTTAGTAGTTAAGAAGGAGGCACAAGGGAAAGTGTTGGGAAAATGGGGAATAATTACTGCAAGTGAGTTGGGGTAAGGGACATTTTGGAGGGTTTAGGGAGTTACATGCTAATACAAAATGCAAATATACAAAAATTTAAGTCGATTGATATTCATAAAATACAGTTCTAACTCTACTCAATCCCTAATAGTGACAAACCAAGCTTAAGTGCACTCCAGCCCAGCATTGGAGTAAGTCAAGCACCACACATGACCACCCACTGGTACTGAAACATACTCCCATCGAAAATGATGGCGATGGCTTTAACATTAACATCCCACAGGAAATAATGTAAAATAAATTAAATTCACTTTCATTTAAAAAAACATATATGTAATTTTTAAGGTTAAAAAACTTAAATATAATGAATGCAAAATGCTTTCATTTTTTCAAGTTTAATAACACACTTTATTTTAAAATAAATTAAATTAAATTATAATCTTAGTTTAGAAATTCTACAAAAATCAATATTACTAGAACACCACAACATATATCCAAGTTTGAAACAAATTAAATGCACATAAAAATATTATTGAGAGTGAATGATGTTCAAATTGTTGTTCAAAACTAATATTTAAATAATTAATTTATACATTTAACTTAATTTACAATGTAATGCAAAGGTAGTTTTGGGAGCTAGAGGATTGTATGTTTTTCTTTAGCAGAGCTAGATTAATAATATTTGTTTAAAAGATTTTTATTTTTATTTACATTTTATTTACATAAAACAAATAAATATCTTTATTACTTGTCCCAATATTTTCCTATGAGGAAATGGTGGCAAAATCTCCACAAACAGCTGCTCATAGTAACTTTAAATATTAACTTTAAATTTAATTGTATGAGTTAAGAAGTGGTGGGAACTCTTAAGTTAACCTCTAGATGTAACTCTCCACTTGAAAATGGTGAATAGCAAAAACGTGGAGATTTAAACCTAAGTGTAGGAGTAGATCTACACATTTTTAGTTCTACACATGCAAATTTGAATTGGGCCCTTAGTAGTTCAAATGTGTTATCATTTGTTATGGCACTGAAAAAGTGAATCAACAACCTACATTTTGCCCATGCAGCATAACCTATTTCCAACTGGCGTGTCTAGAAAACCCTTTACCAGAACGTTCTTCATGCTTTTACTTTTATGGCATTCAAACATGTCTACTTCGTTTGACTTATTTTCCCCCATGCAAACTATACATTTTTGCACTATAAATTCTATTCATTTTTGTAGCCACTACAATATCCCATTGTGGACTGAAATATTAATTAATGAAAAATGTGGAGATTCCTTACGTTCTTTAACAATACTTACTCAATAATTTGTAGTATTTCACAAACAAACAAGCACAAATACAAAGTGTGGTGTGAGACAAGGGTGTGTGCTGGCTCCCTTTCTTTTCTGCCTATATATTAATGACCTTGATACATATTTAAAACTAGGGGAGGCGTATGAGGCCAGGGTACGAACAAGAAGTCTCCCTGCATTGTTATATGTGGATGACTGGGTTCTGTTATCAAGAACTGGTGTGGTCTCCAGAGGTTACAGGATAGATTTGTTCTGTTTATGAGTGACCTAGGATTAACAACAAATATAGCTAAATCTCACAATATGGTCTGTGGGCGTTCCCCAAAGTACCTGAAATCCCATTTTACTAACAGAAATAAACTTCTCTGCATCCCAACTTTCATATACTTGGGGGTACCTTTTGATAGTAAATGCAAATGGGCTCATCAAACTAAGGTTAGGAAAGCCCAGTTTGAACAAACAACAGAGGCAATTTTCAGAATCGCAAGGAAGTTAGGCTCTAATCTCCTAGATGTGGTGGTTAACATTTTAAAAAAAACACATTGATGTTCTGTTATGACCTATGGTGCGGGTATATGGGGCTACAGCAGTTCTGCACATTTGCAGGCTAGAGAGATTATGTTTATGAGAAGACTGCTATCTGTATCTACCAGGATGCCCACTTATGCCTGTCACATGGAGCAAGACCTACCATATTTAGAGGACCGCATTAAGATAGCCCCGCTTATGTTGTGGCATTCTATTAGGCGCCAGTAAGAAACCTTTTTAAATCAGGCCATAATCTCTGACTGCCTACGACTCGATTATGCTTTTAGAATACCATGCTGAGGTATGTTAAAGAACAATTCATTATGTTAGGGAGACCTGAATGTTTTTATAACACATGTGACACTACTGCCATGGCCCTAAGGCATTTAAAAAGAATTTCTTACTATGTGGGGAAGGAGAAAATAATATCAAGAGCGCAAGAAGAAGAAAGTGACTGCCCATTATATTAGTTACCACAGACCATACGGAGCCCTACCTTTCTTCCTTATCTCATCACCACTAGAAATTTTACTTGCTTAGGCTTAGATTCAATATAGCTGAACTCCTGGTCTCTTCTCCAAGAGACTCCTACAATGAATCAGGCCTTGAGCCAAGTCCCTGTGACTCCAGGTCAGACAAATCCATGTTACGTTTTTTCTTTTTTTTTTTAAACTGTATGCCATGCCAAGGAAATACTTTTTACTCAGGTCTCTAAACATTATAAAGTGCAGACCAGCTTTACTTTATTTACAACTGTTGCAAACTGAATACGTCTGCACTACGACATATACATTTATATCAGCCTCAGTAAGACTAAGGAATATGGTGGGGAAGTAATGTTTTAATGGTGATCTATTATTTAATTTGTTTTTAGTTTTTCTGACGTGTTATTGAGCATGGAATATTAGTCTAGCCCATTATAGTCCCTAGTTCTTATATTGTTATTTCGCCCTCTCTTTTATGCATGAGTCACTTTATGGACCCAATTCTTATAGTGTAGAATAAGTCTTTTGCTTGCAAACAACCTATTCACTGTACATGTTGTAGCGTTAAGGTGTTGGGCTTTTTCAAATTATTTTATTGGGTTTATTTTGTTTCCGTGTCCCTATTAACCTCAGCCACCACATCAGACACTTAGTTCCTCCGATGGATCTTGTGCTGTGCTGAAAAGGATTGGAATATTAAGAGCATGAACAATTATCATATGAGAACCCGTAATAGATAATTGCTAACATTCAATAACAGAAACAACTCCCTGGTAAACCCATCCTAAACCCCTTGACCATTAAATAAATTTGTGTTAGCCACAACCAAATAAATGAAACAGAACCAGCAGAGAATGTTATATATATTATTTAGTTTAAAGAATTGAAGGATTAGCATACAGACTTAGTTTCAAATTTGATCAGATTTAATAAGCATTTGCTTATATGCGAGAAATCAATATTAAAGATCTGTCTTCCTCAGCCGAGGGAGATTATATCCTAAGGAGACCAATTAAAAGGACATCAGTCGAGTCTCATACCAACCCAGTAGGAAAGTTCAGCAATTACAGTATGACCAGTTCCAGTTCAATAGACAGATTTATCTGCCTCTGTCAGCACTGCAGCGTCAATGCCATAGCCACTCCGTTATGGACCCCTTCAGCTGAAAAGGTCCCACTACAATAGCATACCAGCAGGCAGCAACGCGATATTTTGTCACAGATTGCTTGGTCTGGAGATCCCAAATCGTCAGTCTCTGTACCACAAAATGGGTAAAGGGAGAAGCCCCTTAGTTCAAAATTAGGCAATTATACTTCACCAATTCCAGGTTTACACCCCTTGACACCACCAAATTTGTCGGACCACTCTGTCCCATTGGTCAATCTCAATAGGTTGAGATAATACAGTAAGTAAAAGTATACAAATCTAGTAGAATTAAGTAATCCATTACTCGCAATTTTCTTAGGACCACTGTAGTTTTGTTGTATGATCGTTTGTTGCATTTAGAAAGTAGGCAAGTTCATGCTCTCATCTCTTGTCAGTCCATTTTCAAGCATTGCTCTAAGAAGTAACACTTTTGTTGCAAATCTAGTCAAGTAAGCCACAAACGTGAATGAGGTGACTGAGTGTTAGAACACAAGTGGAAACTTCATGAAAAGTTCCCATAAGCTCCAGACTATTCAGTTCATGAGCTCATACCAGGAAAGGAAGCACAGTTTGAGGCCTTCATGAAATACAGCTTATGCACAGTGAATTTGTGCTAAAATATGAATCTCGCATTACACAGAACAATGTACTAATTTCCCCTTTAAGCATAATGATATCATTTTAATGTATATTGCAATTAATTTGTATAAGTATAAGGTACTCAAAAAACATTTGTAAGTCACCATCACTTCACGTAAAATCCAACAAGTCTTTTTCTACAGATTATGGGGTCGATTCCGATTCGGGCCGGAAATCTCTCCGACCGAGCCGGACCCGGAGAGATTTCTGACCGAATCGGACCCGTGCAGTCCGACCGAACGAGTCCGATGCATTCGTATGCCACCGGACACGAGTCGGTCGGACTCCCATTGAACTCAATGGGAGCCGGTCGTACAACGCGTACGCGGGCTCCCATTGCCTCAATGGGTGCGAGGCGGACAAGGGCCCCCTACAGCGAGTACGCCGCGAAGCGCCGCGGCGCACACGCACAGGTAGGGGGACCCATGGGTCCCCCCTGTGTGCGCCTCGCGCGGGTACGCGTACAGGGGGGTCCGACACGGACCCCCAAAGTACGGCTCCGACAGCGAGTTCGAGTCGGACGGCGCGAGTCGGTCGGAGCGGTCGAGGTGCGCATCGTACTTACCCGGCCGGTAAACGTCTCCATTGCGCGGTGCGAATCGGGTCCGAGCGAGTCGGTCGGAGCGGTACGATCCGGGTACGAGTCGGTCGGAGCGGTCGGGTCGCCCGGACGAGTCGGTCGGCGAATTCGCATCGTACTCGCTCGGCCGGACCCGCGTACGATTCGGTCGGGAAAAAGGGCTCCGAATCGGATCCGGTAAAGCCGAATCCTATTCGGAGCCCTACCGGCCGAGATCGGAATCGGCCCCCTTATGTCATTTCAGCAATACGTGGTTAAGAAAGCACATCAAAAATAAGTTTTTCAAAATAAGTCTTAATACATCTACATGTGGCAGCTATTTTCCTAGTCATTGTCAATGCTCACGTTGCACATTCTAGTGTTATTATCCGTTCTTTGTAAGACATGAAGCAGCTTTATTCTAATATAGAAAATTCCCTGTGTTATCATTTATTTGACACGTGTACCTAAGCATAAGTACTCTTGTTACTAAAATGTCAAATTTCACATTAATGCTTCAACAAACTAAAGGAGGAAATATCTTACAAGATATTTCCTCCTTTAGTTTGTTGAAGCATTTTGTTTGGGAAGATGAGGATATATCTTCTGTAAAGACTTCTCACTCCTTCTTAAGTTTTGGTGTACATTTCACATTAACTCATTGACTTTTAGGTGTTATCAGAAATCTACTTCTAACATTTCTGCATGCTTTTACAATGCAGTATATAAATCAAGATTTAATTGGTGAAATTCTTAAAACATAGGGGCATATTAGCAAGACCCACGTTAAAATTATCGCCGTTTTAGCAGCAGGAAACTGCCGCTAAAACGGCGATAATGGGCTTGCTAATATGCGTTATGGAATTCCAATAGAAGCCCAGGTTAGATGTCCTGCACATCTAACATGGGCTTCTATTGGAATTCTATAACGCATATTAGCAAGCCCATTATCGCCGTTTTAGCGGCAGTTTCCTGCCGCTAAACGGCGATAATTTAACGTGGGTCTTGCTAATATGCCCCATAGAGTCTAATATTCATTTTATCGTTTCATGTAAATTATGTCACAAATCATTTCTGTGTAAAAGTGTGGTAGTTAGGTGAATAATAACATCTCTGCTCTATCATACATGTACTCTTATGTTCTTGTTTTAACTTTATTTGCTGTGACACAATGACTGTATATTGATCTTCTTTATGAGGTGCACTCTTTTCTGGTTTTATAAGCTGAGTAAAGATAATTGAATGAATGAATGACAAAGCAAATAACTAAACAAGTGTTATTGGTAGGTACACGTCTCTTGCTCTGACCGACTGTAAGGAGGCCTTTCAAAACATTGGGAGTTTTACATTTTTGTGTTTTTACATGTAGCTTCAAAATGGATGGACAATTCTCTTCTACCTCACTCATAATAAAACATCTCTCTGACAAACTGGCAACATATTCTGATTCATATGCGTTTCCTAAATGCGGGAATATTGGGAATGTGTGGCGCAACCAGATGCATTCCAAAAAGCCATTTCCAAAAAGAAGCCAAGCCAAAATGCTGGTTTGGGAAGATTCACTTAAATCATTGTCATCATTCTCAAAAATTCCAAAAACAGACATTTCCAAACTGTGAACAAACAATGGAGTCTATCAGAGGATGTCAGATATACCTCCTCTCCATTGGTCGGTTGGCATTCCTCACACAGTAAGGCTGTGGAAAGAATTTACATACAAAAATCAGGGCCCAGACCTACAAACACTTTACATCGGGTTTGCATTTCTTTTTTACTGGAAACCCGTGTAAAGTGTTGTAGTGGGATTTACAATCCAACACAAATCACGATTTGCATTGGATTGCTCCTCAAAGTAAAGCAAAGTTGTGCAATGTGCTGTCTTGCGTTGCTTTACATCAAGTGGGCTTCTATGAGTGGTGCATCTGTGTTCCCATGCAAGCACCCATGGGTTTTGATGCAAATCCCTATCTACAAAGAATTTTAGAGAGGGTTATGCACCAAAATCCTGCGCCTCCTTGAGGCAGACATAATGAGGATATTTTCATTCCTCCTTGTTTTCCCACTTTGCATGTGTGCTGCATTGTACAGCACACATACAAAGTGGAAATGCCTTGAAATAAAGTTTTTGTACTAAAAAGGACCATTTTTAGCACAAAATCTATGCTTCCCACAATGCAAATACCCTTGCACTAAGGATGTCTGAGTTGGTGAATGGCAGTCAAAAGTGCACCAGTGTAGGGAACGAGCAGAACAAAGCCACATCTTAGTAAATATTACGCTCTTCTGCTGTCTCCCATTGACGCAACACACTGCAGTAACTTCCCTTGCTGCCCTGCATTGCGTCACATTCATGTAAATTTGGGCCCATGTTTTTCCTGTAGCTCCCCCACAATGAAACATTTTTTGCGGCGGTGAGAAACCAAGATATACATTCTCACGGGTCTCCCAAATGAAAGGATACCAAACTAGTGTAGATTTTTCAAGGGATAGGCCTCACCGCAAGAATAAAAGCAATCATGGGCTTGTAGAGATATTTCAGAATTAACTCTCAATAAAAATAACCCAGAAATTGTACACTCTCATTGCTAACCTGGGCTGAAAAATTCAAATTTAAATCATTCTTGTTGATGTCATTAACAAAATTTAAAGCCGATTCAATAGATCCTTCCCAGATAATGCACACATCATCTATAAAACGCCACCACTGTTTCACATGCGCATCATACAGCTCCCTGTGGGTGGCTCTGAGGACGTGCTCCTCCCACCAGCCAACGTGAAGACACGCATAGCTGGGAGAAAAGCACGCCCCCATCGTGACTCCACTTAACTGTTGGTGAACCTCTTTGTTAAAAATAAAATAGTTGTTGGTGAGACACATATTAATCATACTCAAAAGAATTTAATTATGATGGTAATATTCAATATTACGTTTAGATTCAAAATATTTAACCGCTGCTAACCCATCAGTGTGATGGATGCTGGTATACAGTGAGCATATGTCCATAACTATAAGAACATAATCATGTTTCCATTCAAACCCTTGGATTTTCGACAGAAAATGGCCTGTATCTCGAATATATGATGGTAAATTTTCCACGAACTCATGTAAGAAATAGTCCACATATTTGGACATTGGTTCGAGTAATCCTCTTTGAGCAGATATAATGGGCCTGCCAGGTACAGGTATTGTATTTTTATGTACCTTCGGGATGAAATACAACACTGGGGTGGTAGGGTAATCATATTTTTAAAAACAAAATTCATTTTTGCTTAAGAGTCCCATTCTCTTCCATTGTGATAGTTCTTTGAATGTGGAATCCTTGATGTGTTTGAGGTCATTAAAAGTGGCTTTTCTATAACAAGCATTGTCACTTAGATGCCTTTCTGCTTCTTGCATATACAACTCACGGGGCCAGAGCACAATGTTTCCCCCTTTGTCCAACTTATTAATGATAACATTACCATTGCTTTGTAACTTGCGCATAAGTGTAGAATATTGTTTTTCTTTAAACTTTCTTTGTTTTTCCTTCCGCAACACAGTTCGATTCAGTTGTTTAAGATCTTCCATGACACAATCACTGAAGATATCTATTGCATCTTCTGGCATCAATGGTATGAACGTAGACGGCAGCCGAAAGGGAGTTAAGCTCGTTTGATTGCCCTGCACTCCCAGTTCAGAAAGGTCATCTTGAGTTGAGCTGGCAATGTTATCATTATCTTGAGCTAAAGCATGCATAGATCTCAGTAGATGGATATCTGCTACCTGCAAATTGATGCCTGATGTAACTGCAGGTCTATTTATATTGGTAGTTTCATTGATTTTATTCAACTTGAAATGCTTTAAAAGTTTGAGTTTTCAAATGAATTTAAATACGTCAACACGTGACTGAGCATATTTGAAGCTATTTCCAGGACAAAATGATAAACCCAAAGAGAGCAGCTGGAGTTCAGCGACCGATAGTTCAACATCAGATAGATTTATCACTGTTTTGTCCGATTGTTTGATCTCATTCACTGTTGGGGCCACTTCTTGCCTCTGCCCCCTCTGCCTCTGGATTTTCCGCCTTTGTTTTCTGCGGTTATTGCGCCGTCTCAGTTTTTCTTCGTAGGGTTGTGAGAACGAAGTGTTTGACGGCGGTCCTCTATTAAAAAACCCAGTTCTTCTGAAGGTGTATAATCGGTGGGTAATTTTGTTAATTGATTGTTGGTACTGCTGTCATCAGACTCATAATTACTACTTCCAGAGCTAACCTCCATAGTAGATGATTCATTGCAAACGCTGAACCCACTTCGCCATTTTCATATTGCACACCCACCAATGGGAAGCTCGAATGAGACTGTGCATTTTGGGAAATGTGGTCCGGATAGCACACAAATCTTGTCCTGTATGGACCCTGCAAGTGGACTCGTCCTCAATCCTGTTTGCGGCTGCTGGCCCACATAGCCGACATGATAGTTACCATGTCGGTGGCCCCCATAACATTACGGGGTGGTGCACACTCCGCGGCAGGACGGCCGCGTATTACATTCTGCTCCAAAGGTTGTCCACCTGGTGAGTAGCACTCGATCAACAGCTTTGTTTATGATAGGCAGGGACGAGGATCCGTTTGTAGAAGCTGCGCCGTAATGGAAATGCCTGACGCGTTTCGAAGCTCCATATGCTTCTCTTCAGAGGCTTGAACGGAGACAGTGTGTGCAAACGCTGAACCCACTTCGCCATTTTCATATTGCACAACCACCAATGGGAAGCTCGAATGAGACTGTGCATTTTGGGAAATGTGGACCGGATAGCACACAAATCTTGTCCTGTATGGACCCTGCAAGTGGACTCGTCCTCAATCTTGTTTGCGGCTGCTGGCCCACATAGCCGACATGATAGTTACCACGTCGGGTGGCCCCCATAACATTACGGGGTGGTGCACACTCCGCGGCAGGACAGCCGCGTATTACATTCTGCTCCAAAGGTTGTCCTCCTGGTGAGTAGCACTCGATCAACAGCTTTGTTTATGATAGGCAGGGACAAGGATCCGCTTGTAGAAGCTGCTCCGTAATGGAAATCCCTGACGCGTTTCGAAGCTCCATATGCTTCTCTTCAGAGGCTTGAACGGAGACAGTGTGTGCAAACGCTGAACCCACTTCACCATTTTCATATTGCACACCTACCAATGGGAAGCTCGAATGAGACTGTGCATTTTGGGAAATGTGGTCCGGATTGCACACAAATCTTGTCCTGTATGGACCCTACAAGTGGACTCGTCCTCAATCCTGTTTACGGCTGCTGGCCCACATAGCCGACATGATAGTTACCATGTCGGGTGGCCCCCATAACATTACGGGGTGGTGCACACTCCGCGGCAGGACGGCCGCATATTACATTCTGCTCCAAAGGTTGTCCACCTGGTGAGTAGCACTCGATCAACAGCTTTGTTTATGATGGGCAGGGACGAGGATCCGCTTGTAGAAGCTGCTCCGTAATGGAAATGCCTGACGCGTTTCGAGCTCCTTATGCTTCTCTTCAGAGGCTTGAACGGACACAGTGTGTGCAAACGCTGAACCCACTTCGCCATTTTCATATTGCACAGCCACCAATGGGAAGCTCGAATGAGACTGTGCATTTTGGGAAATGTGGTCCGGATAGCACACAAATCTTGTCCTGGTGGGTGTATATATATATATATATAATATATATATTAAGCATATTACATGCAAAGTCGAAGAAAAAAACATAAAATGTATGCTTGTTTCACACCTTGTTCCGTGTCCTGTGTAAACTTGAGATTGAACCTAAATAGGGATTCCAAGTTTTGTGCTAATCACTCTACCCACATGTTTTCCACCATGTAAAACCTGGTGGAATTTGTGGGGATTAAGACTACATCATTCTGGAATTTACATCTGTGGGGTTGTGGGAGTGTTGTGTAAACGGGTGGTCTGAGCTGATCCTCATTTATTCCCAGGTGCAGGACTCAATTTAATAACTCACTTGTTATTTATTGGTATTTATTGGGTGTGGCATTACCCCATTAAGGGAAACTCATAATGACACTCTACAAATCTATTGAGTTTAAAAGTATATCAAATGACAAGCGGTATTCAGCCTTAAATTTATTTGAAAATCTCATTCAAAAGGCCATAAATATACTAAGGACAGTGATGAATTAAAGATACGCTTCCTCACTTGTGGTACGATTCACAAAAGGCATATAGGAGTATGTAAGGTAGTACTTCAGTAGTACTACTTCACGTACTACAAGATGCAATTCACAAACCTATGGCTAGAGAGCTACACCTCCTTCTCTCCTATCTTTTTGTATTTATGTCAGCGAGTTCTGCACATGAAATTACAGGATTTAGTAGTTAAGAAGGAGGCACAAGGGAAAGTGTTGGGAAAATGGGGAATAATTACTGCAAGTGAGTTGGGGTAAGGGACATTTTGGAGGGTTTAGGGAGTTACATGCTAATACAAAATGCAAATATACAAAAATTTAAGTCGATTGATATTCATAAAATACAGTTCTAACTCTACTCAATCCCTAATAGTGACAAACCAAGCTTAAGTGCACTCCAGCCCAGCATTGGAGTAAGTCAAGCACCACACATGACCACCCACTGGTACTGAAACATACTCCCATCGAAAATGATGGCGATGGCTTTAACATTAACATCCCACAGGAAATAATGTAAAATAAATTAAATTCACTTTCATTTAAAAAAACATATATGTAATTTTTAAGGTTAAAAAACTTAAATATAATGAATGCAAAATGCTTTCATTTTTTCAAGTTTAATAACACACTTTATTTTAAAATAAATTAAATTAAATTATAATCTTAGTTTAGAAATTCTACAAAAATCAATATTTCTAGAACACCACAACATATATCCAAGTTTGAAACAAATTAAATGCACATAAAAATATTATTGAGAGTGAATGATGTTCAAATTGTTGTTCAAAACTAATATTTAAATAATTAATTTATACATTTAACTTAATTTACAATGTAATGCAAAGGTAGTTTTGGGAGCTAGAGGATTGTATGTTTTTCTTTAGCAGAGCTAGATTAATAATATTTGTTTAAAAGATTTTTATTTTTATTTACATTTTATTTACATAAAACAAATAAATATCTTTATTACTTGTCCCAATATTTTCCTATGAGGAAATGGTGGCAAAATCTCCACAAACAGCTGCTCATAGTAACTTTAAATATTAACTTTAAATTTAATTGTATGAGTTAAGAAGTGGTGGGAACTCTTAAGTTAACCTCTAGATGTAACTCTCCACTTGAAAATGGTGAATAGCAAAAACGTGGAGATTTAAACCTAAGTGTAGGAGTAGATCTACACATTTTTAGTTCTACACATGCAAATTTGAATTGGGCCCTTAGTAGTTCAAATGTGTTATCATTTGTTATGGCACTGAAAAAGTGAATCAACAACCTACATTTTGCCCATGCAGCATAACCTATTTCCAACTGGCGTGTCTAGAAAACCCTTTACCAGAACGTTCTTCATGCTTTTACTTTTATGGCATTCAAACATGTCTACTTCGTTTGACTTATTTTCCCCCATGCAAACTATACATTTTTGCACTATAAATTCTATTCATTTTTGTAGCCACTACAATATCCCATTGTGGACTGAAATATTAATTAATGAAAAATGTGGAGATTCCTTACGTTCTTTAACAATACTTACTCAATAATTTGTAGTATTTCACAAACAAACAAGCACAAATACAAAGTGTGGTGTGAGACAAGGGTGTGTGCTGGCTCCCTTTCTTTTCTGCCTATATATTAATGACCTTGATACATATTTAAAACTAGGGGAGGCGTATGAGGCCAGGGTACGAACAAGAAGTCTCCCTGCATTGTTATATGTGGATGACTGGGTTCTGTTATCAAGAACTGGTGTGGTCTCCAGAGGTTACAGGATAGATTTGTTCTGTTTATGAGTGACCTAGGATTAACAACAAATATAGCTAAATCTCACAATATGGTCTGTGGGCGTTCCCAAAGTACCTGAAATCCCATTTTACTAACAGAAATAAACTTCTCTGCATCCCAACTTTCATATACTTGGGGGTACCTTTTGATAGTAAATGCAAATGGGCTCTTCAAACTAAGGTTAGGAAAGCCCAGTTTGAACAAACAACAGAGGCAATTTTCAGAATCGCAAGGAAGTTAGGCTCTAATCTCCTAGATGTGGTGGTTAACATTTAAAAAAAAACACATTGATGTTCTGTTATGACCTATGGTACGGGTATATGGGGCTACTGCAGTTCTGCACATTTGCAGGCTAGAGAGATTATGTTTATGAGAAGACTGCTATCTGTATCTACCAGGATGCCCACTTATGCCTGTCACATGGAGCAAGACCTACCATATTTAGAGGACCGCATTAAGATAGCCCCGCTTATGTTGTGGCATTCTATTAGGCGCCAGTAAGAAACCTTTTTAAATCAGGCCATAATCTCTGACTGCCTACGACTCGATTATGCTTTTAGAATACCATGCTGAGGTATGTTAAAGAACAATTCATTATGTTAGGGAGACCTGAATGTTTTTATAACACATGTGACACTACTGCCATGGCCCTAAGGCATTTAAAAAGAATTTCTTACTATGTGGGGAAGGAGAAAATAATATCAAGAGCGCAAGAAGAAGAAAGTGACTGCCCATTATATTAGTTACCACAGACCATACGGAGCCCTACCTTTCTTCCTTATCTCATCACCACTAGAAATTTTACTTGCTTAGGCTTAGATTCAATATAGCTCAACTCCTGGTCTCTTCTCCAAGAGACTCCTACAATGAATCAGGCCTTGAGCCAAGTCCCTGTGACTCCAGGTCAGACAAATCCATGTTACGTTTTTTCTTTTTTTTTAAACTGTATGCCATGCCAAGGAAATACTTTTTACTCAGGTCTCTAAACATTATAAAGTGCAGACCAGCTTTACTTTATTTACAACTGTTGCAAACTGAATACGTCTGCACTACGACATATACATTTATATCAGCCTCAGTAAGACTAAGGAATATGGTGGGGAAGTAATGTTTTAATGGTGATCTATTATTTAATTTGTTTTTAGTTTTTCTGACGTGTTATTGAGCATGGAATATTAGTCTAGCCCATTATAGTCCCTAGTTCTTATATTGTTATTTCGCCCTCTCTTTTATGCATGAGTCACTTTATGGACCCAATTCTTATAGTGTAGAATAAGTCTTTTGCTTGCAAACAACCTATTCACTGTACATGTTGTAGCGTTAAGGTGTTGGGCTTTTTCAAATTATTTTATTGGGTTTATTTTGTTTCCGTGTCCCTATTAACCTCAGCCACCACATCAGACACTTAGGGGTCGATTCCGATTCGGGCCGCAAATCTCTCCGACCGAGCCGGACCCGGAGAGATTTCCGACCGAATCGGACCCGTGCAGTCCGACCGAACGAGTACGATGCGTCCGTATGTTATCGGACACGAGTCGGTCGGACTCCCATTGAACTCAATGGGAGCCGGTCGTACAACGCGTACGCGGGCTCCCATTGCCTCAATGGGTGCGAGGCGGACAAGGGCGCCCCTACAGCGAGTACGCCGCGAGCGCTCGCGGCGTACACGCACAGGTAGGGGGACCCATGGGTCCCCCCTGTGTGTGCCTCGCACGGTGCGCGTACAGGGGGTCCGACACGGACCCCAAAGTACGGCTCCGACAGCGAGTTCGAGTCGGACGGCGCGAGTCGGTCGGAGCGGTCGAGGTGCGCATCGTACTTACCCGGCCGGAAAACGTCTCCATTGCGCGGTGCGATTCGGGTCCGACCGAGTCGGTCGGAGCGGTACGATCCGGGTACGAGTCGGTCGGAGCGGTCGGGTCGCCCGGACGAGTCGGTCGGCGAATCGCATCGTACTCGCTCGGCCGGACCCGCGTACGGTTCGGTCGGGAAACAGGCTTTCGCATGGCTTTTTTCCCGACCGAATGGTATTGGGTGCGCCTCCGACCGAGATCGGAATCGGCCCCTTAGTTCCTCCGATGGATCTTGTGCTGTGCTGAAAAGGATTGGAATATTAAGAGCATGAACAATTATCATATGAGAACCCGTAATAGATAATTGCTAACATTCAATAACAGAAACAACTCCCTGGTAAACCCATCCTAAACCCCTTGACCATTAAATAAATTTGTGTTAGCCACAACCAAATAAATGAAACAGAACCAGCAGAGAATGTTATATATATTATTTAGTTTAAAGAACTGAAGGATTAGCATACAGACTTAGTTTCAAATTTGATCAGATTTAATAAGCATTTGCTTATATGCGAGAAATCAATATTAAAGATCTGTCTTCCTCAGCCGAGGAGATTATATCCTAAGGAGACCAATTAAAAGGACATCAGTCGAGTCTCATACCAACCCAGTAGGAAAGTTCAGCAATTACAGTATGACCAGTTCCAGTTCAATAGACAGATTTATCTGCCTCTGTCAGCACTGCAGCGTCAATGCCATAGCCACTCCGTTATGGACCCCTTCAGCTGAAAAGGTCCCACTACAATAGCATACCAGCAGGCAGCAACGCGATATTTTGTCACAGATTGCTTGGTCTGGAGATCCCAAATCGTCAGTCTCTGTACCACAAGATGGGTAAAGGGAGAAGCCCCTTAGTTCAAAATTAGGCAATTATACTTCACCAATTCCAGGTTTACACCCCTTGACACCACCAAATTTGTCGGACCACTCTGTCCCATTGGTCAATCTCAATAGGTTGAGATAATACAGTAAGTAAAAGTATACAAATCTAGTAGAATTAAGTAATCCATTACTCGCAATTTTCTTAGGACCACTGTAGGTTTGTTGTATGATCGTTTGTTGCATTTAGAAAGTAGGCAAGTTCATGCTCTCATCTCTTGTCAGTCCATTGTCAAGCATTGCTCTAAGAAGTAACACTTTTGTTGCAAATCTAGTCAAGTAAGCCACAAACGTGAATGAGGTGACTGAGTGTTAGAACACAAGTGGAAACTTCATGAAAAGTTCCCATAAGCTCCAGACTATTCAGTTCATGAGCTCATACCAGGAAAGGAAGCACAGTTTGAGGCCTTCATGAAATACAGCTTATGCACAGTGAATTTGTGCTAAAATATGAATCTCGCATTACACAGAACAATGTACTAATTTCCCCTTTAAGCATAATGATATCATTTTAATGTATATTGCAATTAATTTGTATAAGTATAAGGTACTCAAAAAACATTTGTAAGTCACCATCACTTCACGTAAAATCCAACAAGTCTTTTTCTACAGATTATATGTCATTTCAGCAATACGTGGTTAAGAAAGCACATCAAAAATAAGTTTTTCAAAATAAGTCTTAATACATCTACATGTGGCAGCTATTTTCCTAGTCATTGTCAATGCTCACGTTGCACATTCTAGTGTTATTATCCGTTCTTTGTAAGACATGAAGCAGCTTTATTCTAATATAGAAAATTCCCTGTGTTATCATTTATTTGACACGTGTACCTAAGCATAAGTACTCTTGTTACTAAAATGTCAAATTTCACATTAATGCTTCAACAAACTAAAGGAGGAAATATCTTACAAGATATTTCCTCCTTTAGTTTGTTGAAGCATTTTGTTTGGGAAGATGAGGATATATCTTCTGTAAAGACTTCTCACTCCTTCTTAAGTTTTGGTGTAAATTTCACATTAACTCATTGACTTTTAGGTGTTATCAGAAATCTATTTCTAACATTTCTGCATGCTTTTACAATGCAGTATATAAATCAAGATTTAATTGGTGAAATTCTTAAAACATAGGGGCATATTAGCAAGACCCACGTTAAAATTATCGCCGTTTTAGCGGCAGGAAACTGCCGCTAAAACGGCGATAATGGGCTTGCTAATATGCGTTATGGAATTCCAATAGAAGCCCAGGTTAGATGTCCTGCACATCTAACATGGGCTTCTATTGGAATTCTATAACGCATATTAGCAAGCCCATTATCGCCGTTTTAGCGGCAGTTTCCTGCCGCTAAAACGGCGATAATTTTAACGTGGGTCTTGCTAATATGCCCCATAGAGTCTAATATTCATTTTATCGTTTCATGTAAATTATGTCACAAATCATTTCTGTGTAAAAGTGTGGTAGTTAGGTGAATAATAACATCTCTGCTCTATCATACATGAACTCTTATGTTCTTGTTTTAACTTTATTTGCTGTGACACAATGACTGTATATTGATCTTCTTTATGAGGTGCACTCTTTTCTGGTTTTATAAGCTGAGTAAAGATAATTGAATGAATGAATGACAAAGCAAATAACTAAACAAGTGTTATTGGTAGGTACACGTCTCTTGCTCTGACCGACTGTAAGGAGGCCTTTCAAAACATTGGGAGTTTTACATTTTTGTGTTTTTACATGTAGCTTCAAAATGGATGGACAATTCTCTTCTACCTCACTCATAATAAAACATCTCTCTGACAAACTGGCAACATATTCTGATTCATATGCGTTTCCTAAATGCGGGAATATTGGGAATGTGTGGCGCAACCAGATGCATTCCAAAAGCCATTTCCAAAAAGAAGCCAAGCCAAAATGCTGGTTTGGGAAGATTCACTTAAATCATTGTCATCATTCTCAAAAATTCCAAAAACAGACATTTCCAAACTGTGAACAAACAATGGAGTCTATCAGAGGATGTCAGATATACCTCCTCTCCATTGGTCGGTTGGCATTCCTCACACAGTAAGGCTGTGGAAAGAATTTACATACAAAAATCAGGGCCCAGACCTACAAACACTTTACATCGGGTTTGCATTTCTTTTTTACTGGAAACCCGTGTAAAGTGTTGTAGTGGGATTTACAATCCAACACAAATCACGATTTGCATTGGATTGCTACTCAAAGTAAAGCAAAGTTGTGCAATGTGCTGTCTTGCGTTGCTTTACATCAAGTTGGCTTCTATGAGTGGTGCATCTGTGTTCCCATGCAAGCACCCATGGGTTTTGATGCAAATCCCTATCTACAAAGAATTTTAGAGAGGGTTATGCACCAAAATCCTGCGCCTCCTTGAGGCAGACATAATGAGGATATTTTCATTCCTCCTTGTTTTTCCCACTTTGCATGTGTGCTGCATTGTACAGCACACATACAAAGTGGGAAATGCCTTGAAATAAAGTTTTTGTACTAAAAAGGACCATTTTTAGCACAAAATCTATGCTTCCCACAATGCAAATACCCTTGCACTAAGGATGTCTGAGTTGGTGAATGGCAGTCAAAAGTGCACCAGTGTAGGGAACGAGCAGAACAAAGCCACATCTTAGTAAATATTACGCTCTTCTGCTGTCTCCCATTGACGCAACACACTGCAGTAACTTCCCTTGCTGCCCTGCATTGCGTCACATTCATGTAAATTTGGGCCCATGTTTTTCCTGTAGCTCCCCCACAATGAAAAATTTTTTGCGGCGGTGAGAAACCAAGATATACATTCTCACGGGTCTCCCAAATGAAAGGATACCAAACTAGTGTAGATTTTTCAAGGGATAGGCCTCACCGCAAGAATAAAAGCAATCATGGGCTTGTAGAGATATTTCAGAATTAACTCTCAATAAAAATAACCCAGAAATTGTACACTCTCATTGCTAACCTGGGCTGAAAAATTCAAATTTAAATCATTCTTGTTGATGTCATTAACAAAATTTAAAGCCGATTCAATAGATCCTTCCCAGATAATGCACACATCATCTATAAAACGCCACCACTGTTTCACATGCGCATCATACAGCTCCCTGTGGGTGGCTCTGAGGACGTGCTCCTCCCACCAGCCAACGTGAAGACACGCATAGCTGGGAGAAAAGCACGCCCCCATCGCCACTCCACGTAACTGTTGGTGAACCTCTTTGTTAAAAATAAAATAGTTGTTGGTGAGACACATATTAATCATACTCAAAAGCATTTAATTATGATGGTAATATTCAATATTACGTTTAGATAAAAAATATTTAACTGCTGCTAACCCATCAGTGTGATGGATGCTGGTATACAGTGAGCATATGTCCATAACTATAAGAACATAATCATGTTTCCATTCAACCCCTTGGATTTTCGACAGAAAATGGCCTGTATCTCGAATATATGATGGTAAATTTTCCACGAACTCATGTAAGAAATAGTCCACATATTTGGACATTGGTTCGAGTAATCCTCTTTGAGCAGATAAAATGGGCCTGCCAGGTACAGGTAATATGTTTTTATGAAATACAACACTGGGGTGGTAGGGTAATCATTTTTTTTAAAACAAAATTCATTTTTGCTTAAGAGTCCCATTCTCTTCCATTGTGATAGTTCTTTGAATGTGGAATCCTTGATGTGTTTGAGGTCATTAAAAGTGGCTTTTCTATAACAAGCATTGTCCCTTAGATGCCTTTCTGCTTCTTGCATATACAACTCACGGGGCCAGAGCACAATGTTTCCCCCTTTGTCCGACTTATTAATGATAACATTACCATTGCTTTGTAGCTTGCGCATAAGTGTAGAATATTGTTTTTCTTTAAACTTTCTTTGTTTTTCCTTGCGCAACACAGTTCGATTCAGTTGTTTAAGATCTTCCACGACACAATCACTGAAGATATCTATTGCATCTTCTGGCATCAATGGTATGAATGTAGACGGCAGCCGAAAGGGAGTTAAGCTCGTTTGATTGCCCTGCACTCCCAGTTCAGAAAGGTCATCTTGAGTTGAGCTGGCAATGTTATCATTATCTTGAGCTAAAGCATGCATAGATCTCAGTAGATGGATATCTGCTACCTGCAAATTGATGCCTGATGTAACTGCAGGTCTATTTATATTGGTAGTTTCATTGATTTTATTCAACTTGAAATGCTTTAAAAGTTTGAGTTTTCAAATGAATTTAAATACGTCAACACGTGACTGAGCATATTTGAAGCTATTTCCAGGACAAAATGATAAACCCAAAGAGAGCAGCTGGAGTTCAGCGACCGATAGTTCAACATCAGATAGATTTATCACTGTTTTGTCCGATTGTTTGATCTCATTCACTGTTGGGGCCACTTCTTGCCTCTGCCCCCTCTGCCTCTGGATTTTCCGCCTTTGTTTTCTGCGGTTATTGCACCGACTCCGTTTTTCTTCGTAGGGTTGTGAGAACGAAGTGTTTGACGGCGTTCCTCTATTAAAAAACCCAGTTCCTCTGAAAGTGTATAATCGGTGGGTAATTTTGTTAATTGATTGTTGGTACTGCTGTCATCAGACTCATAATTACTACTTCCAGAGCTAACCTCAATAGTAGATGATTCATTGCCCATTTGGACTGATGTACTATTGTCAGGTGTTTTAGAGACTAAGGCCTGTCTCTTAGCTGTGTCGAATTTCCTGGAGAAAGTAAATACTCTGCCAGTCTCATAATCATTTTTATCACGAGCAAATTTCCATATTTTACGGGCCTTAATTGTTTCCTCGTGTTTCTTCACCCTGATATCAATATCATCACGACCTTTTTTAACAAGCTCCTTCTGTTCATGAGCATCCAATAGCGCATTTATTTTGTCAATTTCTTTAACAATATCCAATCTGTCAATTTCAGCATATTTAATTAAGATAGATACCATATTCATGGAGGCTTCTAAATTGTTCATATATTATATATATTAAGCATATTACAACCGCTCCACTGTAAAACCGAATATGCCATCTATGTGTTGGAATGTGCTTGCAATCTCAAATATGTTGGGAGCACCAAATTACCGGTGAACAAGAGAATTTTGCAACACATTAGAGCAATTAATAACTGTGACCCCACTTATCCAGTCGCCAGGCATTTCCGAGAAGCACATGAAAACAATCTTAAAGACTTCTCTTATTATGTCATTGATGCCATAATTAACACCAAAAGAGGAGGCGACAGGGAAGGCCGTCTCAGAGAACTGGAGACTAGATATATACTAAACATGAATAGCAAGGCCCCGGAGGGTTAAATAATACAGAGGATCTTTACACCTGTTTATGATGAGATAGTGTGTATTCCACCTTTCCGACTTGCACTGTACTGCTTTTAAAATCTGCTTTTGCCTTGATTCTAGACCCGTGATATATTTATATATTTATATATTTATGTTTCAATTTAAGCCCAAAGGCATGAGTATACATTTATATACTCACACACTCTAGTACTCTTGGGCATATGAATTTAATTACTTAAAAAGATGATAAGGAACACAACTATATAATCTACGGTAAATACCGTGTTACGAGGCTGCCGTTTCACCTTAACCATAGACCATGATGGTTTTTTAAATTACATGCACTACACTTTAAGCACTGAGGTTTTATAAATTTTAGACACAAGAGGTGATGGAGGTGACTGGAAAGAAGACTGTAATCCCTGTAGTGAGAAGCACGAGCACTTTATGTATAAAACATAGGCCTGGTTGACCCCGTGGAAAATGAACAGATCAAATGGAAAGAATCTAATGGAAGCATTTTAAGCCATAATATGATTGTAGGAATATATACAAGGGATTGATCCCAGTTATGTTTTCGCAAGGGCATAATTATGTAATTGCAAAACGCTTTTTATACTGGAAATATTTATATATTTATATATTTATTGAAATCATTTTTATGAAATCTATTTACCCTTTTAAACAATATAATAATTTTTTTAATATTGTTAATGTATTTATTCCACATGAACCAGTAAGATTGTTGCAGCATTGTCTGTCTGATCTAAAATAGAGGTTTTACAAAGTTCATACAACATCATACCAAATGTATCTTCCATGTCTATGACTTACCACCAATCACACTTAGCATGTAGCACTTTAAATAGGTTGTTGTTACGTAGCAGCGTTGTCATGTGATCAAGGTCCGGCTGGACCGAAACGCGTTATGGCCGACAAATAAAGCATCATCCTAAAAGCACGTACTTGGTGGTCCGCGTCTGCTTGCCTGAAAACACATGGAAAAGCGAGGAGCAGCGTTTGGAGATATATATATATATATATATATATATATATATATATATATATAAAAATATATATATATATATATATATATATATATATATATATTATCTACTGGCGGTCGCCAGTAGATAGTTATAGTTAGGACCTATTTTCCATAGGAAATCCGCAACATTCTATTTGAAATAACTCTTGTGTCGGTTGACGAATCTTCGCGAAATTTTCAAACTTTATGGCCCGCTCCGGTCCGCTCCTACCCTGAAAGGTTTGGGGTGATTCGTCAAGCGGGGGCCGAGAAAAAAGGGGGGTACCAAAACGTGTTTTCCCCATTCATTTTCCCATAGGAAACTTTAGCCACGGCTACAGCCCGAACTGCTGAACGGAATTACACAAAATTTGGCAAAGAGGTAGTTCTTGGTTCAGAAAGAACCCTTTTGTTAAATGGTGTAAATCCGTTCAGTAGTTGCTGAGAAAATCAAAAGTAAAAACACATATATATCTGGGCGGAGCCTAACCACACATGTCATCGTGAGATCTGATTGGCTGTCAGCACTTCATCCTGGAATTGCTGGCAGCCATCTTGGGACCAATATAAATGATAGTACCCCATTGAAATGCATTGTAGTGAATCGAAGATTTTGAGGGTTACCAAACGGAGAAGTATAAAGGGTGATAACAGACTTTAGTTACATTAGAATTCATTTGTTGATGGTACCATACTAATTTCAGGAATTGTGGTGTGTTCTAAGGTGATTTTACCCTGTGAAAAACCTTCTGCTGGGATATCATGAATCATGTTTGAGAGAAAACTATTTTCACATGCTTGTCCCATACAGTTTTGGAAGGTGCTCCAGAAGCTAAAATGAGAGCATATTTTCTGTAAATTCACATTATCTTTCTCAGTCATGTGAGAATGAAGTCTGACATTCTCAGTAAAACATGTACATCCAACAAGGGCAGAGACTGTCAGTTGATTCCTTTGTGTTCTACTGCAGCTTCCCAGAGTGTTCTAAAGAACAACTAGAGCGCTAACAGCCTTACTTATGACAAAAGTATGGCACACCTGAAGCCATCTTGATTGGAATAAACTGGTAACACTTAAAACATTTAATTTAAAAAGGAACAAAATGATGGGGTTCATCTTGTCATAGAAATTATGGTTAGTGCTCTGGAAAGAAAAATTAGGACATGTTTCAAGTGCGATCTCAAATATCTTCCTGTTATATTTCAACAGGAGCAGCCTGTCAGTTGATGCCTTTGTGTTCTACTGCAG
The DNA here is from genome assembly GCA_963921515.1 of Calotriton arnoldi. Lineage (NCBI taxonomy): Eukaryota > Metazoa > Chordata > Amphibia > Caudata > Salamandridae > Calotriton > Calotriton arnoldi. The sequence continues at coordinate 1,762,628 of CAWUFW010001996.1, read as the reverse complement.
CTTCCCAGAGTGTTCTAAAGAACAACTAGAGCGCTAACAGTCTTACTTATGACAAAAGTATGGCACACCTGAAGCCATCTTGGTTGGAATAAACTGGTAACACTTAAAACATTTAATTTAAAAAGGAACAAAAGAGGGGGTTCATTTTGCCTTAGAAATTATGGTTAGTGCTGTAGAAAGAAAAATTAGGACATGTTTTAAGTGAGATCTCAAATATCTTCCTGTTATATTTCAACAGGAACAGCCTGTCAGTTGATGCCTTTGTGTTCTACTGCAGCTTCCCAGAGTGTTCTAAAGAACAACTAGAGTGCTAACAGCCTTACTTATGACAAAAGTATGGCACACCTGAAGCCATCTTGATTGGAATAAACTGGTAACACTTAAAACATTTAATTTAAAAGGAACAAAATGAGGGGGTTCATTTTGCCATAGAAATTATGGTTAGTGCTGCAAAAAGAAACTTTAGTGCATGTTTTAAGTGAGATCTCAAATCCTCTTCTATTTCATTAGAAAATTCTGACATGCAGACTGAAACAATCACTTTCAATACCAGCAGTAGACTTCCAGTTAACCCCTTGACCGCGATCGGAATTCCTCTCTTATGCTGGACATTCCGATCGCGGGTGGGAATCGTGACGAGCTCAGCTCGTCATGCGCACAGCGCTACCGCGCAGCATGACGAGCTGAGCTCGTCATGAGCACGGAAAGGGTTAACTCCTTGGTGAGCAGTAGCTTTACTACAGTGATCTAATGAACAACTAGAGTGCTAACATTCTGAATTTATGGCAAATGTGTGACACATCTGAATGCCTTCTTGATGGAATCAAAGTAAAAAACTGAAAGCATTTCCTACTGAGGAGACTGCAGTAAATGAGGAAATTAGGAAACTTCATAACAAAGAAGTCTTCCAAGATGGCCACCAGTGAAAAAAGAGCCCAAATGTAGCACAAATATTACCCAGATGTAGCCCACATATAGCCCAATGACAAAAGTGTGCAAAACACTTTTTATTTTTAGTTTTTTTGCAGTTTTATGTAGTGCAGACTGGTCAGGTATTGGAGCGTTGCATCTTAAAACATGACCCCCTACACTACAAAAACACCACTGCACTACCCTAAACCCTAAAACACTACCCCCAGCACGACCCCTATACTACACAAGCACCACTGCACTATCCTAAACCCTAAAACACTACCCCCAGCATGACCCCCTACACTACACAAACACCGCTGCACTACCCTAAACCCTAAAACACTACCCCAACACCACTGCACTAACCTAAATCCTAAAACACTACCCCCAGCACGACCCCCTACACTACCCAAACACCACTGCACTACCCTAAAACATGACCCCCTACACTACACAAACACCACTGCACTACCCTAAACCCTAAAACACTACCCCCAGCACGACCCCCTACACTACACAAGCACCACTGCACTACCCTAAACCCTAAAACACTACCCCCAGCACGACCCCCTACACTACACAAACACCACAGCACTACCTTAAACCCTAAAACACTACCCCCAGCATGACCCCTACACTACCCAAACACCACTGCACTAACCTAAATCCTAAAACACTACCCCCAGCATGACCCCTACACTACCCAAACACCACTGCACTACCCTAAAACATGACCCCCTACACTACACAAACACCACTGCACTACCCTAAACCCTAAAACACTACCCCCAGCACGACCCCCTACACTACACAAGCACCACTGCACTACCCTAAACCCTAAAACACTACCCCCAGCACGACCCCCTACACTGCCCGAACACCACTGCACTGCCCTAAACCCTGAAACACCAGCCCCTGCACGACCCCTACACTGCCCAAACACCACTGCACTGCCCTAAACCCTGAAACACCAACCCTAGCACGACCCCCTACACTGCCCGAACACCACTGCACTGCCCTAAACCCTGAAACACCACCCCCAGCACGCCCCCTACACTGCCCGAACACCACTGCACTGCCCTAAACCCTGAAACACTACCCCCAGCAAGACCTCCTACACTGCCTGAACACCACTGCACTGCCCTAAACCCTGAAACATCACCACCAGCAAGACCCCCTACACTGCCCGAACACCACTGCCCTAAACCCTGAAACACCACCCTCAGCACGACCCCCTACACTGCCCAAACACCACTGCACTGCCCTAAACCCTGAAACACCACCCCCAGCACGACCCCCTACACTGCCCAAACACCACTGCACTGCCCTAAACCCTGAAACACCACCCCCAGCACGACCCCCTACACTGCCCGAACACCACTGCACTGCCCTAAACCCTGAAACACCACCCCCAGCACGACCCCCTACACTGCACAAACACTACTGCACTGCCCTAAACCCTGAAACACCATCCCCAGCATGACCCCCTACACTGCCCGAACACCACTGCACTGCCCTAAACCCTGAAACACTACCCCCAGCAAGACCCCCTACACTGCCCGAACCCCACTGCACTGCCCTAAACCCTGAAACATCACCCCCAGCAAGACCCCCTACACTGCCCGAACACCACTGCACTGCCCTAAACCCTGAAACACCAGCCCCAGCACGACCCCTACACTGCCCGAACACCACTGCACTGCCCTAAACCCTGAAACACCACCCCTGCACGACCCCCTACACTGCCCGAACACCACTGCACTGCCCTAAACCCTGAAACACCACCCCCTGCACGACCCCCTACACTGCCCGAACACCACTGCACTGCCCTAAACCCTGAAACACCACCCCCTGCACGATCCCCTACACTGCCCGAACACTACTGCACTGCCCTAAACCCTGAAACACGACCCCCTACACTGCACGAACACCACTGCACTGCCCTAAACCCCGAAACACTACCACCAGCAAGACCCCTACACTGCCCGAACACCACTGCACTGCCCTAAACCCTGAAACATCACCCCCAGCAAGACCCCCTACACTGCCCGAACACCACTGCCCTAAACCCTGAAACACCACCCCCAGCAAGACCCCCTACACTGCCCGAACACCACTGCACTGCCCTAAACCCTGAAACACCACCCCCAGCACGACCCCTTACACTGCCCGAACACCACTGCACTGCCCTAAACCCTGAAACACCACCCCCAGCACGACCCCCTACACTGCCCGAACACCACTGCACTGCCCTAAACCATGAAACACCAGCACGACCCCCTACACTGCCCGAACACCACTGCACTGCCCTAAACCCTGAAACACCACCCCAGCACGACCCCCTACACTGCCCGAACACCACTGCACTGCCCTAAACCCTGAAACACCAGCCCCAGCACAACCCCGTACACTGCCCGAACACCACTGCACTGCCCTAAACCCTGAAACACCAGCCCCAGCACGACCGCCTACACTGCCCGAAAACCACTGCACTGCCCTAAACCCTGAAACACCAGCCCCAGCACGACCCCCTACACTACCCGAACACCACTGCACTACCCTAAACCCTCAAACACCAGCCTCAGCACGACCCCCTACACTGCCCGAACACCACTGCACTGCCCTAAACCCTGAAACACCAGCCCCAGCAAGACCCCCTACACTGCCCGAACACCACTGCACTGCCCTAAACCCTGAAACACCACCCCCAGCAAGACCCCTACACTGCCCGAACACCACTGCACTAAAGCCTGAAACACCACCCCCAGCAAGACCACCTACACTGGCCGAACACCACTGCACTGCCCTAAACCCTGAAACACCACCCCCTGCACAACCCCTACACTGCCCAAACACCACTGCACTGCCCTAAACCCTGAAACACCACCCCCTGCACGACCCCCTACACTGCCCGAACACCACTGCACTGCCCTAAACCCTGAAACACCACCCCTCAGCACGACACCCTACACTGCCCGAACACCACTGCACTGCACTAAACCCTGAAACACCAACCCCAGCATGACCCCCTACAATGCCCGAACACCACTGCACTGCCCTAAACCCTGAAACATCAACCCCAGCAAGACCCCCTACACTGCCTGAACACCACTGCCCTAAACCCTGAAACACCACCCCCTACACTGCACGAACACCACTGCACTGCCCTAAACCCTGAAACACCACCTCCAGCAAAACCCCTACACTGCCTGAACACCATTGCTCTGCCCTAAATCCTGAAACACTAGCCCCAGCACGACCCCTACACTGCTCGAACACCACTGCACTGCCCTAAACCATGAAACACCACCCCCAGCACGACCCCCTACACTGCCCGAACACCACTGCACTGCCCTAAACCCTGAAACACCAGCCCCAGCAAGACCCCTACACTGCCCGAACACCACTGCACTGCCCTAGACTCTGAAACACCAGCCCCAGCAAGACCCCTACACTGCCCGATCACCACTGCACTGCCCTAAACCCTGAAACACCAGCCCCAGCATGACCACCTACACTGCCCGAACACCACTGCACTGCCCTAAACCCTGAAACACCAGCCCCAGCACAACCCCCTACACTGCCGGAACACCACTGCACTGCCCTAAACCCTGAAACACCAGCCCCAGCATGACCCCCTACACTACCCGAACACCACTGTACTGCCCTAAACCCTGAAACACCAGCCCCAACACGACCCCCTACACTGCCCGAACACCACTGCACTGCCCTAAACCCTGAAACACCACCCCTGCATCACCCCCTACACTGCCCGAACACCACTGCACTGCCCTAAACCCTGAAACACCACCCCCTGCACTGCCCCCTACACTGCCCGAACACCACTGCACTGCCCTAACTCCTGAAACACCACCCCCTGCACCGCCCCCTACACTGCCCAAACACCACTGCACTGCCCTAAACCCTGAAACACCACCCCCAGCACGACCCCCTACACTGCCCGAACACCACTGCCCTAAACACTGAAACACCACCCCCTGCACGACCCCTTACACTGCCCGAACTCCACTGCACTGCCCTAAATCCTGAAACACCACCCCCTACACTGCCCGAACACCACTGCACTGCCCTAAACCCTCAAACACTCCCCCCAGCATGACCCCCTACACTACCCGAACACCACTGCACTGCCCTAAACCCTAGAACACTACCCCCAGCACAACCCCCTACACTACCCGAACACGACTGCACTGCCCTAAACCCTCAAACACTCCCCCAGCATGACCCCTACACTACCCGAACACCACTGCACTGCCCTAAACCCTAAAACACTCCCCCAGCACGACCCCCTACACTACCCGAACACCACTGCACTGCCCTAAACCCTAAAACACTCCCCCAGCACGACCCCCTACACTACCCAAACACCACTGCACTGCCCTAAACCCTAAAACACTACCCCCCGCATGACCCCCTACACTACCCTAAACCCTAAAACACTACCCCCGCACGACTCCCTACACTACCCGAACACGACTGCACTGCCCTAAACCCTCAAACACTCCCCCAGCATGACCCCCTACATTACCCGAACACCACTGCACTGCCCTAAACCCTAAAACACTCCCCCAGCACGACCCCCTACACTACCCGAACACCACTGCACTGCCCTAAACCCTAGAACACTCCCCCAGCACGACCCCTACACTACCCAAACACCAATGCACTACCCTAATCCCTAAAACACTACCCGCGCATGACCCCCTACACTACCCTAAACCCTAAAACACTACCCCGCACAACTCCTACACTACCCAAAGACCACTGCACTACCCTAAACCCTAAAACACGACCTCCTACACTACACAAACACCACTGCACTACCCTAAACCCTAAAACACTACCCCCTACACTACACAAACACCACTGCACTACCCTAAACCCTAAAAACTACCCCCAGCACGAACCACTACACTACCCAAACACCACTGCACTACCCTAAACCCTAAAAACTACCCCCAGCAGTACCCCTACACTACCCAAACACCACTGCACTACCCTAAACCCTAAAACACTACCCCCAGCAGTACCCCCTACACTACCCAAACACCACTGCACTACCCTAAATCACTACCCCCAGCACGACCCCTACACTACCCAAACACCACTGCACTACCCTAAACCCTAAAACACTACCCCAGCACGACCCCCTACACTACCCAAACACCACTGCACTACCCTAAACCCTAAAACACTCCCCCAGCACGACTCCCTACACTACCCAAACACCACTGCACTACCCTAAACCCTAAATCTACCCCCAGCATGACCCCCTACACTACACAAACACCACTGCACTACCCTAAACACTAAAACACTACCCCCAGCACAACCCTCTTCACTACCTAAACACAACTGCACAATTTGTTACAGGCGTTGCAACGCAGGCCTGTGGTGCTTACTGGAAGTACCTAGTGGGCTAGTTGGGCCCCAGGGACCCTCAGGATTCAAGGTGACCTAATCCCCCAACTTAAAACGCACCACGGGCGCGTTTGCACAGTGGTGAAGGGAGGGGCGGGGCCTCAGGTGACATGTGCGCAAACACGCCCTGTGATGCGTTTTAAGTTGGGGAATTAATTCCCTTTGAATCCTGAGGGACCCTGGGGGCCAACTAGCCCACCAGGTACCTTCAGTAAGCACAACAGAGTTGCGTTGCAGAGAGGTGAAAAAAGGTGCATGGCCTCGGAACGCCTCTCTGCAACTCAGCTCTGTGGTCCTAACTGTAGGTACCTGGGGGGTTAGTTGGGCCCCAGGGACCCTCAGAATTCAAGGGGACTTAATCCCGCAACTTAAAACGCGCCACGGGGTGCGTTTGCACACATGTCACCTCAGGCCCCCCCCTCCCCTCCGCGTTTTGAGAGGTAGTTTTAATCCCCCTGCATTATTATGTCCCTACGGACTTGCAGAGGAGGTCATGCTAATCACAGGGGTACCCCAACGCATAGTGTTCCCTAGTGTATGTAGGTGTTTTCACTGTATTCTAAGTGTCTTTTAGCATAGCACTGGCTCTGGTTAGTCAGAGTCAGTTACCACCAGTAGCCATCTGAAAAAGTTGTGGGCACAGGATGATTTTGCAACAAGGCCTCTTTCTGCACCTCTGTTGGTTCTTTCTGCACATCTTTTGCTTCTTTCTGTGCGTTTTTCTTCTTTCTTCACATGTCCTACCTCTGTAGGCATAGTTAGAAACTAGCATTTAAAATAACCTTTGAAATTCACTTAAAAATCATAGGTTTCAGGCACGTTATAGTTAGAAATTGGCATTTAAAAACCTTTGAAATTCACTGAAAAAACCATAGGTTTTAGGGACAGTTATAGTTAGTTGGACATTTCACTCGTACAAAACCATAGAAATTCCCCGTTATAGTTAGTTCAGCTAACTATAACTCGCGCCTCGCAATGCACTGCTGATGACATCACATATTACATCACTCATGACATGGTCAGTGACATCACTGATGACATCACTGATGACATCTCAAATGACATCACTGATGACATCATCCATGTGATAATTTCATGCATCTTCTCACACCCTAATATAACTTTTGATACACCCACTCTAAATTACAGACTGCCATTCTCAAAACCATAGACACTCCAACACCAAAAACTACATACCCACTCACTGATTCTTAGGTCTACACACACATCCACTCACTCACCCGTACAGTCACTCATACTTAGTCACTCAGTACAGGACTATCATATGCACTCATACACCTATATAAACACTCACACACTGCCACTCATCCATAGAGGTACTCACACACCTAGTCAGTCATGCAAAAACTTAATCACACACCCATTTACTCACCTATACAGTTATACACACACCAGCTCACTTACTCATACAAATACTAGCACATTCTTACGCTCTTATACAATCACTGATACAAGTACACATTCATCCATACAGCCACTCTCACAATCACACACTCTCACTTATAGCCATTTATATACTCCAACACACATATATACTGCCTTTCACATATGTAGTTACTCACACATGTACCACTGAGATATACATTCAATCACTAACACACCCATACACACACTCACCCACCCATACAGTCCATCACAGATGCACTCTTGAAACCATGCACCCAGTGAATCACCAACTCACACATCTATGCACAGAGTCACACACACCCCACCCACACAAACACTCAGGCACCCATACAGATACTCAGACAATCAATCAATAACCCATGTAGACACTCATGTAGCTATTCAGAAAGCCATGCAGCCGCTTACAAACCAACAGACAGACGGATACAGACATTCACACAGTTTAGTCACTAACCCATGCATTCAGTAAGATACATTTAATCACTCACTTGTAGAGTCAGTCACTCACGTACTAAATCATCCATTCAGACACTTATACACCCACTCATTCTTCAATACGCCTTTCCCTATATATATTAAACATATTTAAACTTTACAGAAACACACAGTCACTGGATGATGTCATCAGTGATGTCATCAGTGATGTCATTTGAGATGTCATCAGTGATGTCACTGACCATGTCATGAGTGATGTAATATGTGACGTCATCAGCAGTGCATTGCGGGAGCGCGAGTTATAGTTAGCTGAACTAACTATAACGGGGAATTTCTATGGTTTTGTACGAGTGAAATGTCCAACTAACTATAACTGTCCCTAAAACCTATGGTTTTTTCAGTGAATATATATATATATTATATATATATATATATATATATATATATATATTCTGCTCCAAAGGTTGTCCACCTGGTGAGTAGCACTCGATCAACAGCTTTGTTTATGATAGGCAGGGACGAGGATCCGCTTGTAGAAGCTGCTCCGTAATGGAAATGCCTGACGCGTTTGAAGCTCCATATGCTTCTCTTCAGAGGCTTGAACGGAGACAGTGTGTGCAAACGATGAACCCACTTCGCCATTTTCATATTGCACACCCACCAATGGGAAGCTCGAATGAGACTGTGCATTTTGGGAAATGTGGTCCGGATAGCACACAAATCTTGTCCTGTATGGACCCTGCAAGTGGACTCGTCCTCAATCCTGTTTGCGGCTGCTGGCTCCACATAGCCGACATGATAGTTACCATGTCGGGTGGCCCCCATAACATTACGGGGTGGTGCACACTCCGCGGCAGGACGGTTGCGTATTACATTCTGCTCCAAAGGTTGTCCACCTGGTGAGTAGCACTCGATCAACAGCTTTGTTTATGATAGGCATGGACGAGGATCCGCTTGTAGAAGCTGCTCCGTAATGGAAATGCCTGACGCGTTTCAAGCTCCATATGCTTCTCTTCAGAGGCTTGAACGGAGACAGTGTGTGCAAACGCTGAACCCACTTCGCCATTTTCATATTGCACACCCACCAATGGGAAGCTCGAATGAGACTGTGCATTTTGGGAAATGTGGTCCGGATAGCACAGAAATCTTGTCCTGTATGGACCGTGCAAGTGGACTCGTCCTCAATCCTGTTTGCGGCTGCTGGCCCACATAGCCGACATGATAGTTACCATGTCGGGTGGACCCCATAACATTACGGGGTGGTGCCCACTCCGCGGCAGGACGGCCGCGTATTACATTCTGCTCCAAAGGTTGTCCACCTGGTGAGTAGCACTCGATCAACAGCTTTCTTTATGATAGGCAGGGACGAGGATCCGCTTGTTGAAGCTGCTCCGTAATGGAAATGCCTGACGCGTTTCGAAGCTCCATATGCTTCTCTTCAGAGGCTTGAACGGAGACAGTGTGTGCAAACGCTGAACCCACTTCGCCATTTTCATATTGCACACCCACCAATGGGAAGCTCGAATGAGACTGTGCATTTTGGGAAATGTGGTCCGGATAGCACACAAATCTTGTCCTGGTGGGTGTATATATATATATATATATATATATATATTCACTTAAAAACCATAGGTTTTAGGGACAGTTATAGTTAGTTGGACATTTCACTCGTACAAAACCATAGAAATTCCCCCGTTATAGTTAGTTCACGTAACTATAACTCGCGCCCGCAATGCACTGCTGATGACGTCACATATTACATCACTCATGACATGGTCAGTGACATCACTGATGACATCACTGACGACATCTCAAATGACATCAATGATGACATCACTGATGACATCATCCATGTGATAATTTGATGCATCTTTTCACACCCTAATATAACTTTGGATACACCCACTGTAAATTACAGACTGCCATTGTCAAAACCATAGACACTCCAACACCAATTACTATATACACACTCACTGATTCTTAGGTCAAAACAGACACATCTACTCACTCACCCGTACAGTCACTCATACTTATAGTCACTCAGTACAGGACTATTATATGCACTCATACACCTATATAAACACTCACACACCGCCACTCATCCATAGAGGTACTCACACACCTAGTCAGTCATGCAAAAAATTAAGCACACACCCATTTACTCACCTATACAGTTATACACACACCAACTCACTTACTCATACAAATACTAGCACATTCTTCAGTGATGTCATCAGTGATGTCACTGACCATGTCATGAGTGATGTAATATGTGACGTCATCAGCAGTGCATTGCGGGGGCGCGAGTTATAGTTACGTGAACTAACTATAACGGGGGAATTTCTATGGTTTTGTACGAGTGAAATGTCCAACTAACTATAACTGTCCCTAAAACCTATGGTTTTTTAAGTGAATTTCAAAGGCTTTTTAAATGCTAATTTCTAACTATAACGTGTCTGAAACCTATGGTTTTTCAGTGAATTTCAAAGGTTTTTAAATGCTAATTTCTAACTATAACGTGCCTGAAACCTATGGTTTTTAAGTGAATTTCAAAGGTTTTGAAATGCTAATTTCTAACAATAACATGCCCCGCCCCTCCCTTCACCACTGTGCAAACGCGCCCGTGGCGCGTTTTAAGTTGGGGGATTAAGTTCCCTTGAATCATGAGGGTCCCTGGGGTCCAACTAGCCCACCCTGTACCTCCTGTATGCGCCAGGGAGCTGCGTTGCAGAGAGGTGTTCAGAGGCCACTCCCCTTTTTACACATCTCTGCAACGCAGCTCTGTGGCGCTTTCTGGACATACCTGGTGGGCTAGTTGGCCCCCAGGGACCCTCAGGATTGAAGGGGATTTAAATCCCCATCTTAAAACGCGCCACGGGGCCTGTTATCACACATGTCACATGAAGCCCCGCCCCCTCCCTTCACCACTGTGCAAATGCGCCCCGTGGAGCGTTTTAAGTTGGGGGATTAAGTCCCCTTGAATTCTGAGGGTCCCTGGGGACCAACTAGCCCACCATGTACCTCCAAAAGCGCCACAGAGCTGCGTTGCAGAGAGGTGTAAAAAGGGCGTGGCCTCTGAACACCTCTCTGCAACGCAGCTCCCTGGCACATACTGGATGTTCCTGGTGGGCTAGTTGGCCCCAGGGACCCCAGTATTCAAGGGGAATTACTCTCCTTCTTACAACGCGCCAGGAGGCGCGCTTGCAGAGTGCTGCAGAGAGGGGGCGACCTCCGGCACGATGCCGTTTTTTTTTTTGCTTTCTTTTTTAATGGGAGGGGGCTGCGTGGCCCCCTTCCCTCGTCCACTTTTGTCCCCGGGGACCCCATCCCCCGGGGCCTGAGGCTATTCCTTTTTTGTTTTTATAAACGGGAAGGGTGCCGCGTGGCCCCCCTTCCCTGGGCCTGTATTTGCCCCGGGGACCCCATCCCCGGGGCATGCCCTCTTTTAAAAAAAAATAATAATATTTGGAGGGGGCTGCGTGGCCCCCCTCCTCAGGCAATTAAAGGCCCCGGGGACCCCATCCCCCGGGGCCAGCCTTTGCGTCCTTTTTTTTTTGGTTAAAAAAATTCCTTTTTTTGGGAGGGGGCTGCGTGGCCCCCCTCCCGGGCCTCTAATGGGCCCGGGGACCCCATCCCCCGGGGCCTGGTCACTCGTTGGGGACCGTAAGGGGGTCCCCAATCCCCGCACGGTCCCGCCGGCTCCCCGCGTCCTGCGGGAGCCGGCATGCTTTTCCATAAGGGAGCTGCTGACATGCAGCTCCCTTATGGAAAAGCAATTCTGCTTTGCTTCATTGAAGCGAGAGAAGGTTTCCTGCTCTCGCTTCAATGAAGCAAAGCAAGTTTACAATGGCAGGACGGGGCCGCGAGGCTCCCGTCCTGCCATTAGCAACAGCAGTGTCCCGGGGGTAGGCACCCCGGGACACTGCAGGAGCCGGCCCTGGGGGTGGCGGTCCCCAGGGCCATCAAGGGCTCCAGGAGGGGGGCCACGCAGCCCCCCTCCCTTGAATTGCACAGCCCCGGGGAGGTGGTGGTCCCTGGGGCTCTGGGGGTCCGTAACGGACCCCCACATTTATTTTCTAAGTGCCCCGGGAGGTGGTGGTCCCCGGGCGTGTGAGGGGGCTGGAGCCCCCTACACGTTATTAAATTTAAAAAAGAAGCCCCGGGGGTGGCGGTCCCCGGGGCTGCGGGAGGGCAGGAGAGCCCTCCCGCACCATTTTTTCATAAAGCCCCGGGGGTGGCGGTCCCCGGGCTTGGGGCCTTAGAGGCCCCCCATATAAAACATAAACCCACCCCCGCATGCCCCCGGGACTTCGGCCACCCGGGTGCAAAATACATTTGAAGCGCGGGAGACCGCGCTTCGATTTTGTTTTTTATCGGCGGGATCCGCGCACCCTAAGCGCATCCCGCCGATTTTTTTTTTTTTTTAAATGCTTTTTTCTGCCCAGGGGTCCTTGTGGGACCCCCTGAGCAGACCTAGGGGTCAGGGTGTTTCTACCCTGCCCCCTTTTGCGCTTTGCGCACTTGTTTCTGTCCCTCGGTTCTACCGAGGGACAAAATGGCTGCCAACACTTCCTGATTTGGAGTGTTGACAGCCAATTAGCATGCAGCTCGTGATCGGGAGGGTGCGCGAATCCGACGCGGCCATAGATATATATGTGATTTTCCTTTTGATTTTCACAGGAACTACTGAACGGATTTACACCATTTAACAAAAGGGTTCTTTCTGAACCAAGAACTACCTCTTTGCCAAATTTGGTGTAATTCCGTTCAGCAGTTCGGGCTGTAGCCTTGGCTAAAGTTTCCTATGGGAAAATGAATGGGGAAAACACGTTTTGGGACCCCTTTTTCTCGGCCCCGCTTGACGAATCACCCCGAAACTTTCAGGGTAGGAGCGGGCAATAAAGTTTGAAAATTTCGCAGAGATTTGTCAACCGACGCAAGAGTTATTTCAAATAGAATGTCGCGGATTTCCTATGGAAAATAGGTCCTAACTATAACTATCTACTGGCGACCGCCAGTAGATAATATATATATATATATATATATACATATATATATATATATATATATATATATATATATATATACCAAACAACGACTCTCATTCCAGAGGTCACAGGCCCGTAGAGGGGTGGCGCGATGCCGGCGGAGAAAACCGGTAACTCAATATTCATCAACAGCGGGGTTGCCAATCACGCTCTCGGGTTAACGCACAAAACCAAGCAGAACTCCAGAGTTAGAAATGGGGGTTTATTATTGTCATAAACCCTCCGTGACGCGTTTCGACTCCGTAGAGTCTTGATCACACAGTGAGGCAACCAAAAGGCAGTTGTTTTCATACACTTCCTGTAGCTACTAGACACAGAAAACGGACATTTTTTCACACGTGATATTGTACATCAAATTACATGGTCGCCATTTGTAAATGGTAAAACAAATTACGGCTTGTTGCAAAATTTCTTGAACAGAACACAAAGTGTGTAGGACCATGTTTCACCTCAAGCACACTAGCTTATGTATGTGTGTATACTGTGTGTGTTGTCAGTCCCATTAGTTTATACTGAGGCATGCTGGTCTATGTAGTTCAGTCGGTAATACAGGTTATCTAGTGGCTTGTGCAGTCCTGGCTGAATTTAAATCTAAGTTGAAGTAACGTAATGAGCGCATTGTGCGTGTTGATGCCGCTCGTAATAGTCATCCCTAATGTAATGGGAACAGTGCGAACAGAACTGGATAGTTTTGGTAATAATACCTCCCAGATATCACTGCTTATGATAATCCCCTGATTAGTGGGGTTAGACTACAATGCTACTAGGCTCTTAAAGTGCGGTTCGACTGAACTGCACAGCCCGTGCGATACAAGCGTCTCTGTGTTATGCTGTTTGTAACTGATTCAGAAGACGCTATCATATCTGTGTATCTATTAAAAGAAACGAGAAGTGTGATCTAGCAACTGCGGCTGCTTGCCTGTGGTGTTATATTATTGTGCCCCTCTACCATCGCTATGTATCTATAACCTAAACTGTGGTGACATACCAAGTGCAGTGAAATACAATTGAATAATATTAACAAAGCACAAAATTAACAATACAAAGAAAATTCTTATCTGTGGACATGGTTGCTGCAGAATGATGTCTCGAAGAAAAGGTTAGGGATCCCTCTGTCACAGGCACGAGACATGGTCCCTTCCTTTCCTCCTGTAAAAGATTAAAAGCGAAAGAAAAGAGTCATACACAGTCATAATAATCCTGAAAATCACAATTCACTGTAAGGCATACTACTTGTGCAGATATGAAAGTAATCAATTCCTAACTTTCTTGTCCTGGGCACTATTACTATCTAGTACTCTTGTAAGTGTATGGCCAATTCTTCATCCAGGTTATGTCCCTTAGGATAACGTGTGGCCATCCCTATGATGTGCCTAGATTCTCGTTGTCTGAGCTTGAGAGTGCGATTGCCCCCTCTCTTGTTACCTAGTACCTGTTCTATTGCATGGTAAGATAATTTGGCACTGTCTGAGAAGTGATGTGACTCAAAATGTCGAGCAATTGGGTACTGTTTATCTTTGTTAGTGATGGCCCTCATATGCTCTAGAATCCTTTTTTTTGCCATATGTGTGGTGCTGCCTACATATCTCAACCCACAGGGACATTCCAGTACGTAGACCACGAAAGTGGTACTACATGTCAAGAATTGCTTTATACTCCTCATGCTGTTAGTACTTGTGTTCCAGAACTCCTTTTAAAGCGACTATTACTGCACGCTTTACAATGACCGCATGGAAAAAAGCCCTGCAGGTTGATGCCCCTTGTCGTTGTAGTATCTTCAAGATCACTGTGTACTAGGAGATCCCTGAGATTACGGTTTCTCCTGTACGTAATCATAGGTCTAGTAGGTATGGTACTGCCTATCACCGGGTCACCTTTAAGGATGTCCCATTTTTGTACGATGGTTTTGCGTATGTGATTGGCATCCCCATTGAATGTGAGGATAATACGTGTATCTGTGTTCTCAGTGTTATCTTCAGTAGTCTTGGAGGTGTCTCCGAGTATGATATCCCTATCTACACTCTCCATTCTTGCTGTTGCCCTCTTGATGACCCAGGATGGGTAGCCCCTTTCTTGAAATCTTTTCATCATAATGGTTTGTTCTTTCTGATAACTTGCTTCAGAGCTACAGTTCCTTTTAGCTCTGAGCAATTCCCCATAGGGGATGCTCCATTTAAGGGGATCTGGATGGCTGCTCATGGCATGTAATAAGGTATTCCCTGCCGTGCACTTCCTAAAAAGACTGGTTTGTATCTCGTTGGATTTCACCTGCACTTTGATGTCTAGGTACTCTACCTCTTTCCTACTGATGGTACTAGTGAGCTTGAGGTTCCTGTTGTTGTGATTCAGTTTATCAACAAACCTCCTCGCCTCCTGTTCATTGCCCTGCCAGATTACGAACAAGTCGTCTATGTATCTAAGCCATATGACGACTTTATTGAACTTCGACATCAAGATTACTGTCTAGTCTGATGTCCTCCTCCCATGCTCCCATAAACAGATTTGCAAAACTGGGCGCGAAACAGGTCCCCATCGCGGTTCCGTGGATCTGTTTATAGATCTTATCATTAAACATGAAAAAGTTATTAGTCAAGCAAAATCTCATCATATCCACTAGCATTTGAGTATGTCCCCAATATCTGATATGTCTGCGTTTGAGGAATCTGGCGCAGGCTTCAATACCCTGCTCATGGTCAATCACCGTGTACAAAGAATTGACATCCATGGTCATCAATAGGTAATCAGCCTGCCATGTGAGATTTTTGATTTTACTAAGGAAATCTTTAGTGTCCCTTAGGTACGAGGGCAGTGTGCTAACAAATTCCCTTAAAAAATGATCAACGTAACGTGATATATTTTCAGTAACACTGCCTCTTGACGACACAATGGGTCTACCCGGTGGGTTCTCTCTGTTTTTATGAATTTTAGGCAGAAGATACAACACCGGAAGTACAGGGTACTCCCTTTTGAGAAAACAAAATTCTTCCCATTCGAGGAGTCCCCTGTCCTTCCAGTTTCCCAGATTCTCCCAGATACAGGTAATGCTGTTATTATACTCTGTCCTGGTGGTGGTAGTATATGTACTCGTGTCATTTAATTGCCGCAAGGCTTCATTTATGTACATATCTTGGGTGAGAATCACTATGTTCCCCCTTTGTCTGCAGGCCTAATGACAATACTATTGTCCACTGCCAGTTCTTGCATGGCCTTCTTCTGTTCAAATGTGAGGTTATGCTTGAATTTCTTCATTTTCTTGGGCCAATTCTTTTGTCTATAGCTGAGTAGATCTCTACCAACTAGGTCTTGAAAGGTATCTATATTGTCGTGGTTCATAGGCGGTAGAAATGTAGATTTAGGTTTGAAATTGGTACACGCCGCTTTATCATGACCAATTTCTAATTCATCTAAGATATTGTGGATCTCTACATTCGTGCGTGTCCCTTCTGGATCTTCTTGCAGTTCGTGTAGTGCCACCAAGGTATCAATGTCTCCTATCGTTAATGCCTCCTCCTGTGTAGTGTGATCTGTGGAATAGTATTCTTTACTTTTGGTAGGTTTCAATTTGTGCCACTTCTTCAATTTTAATTTTCTGCAAAATTTGAAGATGTCTATCCTGGTGTCAACATAGTTCATGGGTGCGGCAGGACAAAACGACAGGCCTAAGCATAAGGTTCTTTTGTCTTTAATGCTTATTTGTCTATGAGAGAGATTGATGATGGTTTGTATTACCGTGGCATCATCCATCATTGTTGTTTCCTGGAGCGTGTCTGCTTGTATCCCACTTGCTCCATTTCGCTTCCTCTCCTCTCTCCTCTGCCGACACCTCTTGCGCCTCTTGCTCTTGTACCTCTTGTTTCTCCTCTTCCTCTTCCTCTTGCCCCTCCTGCTGTTGAAGGATTCTCGTTGTAATTCCCCTTGGTCATCGATCTGGTCATCTGCCGGCTCCGTTTCATGAGCCGGTATTCGTCTAAAAAGTCTTGGGGCGTATTGTGCCATCTCCATCAGACATAGAGCTTTCCGATGTAACAGAAACTTCAGAGGCCTCGGTATTAGTGTCACTTGCAGTTGCGGCCTCTTCATCTTCATTTGCTCTACGACTTGCTGTTATTTCCATAGTTCCATTTGCGGTTTCGTACAGGTGATCATATTTGCGACCAAAGGTGAGAATCCTCCCTGATTCATAGTCTCTACAATCTCGGTGGAGTTTACGCTGTTTTCTCACCTTTATGTCATTTTCGACGAGTTTCAACCTTTTCTTCATTTCCTCAAGAAATTTGGAAACCAGATCTCGTTCCGTATTTTTAGCCAGGTCATTCTTAATACATAAGATCTCCCTCTTGATCTGTTCCCTGTCTGACCATGCGTATTTCACAAGGATCTCCAGCATGTTCCTCGAACTGTTGGCTGAATTGGTCGACCATTCTTCTAACATTGCTGGATCTGGTGAATCATAGGAAGGGGTGATGAAGATTCTAAGGCCCCGGGGCACCATCTTTTTATCAATATAGTCCTGCAAGGACGTCGCTTCCCACCATTTGGACAGTTCTTGCTTGTGTAATTTTTCATACTTCTTAAGTAAATCTGTTGTTGTTGATTCTGTGCGAGTGGCTACCGGCTGGTGGTTACCTGCTCCCGGTGCCCTTGCAAAAAGTGACTGTGCCGCCTCCCTTCGTTCACTTTCATCCTCCATGGTGTCACGTTAATCTGTTAGTACCTGTCCACAGAACAGTGGAGTCTGCTGGATGCGTAACCCCTCCGTCGTAATTACAGAGTTCCCCTTGCCGTAAAGATAATTTTCCTTGTATTGCCGAAGAAGGGGAGTTTGTAAACCTGAGTGATCTGATACTGATCTCGCTGTCCGCGTGTTCATGTCATTTGAGATGTCATCAGTGATGTCATCAGTGATGTCACTGACCATGTCATGAGTGATGTAATATGTGACGTCATCAGCAGTGCATTGCGGGGGCGCGAGTTATAGTTAGCTGAACTAACTATAACGGGGAATTTCACGGGTTTTGTACGAGTGCAATGTCCAAGTAACTATAACTGTCCCTAAAACCTATGGTTTTTTCAGTGAATTTCAAAGGTTTTTTAAATGCTAATTTGTAACTATAACGTGTCTGAAACCTATGGTTTTTTCAGTGAATTTCAAAGGTTTTTAAATGCTAATTTGTAACTATAACGTGTCTGAAACCTATGGTTTTTTCAGTGAATTTCAAAGGTTTTTTAAATGCTAATTTCTAACTATAACGTGCCTGAAACCTACGTTTTTTTAGTGAATTTCAAAGGTTTTGTAAATGACAATTTTTAAATGTATTAATTGTTATATTAATTTTTTTCATACTGATTTAGTACATTTTTAGAAACAATTTTTTTTACATATTTTATTTTTTAAATTACATTGTAATTACATTATACATTACATTACAAAAAATACTTTCTCTTAATGAATTACTTTAGTTTAAATACTTTGCAGATAGGCAATAGACTTTTAAGTACAGTAGTTACAGTTGTTGCAATGGGCAACACATTTTCAAACACAATGCAACATTCAGCTCAATGTGAATTTCTAGTTAAATGCAATTAGTTACTTTATGGATTACTTTTCTAACCACAGGACTGGATCCTAGATTCAGTCCTGGTACATCTCCTGTAAACAGTTGAGTAAAAGCGTTTTGGTTACAGTCGTGATTTTTAAGGAATATTATTGTATTTTAAAAGTTGACACTTAGAAACTTTTTCTCATAGAATCACCAATGTTATCCTATGGAAGGAAATTCACTTAGCAGGTAAAAACTGTTATCGTTACTTTTTCTTACTCAGTGTTGGATCCTGGATCCAGCACTGGTGCATCTCCTGTAAACAGTTGAAAGAATGCGTTTAAGTCATACAGGCGATTTTTAAGGATTATTTGTAGTTTGTGAAAATCAACACTTTGAAACTTTTTTGCTGAAAACCAGTCAATGTTAGCCTATGAAGGAAATTCAAGTTACCGGTAAGTACGGTTAAAATTTCTTTTGAGGATCAGTACTGGGCTGAAACATGCAGCACTGAGGTCTCTCCTGATAACAGGTGAGTAAATCGGAATTCGTATTTCGGCTGATTTTAGAGGAATATTTTAAAGTTCCAAAACTCCACACTTAGAAGAATTTCCAAGTGAAACCAGTCAATGTTAGCCTATGGAAGGAAATTCAAGTTACTGGTAAGTACGGTTAAAATTACTTTTCAGGACCAGTACTGGGCTGAAAGATGCAGCACTGAGGTCTCTCCTGATAACAGGTGAGTAAATCAGAATTCGGATTTCGGCTGATTTTAGAGGAATATTTTAAAGTTCCAAAACTCCACACTTAGAAGAATTTCCAAGTGAAACCAGTCAATGTTAGCCTATGAAGGAAATTCAAGTTACCGGTAAGTACGGTTAAAATTACTTTTCAGGATCAGTACTGGGCTTAAAGATGCAGCACTGAGGTCTCTCCTGATAACAGGTGAGTAAATC
Source organism: Calotriton arnoldi (assembly GCA_963921515.1). NCBI lineage: Eukaryota > Metazoa > Chordata > Amphibia > Caudata > Salamandridae > Calotriton > Calotriton arnoldi. The sequence goes on along the minus strand of CAWUFW010001996.1, from coordinate 1,742,867 downwards.
GGAATTCGTATTTCGGCTGATTTTAGAGGAATATTTTAAAGTTCCAAAACTCCACACTTAGAAGAATTTCCAAGTGAAACCAGTCAATGTTAGCCTATGAAGGAAATTCAAGTTACCGGTAAGTACGGTTAAAATTACTTTTCAGGATCAGTACTGGGCTGAAAGATGCAGCACTGAGGTCTCTCCTGATAACAGGTGAGTAAATCGGAATTCGTATTTCGGCTGATTTTAGAGGAATATTTTAAAGTTCCAAAACTCCACACTTAGAAGAATTTCCAAGTGAAACCAGTCAATGTTAGCCTATGAAGGAAATTCAAGTTACCGGTAAGTACGGTTAAAATTACTTTTCAGGACCAGTACTGGGCTGAAAGATACAGCACTGAGGTCTCTCCTTATAACAGGTGAGTAAATCGGAATTCCTATTTCGGCTGATTTTAGAGGAATATTTGCACAATGGTGAAGGGAGGGGCGGGGCCTGAGGTGACATCTTTGCAAACGCGCCCCGTGGCGCGTTTTAAGTTGGGGGATTAAGTCCCCTTGAATCCTGAGGGTCCCTAGGGGCCAACTAGACCACCAGGAACCTCCAATATGCGCCAGGGGCTGCGTTGCAGAGACGTGTAGAGAGGCCACACCCCTTTTACACCTCTCTGCAACGCAGCTCTGTGGCGCATTCTGGATGTACCTGTTGGGCTAGTTGGCCTCCAGGGACCCTCAGGATTGAAGGGGATTTAATTCCCATCTTAAAACGCGCCACGGGGCCTGTTTGCACACATGTCACCTGAAGCCCCGCCCCTCCCTTCACCACTGTGCAAACGCGCCCGTGGCGCGTTTTAATTTGGGGATTAAGTCCCCTTGAATCCTGAGGGTCCCCGGAGTCCAACTAGCCCACCATATACCTCCAAAGCGCCACAGAGCTGCGTTGCAGAGAGGTGTAAAAAGGGGTGTGGCCTCTCTACACGTCTCTGCAAGGCAGCCCCCTGGCACATACTGGAGGTTCCTGGTGGGCTAGTTGGCCCCAGGGACCCCCAGTATTCAAGGTGAATTTGTTCCCCCTCTGCAAACGCAGAGTGGTGAAGTAAGGGGGCGGGGCCTGCGGGCCCGATCGTTTTTTTTTTGTTTTTGTTTTTTTTGTCCCCTGAAGGGGGGCTGTGTGGCCCCCTTCCTTTTTTCTGTTTTTGGGCCCTGGGGACCCCATCCCCCAGGGCCTTACCCCTTTTTTAATTACCAAAAAAAAAACGGGGAAGGGGGCCGCGTGGCCCCCTTCCCTTGGCCTGTATTGGCCCCGGGGACCCCATCCCCCGGGGCATGGCCTCTTTATTTATTATTTTGAGGGGGCAGCGTGGCCCCCTCCTCTGGCCATTTTAAGGCCCCGGGGACCTCATCCCCCGGGGCTGGCCTTTCTATTTTTTAATTTTTTTTTTTCTTTTTTGGGGAGGGGGGCCGCGTGGCCCCCTCCCGGGCCACTACTTGCCCTGGGGACCCCATCCCCCGGGGCTGGCCCTCTCCGTTGGGGACTGTGGGGGTCCCCAATCCCCCACAGTCCCGCCGGCTCCCCGCGTCCCTTGGGAGCCGGCATAGCTCTCCACATGGGGAGCAGCTGACATGCTGCTCCCCATGTGGAAAGCAATGTGCTTTGGATATTGGAAGAGAGGCAGGTTTCCTGCTCTCTCTTCCAATATCCAAAGCAGTTTGCTATGGCAGGACGGGAGCCGCGAGGCTCCCGTCCTGCCATAGCAAACTACAGTGTCCCTGGGGTAGGCACCCCGGGACACTGCAGGAGCCGGCCCTGGGGGTGGTGGTCCCCAGGGCCATCAAGGGCTCCAGGAGGGGCCGCGCGGCCCCCTCCAATTCAGTTCAAAGCCCCGGGGAGGTGGTGGTCCCTGGGGCTCTGGGGTCCGTAACGGACCCCCATATTTAAATGTTTAGTGCCCCGGGGAGGTGGCGGTCCCGGGCGTGTGGGGGGCTGGAGCCCCCCACACAGGTTGTCATTAATTTTAAAAAGCCCCGGGAGGTGGTGGTCCTCGGGGCTGCGGGAGGGCTCAGAGCCCTCCCGCACCATTTTTTTAAAAGCCCCGGGGGTGGCGGTCCTCGGGGCTTGGAGGCCCTTTGAGGCCCCCACACATTAAATTATCCCTCCACCATGCCCCCGGGACTTGGGCCACCCGGGGCCAGTAACATCGAAGCGCGGGAGACCGCGCTTCGATTTTTTTTTTGTGGGACCCCCTGAGCAAACCTAGGGGGTCAGGGTGTTTCTACCCTGCCCCCTTTGTGCGCTTTGCGCACTTGTTTCTGTCCCTCGGTTCTACCGAGGGACAAAATGGCTGCCAACATTTCCTGAATCGGAATGTTGACAGCCAATTAAAATGCAGCTCGTGATCGGGACGGTGCGCGCAGGGTGCGCTGAGGGTGCGCGAATCCTCCGTGCCCATAGATATCACTAACTTTTTACTTTTCATTTTCTCAGCAACTACTGAACGGATTTACACCATTTAACAAAAGGGTTCTTTCTGAACCAAGAACTACCTCTTTGCCAAATTTGGTGTAATTCCGTTCAGCAGTTCGGGCTGTAGCCGTGTCTAAAGTTTCCTATGGAAAAATGCATGGGGAAAACGCGTTTTGGGACCCCCCTTTTTCTCGGCCCCCACTTGACGTATCACCCCGAGACTTTCAGGGTACGAGCGGACCGGAGCGCCCACGAAGTTTGAAAATTTCGCGAAGATACGTCAACCGGCAAGAGAGTTATTTCAAATAGAATGTCGCGGATTTCCTATGGATAATAGGTTGTAACTATAACTATCTACTGGCGACCGCCAGTAGATAATATATATATATATATATATATATAATATATATATTAAGCATATTACATGCAAAGTCGAAGAAAAAAACATAAAATGTATGCTTGTTTCACACCTTGTTCCGTGTCCTGTGTAAACTTGAGATTGAACCTAAATAGGGATTCCAAGTTTTGTGCTAATCACTCTACCCACATGTTTTCCACCATGTAAAACCTGGTGGAATTTGTGGGGGATTAAGACGACATCATTCTGGAATTTACATCTGTGGGGTTGTGGGAGTGTTGTGTAAACGGGTGGTCTGAGCTGATCCTCATTTATTCCCAGGTGCAGGACTCAATTTAATAACTCACTTGTTATTTATTGGTATTTATTGGGTGTGGCATTACCCCATTAAGGGAAACTCATAATGACACTCTACAAATCTATTGAGTTTAAAAGTATATCAAATGACAAGCGGTATTCAGCCTTAAGTTTATTTGAAAATCTCATTCAAAAGGCCATAAATATATTAAGGACAGTGATGAATTAAAGATACGCTTCCTCACTTGAAGTACGATTCACAAAAGGCATATAGGAGTATGTAAGGTAGTACTTCAGTAGTACTACTTCACGTACTACAAGATGCAATTCACAAACCTATGGCTAGAGAGCTACACCTCCTTCTCTCCTATCTTTTTGTATTTATGTCAGAGAGTTCTGCACATGAAATTACAGGATTTAGTAGTTAAGAAGGAGGCACAAGGGAAAGTGTTGGGAAAATGGGGAATAATTACTGCAAGTGAGTTGGGGTAAGGGACATTTTGGAGGGTTTAGGGAGTTACATGCTAATACAAAATGCAAATATACAAAAATTTAAGTCGATTGATATTCATAAAATACAGTTCTAACTCTACTCAATCCCTAATAGTGACAAACCAAGCTTAAGTGCACTCCAGCCCAGCATTGGAGTAAGTCAAGCACCACACATGACCACCCACTGGTACTGAAACATACTCCCATCGAAAATGATGGCGATGGCTTTAACATTAACATCCCACAGGAAATAATGTAAAATAAATTAAATTCTTTTTCATTTAAAAAAACATATATGTAATTTTTAAGGTTAAAAAACTTAAATATAATGAATGCAAAATGCTTTAATTTTTTCAAGTTTAATAACACACTTTATTTTAAAATAAATTAAATTAAATTATTATCTTAGTTTAGAAATTCTACAAAAATCAATATTTCTAGAACACCACAACATATATCCAAGTTTGAAACAAATTAAATGCACATAAAAATATTATTGAGAGTGAATGATGTTAAAATTGTTGTTCAAAACTAATATTTAAATAATTAATTTATACATTTAACTTAATTTACAATGTAATGCAAAGGTAGTTTTGGGAGCTAGAGGATTGTACGTTTTTCTTTAGCAGAGCTAGATTAATAATATTTGTTTAAAAGATTTTTATTTTTATTTACATTTTATTTACTTAAAACAAATAATAAATATCTTTATTACTTGTCTCAATATTTTCCTATGAGGAAATGGTGGCAAAATCTCCACAAACAGCTGCTCATAGTAACTTTAAATATTAACTTTAAATTTAATTGTATGAGTTAAGAAGTGGTGGGAACTCTTAAGTTAACCTCTAGATGTAACTCTCCACTTGAAAATGGTGAATAGCAAAAACGTGGAGATTTAAACCTAAGTGTAGGAGTAGATCTACACATTTTTAGTTCTACACATGCAAATTTGAATTGGGCCCTTAGTAGTTCAAATGTGTTATCATTTGTTATGGCACTGAAAAAGTGAATCAACAAGCTACATTTTGCCCATGCAGCATAACCTATTTCCAACTGGCGTGTCTAGAAAACCCTTTACCAGAACGTTCTTCATGCTTTTACTTTTATGGCATTCAAACATGTCTACTTCGTTTGACTTATTTTCCCCCATGCAAACTATACATTTTTGCACTATAAATTCTATTCATTTTTGTAGCCACTACAATATCCCATTGTGGACTGAAATATTAATTAATGAAAAATGTGGAGATTCCTTACGTTCTTTAACAATACTTACTCAATAATTTGTAGTATTTCACAAACAAACAAGCACAAATACAAAGTGTGGTGTGAGACAAGGGTGTGTGCTGGCTCCCTTTCTTTTCTGCCTATATATTAATGACCTTGATACATATTTAAAACTAGGGGAGGCGTATGAGGCCAGGGTACGAACAAGAAGTCTCCCTGCATTTTTATATGTGGATGACTGGGTTCTGTTATCAAGAACTGGTGTGGTCTCCAGAGGTTACAGGATAGATTTGTTCTGTTTATGAGTGACCTAGGATTAACAACAAATATAGCTAAATCTCACAATATGGTCTGTGGGCGTTCCCCAAAGTACCTGAAATCCCATTTTACTAACAGAAATAAACTTCTCTGCATCCCAACTTTCATATACTTGGGGGTACCTTTTGATAGTAAATGCAAATGGGCTCATCAAACTAAGGTTAGGAAAGCCCAGTTTGAACAAACAACAGAGGCAATTTTCAGAATCGCAAGGAAGTTAGGCTCTAATCTCCTAGATGTGGTGGTTAACATTTAAAAAAAAACACATTGATGTTCTGTTATGACCTATGGTGCGGGTATATGGGGCTACTGCAGTTCTGCACATTTGCAGGCTAGAGAGATTATGTTTATGAGAAGACTGCTATCTGTATCTACCAGGATGCCCACTTATGCCTGTCACATGGAGCAAGACCTACCATATTTAGAGGACCGCATTAAGATAGCCCCGCTTATGCTGTGGCATTCTATTAGGCGCCAGTAAGAAACTTTTTTAAATCAGGCCATAGAATACCATGCTGAGGTATGTTAAAGAACAATTCATTATGTTAGGGAGACCTGAATGTTTTCATAACACATGTGACACTACTGCCATGGCCCTAAGGCATTTAAAAAAGAATTTCTTACTATGTGGGGAAGGAGAAAATAATCTCAAGAGCGCAAGAAGAAGAAAGTGACTGCCCATTATATTAGTTACCACAGACCATACGGAGCCCTACCTTTCTTCCTTATCTCATCACCACTAGAAATTTTACTTGCTTAGGCTTAGATTCAATATAGCTCAACTCCTGGTCTCTTCTCCAAGAGACGCCTACAATGAATCAGGCCTTGAGCCAAGTCCCTGTGACTCCAGGTCAGACAAATCCATGTTACGTTTTTTTCTTTTTTTTTAAACTGTATGCCATGCCAAGGAAATACTTTTTACTCAGGTCTCTAAACATTATAAAGTGCAGACCAGCTTTACTTTATTTACAACTGTTGCAAACTGAATACGTCTGCACTACGACATATACATTTATATCAGCCTCAGTAAGACTAAGGAATATGGTGGGGAAGTAATGTTTTAATGGTGATCTATTATTTAATTTGTTTTTAGTTTTTCTGACGTGTTATTGAGCATGGAATATTAGTCTAGCCCATTATAGTCCCTAGTTCTTATATTGTTATTTCGCCCTCTCTTTTATGCATGAGTCACTTTATGGACCCAATTCTTATAGTGTAGAATAAGTCTTTTGCTTGCAAACAACCTATTCACTGTACATGTTGTAGCGTTAAGGTGTTGAGCTTTTTCAAATTATTTTATTGGGTTTATTTTGTTTCCGTGTCCCTATTAACCTCAGCCACCACATCAGACACTTAGGTCCTCCGATGGATCTTGTGCTGTGCTGAAAAGGAATGGAATATTAAGAGCATCAACAATTATCATATGAGAACCCGTAATAGATAATTGCTAACATTCAATAACAGAAACAACTCCCTGGTAAACCCATCCTAAACCCCTTGACCATTAAATAAATTTGTGTTAGCCACAACCAAATAAATGAAACAGAACCAGCAGAGAATGTTATATATATTATTTAGTTTAAAGAACTGAAGGATTAGCATACAGACTTAGTTTCAAATTTGATCAGATTTAATAAGCATTTGCTTATATGCGAGAAATCAATATTAAAGATCTGTCTTCCTCAGCCGAGGGAGATTATATCCTAAGGAGACCAATTAAAAGGACATCAGTCGAGTCTCATACCAACCCAGTAGGAAAGTTCAGCAATTACAGTATGACCAGTTCCAGTTCAATAGACAGATTTATCTGCCTCTGTCAGCACTGCAGCGTCAATGCCATAGCCACTCCGTTATGGACCCCTTCAGCTGAAAAGGTCCCACTACAATAGCATACCAGCAGGCAGCAATGCGATATTTTGTCACAGATTGCTTGGTCTGGAGATCCCAAATCGTCAGTCTCTGTACCACAAGATGGGTAAAGGGAGAAGCCCCTTAGTTCAAAATTAGGCAATTATACTTCACCAATTCCAGGTTTACACCCCTTGACACCACCAAATTTGTCGGACCACTCTGTCCCATTGGTCAATCTCAATAGGTTGAGATAATACAGTAAGTAAAAGTATACAAATCTAGTAGAATTAAGTAATCCATTACTCGCAATTTTCTTAGGACCACTGTAGTTTTGTTGTATGATCGTTTGTTGCATTTAGAAAGTAGGCAAGTTCATGCTCTCATCTCTTGTCAGTCCATTTTCAAGCATTGCTCTAAGAAGTAACACTTTTGTTGCAAATCTAGTCAAGTAAGCCACAAACGTGAATGAGGTGACTGAGTGTTAGAACACAAGTGGAAACTTCATGAAAAGTTCCCATAAGCTCCAGACTATTCAGTTCATGAGCTCATACCAGGAAAGGAAGCACAGTTTGAGGCCTTCATGAAATACAGCTTATGCACAGTGAATTTGTGCTAAAATATGAATCTCGCATTACACAGAACAATGTATTAATTTCCCCTTTAAGCATAATGATATCATTTTAATGTATATTGCAATTAATTTGTATAAGTATAAGGTACTCAAAAAACATTTGTAAGTCACCATCACTTCACGTAAAATCAAACAAGTCTTTTTCTACAGATTATGGGGCCGATTCCGATCTCGGCCGGTAGGGCTCCGAATCGGACTCAGCATTACCGGATCCGATTCGGAGCCCTGTTTCCCGACCGAGTCGGACGTGCGTCCGGCGAGCGAGTACGATGCGAACGTACGCGAAATCGCCGACCGACTCGTTCGTGGGACCCAACCGCTCCGACCGACTCGCACGGACACGACTCGCACCGCGCAATGGAGACGTTCCCTGGCCGGGTAAGTACGATGCGCGCCGCGAGCAGTCCGACCGACTCGCGCCGTCCGGTTCGAAAGAGCAGTCGGAGCCGCACTTTGGGGGTCCGTGTCGGACCCCCCTGTATGCCGAGCCGCGCGAGTCGCACACAGGGGGGACCCATGGGTCCCCCCTACCTGTGCATGTACGGCGTGACCCGCTTCAACGCATACCCGCTGTAGGGGGCGCCCTTGTTCGCCTCGCACCCATTGAGTCAATGGGAGCCCGCGTACGCGTTGTACGACCGGCTCCCATTGACTTCAATGGGAGTCCGACTGAATCGAGTCCGATAGCATGCGAACGCATCGTACTCGTTCGGTCGGACTGCTAGGGTCCGATTCGGTCGGAAATCTCTCCGGGTCCGGCTCGGTCGGAGAGATTTCCGGCCTGAATCGGAATCGGCCCCTATATGTCATTTGAGCAATACGTGGTTAAGAAAGCACATCAAAAATAAGTTTTTCAAAATAAGTCTTAATACATCTACATGTGGCAGCTATTTTCCTAGTAATTGTCAATGCTCACGTTGCACATTCTAGTGTTATTATCCGTTCTTTGTAAGACATGAAGCAGCTTTATTCTAATATAGAAAATTCCCTGTGTTATCATTTATTTGACACATGTACCTAAGCATAAGTACTCTTGTTACTAAAATGTCAAATTTCACATTAATGCTTCAACAAACTAAAGGAGGAAATATCTTACAAGATATTTCCTCCTTTAGTTTGTTGAAGCATTTTGTTTGGGAAGATGAGGATATATCTTCTGTAAAGACTTCTCACTCCTTCTTAAGTTTTGGTGTAAATTTCACATTAACTCATTGACTTTTAGGTGTTATCAGAAATCTACTTCTAACATTTCTGCATGCTTTTACAATGCAGTGTATAAATCAAGATTTAATTGGTGAAATTCTTAAAACATAGAGGGGCCGATTCCGATTCGTGTCGGTAATTTCCCCGACCGAGCCGGCCTCGGAGAGATTTCCGACCGAATCGGACCCGTGCAGTCCGACCGAACGAGTCCGATGCATTCGTATGCCACCGGACACGAGTCGGTCGGACTCCCATTGAACTCAATGGGAGCCGGTCGTACAACGCGTACGCGGGCTCCCATTGCCTCAATGGGTGCGAGGCGGACAAGGGCGCCCCCTACAGCGAGTACGCCGCGAAGCGCTCGCGGCGTACACGCACAGGTAGGGGGACCCATGGGTCCCCCCTGTGTGCGCCTCGCACGGGTACGCGTACAGGGGGTCCGACACGGACCCCCAAGTACGGCTCCGACAGCGAGTTCGAGTCGGACGGCACGAGTCGGTCGGAGCGGTCGAGGTGCGCATCGTACTTACCCGGCCGGAAAACGTCTCCATTGCGCGGTGCGAATCGGGTCCGAGCGAGTCGGTCGGAGCAGTACGATCCGGGAACCAGTCGGTCGGAGCGGTCGGGTCGCCCGGACGAGTCGGTCGGCGAATACGCATCGTACTCGCTCGCCCGGACGCGCGTACGACTCGGTCGGAAAATAGGGCTCCGGATCGGATCCGGTAAAACCGAATCCGATTCGGAGCACTACCGGCCGAGATCGGAATCGGCCCCAGAGTCTAATATTCATTTTATCGTTTCATGTAAATTATGTCACAAATCATTTCTGTGTAAAAGTGTGGTAGTTAGGTGAATAATAACATCTCTGCTCTATCATACATGTACTCTTATGTTCTTGTTTTAACTTTATTTGCTGTGACACAATGACTGTATATTGATCTTCTTTATGATGTGCACTCTTTTCTGGTTTTATAAGCTGAGTAAAGATAATTGAATGAATGAATGACAAAGCAAATAACTAAATAAGTGTTATTGGTAGGTACACGTCTCTTGCTCTGACCGACTGTAAGGAGGCCTTTCAAAACATTGGGAGTTTTACATTTTTGTGTTTTTACATGTAGCTTCAAAATGGATGGACAATTCTCTTCTACCTCACTCATAATAAAACATCTCTCTGACAAACTGGCACCATATTCTGATTCATATGCGTTTCCTAAATGCGGGAATATTGGGAATGAGTGGCGCAACCAGATGCATTCCAAAAAGCCATTTCCAAAAAGAAGCCAAGCCAAAATGCTGGTTTGGGAAGATTCACTTAAATCATTGTCATCATTCTCAAAAATTCCAAAAACAGACATTTCCAAACCGTGAACAAACAATGGAGTCTATCAGAGGATGTCAAATATACCTCCTCTCCATTGGTCGGTTGGCATTCCTCACACAGTAAGGCTGTGGAAAGAATTTACATACAAAAATCTGGGCCCAGACCTACAAACACTTTACATCGGGTTTGCATTTCTTTTTTACTGGAAACCCGCATCAAGTGTTGTAGTGGGATTTACAATCCAACACAAATCACGATTTGCATTGGATTGCAACTCAAAGTAAAGCAAAGTTGTGCAATGTGCTGTCTTGCGTTGCTTTACATCAAGTGGGCTTCCATGAGTGGTGCATCTGTGTTCCCATGCAAGCACCCATGGGTTTTGATGCAAATCCCTATCTACAAAGAATTTTAGAGAGGGTTATGCACCAAAATCCTGCGCCTCCTTGAGGCAGACATAATGAGGATATTTTCATTCCTCCTTGTTTTCCCACTTTGCATGTGTGCTGCATTGTACAGCACACATACAAAGTGGGAAATGCTCTGAAATAAAGTTTTTGTACTAAAAAGGACCATTTTTAGCACAAAATCTATGCTTCCCACAATGCAAATACCCTTGCACTAAGGATGTCTGAGTTGGTGAATGGCAGTCAAAAGTGCACCAGTGTAGGGAACGAGCAGAACAAAGCCACATCTTAGTAAATATTACGCTCTTCTGCTGTCTCCCATTGACGCAACACACTGCAGTAACTTCCCTTGCTGCCCTGCATTGCGTCACATTCATGTAAATTTGGGCCCATGTTTTTCCTGTAGCTCCCCCACAATGAAACATTTTTTGCGGAGGTGAGAAACCAAGATATACATTCTCACGGGTCTCCCAAATGAAAGGATACCAAACTAGTGTAGATTTTTCAAGGGATAGGCCTCACCGCAAGAATAAAAGCAATCATGGGCTTGTAGAGATATTTCAGAATTAACTCTCAATAAAAATAACCCTTTTGGGGTAGTCTCTTTTAGGGAAGGGGGTATATAACTCAACAGGAACACAAATATACCAAACTATACATTTTCAACTTGAGAAGCTATGGGGATTTTATTAACGAGTGGTAGATTTTGTTGTGTCTGAGTTGACTGTCAGGATGCTCACTTAGATTAAGAAATTTTGAAAAATCGCTAATTTGTTTTGGAGATGGCCCACACAGAAATTCTTCACCTGGGGAGAGACAGTAAGGTAAATGCCTTACTGTTTGTCCGACCTGAGCAGGTAACAGATCTGGGTCGGCACTGATACTCAAACATAGTCCAGAAGAAAAAATCACAAATAACTCCGTCCAGAACGTTGGTGTGGATTAGTGTGTACTGCCAGGTGATGTCCAACCCAAGGGTGTAGTGACACCTATCAAAACAATATTCTTGCAGACTCTTGCACACTCTATAGAATCTATCTATTGGTGTCAGATTTCCCTCCTCCTGGTTGACCGTCCATGAGACCTCAACTGATCTTGAAGTTTTGAGAATTTTGACAGAATATCATAGCGTCATCTGACTCTCTGACACAAGAACATGACACCGGGCAGGAGGCGTGGAGAAATCGGTTCCCTCGGTTGTCCCAAGTGAGGAATAACTAATATGTAGGTTTTGCGTGGGTTGTAGCCTCCCAAAGGTGCCTGCAAAAGCGAACATAGTCTGTAGAAAAATTTCCCAATTAAATCTTACCAGAATGCTGCTTATTGGAAATGATAGCGTACTTTTAGTGGAAAATTACACTGTACTCTGCTTGGCTTCCTCACTCAGGAATATGGCAGTGGGGGAGAGAACCCCAGAAAGCTGTCCCCTCTGTATCCCAAAGGAGGAGATAACAGATATGGGCAGATTTGTTATGATTTTGGGCTCCCATTGTTGCAAAAAACAGACATTGTCTATTTGATCATGTAATACAAGATTCTGCACACCGTAAACATTGCGGGGGTATACTCCTCTTTTCTTGATGGTCTTGCCAGAAGACTAAATGGAAAACCCGCAAAATCAAATAGTTTGCAAGTTGACACACTAAGGGGATTCAATCAGTGGTGTGTACCTATGTATGACATTACCCTTGAGCAAGGCTCTGGCATGCCTACAACTGCTGAACTGAACGCACTGCACAGACACTATTCCGGAAGCAACTCTAGCAGTCGTGCTGCGGGGCCACCCGTATTTCAATCACAGATATCAATCGGAGGATTATAAGGAAACAAAGAACAATGTACTAGTTTCCATTTTGGAAATCTCTTTGGTACACATCCTTTGGTTGTAGGACTCACTCGTCTTCATTGATTGCTGGAATATCTTAAAGAAATGGTAGTTTCAACCTTGTCACATATGTGTTCTCCTGTGTCTCCTAAATATATTGATACCTTTTGTGCATAGGTGTGCAACAAGGGTCTTCCTACACAGCAGAAAATAAATGCATTCTCCTAATATTCTCGTGGACGCTATTTAGAATGCAGCCCTCTCTTTATTGGGGACGTTTCCCATCATGCCCTAGAAATGCATAGGTGCAATTGGTCTTTGTTTCTTCTGATTAGGTAGCCAGGAAAGATTGATCTAAACATGTGGTTGCACTGTTTTTGAGATGAAGTTCTGCAATGTAGACATTGCTGTTAGGTCCCCCCCTAACATGACGGTAGGACGGCCGAGAAGAGATATTCCTCCCACTGGGTGTCCTGACTGAAGGGGTACCAGCCACTGCACTGCAAATCTCTGTTTATTTAGAAAGTAAACATATATATTGCAATGGTAATTAGACATGGAGTTAAGAGTAGTAAAATCGGTACTAAGGGGCTGATTACGATGGCGGGCGGAAAAGCATTCCGACCGCCTTGCTAGCGTGAAATTTCCACCCGCAGGTACCGCTGCAAAACCGCCGGCCAGATTAGGATGCACTGCCAGAAACTCCCTACCTTGGCGGTCGGATTCCAGGAATCAGCGCCGGAAAAGCTGAAAAACTGTCCGCGGCGGTCGGATTTGCTACGGAAAGGCCAAAGACCGCCGTTTCCCCAGCGGACTGGAACACATGGAGCTATCCGCAGTATTGCCACCGCCATCCTCGAATGTCCGGATTCTCCGCAGCGGTGTGGTGGGCTGTTTGAGGCATCGGGATTTGACCGGCGGTCGTGACCGCATTCCGCACGGCGGTACCTCTCGTTTGGCTCCGTCCGCTACCGGTGCGGACGGAGATTTTCGGCGGAACCCGGAACACCGCAGCGGACGGGAAATGGGCTATCTATGCCCATCATAATACAGCGGATGCTAAGACCACCGATGGAGTACGGAAAAGGGCATTTTCCGCCACCGCCAGCAAGGCGGATGTGCCCCCGCGCGCCATCGTAATCAGCCCCTTAGTTCTGTAGGACTTGTCATTGTTGATATTGTAGTGGCGGACATTCTGAAACCAATTTTGCTGCAGGTCAATATAAAAAAACTCAATATTGTGATAAAACACCATTCCTGATTCACCAGTGCTATGGTAAATATGCATTTCCTGGGGTTGTTGCGTGGAATTTCCATAAAGCTAACATTTCTGTTAGGCCTCGCTGCAAGAAGAGGCGGCTGACTGAGGCGAGCCTAGCTCTGTGTGGAGTCTGGATTGGCCTAGTGCTCCTAATAAATATTTTTGGTTTAATGCGTAAGGCAGCCCAAGGTTTACTGGAGAAAGAACTGCAGAACTGTGCGCTCTTCCATCTCTCGTCCAACTTTTGACCTTGCCCTCTTGCTTACGACTTGTGCCTCGCTCCCCTCTCCCTTCTATCCTGTGCTTTTCTAGAATGTCACACAACTGTGCACCTCTCTTCCCTCTCACACTTCCTAAATGCCCTGGCTTCCTTTATCATTCAACGTGCGCTTTGGCCACGTTGTCATCCATCTTAATCCTCAGTCCCTTCCATTCACCCACTGCGAGACTCAGTCCCCTCACTCCTCTGGCCGGTGCCTCAGTTTCCTCTCTCACTCCCCTTGTCCCACCACTCCTTCGTCATTACTGGGCCTCAGCCTCTCTTTTATTGAATGTGTTCTATAGTTCTATCTCTTATCCAATGTGTGCCCTGTGCCACATTACCAAGAAGCACCAAGAAGTCTTGGCCACATTTATTTTGGACTCCTGGTAGCAAAAGTGCATCAACCTACCGAGCAGAACAGAGGAAACGGACGGACAGAACTCTCATTAACCCCCTTTCACACTTTACCTGAAGAAGGATGTACATGTAAATATTTATGAGAAACAGGCAGATTTGCGATGGTTTTTGACTGGAGTTTATAGTGTATTAAGCAACAGTGGTCGATTCATGAGAGAATCAATGGTTACAAAATCAAATCTGTTACATGTACATTGCAGTAAATGTCATATATTTAAAAATAGAAACAAAATGCCATACGGATACGTTTTGGAGAGAATAAATGTTAATAAAAAGGCATTTTAAAATTAGAGACTTGCGTATACATAGGGAGGGCACACGACCTATGAGCGACAAACATTGATGTTGGAGCACCATAAACTGTGTTCATCATGCAAGCCTAATTTAGAATAAAAAAAATATACTGGTGTAAAAGCCGGAGATGACCTTTGAACGCTATTATAATGTGAGGGTCATCATCAGAAGAGGGACAGTTCAGAGCGTAAGCTGGCGCTGCTATAAAGCTGCGGAACGGAATTCTGGGAAAGTAGTGTACAGGGTCATTACAAAAGGCCCCTGACACTTGACTAGTTTGAGAGTCAGTTCCATTATGGAGCAGGAGTGCCTAGCAGTGACGTTAACATAGTGCTCCAAAATCTGTATTTGATACCTGGAGAGGAGCTGGGAATCTCACTTCTCAAATGACTGGAGAGTGAATGGCGCTCCATTCATATATTTCCTCTCCACTGTATCTTCAGTGTTTAGAACTCTCTTTAGTACTTTCCCTAACCTATCAGTAGTGGGTCACTCCTCGCCAAATACACAGATTGCTCTGGGACATCTAACTAGACAGTATTCCTACTCCAAAGGGTTGAAAAGAAAGGCCTTATAAGCTGATTTAAGATTTCAGATGAGCACAATGCCTCTGGCACTCTGGCTGAGGTAAGCAAGTAAGATAAAACACTCAAAGCCTCCACCCGGCCTACTTTTGCTCCACCAAATAAGCCCATGTTTTATCACATAATAACAGTGGCAATGTAGTGCTCATTTGATTCCCACATGCCACCCTAGTCTCATTAAAAATATTTTACATGCACATGACAATTGGTCATTTAATCCCAACCTTATAAGAACCCTTCTGTCTATGCTTTCCAGCATCCATCCAATTCAGGACTGTATAATCTTTATGGCTCACACAATCAAAAAGCCTGCAGGCCTAGCAGTAAAACGCCAGACCACATATCCCACCATCCTTCCAAACTAGTTTCTCAAAACATACAAAAAGAAAAGGGAACTTTCTTCAGCTCTGCTCCTAAAGTTTGAAACGAACTCCATCCAATTCCAAGGTTTGCTCCAGCTAGAAAAGTTTTAAGGCATGAGCAAAGATAGCAATTGCCCAGGGACCCCACTTTACAAGCGCCCCCTGGGAAAGTGAGCGTTCGCTCTATTTGACTATTCTGTCTATCTATTCTATCCATTTCTCTTTCCAAATCTGTCTGCCTTCCCCCTGCCTCTGACTTTGTCTCTCTCTACCCATCGCCACCTTGAAGAGTTTTGGGTGCCAGGCAACACATATTTCAACTGCTTTGTGGGACCCTGTTTCTGAAAGTTTAACACATAATTTAATATTACTGACATCATGCAGGTGTGAATTGGCAGGAATTGGGCACAAACGTTTATAATTGTTCCAAATAGGGCCCCTACAAAGTGTGTTGTGTCCAGGGCCTCAAAAATCCATTATATGACACTGCAGGCCCCAATGTCCTTTGTGACCTACAATTTCATATATAAGATCAATACAAATATGTATCTTCCCCACTGCTCTGTAAGGTTAACACATCATCACCATCAACATGACTGGAGAAGACCGTCCTAGGAGGTGCGAGTGAAATTGGTCAATTCCATGTGCGCTGAAATTCTGTTAAAATTTCCTAATACAGAAATTGTATCAGGAAAAGGAACGCTCAAATTTCACCTTTTTTCTGATTCATTTTCATATTACAGGAAGGCTGACCCCATTTCAGGACCTGCCGAGAGATCCCTCGTGGCCGTGCAGGGACATCAAGTGTTGGCACCTTTTCTGCTACTGCACACTGAGGTTTCCCTCCAAGAGGCGTGGGGGTTGGAATGGCTAAGTGGGAGAATGGTTAAGACTGATGGATTTTGAGATGTGGCACAGATGAGGCAGAGGACACACGGTAGTGCGGCTCAAAGGAGTTGGGTGACAGCTGTGCTAAAATGTGTTGACATGGATGAGGTGGTCAACAGTTTGCACATCACAGCTGGGGAGCTGTGTGTGACATTCCACGGGAAATGGGAGCGGCCATTGCTGAGTACATATGTGGGGTCTGGGTGGAGTTCTGGATAGCCAGTACAATATACTGCTGGTTTTAAGGCTTGTTGGTATGGTGGCATTGTTGTGCAGGTGGAAAGCTGCACGACAAATACAGAAGAAATGTGAGACTACTGCAGGCCCGTGCAGGCCATTTGGAAGTGAACCAAATGATAAGGTTGTTTGGCCATTCCTGGCCAAGGTCGCCAGAGGAAGTTTAATATGTGATGGTAATAAATGCCCTATTACTTACCAGTAATCTTCATTACTCCTGGTCCCGTTGTCCTCGTCCCATTCATGACGTATGGAGATGACCATCTCCCAGACAGAAAAGAGAACAGAGGAATGCTGGGACCCCTATCCCACCCCCTCCAACTGGGAGTACATAACCAGTACTCACCCAGCATGCCTCCTGAACTACCAAGCCACTAACAGGAAGGCCATCTGCAAGGGAAGGAGGGAGGGGTGTCATGAATGGGACGAGGACAAAGGGACCAGGAGTAATAAAGATTACCGGTAAGTAATAGGGCATTACCCCCAGGTCCCTCCAGTCCTCGTCCCATTCATGACATATGGAGCATACCAAAGCCAGAAATTGGCCTTCCGAGCCCCCAAAGAACACCCAGGACACCACACCAAAGCAGCAGCCCAAGGGTAGCAGATGGGAGAACCATAGGAAAAAAACAGGCAGGAGCACACAACCTGCAATGCACCCAACCAAAAGGGCCGTACCACTCAGAACAAGCAGGAGATGACCAAGGGGAACAAAAAAGCAGGCCAGCAAGCCCATGGCGCCACCACAAAGGACACCCAATGCCACACAACCCAGAGGGCAGCCAGCCCAAGCGGGAATAGCTCCAAACCAACACCGGAGGAGGAGCCCCTGCCAAGAAAGCCCCAGAGACAGCCATCAACAGAAGGACAGCGAAGAGGCCACAGACAGAAGAAGACCCAAAGTGGCCAGACACACCAGCAAAGCCGGGGACAGACCCATAGAGACACAACCAAGGCCTAGAAGAACCAGGACCCAACACCACAGCTGGAAACACCAGCCCAAGACACAAACGGAAAGGAGAAACCACCATAGGCAAAAAGGAGGCTTCCCACCACAGAAAAAGACAAGCAGGGCACACAGGCTCCCAAAGCCCCTGACCGCCAAAACCGTTGAGCTGAAGGGAGCCAGCCCATAAAACCACCACAAAGGTGACAAGGCAAGGACAACCGAAACCAAGGCCGGAAGAGTCACACCACAGAGACCCCAAGCCCAAAGGACAATCCCAGAAAGAAATCGGAGGCTGAAGCCACCACACCACCAAAACCATAGGCACAAGGAGGACCAAAAGAAAACTGAGCACCCCACAGGGTACGAAAAGCAGAAAGGGCTCCCACAGGGCCACAAGGCCACCAACGCCCAGCGCTCTGCTAGCCGACCTAGAGACACGGCAGCAGAACTGACAGAGAGCGGTCCAAAGCAGACAACCGAAGGAACGTTCAACAACGCCGAAAGCTCTCACAACCAAACCCAGAAGAGGGCTGAGGGGAAACAGGCGAACACCAAAAAGTCACCCGCCCCAACCAGAAAATGAAGACCGACAGGGCCAACATCGGGACCAACCCCACCACCATCGGGGAGACCCACAGCCGACCAGCCCAAAAAAAGGCAGGAAGGCCCAGCCACCAGGGCCAAGGCACCCACCCAGAGGACCAGCCAAGGACAGGACCACCTAGGCCAAACCAGGAAGGGAGGACGCACCAGCCAAGGTGCGAGCTTCCACCACCCCGACGGACCTGGCCACCAGAGAGCACAGAGGACACAACTGCCACTGAAACCCCAGTGGAGGACCAGGTCCCACAGCAAGAACGTTCAGTACCAACCACCAGCACCGACACAGGACGACCGCCGAAGAACCCAGACCAGGAGAGGGAGCCGGAAGCACACCACCCCACCAGGAAAAAAGGCCAAAAACAGGCCCATCCAAGGAAAGACATCCCCAAGGGACGTACACCACAATACCCAGAATCAGACCGAACTGGACCAGGATCCAGAAACCAAAGAGAACCAAGGGCGGACCGAGGCAAACCCCCAAGGTCACAAGACCAGGGGAACCCAGAGACCAAACAGGCACACCAGGGAAAACTCCTCCACAAACAACACACCCCAAGGAAGACACCCCCAACCACAACGCTGGGGCTCGACCTCAGGCAGACAGAACAGCGCCAGAGAAAGACAAACTCACCGACCACCAGAGGTGAGCCCCACACAGAACAACACCAACAGCGACTAGCATCCGCACATCCCAGACCCAACTGCCGGGACAAGGGCAACGGGACACCGGACCAACCAGCCCAAGCCGGGAAGGAGGAAACACCCAACCGAACAATCAGGCAACCAACCGGCCTGGAGGGCAAAGGGCAACACCCAGGAATCACCCCAAGCGAGCCCCAACACCAGCCCCAGAAAGGCCAAGACTAAGCCCATGATGGCCCCAGAGCAACTGGAGGCGCAGACAGCCACCGGCCCCAGAGCCCCAGGCCAACAACTGGCAGGAAAAATAACTCCATGGTATGACCACAAGGACCAGGGATCCAGATAGCACATCAATCAAGTGGGGTGGCCAACAGCCCAACACACACGACGACGGCAGAGGCACCTGACCAGCCAGCGGACTGAAACAGAGACCAGCCAGCAAAGACAGGAGGAGGAACCCCCCACCGGCCATCAGAAAGCCAGGCACCAAGACAGGAAGGCCAAAGCAGCCCAGGAGAACCAGCAACAGCACGCAACACCCAGGCCAAAGACCCGAGGCCAGAAAAAGGCCACCGGAAGGGGCACAGCCAACCGCCCCAGGAAACAAGAACCCGACATAGAAGGCCCCGGCGCAGCCCAAAAATTTGGCACGAGAAGAACAGACATCAAAAGGCCAGACACAACCACCTCCAGAACGAGAGCAAGGAGGCCACCAACACAGCACCCCCACTGACCCAGAAAGAGTGACACAGGGACACCAAAACTATGAAACGCCAGAACAACGCCACCCTCGACGGCAGACTGAACGCCCATCGGAACCAGCCACAAACAGCAGCCCATCGCCAAAAGGGGCCGGGAAGCCAGGGCACAAGCGAACAACCCTGCGCAGGGAAAGCCGCCACTACAACCCTGACATGGAAGAAAGGCCCATTGGGAATGACTGGGAGACGGACCCATACCCCAGCAATGCCCTGCACAGAACCCCGGACCCCAAGGGGGCTCAAAGCACCCACTTCCTCACAAGAAACCAAGAAGAGGAAGGAAAGCCAGAACAGCCCACGGGCAGACACCCAAAAGGCGACCCCCCCAAGACCCCCAAAGGCCAAGACCGGACGCCCTCCCTGGAGGCCAGCCCCAGAACCAGGAACCAGTCCAACCAGGAGACACGCGCAGCCACAGCAAGACAGCGAGGCCCCAGAAAACAGAGGCCGAAGCCAAAGCCTCCACCAAGTAGGCCAGAAGGGCCGTCAAGGAAGACCGAGGTGTCCTGACCCACCGAGCAGCCAGAGGCGGGCAGAGGCACAGCCCACAAGCCGCACCCAAACCAACACAATCACAGCAGGGCAACGCCACCCTCGACGGCAGACTGAACGCCCATCGGAACCAGCCACAAACAGCAGCCCATCGCCAAAAGGGGCCGGGAAGCCAGGGCACAAGCGAACAACCCTGCGCAGGAAAAGCCGCCACTACAACCCTGACATGGAAGAAAGGCCCATTGGGAATGACTGGGAGACGGACCCATACCCCAGCAATGCCCTGCACAGAACCCCGGACCCCAAGGGGGCTCAAAGCACCCACTTCCTCACAAGAAACCAAGAAGAGGAAGGAAAGCCAGAACCGCCCACGGGCAGACACCCAAAAGGCGACCCCCCCAAGACCCCTAAAGGCCAAGACCGGACGCCCTCCCTGGAGGCCAGCCCCAGAACCAGGAACCAGTCCAACCAGGAGACACGCGCAGCCACAGCAAGACAGCGAGGCCCCAGAAAACAGAGGCCGAAGCCAAAGCCTCCACCAAGTAGGCCAGAAGGGCCGTCAAGGAAGACCGAGGCGTCCTGACCCACCGAGCAGCCAGAGGCGGGCAGAGGCACAGCCCACAAGCCGCACCCAAACCAACACAATCACAGCAGGGCAACTACACTATTCATCCAACCCCCGTCAACAACACCACCCAGACACCACCAACCAAGCAAGGACTCCAACAAGAGACAGGATAACCACCACCCAACTGGCCCAGCCTGCAGGAATACTGGCCATGGCACAGCAAAACCAGCCCCCAGACATAACAAGAATCGAACACGAGGCAAAGGAGTGAAAAAACAACATGGCACAGGCATCATTCGCAGACCAGGCTGCAATGCAAACAAAATCAGCGGACTGCACAAGCAGCGGACAGGTGCCTGAATCCAACCCCTCTTCAAAAGGGCAGTTACAAAGCAAAGGCAGAGAGGAGGCAGAGCACAGGGTGCGTGACGATCCAGGGCAAATCTGTCAAAGCACTGAAATAAAGGCAGGGGAAAGGAAATCCGCCATGAGGTACTCACCCCCGGGGCCGGCAGACACCTGAACTCACCGTCTGCCACAACAACGCCCCCACCAGCCAACCCAGGTGCGCACCACCATCCATAGCACCTGGGCAGCAGCCAATCGAGCACACAGTAGAAAAAGAGAAGAGAAAAAGCTATGCGGTACTCACCATGGGGCATAAAGACTCGACCGCTCAGGCACGCCCACCGAGAGGGGTGCACCCAGACCCAGCCCATCAGTCCTCTCCGAGACATCCGGAAGCCAGGTACATCAACAGTACCCCCAATCCAGCTTCAATGCTCCAAGCAGCCCCTCGTGCAAGGGAGAGGCGGGCCATGGGAGAGGCCCATGAAAATGCCCCTCAAACTGGAAGGAGCCGGAGCAGCCAGAAACAAGCCACAGCAATGCGTCATGCAGCCATGGTCCAGCCACAGGAAGACGCGCTGCTACAAACTGGAACTCTTCAGAAGACCCGGCGCACCAGCCGCAAAGGGCCAGCAGCCAACACCCGTGCCTCTCGGAAAGCCCGGCAGGCTTGGAGGCAGGGCCGGACTGGCCGTGGCGGGCACCGGGCGTTTCCCCGGTGGGCTGCTAGGGTGGGGGCCGGTTTGGGGCCCCTGGGGGGCCGATTTTGTTACCGGAGGGCGGCAATATCGGCCCCCTGTAACAAAATCGGCCAAAACCGGCCCTCGCCAACTGCTCGGCTGCACTCCCCTTCACCCCAGGGGGGGGCGGCTGAGCAGTTTGCCAGGGCCAGTTTCAGTTCCCAGTCCGGCCCTGCTTGGAGGCACAAAGCACTGTTAAGGAAAGGGCAGCAGACCGACTGGCACACCAGAGAAGACGCCACTCCCGCCCGGCAGGAGCAGCAACAGCACACCACATCCCATTCTATCGCTAGGCATAAAAAAGAACAGGAGGCTTGCTAGATGAGTACTGGTTATGGACTCGCAGTGGGAGGGGGTGGGGTAGGGGTCCCACCATTCCTCTGTTCTTTTTTCTGTCTGGGAGATGGTCATCTCTATAGGTCATGAATGGGACGAGGATTGGAGGGACCTGGGGGCAATAAACTGCAGTATTGTCAACATTGAAGCACATCAATAAAAGAATGAATTGGACTGGCACAAGGTGTACAGTAAACAGGTCTGTAGGCTTTAAGTGCTCGGTCCTTTTAACTAAGAACATATAACTTTGTCCTCCTTCGTTAAAACAAAACACCTCATACAAGAGGCATAATTATGTGCCTTTCTGGAAGTGCTGCCTATGGCAGTGAAGCTGCTGGCTCGCACCTGTCGCAGAGCTGACAGACGCTGCTAATTGGTGTATTAAGATAAGATGGATTTCATGGCTTCTTGGACCATATTATTAGCTCAGTGTTTAGCGGCATTTAATGCACACCGACTGCCAACAAATAAATATACGATTACTTAGGCTCAGAGTGTGGAGTGCATTCCTGCTTTAGAAAAAGAACTGCGGAATGTTATGCAGCATAATAAAAAATCTCTAGGGGAGAGTGAGTGTGGCATGGTTTGGGGGTGGGGTGCTTGGAGGATGGCATGCTTGATTGGTGGGACGGAGACCTCTGGGTGAATATAGGTTGTGGGCATCTGCCCCCGATCTACATCGGCCGTGCTTTCCTCCAGTCCCGAGGCTGGAAAAATGGATCTTTAGGGAAAGAGTCAGAAATAGGACGAGTTTGAATGGTAAAAGTGCCAAATCGCGTTGCCTTGTGTAAAATTAAAAATGTCATTAAATATGGTGATCGGCAATGTGGTTATCACATTTGTAGTGTAACGACCAGAGCTGCCGACTTTGGAGCTTGGAAACCAGGGGGCATATGTACAAGCCCCTATCGCCACCACAACGTCGCTTTTAGGGACGTTGTGGTGGCGATAGGGGCTGCGCCTTATGTACAAGGCAGCGTTAAGCCACTTAACGTGGCTTAACGCTGCATTGTACATAAGGCACTCTTTCACGCTATGATTTGCATGAAAGGGGCGTGCAGTGGGTGTTGTGGTGGGCGTTCCACCGCAACACCCATTGTATTTGACGCTGCCCCCTATGTACAAGGGTGGCGTACATAGGAGGCAGCGCCAAAATTAAGACCAGGAAAACCCTGGTCTTAAGTTGGCGAAACGTGGAGAAATGCATTATTTCTCCTCGTTTTTGCTTTTTCCATGTGTGCTGCCTTGTGCAGCACACATGGAAAAAGCAAAATGCCATGGTTTGTTTATCTACAGGAAGGTGCCCCTTCCTGTACATAAACAAACCTTTTTTTAAAAAAATGCAATTTGGCACTTTCATGTGTGCTGCATAAAGCAGCACACATGAAAGTGACAGAATTGCATTTTAGGATTGTTTATGTGCAGGAAGGGACACCTTCCTACACATAAACAATCCTCCCCTGCACGCAGACACCCTTGCACTCTGGTGCAAGGGTGCCTGCGTTGGCGCTAAATTGTTAAACTTGGCGCCATCGCAGGGGGAAACGCAAGGCTGCACCACATTCTTGTAAATATGGTGCAGGCTTGCGTTTCAGAAGTGGCGGAGCGTGTCGTTAAGCCAAGGAGGCTAACGACACGCTCCGCCACTTCCTAGTACAAATCCCCCCAGGTTCGAGTCGCACCGTCTTGCTCAACATTCTGTGATTTTGGGCAAATCACTTAATCTCCCCTTGCCTACCAAAAATGAATGGTGTCCTTGTGTAATGTGTCCGGTGATAATGTAAAGCGCTCCAATACCTTCTGGACGAGACCACAGACCTGATGGAACACCTGCACTTCAAGATACTGACCACCCCCACCACCACCCTCAGGGGAACCCTCATCTACCGACCCCCTGGACCCCGTGGACCTTTCGCCGACTCCATCACGGACATCATCTCCCAGCATGCCGTCGCATCCACCAACTACACCCTGCTGGGAGACCTCAACTTCCACCTCGACAACCAACGAGACCCCAACACCGCATCCCTCCTGGACAACCTCCACAACATTGGACTTCACCAGATCGTGACCGTACCCACGCACTCAGCGGGACACACCCTCGACCTCCTCTTCACAACAGGAAACTCCATCACTTTCAGCCACACCACCGAACTCCCGTGGACAGACCATCGATGCATCCACTTCACCTTCAGAACACCCACCATCCACAGACACCAGCACCGGCTCCCACGAAGAAACTGGACCAAAATCACTGACGACCAGCTCACCTCCTCACTCAGCAACTCCACCCCGACCACTGCAGAAGACGACACCCCCAACACCGCCGCCCGAACTCTACACAGATGGATCACTGACAGCGTCAACACCATAGCCCCCCTCAAGAAGAACAACAACGCACACACCAAGAAGGCCAGAGGGTTCACCCCCGAACTCCGAGAGTCCAGGCGCACCTGTCGCCGCCTCGAGAAGATCTGGAGGAACTCCAAATTCACAGAAGCCCACAACAACTTCAAAGCCGCCACCACCGCCCATCACCAGCTCATCAGAAACACGAGGAAAGCTTCAATTGAAGACAGAATCTCCACACACGCACACAACAGCAAAGAACTCTTCAACATCATCAAGGAGTTTGCCCAACCAACCAGCGAGTCGACTGACATCCCCCCTCACAAGACCTCTGCAACAAACTCAGCACCTTCTTCCACCGCAAAAACAAGAACATCTACGTCAACTTCGACGAAGACACCCAACACATGAAACCCCCACCAGCCACCCCCGACACCTTAAAACCGACGATTGACAGCTGGACAGCCCTCACCACCGAAGACACGATGAAGTCTATCCACTCCGGGGCCCCCACGGACCCCTGCCCCCACCACATCTTCAACAGAGCCGCCGACACCATCGCACCCATGCTTCGCCACACCATCAACCGCTCCCTGACGAACGCCTCCTTCCCCGATGACTGGAAACAAGCCGAGATCAACCTCCTCCTGAAGAAGCCCTCGGCGGACCCCACCAACCTCAAAAACTACAGACCCATCTCCCTGCTCCCGTTCCCAGCGAAAGTCATCGAGAAAGCCGTCAACAACCAACTCGCCACCTTCATCGAAGAGCACAACATCCTCGACCTGTCACAATCCGGCTTCAGAAAAAACCACAGCACAGAAACCGCCCTCCTCGCCGCAACAGACGACATCCACTCCCTACTGGACAAAGGAGAAACGGTAGCCCTCATCCTCCTCAACCTCTCAGCGGCCTTCGACACGGTATCCCACCGCACCCTAACACGCAGACTCCACGACGCAGGTATCCGGGACAAGGCCCTAGACTGGATCTACTCTTTCCTCTCCGGCAGAACGCAGCAAGTCAGACTCCCCCCTTTCCTCTCAGACCCTACACCAACCACCTGCGGAGTCCCCCAGGGGTCCTCCCTCAGCCCAACGCTCTTCAACGTCCACATGGCTCCTCTCGCCCCCATCGTCAGAACCTACGGACTCAACATTGTTTCATACGCAGACGACACCCAACTCATCCTCTCCCTATCCAACGAAGCCAACGCAGCCAAACACAACTTCCAAGAAGGCATGGAAGCTGTCGCCAAGTGGATGAGCAGCAGTTGCCTACAACTCAACACCCACAAAACAGAAGTACTCATCATGGGCCCACACCCCAATGCCTGGAACGACACCTGGTGCCCCCCCACCGCCCTCGGAAGCCCCCCCCACCCCCACGGACCACGCATGCAACCTCGGAATCATCCTAGACTCCGAGCTCAAAATGGACCGCCAGATCAACGCCGTCACATCCTCCTGCTTCCACATCCTCCGCCTCCTACGGAAGACATTCAAATGGATCCCCCTCGAGCACAGAAAAACCGTCACCCACGCCCTCGTCACCAGCAGACTCAACTACGGCAACGCTCTCTACGCCGGAATAAACAAAAACCTCACCCGTAAGCTACAAAACATCCAGAACGCCGCCGCAAAAATGATCCTCAACCTACCACGACACTGCCACATCTCCCAACACCTGCGCACACTCCACTGGCTTCCCATCGAGGCTAGAATCACCATCAAGATCCTCACCCACGCACATAAAGCCCTCCACAACACCGGACCAGCATACCTCAACAGCCGAATCAACTTCCACGCACCCCAAAGAACCCTACGATCAGCCCAGCTCTCCTACGCCATAGTTCCCCGCGCCAGAAAGACCAGATCAGGAGGCCATTCCTTCTCCTTCCTCCCAGCCAGAGCATGAAACGCCCTACCGCTCCACCTCAGGCAGACAACATCACTCCCCATCTTCACGAGAAACCTCAAAACCTGGCTCTTCGACAGACCTCGATGAACTGGAAGCTGCACCTCCCCTCCCCTCCCCCCAGCGCCTTGAGACCCTTACGGGTGAGTAGTCGCGCTTAATAAACCCGTGATTGATTGATTGATTGAGTTCGTGCTATATAAAACTGCAAAATAAAATTAAAATAACATAAAAGCAGCGTTGCTAGCGGAGTGCAAATACCCAAAGGATAAAGGTGCCCAGTGTATGTGGTGCATTAAGCAAGAAAACGACAGGTGTGAATCCACTTACTCGAGTTCTGGTTACACTTTTTCACACTATTCTACTAAAGGTTTTTTTTAGCAGAAGTTATAAGGGGCAGCTTATTTTTAGGTGGTACACGGAAGAGCCAACTTGGCAAGAGTTAGAGATAGTTTGTTGCTCTGTGGTATGCTGCCCGCCACCTTTAGCTAGGTTCTGTGATTGCATGTGCTTGGCGCTATACCGTAGCACTATACCAAAAATAACATAAACCATGTGATATCAACAAACTCCATTTTATTACAAAACCAGTGGCTCATATTATGCTTACTAAATTCCTACTTTTTTTTTTATATCAGCCACATAGCACAAAAAATATACCTCTCAGCAAATTCTGTGTCACAAACTGTAGGTTGAGTTGAAGTGAAAACACCAATCATTCATCAGCTTAGGCCATGTACAGCAGCCACCAGAAAGTAACAGCCTCCTTTCCTGCTGTTCAACCATGAATTAAGTACTCCATGTCACTCCCTTCTGTATTCTGGTATTAGAAATTTGCTGGTAATGTGTTTGTTATGGCATATCTGATAGTGGGCTGAGCTGTGTTTGTCCCTATTTGTGCTTCTCCTTTGATTTGTGTGTGTGTGTATATATATATATATATTTATAGTTAGATTATTTGGCATTGTTTCCTCATTCCTGCTACTTGAGCTCCCACTTCTGGAACACTATATTTCATTCACTGACATTTTGTTTAAAGACGTGACATTGACACTACAATGGCCAGAATACATTGCTATTGTTGAATAGCTCCAGCACTGGAGCAATGTAATAATTACAAGTCTCATGAATATCCACATTGTATTATATTGTAATTGCACTTGTAACACGCTTAGTACCCCTTACGAGGCTTTGAAGCATTTTACGCTGGGCAGCATGCTGCTCCGGAACCCAAGGTTAGTGGTGGTTTTTGTTTATTGTGCAATTATGGCTTCCACCTAGAAGGCCTGTTCCTATCTTTCTGAGGAAGCATTGGCATAAACATTCAAAGGAGGAATGGCTGTGTATATAGACGTCAGATTGTTTGGAACATGGCATAAACAGTCAAAATGAAAATTACAGCTTACATGAAGGTGATCCTTCTGACTTCTAAACTTTCATTATAATGCGTGAATACTGCTGCAGTTATTTTTGTGCAAAATTTGAATATGGTGAGAACAGTTCTTATGAAGAACCTGGCATTTTTCATATTATTCTGAATTTTCTGAGGAAAAATTGCTAAAACATATCCTATATTCTTTCCTCAATATTTCTGTTTTGAAGTTCATCGCTTAGATGTTGACTCATGGGGCTGCGTATTACTGAAAACCTGACCCTCACATGCTGATAGTAGCAAACTGTGCACGTCTCAATCTAAAAGTGTGCATTCGTTTGGTCAGTTGGTCTCTGTAGCAAGATAAATTCAGACTTCAACCAAAAGATGTAAATGTTGCTTCAATCTAAACATTTGCATTCTTATAAGGTCCAAGAACTTTCTATAATATGGAATTCAGACTATTTTGGTATTATGATTGGTGATTCTGAACCGCCCACAAATATTGACACTCAGTTAATCCTGTGCCCTCACATCTAGAGGTAGAATGCAAGTCAAAGAAGGCACAATAGGATGATAATGATAATTATGTTTCCTCTGATTCTGACAATAAGTCAAATAATTCCAGTATTTTCTGTATTGTGATAAATGGTTCTCAACCACCAAAAGATAACAACACTTAGTCAGTTCTTTCTACCTCTTGTCTGGAGGTAGAATACAAGACGAAAATATAACGTAATGATGTTATGTACACACATATGATTATGATAATTATATTTCCACTGATTCAGACAATGATAATGTAATGATTTTAATACTTTCTGCTTTGGTTCTGACTCTTCCAAAAGACATAAGATGTACATTGCCCCTGCCCCTAAAGGCAGGAGTATCACAGAACTAGCGTCAGCCATTCTAGATGCCAATGTTAACCTTATCCTTGATCCATCTTTTTTCAGCACCCCAATTCCACAGATGCCCCTGTTTTGGATCCTAGAATGGTTACCTTTTTCACCAAGTGGGACTTTAGACTTGTGGTCTAAAGATTAAAGTTTAAGACTTTGTATGAGGGTTAAGGGTTCGAGTCCTGTCATGTCCGTAGTTTGAAGGTTCAGTTAAACAAGTAAAAGGTAATCTGTTTCTGTGATCCAAAGAATAGTACTGAGAGGGCCCATGCCATCTGCCAGTACAGATTTTTAAATGTGGTGGATCCACTTACTAAGATTTTAGATCTCAAAGAACAAACCAAGGAGTCTATGGACTAAATAGACTGAATTGTGTAACTAGGCTGAATGAGTTTTGTGTTTTGGTTATAATGCCAATGTGTCTATGTAGGAAGGCATGGTTGCCCCCATTTTTTGCCTGATGCTAAGCTGTTTTGACTAGTCTGACTTAGATACTGCTAATCAGGACCCCAGTCTCTCTGCTTTCTCCCTTAAATTGTTAAGTTCAGTACTCAGGTACATCACAGATTGGATACTGGTGTACCCTTATCAGTCCCTAGTATATGGTACTGAGGTACCCAGGGCATAGGTACCCCAGAGGTACCCCATGGACTGAAGCATGTATTATGCCACCCATGGGAGACCATTCAAACTGCAACTACAGGCCTGCCATTGCAGCCTGCGTAAGCTGGTGCTTGCACCACTTACAAAAGATATAGGTTTCCTAGATCTATAGTGACTGCACTTAAAACCTATGTCACCCCTATAGCAGGCCTTTGCAATCCTGAAGGCAGGGTGCTTGGTTCTAAGTGTGAAGGTGCCCCTGCAGGAGCAGGACATGCGTACAGCCTACAGAGTCCATTCTCCTGGATTGTAAGTGAAGCAGCCATATACCATATAGAGGGGCACCTCGTAATTACGCGATGACCATCTCGAAATCGGCTGCAACGAATCCTATCATGTTTGGTATCAAACATGTTGGAATCATACCCTGATTCAAAGCACTGGAAGAGCCCTCCGTTAGGCTCTCAGTGCTCCCGGTACCAGTCTTCTAGACCCGGACAGCACAACATGGCTGCTGCCGACCAGAGACACGATTCTGTCCTCCTGCTGCTCAGCCAAGCTTGAGCAGGGGAAGGCAGAACAATAGGTATCCTGTCACAGGGAGGTGTGACCACCTCCCAGACAGGATTTAGTGTATTGGGGCCGGGTGGGTGCGCTTGCCAGCGCCACTCAGTCTGCATATGGGGCACATTTGGAGTTTCTGTGCATAGTCCAGTTCAAACCAGCTCTGGGAGCTGTTGGCTACCTCTCTGGTGCAAAACTGGACAAAAGACATGAAAGTAACCTCCCCCCTGTCCAGACCCTCCCCTGGGAGGGTCTCCTGAATTGTCCCAACCCTTTCCTTAGGTAACTTAAGGGCTTACCTGGGTGTAGGTCCCTAGATTCATTGTGGAACAAGATTCAAATCAGACACCATTTCTACTTCTACCGTCTGGGCACTCTGGACTTCGCTGGACTTCGTTTGGGGTCGACTTCATCCCCCTTTCAGTCTGCTGCCTCGTCTGTGCCTGTGCACTGTACAGGAACCTTCCAAGGCCTGTGGGCATCCAAGACAACTGAAGGAATTTCCCTAGAAGTGAAGGAGTCATTTCCCTGCATTCGCAGATACCGCAACTAAGCTGACCGGTCTGCTTATCCTGAGCTCCTACACACTCTAAAAGGTTCTGCAACACAGGTGGTGGCTCTCCACAGCTCTTGAGGTCTGCCCTGCCCTCTCACTAAGTTTGAGGCCAGTATCCCTTGTGGGAGCCGCAGAAACTGAACCCCTGTGCACCACATCGACTTGCAGTTGCAAAGGCTTGTTGACTTACTTCCACCAAGATCTTCAGGCTCAAAGTAGCCCCAACCCGCAAGCATCTCCAGTGATCAAAGTCTTTTTCCACATCGCATTGTTTGCACCGTGGCCTGCATCTTTTGGTGAGCTGCTCGAAGTCCTCTTGTGACTCTAGTGCCTCCGGATCATGAGGATCATGAGGATCATATTTGCTTCTTTTGGGCTCCCCTGATTGCTCAGGGCCTGCCCTGACTCTCCTGCTTGTGATGAGTCCCCTGGACCTTTCTGGTCCCGACATTGCACCTTCTTTGACTTCTCCATTGGTTGCATTTGCCAAGGCTTGTTGGTGCTCCCGACGGACACCGACCCCTCAGCACTCAACATCCGACATGGGAAAGCTCATGCATGGCTCCTGGTATTCCTCAGCATTGCTTGGTCCTTACAGCTGCAGAGTCAAGGTCCTCGTCAACTCTCCTGCAACTCCCGACATTGGTGGGCATTCGTCTTCCAGATCTTCTGGTCACTCCTGAGTGACATAGACTCTGTCTCCTCTGCTTGCAGGTACCTCTCAACTAGAATCCACCTTCGGATTCCACTGGACACTTTCTCCTTCTTCAGCAGCGGCACTTTCCTGAAGTCCTCCATTGAGTTCGACGGCGGTTTCCGACACCACTTCACACCTATGCACCCGGCTTTCCTGGTGTAGGTAACATGGGTACTAGGGTATCCACGGGTGGGGTGGCTCTCCAACCTTCTGCCTTCCACAGGGTTTCTTCAGGGTCCCCTGGAAAGGGTCCTTAATCTTTAAAATTCCAACAGCGACTTACACGTTGAAATGTACGGAGCTCACAGTCGTTTTCCCACACTGCACACACTCTCCATGGGGTTCCTAGTCACTCACCTTGGGTGGTTCCTTGGGTCCACAGCACTTCTGCGTCCTCTCGACATTGTCTTGACCCGAGTCGTGGTTCCTATACCACTTTCTTAGTATATGGTTTGGTCCCCACCCCCCAGGGGTCCACTGTGTATTTTGTGCTATTTACTTGACTTCTATGCAAAGTATTGTGTGCATTGTGTATATCTCCGGGTAGGAGACATTTGTATGTGTTAGAGAGTATTTTATAATAAATACATATTTTTATAAATACCTTGTGTGGTTCTTTTTCACTTAATCTATACATATAAGATTGCATTCAGGTAAAACAAGCTGCTTTACACTCCTGGGCTAAGTCTGAAGGCTGCTCTCCACAGCTACCACTTAGAGAGCTTTCTAAGGTTGTCTAAGACCTCTTAAATCACCATAAGGGTTGTCTGGACTGGTGCAGGGTGTCCACTTACATAAGTGGACATCATAAACCAGGCCAGCCTCTCACAGTCTATTTTTCTGGAAAGGCAGTCTTGTTGCTTAAGATTGATTACACATTATGCAAACTTGCAAGTTGAGGGACTAGTCCAGCAGGGAAGGTTTTCCTTTTTCAGTGTGGGGTTGTCTATCAAGGCGTTTCCTCACTATACTAGGTACAGTACTCTGAAGAGGGTGTTTGGGAAACAAGTTTTTGACAAAGGCTGTAGGCCCAGGATCTTTTGCGCCAATCACTAACAGTTAAGTACTGGGTTACAACAGTACCCATGCCGTAGCCAGTTTCAGCAATACCAATGATTGTCCTTCTCTCCCAAAGGAGAATAGGCTAATATTCCCTCTACAACAGAGGACGTGGAAGAACCTTTTTTCAATATCAACTTCCCATTTTCCTCCTCTTTGTTCATTGGTTGAAAAATGTTTCTTCAAATTTAGCAAGAAATTTCAGAAAATCCCTGGGTTCTTAAAACTGCACTGGGGTTTTGAAATACATTTACTCCCCTTAGTTTCAAGATTTTCCTCTAAGGCCAATTCTTTAATGTGTAGAAGAATATATAAAAGCTTAGTTCCAAGGGAGCCATTGGAGAGTGTTCACTCCATCCTAAGGGTTTTTATGTCCAAATGTGACAAAGAAATGGCAAGGAAAAGGACAAAAAAGCTGTTTCTTCCAAATGGAGGTCATTGCATGAATGAAATAATATTTATAAAGCACACTGATAGTCTAGGAGTTATCTTTGCGCTAGGAGGAGGAGAATCAGGAATGAGACCATACAGAAAAGATCAATGCTAGAGATTGAATTATTGCTGGGATAGTTAAGTCCTGAGCAGGTTCCTGTAATGAGCCAGAGTGGGAGATCTCTTGACGCAAAGTAGGAAGGAGTTCCAGGTTTTGGCAGCAATATGAGAGAAGGAAAGACTGCCAAGGAGGATCTTTCTAATGCTGGTGACTTGAGGAAGCAGGGAAGAGTGATGAGAATGACCAGGAAGATAGTGCTTAAATTTATAGTTGATGAAGGAAGGACCCTGCTGGTGGAAGCCTTTGGGAGACAGGGTGTAGGAAAATGTCCCTTTTTGATTGGTCACCCCCGTTTTCTGCTAGATTTGTCTGCATTTTTGTTTGGCAATGCACACTGGGACACTGCTAACCAGCTCCCAGTGCATGTGTCCTGATCCCTAAAACATGTCCAAACCATCTACACTCCTGATTGCCATATTTTACTTACCTATAAGTCCCTATTATATGGTACAAAAGTGTACCCAGGGCCTGTAAGTTAAATGCAACCTGGGTATGCAGTTTTGAAACTGAGAATTCCACCTAGTAAAATAAAACTCTTGCCAGGCCTAAACCTTCCTTTTTGATACTTATAATTCATCCCTAGGGTAGGCCCTAAATGCCTATAGGGAAGGCTGCATGGTATTTAAAAATTAGGATGTGCATATTCTATGTGTTTACATGTCTTGGCTTAGAAAAGCCTCCAAAGTAGTTTTTCACTGTGGCAAGGCTGACTCTCCCATAGGAAAGCACTGGGTTACATTATAAAACCTTATAATGCTTAACCTCATTTTGGGATTAGGTAGAAAAACGATTCAAAGACTCATTTCAATAGTAATTTAAAATACAACTTAGTAGTCCAGTTGGAATTTATATAACTTTTTTGAAAATGACAATTTAGAAAGTTGTCATTTTTCTGCCTGGGCTAAATGTGCCTTTCTGCCAGTGTACACTGTCCTCCAGGAGCTAAATGGCTCCTTGATTAGGTGTGATGTGGCTCCCAGAGCTGAGACAAAGGAAGAGGGGTTGGCCGTCCCCTCACATAATCGCCATCTGTGCTGTGCCCAGGAACTTAATTAACTTCAAAGGATGCCTACTCTGTCACTGGTAGATGTAGCTCACACCTGGGCCTGCCCCCTATATTGTCCTGCTAGCCATCCAGACACAACTTTCAATGGGAGAGAAGCTGCATCAGAACTGATTTTGAGTGCCCACAAGAGATGACTTGCCCATTATCATAGCCACACACTGGGTGTGTTATATCCCGCATAGATGCCCTAATGTAGACCCGTTCGTACATGCCCTAAAATGGACGTTTTCGTATTTACCCTAATATGGTCATATTCGTACTTGCCCAATTATGGTCATGGCCGCATATGCCCAACTATGGTCACAACTGTACATGTCCTATTATAGTATGATTCCTTATATAGGCATGATCTTTCACCTACATTGGTCCCAGCTAGTACACAACGAGCTCTGAGGGCTGAACGTTATCTATCCTGTGGTTTTGAATGCAGCAGGGTTCTTCCAAACACAGGC
The DNA here is from genome assembly GCA_963921515.1 of Calotriton arnoldi. Taxonomy (NCBI): domain Eukaryota; kingdom Metazoa; phylum Chordata; class Amphibia; order Caudata; family Salamandridae; genus Calotriton; species Calotriton arnoldi. The sequence goes on along the minus strand of CAWUFW010001996.1, from coordinate 1,708,660 downwards.
CCACACTGTACTCATTAATTATGCATGGCTTTCTAAGAATACACCACCGGCATAATATGTATGTGCAAAGTTCACCCCTGACGTCTTCCTCATGCCCAATACAACCCATACTGAGGACCGAGACTCTTTAGGGTACAAATACACCACATCTTGCCCCGGTAAGGTAGAGGGAACCGAGACTTCCATGCTGACACACTGACCAGAGACGCTGAGGCTCCTGCATGCAGTCGCTCAAGCTGACAGTGGTCTGACACAACCCGGACGGGGTGTTCAACTCGAGACCAGGACGGGGTCCCACACTCTCTCTATTCAGGTATGGGGGTTCGACTAAATCCTAGGAGGATTCCTGGCTCTTAGCTTCTAAGACCTACACACATAAGCTAGGTACACTCAGGTACATCTAGGTAGGCATCGTAGGAGTACGCACACTTTGCATAATGCTTTTATATTCATTTATGTATCCATGATTATCGCAATATGGTAGAACTGTTCTATCCCTTTGCTTTTATCGTACTGCTGATAATATATCTCTGCTGTTGTCTGCTGGTTACCGCAGCACATATATTTTACACTAGAATAACAACTGTTCAATAAATACTTATTGAAACGCCCGACTGTTTATTCTGTGTAACTCTCTGAGACAAACCGAATAAGTGAGCACGAGTGACTGAGCGAAAGGTACTATATTGTTTCTACGACTCTGAGGGAATCAGGGTTGTCATGTTCTAAGGTTGCCAGAAACTAATCTCTCCCCGATAAGAGGAGACACTAGTGACACTGCGAGCTAGCTAATGCAAGCCAGGCTAACTTATACGGTGGGGGTGCACGGAGTCAGTCTGCCACCAAGCCCGCAGTATATGTTATCCAAACGCGCAGGTCCTGCAGGGGTACTATAGGAGCTACACGACAGGTGGGCACAGGGAACTCTGCACAGGGGAAGAAATAGTCTGCCATCTTGGCTTTAGGTAGAGAAGGATATTGTGGAATAGTTTGCAGTAAAACACACAAGAAGCGCTGCAAATGTGTGTAGGGTCACCCCTGGAAACATTTACCCAATTGGTTAGGGAGTGGCCAGGCGTTTCCCCCACCCATATGCAGGCACTGGGCATAAATGTGGCAACTCCAGCACCCTCTTCAGAACACTGCTGGACCTGTGGAAGACAGAAGAGGGACTGACCTGCTGTTATGACCTGTTAGGAGAACTCTAAAGGTTGGACCTTCTCCTGCTTCTTCCCAGGACCAAGAGCCAGACTCCAAGGGACAGTCCTCCTGTTAAGTTACAGGGGCACTAAAGCAGTTTCCTGAAAAGCCCACCAACCATTTTTAACTGGACCTGCCCAGGACCCCACCAGTGGCTTCTACTGGAGTGAATCCTAACTCCTAAGTCGTGTCCCTAAGGTCCTGGGACCCTTAGATAAGTGTCAGAGTGCACTCCTCTTGCCTAACCCTAAAACCTGGGATTTCACAACTTTTTCAAGGATTTTTCCCTGGAGAACTGACTTAAGATGGGGACAAACCTGCTAAGTCAATCTGATGAAGGTGCATTTCTGCTGGGCCAAAGATTCAGGTTGCTCCCACTTGGAGATTTTCCGCAGCAGCAAATTAGTTTCAGAAGGACGTCGCAGAGAAAATATCCGGCAGTTTGGTGCCCTCTTCCACTACAGCTTGCAGCCTTGCCCGACTGGAGAAATCCAACCTGCAAAAAAGTGACTATGTGCAAAGGTAGAAATCTTCACCGGTCAAAGGAGCCAAAACTATCCGGTCAAAGAGGGACATTCCTTGGCTGCACATTTTGAATCCCCCCCACTCGGAGCTTTCCCAACAAAAGTTAATAGCTTCACTAGAACTCCGTCAGATGGCTATCTGGCCTCGTTGAACCCATGTCCGCCACAGTCTGCTGCCATGCACTGCTGAGAATTTTTGACTTCCATTTCAGAAACTAAGTGAGGAGGTAAAGCCTTTGACTAAGATGAACCTGGTCTCTGTATCTGATGTGCTTAATTGCGGTCAGCCTTAACGTGTGCCTAATTACCGGTCAAGCACAATCTAGATCACCATGGTTGGCAGTTAATGCTTTTTGCTGCTATTTCTATTTAAAACTTTAAAAATTCATTTTTTTTTGTAAAATATGTTTATTGATTTCCATCATATATCAATCAAAAGCAATTCAAACATGAGCTTCCGCTCGCATATAACTTCCCCAATACACATGTCTCCCTATACGGGCTCTCCGTTAATCCACGGATAAAATTGGGAGTGCTCAATACCATACTGGAGAACAGTTCGGTGTTCCAATAACAAGGCCCACCTTCACATTTCTATAGCAAGGCACAACGTGATAAAGGGCAATAACAAGTATTATATCCAGAAGCTCTGGAACATAGGAAAGAAAATGAGCACGAAATCATACACCCTATAACACGCAACAATCCCTCCTCCCTCCCACCAACCCCCTCCCACAACTCCCCCGGCATGACATGATAACTTGAGACATAACAGGGCATTCAGCTCAGTGTCCACAGCACAATAATCCTGCAACTGAATGGTACACAGCAAACTTTCATAACGTAGGACAGTTAGTAGGCTAATAGAGGTATCCCCCATTCTTCAACACCGTTCTAAACAGTTAGTGAGGAGGGTAGGTCGTGCGAGTCACTAGGCAAAGAGTCCACATCAGTATCGGAGTCTGTGGGTTTTAGCAGCTCCGTTAAGGCTCCCCAGGCACGGGCAGAGTCCATTGCTTTGTCGCCATGAGCTCGACCAGCCGCTTGCAGTCGGAGAACCGTCTCGCACTCTGCCCACCGAATAAATTCAGCCTTCCACCTCTGCAATCTCGGCCCCCGCTGAGCCTTCCAATGAGCCGTAATTTCCCTTTTGGCCAGGACCAGCCCCAGGTCTATAAATTTACTAGTTATTTTTGTCTTAGAAGTATGGGGGAACCAATGTAATAAACATGGACCTATACCAAATTCAATATCCCTCTCCGTAACATCACAGAGTATTGTCAACACTTCCCGCCAATAAAGCCCAATCCGGGGGCAATCCCTCAGCATATGGCGGAAATCCGCTCCCTCTCCATTGCAGCGGGGGCAGGGTGCTGTGAGTGTTTTAAAATATTGTTTCATTTTGACTGGGGTGAGATAAGCTCTATGCAAAATAAAAAATTGAATCTGTTGAAATCGGGCGTTCCTGGAACATTTCCATGGGCGCTCAAGCAATTCAGCCCAGACTTTGTCAGGAATTTCCCCTTCCATGTCCTCCTCCCATTTTTGCTTCAACCCCAGAAGGGGGGGCAACTTTTCATAGGTCATCCGACGATATAAACAAGTAACAGCTTTAATGGTACCAGCCGCCAGCACCACGTACTGGCAAGCCATTGATGTCTTAGGTTCAGACAGCCCCCCTTTCCATCGCCGCTGAATAGCCGACACCAAGGCCGCATGCAGCAGATAATCTCCACGAGGGAGATCAAAGCGCTCACGAATGGCCTCAAAAGGCATCAGAACGTTATTTCATACAAATCTCCCACCGCTGTCAATCCCAAAGCACACCACCCCGTTAGCGTCGACCAGTTGCCCCCATGAGGCAATTGCTGGCACATCAACAACGGGATCTCTGGAGCGTACGGGCAGTCGATCCGCGCCCTTTGTTGGCTCCTATTCCAACACAACCGAAAAGTCTGCACGTCCCCAGGGAGATCCTTAAGGCGAAGCGCCTGTTGTAAAATAATCCTAGATAGCAAGTAGGCAGGAATCCGTCCCCCCGCAGCATCTCCAACGTCACGGAACTCCCGAGCCACCGCTTGAGTAAGCCATTGCAGCTGGGCCACCAAGTAATAAGACTCGAAGTCCGGAACTGCTAAACCTCCCTCCCCCCGTGGACGTAGCAGAGTGTGCAAAGCTACACGTCGCCTGCCAGAAAGCCAGAGAAACCCCGTTACCATCTGTTGAAGCCTCTTAAAAATCGACGCAGGGAGCCAAACAGGAAGCGTCCGAAAATAATATAGCAGCCTGGGGAGTGCCACCATCTTGAGGAGCGCCACCCGCCCTATCAGGGACAGCGGCAACGTCTGCCAAAAGTCCATACTGCCCTGGAGACCCCGTATAGCCCTGCTAATATTACCCTCCACCAGATCCTTCTGCTCATGGTAGATACGTGTCCCCAGATACGTTATACAGGTACACTCCCATTTTACAGCCTCCGTAGACCGAGGACCCTCACCTGTCTTGGAGGTGGGGAACAGGCACGATTTTGTCCAGTTCACTCCCAGACCTGCCATTTCTTCAATATGTTGAAGCAGGCGCTTCGCTCCCAGCAAAGCCTCCTGGGTGTCGGCTAGGAACAGTAGGAGGTCGTCTGCGTAAAGCGCAATATAATGGGTATCGTCATGCACCTGGAGCCCCCTGAACCACTTCCCAGTTCGGGCCTGGGCCGCCAGTGGCTCTATGGCCAGTGCAAATAATAGCGGGAATAGAGGACACCCTTGACGAGTCCCTCTACGCACCGCACAGGGAGCCGATATCAGACCGCCAGACTTAGTTCTAGCCGTGGAGTCCCTATATAGCAAAGCCGTCCAGGTCACAAACCTCTCCCCCAATCCAAAGGCACGCAGTACCTGAAATAAATAAGGCCACTCCAGGCTGTCAAAGGCCTTTTCGATATCAACCGAGAATATGGCAGCAGTATGTGACGAGTACGTATCGGCCTCCAAAACACGGAGCAGGCGACGAACGTTGCCCGCTGTATTCCATTTGGGTATAAACCCCGCCTGATCCACATGTACTAGGCGGGTCATATACGGCAGGAGGCGAGTGGCTAGTATCCGACTTAAGATCTTATAGTCGGTGGTAAGCATGGAGAGTGGACGGTAGGCGGTCCTGTCTGAGGGGGGCCTCCCAGGCTTCAACAGAGGTATGATAAGCGCCTCACGCGTCGTGGCAGGAAGCCGGCCCAACCTCCTTGAATCATTATAGAGGGCCACTAACCTAGGGGCCAACAGATCAACATAAGATGCATAAAATTCGATCGGCAAACCATCCACCCCTGGAGTCTTCTTCCGCGCCATATGTTTGATCGCACCTCGTACCTCCCCCAATGTGATGTCTTGACCCAACAGATCGGCTTCCACTCTGGCAAGGGCCGGTAAATCCACCTCTGCTAAAAACCCCTCTAGACGATCCTCGTCCAAGGAGACTTTACTGCAATAAAGTTCCTCATAATAGTCAGAGAAAAGGCGATTAATGCCCTGCTGAGTGTAGCATGCATTCCCCACTGGATCGCAGAGTGCCAAAATAGGGACCGCCTGCCTCGCGGGGTTCGCTAGCCACGCCAGCAACGCGCCAGACTTGTCGCGCTCAGCGTGGGCGCGCACCATATACTTCTTATAATCATAACATCGCAGCCTCTCAACCCCCACTGCCACTGCCTCCCGGGCCGCTAACAGCTCCTCCTGCCTAGCTGGATGTTCTGGGCGATCACGCTCCAAGTCTCGCAAGCGCTGGTCCGCGGTGTCCATCTTCTGGAGGAGAACTTTTCGTACCCCAACCATATTAGCAATACAGAGTCCCCTCACCACCACTTTAAAAGCGTCCCACTCCACTGCCATTGAGGACGCCGTACCTGCATTCTCCTGAAAATACTGGGTCAACCCAGTTCCTATTGCATCCTGGAAGACCGGGTCCTCCAGTAGCTCCGGATTTAATCGCCATGTCGGGATCGCTGGGCGCGGTGGGACCCAACGAAGTCTCAGCAACAGAGGATTATGATCCGAGAGTGTTCTGGTCAGGTATTCACTGTGCTGGACCGCCGTGTGTACGTCAGGGGAACAAAGTATCGCATCTAATCTAACGTGCAACTCATGGAGCGCTGAGAAGAAGGAGTAGTCTCGCTCATGTGGGTGGTGCTCCCTCCATGTATCCAACAACCCCCAATTCGACTGCCATGCACTGCGAGCCCTGGCGATCTTATTAATTGGTGCTACAGGAAGAGGGGGGTGAGACCTGTCAAGGGCGACATCCGTAATGGAATTAAAGTCACCTCCCAGCATCACTGTACCAGACAAGTAGGACGCCAGCGTCCCCGACAATAAAGTAAAAAAGGCCTGTTGTTCAGTATTAGGGGCATAGATACTGCCCAGCGTGATGTCCCTCCCATCGAGTCTACCCTGTACCAGTACATAACGCCCTTCTGGATCTACAATATGCTGCACAGGTTGAAAGGGGACCCCAGCTCTAACCCACACTAAGACTCCTCGGGCAAAGGCAGAATACGAGGTATGAAAAACCTGACCTCTCCATCTGCGCTGCAGTGCAAGACCCTCTGAGCCCGTGATATGCGTTTCCTGGAGGAAAGCTACTTGAACCCCCCTCCGCACCAGATATGTATGGATCTTATGCCGACGGCTCATGGTATGCAAGCCCCTAACGTTCCACGATATGCACTTTAAATCATTCAGTGACCCCATGGTATATGGTATGTCCAGTGCCCCATTAATAAAGTACAAGCGTCATGCCAGAGCCCCTGATGAACATTCCCAAACTCCCAAACCCCCTCCCAAGGACAGTTACCTTAAAACTAGTTCCCATCCAAACAATAAAAAATAGCAACTAAGCAAAGTCCCCTGACTACTTCAGAGGCAAGGGTGGACGCAGCTGCCCCAGGACGAGCTCTGCAAACAAACAGAAGGCACCAGCCGCATATAAACATAAAACCTTCTCAAGGACTGCGCACCTAGCGCACAAGCAATTCCTGTCAGAGAATTACAAGAATTTCCCAACCTCCCCACAGTAGAGTCATATTATATCATCCGCACTCTGGGGCGTTACCACTGGGAGCCTCGCACTACTAGTAGTGGAAGTGTCCGAGTCATTATCTGCAGAGTCCCTGGTAGAGCCTGCCTCATCCTCCAGCGGGGGCGGACCGGCGGAACCCGACACCGATTCCACCGCCCGTAGAGCGGCGGCCCGCTCCAATCCAGCCTGCGTCGTGGAGGGTTTCATCCGGACTCTCCGCCGCAGCCGCCGAGACCCACGCACTCCAGTCAATCCGCCTCGGGGTGCAGATCCCCCATGCCTGGCCGTGGCTGTCAGTCCACCCTTATACTCCTCCAACCAGTCCCAGGCCTCCGCCGAGGAGTCAAAAAAATGGGAGGTATTGTCAACAACAATTCGTAACCGTACCGGAAACAAGAGGGAGTACTGCAAGCCCTCCTCCCTCAACGCTTTTTTGACCTCCAGGTAAGAAGCTCGCTTTCGCTGGACCTCCAGGGTGTAATCCGGGAACAGTGTGACTCTGCTATTATCCACTGTGAAGGGCCCCGCCGTTCTCGCTCTTTGAAGCAATAGATCCCGGTCACGATAATGTAGCAGGCGAGCGACCACTGGCCTCGGTGGTCTGCCCGGCCCGAATGGCCTAGCCGGGACCCTATGAGCTCGCTCCAAAGTGTAAAAGACAGATAGGCCCTCCGGGGCCACCACAGTCTTAAGCCAGGTCTCTAAGTATGCCACCATGTCGGTCCCCTCCACTCCTTCCGGCAGCCCAACCATGCGGACGTTGTTCCTCCGGTTTCTGCCCTCCGCATCTTTGGCTCTGCGTTCCAGGAAGTTCACTCTATCCGTAAGAGCATGCAGCTGTTGGGCCATGTCCTTATGGGCTGGGAGCAATTCCGCTATGCTGGTTTCAGTGTCCTTGACCCTCCCCGCCAGCTTCTTGTGTTCATCTCGGAGGAGCCCTAGCCCAACCGCCACTGTGCTAATGTCCTGGTGGAGGGTGGCTTTAGTATCTGTTATGGCTGCTAGAATTTCTTTGAGCTGCTGTTGGATAGGGTCCCCAGGGGTCATCTGCGACAGGTCAGGTGCTCCATCCTCAGGGTCCTGCCCCGTACCAGCGGCCTTGGCTTTGGGCTTACCCATGACGGTAAACCAGTCCCCCACCAAAGGCGCCCCTGGTCTTCAGGCCGAGAGTCCCTGGACTGGAAAGGCCCTGCCACTCCCCGCGCCGTTCGCCACTCACCGCCGGCTAGGAGGTCCCAAAAACAGGCCCCACAGGCTCCCTCAGGGCACTGCAACCAGTATACCGGAACCTCTGATCTCAGGGGAGGCAGTTTCGCACTGTCCGCAGTCCACCAGCCAGGCCTCACAGGACTCCGTTCCGCACCCAGTCCCAGAGAAGTGTAGCAGCACAGGAAGCGTTCAATCAGGGCGACCTCAGTTCCAGCACCCCCAGATCCCCAGGAGCCGCAGCCAGGGAGAAACGCACACCACTCTTCGAAGGCTTCACCGCCAACTCCGGGCACCAGCGGCAACCATCCAGAGCCCAGCAAGATCCAAAATGACGGTAGACCCACGTGGGCCCTAGCAGACACTGCCCCTCAGTCTCCAGCCAAACCTCGGTAGGACCGGCTAGCACTCACCTCAGCTCCAGCCAGCTAGCCCGCAATATGGGCCATCCGGGTCACCAGGTGCGTCACGCCGCCCCTTCGGCAAGAACCTCACTGGGCCGATGGTCCCAGCCCTCCACTCTAATTCACCCACCTTCACTGGGCAAGCGTTAGTACTCTGCAGGGATTCAGAGTGGTCGCTGGGTGGATCCGCCGCCCTTCCGCTGCTCACGCCGTCCCAGTGTCTCGGCCGCAGCACCTCGGGCCCATCAATCAGCCCGCGACCGGGGAGTCACACAGTCGCGCTGCCGTCCGCGCGCGCGCTCCACAGGATATCGCAGCCAGAGCCCCTCGCGCCCGGGGAACCAGGGACAGCTGCCGCCTCGCCCACACCGCAGCGTCCGCAGCGAGGATCGCCTGAGCGCCGCTGGTGACCACCGTCTAACGTTCGCGGGCAGTCAGGTGTGGCACCGCAGCCTCGGTCAGCGTTTATTTCAGGATTTCTGTGCGGCTGGTGCGGAGCTCCTCGCTCACACGTCCGCCATTGATCCCAGGCAAGCCACGCCCCCAAAACTTTTAAAATTCATATCTCCATTTCCCCTTATTTTACTTTTGTCATTTTGGTCTCTTTTTGCCCATTAAAATATGCTCTATGTTTAGAAATTGCAGTGCGAGTTTTATTGTGTTGTGTTTTTGTTTTTTTTATCTGTTTTGGTACTTCTGAATGGTTTGCACATTTTCTTAAGTTAAGCTTTTCTGCTCTGTGCCATAGGTACCAGGGGATGAGCTCAGGTTTAAATTACTGAAACCTTTACTGGGCCTAACAAGAATAGTGATATTATTACTTGTGGTGGACTATCATAAATTCCAACTAATAATCAACTTCCTCACACAGGTCTTTAAAGATGGTGTGTTTTCTGATTTGAAGCCAATGAACACCACGCAAAGCTGGAGCTGCAGACTGACGAGAAGGAATATTGAGGCTCAGACATGCAGCTGTATTTTGCATCGTCTGAAGACAAAATAAATATTGAGGAAGGCTCAAGTACAAGTTGGCATAATCAAGTCGTAGTAAAATAAGAGCTTCAATGACTGGTTTGAGAGAAGATGTTCACAGGAAAGGCGGAATTTTCTTATGTATGTTAAGAAAAAGAAAGCAGACTGGTGAAGTGTAGCTAATCTAAGTGTTGAAGGATGTCATTATCAAACCAGATTTCTACAGTTTTTGCCTTTCAATGATGGTGTGTGGAGGGAACCTAGTTCAGGAGGCCACCATGAAAAAAAAGATGTCAGGCTGCCAACTGAAGAGCAGAACCTCAGTTTTATCACCATTGAGCTTAAGACAGTTATCTCTCATACAACTGGTATAGCTATCATATAGAATGACAAACTACAGTGTCAGAGAGGCGATTAGTAATGGAGATGACAATTTGAGCATCGTCAGCCTTATGCCAAATCTGAAGGTGTGAATCATGAAGGCCAGAGGACATAACGGTTGAATAATATAGGGGTGAGAGTGGAGCTGTGTGGGACCCCATAGGGTAGACCTAGGGGCTTATTGGAAGGAGTATAGTGATGGCTTGAGTTTTTTTCCAGAAGAAAGCCATTTTAGTATCTGGAGAAAAATGGCCTTGTCAGAGACTTTTGACCAAAATGGCATGAGACTGTATTGAAGGCTGCAGAGAGGTCCGATATGATCAGCAGGGCTGAACCTCCCTTGTCCAAAAGTTTATGAATTTCATCAAATACCATGAAGAGCAGACTCTGTGCGAAAGCCAGACAGGTTAGCATCTAACAAACTATTGCCCTCCAAATAGAGGGAGAGTTGAAAATGGACTTCCTTAGCAATCATTTTGGGAGGGGAGAAGTGAGATGATAATTGAAGGAAATAATCATAGCGTGGTTCTAATGACTTGGGGTGAGTGAGAAGAGGAGAGGTGCTGATCAGTCTTCAGACATTGTTTGCATTGTGGTTATGCCAAGAATGTTTAGGGGCAGAGATTGTCACCTGTGCTTACCGGTGGACAAGCCAGCTAAGTGAGTGATCCATCCAGGATAGAGGGAAGGGGAACAGCCCTGGAGAGAGTCGAGGCTCGAGAAAATCAGTGGAGCAGGTGTCTCATTGTGTGTGTGGATTCCCAAAACTTTTTGTTGTAGACCAATCGTGGACAGGGAGTCTAGAAGAGTCACAGAATTGTTATGAGGGCGGTTGTGTAAATTAAAGTCCCCAAGAAGCATGAATATAGCTGCCTTTAAAAGGTCATATTTCATGTCAGGGATGTTCTTTTTCCAGGAGAATGGATGGTGAAACTAGACCGTAAGGACCCTTACCTTGCTGTTCCAATTTGTCTGGAACGCAGAAGGTTTCTTTCTTTATATTGGCTACCAGGATTTACAAATGTAATTCTCACTCCTTTGAATCTGTCTTCTGCTCCATATTTAACCAAGTTTCTTTGCAGATTCCAAATAGGAAATTTACAACTTTGAGAGTCAGAGACAATGCTTATTAAAAAAAATAAGAATTGTTAGAAATTGGGTTGTTGGTTGACTGGGATGTGAGCCCTGGTCAAGCAACAGCCACAATACTTTCAGGGTGAACCACAAAAAGCCACTAAATTAACCTGTGCTTAACTCTGGGTATCTTGTCAACAAAACAGTCAGGCTTAACTTAGAGGCAATGTGTAAAGTATTTATGCAGCACACAAGCAGTAATAAAGAGAAAACACAGCACAAAAAAATCCCAAACCAATTTAGAACAATAGAGAAAAGTTAATCAATTATTTGACACCAAAACGACAAAAATCCAATCAGTAGAACCAGAGTTATGAATTTTTAAAAGTTTTAGAAAAAATTAGCGTCTAAAAAATCACAGCGCCAACCGCAGACATCTAGTCATGCGAGACCAGGTCAAAGTTGAAAAATATGGCTGATGGTGATGGAGCATGTTTCAGATACAAGAAGTGGATTAGGCCCGGTCAGCGCTTACCTTCAGACTTAGAAAACTTTCTGAGAAAAAGAGTCTGAGAAGGTAAAGTTCAGCGGGGCAAGGTTGCAGGAGGTGTCCGAAGAGGGAGCGTCATCGTCGGATATCCTGGGGTTGAAGCCGCTGTGAAAATTTCTATGTTCAGACTTAGTCTTGGAAATGGAAGTCGAAAATCTCCAGCGGTACAAGGCAGAGGGCTGTAGCCGAAGAAAATTCCACAAGGCTGGATACCCCTTTGGCGAACGACCGCTGAAAAGGATTTGCTGCTGTGAGAAGATGAACCCAATCACTCAGACTGGGTCCAGGTGTGAGCTCAAGATGGAGGAAGCCTTTTGTGTCCCTTTGGCTCTGAACATGAGGACAGCAAACTAGTCCTTGTGAGTCACTCTAGAGGTCCTGGGATAGTTAAAGATCCTCTCCTTGTACCCAGGCAGAATGTGGCAGAGCAGCAGGACAACATGGCAGCAGTTCAGCAGGGCAGTAGTCTTTCAGCGCTACAGTCCAGGAGAGTGGCAGTCCTTCCAGCAGCACAGCAGTCCTTCCTGACAGAGTATCCGTAGGTCCAGAAGTGTACTGAAGAGTTGAGTGTGAGGTCTTACTTTTATACCCTGGTGCCCTAATTCTGGTAGGTGGAAGAAGCTTCTAGACAGTGGCTATGGAGTGCATGGAATTTTCTGCTTTCCCTGCCCTGGCTCCAAGCTGGCTGCAGTGACAATGTAGGGTCATTAGGCATTTGTGTGAAGGCAGAGCACAGGCTATTCAGTTGCAAGTGGGGCTGAGCTCAGCTCATCCCCCCACACATTCTGCCAGCAGATGGCCAATTCAGGCACATCTAATCCCTCTATTGTGTGACTATCTGGGAGGAATTCACAAAGTCTAACTGACAGTTACACCTAGTCATGGGACCCAAGGCAGGCTACAGTAACAAAAGGGCTATTGGCAGGAAAATGCCAACTTTCTAAAAGTGCCATTTTCAAAATTGTAATGAAAAATCTGATTTTACCATTAAAGAGAGCCTATCATTACAATTTCATAGTCACCAAACATGATATAGATACCTGCTCCCCATTGGAAATTACAGCTTATTAGATTTAGTAAGGAATCCCCAATGTTATCCTATGGGAGGGGTACGCCTCACGGTAGTGAAAAACAAATTTAGGAGTTTTTCACTACCAAGACATGTAAAACTTAAAAGTACATGTTCAACCTTTTAATTACACAGCACCCTGCAGTATGGGCTACCTAGGACCTACCTTAAGGGTGACTTATATGTAATAAAAGGAGTGTTTAAGGCTTGGCAAGGGGATTTCAATGCCAAATCGACTAGCAGTTTAAAACTGCATTCAGGCTGCAATGACAAGCCTGGGACATGTTTTAAAGTGCTACTTAAGTGGATAGCTCAATATGTGCTTCAGGCCCACTAGTAGCATTTAATTTACGTGCCCTGGGTATATGGTATACCACTCTACAAGGGACTTACAAGTAAATTAAATATGCCAATAGTATATAAGCCAATGTAACCATATTTGAGGGGAGTGAGCACAAGCACTTTAGCACTGGTTAGCAGAGGTAAAGTGCAAAAGCCCTAAGGCCAACCAAAATAAGTTAAGCAACATGGGAGATTTGAGGAAAAAAGTTTGGGGAAGACCACCCTGAGGCTGAGAGGTCTAACAAGGATGATGTGACATACATTTCTCAGGCAACTGGCTAGAATGGCTGGGTGTTTGGCGTTATCAATTTTAGCGGTATTTCCATGACCCCTTCATTAACATACATGCAAATATCTCAAGATCAGACAATTTATGGACATAAAGTGCCGTTAGACAAATATATTTGAGAAGGGATGACAGAGAGGCAAGATCATTTAGTTACTTGGAATGACTATACCATTTTTGCCATACTCTGAGGTGTAATCTTAGTTACATGTCACTGGGAAGATAAGGTCCTTGGAGTACCATACTCAACTGGTGGGACATGATCCATTAAAGAATTATCAATACATATCAATTGTTTTTGCAGGTTCCTATGCTATTCAATTTCACCAAGGAGAAGGCATATTTTACAGCACTTTTGTACCTTTGCGCTCTACACAAAACATCTGTGTGGTGCCAAGTCTGAACGCCTCTTAGGGTTGGGAAAGGCATTGTGGGAGTTCTCTCCCTATCAAAGAATTCCAATTAGGACAACATTTCTTCCTGGTATGTGCATGTGGCAGGTTGACACTCTAGGTACCTTCATGGCAGGAGACTTCATCCAGAAGTTTTCCATACACAAAATCATCAATGGGGCCTGTCTCATGTTTGACCTCACAAGTTCCACACTTTTACATTTTCCTCTCGCCATAGACATGTTTGTGCAATATTTGTCACATTTACGCTTTACTTCCTTGTGTCATGATTTCCAAGTGCCTGGCTCTGATTCTTAGATAAAAGGCCTTGGTGTTCTAATTTCCTGACTGTGGATAGCTTATGCCTGATTCAGATTTTTCCTTAAAATGGCATTAGATATTCCTTTATTGCTTCCATTTCACCCTCGCATCATCTAAGATTCCCAAAGGAAGAGTAACAATCTGACCCTATTTGCTAATGTATAGTTGAAGTCTTCTAAATATTCTAGTGCTCTTGGTCATCGACAGGCCTTTTACCTTCAGCAGCTAGCTTCATAAACTCTTCTTGGGTCTGGGTACCATCAGGTCTTACAAGAAAGTTTGGCAAACTTGGTGTTGGTTTGTGTGTGGAAAGGAATCACTATCTTGTTTTAGCAACTGTCCCTTAAGTTCTGAATTTCCTTGCCTCATTGGCATCTCAAAGAATGTTTTTCAGGACTTTTGATGGCTAGAAATCACCTTTTCTTCAGATGTGGAACTTTTTGTGGACAGATGCACAAGATCACATCCTTTAGTGTATGAATTGCTGATGGATATCAGATAGTTTTTCCTCCATTGTTCCTGAACATGGGATGTTAATCTAATTTTGCAATTGTTCCAAACATGTCCTAACAACGACTCCCTATCACTGCATTACTAACCTCACTAATTGGCTTGATTTCCTTACAAAAGAGTTTCAAATGATATGGCTCAAGGTGTTTCAACAGGACATTATTCTCCTTCAGGGATGTTCTTTTCTGTTACTTGACCCATGAAGAATGCCTACACTAGTTTTGAGTGTCCTTATTTTTTTCTTCATGCAAAACTGTGTGCATGAATTTAAACAAGCATATGAGCCTCCAGGTCTGTAATAAAATGTACATTTTCCTAAATGGAATAGTGAAATAAAGTTCTGATTTAGTTAAAGACAGGAAGGTGAATATTATATCTCCACTCTATATCTTATTGGATGTTTTGTTTCCCTCCCATTAAATTTTCAGTGCGACGAGTGTCCTCAACTCTTTATTTCAGCTTCAATTGCTACATTTCCTGGTACTTCCCGGGGCGTCATCTTAACAAGATACTTATGAAGCTCAAGTGTTCAGGATTCTGGATATTCCTAACAAGTCATCTGGGGATTTAAAATAGTTGTTCTTTTGTTTTTGCTTGGTTTCTTCTGAGGTTTTTCTATTTCATTCAAGGAGTTTAATTTGTCTTCACATCAACAAAAGAGGTTGTTACTTCCTGGTGACTATAAACGGCCTAAGCTGATGAATGATTGGTGGTTTCACTTTGCCTCAACAAGTAGTTTGTTACCCCAGGGTTTGCTGTAGGTGATTTTCGTAATGTGTGGTTGCTATAACAAAAGAAGCTAGTTAAGAAAGCATACTATTTTTCTCTGACTTTAATAAAATCAGTGCTTTTCTTCACTATTCTACCTAGGAAACTCTGCATTATTCACTAACCTTTGGAGAAATGCTGATTAAAGCAGGCAAACAAGCAAAGGTTGTCTGGGTGTTGTAGGCAGAAGGTTTCCCATATCATAGTCCTACTTAGGAGTACACTAAAATGCAATTGTCTAGGCCTATCAGTTACCAAGTTGGGGCCTTTAAAAAAAGGTGATGCCATATTGAAAGGCTGAGGCCGCTACGCAAGGCAGCACACCTTCAAGTCACGGCAGACGCCGTTGACAATCTGCTGCACAGTGGTTGCATGTGATGATGCTGCCGCCAGGGCACCAACCCCAGTGGAGATGGCAGTCACTAGTATTGGAGTCCAGTAACAGAATGATGGGGCAGCTGGTAAATTAAGGTGATATGCAAGTTGTGTTTCTGGGACCCTGGAGGCGATGGGAATCTTAAAAGGGTAGACTGAAGCAAAGCCGTCTGAAATGCAGAGAACCTCCAAACAATGCTAAGGATAAATACAAGCCTTAGCCTCCTTAGGCACTCTTCACTCCTCTAGCTGGCAGCAGAAGACTGACCTTCTCTGGGCTTCCGAAGAGCACACCGGGAACCTAGCAGCAACCCTGGATGACACCCTCAAATAGTTTACAAACCCCTGTTATTGTCGCAGCTCTGTAGGCTGTGCCCTGACTTCTTGCTATTTCGCATTTGTTTAGCACATGTTCCTTTAACTTGTCCAAGCCAGAGGAAAAGTTGTCTAGTGCTTCCCACACCTAAATGGATGATGGGGTTTCCTGATTACTAGACAATCAGGGGCTTATTTACAAGCCCCTTGCGCCGCCGGTGCGTCACTTTTAATTTGGGAAAAAGTGACGTACCAGCGGTGCAAGGGGCTTCTAAATAAGCCCCTCAGGGCCTCATTTATGAGGCCCCTTGTGGCACAGGAACGCCACTTTTTTGACGTTCCTGTGGTGTAATGTGCCCCAGCATATTTACAAGGCCACGTAAAGCCACTTTACATGGCTTTTCATGGGCTTGTAAATATGAGCCTTTTTTCATGCAGAACACTGCGTGAAAGGGGCGTTCCATGGGTTTTGCTGTGGGTGTTCCCACGCAACACCCATGGAATCTGACACATTCCCAGATTTACGAGAAATCGTAAACCTGGGAATGCGTCAGAATCTAATGTCACCCCAGGAGTGCGTTAGGGAGGCGCAACGAGGAGAAATGTTTTAATTTCTCCTCGTTCTTTTCTTTTTCTATGTGTGCTGCATTCTGCAGCCCACGTAGAAAGAGGAAATTGCCTGAATTGATTGATTTTGTGCAGGAAGGTGAAAATTCCTGCACAAAATCAATCAGCCCCACAACATAGGCACCCTTGCACCATGGTGCAATGGTGCCTGCGTTGGCGCACGGCAGCCCATTGTGCGCTTATAGATACGGCGCATTCCTTCCCTTTTCTTTTGACGTAGGGCAGCTCAGCAAGATTCCTTGCAGCGCTGCCCTACGTCAAAACCTCATAAATGAGGCCCTTAATTGTTAACCATGTGTGTTTTCTATAGGACCACAACAGTGTCACACAAAAGACTCATGGGGGTCATGAACACCAACAGGGGACCACACATGACAAGAGAACCCACAAGGCCAAATATGAAACAATTCATACATAGATCTATAATGCTCAAGTGCTACAATATTGAAGTTGACTTTGCCACTTTTGAATTGCTTAAAATGCATAACCCTTTGATTTGCGACAGCGCCCATAGAAAATAACACCAAGGGGACACTTGGTCCTGGCCACACTGGACAACATACAATAGGAGTCATCACTTATTCTGTTATTCCTACTGTTACACTTTATGCAACATATATGAAATATTGTACTCTGTATCGTCAATTCCAGATTGTAGCACTCGTTCGTTATTGATCAGAACATTGTATCTGTATCATATTTGGCCTTTAAGGTTCTCTTGCCGATATAAGGCATGTAGGTTTGCCTCAGGGGTGGATTAAATTGAGAAATGTTTTTCCGCGCGCAGTTTTCGTGCCTTTCATGGAAATGTTGTGTTCTACACGAAATGCGCTTTGGAGGAGGTCTGCATTAAAAGTATATAGATGTGTGCAGCCACAGGCGAACGTCAGAGCGACGCCTGCTCAATGGATTTTCATGACAGTTTCCGAAGTCACATGTGAATGCTGCTATCTCAGCCCGTGTGGCTGCTGCACACTTCTAGCGACTTCGCGGTTTCTGGGAGACTTTTTCAGCTCAAAACTATCTCTGTGGATAAAAATTGCAAAAGAAGAACAAAAATCCAACCATGAAATACCTAAAGCTCAAGACCTTGACAAACGTTTGCGTAAAAAGAATGTCCAGGCCTGGTCTCTTCCTGCAGCTTCCCTGTTTTGAGATGTAGAAACTGCATAAAACTGATCTAGGCAGGTGTCCAGAAAGTCTTGCTGACCTCAGCCTAATGCTCCAGTCCCAATATTTCTATAGGCTTGTGTTCTAGTACAGTTTACAGTGTAATCTTAAAACAGGAACTATTTTATTAAATATTATATCATTTAAAAAATACAAAGGCTTTGTTGAACTATTTTTTTCTGGTTTGGTGGGAGGTATGCACGATGCAGATCTACGTTGATAGCGATAATGGCCCCTCCTTTTTTATTGCCTGTTACTTCCTTCCTCCACTGTTGAAGCAAACCACCTAATACAAAAGGCATCATTATATTCCCTTAAGAAATAACTGCCTGCGGCAATGAAGCACTGACTCGCACCTGTCTCAGTGCTGACAGACACTCTTAATTGGTATTTTAAGAGGCGCTAGATGCCATCGCACCACTGACTATATTATTAGTTCGGTGTTTAGCAGCATTTAATGCACGTTGACTGACAACGGACAAAAAACACGTCCTTAGCCTAAGAGTTTGGAATGCTCTGCACGGCTGATGAGATGATTATTATTAGGGCTCCCGGTTTTATGGTGTTTATTTTTTTTCCATTTCCGTCTGTATTTATCCATATTTATTTTTCGGGCATTTTATCTGTATTTATCCACATTTATTTTTGCCACAAGCAAAAGTTGACGCTGCAGCTAGTATTTTTCCACATTTATTTAAATGCACACATGCACTCGGTTGTTATTGGCCAACACAATACATTCATCTGAAAACTTTGCCATTTGCAGAATGTCCCAAATACGCCTAAAAGTGCTATCACAAGCCATTTGTCTCAGAGCCTTGCAGTTTCTGTCATCAGTAGAGTGCCACGTCCTCTCCCTCACTGAACACCATACTGCCCCACTGTGAGAAACTCACACTGCCTTCAGCTACAACCCAATTGTGCCCCGCTATAAACAACTGGAAGCAACTCAATTCAAATTATGCACTAGACTAGAGTAAAATGCTGCCTGAAAAAAAAGTAACAACGTACTGGGAAAAAGCAAACACTCATAGGGAATACACCTTAAAGCTTTTACACTCATTATTCAGAAATCAATGAGTGTATTTGCTTGAAAAGCTAACGACATGAAAAGAAAAGTAGCGCTTCACTGGCAAACTCTGAAAGGTGGCGCTAATGTGTTTGGGTGTAAATAAAACCAAACTGGCCACTTTGTGACTACTCTGTCTTGTTTTATTCAGTTATGTATTTATTGTTCGCATCTTAAAACCTTTTTTCTCTCCTCCTGAGGCTGCATTTTGGTGTAGAAAAATGTCAGACAAAGACATTTGCAGCAAACGTGTTTCTCCTTTTTGGATCCATTTCACAGAGGAACGAATGACGGAAAGGAGAGGAAAGAACAATCACGGTTTTCTACAAGTGAAAGGAAGAGACCGCAACAGTTATGGGCTATGCAGTCCAGCCACAAACTCTGCAAACACTCGTCAGTGGCGTAGAAAGGCTTTGAGTTTGTGGCCAGATTGTTCTTGCAGCCACAAACACAGTGTACTGCTCTGCAGTCCGGCCACAAACTCGGCAACACTCCACTGATGTAGCTAGGCTTTGGCGCCCCATGGGGTGCTGGCATTCGATTCTTGTTTTTGCCGCCCCCAAAACTGCATACGCCACTGACTGCAGCCCCCCCCAGGGCACTTACTTTTGTTTACAAATGGCTGGTGCAGAGCTCACTCGAGGGGCAGAGCGGAGCCCCGGAAATGGCTGGGGCATCAACAAAAAAGTTTCATGTTACTGACTGTAGGCAGGCACAGCGGCCACAGCCCTAGAATCAGGAAGAGGGCGTGGCGAGGCAACTCTCTGCTGGAGCATGGCAGTAGTATTTTCCCGTTTTTACATATAAATACAGACAAAGGAAAACTTGTTTTCCGTCTGTATTTATATGTAAAAATCCGTTTAAACGGAAAACCGGGAGCCCTAATTATTATATAGTAAAGTACAAAAACTTTTTACGACCTGCTATTTGTGCCATAGTTTATGCGCATGCGCAGATTTCACAGTTAGGTTAAAGCATAGATCAGGCTAGTTCGGAGCTGATTGGGCACATGCATGGGTCCAGCCAAGCAGTGGCGGCTCCTCCGCTAAGGCGGAGGTTGTCATCCCACTGCTTTTCAGCAGTGTAAGGAAAAATGAAATGATAATAACTGAAAGTTCTTTAATCAAGAGAGGGAGAGAGAAGATGAGATTCATTCCGCTTCCGTTAGATATAGTCAATATCAAAGGAGAATGAATCACATGTCCTGTTATTACCATGGTCTTAGGTTCTCATATTTTGGAGACCCTCATTCACATTTTACATACGGTGAAGTGTATGATGGTTCTCCGCTCTGTTGGTTACGTGAATAGCATCATCATTGGATCTTTTTCATTCACTTGAGTGTTCAGTTCTCCAAGTGATCTACTCTCCTCCGCCTGGAGGGAGACCGTCCGGTTTTCCAACAGTTGTGATTAAAAAGTATGAGGGTGTTTTGAAAGTGTGGTTAAAATTTCCTCAAGTTCAGTGCAGTCTTTTATTTACCAAGGATGGGGTAAGATTAAAAGAGGTGAATGGAAGAGTTACTGTTCTACCGCACCTACTGAAGGTCGTGGTAGGTCGACATGTTTCAGCCCTTTGGTGCCCTGACGGGTCTGTGGGCCTTCTTTAGTACCAGGTTGTAGCTGGCTACCTTGACCGTAGCGAGTTGAGAGTAAGTGAGTCACTTACCCTTCTTCATCAACGAGCCCAATCGCTCATCTTCATATCTAAGCTATAGATGCATCTTTTTTTGTCTATAACTTGTTGTGGATACAGTTGTTACTCCTACGGGGAGGGGCAAACAACAACACCGGGGCACGAAGGACGGAGTCAGCACAAGCGCACACAGGACATCGCAAAGAGCGAGTCCCTCCGCTCGTCCCCGGAGGAGTAACAACTGTCTCCACGACTGCCGCTGTTGTTTTTCACTCTCACTTTGACACAACACAGCAATTTTGGTTGCTGTGTTGTGTTGCTTTTCATTTTAGTAAATTTACCCCACAGGTGTATATTATACCCTCTTTGTTATTTTTTGTGAAAAATGCACAAATCTATTTCTGGCGCGATAAAAATAAATAATTAGTTAATTCTTTCACGCAGTAACTTTCAAGCGTGCCAGCTGGTGGTTGGTGACACTGGATGATGGAAGAAACAATAAATTACATTGCTTTACTTGGTGCCCACTGAGCTTTGCCTTCCTGCCTGCATAGTCCAAAGAATCAAGGAGGCAACATTGATTTGGATCATCTTATAGAAATGGCTCAGATTTTCACTGTGTCTTGATTGACTAATTAGTTGTATTATTTGTAAAGCACAAAACAACTTGAAAAAGGCTTCATGGCACTTAAGACACAATACAAACTGCTGAAAAGGGCAAATTAATCACCCAAAAAATCAGCAGCTGTTTTCAAATAGATGCGAGCGTTTGATATACAAAATATGAAAAACCTTCAGGGAACAAAATTCAGCAAGCTTTTGCCAAATGCCAACAGTAAGAATGGATTTTATGAGTAATGGAAAGGCACGCGATTTCTCCTTGCCGTGTTACATTTGCATATCAATTGGACACGTTTTACATTATTCTTGATCACTATTACAAAATTGTACTGAAATCTGTCAATAGCATAGTATTTTGACAGTGTTCTAATTTGGATCCGGCCTGCATATTGTCTGAGGCCAGAACTTCCACGAAGAATAAGCCCAAACAATGTATAGGCCATGCTTATCAGAACCTTGTGTGGAGCCCAGGTCACATACCCAGTGGCGGCTGGCACAGGTAAGAGCGGTGAGGCAAAGCGGAGGCAGGCGGGGTGAGGGGGAGTCGACAGATGACGGGTTAGTTCAAATTAAATAAATAAATAAAACCACTTACCTTGCGCTCGCCGCATCACCGACTCAACCGACATAACTAACCCATCATCTGGCGACTTCCCCCTCACCCCGCCACACCCCTCTTACCTGTACCAGTAGTCACTGCACAAACCTATGTGGGGCTCCTCAATTTTTCTGGCAGTCAAGTTCGTTGTGCACAATTGAAACAATACCGAGGAAACTAGTCTGATGCAGTTTCAGCAAATGCCACTACTTAGTGATGGCTTGTGCTACCTACCTCATTGTGAATATGTCACAAAGCATCTTTTTTGATACATAGTTACATTTTTCCAGAAACATCACAGCGTGTTGAAAAAGGCAGGTCTTGGGCAAATTGCCCCAGTTTCCTCTCTTGTGAAAGCCATAGTGTAACAGCTTTGACCCTAATACTCAACAATTCCATTGACATGGCATCTTACCGGATGCTTGCAAACACACCACAGTACTCCATCTTCTGTAGAACCCTCAGCAGACCCTAAACTGCTGGCTAACTAACAACCAATCTCCTTGCTGGCCTAACCTGCCAAAGTCCTGGAGAAAGTCATCAACAAAAGACTACCCGAACACCTGAACAACAGCCACCTCCTCGAATCCTACCAATCAGGCTTCAGGTCCAACAACAGCACAGAGACTGTCCTCATTACCACCCCAGAAACAGTGAACTGATTATGGACAGAGGAGACACCGCAGTTCTCATCCTACTCAAACTATCTGCAGCATTCAACACCGTCTCATACCCCATCCTCATTCTGCACCTCCACAAAGCTGGCATATGAGGGTCCTCTCTCCACTGGAACTGCTCCTTCCTCACTAGATGCACCCATATGGTCAGCCTGCCCCCTTCCACCTCAGCTGCCACTAACATCATCTGCATAGTTCCCCAAGGATCATCTCTCAGCCCCACACTGTTTAACACCTATATGACACTGTTGGCCAAAATCACTCGATCCCACAGAATCAACATCATCTCCTATGCCCACAACACTCATATCACCATTTCCCTCTCCAACAAAACATCCAACACCCGGACCAGCTTCAACTCATCCATACCACTAGCTTAACGAAGACAAAGGGGCCGATTCCGATCTCGGCCGGTAGGGCTCCGAATCGGATTTACCGGATCCGATTCGGAGCCCTGTTTCCCGACCGAATCGTACGCGGGTCCGGCCGAGCGAGTACGATGCAGGCACCCGCGAAAACTCCGACCGACTCGAACGCGGCTTCAACACGCTCCGACCGACTCGCATGGACATGACTCGCACCGCGCAATGGAGACGTTTCCCGGCCGGGTAAGTACGATGCGCGCCGCGAGCAGTCCGATCGACTCGCGCCGTCCGGCTCGAAAAAGCTGTCGGAGCCGGACTTTGGGGGTCCGCGTCGGACCCCCCTGTATGCGTAGGCGCACGAGTCGCACACAGGGGGGACCCATGGGTCCCCCCTACCTGTGCGTGTACGGCGCGAATCGCTTCACCGCGTACACGCTGTAGGGGGCGCCCTTGTCCGCCTCGCACCCATTGAGTCAATGGGAGCCCGCGTACGCGTTGTACGACAGGCTCCCATTGACTTCAATGGGAGTCCGACCGACTCGAGTCCGATGGCATGCGTGCGCATCGTACTCGATCGGTCGGACTGCCCGAGTCCGATTCGGTCGGAAATCTCTCCGGGTCCGGCTCGGTCGGAGAGATTTCCGGCCCGAATCGGAATCGGCCCCAAAGTGTCTGAAACTCAACACAGACAAAATAGAAGTGGTTCTCTTCAGCAAGAAACCTTCCATATGAAAAGCTACCTACTGGCCACCAGATTTCATACCAGCACCCTGCCCTGCTAGTCAAGTCTAGAACCTAGGCATAGTGGTGGACAACCAACTCTCAATGACCAGCTAAGTCTACGCGGTCACCTCATCCTATTTCTACACCCTAAAGATCCTCAGAAACATCTTCAAATGGCTCCTAATTAGCACACGCAGAACCATCACTCAGCCCAACATTACCAGAAAATGGGACAATGGCCACACTCTATATTGGCATCACCGCCCAACTGACCAGAAGACTTCAGGTCTTACAATATACAGTGGCCAGACTCACACTCAGACTCCCTCCCACGCACACATCACCCCACACCTAAAGAGCTCCACTGGCTCCCTGTCCACAAACATGCACTTTCAAGCTCCTAACCCACATGTACAAAGCCTTGCCCAATCTAAGTCCCTCTTACATCAACAGCCGCATCAATTTCAACACCCAACCAGAAAACCTACATTCAGCCGGCCTCCTGCTCGCTCATAACTCCCACATCTGCTGAGCCAGAGCAG
The DNA here is from genome assembly GCA_963921515.1 of Calotriton arnoldi. Taxonomy (NCBI): domain Eukaryota; kingdom Metazoa; phylum Chordata; class Amphibia; order Caudata; family Salamandridae; genus Calotriton; species Calotriton arnoldi. The sequence continues at coordinate 1,684,877 of CAWUFW010001996.1, read as the reverse complement.
GTGGTGTGCCTTCTTGTACCTTGCACCCAAGGCCTGGAATGACTTCTCACTGCACATAGATCCGCCTCCTCAATCCTTGAATATCGCAAGAAACTAAAGACATGGTTCTTTACCTAGACCTCAGTCTCGGCCAGCACAGTTCCCTTCTTAGCTAGTGCCAGGACACCCTCCTCTGTGAGACGTGTGCTCTACAAATAATTATAGCATAACATAACTTACACCATTCATAACCTGGATGTTCCTACTGTTCCCTTTGCCTTTGTATTTCAGAAATGGGTTTTTTCTTGGGGTTATCCAGTCATCTAAAATTAGCAACATTAATAGTGCATTCATATGCTTGTAGCTAATTCAATAAACAATAAAAACATTAGTTACATTTAACTCTCACTGTCAAATCTCTTGCATGTGAAATTCCTCTTTACCTCGCTGCTCTGAGAATTGGAGATGAAAAACTATTATGCGACTGTTTAAGTATGTCTGTGTATTACCTTGCATGTGTAATGTCCTTGATATATAACGTTACCCTGTTTCAATAGGATGTTGTTAATACCATAGTCTGCAGAGCTAATGTGCCATTACATAATACATTGTTCCCTCCTCGGAGCGCTCTTAATAGCCCACACTGGAGGTGGGGGTGAGATGTTCTGGATAGTGCTCTCCATGACTCTAATCATGGAGGATAGGCATGAACCAAGGGCAGCGTGCATGTCTTTTAAGTGGAGAACACCCCCTACTCAAATGAATGAACTCCCATTTGTAACTATGGGTGCACTCCAGAAGTACAGCTAGCTTTTATATTACAGATAGGAGCAGCACATGTGAGATAACTAATCTTTGTAGGGACATTTAGCGTGTAGAACAAAGCCTTGATTGTATGGTAATGAGCTCTCACAATGAAATTTATGTTTATTTAGAATAAAAAATATGTTCTGATACTCCATGCACAGAGAAAGCAACATGCTGTGGAAGGGCTACCCCTCTTATTTGTTACAAAGGTCACTTACGATTTTACACAACTTATTCTCACCACTTGAGGCCAACCTTAGCTCAAGAGACTCAGACTATGCCTATACCATCGAAGAGGTATCTGAACCTGAGGTATGGATACGCTGGGAGATGCTGAAGCTTTCCCACAATTGGAAAGAGGGGTAAGATGCCAGGGGTATAGAGCGGAATATACTACCCAGAAGATCTGCATTAATTAGAGCTTCCCAGTACTCAAGTTCAGGGTGTGATTCCATGATAATTTAACACAAAATCCAAGCTCCTTACAAATATTATGAGTGATCTAAGAAACCCCAGACACTCCTTCATTTTTAACAGTGAAATTAAATGTAGTAAGCAATTGCCTCAGACTCTAATGTTTTGAAAAGTTAAATTAACTTGATTAAGGACCTCATTTAAAGTTTGGACTACCACCCTGCCTTTACTCCATTCACCAAAATTGAGAGATATCCACCGACCCCACGGGCATCTCTATACATTGGCAGGAACTGCGTTCACAGAAATTCCTATCCATGTTTGAAAAGTTTGTCAGATTGCTCTGTTAAAAATGACTTCTAGCTGTCAAACTGTAGCAAACTTTTCCATTTTTCAAAAATTACTCCCAAAGTGGAAATTTATTTTTGAAAAATATAAAACTAATACTTTCCTCACCATGGGAGCTTGTGGAGGTAATTTTTTGTTTTTAGTGTCCTGCACTGTCAGGTTTTACCTGGCAGTGACGGAGATCAAAAGAAGCCATTCAACTGCCGACTCTAAATTAGGTGGATGGTCGGATGGCTTACCTTTGACAGCCAGGACTCCAATGGGCCATCAGAGGAGTTTGTTAGCGACGGAGCTGGAATAGGCTCCTTCGTCTACATACTGTTGGTCTGTCCATCTCTAAATCGGGTGGGTGACCCAAGAGTTTAGCTGAGAGGGTACTCCATTGCTGCTGCGACAGAGTACCCTCTCCATCAAACTCTAAATGATACAGTTAGTTACTCCAAAATGAACAAAAGCTGGGAGAAGACACAGTAGTAAGGTCAAGTAGGATTGCAAATACACTAGAATAGTTCATATTAGAACATTGGAATGTGGAGCACTCCATTAAATACAATGGAGTGCTCCGAGCTTCTACGGGCCCGTAAAAGCCCACAAAGCAACATTCCAATGTTGTGTTACAAACCATATTCTCGTCTTGAATTTCAAGTCGATGTGCATGACATGGTTGTATGTAATAAAGTTGACTTTTAAAACGTTAACTACATTGAAATATTACCAATGCAATTAAAAAAAATGTGGAATTTTAAAAGTCGTTTTTAATACGTGCATTCTTTAATTAATCTAACTGTACTCTAATAACCCCTAAGTACCAGTTAAGACTTCCCATCCCTGAACCCATAAATTCTGGAAGTACTCCTTATTGCAAGCATTCCCTGAATCTTGAAAATCTCGTTCGCCACCTCACTGTAAAAGCTCCTCTCTGCTTTAGCAGGAGAATGATTCCTTGCCCATGCTCCCAGTACAGTTACATTTGCCCCACAAGGCACGACTATTTTAATTTTCTTTTTATAGCCACAATCCTTTTTATTCTATTTTTTCAGTAAACAAAATTTTTTAAACAACTTTTTTCAGTTTATTCTTTCCCGCAACATTTATTACAAACCATTGAACACAAGTAGTTTGAAATTCATGAGGACATTGTTTGTTAACACTTAATAAGACCTTCAGAGTTTAATTCCAGAAAGAGTAGTCATTTCACCACCAATGGTATATGTGAAATACAATCTTTAGTGGAGTGGTGTGGTGCAGCGGCCAGGGCAGCTGACTTCGGAGCACAGGGTTCACGGTTCGATCCCTGGCTCCGGCGGCAGCTCAGCTCAGCACCATGTGACTCTGGGCAATAGCTCACTTAATTTCCACGACGGCCCCCAGCGCCTTGAGACCCGTAAGGGTGAGTAGTTCGCGCTCTACAAATACGGATTTAGATTTAGTAACAAATTGACTTTTCTTGAATCTAAGTGACAACCACTCTGCTGCACATTATTGCTAAATACTGCCAGTGAGAAAAGGGATTATTAATTGGGATGGATGGTAGTACAGCACAAGTAACAATGGCACTGTCCTTGCTAGGTTCAGTAAAGGTTTCAGTAATTTAAACCTGAACACAACACCTGGTAGCTATGGCACAGAATAGACAGGCTTAACTTTAAAAAAATGTGTAAAGCATTTAGAAGTACCAAAACAGTTAAAAAGTAAAAAAACACAACACAATAAAAATCCCACTCCAATTTACATAAACAGAAAGTATTTTATACTGGTTGCACTAGACCTGTACATACAAGCTTTAGGGCTGACCGTTTGGAATGTGGGTACAAGGACCAGGTTTGTTCCAGTCAAATGGCTACCAACTGACTTAGAAGATTTCTGAGAAGGTATAGTCCTCAGCGGGCAAGGCAGCTGGCTGGATCCAAAGATGAGGTCATCAACGATGGGGTGCCAAAGGATGAGGTCTTGGAGAAGCTTGCAAAAAAGGCAGGAAAAGTTCAGAAAGGGGAAAAGTCCGGCGTGCGAGCCCAGGAAGTAGTTGAGATCAATCTAATGCTGCTCGGCGTCAGGCCAGTGAAGATTTCTGCCTCTCTTTTCCAGAAGCCGGATTCCATCAACGTGACAAGGCTACAGGCTGCAGTCAGAAAGGATTTGATGTAATTGGATGCTGGCGAACGTCGGCCCAACTGAATAGGATTTACTGCTGCAGAGAAGAACGCTGCGGGAGCTGCCGCAAAGTCAGGCCCACCAGCGATGCACACTTATTGGATTGGTTTGGCTGGTTGGTCCTGGTTTTCTGTCAGTTCTCCAGGCAAAAATCCTGGAAAAAGATTCTAAGCCCAGGTTTTAGGTTTAGGCAGGAGGTGTACACTCTGACACCAGACAAGGGTTCCAGGACCTCAGGAACAGCACTTGGAGGTCATGACGTATTCCAACAGAAGCCACCAAAAGGGTCCAGGGCAGGTTTAATTGAAACTAGTCAGCTAGTCTTTGCAGGGAAGTGGGGTTCTTACAGCTTTTGTGTTCTTGTAGCTTAAGAGGAGATCAGCTATCTGACCCTTGGAGTTCAGTTCTCAGTTCTGAGGACAAGTGGGAGCAGGTCCATCCCATCCAGTTCTCCTCGCAGATCAAAATAACAGGTACAGTCCTTCTTCTGTCTTTCCCAGGTCTAGAGGTGTTCTGAAGAAGTTGCCAAGTGGTTCCACTTGTATTCACTAGCCTGTGTGTGGGAGTGACTGTTGATCCCTCTCTGACCAATAGAGAAAACGTTCCCAGGGGTAACCCTACCTACTTTTGTAGCAGATCCTGTGCGCCCTATTGCAAACAATCCAACAATGCCTCTATCTACCTAAAACCAATATGGCAGAACATTTCTACCCTTGTGCATTACTCTTGTGCTCACCCTAGAGGTGTAGCCATGGAAATAAGAAAACTCCCCCCTATGGTCACTGAAAACTGGTTCTGGGGGCAGCTCCTCTTCCACTGAGAATGGTGCCTGTCTGTCTAGAAGGACAAAAGAGGGGGCAGGTCCAGGTGTAAGCTACATCTGCCAGTGACAGGGTATGCATCCACAAAGCTTATCAAGATCAAGGTCACAAGCCAGATAGCCATCCTGCCAGGAGAAGGTAAACCTCTCTCCCTTTTTCTCAGCTCTAGAAGTCAATATACACCTAATCAAGGAGATTTTGTCAACTGGGTGACAGTTGTAAGCTCAGGCAAATTGGCTTCTAAAGGCTTTAGGCAGGGTATAGGCATCTTTTTAAAGGTGCCTTTTTTAAAGTATTTGTCAAAAATCTGACTTTAACAATTGGATTTGTAATAATGTTTCAAAAAAAGACCAAGAAGTAACTTTTTATCTGGTTCCTAGGTGGAGATAACATTATTTACTTAAACACTAACTCCAAACGCTTTCCTATGGAACAGCTAACCCTGCTACAGTAAAAATAGCTTTTTAGGCCTTTTCAATGTAAGGACATATTTTATTTAAAACTTTGACATGTCTAACTCTTAAATACCATGCACGCTACCTTTTGGGCACTCAAGGTTTACTTAGGAGTGACATATTAATATTTAAAAGGAGGGGTTTAGGCCTGTCAGCTTACTGGTGGCAGGCCTCCATTCAACCCAGGACCAACCTCCGCCCTCCAGCAACAACTCCATCGCACCCCAAACCTTGCAATGCATCCTCCGCAATGTCCGCTCCCTCCACAGACATGCAGCGGAAATCTGGGACCTCCTCGACAGCACCACCCCTGACGTTTCCTTCCTTACCGAAACCTGGACGAACGCCGTCTCGGGAACTGACATCGCAATTGCCATCCCCGAAGGATACAAAATCACCAGGAAGGACCGCCCCAGTGGAGGCATCGCCATCGCCCAAAAAGCTAAGCTCTGTCTGAGCACCTACACCGACAGGCCCACAGACCTGATGGAACACCTCCAATTCAAGATACAGACCAACCCGTCCACCACCCTCCGAGACACCCTCATCTACGGACCCCCAGACCCCGTGCACCTTTCGTCAACTCCCTCACCGACATCATCACCCCGCATGCCATCACCTCCACGACTACACCTTGCTTGCAGACCTCAACTTCCACCTCGACAAACGCCAAGACCCCAACTCCACCTCCCTCCTGGACAACCTCCACAACATCGGACTCAAACAGATCGTACCAGAACCAAAGCACTCAGCAGGACACACCCTCGACCTCATCTTCACAGCAGGAAACTCCATCACCTTCAGCCACACCTCCGAACTCCCATGGACGGACCACCGCTGCGTCCACTTCACCTTCAAAGCAATCATCTCCCGCAGACGTCCACACCAGCTCCAGCGCAGGAATTGGAACAAGATCTCCAACGACCAGCTCGCCGCCTCCCTCAGGAGGTCCGCTCCCACCACCGCAGACGATGATCCCACCACCGCCGCCCGTACCCTACACAACTGGATTGTAGTGTAGTTCCTATTTCCCTAATAGGCTCTGCGCATTGGCATAATATACCCTATAGGTTTGACATAGGACTGAGGTCAGTATGTCCCTATCGAGTATATTAAACTTAATTACTTTGTGCCAGCTAACTCAGAGGCCACTAGAAAGTCCTTGTAAACAAGAAGGGAGTAGTTTCTGGCAACTGCATAAACATGACAACTTTGTTTCCCTTTAGAATCGGAACACTCTCAGAATCGTGGAAACAATAGATAACAGTTTCACTCAGCTAATCGGGCATGCTTAGTTTCTTCAGAGTTACACAGAAAGAATAGACGGGCGTTTCAATAAAAAGGATTTATTGAACAGTCTTGTTTCTCATGTAAGAGATATGAGCTGTTATGATCACAAGACAGTATGCAAGATATATAATGTACAGCGTAAGCAGTAGAAAGAAATAATACTGCGCCAGCATTATCTTTTAGCTATGATACATATATTCACATACATAAATAACATGAGCTAAAAATGCGAGTACTCATATGATGCTTCTCTAAGCTAGTTCTACCCCAGTGTACCTAACCTAGTCTAGGTGTAGGGCAAGGTAAGAAGTAGGTGAAGTATTGTTAGAATTGGGGGTCTCTAGTTGGCACAGGTAGGTACTTGTGACAAATAGGGACCCTCGCCTCTAGTCAGGGTAAAGGGGTACACTCCTAAAATAACCCCTGCTCACCCCCTTGGTAGCTTGGCACGAGCAGACAGGCTTATCTCAGAGGCAGTGTGTAAAGCATTTGTGAACACATACAGTAATCTAGGGACACACTACAGATGGACACCACACAAGGTTTATATCAAAAATAAGTATTCTTTATATAGTTTTAACACAAGACCATAACGACAAAAATCCACAATACTGTACTTAAAAATGGTAGTTTTAGCTTAGTTCAGTTCAGTTCTTACGATGCGACACTTTAAGTCAATGTACCTTACGATGCGGGACGCTTCCACAACAAGCAATGTTGCAGCGATGGAAATGCGACAAAGTTCTGGTGCAAAGAAATAAAGACGTCAAGTTCTTCCTGATGCGGCACGCTTCTCCGAGGTTGCGAGAAGTCTCGACTCGATGCGTCAGCTACAGCGGCGACACCCTTGTTCAGCGATGCGACGACAGCGGCTTTGGCGGCGACCCTCTTCTCCGACGTGGCGAGACGCTTCCGCTCGATGCGACAACTGCAGCGGCGACACCCTTGTTTCGTGATGCGACGGCAGCAGCTCCGACGGCGGCACGCTTCTCCGTGGATGCGAGGCGCTTCTCTTGATGCGGTGCAATGCGACAGCTACAGCGGCGACACCCTCCTTCGGAGTTGCGACGGCAGCGGCTGCGACGGCGACACGCTTCTTCCTCGATGCGAGACTCTTCTCTTGATGCGGTGCAATGCGACAGCTACAGCGGCGACACCCTCCTTCGGAGTTGCGACGGCAGCAGCAGCGACGGCGACACGCTTCCTCTTCGTTGCGGGACGCTTCTCTCGATGCGGTGCAATACGACAGCTACAGCGGCGACACCCTCCTTCGGAGTTGCGACGGCAGCAGCAGCGACGGCGACACGCTTCTTCCTCTTGAGTCGCGCTTTCAGCTCCTTGCGACACGCAGTCCCTTCAGAAGGCCCAAAACAGCAGCAGGCACTTCCAAAGGATTCTTGGGGAGCTGGTGGTTGAAGTCTGTTGTCCCTGAGACTTCAGCAGGAGGCAAGCTCTTTTCTCAAGCCCTTGGAGATACTTTACAAGTTGAATAAAAGTGCACACAAAGTCCTTTCTCCTTCCTTTGGCAGTCAGGCAACCACTGCAGGCAGATCCCTCTAGCTTAGGGATAGTCTTCTCCTCAGTTCCTTCTTGGTTCCGCTCCTCAGCAAAGGTTTCTTCTTGTTTTCCCAAAGTGATCTAATTTCCTAGGGGTCTGGGTCCCCTTTTATACACAGTTTTCCTTTGTTCTCTGAAGGCAGAGAGGCCTCTGCCTAGTCAAAACCAGTTCTGGTCAGTCCTGGAGCACTTTGTTTTTCTGACTCCTTCTTTCCTTTCAGAATGTGGGGCAGGGTGCTCAGCCGCCCGGCAGGAGGTGGAGCCAGCATTGTGGAAGGCAGGCACAGCCCTATTCAGACCCAGGTGCAACTCCTCCCTCCACTCTGGATGCAGATCTTTCTATTCAGCCCTGTGCTGACTCACCCTGTCTCCTGTAGCCACCCCCAGCCCCTGTCACTCAATCTCCAGACAAGGAATACACAACCTAGCAGAGGCAGGCTTGGAAGTTTAGGCAAGAAAATACCCACTTTCTAAAAGTGGTATTTTCAAACACAGAATGTTAAAACCAACTTCACTAAAAGATGTATTTTATCATTCTGAGTTCAGGCATACTAAATTCGTTTTTCTACCATGTTCCCTGGGTCAGTTCTGACTATAAGGTGTAATAGTCAGTCTGCCCATTCTGGCCTATGGGGAGCAGGTAGCCTTGCAATAGTGAAAAACGAAAATGGCTGTAATTCACTATTAGGACATGCCACACACACCAGGGCATGTCCTACCTTATACTTACAATGCACCCTGCCCTAGGGCCTACTTTAGGGGTGACCAACATGCAGTAAAGGGAAGGTTTAGGGACTGGTAAGTGGGTGCACTCACCAAGTCGACATGGCAGCCCTAGGCTGCACACAGGCTCTGCGATGGCAGGCCTGAGACACATTTTACAAGCCGCTTCTGTGGGTGGCACAACCAGTGCTGCAAGCCCACCAGCGGCATTGGATTTACAAGCCCTGGGCACACTCAGTGCACTGTACTAGGGACTGACAAGTAAACCAATCATCCAATCGTGGAGTCACTAATCCATAACACAATTTACAATGGGGCGAGCATATGCACTTTAGCACTGATCAGCAGTGGTAAAGTGCCCAGAGTCATAAAACAGCCAACAACAGGTCAGAAAAAATATAGGAGGAAGGCAAAAGTTTAGGGATGACCCTGCAAAAAAGGGCCAAGTCCAACACAACCCCCTTCCAGCCAAAAACGCAGGGGAGACCAATCACTACCCTGATGGGCTTCCCTGCTTTGGGCGATAGAACCTGGACCCTGGCCCACAACAGCAGGGGCATATTCCAGTTCTACGCCAATCTGAACCTATTGGAATCACTCTGTCCATACTCTCAGGGCCCACCAAGCTAACCCATGGGGAACCCTTCTCCTCAACTGTGGACACCACCTGTGCAGCACCTAACCTTAGCTTGCTCACAGGTGTGTCCCAACAGACAGACAGTACCCACATGGCCAACACAGAGGTGTGGCCTAGTCCACCCCGGGGTGTGACTTCTGTCCCCCTCCCAGGGGCAACTCTGTCCACCAGGACAGCAAGCCACAGTGGCCACTGACAGCCGTCAGTGATGAGAGCCAGGCCCCAGGCCTTTCATGGCTCTCCAACCTCTGTGGTGTCAGAGAGCGGGGGCAGTAGCCCCAGGTGCCTGGCACCCTTTGTCCACTCTCCCAACCGTCAGGTCAGGTATGACATCCTGACACTGACCCACCAGCCCCGGGCCTGTAACCGGCGGCTGGACAGGAGACTGGGGTGGGCTCTCCCACACCCGGTCCTCCTCCTTGGGGCTCTGTACCCTCCCACCTGGAGCGGTACCCCCTTCTAGAATTGTCAGGGCACCTGTGGTAGGGGTCCTGCACAATTCGCCCACCAGTTCAGGGGTTCTATCCTGCAACTGGGAACCCAGCTTAGGGTCTGTACCCTTAGACTGGGCAGAGGTCAGGGGTGAGGCTGTCCTCTCCCTGCCTCCCTCAGTGGGGCCCTGCACCCTCCCACCTGGAGTGGTGCCCCCAGAAGACAAACTGGTAGGGGCACTGTTAGCAGCTGCCCCTTCCTCCAGGTCAGGGGGACACCCTGAACCTGGCCCTCCAACCCAGGGTCTGAACCCTTAGGCTGGACCTGTGCCTGGCAACCCAGGACTTCCGGGAGGGTACACCAACCCCCCAAGGGAAACACACTCCTCTAGAGTTGTGTAATAATCTGCCTGGCGCACCAGGACTTCCTGGGGAGCACGCATGCCCCCCAGAGGGGAACACATCTCTCATGTGTTGTGTGACAGTCCGCCTGGCGCAGATCTCCCGACCCCTGTCCATCTGACAGCGCGGGAAGATCCCCCAGGACAGAAGTGGTGTTACCATGGTCATTCACTGGTGACTCAGCCCTTCTGGCTGGTCCCTGACCCACTGGTTCTTCCACTGGGGACTCTCTCCCCCTCTCACCCCTCACTCTGGACTTCTGCACCCTCCCAACTGGAGCGGCACTGCCAGACACCAGAAACACTGGAGCTCCATTTACAGACGCTCCAGGTTCTCTGAGACACTAGGAGATCCTCCTCAACAGGCGGCCCATCAGGACAGCCTAGGCTCCCTACCTGGTGTTCCCTTGAAGAACCATCCAGGCTCTGAGACTGGGTTTCGGGCACCTTGGGACACGCAGCCCCACACTCACTCCTTCTCCACTGAGACAGGACGTGAGTCCCTACACCCCTCCCATTACCACGGGACCTAGCTGGGCTACACTGAACCTCTCCCACCACTCTGGGTTGGAAGACACCTGAGCCACTCCTCTTAGGGTCACTCCCCAATGCCTCTTCAGACCCTCTGGAATCCACCAAAAGGTCTGCCTCCAATGTGAGCTCCCTGAGGTCAGAGAACTCACACTCCAACAGGTGTTGGCATAGCTCTGGAAAACAGGGACTTACAATATGCTCTCCCCAAATTGGATCACACAGTCCCCCACAGGGGTTAACCAAACTATCCTTCACCTCACCATCCAGTGCCTCACACACGTACTCCACACCACTCTCCTGAGACTGGCAAGACAGTATCTGACTGTCTCTGTCACTCAACCCACACTCTTCTGGGCGGTCTTCACACTCACATACCAGGACTTCAACCATGGGGGAACCCCTCTCCCTGCCCCTCTCATCTAGAGTCAGTAGAGTGTCCCTCCCACCACTAGGACCATGAATCCCTGTGTCAGTTTCCCTATTCCTCTCAGGGACACTGCGCACTACTGGAGCTACCTCATGTCCTTGAACCTCCTGGTGTATGTTAACCCCCTCCAAGTCAGGCGCCACATCTCTGGGTGTGTGCACTACTCTCTCAGCACTGAATAACTTAATTTTGCTGCCACCATCTGAGCTGGACTCCACCTCCAACTCAGCAAAGCTCACTTCCTGAGCTGCCCAAATTTCTTCTTCTTGGGCTAAGGCCCTCTGAGCCTCATCAATCTCTCTCAGTTCTTCATCAATCTCTTTCAGCTTCTGCTCATGAGCCAGAAGCCAGCTATCTTTTTCTGTTTCTCCCTCACTTTTAGAGAATTCCTCCTCCTCAGACTCAACTGGTAGTGTTGCCTTCCAGCGGGGTAACTCATACTGAAATAGGGATGCCTCTAGATCCTCCCTGGACCTTCTCTTCACAGGCAGCCCTCTTTCCTTGCAAAACACACGTAGCTCCTTCATTGTGTAGATAAACATGTGCCAGAAGTTGAGTTCCATTTTGCAACAACTAACCAGAGTCATGGTATCAAAAATACCTCCAGGAGGACACCATAAAACAGAAAAACAGTATGTGGTCGCGTTTGGTCTGCACTCACTAGTAGTGTTCACCAATCACTGTACATGAGTCACAAATGCAAGTCCAGAATCCTCACCGCTGACCACCAATGTTAGAATTGGGGGTCTCTAGTTGGCACAGGTAGGTACTTGTGACAAATAGGGACCCTCGCCTCTAGTCAGGGTAAAGGGGTACACTCCTAAAATAACCCCTGCTCACCCCCTTGGTAGCTTGGCACGAGCAGACAGGCTTATCTCAGAGGCAGTGTGTAAAGCATTTGTGAACACATACAGTAATCTAGGGACACACTACAGATGGACACCACACAAGGTTTATATCAAAAATAAGTATTCTTTATATAGTTTTAACACAAGACCATAACGACAAAAATCCACAATACTGTACTTAAAAATGGTAGTTTTAGCTTAGTTCAGTTCAGTTCTTACGATGCGACACTTTAAGTCAATGTACCTTACGATGCGGGACGCTTCCACAACAAGCAATGTTGCAGCGATGGAAATGCGACAAAGTTCTGGTGCAAAGAAATAAAGACGTCAAGTTCTTCCTGATGCGGCACGCTTCTCCGAGGTTGCGAGAAGTCTCGACTCGATGCGTCAGCTACAGCGGCGACACCCTTGTTCAGCGATGCGACGACAGCGGCTTTGGCGGCGACCCTCTTCTCCGACGTGGCGAGACGCTTCCGCTCGATGCGACAACTGCAGCGGCGACACCCTTGTTTCGTGATGCGACGGCAGCAGCTCCGACGGCGGCACGCTTCTCCGTGGATGCGAGGCGCTTCTCTTGATGCGGTGCAATGCGACAGCTACAGCGGCGACACCCTCCTTCGGAGTTGCGACGGCAGCGGCTGCGACGGCGACACGCTTCTTCCTCGATGCGAGACTCTTCTCTTGATGCGGTGCAATGCGACAGCTACAGCGGCGACACCCTCCTTCGGAGTTGCGACGGCAGCAGCAGCGACGGCGACACGCTTCCTCTTCGTTGCGGGACGCTTCTCTCGATGCGGTGCAATACGACAGCTACAGCGGCGACACCCTCCTTCGGAGTTGCGACGGCAGCAGCAGCGACGGCGACACGCTTCTTCCTCTTGAGTCGCGCTTTCAGCTCCTTGCGACACGCAGTCCCTTCAGAAGGCCCAAAACAGCAGCAGGCACTTCCAAAGGATTCTTGGGGAGCTGGTGGTTGAAGTCTGTTGTCCCTGAGACTTCAGCAGGAGGCAAGCTCTTTTCTCAAGCCCTTGGAGATACTTTACAAGTTGAATAAAAGTGCACACAAAGTCCTTTCTCCTTCCTTTGGCAGTCAGGCAACCACTGCAGGCAGATCCCTCTAGCTTAGGGATAGTCTTCTCCTCAGTTCCTTCTTGGTTCCGCTCCTCAGCAAAGGTTTCTTCTTGTTTTCCCAAAGTGATCTAATTTCCTAGGGGTCTGGGTCCCCTTTTATACACAGTTTTCCTTTGTTCTCTGAAGGCAGAGAGGCCTCTGCCTAGTCAAAACCAGTTCTGGTCAGTCCTGGAGCACTTTGTTTTTCTGACTCCTTCTTTCCTTTCAGAATGTGGGGCAGGGTGCTCAGCCGCCCGGCAGGAGGTGGAGCCAGCATTGTGGAAGCAGGCACAGCCCTATTCAGACCCAGGTGCAACTCCTCCCTCCACTCTGGATGCAGATCTTTCTATTCAGCCCTGTGCTGACTCACCCTGTCTCCTGTAGCCACCCCCAGCCCCTGTCACTCAATCTCCAGACAAGGAATACACAACCTAGCAGAGGCAGGCTTGGAAGTTTAGGCAAGAAAATACCCACTTTCTAAAAGTGGTATTTTCAAACACAGAATGTTAAAACCAACTTCACTAAAAGATGTATTTTATCATTCTGAGTTCAGGCATACTAAATTCGTTTTTCTACCATGTTCCCTGGGTCAGTTCTGACTATAAGGTGTAATAGTCAGTCTGCCCATTCTGGCCTATGGGGAGCAGGTAGCCTTGCAATAGTGAAAAACGAAAATGGCTGTAATTCACTATTAGGACATGCCACACACACCAGGGCATGTCCTACCTTATACTTACAATGCACCCTGCCCTAGGGCCTACTTTAGGGGTGACCAACATGCAGTAAAGGGAAGGTTTAGGGACTGGTAAGTGGGTGCACTCACCAAGTCGACATGGCAGCCCTAGGCTGCACACAGGCTCTGCGATGGCAGGCCTGAGACACATTTTACAAGCCGCTTCTGTGGGTGGCACAACCAGTGCTGCAAGCCCACCAGCGGCATTGGATTTACAAGCCCTGGGCACACTCAGTGCACTGTACTAGGGACTGACAAGTAAACCAATCATCCAATCGTGGAGTCACTAATCCATAACACAATTTACAATGGGGCGAGCATATGCACTTTAGCACTGATCAGCAGTGGTAAAGTGCCCAGAGTCATAAAACAGCCAACAACAGGTCAGAAAAAATATAGGAGGAAGGCAAAAAGTTTAGGGATGACCCTGCAAAAAAAGGGCCAAGTCCAACAAGTATTCTATAGTATGGTATACTAAGAGTCTGGTATGCCAAGAGTCCCTCTAGGTTCTAGTCAGCTCCATACTTTGAGAATGAGAGAGGTGGGAATCTCCTTCCGGATCTCGAACTCTAACACCCCGCGAAGGGAGTCAGAACATTGGGAGCTGGATTCTCTGCGAGCAGGGATGACAGCGTTTCTTCTCAGTGCGTCAGGCCGGGATACGGGCTCCTCTGAAGTCGAGGTCTCCTCTAACTTGCTTGGGCAAGGGAAGGTATATTTATACCTGGTAGGTGCCTTGCAATGTTAGCATTGACGTGAAGTCGGACAGAGGAAGACGTCAGGAATGAACCCTTAAGGAATAGTGGTTCATGCATAATAGATGAGTTCTTGGAGAAATCAATAATCCTGTGCTGGGCTTAGGGTTTGGTTTCTAAGAACTCGCTGTGACGTTAGGGTGGACGGATGTCGGTGACCATGCCTGTATTTGGAGTGCATGGCTAATGCCTAAATAAGGACTGGGATCTTATGCCTATATAAGGGCAATGCAAATTGTGCCTATATAAGGACATGTTTCAGGAAAACCTATATGTGGACACCTAAAACGGAATACAACAGGATCACCGACTGCGCCAACACCATCGCGCCCCTCAAGAAAACTTCCAACCCTCACGCCAAGAAAGCCAGATGGTTCTCCACTGAAATCCTGTAATCCAGACGAACCTGCAGATGCCTCGAAAAGCTATGGAGGAACTCCAAAACCCCAGCAGACTTCGACAACTTCAAAACAGCTACCACCGCCCACCACAAATTCATCAGATGCTCAAGGAAGAAAGCACGCCAGGACAGAATCTCCACCCATGCACACAACAGCAAGGAACTTTTTCAGCATCATCAAAGAGTTTGCACAGCCCAACAGTGAGACTAGCGACATCCCACCCTCCCATTACCTCTGCGACAGACTCAGCGCCTTCTTCCATCACAAAATGAAGACCGTCTATGACAACTTCGACGTCAACACCCTTCATGAGGAACCCACCCCCACAGTTTCCCACACCACGCAGCAGACACTGGACAGATGGACCGCCCTCAGCATCAAAGACACCCTAAAGACTATGATGACCACCCAATCCGGGCCCCCACAGACTCCTGCGTCCACCGCATCGACCACAGAGCCGCAAACATCATCGCCCGAGCTGCGACGGATCAATAACTGCTCCTTGTAGACCGCCTCCTTCCCCGACGACTGGAAACACGCAGATATCAACCCTCTCCTGAAAAAACCTCAGGCGGACCCCACCGACCTCCAGAACTTCAGACTTATATCCTTACTCCCCTACCCGGCGAAAGTCATGGAAAAAGCTGTCAACAGTCAACTCGCCTCCTTCGTAGAAGAATACAACATCCTCGACTCCCCCCAATCAGGCTTCAGGAAGAACCACAGCACCGAAACCGCCCTACTCGCTGCGACAGACAACATCCACTCCCTACTCGACAGAGCAGAGACTGTGGCCCTCATCCTCCTGGACCTCTCTGCTACCTTCGACACAGTCTCACATCGTACCCTAGCCCACAGATTCCACGACACAGGAATCCAGAACAAGGCCCTCGACTGGATCTGCTCATTCCTCTCCAGCAGAACGCAGCAGGTCAGACTCCCCCCCTTCCTCTCGGAACCCACACCGACCACCTGCGTAGTCCCCCAAGGATCCTCCATCAGCTCCACCCTGTTCAACATCTACATGGCCCCGCTCGCATCCATCGTTAGATCACACGGACTCAACATCGTATCATACGCAGACGACACTCAACTCATCCTCTCCAACAAACCCAACATCTCCAAACACAACTTTCAAGAAGGAATGGAAGCAGTCGCCAGGTGGATGAAGAACAACTGCCTAAAACTAAACACGGACAAAACCGAAGTACTCATCATGGGCCCACACCCCGATGCCTGGAACGACACCTGGTGGCCCCCCGCCTCGGGAACCCTCCCTCCCCCACAGACCACGCACGCAACCTCGGAATCATCCTAGACTCCGAACTCAAAATGGACCGCCAGATCAACGCTGTCACCTCTTCCTGCTACCACACCCTCCACCTACTCCGTAAGACCTTCAACTGGATCCCCCTCAAACACATGAAAACCGTCACCCATGCCCTCATCAGCAGCAGACTGGACTGCGGCAACGAACTCTACGCCGGGATCAACAAGAATCTCATTCGCAAACTCCTGAACGTCCAGTTAGGAACTTTACTACTCCTAAACTGAGAAAAATCCTAACTTTAAGACTTTCGTATTCACAGAAGGCATTTAGGAGTCCTAAAGTTAGGACTACTAACTTCTGTGAATACCGAAATGAGTAAATTCATTCTGTGAATACCAAAATGAGTAAGTGTATTCTGTGAATACTAAAAAGTACTAACTTTACGTTTTTGACGTAAGTTAGATCTATGAATCAGGCCCACCATGTGCTGCAGTCCACTAGTAACATTTAACTCATGGGCTCTGGATACACTTGGTACCATGCACTAGGGATTTATAGGTATCTTATGTATGCCAATTAGGAGTATAGCCAAATTCAACATGATTTAGGGGTCAGTGTTCACACACTGGGGCCTGGTTAGCAGAGTACCTGTGCACCGAGTCAAAAACCAGCAGCATCAGTTCTAAAAAATGGGGCAGATTATTCTAAAATGAGTCATTTTCTTACACTGTCTGACTACTGTTGGTGACAAAATTCCAGTTGGTGGTTTAAGTATTACTATAGGCTTTCTCTTTGGAGAAAAATGTTTCCAGTCAGTACTCCTTGCAGCATTTAACAGATAGGGTTTTACCTTGCCAATTTGAGGTCCACAACTCAGAATTACAGATAAAATAGTAATGCTCAATGGGGCATATTTATGAGTTCTGAGGTGTAGGGTAGTGCAGCAAGTCACCTTGCTGCGCTGCCCTTCATCAAAGGGAAAGGGCAGGAATGCGCCATATTTATTCAATAAGATGGATTCTGTGCCTTTTCCCTTGCGCTGGTGCTGTTTTGGCAGCCTAGCGCCAACGCAGGCACCCTTGTACCCTGGTACAAGGGTGCCTGTGTTGTAGGCAGGATTGTTTTTGTGCAGGAAGGGGCATCTTCCTGCACAAAAACAGTCCTGAGGTGCTTTTTCTTCTTTCCGTATGTGCTGTAAAATGCAGCACACATAGAAAGAGGAAAAAATAAGGAGAAATAAAGATAGTTCTCCTCGTTACGCCTCTCCTTGGGAGGAGTATCTTTTTGGCGCTTTCCCAGGTTTACAAGGTCTTTTATAACTGGGAATGCATCGAAAACCGTGGAGTTGCGTGGGAACACCCACGTAATGCCCATAGAATGCCTTCCCAGGGCACAGTAATGCAATGCCGCAATTTGCATTGCTTTGCGTTACTCCATATTTTTGAAGCCACTCAAAGTGTCTTTGCATGGCTTCAAAAATATGACTTACGGTTTGCGTCGCTCTTGCACCACGTTGCGTGGTGCAAGAGCAAGGCAAACCGGGTCATAGATATGGCCCAATGTTTTCTCCTATCACATACTTTCCTCCAGGTTTTATCTGGTTACATTTGAGCAGGGAAAAAGTGTAGTATTTTCACAATCTTAAATTACTGATTTCATAACGAATTACAGTTTGTGCTGAGTGAATATTATAAAGGACACCTGATTAAGGTCATATATGTGATTATACTAGCCACTGGTAATCATTGCACAAGCAAGAATAGCAGAGGAGGAATAACTTAGATGCACATTGTAAGCAGAGACATTAGAGAGAGAAGCAGAGGATACGAGGAGGAGCAATTCAGATGCACACTGCACTTACACCCATTAGATATAGGATGGTAGTAAGAGAAATAACTCAGATGCACACTGCGCTCACAGACAGTAGAGAGATAAGCAGAGGGCATGAGTAGGAATAACTCAGATGCGCATTGTGTGAGCAAAACAGTACCTCAAAATTTTGACACCCCAAAATTGATCTCATTTGGTTCAGTTTACTGGATCATAGATGGTGTTAAACCTAAATTTCATGAGGCAATATGTCCCCGCATTAAGGCACCTCCCAGGACCTCAAATTTGCAGAGTAAAACAGCTTAATAAGTAATGGGGTACACTCAAAAATTGAGTTCTAAATCAATGGACAATTAAAGTATCATAATAACTGATACAGAGTCATTGCCATGAAGGCTCTCAGATGCAAAGTTATACAGAGTATGTACAAATGAGAAATTATTCCAAGTCCCAAATGACCAGCAAAATCAGAAAGCATTTGGGCAGAATCCCTAGTAGAACAGAAAAGTTTTCTTACGTCCCCCCATTCTTATACCAAGTTCTTGCATAGGCAATTAGTGATACTGCAAACTCATCGTGGTGTGAGCAAAAGTATCATTTCTTTAGCAGATTAGAACATAAGAATAATAAATGTCATTAGCTTAACACATAAACACCATCCTTATTTTTGGAAAAAATTGTTCAACACCCTCAATAATAATGTCATCCGAAGATATTCAAATAAATATGAATCATTTAACAATAAGACTTTCTCTCAGTGAATAGGTCCAGTGAGGGAACGACAGACATAGATTCTTGTTGCAATCTCACATCCACACCATAGAAAGTTCATTGTGAGAAAAGCAATACAACAATGAAAATGAATTAATATGACCTCAATTTGACTGCATGATGCAGAGCCTATGGGGAGAGGATGTGGCCGGCGGGGAGCAGGAGTGAGTGACATAGATGGCAACCATCTTGTCTAAAATGGCATTTTGCACAGAAATGTGGCATAACAAAAACACATTAATAAACAAACTTCTACACATAATGAGAAAGTTAAAGAATTATGATAATTCAGTCTAGTTATATAAATTATTTGAAAAGAGGCATATTATTCATCGTTATTAATGCACAAAATATAAACCTGAAAAACATTTCCACAACACTGTGCTTGTAGACAGTAGAGAGAAAAGCAGAGTATGAGGAGGAGGAACTCAAATTCCCACTTTGCTCGCAGATAAAAAGAAAAGTAGAGGGTGAGAGGAGGAATAACTCAGATGCACAATGTGATCGCAGAAGGTAGAGAGGAAAGTAGAGGGTCTTTGGAGGAATAACTCAAATGAACATGTGCTCACTGACAATAAGGATAGCAGTAGAGGGTGTGATAAGGAATAACTCAAATGCACACTGTGCTCACAGGCAGTAGAGAGAAGAGCAGTGGGTGTGAGGAGGAGCAACTCATATGCACATTGCCCTCACTGAGAGTAGAGAGAAGAGCAGAGGGTACAAGCAGGAGTAACTCAGAGCGTACTACGCTCACAGACAGCAGAGAGAAAAGTAGAGGGTGTGAGGAGGACTAACTCCGATGCACACTGCACTCGCTTAAGTAGAGAGTGTGAGGAGGAGTAACTCATATGGAACCTGCACTTGCAGACACAAGCGAGTACAGTGGACTACAAAATCATAGCGAACGTAATGGTCAACCACCTAAAGAAGGTGATAGTGAAGATAGCCCACTCTGACCAGTCCTGTGGGATACCGGGCCGTGGACAATGTTGCCCTGGTCCTGGACGCAATCGAGTACGTAAGGAGCCGCAAGGTTCAGATGGCATTGGTCAGCCTGGACCAGGAAAAGGCGTTTGACCATGTATCCGATGAGTTCATGGGCCGGACACTCAGAGCACTGGGACTGGGCTACTTCTTCTGCGACGTGGTGACCACAATTTATAGAGCTATCTCTAGCACGGTGTTGGTTAATGGATGGAAAACCGACCCCTTCCTTGTCCTGTCGGGTGTTAGGCAGGGCTGTCCCCTCTCACCTCTTCTGTTTATTTGTGTTATAGAGCTCCTGCTGAACGCGTTAGACAGAACAAGAACATCAGAGGTGTGGCAGTACCGAGAAGTAATGGGAAGGGTGAAGTGAAGTGCTCCCTCTACATGAACGACGTCTCTATCTTCTGCGTGGATAGGCACTCCATGAAGGAACTTGAAAGGACTTGTATTGGGTTTGGAAAGGTGTCAGGAGCAAATATCAACAGCACCAAGTCAGAAAGCCACTGGACCCCACCTGAGACCCACTGCCATTCCCCATCAAGTAGGATTTCTTGAAGATCCTTAGAGTCTGGTTCGGCAGAGAAAGTGTGGTGAAGAAGACATGGAAAGAGAGACTGGTGAAGACGAGGCAGAAGCTGGGACACTGGAGCTCCGGAAGCTGATGATTGAAAGGAAGTCTTCGGTCCTGCGGACGAGACCCTGCCAGTGCTCCAGTGCGTCACTCAAGTGTGGCAGTGCAGCCTCGAACGACCATGGCCATGATGAAAATGATCTTCTACTTCATCTGGAACTCCAAGATGGACAGAGTGAAGTGGCAGGTGATGTTGAAAACCCACGACAAGGGAGGCAAGATAGTGCCAGAAATCGCCACCATCCTGAGAGGAATCTTCATGTGTCACTGCGTGAGGAGCACCCTGAGGAGCGAAGATGAAAGCCATGCCGGCTTTCAGATGGCACTCTTCATCCTGTTGCCAACGTGGAGGCGCCTCAGATGGGAAGAGTGGGTAGCGCCATCCCCTACAACTGAGATACCCCGATGGTTCTACAACGAAGTGGAAAAGTTCATCAAGGAGTTCAGTCTGGAGGCTGCTGCCCCGGGCCAGTGGACTCTGAAGATTGTCCTATGCCAGATACGTGTGAAGGATATCATTGAACCGATCGGTGCCCTCCCTTCTGCCACAGTGGACCGCTTGTGGGAGAACATCAGACAAGAACAAGGACAGTGAAGATGACACTTGAGGGCCCAAGGAGGTCCCCTTGTACTCTCACACAGGGGGCCCGGGAAGGATCAGGCAATGATGGAGACCCCCTGAACTTACCTGTGGGGCGGCCCTGGAGGGACCACTAACCTCTTTGTCCCTTTTTCTCTTCAACCCAGAAACCGGATGGTGACAGGGGAGAGGAGGATATGTATAAAGACAGGTGTAGTGAATGTAAAGTGATTTACTGTAATGACTAACGTGACATTTTTCCTTAACAGGCTAAAAAGGTCAATGGGACTGTGTTGTACTTAAATAGCTTTATGGTGGAATTTACTTTAAAAACATGGAGTGAAGGACTAGCCTGCATTCCATGTTCCTGGTGACTCATTCCAGTGAAGTCAGTTACTTTTGTGCTCGGCGAGGGATAGCTAGCTCTTGTTATAGAGAGTAATCTTATGGAAATAAATACTTTAACTCCTCCAGTCTGCTGTGCCGTCATTCCAGGGTGCAAGAATTGGTGATAAGGGTGGGCGATCATTCTAAAAATATATGTTTACAGCAAAATCAGACCAACATTTAACCCACAAACAGGCAGCAAATTCAGAATGTCATAAATAACAATGCACTCAGATAGCAAAATCAGCATGACACAAAACATATACACCAACATACTGAGGATACTAAAAATATACACCTGCAGAAAATCAGACTTCCAGAAAAAAACATACACTTAAGCAGAAAATTAAACATGGCATGACTCAAAAACACGGCAACAAATTCAGCATAGCATATATAAAAGTACACTTGGGCATTAAATTTAGTATGGCATAAAAAGAACACTTGGGCAGCACATTCATCATGCCATAAATAAAAATACAGTCAGCAAATTCAACATGACTAAAAGGCACAGGACAATATCCAGCAATGACACTTGAAGTCCCCAGTGAGCGACTGCTCACCCAAACTCATAACAAATTGGTGGCCAGAGAACACTATTGCCACTAAGAACACTGTGGTAAACAGCAGAGCCCTATTCAAAATGGCTTCCAATGCATAGTTCAAAACGACAACTAGGGGTCAGCAGAGCCACATACCATGATGCCGTAGGCACAATTTCAAGTGTATGCCTACTACAATTGTGACCTCACAAGGTCACGTACAGCTACGTACAATGGTGCCGTCAGCACAACTCACTGGAGAACAGTGTTCATGGTCGTCATAGAAACCTCAACACGCAGGGTGATGCCACGGCTCGTACTCTCCCAAGCTAGCGATTTCTGGCTCGAGCTGCAAGCCCAACGGTGAGTTGGCCTCAGAGCGTGAGTACCGAGATGCAGGCTTTAGGGAAACAGATTTCTTTACCCCAAACAGAAGCCTATGTAGGTCCCAGATGGTGCTGATACCACAATGTGTCATGCCAGCTGAGCCTCCTGTCACTGTCCACACAAAAAAAAACAATTACACATGTATCTCCACTGTTACCCTGCCACAGCCACGCTCGCTGTTAAGCAGGTAAAACGCCCAGCACAAGTACAAGTCCACTCTAACTTCAATGCAAATAAATCCTGCAAGTTCATGTAAAAGCTGCTAGTCCACTTAAATAAACAGATACACACCCAGAACATCTCTTGACTGTGGGCTGTCTGATGTAAAGGACACTGGTGGAGCATCCATTGCGTTTCAGTTTCCTTGAAGCTTTAATTTTTTTTCCTCCTAATTTTTCTCTTGATTTCTTGTGTAGATTCAATATCTCTTCAATTTCCTTAATTTCCTCCCACGCTTAGATTCTTTGTCCAATTGTCACCAGTGCTGTAAGGAAAAGTGCAGTCAGGATACTAACCATAGTCCACACATTCAAGTGGGTGATTGGGTGAAAATACGTTGTATTCAGAGAGGAGGTGGGTTGTCAAAATTTAGAGAGCCATTTAAAGTCAGTTATGTTCGTCGGTTTTCAGTGGTCTTGGACAATGGTGAGAGCTGGAACAACAGACGGGTGGCTTTATACCAGAGAGGTGGTCCAAGTCGAGCTGTTGAGAAGCAAAACAATGGTGTTTTATGTTAATGGTTGATGGGGATATGAACCGATCCTCTGTACGACCTTGTAATGTTTCATTGTTGGGAGCAGGTGATGCTGTGGTGGAAAATCCTGCGGCATGTGAGGAGAGTTTTACTTTAGGAAATGTTGGGAACCGTAGACCACCTGCTTATTTGAGGGATTATGTTTAATAAGTTTCTCATCTGTAATTTATATTATTACTGTATTCATTTGCATGTATATTTGAAGACACATGACATATGTTTCATGAAGCACTTTGTTCACAATGCTTTAGTCAATTGTAAGGGGGAAGATGTGTTGTACATGATTAACTTTATGGTGGATTTACTGTAAGAACATGGAGTGAAGGACTGGCCTGCATTCCATGTTCCTGAGGGCTCGCAAGCGTTCCAGTGAAGTTAGTTACTTTTGTGCTGGCCGGGGGATAGCTGTGCTCTTGTTGTAGGAAGCAATCTTAAGGAAATAAATGCTTCAACTCATCCAGTCTGCTGTGCCGTCATTCGGGCTGCAAGAAATAGCTTGTGCACTTGCTGTCAAGTTTGTTACCAACGACTTATGAGTAACAGGTCTGGGTGGAAGGTCATGATTGATGTATCTGAACCAAACAGGAAGTCCTGTCAAGGAAAACAAAAAAAAGAAAAGAAAGTAAAAAGTATAAGCAGGATTAACCCAGATGCATGCTTCCCTAGCAGACAGTATAGAGAAGTAGAGGACGTGGGGGGGAGTAACTCAGATGCACACTACACTAGCAGACAGTATTAAGAGCGATAGGGTGAGAGTAGGAGTAACTCGTATGCACAGTGCTCTCAAACATGCATGAAGGGATGGGAGTATGAATACGTTTTGACACCCTCTATTGGACGCCTGCGATTTTAAAAAAAATGTGCATTGAGCTTCTCCTGACAGAGAAGGAGTTCTAATTGTGGAAAGCACCGTGTTTTCCTCTGAGCCAGGGCTGAAGAATTCCTGAGTCCGGTTAGGAACCTTTGCCTTGACTGGCTCATTAAACTTGTCTGCGTGAACAGGTTCTCTGGCTTGCAGACAGGGCTGCGAGGATGTCTGGATGCCTGCGGTGTCTCTGTTATCACTGTATGTGAGGTAAAAAAAAGTCTGAGGGCGGTGAGAAGTGTATGTGTGTGTGAGAGAGAGATCGCAGCAAGGGACAGGTTTACAGGGAGAGAAAGGCAGAACTAGAGACGAAGAAAGGAGAGCTGCGCTCTAGTGGTTCAAACAATTGATCAGCAGCACTTATATAAGGCATTGTCACTGCTGCCAGCATATATTGTTGGATGTGATGAGTTTTTGCGCATCTCACAAGATGGCAGTGGATACACCCACTCTGAACAAAACTGCATTAAACAGAGCAAAGGAAATGAATTCTCCGGCTTTGCGGAAATGTGCAGACAACCAAATTTAATTGTAGTGATAACCAGGAAAGAACAAAGTGACTCGAGGCAATAGTGAAATATTTTACTTGTACACAATCAACCAAACATTGAACACCTGGCAGGGGAGAAAGGCCTAGATGACGGCAGGCTGCGCCCCCACAAGGGCAGCACTGCAACAGGGGTCTGACCAAAGCTAACATCATGCCTCCCACTGTTATTCCAAAACAATTCAGAGTGGAGGTGCTGACCAGTGGTGACCTCTCACTAAAGTCATAAAGTGTTTTGAACATGTATGTGTACTTGCGAGTGTAGAAACAACCTACATCCTTTCAGTGTAAGCATGTTAATCCCATTAACACATATGTTCAACCCACCCACATCATTTATTTATTTTTAAAACTGGGTACAGCAGTGCGTTTTAAAGCACATCCTCAAAAAATACATGCAATACCTCTGCTCTGCCGGTCTCTCACTAGCACACACCCAACGCATACACAAAAGCAGAGCCCAGCCCCCAAAGCCTGGAACGACCTCTCACAACACCTCAGAGCCTCCTCCTCTCTTCTTAACTTCTGCAAGAAGCTGAAGACCTGGTTCATTGAGTAAGCCCTCCAGAGCTGGCCTGACACACCGGCTACATAGCGCCTTGATACCTTCATGGGTTACAAGTGTGCTATAAAGACACCAATAACATCATAACACAGCATAACATACGGTGTGCTTGTTAATGAATATTACTTTTCCCATCTAAATAGGCACTTCGTGCTGGCAAATCAGTTCAAACAGCCACTGGAAAGTTTAACAGAATTAAGAATTGGAATTTACTCACTTTACTGGGGTTTTCAATATGATGATCTATTTCACATATTGCCCTGAAAAGTGAATCAATAGGTCATTTGCCCATTTGAAAGATGTTAAAAAAGAATACAAAAATAAAGCAAGCATTCACTCAGAGTGCTGTTCTAAACCTCAGTCATTCGGAATGCCATTCTTGCTGAGACCTATATTCCGTAAAGATTAGATACTTCATGTTATCTGAAGTCAGCCAATAATCTGTCTGACAATACACAGGGATGCTCAGAGCCTGAGCAGCCTCACTCAGAGTCCTATTCTGAAACCCCAGAGCGACCTACAGCTTTGAAACTAAAATAACAGAGTCAGTGGGAGCACCGTTGCTGATATCTCATCTCACTCATTGCCATTCTCTTGATTAAATCCAGACTAACACAAAGTTAATCCTAAAAATTCTAATAACTCATACACATGCGGTGAGCTCTGCTTTACTCATTTTAACACATATTTATTTACTCAGTCTTCTGTGCTTGATAATATCTGTAACAACCCAAAAGCATTGGTTTGAGGTGTAAGGAACAAGCAGAAAATTACTGTGAGGTTGAGTTATGGAGAGCTCATGTAGAGTTGGGCACCCTTTTCTTGGATTGTTACGTTCTTTGCAGAACTTGAGGAAGTCACCTACGATGCTCAGTGTCAGTTGTGCAGGAATGGTATCCAAGGGTAGTGAGCCCTTGACCTGAAGAGGTCTTCCCTCAGATCTTGTTACCTCTCTGGGCGGTTGACTTCAATAGTTTTATTATTTTTTTCATTTCTCTTACTAGTTGCTCTACCATACCCTCTTACACATCTGGTGCTTTTGGCAATGGTGGCTATTCCACAAAACGCTCACCAAGCTGAGCCCTCACCGTGATGGCATCACTAAAGCTGGGCCTGAGTTTGTCATGGGCCAGTGGTATGCCGAAACTTTTAGAAAAAAGGGCTGTAGCAGATCTGACCCTTGCCAACACATGGAACCTTTCTTCCCCCTAGCCACCTGACAAGTAATTATCGTAGTCATTAATATCCTGTCTTATATACCACTCTTAATTCTATAGTTTTTCTGTTTCTAAGCAGTATAAACAGCGGCGGCCGGCACAGGTAAGAGCGATGGGGCGGTGGGGCAGGGCAGGGCACGGCAGGGGGGGAAGCCGACAGAGGACAGAATAAGTATTATTTATTTATTTAATTATATCTATTCCGTCGTCTGTCGGAATAGATATAATGCAGAGCTTAAAGTCACCTAATTATCAGTGACTGAGCTTACGGTTGAAGACATTGGGCCTGATTCACAAAGCTAAACCTATACTTTTGTATAAGATTACAATTTTTTGCTATTCACAAAGGTATTTTACAAGTATGATCTTTATGATTGTGGAGTCTCTGCATCGTGATGGAGGCTCAGCATAAAGAAAGATAGGAAAGCCCTATTTGTTTATGTACGGAGTCTCTCCCACGAGTGCGAGACTCTGCAGTTGCAAAGATACTACTCGTGAAATACCTTTGTGAATAGGGAAAAATAGTAAACTTACACAAAAGCGTAAGTTTACCTTTGTGAATCAGGTCCTGCAATTTTGAAAGTTTCCCAGCTTTTTCCTTTACTAAATATCAGAGTGTAGGCAATATTTTGTTTCATATTTTGCAACATCTAAGTATGCATTGAGGCACTTACTTTCTGACTCTTTGCATAACTTAGCACTACTGTTGTCTTAGTTTAGAATGGAAGGCGTAGAAGGATTCACCTAACTAGCAGGTGGGAAGTCATTACAATTTTGAATGATATGGAAGCATAGTGCGTCAGGCACAGACCCCAAACTATACATTACAGAATGTTTCAATAATACTGGTGAAGAAAGTAAGATGAAAAATCAAAACATTGCATAATATACATAATACATAAAACCTAACACATAATGTGTGAAGTGTTGCATTACACTTGCAATGACACCAGCAAATAGGTTTCTAGAAAAATGCACTGATTTGTGATATGAAGTGGTGTCAATTTTCCCTGAAAATTGTCTATGAAACATGAATGTAAAATGAAATTGTTTTAGCTCAGTGAGCAATACAATATGTATGGGTATATGTAGGCTCCTTGGTTTGTTTTGAGTGTATAAAACATTGTTGCCATGGAAGTCCAGCGCTAAGGGGTTACATACCTCATTTGTACTAGTAATGAAAGTTGTATTTTTTAAAATACATTTTTAAAGTGCAAAAAAGAAGATTTTTTTCAAATCAGGAATACTACTGCCAATCAAACACCCAAAAGGGTTGGGATGAATGCTTGTATATAGTCTAACCAGTGGCAATCACTTCGGATAGAATTCCAACCCATCGTTTTTCACCCACTGTGCCACTCTAGACAGAGGCCCACCTAATGCAAATCAGCACTGACCCTGTTCCCCATGGAAGCAGGCCATCCCGAACCTTGGATACCTCACCCTTCCACCCAGCAGACTACTGCATTTTTAGTTGTTAAATTTGAGATTGACACCCCTGAACCAAACCGACCAAGCTACTCACCTTCCCTCCCCCTAGCACATTTCTAGAATAAGGGTATGTTAGAGGTGAAATAGCCAGGCTGAACTTCTTAGGGTCGAAAATAGAAGCCCCATCCAAACAGAAAGAGCAGAAACGAAGAAGGTAACACTTGCATTTATTTCCCTTTTAACAAAGCTCTTGTGAACAATGGTAGAAAATGAACACAGAAAAATATTTGTTGTCTGACAGCGGGGAGGAAAGTTAATCGAGGAAATCAATTTAAGAAAGCAAGGCCACCACTCAGCGAGGCATCCAGCATCTGAAGACCAGTGAGCTGATAGTCTTGTACTGAATGGAAGAAGATGAATCATGCAATTCTAGAGATAATTGTAATGTCTGAAGGGCTATTTAAAGTAACCAGTCAGGAATGTAAGGGCACAAACTGCTGCCACATTTGGAGTGAAAACAATCAAGCAGGTGTCACGGTGAGGTATTTAAAGTTAATCACAACACAGACTAATATGTACACTCCACAGCATGGCGTGGATTAAACTAAGATCCAGCGGGAGATCAAGACAGCTAATGGTCCAGATTAATCCGCTAGTGTAAAAATGGGAAAAGCATCTTAAAAAGCTCCAATTTCCAAGACACCAACTAGGAAATGTTCCATACCTGTAATACAGTTATGTATTTTGTGGTATTTGTTGAATGTGTATTTTACAATTGTACTAAGATTTGTAAACCAAATATATAATACATATGAATTGAATTAATATGTTGTGTTTCTCAATGATGTTGAGGCACAATGGATCCAATCTATTTGTTTGAAATACACAACACACATATCTTTAAAAGCTCCAGGAAGGGGCAACTTGAGGAATGCGGATTGCCAGAAGTATTACCCCCTCATGCCATTCAAGCATACCATTCCTTGCATTTTTGAAGCGGGATGCGTTTGCCCCAAATACAAAGCACTAAGAGGCACACTACACCACCAAATGAAAGCAAACAATTCCAAATTAATGGACAGAATACAACAAAAGAAAGTTGCTTGTGATGAAAGCAACGCTTCTCCCCTGGCTCAAAGAGTTGACATACCTCTTGTGAACTGAATGGGAGGTGACCCAGGTAGTGTAGGACCCCCTAGGAATAGGCAGATATCAATCTAGGAAGACTTTCTCTTCTTTCCTTAGGCCCCAAATTTCATGAGGTTATACTCATAGCAGTAGCAGGAGGTTGAATGAGTAAGCAAGTAGCCACCACCCACCCTCCATCTAACCAGTGACAGAGATACTATGAATCCTGAAAATAAAAGAAGACAGGATGATTTCTTGCTCCTTGCAAAACCCACCTTAGGCAGAAAGTCCAGACCCAGTCAAAGCACCAACCTAGCCCCAGGAACACACACAAGGTGGGTTGTACATCATTGTTCCCACCACAATCGGCATAGATGAAGGAATAGACACTAAGCAGAACAGTTTAAACACGAAACAAGAATTCGAGGGATTTCATCTTCAGGGACTCATAAACAGTAACCTTCATGGAAGCCAAAACCAGCAGAAAATACTAAAATGGTACTCAGTGAAGAAGTGAAAATCCCAGTTAAATTAAACTCCCCAGGCATGAAAGGTCACCAGCTCCCCGACCCTTTGTAGGGCCACAGAAGGTCACAATGGAAGGCTAATGAACACTTGCCTTCTCTCTTATCTTCTTTGTCTAGGCAAAGTAAATGAACGAAAGAAGAGCAATGTATTTCTCTCTCTGGAAGGCAAAGCCAATCTTGAGAGTACAGTGACTGAGCCCTTGTAAGCACAAGATTGACAAGGATACGCTCTTCATGAAGAAACTGAATGACCAACCCCACATCTCAGGCTCATGGTCTCACTCCCTGATCTTGGAAGCAGTGGTGAAATGAAACCCAATGGCGGACATACGCGCACCTAGATGAGCCTCAATTTGTTGCTTGGATTGAAGAGGTTAGCCTGTGGGAAGGGTGTGTTGTTAATGCCATGTCTGTCAACTTGCAGACCATCAGATGCACACTCTGCCATGCGAGTGTTGAAAGCAAAGGACTCAGTTAATGCAGAGTGGAAACAGAAGCAGTCATTATAGGGCCAGTTGATCCAAGGCCCGAAGGGTACAACTACAGGCTTCTGAGCCTTCAGTCTGCACATCTTAGTCAGAAGTCTGAAGCTGGGAAAAGTCTTGCTGTGTTCACCCTAGTTAAGAGGACAGAAGGACATCCACCTCCCTTACCTACTCTACTGGAAATCGGGACAGAGAAAGCCAGCAGCACATTGTGCTTGTCCATGAACGATTGAACCCAGTGGCACTCTGACCTCCTGCAGATGACCTTAAATGGGCAAAAGAAAAAGCTCCTAGGAACACTGGAACATTATGCTGAGGAGGTGTTGGCTACGGATTAGGGTAACAGATATACAGACCTGCAAATATGTTCAAAACGCTTTTATGTCAGACAGTGCTCCTGACAAATGTTGCCGTAGGACAGTAAGTTCTAGTCACTGTCATAAGGGTATCTTGCAGGCATGGAAATTAGTCCAGCTGGCAGGGTTCGCTATCTTTCTTCTCCATCAGGTCATCAGTGTTTGGGGTCCCCCTAGCTCATGGTCTAGGGAAAGAGCAGCACAAAAGAGAATCCGAGGTAAGAGATTTGTTTTCTTTTATACACTCCCCTCTCTCCCATACATGGGCCAGTCCTTTAGTCTCGCCTTGTATCTTGACCTAATACCTTTCAAATATCCCAACTTACACAAATACCAGCTTTCTCCTTAGATTGAAAACCCTGATATTTTCTATTCCCTGCCTCTCTTTTTTTTTTAAGTTTAAAAATGCTTTATTGAAATGTAACCAAAGGGAAATACAGCAACATATATGGATAAACCTAATATTGACACATGCCATATAAAAATCAATAACCGTAATGAAAAAAGAATACAATATACATGAAATTCTATAATAGATATTATACCAAATAAGACATATCTCATAAAAAAACTCAAAAGGCAATGTTGCAGGAAAACACAGCTAGCATTTTGTAAATTTGTCATACATTGTGCTATGGGAGGGAGGGAAAAGAAAAGAGGGAGAAGAGAAACTAAGGGGCATATTCACAAGGATTCAACTCCGATTTATCTCCACCTTAACGCAACAAAAGTGAAGATAGATTTAACACCCCAATCACAAGCTGGTGCAAACTGCAGACAACGCCAGTATTCCCGCGATAACTGCCCCAAAATCTAACACCACGGCGGACACCACCAACTAACCCTAATGAGATGCAGAGTAGGCGTTCCCGTGCAAAAACACACGAAAAAACAACAACAACACTTTCACAACGAACTGACAGAACTGCGAAGCGAACCAAAAACAGGCGATAAGCCGCGGTAGCCGCAGGTATTTAACACCTGCCTCAAGCAGGTGTAAAGACGGACGTCTACCCGCAGTAGGCAACGGAGCCCCGCACACAGCCATACCCGAAGAACAAACGATGCCATGGAGCTACTCATCATGCAGCTCGGAGCCCCAACAGGGCCACAACACCCACCACCACCACCCCCAGGACCCGGACCTGCCCCCCCCCGGACCACCACAGAGGCAGCGTGGAGTAAGACAGCAGACCTACCGAAAACGCACCACTCTCACAGACCTAACCCCCGCGGAAGTCATTGCCCACTACAGGCTCAAAAGGACAACCATCCTACGCATCATGACCCACATCGCCCACAGGCTGACGGTCCCAACACAGTGGAGAACAAACATCCCTCCGCAGACAAAGCTGCTGGCAGTGCTGCACCTGTTGGCCTCTGGTACCTCCCAACCAACAACTGCCAGAGTCGGAGGGGTCTCACAGCCAGCCCTATCAAAGTTCATCACACCTGTCCTGGATGCCATCATCAGCTTCATACCCCAGTACCTTCACTTCCCCAACACTGCGCAGGAACAGCTGGAGACTAAGCAAGGCTTCTACGCCATTCCCGGATACCCGGCCGTGTTGGGGCAATCGACTGCACACATGTCCCACTTGTGCCCCCTGCGGATACTGCACACCACTACCACAACAGGAAGCACACGCATTCCATCAATGTGCAGGCAATAGTGGACCACCGGGGACTCTTCACCAATGTCGTCGCCAACTACCCAGGCAGTGTGCATGAGTCCTTCATCTTCCAACAGTCCATCATCAACCAGCGCTTCCAGGATGGCACATATGGAACGGGACTGCTTGTTGGTAAGTACCAAATCAACACACCACACATCCCACAGCCACCAACGCACAAAGCACAACTGTGGTGATGCACACGTGACCAAACCACATCCGACATGTCAAACTACACGACCACCTACCAGACACGACTACACCACTCCATGGTCATCCTGGGCTACCCCTGCACCCAATACAGACTTCACATGGCACCACAGCCACACAACAGCTGAACGTGTGGAGATGCAGAATGCAGCCATGACACATGTGAGGCACTGCTCTGCCCTCATGACCCTACCCCAGTCTCCCGCAGGTCAGCGTCCCGTGGCGGTGGGCCTGTGTCGGCCGCTGTGCATCCGGGCTGACTAGCCCTGTGCGACTTGAGTCATCCCCCCTTGTAGTTCTGACATTGCATGTCTGTGCGCCTGATGACTGTTGGTGTAGTTGCCAGCACCAGCTACTCCCTGAGGGCTGGCTTACACTCACCCCCCCCCCCCACAGCCAGCACAGGCATCACTGAATTGGTGGGCCTGCCATCACATCCTGCCGAACCAAGTATTGACTCTTTTCTCCCTGCACTGACACAGGTGATCAAGGATATGCACTCTGCCCTTGGATGATGACACCCCTCCGAGACCCGAACACACCCGCCCAGAGGCAGTACAATGCGGCCCACATACGCACCAGGGGCATCGTTGAACGCACATTTGGCATGTTGAAGTCACGTTTCAAGTGTCTGGACGGCACTGGTGGGAAGCTCCTGTACAGCCCGGACGTCGTGTGCAAGATGATCGTTGCATGTTGTGTGTTGCACAACATCTGTGTTCGCACCAGGGCCCCATGGATCCCAGTTCCAGAGGTACCGGACGATGATGGTGGTGATGGGGCAGGTGGCCCACATCCCACTGCAGCTGCAGCAGGAATGGCCCATAGGGACTCCATCATTGACACTTACTTCTCATGAGCACGTCACATTGTGACCGTCCGTGGCATTCATGGGACAGTAGTAGATGTCCAATTGCACTGCATGTGTGAATAAAACATATTTGCAGGTTACAGGTTGGAATTGTACATTGTCATGTTACATATCCCTGGGGTTTCAGATGTGATTTGCCAGGTTGTGCACATTTTCCGAACCAGTTGTGTCCTGTGTTCAGTTGTGGAGGTGTTGCTGTTTGTACCGGGAAGTTGTCAATGTCGAGGTGCACTTCTGCTTATGTGCGTATGCTGCACGGTGGGTGTGTCGCTCCTGCGGCTCTGATTTGTCTGCCACTGGTCTCTTTCATGCGGTGTGCCTGTAGGTTCTGTTCTTCCACGGTGCTTGGATGTTGTGGTGTGCATGTTGTCCTCTGCAGTTGGCCAGGGTGCATCCGTTGATGTATTTTGTTCTGTGGCATTTTCCGTATGCTGTTCTTGTGCTTTTTCCCGCATTGCGCGTGAGTATTGCTGCCCTCGCGCTGGTTGTCACTGTTTTCTTATCGCGCTTTGGCCCATCGCAGCTTTTTTCGCGTTGTGGTTTGTGTTTTTATATCCATCGAGGTGGTTGTATCGCGAGCATTGGCCGCGGTTTCGGCCAACTATTGCATGCTACCGCCGTGTTGTGAATTCCACGTTGTCACAGGGTTATTTTCCCGCGATAGGCTGCGATGCTGAAAGTTGCGTTGCGCTACTCTTGCGGTAATTATCACACGTTCTTGTGAATATACCCTTAAATAATCTATCAGTAATCGAAAAAAAGGAGGATGGTACTAAAATGAAAGTGGTGTGAGAACAAGAGGTGTACAGATAGCTATATAATGGGATATGAAATAAACTAAGAGGGAAACCGGAAATAATTGACTTCAATGAGGATTAGTGACCTCAACATGTTTAATATTACTAAAGAAAGGGCGTGAAAGAAATTAAGTCAAGGGAAGCCAAATTAAATCTCTCTTGATGGCTGTGTGTAATGAGGAAGAGTGAGAGGTATCTAATCTGTGATTATGACAGATTAAGTTCCACCATGCCAAATAAGAAACCTTGTCAACCTTTTTCCAGTTGGAAGTAATTACCTGAAAGGCAACCGCCAGGAGAAGATCCATTAACATGCCTTTGGTTTTGTCACCTCACCATATATCCGAGCAACTGCCAGTAAAAAAGCCTAACTTTGTGAAAAGGAGGTGAGACTGAAAATAGCTGCGAAATTTTATGGCAAACACGTTGCCAGAAAGTTAAGAGTTTGAGACAAAGAAAGAACATATGTGGAAAATCACCATTAGAAGAAATACAACACCAACCATTGTTATTGGGTAGAAGTTTCATTTTTTTTTTTTTAAATGGAGGGAGTTAGAAACAATATATTGTAGAAAAAAACATAGTCTGAGTAGTGCTTGCTGAGCGAGAGGTATAATGAATTTTGTGCCACTATTTATTCCATGAAATGATCAAAAAAGAAGTCTGAAGATTCTGTTCCCAAGCGAGTTCAGTTTTAGTTTTGATCCGTTTTGGGTCTTGGCTAGAAAGCTGTTAATAAATAAAAGCAGCTTTCGCTTCTGTAGAAAAGTTAAGAGGATGTATATGATCAACAGGGGATTTGGCTAAATTAAAGGAAGGATCAATAATGTTGTGTTGAAGAATATCTGTAAGCAGAGAATATTTATTTCTATGAGAAAGAGGAATATGAAAATGACTACATAGCTCCTCAAAGGAGATAAGCTTGTTATTAGAGATAAGCTGGGAGATGGATGTAATA
Source organism: Calotriton arnoldi (assembly GCA_963921515.1). Taxonomy (NCBI): domain Eukaryota; kingdom Metazoa; phylum Chordata; class Amphibia; order Caudata; family Salamandridae; genus Calotriton; species Calotriton arnoldi. The sequence continues at coordinate 1,650,286 of CAWUFW010001996.1, read as the reverse complement.
CCGGAGGCAAGACAAGAAGGCCAGTAAAGGACATTATTAGATATGGTAATAGCAGGATTGTGCCAAATGGGGGATAGTAACAAGAGTTGGGAAGGAGATTATACCAGGGAAATTTACTTTTTGGCAATGCTACTAGAATTATTTAATAAGGGGGAGGCATATGCCAGGGTTTTTGGGAAATAAGGACAAGTTAAAGAAAGGAAAAAGGGAAAATGAGTGAAAGTTCGAGAGATCGCCAAAGGGGACCGAAGAAGGATTAGAAGAGCCTAAGGAGGACCAGATCTGCTTAAGAACAAAAGCAGAATGATATTGTGAACAATCTGGAAAGTTAACGCCGACATTAATCTTAAGCCTCTTGAGTTTGGATAAAGAAATTCGAGCTGGACGCTTGTTCCATAAGCACTTAGAAAGTAAACTGTCAATAGAACGGAAAAAGGTGTAAGGGAGCTGAAGAGTAAGTAAAAGTTAATAACGGGCAAGAACATCATTTTAATAGTCGCTAACCTGCCCCCCAAAGAGAGAGATAAAGGTGACCATTTGGCAGAGAGAGAAGTGATCTTCAGTCATAGAGCTTCTATATTAGACTTAAGTGTGTCTCTAAGGGTGGGTGAATAAAGAATTCCTAAACATTTAATTCTGGGGGAATTCTATAAGAAACCAGCATCTTTAAACATATCTTAAAGACATAATTTGTTAAGGGGCATAACTTCTGCTTTGTCGATATTAAGCCGATACCTGGACACCAAGGAGTAACGAGATAAAAAACTAAAAATCTCAGAGACAGAGATGAGAGGGTTAGAAACATACAGTAAAATGCTGTCGGCATAAGTGGTAAATTTATCATCCAAATTCTTGTGTTTTTAGCCAATAAGGGTTTGGGAAAGACGTATGGATTCTAAAAAAAGCTCTAAAGTAAGGATGAATAGTATTGGGGAAAGGGGGCAGACTTGTCTGGTTCCTCCAGTGAGAGGAAAATATGAGGACTGAAGACCATTAACATAGATAGAAGTAGAGGGGAAGGAATATAGAACATTGATATAAAGTAAAATGTAAAAAATGTTTAACAAAGCTGTACCATTTAAGAGCTTAAGTGGGAAATCCCAGTTAGCACGGCATCCAAGGTGACCGCAGTCATGGGAATCTTAGATTTATTAGCCCCATGAATAATATTTAAAAAGGAGTGAGAATTATCGGAGATATTACGACCCTTTACAAAACCAGATTGCTCAATGCCAATTAAAGAGGGGATCAAATCATTAGCTCGCAGAGCCAGCATTTTGGAGGAAATTGTGTAATCGCTGTTAAAAAGGGAAATCGGCCTGTAATTCTTGCATTCTGCTAGGTGTTTATCTTTCTTGGGTATCAAACAAATCATGCTTCTGTGAAGGAGCCAGCCAAGGAATCCAGAGAGAAAATGTGTTGAAAAAAGAGAGCAGGTGAGGGACCAGAATAGAAGATAATTTAGACTAGAATTCAATTGTAAACCCATCTGGGGCTGGGGCTTTATCTTTTGGCAGTTAAGATATGGCAGCGCGTATCTCAGTAAGGGAAAATTCAGCATCCAGTGGGAAGAAGTCAACCAGTGGGGTTTGTGGTTTTGGAATTGTGTGGAAGAAACATTCAAAGAGATCCTCAGAGGGCAAAGTATCATCAGCATAAAGAAGAGTGTAGTATTCTGCAAAGTGAGACATCATTTCCTGAGATTTAAATAATTTATTACCGAAGGCCTCATGTACGAAATCTTAGATTTCTGTTTTTTTACTTTTAAATAGTTGATCAATATCTTACTTGCTTTATTAGAAGCGCTATAGTACTTGAAATCTATTTTTAGAAGAGCATTGTTAGCATTAGTAACGGAAGATCTATTGAATTAGATTTTCGATCTAAGAAAGGATCCATAAATGGTTTCAATCACCCCCCAAAACCAAATTGGTATGCAGTACAGACATTAATTTGGGAGAAAGAGAATCCCAAAAGGGGGCATCTATCCCAGTGGGTCCATATAGATTGAAGAAAGAATAGGGACAGCCATTAATGTTAGCACGAAGAAGCAACCATCTGTCATTAACATCAGATTCTTGATGTAAAATAGAAACATTTAGAGATTTGTGAAACAAAATAACCACAGCGTTTTTATGATTAACTGCAGAAGAACAATAAACAGAACTAACCCAACTTCTCTTTAACATATGTAAATCCTTCTCGGGAAGATGGGTTTCTTGCAGCCTGGCAACATAACAAGATAACTTAGAAAGGTGAGTAAGAACCCTCTGCCCCTTAATGGGGCTTTGAAGTCCCTTGACGTTTCAAGAGATAATTCGGAAACTATTCATAAAAAATGCAAAACAACATTATATACAAAGAAGAAAAACCTCGTATATATAAAAAGGGAAACAAGAATTTAAGAAAACCAAATCACAAAAGATCATTACTGTAAACCATCCAATATGAACCAGTAAAACAGGAATATATGAAGTAAAAAAAGAAAAAGGAAACACAGGAAAGGGAAAAAGAGGAGGGAGAAGATAGGAGCTCAGAGAAGACCCACAAGGCGAGATACTGTACTAGGATGACAAATGATAGAGGAAACAGGGAGGACAGGGAAGGGAGAGGAAAAAGAAAAAGAAAAAAGGTAAGGGAAAAGGGAGGGAAGAAAAAGACTGGGGAAAAAAGAGGAAGAAAGGGAGGGACGAGTCTAAGAAAGACCCAAAAGATGGAAGAGAAGGAGAGTATGGTCAAGAATCCAAGGGATCCAAGCAATAAGATAAACAGCAAAACAATAAAATACATTGAAAAGAGAGCGACGGGAAACATCATAAAAGAAGAACCAGCCATAGCGTCCGGTCCAAGATTACAAGACTAGGAATAAAGGAAAAAAAATGACCAGAGCAACATAGGGAAAAAGAGAGAAACTGGAGGAGAGACAAGGGCACCAAAGAGACCTAAAGAAAGTGCACCAAAAGAACAACAGACTTACCCATCAAGGAGTGGTACTCTAGAAGAACATTCCAAAAAGGGAGGACTAGAACAATGGGAAGATGATGGAGGTGAACAATGACAGACAGAGCACCTGAGTGGGAAAAAAAGGATAAGGTACTGAAATAAGATACAGAAGGACAACAATACAGAACATAACAACCTCTCAAAGAGATGCAGAAGCATGAGACCAAAAAGTCAAAAAATAACAAGAAATCATGATCAACTAGTGTCCATGGCCTCTCTTCTGTGGAGAAGAATGAAGTCCATAAGTTGGGCTGGAGAGACGAAGGAGAAAGTTGTGTCCTTATAAATGACCTTGAAGGTGCATGGATGTAGAAGTCCATATCTGGCACCTATAGCCCATAAGGGTGTACGTAGACTCAAAAACTCTTCGCGTCGGGCAGCAGTGACCGAAGACACATCCTGTGAGAGAAAGATTTTGTGTCCAGACCAAATCATCTGTTTTCGCTGCTTGAGAGTGGAGAGAATCTGCATAAGGTCAGTATATTGGAGGAAAAAGGATAATGATTCCTCTGGGTTTGGGAGCAGGGCTGGCATTAAAGATTTTTGGTCCAAGACAGTGAGCTCTTTGGATGTTCAGGGGGGAACTGCTAACAAGACCCACTATCTTCGGGAGGTTCATTTGAAGAAAAGCGATGAGGTCACCTCCCTCTGCCCCCTCCAGTATTCCATAAACGCAAAGATTATTTCACCGATTACGATTTTCTAAATCTTCGGTGTGTCTTTTAAGAGCCTCAAGTTCCGTAGCCATTGCATTAACTTTTAACAATGTGTCTCGAAATTCAGTTGAATGAAGCTCGAGATCAGAAACTCCAGCTTCAAGAGAGGACCATTTATCGTCAAGTCACTGAAGAGTAGTGGTTGTTTCCAACACAAATGATTTTAGCATTTTGAGTTCGTCCATCAAATCCTCTATTGTGATTGGGAGGGGTGAATTCCTAGGAAGAGCTGTTTATTTTTTTAAGTCTCTTACTTCCACCACCCACGCTCTTCTTGCAAATGACTGAGGCTGAATTGCCATTAGATCCAATCTTTTGAGAAGAACTGCCATCCTCAGCCATGGTAATGAGGTAAGGAGAGGACAGGGAGAACGTAAGCTGAGCAAAAATTGCGAGGAAACCGATGCTCCTGAGGTAAAATTAAATTAGCGAAAATTTGAAAAATGCCAGCAGAAAGCATAGATTGGTAAAAATGAATATTTCTGCCAATGAAAAAAGGCACAGTAGTCACCACAGTCATCGAATAAAGAGATGTGCGATACAGCTGAGGCGTCCAAACTATTGAGAAAGGAATGCCGCAAATACTGTCAGCATGCGTTTGGCGGAAGAGCTTAGAAGCACACAGTCGAAAGGAAGAAAATAAGGACTTGTATGTCCTTAGGAGTGTGTTCGCTATGAATTTATTTCTGAAAGCTTTGACAAAAATGTTTGTATTTACTTACTTCAGCTGCGAAAACGAACCCAGCTGAGATAGAAAAGGCTAGGTTCTGGCGTGTTGTTTAGAATACTCGCTGTCCAAACTATTAATTTGTGGCCTTGTTTGCCTCTAAGAAATATATATATTCTTCTTTTTTTATAAAAAAGGATAATTCACTTCAGTGTGCTTCAGCACTTGGATACTGATGCTGTATTGTTCATTTTCTTGCCAATTCCTCAGGTTATGCAGACTCTGACTCAGAGTTCAAGGCACAGGATTATATAATTAGCACTGTTAAAATCTTCATGCAAAACTCTGCCAAGCAAAGGAGGCGAAAAACAGTTGAGACGTCCGAACAAGTAAAAAAAAGAACGCTGATAATCCTGTCAGCACGCATTCGGCGGAAAAGTTCAGAAGAGCTCAGCCAATGAAAGGAAGCAAATAGCTGGCAAAGAGCGCTTCATTCTCATAAAAAGTCTCACCGCCCAAGTCCTTCCATCTTTAGAGGTAATACGCCTCCATTGAATGAGGCGAGCAGCGGCTCCGATCAGCGAAAGGGAAGAAAAACCAGACCAGCGAACAGGAGCTCTGCTAAACGGCGGCCATCTTGTGCGCGTCTGACCATGCGCTCCTATTCCCTGCCTTTCTGAGAGGAGTTGCCATGTTTTCTTCCTCTAAACTACAGTGGCTAAGCTCTGTCTGTTCTTTCCTCTGCTATGGCTCCCTTGTCTTTCCTCCGCTGTGGTTCCCCAGTCTTTCCTCTCTTGTGTCTAGGAACCCTTAGGAGGAATGAGGGGGCGCTTCCTGCATGTTCACAGCAGGAAACAGCCTCACACCCTGCTCTGCTCTGTTCTGCACTCCCCACTAGTCCCTGGTAAGTTTGATGAGAGAGCACAGAGAATGATGAAGGCCCGTGTGGTGAGGACAGAGGAGGGAATCAACATGGCCAGCGGAGAGGCTACGGAGACAACCATGGTGAAGTAAACAGCACAGCAGGTGGGTGAGGACTGACATGGCAGTGGAGTAAGCTGTGAACAGAAGGGGTATGGATCGTGGTTGACAATTGTAGAAGAGAGGTAGGCTGTGCCTTTCTATGAAACATAACGATGATAAGAATAATGATGGCTGAACTCCCACTCTTCTCTCTTAAGCGCTATGAAGCAGCCATCTATTGGTAAGAGCACTATATAAAACACAATAAATTGATACGATTTCCTAACTCAGTGATACTGTGTAAATTCACCATACAATGCTAAAGTGTGTTTGCAGAACCACAAAATGACTTATGGAAAATGGCAGATTTGTGTATTGGAAAATATGCCGGAGCCTGTCTGGTGGTGTGGCATGCACTAGAGTAAACATCCCCTGCTGACCTTGCTTGCGGCCTACCTTCAGCTCCCCACAAAAGGCACGGGCGAGACGGGGGATGTGGGCAGACACATATTTGAATGAGGAAAGCACTGGGAGTTGCCAGCGCACACCTGCTGCCTTTGCCTGACTCACTGTGAGACGGAAACTATTCTCCAGCCGATGCTCTACATCACCCTTGAAATAAAAATACAGAAAAAAAGAAATAACAATACAGACTACACCAGAACTCTTTTGTGAATGTGCAGTCAAGCAATATGTGTAGCTACAAAGAGGGGGAGATGCAAGGATCTTTGCAAAAGATTGATAAACAACAGCATGCTAAGAGGATGCTTACTTAGGGACCGTCAATAGCTTCACTGGGTAACTAGGCGCTACATTTGTCAGTTTGGTGGTTTGTCTTATCTGAGCTTTAAAAGATGTGAACAAGGAACCAGAGGATCTCAGGCACATGTGATTACACATCTGCAATTTAATGACGACGTGTATTTCCGTTATATTCCAGCAGCGCCGCATTATAAACCATTTTCCTTTTCAGAAATTACACATACTTCTGCAATGAGATATTGCTGGACAATTTTGTTGTCAAATTTAAGAAATCGCTATTGCTATTACTGATTTCCCGGGATATATGCTCGCTAGGAGAATATTTTGTGTTATTCTAAATATTCGAGTTATACTGTCTCTAAAAAAAGTTTTGCCACATGTAAGTTATTTCGTGATTTATTGGGGCTTGTCCACCAAGCAGTTCTCTTTCAGATGCCAAGTAGTCAGATGGACATTAAACACAGGACAATGGGCTCAGAGGACGGCAATCCTCCAATATAGACATTGAAAATTACATACATTATAGTTTTTATTTACACACTTACAGTAGATTGTATTGTTTCTTTACAAGATTAATGAGAACCATTGCAAATAATTTATTAAGAGAAAGACAAAAATACATGTATGATAAAATGTATCTCAACAGCAGTCGACAGCTAACTCAGATAAAAAGAACACATCCATATGATATAGCATAGTACTCAGAATGTTTAGGACAGAAACAAAATGTCAGTGCTGGTGGGTGACTGATATAAATATAAACATGTCAACACACTTTAGCCTAAAAATTCAAATGCCATGGAAAACACAAAATACAATCGAATAGAAAGAATAGCAGCCCACCAGGATCAATGTTATTAAAATGCAAGTGCTATTACATTTTAGCAGCTGCAATGCAAACAGAAATAAAAAAGAAATCATAAGTAACCAAAAGTTTGCTGATGGCCAATAACGCCGAGACACTAGTACATATACCAAGGCCGCAATGCTAAATAACTAGAAAATTCATGGCCTTATAAGGAATTGTATCAGGTTCATGTTAACTTCCAACAACTCAACTCACAAGCAATTAATGTGCAAATGCTATTAACTTCGAAGTCTGCAATTACAAGTCAATAAATGGAATTCCAGGATTAAATGAATCATACTAATACATGTGCAAGGGCCGCCGTACAAAATAGCAACAAAAAACAAATAAAATGGTCTTACGAGGACAGTAGATGATTGCATCAAATATATTCAAAGCAAACATTTCACCTCAAAAATAATGAAAGTGCAAATACTATTCACATCAAGGTCTGCAAATACCAACAGTGATTTCCAGGCTCGGCTTAGGGCAGTGCCACTGGTGTGTCTGCACAGGGCGCAGCACTGGGGGGGTTGGGGGGGGGGGGCGGCGCTGTGTTGAGCAATAACTTACAGCACCTGCTGCAGAGTTCCATGTGCATCCATCTTTCAGGCAGTAATAAAAATGTCAAGATAACTCTTCTGATTAATGTTCCTGCAAGAGAGAGAGAAATTGAGTTTTGTCTAGTGACAGTTTTGACTTCCCATACAGTAGCACAGAGGGTTAATATGCCTGCTGCAAAGAATAGATCTGCATGTTTCGTGGATATATAAGTGGATTAGGAAAACCAGCTTTTAGCAAAGTTTTAAAACAAATGAGATGTATGTGAGAGAGGGGCTATGGAGAGACGAGGGGCACTTTTACTTTTACAGGGTGGTAGTAAAGGAATCCGAGGTGGAAGTCATGGGGGGCGCCCAAAAACCTTGTTGCACAGGGGGCCACTAGCGCTAAAGCCGGCCCTGGTGATTTCCCATACCGGAGCAAAATCAGGGAGACAACATGACCAAAGGTTAAAACAGGGCTATTTACTGGGGTCCATTAAAGTATTTAGGGGCATATCTACAAGGGCTGGCGATAAAATTATCGCCGCTTAAGCGTCCGTTTTCGGACGAAAAGCGGCGATAATTTTAACGCCCTATTAGCAAGGACACGCTAACGCGTGAATCCATGCTACATCGCCCTTTCCCTATCGCCCAGCTCTGCATCTCTAATGAGATGCAAAGTGGGCGTTCCTCCCCAGGATAATGGGAGAAATGTCGCTAAGCGACATTTCTCCTATTATCAAGCCTCAGGCAAAGAAGCATAGCAACAAGAAAAGTAGCGATAACCTCTGTTATCGCTACTTTCCTAACGCCTGCTTTGAGACTGACTTAGCCATGATATCCTATGGAAGGTGGATATCATGGCTAAGTAAGTCTTGCCCTATCGGCAAGCTATCGCCAAACCTTGTGCGATTATCGCTGTATTTCCAGCGATAATCGCACAATTGGCAGCTTGTGCTCTGAATTTTATCGCTTTGGAGATAAGCGTTGCTGATAGCACGCTATCTCCGCGATAAAATTCAGTTTCGGCCGGCGATAATTATCCTCGCGCTAAGAGCGCTGAGCGATAATTATCGCATGGCCTTGTAGATATGCCCCTAACTGATTAGAATTAGCTTCAAAAACGTACAGTGAATGTACACGAGGACCTTCAAAGTGAACAGATTGACACGTCCCTGTCTCTGGACAAGTCAGTTATTATAGCCTGGGAGCTAGGCACACAGACAGCCTGCAAAGCACGTCCAGGTGGCAGAACTGTGGCTCCCTGTAATCAGCAATGATGTCAGAGCCTCTGGCATGCCTGATGCAGTGTCTGCTAACACCCCTCGCCCCCATTAGCACGCCCGAGGCCTCGCACTGTCTACGAGCCGGTCTGTTTCACCAGCCCTTGGGCTAGCTTGCACCTTAACTAGTAAGACGACATTAACTGCATAACTGGAGCAGAGAACACGGGATCAGTGAACTGTTCGGTTCTGCCAGGCATAGGCTGACCCTTTTATTGGAATTCAGCAGCAGATTTCCCCCCTGAAAATACTGCAATGCAATTTTCATATTTATAAGAAATTACATTTGATTGTCGGATTTTTCTTTGACGGGGAGCTTGTTAAGTCTTGTGAAGTAAAATATTTATAAGGAGTTATTTAGCTTTTCTTGCTCTCGAAAAGAGCCTATTAGGTTAGTAAAATGTGCACTTGTGTTTGTAACATGACATGCTCATACAAACTGGGCCTGCTGTATCAGTTGTAGGTCGAGTTTACAGACAGCGCAAGGAAAGAGAAGAGAGCAGTGCGAAAGAATTACCACAGAGATAGTGCCAAAAAAATGAAAGCATGCCATCGTAAAGCCCTTGCTCAAGAAGCCTCATCTTGATACCACAGTATTGGGGAATTTTCGCCCCATCTCATTGTTCCCCATTCTAGGCAAAGTCACTGAGAAACATGTTTATAGCATTATCTCATAATTTTAAGAGGAGAATAATATTTTACACTAGTCCCAGATGGGGTTCCGTCCTGAACACAGCATGGAATCTGCTCTCCTCCTAGTCACCGAAAAACTTAAAATGATACTGGACCAGGGGGAGCGGCCGCCACCCTTATTCTTGACCTTAGCGCAGTGTTTGACACTGTTGATCACAGTATCTTAATACATAGACTAGGGGAGATTGGGATTAAGGATAAGGCCATCCTGTGGCTGGCCTCCTTCCTAAGTGAAAGGTCATTCCAATGCATGGAATCTGGCTTCCTCTCAGACTCGTTTGCTGCCCCATAGGGAGTTCCTCAGGGTTTGGCGCTTAGTCCCACCTTGCTTAATGTATACATGAGCCCACTTGCACAAATTGTAGAGGAATTTGGACTGTCAATTGTGTCCTATGCCGACGACACGCAATTGGTAGTCTCAGTCTGATGCAACTAACTCCAATCATTTGCAGCTGGTCCCTTGCATGGAAAAGATAGCAAACTGGATGGCCAACTGTAGTCTAAAGCTCAACGGTGAGGAAACTGAGCTTATATTCCCGGGCAACAGCCCAGGCCCTTGGAACAGTATCACCTGGCCTGATAACTGGGGTGTGCCCCCCATCCCCAAGCCCTCCATCAAGAACTTTGGGATGTGGATAGATCAGAATCTTTCTATGGATACCCAAACAAAAAAACTCTCAGCCACCTGCTTTGGTATTCTATGTTTGATCCGGAAGATCATAGACCTTCTCCCAGATCAGGCTTAGAGAATGGTGATCCAGGCGCTAGTGGTCTCAAGATTGGACTACGGTAACTCACTGTACCTAGGGGCCCCCAAATACGTAGTCAACAGGCTTCAGGTTGTCCAAAAGGCGGCGGCCAGGATGCTATTGAAGATACCCAAGCAGGAGTCAGTGAAAGCCTCACTGAGCAAACTCCACTGGCTACCTATCCAATCCAGGGTCAAGTTCAAGGCCCTCTGCCTAGCCCACAAAGCTATGCAGGGCAGGGGTCCAGCCCTGTTACAATCCCTCGTTTCTCCATATGTCCCCAACAGGTCCCTCAGGTCATCATCTGACTTCCTCATGAGCGCAACGAGGATAAAAAGAGCCAGATGGGGAGGGAGATCCTTTACTCATTTGGTCCCAAAACTCTGGAACTTAATGTCCACGGAATTGAGACTCCTAAAGGACGTACGTAGTTTCAGGAAGAAACTCAAAACCTGGCTCTTTCCATGATTGCTCCTCCACAACACCCCGCCCTCCTCTCTGCAAAGCTGGGAAGCCCTTGGGCAGCTATGCGCTCTCTACAAATCACATAAACTAACATAAACATGTAAAAGACATGCAACAGAGCACTGTGAAAGGATTATCACAGAGCGCTACAGAAGATGTACTACAAAACACTAAGAAACACTTAACTCAATCATCTTATTTCCTTTATGTACTATCTCCTTTGTCAGCCTTCTGCAACTGGCTTTTCTTAGGCGCCTAGTAGTCTAGGCAACTGTGTTATGTCAATTCATCCAAGCGCCAAGAAACCTGACCATTTGTATGAATGCTGGATACATACCTGTCCTACCCTTTAGCAGAATATAATCTCGAAATACCTATTTACTTATTCCTTCTGCAGATGGCAAGCATGGTTCTGTGACACCAATGCAGATGTGTACTCGGAACATAATGGTTTGTGAAAGCGATGCATTAAAAATAGAATGGATTTGACAAATCTCAGTCACATGCTAATGGTTTAGTCCTTTCTTGTCCAACCAGGAGGTACATGGGAGCACGAGACCAGTTATAGACAATGACTTCTTCTTAACCTCACCCTTTCCCACTTCTCACAGTCTAGTGGTGTCAGAGAAGCATACTGAGTTCACTCCAGTCTGTTCAGAGTTTGAAAGGCCTACCTATGTGTGGTATAGACTCTAAGCTTGTCCAATGTCAGAGCTACAGCAGGTAGCGTTCAACCTAAATTTTCTCAGCATTTCTGGACAACAACGCTTTTCTTATGTGAGTCAGTTCTTCAAGGGTATGACCTACCAGATTTGTATACATGCTCATTTGGCCCATCAGCCAGCGCCAAGCTGCTCACAGTGGGAATAAAGCACTGACAGTGTAGTGAGTTTAAATACTGAGTCAGACAAAACATTGATTGCTGAAAATAAGGAGGGTGGAGCCTCAGTCCTCTAATGCACACGAGTCCAGTGGCTGAAACCCCTCGGTCGGCATTGTTCTCCCTTTTCAACTCTTTTCTTTATTTTAGTCTAGGCCATGAAGCAAATTTCTCAACCTAGCTAGTAAAGTTGCTCACACTCCACTCTTGATGAGTTCAGAATTTGGATGGACTCTCTTCATCACTTAAGTTAATCCCCAAATCTTGAAACCCATGGAGGGTCTTAGTGTATTTGCATGACAACTCATTCAGCTAATCATTCTTTTGCATGACAATTCATTCAGCTAATCATTCTCTTGATATTATTTTCTCACCTTCCAACATGATAGATACTATGGACATCACACCTTTGGCTGGGCAACCCAATGTCTGATTCAGTCACTAGTTCTACTGTCTCCTCCTTAACATTGACTGCATGTGTATGAAACATGATTTGCCTGACATCTATATAGGCCCATAGGTGTCCTAGTCCTCTGACAAACTCTGAGATTTCCTTTCTGATCAGAAGTCATCCATCTTAGATCACCTTAGCCCTATGAAATTGGAAAATATTGGGAGGACTTGAGAAACAATCACCTCCCTCCCTCCCTGCAGAAAAAAGGTTTTCTAAGCAGTCTGAACTTTGATGGTGGCACTTTTCCTCTGAGAAATTGTGTGATTCTTACAAACTCCAATTCCGTGGATGCAAACAGGTATTAGCCCGTTAGAAAGATGCTTTTATCATTGCCAAGATCAGGGTTGCTTCTAATTTTACCTGGGGCAGTTCTCAATTGTGAAGGTGTAAACTTTCCAAATCAAACCTTCACTTTGCTTGTTCTCTGATAGAAAAAATTCACTAAAATGTATGAAAGCATTCACTTTTCCTCGCCAGGGCCTGCTCCTATGTCAGGATCTTATGTGGCCCGATCCGTTATTGCCGTACTTACCAACATCACTGATTCAGGGATAACTGGGCTGTGCTCTTTTATAAAGCTTGGTTCTCTGGACGATATTCAAACTATTTATTTTTCAGAGACTTGAGACCACTGTTAATTTTAGAAACAGACCCTCGAAGATGGGAACTGGCCTTCTTTAATCCTTGTGCCCCTCTAAATCTTAGACTGGTCTCTCTGTCCCATTGGTAGTCAAACTGGCTGCCCAACCGTTTGGAATCCATATGCGTATCGGACCCACTTTGGGTTAGCTTGAAGCCTGCCCGTAGTGCGGCGTGGATGCTCTCTACACCTATTTTCTGCATTTGGCTTAGTCAACTTTTCCATCCTGACTGAGGTGCATATAGTGATAGGTATCTCAGCAGCATCTTTAACCTGAATTGTCTCCTTCCTAACCAATTGGTTGCAGGTTTTCTCTGAATCCACTTTTAGGTCTTGCTGCTTTCCCATCTCTTGTGGGGTGTGGCAGGACTCTGTTCTGTTCCTCAAACTGGTCCATGTGTATGACCAGCCACTGACGTAAGCTAGCGGATTATTCCGTTTCAGGTCCTTGTCCTACACCGATGTTATGAACAGCACAATCCGGCATGGTTAAAATGTGAGCAAGACCTTTCCTGGCTTCTCCAAGAAGACAAACATTTTGTACAGATGAATTAAAAGATCAACATCTATAACCTAGTTTAGCCATTGTCAGTAGGTTCTGCTCCTACACGGTCAATAAATTTCCCCGTCCCTAAATACGGTGGGGTCACCTTTTGGTGAACAGATTTCATGTGGCATCTGCACCTACCTTAGAAATGTTCACTGCTTTAATAACCCTTTTTTTATGGGCTGCATTTAAGTGTGTGTGAGATGAAGGGGAACCAGGCTCGAGTCTCGGCGTCGCTCAATGGGGTCCCAGGGGGAACATGGCGCGAGCCTGTGTCCCCCTGGGGTTTTTCGCGTGGTGGAACAAGCCACGCAGCGCTTCAGGTGAAGTTGATTGGGAGGAGGCGGGTGTCGGGGAAGCTATAAATAAGGGTGGGTTACAGCGGGAAGGATCTGGCGCAGGGCGTTTTGTTGGAGTTTGCTGAGTTTTTGAAGGTTTCGCGATGGGGAGCGGAGGGCGTTTCTGTTCCGCTTTGATGGGCAAGAGTCGGAGCGACATGGAGGAGGATGCGGCGGTGAGCGACGCGCTGCGCGTCTTATGGGAGGCGGGCCGGGGGGATTTACTGCGGCCTGGTGTGAATGCTGAGGTGGGCGCCGGTATTACACGGCCTCGCCGGAAGGCAGCGCGGGGGTAGTGGACGCGGTGGCTGCATGTTTGCCGGCAGCCGGTCGGAATTCCCTGGCTTTGCGCGCAAGTAAGAGGCAGCGGGAGGGCAGCTCTCACTGGCAGGCATCCAGCGTTATGGAGAGGCGGGCGTTTGGTCTGTCCTCAATGTGCGATGGGGAGGGGCAAGGGGCGGTAGGCTCTGGCCCCCGCAGAGGCAGGGCTGGCAGGAGAGGAGTGTCTGGGAGAAGTGCTTCAGCCACAACAAGGTGTGCAGCCTCGCTGTCTCGTGGGAGGCAAAAGAAAGAGAGGGGTTTTGCAAGGAGGGTGTCAGCATCATTATCTGTGCCGGGGACCCCCTCACACGAGGTGCAGGTACAGACAAGCCATGTGTTTGGCAGGAGGAATGTTAGGTTTCAACAGGTTAGTGGGGCCATTGACATTGCGCCTCCGGTATTTTCTGTTGGGCGCTCTGCTTCGCTGGTGGAGTATTCTAGTGACAGTGGCGAATAAATGCTCACGGACTCTGCGTTTTCACCGGTTGCCATTGAGCTAGGAGACTCACAGGCTTATATCAGTGACATCCCAGCAGGACAGTTATTGGAGAGGAATAAGTCGGCGGTTTCGCAGTCCTCTCATTACGGGGGACCTGGTTTGGGCAGTGCACCCTCAGTATTGTCTGATCAGTATAATACGGTAGGGCCTGAGGAGGTGGTGTCTTTTGGGCATGACAATCTTAGCGGGTTGGATGAAGCCCTAAGTCTGCCGCCGCAGAGTCGTCAGGGTCCACCCCAAATGAGGCAATTTGGGTTTTCATCAGGGAGCACAGCTATTTTCCCGACTCCGAGCCAGCCTCCGTCGCAACTTTTTTCTTTTGATGAAACCTTGTCAGGGCCCCAGTCAGGTCAGTGGGTCTGGGTCGAACATTCGGAGGTGCCTGTGGCAAGGGCAGGAGGCATTCCTCCATCGGGGGATGGTGGGAAAAAGAGTGGAGTCTCGTCTGTGGCAGGCAAGGGCGGCTTGCGGTCAAGAGCAGTTTCGGGAGAAGGATCAGCAAATACAGTGCCCAGCTATTTCCCAACGAAGCACGATGCGGCTTCGGGTATAAAACACGTTTGGGCAGAGTGGATCAAGAGCGGATTTTCCTCCGGCGGCCGGGCATCTCGGGCGGGTGCCTGTGACCAATTGGAGGTTCTATGATGGGGGTGTGGGGGATGGCGAAATGCGGGGCTTAAGCAATATGGGTCTGGATTTGGAGGAGGACGCATTGGATCATGGAGAGGTGTATGATGAGATGGAGGAAGGGGAATTGAGGGAGGAGAGATGGGTTGATGCTGGGCAGGTTCATAAAGGCAAGAAAGTGTGTTCAAAGGGTTTGGGGGCAACAAATGTTTTTAGTGTGTTGCAGGAGTCAGGAGCAAACAACGCATCACAGCCAGAACGGTTGGGCGGACATCGTCAGAGTGATGATCCTAAAGAATTTCAGAAGCGGGCTTCACAATTGTCAACTGGTAAGCCACAATGGTGGGCTTCTTGGTCTAGAGCGGGTACGGCCAGACGCAACACACGCTCTATTGGTGTTGGGGAGGGCCCGTTGGTTTCCGATTTGGACATGCATCTTGGGGAAGGTTCAGGGGTTAAGGGTACACATGACAAAGCGGTGGGTTGTGAGCCAGGTAGCACTGCAGCTAGTGGTCCGGTTCAGAAGGAAGTTGGGGTCAGTTCAGATGAGCTTGCAGTTGGAGGTGAAGACAGTGATATTCACAAGAAGCTACCCTATATGGGTATAGCGATGCCTTTGGGCACCCATTTGTCCGAGAAAACCAAGAATAGAATTTGGAAGCATGAGTTTGTGGACGTGTTTAAATTATTACATAGGGACATACAGGCTAAGGAGGGGTCGAAAGAGGAAGAGTGGGAGCTTGCAAAACGCCCGCGGGTGCCAAAGAACATAGAAAACTGGACGTCAGCTTTTTTAATATATGCAAGTATCTACTGTGAGAAACACCAGGACAGGGCAATGGCAATGTTAAAATACATTGATATCATTCGAAAGGCTCAGATGAACTTTGGGGGTTATGCATGGCTCAGCTATGATGAAGAGTTTAGGGCTAGGGTTATCTTATTTCATGACAAGTCATGGGGTGATGTGGATGCGGAGTTATGGTTACAATGGATGTCATCTACGCATCCCCCAGCGACCACTCATATGGCGAGTGGTTTGCCAGTTACATATCGGCCTTTTCAGGTTCGCCCCGCCCAAGCTGGGGCGGGTTGGGGTGGCAGAGGACAGTTTTCAGTGTCAGGAGCCTGCTGGAATTTTAATCGGGGATTCTGTAGCAGGCAGTTTTGTAGATACAAACATGAGTGTTCACAATGTGGGGGCAAACATGCTATCACACAATGTTTCGCAGGGCAAAAGTTTGGTGAACAGGGTCGATTTCAAAGAGGGAGAGGCGCAACATTTCAACCTTTGCCGAAAGGCTCATACCACAATTAGTTTGCTGGTTTTGGAACAGTGGCTGAGTGGATACCCAGATGTTGAGGCCGCTTCAAAGTTGTATTGGGGTTTCAAGGAAGGTTTCAAAATTGGATATCAAGGGCCTAGGAAGGGCAGATGGGCAGACAACCTCAAATCGGCTAAGGAGTTACCACAGATACTGCAGCGCAAGTTGGATACAGAGTTACAGGCAGGCAGAATAGCGGGCCCATTTTTGCAGTGTCCGCTGGAGAACTTGATTGTGTCACCTTTGGGGTTAGTGCCCAAGAAAGCAGATGGGGAATTTCGCCTGATCCATCATTTATCATGGCCGGAGGGCCAGTCCATTAATGATTTTATTTCCCAGGTGGACACCAATGTGTCTTATGCTTCGGTGGATGACGCATTGAGGTTGGTGAGGTCTGTGGGTGCAGGGGCCGAGTTGGCGAAGAGTGATATTCAGTCAGCTTTCCGGCTTTTGCCAATTCACCCATCTGACTTTGAGCTTTTGGGGATGTTCTTTAATGGGGCTTTCTACATAGACAAAGTTCTCCCCATGGGTTGCTCAGTTTCTTGTGCCTTATTCAAGACTTTCAGCATGTTTTTGCAGTGGTGTTTTGTACAGAGGAGCGGCCATGTCTGGGTATGCCATTATTTGGATGACTTCATGTTCATTGGTGCGGCCAAGTGTGATCAATGTAGACTGGCTTAATGCAATTTTCAGGATATGGCTCGGGATTTGGGTGTTCCGCTGGCCAAAGAAAAAACTGAAGGTCCCAGTACTAGACTAGCATTTCTGGGTATTGAAATTGATACACAGGACATGACAGCACGTTTTCCGGCAGTGAAGGTTCAAGAGATCAGATCTTTCCTGTTGAGCATAGTTGGACAGGTGAAGTTGGAGCTCAGGCAAGTGCAACGTTTGCTGAGTTATTTAAATTTTGCCTGTAGGGTGGTCAGGGCAGGTAGGACGTTCTGCAGGCATCTCGGCATGGCAATGTCGGGGGCCTACCTCACACACCATAGGATAAGGATTTCAAGAGCTATCAGGGAAGATCTTTACATTTGGCTACAATTTCTTGACAATTTCAATGGGGTGTCGCTTTACTTTGTAGAAGACAACACAATATGGCAGATTCAACTTTTTTCCGATGCATCAGGGGCACACGGTTTTGGTTTGTTTTGGGAGGGGCGTTGGTGTGCTGAAAGATGGCCTGAGCATTGGGTTCAGCAAGGGCGCAGCATTGCCTTTTTGGAGCTGTTTCCGTTGATTGTGGCTTTGCTGGTATGGGGAGAAGAATTTCGGGATAGATCTGTCCTGTTTCATGTGGATAACATAACCAAAGGGGATGATGGACGGAGTGTTGAACATTGCAAGCACTCACCCCCAGTCAACTGATCTGTGGATAACATGTCTGTAGTAGATTTGATTAATAAACAAAGAGCGAAAGATTTAAAGGTTTTACGTCTTTTGCGGGTTTTCATATTGCAAAGTTTAAGCTTGAATATAGTTTTCAGGGCTAGGCACATTCCTGGTACCAATAACTCTATAGCAGACGCTTTATCTCGCTTTAATTGGCAGAAATTTCGCAGTCTGGCGCCAGGGGCGGACGCCTTCAAGACGTCGATTCCAAAGAGCATCTGGGAGCTGGGGGATTGAGGATCATTGAGCTAGTGGAGCACTCAGTGGCAAGTTCAACCAGACGCAGCTATCAGCAGGCTTGGCAAGAGTTTTTAAGTTATGGACAGTCTTTCTGTCAGGTTGGGGGCTCAGTTGTCAGCAAACGTTGCATGCAAGGGTTTGTTTTGCACTTAATCAATAAGGGCCTCTCAAATACTACTATTGGGGGAAAACTGGCAGGGATTTCTTTTATGGTCAATTATGGTGGGCCCGAGACCCGGTGGATGATGTACTTTTGCGGAGAATGCTGAAGGGGCTCAGTAGGGAGAGGAGTCAGGCAGTGGCCCTACGCGAACCAGTGACCTTTGATTTGTTGCAGAATTTGTTACTACAGTTACCGGTTTGTTGTTATGATGATTGGGAGGTTTCCCGTTTTAGGTTGTGCATGATTTGGCTATTTTTCGGTGCTTTCAGGGTGTCAGAGTTATTGGGCATGTGGGATCAGGCTGGCATTCACACTACTGAAGTTGATTTGCAAGGCCACAGGCTGAGGATATGGTTGAGGCGGTCGAAAACAGATCAAGTTGGCAAAGGGGCGTGGGTTCTGTTAAAGGGTAGCGGGGTTGAAGGGTGTTGTCCTTTGAGGGAGTGGGAGAAGTTTACAGAAGCACCTGGTTTCAGGCCTGGCAGGATATTTTGTCATGAAAAAAGGTGCAGGATCACCAGCTCTCAGTTACTAGCTGTATTAAGGAAGGCTCTGGTCAGGTTGGGGAGAGACCCTTTTCGTTTTGGCACGCATTCTTTTCGTATTGGGGCGGCCACGGAGGCGGCCAGGATGGGTTGGGATTGGGATGATATAAGGAGGATTGGGAGGTGGAAATCGGCATGTTGTGCTCGTTATGTTTGCAAATAAATTGTTGTTGCCCTGGGCGATTTGTATTAACATTTGTTTCTTTGTCTAGGTCGCGTGCAAGGTCCATTGGCAGCCAAAATGCGTACTTGGATAGTGGGACATTCTTTCGTTAAATGGGCAGCGTTATTTGCAGAGCAGCAGGTTTATGGCAGATCGCTGGGACTTCCAAGCATGGGGCATGAAGTATTCTGGAAGGGTAAAGGTGGCATGCATTGGTCGGGGTTGTTTCCTACTTTATGTCAACTGTCTGCTGCTGGGGGGTTTCCTGACATGCTCATTATACATCTGGGGGAAAACGATTTGGTGACACTATCTGGGTTGGCCCTGATTAAGCAAATGAAATTGGACCTCGCCGTAATAAAGGAGAATTGGGCGAACACATGTTTGGTTTGGACATCATTTATATATAGGCAGCACTGGAGAGGAGCGAGGAGTCACGCTGCTGTTGAAAAGGCCAGAAGGAAGCTTAATCGGGCCATGAAGGTTTTTTGCCAAGCCATGGGCATACAGGTTTTGTCTCATGATAATATTACAGGTTCTGAAGGCCACTTATTTAAGGATGATGGGGTTCATTTATCCCAACTGGGTCAGGCGTATTATTTGCTTGAGATGAGGGAATTACTTTCTAATTTCTGGAATGAAAAAGTATGGTGCAACAAGAGTATATTGTGACAGCTTTTCCTTTACAGCAATCATTTAGGTGGGGCCAGGAAAACGCTTTGGTTTTCCTGGGTGGCGTCTTTTGGGGGTTTGGATAATCTGGAGCGGGCGTATCCATCCCTCGAGGGGGTGGGGGGCGGGGAAGGACAGAAGGCAAAAGAGGGGAAGGGGAAAGGATGGGGTTTACAATTTCATGGGGTTTTGAGTTTTTGCAAGATGGGGATTGAAATGTTTGGGGTATTTTTCTGATGTAAAAAGTTGGGGGATTTTTGGGGAAGGATAATTCCAAAAGGTTTTACGATGCCAATGTTCTATTTATATATATGAAGTTGTTGATTAATGTGATATGATTTACCTGTCTTAATAAAGTGGCCTTTTCTGCTATAATGATAAGTCAGTGGTTTGTTGTTATTGCACGATGGGGTCCCACAGGGAACATGGCGCGAGCCGGTGTCCCCCTGGGGTTTTTCGCGCGGTGGAACAAGCCACGCAGCGCTTCAGGTGAAGTTGATTGGGAGGAGGCGGGTGTCGGGGAAGCTATAAGTAAGGGTGGGTTACAGCGGGAAGGATCTGGCGCAGAGTGTTTTGTTGGAGTTTGCCGAGTTTTTTACCCACCCACCCTAGTTTGAGTAGAGTAGGGGAAGTGTATTAAAAAAAAAAAAATGTCACAATAAGACAGGTATTACATCACTAGGTTTTTTCATGAAGCAGGCGTCTTTTGGGGGTTTGGATAGTCTGGAGCGGGCGTATCCATCCCTCGAGGGGGTGGGGGGCGGGGAAGGGCAGAACGCAAAAGAGGGGAAGGGGAACGGATGGGGTTTACAATTTCATGGGGTTTTGAGTTTTTGCAAGATGGGGATTGAAATGTTTGGGGTATTTTTCTGATGTAAAAAGTTGGGGGATTTTTGGGGAAGGATAATTCCAAAAGGTTTTACGATGCCAATGTTCTATTTATATATATGAAGTTGTTGATTAATGTGATATGATTTACCTGTCTTAATAAAGTGGCCTTTTCTGCTATAATGATAAGTCAGTGGTTTGTTGTTATTGCGCGAAATACTCTGGGGCAGATTAACAAGGCCTTTGCGCCACTTTTGCGTCATTTTTAACATGGGAAAAGTGACGCAAAAGTGGCGCAAGGGCCTTGTAAATAAGCCCCTCTGATTCTGGGCAAATCACGTAATCTTCCCGTGCATAACACAATTATAATAATGTGACCTTGTCCAATGCGCTTTTGAAAAGTATTTTGCGATTAAAAAAAAGCACTCCTCCCCAAACCTCTTTAGAGGAAGCGATTGTGCTTTCCATGAAGGTCACGCGACCTTCATAGGAGTTGATAAAGACGACTATTATCATTTCTCTTAACCGAGAAATAATGTAATGTTTTGCTAATGAAAGACACAGCTCGTTGTCTGAAAACATGCGGGTTCTCTATCACTCATACAAAGCTCTCATGAGCCGCTGCCTTAATATAAAAGATTTTATGTTTCTTTTTGTTCATACCATGTTTGTCATGAGAATAGGTGCGCGAGGACAGGCGCCATGTTAGGAACCACTATAGGATTCTGACTGCTCTCGAGGCTTTTAACTGCACAGAAAGACGAAGGCGGGCGTTGCAGCTCTGCACCTGGTGCTGCACTTAACCTGAAAAGCACTACTGTAACGTAGACCTTGAACTTGAAGCCATCACATCATTCTGCGTTTTCAGCATTTCAGCATTTCCTAGGAAACCACTTTGGTGTAAAACGAATTCATTGTCTCTGCTCATTTCAAAATTATTTGAAGAACCATCATTTTTTTAGAAAATGTTGCTTGCTTCGCAGACAATTGAAAGCCTTGCCCGAAAGGTCTAATTTGCAGTTTTCTGCTCCATTTGAGATCACACCTTTTCCAAGAGCCGGAGTATTGGGATTCTGGTTAAGTGCAGTTCAAAAGTCTGCCTCACACATTATAAGCAATACTTGACTTCTTATTTTTTTACACATAGAAAACA
The DNA here is from genome assembly GCA_963921515.1 of Calotriton arnoldi. NCBI lineage: Eukaryota > Metazoa > Chordata > Amphibia > Caudata > Salamandridae > Calotriton > Calotriton arnoldi. The sequence goes on along the minus strand of CAWUFW010001996.1, from coordinate 1,628,806 downwards.
CATTTCATATCTGGAGAATGCCATAAAAGCTGTAGATGCGTTTGTAAAAACAAAAAAATAGTCAGTTACTGTCTCCTAATGATTTTCAAAAATAAAAGGCAGATCGTCTCCGCTACATTATTTGAGACAATTTATGAAAATATATGATTGAGCTGCTAGAGTTCAATTTGTATTTATTTTATTTAAACAGAGAGAGCGACATGATATCCCAGTCTCAAGTTAACTAACTACAGGCTTCATTCACAAATGTTGAAGCAAATTTGATTAAATTAGTTCATGAACAATACATTTCTGTATAGAGATATATATGTTACTACTTTTGCTAAATCAAATTCGTTAATTTACTCCTGTAAATCTAGATTAGATATGAAAACATACACTTAGCTGCTTTTTTGTAAGATGCTTTTATTAAAATCATGTAAATTATTCATCTATCGTGGTTGTAAATCGTCACACATTGTTCTGCACTGTCAGCTTATTCAATTCCTCCGCCAGGCCAGCGTATTCAACTCCTCTTTCTCCCCTAAAGATGACATGCATGACCTAAATCTATCTTTCACCCAGACTTTCTCCCTGATGATCAGTTGAGGACTCGAGAATAGGTCAGGTCTACCTAAATGATGAATTGATTTAAGAAGCCATGGGTATTTGTCTAGAATGATATCCACAAAAGCATAGGAGCTAGTTTAACATGCTAGCATAGGAGCGAGCTTAAGCCTAAATCTTCATTTGAAAAATAATGAGGATTGCTAAGTGGTAACGCTAAAAGGCGTTTCAAGAATTGGTATACTTTAATATAGTAACGGAATAACCTTGTATTAACTTCACCTCCATTTTGTGAGTTGCAGTTTCCCTGTGCCCCAGATTGCAGTGAACCAAAGTCCAGGAGGTGGTAAGGAGGCAGACTAGTGCTGTCTCTTTCCTAAAAATTTAAAAAGTGATTTTCCCTACCCGTGATTGCATCATTTTTTTTTAACTGTCTTTGCTTGTGGTTGTTATAATTTAAAAATTGTAGTTTTAACCTGCCCGTGATTGCATAATTTATCACCTGTTTTGTGTTTAAACTTGTGGTTTTTACTTGCTCGTGACTGTTTTTATTTAACCTGTTGAATTGTGGGATTTGCGGTCCAAAATCTGTAGTTTATTCCCTCTCATTCCCCGTGACTATCTGTTTTTCCCTCCTAATTTCTCCCTTGCTCTGTGCTTAGACCTGTATGTTAAGCAGTTCACGCCCAGCTCCCATTTTGTGTCAGCAAGTGAGTGAAAGCAGCCCCCCTTCCATTTCCCCCCCTAGCAACAGGGATATTCTACATCAGAGAGAGAACAGAGGGTGCTCTGAGACAGCAGTAATATGCTGTGAGCTGTTTAAGCTGTGTTTTATAGGGATTGTGCACTTGTTTTTGGCTAGGAGAGTGAGTAAAGTTTTATACAAACAGTATTGTTAGAGGACAAAGTTTGTTAGGCCCTTACCTGCAGAAGTCCAAAGTGTGGATTGAGCCTGTCTGTCTCCTGGGAGATTCTGAATAGAGGAGCAGCTCCCCAGCCCCACCCCCAGGCCAGCAAACCTAGGCCTGCTGATTGGCTCCCCAGCTCCCAGGCAATCCTGATCCCTCCTCTCACACCTGCCCAGGCCTCTTAAGGGTTTGCTGGGTGAACCCCAAAACATTCACCTCCATTTTGTGAGTTGCAGTTTCCCTGTGCCCCAGATTGCAGTGAACCAAAGTCCAGGAGGTGGTAAGGAGGCAGACTAGTGCTGTCTCTTTCCTAAAAATCTAAAAAACGATTTTCCCTACCCATGATTGCATCTAATGGAGCAGAGTTTCGCAAAAAGAAACCTGCTTGAATTAACTCCCCCATAATACTTACTAACAGTGTGCAGTGAAAACTAACACGCAAATCACATGAGCTACATGGGAAACCGCTTTGCGCATGCGTGCACTAATGTGAACTAATGCATGAAAGAACTAGGCCGCATTTTACATTGCGTTTCAAAAGAAACAAAATTAATGCACGTTTAGGCCGCATTTCGCATCTTGCATCTTGCTTTAAAATGATAATAAATAATGCTGCATTGCTTGAAGCTTATGCTAAGAAAATATTAACAGGGAATAGTGTAAAGGTGGGTGATAAACAGTGAAAAGTGCATTTCCATGTAATTAATAAATGTATGTGTTTATTTCGTCATAGTGAGCCGAATGGGCCTGTATTTTCTTAAATTGACCGGATAGATGAGGGGCTGAAAAATTAGCAAAAATGACCTGACAAGACAGACAGAAGTGCTGAGCGCTGTGGATGATGAATAAAAGTTCAAGGTTGATCAGCTCAGAGAACATTGTTTGCCTGCCAAATGATGAGACTGGCCATGGGACTCGAGACTTCGTTTCGCAGACGTGGCTGAGAAATTAATGAAATGTAGCAAGAACAAATTTGTATGGACTGGTCAACAAATATGCAATGGGAAGGGAAGTAGAACAATGAGCATAAAGAATTTTGAATGAAATCACAGTGGTGTGATACACCACCTCCCCAAGCATCCAATGAGCAGTCGAATTCTGTGTAATGTTTCAATTAATGTGGGTTGGACATGTAGGTTTTAGGGTATAACTGGGGTGCTTTTGGGGGTGTGGTTAGAGAGCTGCAGCAGTAGGAGATTGAGAGGGGAGATGCGTCGCTGTCCGTCGGTTTGCAGAGAGGCCTAGCTGTTCCTGTCCTTGTCCTGTCCCGTTCCTGTAATCTTTGTTTCCTGACTCTATTTCAGGAGACCCCCACTACTCCCTTGGCCAGGGGGGTGGTATTTCATTGCTCTTTGGTTTTGTATTATCTTCTGACTCGTAATTTGCATAATTATTTGCAAATGTAATTTTGTCTCTGAAACTTATGTCTCTTCATCTATCCACTCTGTCATAAGTATATTGTTTTGCATTATTTGCTGAAACTTATGTCTCTCTCTTCATCTATCCACTCCATCATAAGTATATTGTTTCGCATTATATGCTGAAACTTATGTCTCTTCATCTATCCACTCCTTCATATGCATTTCGTACATGATGATGAGTATGACACTGTTTGCAATTTGTTAATTGATTTTCTCTCCTTTTGTGGGATTCATTGTTTGCATTGCAACCTGTATGCGATGAACATTTATTAATTACATTTAACTGAGATAAACATTATTAATTTTACCGAGAGTCTGTGATTATTTAGCTAGTTAGATAGTTAGTTAAGTTCTATTATTACCATCAACTACTCAACTAATTGGTCCGTCGACCGAGAGGAAAGAGAGTTGATATATAGGTCTAGTTATGTATTTAGAAACGGTAAACGTGAATCTGTGAAGGAAATAATTCTTCACGACATTTAAGCTTGACCTCAAGCGCAACAGAGATTTATGAGTTGGGTGAATGTGTATGGGCCATTTGTATGAAATATTGATGAGTATCGATCCCTGATAAAGTGTAGCGCTGGATCAGGTTTTCTGGTAGCAGAGGACGGTTTAATTATTGATTAGTTTGGTAATAATTATTGATTATTGATTATATGTTTTTAACAAGAAAAAGTTAGTGTCCTGTTCTATGCTGTCTAGAAGTATAGGTATGGAGGTACCTGAAAGATCCCGGGATGGAATTTTAGCCTGAAGTAGGCAGAAGAAGAGTGTGGATAAGATATCACACTGCAGAAGTACTTTGTCTGTTGTTATAATACTGTACGGTGGAAGGCTGTAGGTGTTATATTAGGGAAAATTTCGTATATGAGAAGAGTGCCTGAAAATAGCGAAGGGTCCACTTCCGAAACTCTGGCCTTATCCCCAGAGGAGTACCAAGACCTCTTTTACACCAAAAAGTCCTCTTGCGAAACTTTGGCCTTATCCCTAGAGGAGTACCAAGTCCACCTGTAGTTTGTTTGGGTGTGAAATAACGCTGGTCGTTGTTTTACTAGAAGTGAAAGAATTTCTCGTTTTGAAGTGAAGAACTATCTCTTTATTTAGAGGAACAGACAAGGTAGCATTGTTTTATGTTGTCATTAACAAGAATTTTGATTAAGAAAACGTAGAAATACATTGCCGTATTATTTTGTAAAGGGAGGGTCAGTAGAAGGAGTAATACTGACGTCACAGAAAGGCAGCGCTGGCATTGGTCAGGCAGCGAACGTGAAGTAAGCTCTGATTGGTCGGTTGGTGTGAGCTGTGCTGGTACTGGTTACGATAGCAGATACGTAGAGAGCCGTGATTGGACGGTTGATGTGAGTCGTGCTGATATGGGACAAGAACTGACAAATAAGATAAGTAGAATTACGGAAAGGTTTCCTTGTTTGTTTTGCTGAGATACATTAGCATAAAAAGTCAGAAAATGAAGTTGCTTAAGAAAATAAAGAATTTCTTTAAAAAGGACAAATCAATAGTGACTAGAGAGGGAATTCCTATTCCACCACCGAGAACACCTGCTTCCTATATGATGTTGGAGCGAGGATACCATACCTGTACTTGGTTAGAGAATTGGGTGGAATGCACAAAGGATGATGGTGTTATAGCTTTCCCACAGCATGGTTCGTTTAATGTAAGGATTTTGCAGAATTTGAGAAATCAAATGAATTCGTTAGAGCAAAATCCCAGACCTACCCAGTATGAAGCGCTAGAGGAATGGGAAGTAGAAGCATTTGAAAGGGAGAAATATCCAGGTGATAGGAGATATAGAAATTTAATGACTAGATATCCTTTTGAGAGAAGAGAAGATACAATGAAAAGATGGAGGAGAGCTGTGGTGACTGAGGGTTTGTATCCAGTTTTAGTCGCTGAAGAAGAAACAGGAGGCAAGTGTAAAGAGAAAAAGAAAAATATAGAAACTTTAAGTTTAAGACATGACCCAAACAAATCTGATGATGAGTTGTTAGAAGACATTATGAACAAAAGACCTCCACCATATCAAGAAAATTCAGTTGAGGTGACTCCGAGTGCACCATTAATGGGAACTCCATTAACTCCACAGATTACGGACATAGCTAGAGTAGTGCGAGAAAAAGAGTTGGATGTATTAAATAAGGCAAGAGTAGAGCAGATCCAGAAAATAAATCAGTTAAGTCTAAATGCAGAAGCATTGACGGTACCGGTAACAATTGGTCCCGCAGTTCCATTGTATGGAGAAAAACAGAATATATCAAAAGTACCTACGTTATCAGTTCCAAGGAGTAGCGTCAGGAGTGGAATGGAGACGGTAGTAGATGAGGATGGACAGGCTGACACGAATACTACATTGTTAGATCTTCCGGTTTGTGAGATGATAACAGAAACCCCTAGAAGAGGTATACAAATAGATCCAAGGAGAATAGGGACAAGCGTCATTCCAACGACAGGGAGTTCAGCAGGTCCTTCACCAGAGGAATTGAATGATTGGATAAAGGGAATGGAAAAGCAAAAACCTCAACCACAGAGTATAAATGTGAGCCAATTGAAAGTAGATTTGGAAGAAATGATTATTGGTACAATAAGTCCAGACAGACTAGGGACTTACCGAGATGAAGAGCTGTTGTTTATGTGTAAAAGTATCACTTGGAGAGCGAGGAATCTTCATGAGAAAATAGCAGAGGCTGCTAGTGAATATGGAATAGATATAGAGAAGTCAAAAGTGCTGCAGAAATCGTACAGATTGGCCTTTACCGAAAAGGATTTGGAGAGTTTGAATGAGTCTGGAAAAAGATTACAGATCAAAGAGTTGATGAATATTCTGAAAAAATGGGGAGATGTAGAATGGTGGAAAGGTAGATGGACGAAAAAGAAAGAAGAGACAGCTGGCAAAGGAACGTCAATGTTTCCGTTAAGAGAGACGGAACAAGTTGAAAGGGCGTGTCCGATGAGAGAAGTCCCAGGTGGTGGATATGTTCACGTTCCTTGGACGAGACAGGATATATTATCTTTTACAAATGACTTTCCCAGGTTAAGGGAAAAACCTGTCGAGTGGTATAAACAGGTAGAGAGGTTTGTGAAAGTTTCAAAGGTTTTGTTAAAAGATTTAGATGGTTTGTTTGAGATTGTCGTACCAGCTGATTTGTGGACAGAATGTAAAATTACTGTCGATTGGCCAAAAGAAGAATATCCTAGAGATCCTAAAACAGGTGCACCATCTGATGAGGTGATGAGAAAGTATAATCAGGTAATCACCTTTTTGAAAGGAAAAATTTCTCCAAAGGAAACAGATTGGGTTAAGATAGACAGGACGACCCAAGAACCAAAAGAGTCAGTACATGCCTATTATGAAAGGTTGTTGCAGGTATTTAAACAATACAGCGGATTTGAGAATATTGGAGACAAAGATATGGGACATTTTGTGTATCGTTTTGTGTTTGGTTTGAAACCGGAGATTAGTAATATGATTCAGCAGCATTTAATTTGTTGGCAGAGCAAAACAATTGACGAAACTTTGAGGTATGCGAAGTATTGTAGTGATGACATTGAATCAAGACATAAAAAATTAAAGAAGAAAATGATGTGGGCACAAGTGAAGGTAGCAGAGCAGCAAGAAGTAAATAATGGTTCTCAAACAGGTAATCAAATGAATGGTCAGAATCAAATTGGTCAGATATCCAGTGGAGGTAGAGGTAGAGGTAAATTGAGCAAAGAAGAGGCTAAGAAGAAATTTCCTTGTCATGCGTGCGGAAAGACTGGACATTGGAAGAACGAGTGTAGATCTGTTCAAAGGAATAATGGGGTAAATCAAAATTTAAATCCACAGATGCAGAATGAGGTGGGTGTGAATCAACAGCCGCAGCAGCAGGTAGTTGCTCCACAGTTACAGGTGCCACAAGCTCCTATGCCCAATAATGTGAATGCTCAAGTGCAGAGGTGCAGTGCGAACACTGGATTTCACGGAGGTGATCAAATTGGTAAGAATCAAAGTGTACAAATGGTCCCGCAATACTGGTTGCAGTGCAATGAGAGTGATTCAGACTCATCTCAATGACGGGGCCTGAGGGGGGGAGGAAGAGTGCGTACTTGGCGCATCCTTGGCGGTAGATCAGTCAGGTCCATTTGTTGACGGAAAGGTGGAAGGTAATGATATTACATTCCTGGTGGACACTGGTGCTACCCGTTCTACTGTGAGAGCAGCAGAAATTCCGAACCTACCCCTCTCGGGAGAAACTATCCAAGTTGTAGGAGTCTCAGACAAGCATATTAGAACGCGAGTCACAAATCCAATAGAAGTTCATATAGGGAGTTTCAGAGACATGCATCGTTTCGTGGTATGTGACTCAAGTCCAGTAAATCTCTTGGGAAGGGATTTATTGTGTAAAATGAATTGTACCATCTATTGTACGCCAGATGGTATTGCGTTTCAGACACCTGATGAGGATGTCGAATTCAAGATGATGTTAGCGAAGCAAGAGACAGAAGTGGATGAGTTGTTTTCACTTGTCACAGAAAAGAGTGTGCCGGAAGAATTAAAAAGTGCAGTAAGGATGGATGTATGGGATTTTACAGGAAAGGAGATTGGCCTAATGACAAACGTAGATCCGATTCAGATTACAGTGAAAGAAGGTGCCATATATCCAAACACTCCTCAGTACAAAATGAGTCCGGAAGTAATTGCAGGAGTCTCTCCTGTGATTGACCAAATGATTGAACAGGGAATTCTGAAAGAAATAATGAGTAGTCCTTGTAATTCGCCTATTATAGGAATTAAAAAGCCCAGTGGAAAATATATAATAGTGCAGGATTTAAGAAAAATCTATTAAATTGTAGTACCCTGTTGTCCAGTAGTGCCAAATCCAGCAGTAATCATTTACCAAATCCCATGTGATTCTGAATGGTACACAGTGATTGATCTGTGCCAAGCATTTTTCTCGATTCCTTTACATCCGGAAAGCCAGTATTTGTTTGCATTCTGGTTCGGAGAACGTGTTTTGGCATGGTGCCGAGCTCCTCAAGGGTACACAGAGAGTCCTTCAATTTTTAATCAGATCCTGAAAAGATGTTTGGAGACTTTAGTCATGCCAGGAAATTCAGTTTTGGTTCAGTATATTGATGACCTACTAGTGGCATCAAAGACACGAGAGGCATGTGTGACCGATACCATTGCCTTACTGAACCATTTAGCAAAAGGAGGACACAAAGTGTCACCAGCAAAATTACAATTTTGTAAACAGGAAGTCCAGTACCTAGGTCACAGAATAGAAAAAGGAGCCAGAAAGGTGACACCAGAAAGAATTAGTGTAATTAAACAAATTAGTCCACCAAAAACTCAGAGAGAAGTTCGAATGTTTTTGGGAATAGTTGGATACTGCAGGCAGCGGATCAGTGGGTTCCCACTGATTGCAAAACCTCTACAGAGGTTGACACGAAAAGATGTGAAGGTTCTGATTGTGTTAGATGATGAAAGTATGGAAGCTTTTACTATATTGCGAAACAGTCTTTGTTGAGCACCTGCATTGGGAATGCCAGATTATGCAAAGGATTTTGCATTGTACTGTTGTGAAAGAGATGGGTGTGCACTTTCAGTTTTAACTCAAAAACATGGAATGGCATGACGTCCAGTAGCATATTTTTCTGCTACTTTGGATTCAGTGGCTGCAGCGTTGCCAGGCTGTTTAAAAGCAGTAGCTGCCACTTGTGTGAGTCTGGAACAGAGTGAAGCAATTGTGATGGGACATCCAGTCAAGGTGTATGTGCCACATTCAGTTGAGATCCTTTTGACACGTACAAGGACACAGTATATGACCTCTAGTCGGCTGACTAAGTACGAAAGAGTGATTTTGGGTGCTGAAAATGTGACTGTGGTAAGGTGCACAACTGTAAATCTGGCAACCCTGTTGCCAAATTCATATTGTGAGGAAGTAAGAGAAGAGGCGGATCATGATTGTTTGGATGTGACAGAGTTGTGCACAAAACCCAGGCCCGATATTGAGGACGTACCATTAGAAGAACCAGACTGTGAGATGTTTGTTGATGGATCATGTTTAAGAAATGAGAAAGGAGAATTGGGTTTTGCCTATGCTGTTTGCACCATAGCTGGAGTTTTAGAAGCATCCTGTCTAAAAGGAGTAAATTCTGCCCAAATTGCTGAATTGATAGCTCTGATTAGAGCGTGCAAAATTTCCAAAAGCCTGAGGGTAACCATATTTACTGATAGTCAATATGGTTTCGGGGTTGTCCATGATTTCGGACAGCTATGGATGCAAAGGGGATTTCTGACTTCTTCAGGTTCCCCTATAAGAAACAGCAAAATTGTAAAAGATTTATTGGATGCTTTACAATTGCCCAAAAGAATTGCAGTAGTCAAATGTTCTGCACATAAATCAGGAGATGATTATGTGACGAAGGGCAACAGATACGCGGATCAAGTAGCGCGTTTCTGTGCACGAAATTTAATTGCTCTAAACAGAGGGATGGAAAAGGAAAATACCAATTGCCATCTTATGTTTTCTTCTTCATTTGAAACTTGGGACGAAATTAGACAGCTACAGGAAGAAGCAAGTGATGAGGAAAAGGGAATTTGGATAAATTCAGGCTGCAGAAAGAGGGCAGAGGACGAAGTGTGGGTCTATATAGATGAAAGACCAGTCATGCCAGACAGTTTACTATCCCAAATGGCAAGAGTATACCATGGAATTGCGCATGTTGGAAGAGATGCTATGATCAGCCTCTTCAAGCAATCATGGTATAACCCAAAGTTCAGGGCCATTGCAGAGAGTCTCTGCCAGAGGTGCGTCACCTGTCAGCAACAAAATCCAGGCAGAAAGACAGTTGTTAGTTGGGGACGAATTGGAAAAGCAGCAGGACCATTCACCCGACTCCAGTTGGATTTTATGTTGCTCCCCCGTGCAATGGGCTGAAATATGTATTGGTTGTTGTCTGCTTGTTCTCTCACTGGGTGGAAGCCTATCCAATGAGAAGAAATGACAGTCTAACAGTCGCAAAGCTGCTTCTAAGAGAATTGATCCCTAGATTCGGATTTCCAGTCACTTTAGAAACAGATAGAGGAACCCATTTTAACAATGAGATAATTCAGATGATTTGTGCAGCATTACAGATTGAGCAGAAGTTGCATTGTGCCTATCGACCCGAAGCATCTGGAGTGGTTGAGCAGTTAAAGGGCACAATAAAATCTAGATTAGGAAAGGTGTGTGCATCCACAACACTGAAATTGCCTGATGCTTTACCCCTTGTATTGATGAATCTTAGAAGCATTCCAGACAAAAAGACAGGTTTGAGTCCCCACAAGATCCTAATGGGAAGAGCAATGAGACTAGCATTTATACCAGCGAACAAACTGATGAATATATCTGATGATCTAGTGCTTGACTATTGTAGAGGATTGGCTGATCTGGTGCGTTCTGTGTCTCACCAGGTGGGAGAAAATGCCACTACGACACAGCCAAATCAAGCTCATGATCAGAGTCCTGGAGAGTGGGTTCTCGTGAAGAAACACGTGAGGAAATCGTGTTTAGAGCCCAGGTGGAACGGACCTTACCAGGTGATTCTGGTGATGGCGACAGCAGTAAAGTGTGGTGGTTTGCCAAATTGGATCCATGCGAGCCATACCAGACGAGTCCCAAGTCCACTTGAAAGACACGAAGAGCAGCAACTGGTAAGCCAAAGCCAAAGACCAAAGGCTGAAGTGTGTGAAGCTGAAGAATCTTGAGTAACAGATTCTGTAGAACAAACAGATGACGAACAGCCAAGCACAAGTCAAGTAGAGTGGGCACCAGTTAATGGGTCTCATGTGACTGCTGTAGAACCAGAAGAAAGGGAAGTTATTGAAAGACAAGAAGAAGAACAGATAGAAGAAAGGCCAAATAAAAGAACCTATGAACCAGACGAAGAAGGTGAAAAAGTAGTTCAAACTAAAAGACCGAGAAAAGGTGACGTTTGGCCAAGTGGAGTGAAAAGACTGAAATACACTCTTGTGAGGAAAAAGTCAAAAAGAAGACCAGAGCAACTTAATGAGGTCTCAAGTCAAACCGAACAAGAAGAGTCAGGAGAAGATTCAGTACGAAAAACAAGGAGAGTAAGAATTCCAAGCAAGAAATACACAGCATCGGAATGGACGTACGTGATCTTGGAAGAAATTGAAAGCTCAGATCCAAGTGAAGAAAAAGACGGTACTGACACTGAGCAAGTGGATGAAAGCAAATTAAAACCACCTTAAAGAGAACTGTGAAAAAAAATTAAGGTGAAACCTTGCCAGACGAAATGAATGGAAAGACTCAGAAGATTTAAAAGAAAAAGAAATGAAAGAAAGGGGTAAAAGAAGAAAGACTTGAAGTGTAAGATTACACTATTTTTCAGAAAATTATTATTTTTTAATAAATTTAGAGTTTTTATAGATTTAGATTTTATATTTTTAGTAGAATACAAAATGGCCGAAGCAAAAGTGACTGAACATCCAAAATCTACCCTAATACGTAGATGTATTAAAGCTTGCTTATGTAGTGTCTTTTTACTGACATTTATGTGGATATTATTAACTGTCATTGTACCTATTCTAATGGTAACTAATAATGGAAACAAAACTAATGATGTAATAAGTGAAAGAGTGAGTGATGTTACTAAAGAAACCCCTAATACTAGCATAGAACAAATAGATGGAAGTATTTTCCTTCATGATAAATCAATTAGTGATTTCTCGTTAAATGTTTTTACAAAATTGTTGTACGAGTATGTTAATAGGATGAATGTGAGTGATTGTTATGTGTGCATGCAATTACCTTCATCTGTCTCAGAGGGGGTGACCTATCATCACCTACCTTTAACATATGGTGTGTTTTGCAGTGTTTTAACCAGCCTATGCTACGTGACGGGGAAGCTGGAGTATCATTATTCCAATATAGATTTAGTATTTTCAGAGATACCTATTATAAAGGAACTAAACAAGGTTTTAAGAAGTAAAAATGCACGTTATATGGGAGAATTCTTCGATATTACTAAGACACTAGATATAGGATATGCTTACAAAAATAATCTAACATGTAGTTTGCGGGTTGAAGGAAAGATGTTCATTGATATGGTAGAATATAGAAGAGAAAGTTTCCAAAGAAAAGCTGCTGAACAGAAGTCACAGGTACCACCCTGGGCATTTAGAGAAGGAAATTATGAGAAAGGCGAGACATATGCTGCAATGTCCCTGGACTGGTATAAAAAGGAGAAAATCTGTTTGCTTAGACTGAAAACTAACTATAATAATTATTTAATTGGTTCTAGTGAATGTGAGCATACTTACCAAATTACTGGAGGTTGGAGATTGAAGGGTGGAACTGATCCTGTTTTCCCAGGAGTCTATTATGTGTGTGGTAAGAAAGCCTATTACAGGTTACCTGCACATTGGTATGGTAGTTGTTATTTTGCAGTTGTTTTCCCAAAGGTTTACCATGTAGACAAAAGTAATAATAGAATCAATGAAATAAAACAAGGACTAACACGTAAGAAGAGAGCTAGTTTCTCAGAAATAGTAGGTGATATTTTTGGTGCACTGATACCATCAGTTGGAGTCGTTCTGAATTCGCATAAAATTCGAAAGTTGTCCACAGTGGTTGATCGTTTATCGACAGATACTGCTCGTGGGTTCTTGATGATTGACACCGAAATGGTTGCAATCAGATCAATGGTTTTGCAAAACCGACTTGTCTTTGATATCTTATTGGCAAAAGAGGGTGGAGTCTGTGGCATGTTGAAAATTCAACACTGCTGTACTTATATCCCTGACAAAAGTAAAGGTATTGAGGGATATATTAAGAATATTACAAAATTACATGAAGACTTGACCCAACTGGAGGTTGACGGTGTCTGGGAGAAACTTGGTAAGAGTTTCTCTTCTGTAGGTAAATGGTTTACTACCTTTGGAAGTAGTTTACTAGGAAAAATAATAATGCCAATGATTTTAGTAGCTGGAGTAGCCTTAATGATAATAACGATATATAAATGTTGTAAGTGTCAATGTGGTAGAAAAGAAATGACAGAATCAAATAACAAACGAAAAGCAAAAAAGAGAAAAAGAGATGAAATAGAACTAGAAGATATGAAAGGAGATTACTATGACGAGATGAAGGAGTTAGATGAGAAGTTGATGAAAAGAGAAAAGAATACTGATCTTTAGATAAATAAAGATGGCACTTGGTATGGTGGGTATTTTATGATGGCTCCAGGAAGCCATCAGAGGGGGGATTGATGGAGCAGGGTTTCGCAAAAAGAAACCTGCTCGAATTAACTCCCCCATAATACTTACTAACAGTGTGCAGTGAAAACTAACACGCAGATCACATGAGCTACATGCGAAACCGCTTTGCGCATGCGTGCACTAATGTGAACTAATGCATGAAAGAACTAGGCCGCATTTTACATTGCGTTTCAAAAGAAACAAAATTAATGCACATTTAGGCCGCATTCCGCATCTTGCATCTTGCTTTAAAACGATAATAAGTAATGCCGCTTTGCATGAAGCTTATGCTAAGAAAATATTAACAGAGAATAGTGTAAAGGTGGGTGGTAAACAGTGAAAAGTGCATTTCCATGTAATTGATAAATGTATGTTTTTATTTCGTCATAGTGAGCCGAATGGGCCTGTATTTTCTTAAATTGACCGGATAGATGAGGGGCTGAAAAATGAGCAAAAATGAAATGACAAGACAGACAGAAGTGCTGAGCGCTGCGGATGATGAATAACAGTTCAAGGTTGATCAGCTCAGAGAACATTGTTTGCCTGCCAAAAGATGAGACTGGCCGTGGGACTCGAGACTTCGTCCGCAGACGTGGCTGAGAAATTAATGAAATGTAGCAAGAACAAATTTGTATGGACTGGTCAACAAATATGCAATGGGAAGGGAAGTAGAACAATGAGCATAAAGAATTTTGAATGAAATCACGGTGGTGTGATACACCACCTCCCCAAGCATCCAATGAGCAGTCGAATTCTGTATAATGTTTCAATTAATGTGGGTTGGACATGTAGGTTTTAGGGTATAACTGGGGTGCTTTTGGGGGTGTGGTTAGAGAGCTGCAGCGGTAGGAGATTGAGAGGGGAGATGCGTTGCTGTCCGTCGGTTTGCAGAGAGGTCTAGCTGTTCCTGTCCTTGTCCTGTCCCGTTCCTGTAATCTTTGTTTCCTGACTCTATTTCAGGAGACCCCCACTACTCCCTTGGCCGGGGGGTGGTATTTCATTGATCTTTGGGTTTGTATTATCTTCTGACTCCTAATTTGCATAATTATTTGCAAATGTAATTTTGTCTCTGAAACTTATGTCTCTTCATCTATCCACCAAGTCATAAGTATATTGTTTTGCATTATTTGCTGAAACTTATGTCTCTTCATCTATCCACTCCGTCATAAGTATATTGTTTCACATTATTTGCTGAAACTTATGTCTCTTCATCTATCCACTCCGTCATAAGTATATTGTTTCGCATTATTTGCTGAAACTTATGTCTCTTCATCTATCCACTCTTTCATATGCATTTCGTACATGATGATGAGTATGACACTGTTTGCAATTTGTTAATTGATTTTCTCTCCTTTTGTGGGATTCATTGTTTGCATTGCAACCTGTATGCGATGAGCATTTATTAATTACATTTAACTGAGATAAACATTATTAATTTTACCGAGAGTCTGTGATTATTTAGCTAGTTAGATAGTTAGTTAAGTTCTATTATTACCATCAACTACTCAACTAATTGGTCCGTCGACCGAGAGGAAAGAGAGTTGATATATAGGTCTAGTTATATATTTTGAAACGGTAAACGTGAATCTGTGAAGGAAATAATTCTTCACAACATTTAAGCTTGACCTCCAGCGCAACAGGGATTTATGAGTTGGGTGAATGTGTATGGGCCATTTGTATGAAATATTGATGAGTATCGATCCCTGATAAAGTGTAGCGCTGGATCACATCTTTTTGTTTTTCTTTAACTGTCTTTGCTTGTGGTTGTTACAGATTAAAAATTGTAGTTTTAGCCTGCCCGTGATTGCATAATTTATCACCTGTTTTGTGTTTAAACTTGTGGTTTTTACTTGCCCGTGACTGTTTTCATTTAACCTGTTGAATTGTGGGATTTGCAGTACAAACTCTGTAGTTTTTTCCCTCTCATTCCCCGTGACTATCTGTTTTTCCCTCCTAATTTCTCCCTTGCTCTGCGCTAAAAACTCTATGTTAAGCAGTCCACCCCCAGCTCCTATTTTGTGTTAGCAAGTGAGTGAAAGCAGCACCCCTTTCCCGCCCTAGCAACAGGGGTATTCTACATCAAAGAGAGAACAGAGGGTGTTCTGAGACAGCAGTAATCTAGGGTGAGCTGTTTAAGCTGTGTTTTATAGGGATTGTGCACTCATTTTTGGCTAGGAGAGTGAGTAAAGTTTTATACAAACAGTATTGTTAGAGGACAAAGTTTGTTAGGCCCTTACCTGCAGAAGTCCGAAGTGTGGATTGAGCCTGTCTGTCTCCTAGGAGATTCTGAATAGAGGAGCAGCTCCCCACTCCCTGGCCAGCAAACCTTGTCTGAGGTTGCTGGGACCTTATATAGTCTGCTATTGGATGGTATCTGTGTGCACTGCATGGTGGTTGTATCTGGTGTTTCTATTGGATTAGGGTTGGTGTTCTCATTGGTTGGTTATTTGAGGGTTCTGAGTGGTTTCTGGACCAGTGATTTAATTAATATAGGGTTGGGACTAGGGCTAGGGTTAGGCTTTCTATTGGAAGTAGGGATTAGGGTTTCCTGTGTGATTGGTTGCTGGGATTAGGGTTGGGACTAGGGCTAGGGTTAGGCCTTCTATTGGACGTAGGGATTAGGGTTTTATGCCTGATTGAGTGCTTGGACTAGGGCTATGATTGGCTGTAAGATCTTGGTCTCCTGTTGGTTCTAGAGTTTAGGGCTAGCGTTGTGATTGGTTAGGGTTAGGTCTAGGGTTTCCATTGGCTGAAGGGGGTCACCTGATTACTAGGGCTTTGAAAGGCCAGGGTTTAGGGCATCTCTGCATGGGCGTCGAGGCTAAGGGCGGAGAGGACAAGGGCAGTTGCCTGTTTGAACCTGTTCGAGACTGGTCGGGACCAGGGCCAGAAATGCTGCCCATTTTCTCATTCAGTAGTACCCACCCTACACCATCCACATCCACAAACAGAGTAACACACTCACACCAAATGTATGCCACACATTTAATACAAACTAACCCTATGCACAATTCAATGTCTCAGCACCCACTACAAAACCACACAAACCACACCTATACACCCTTCTATCCCAGCTACCACATATTCCCACCACCACCTACAAACAGTACACAACTCTATCCTATACCACTAACCAATCCACTCATCACAAACACAACCCAATTCCACTCCATACTTAACTACAACCCATCCAGACACACACTCCCCACTCTAATTACTCCTAACAGACCCCCTTTTATCACTAACAAACATATACTCAGCCTTCCATCATTTGTCCAACCAACACCCTCCTCTTCCTTCTACCATACTAAGACAAACGCACAACACATACACTTCACAGCACCACACTTTTTCACTCTTGCAACAAACCAGTCTAAGACAAACACTCTTACCTCTACTTCATCCCCTCCTACACACAACATACACTCTACTCATAAACACATCACCACCCCCTCTACCTTACAACTTCCACTCGCAAACAATACTATACAAACAACTCCATCTCATGAAACAAATACACCAGCACCTCTTTTCACTACTCCTCAAAAACAAAACATATCAGGCACACCAGCACAACAAAATCTCCCAAGCGCAACACCTCATAATACTTACCGTCACAAAATACAAACATTCACCCACCTTTCAAACTACACAAAGGAACAAATTCCAATGCCAAGCTTTCTCTCTTCCACCACACCTAACACACATACAGCAACACAGCAACTCTCTTCCAACCGCCTCTCATCCATTGGACAATTTAGAACCTTACTACATGACCCACATGCTGCACCGCCACCCCTGACCCATACGCCTTCCGCCCTAAACACACGCAAACAATATAAGCAACGTGCCACACCTCACAACTTCACTTCTCCATGTCTACTGCACAACAGCGTTACACCACAAAAACAACACAGCGTACCAACTCACTCTCAAACACCGTCTCCACCACCTACACACGCAGACCCATCAAAATGCCTTCTTAGCCTGCTGGACGAGGACCACATTACAGAACAGCTACACGATTGCTAATACCAGCACTAAAAACACACCTGCTACAAACCCACACAATACTGATCACTCTTCTACAAAATAAAGTCTCACCATAACCAAAGCACATTCTTTAAACTGTCTACTAATAAATGCTCGATCTCTCTCTAAAAACAAACATAACATCTATGACCTTCTCACTGACGCAAAACCAGACATACTATTCATAACTGAATCATGGTTGGGAGATGATATGGCTCCAGTCCTGCATGAAGCCATTCCTCAAGGCTTTCAAACGATCACCCAAAATCGTATAGGCAAAAAAGGAGGTGGCCTAGCTGTTGTGTTCAGGCAAACATTACATATCACTAAAGTTGACGACATCTCCATAAAGAATTGTGAGGCTCTTCTAACCGGATGGAATCCTATACCGTCTTCCTCCTGTAACTTCCTGCTCCTTTACAGACCTCCACCTAGCAAGGCGACATTCCCAGACACACTTCTAGACACGGTTTCAAACCTGATAACAATACACTCCAATCTATGCATTCTGGGTGACCTCAATATTTGGTTTGACAAACCCAATATGCCCCATCTGAAAACAATAATCACTGGCCTAGACGCACAAACCTGCATCTGATCGTCCACAAACACACACACATCACTGGCCACATCCTAGATGTCATTTTTGCTAATACTGAACTAGTTAACTTTCAAACTATAACTCCAGTCACATGGTCAGACCACCATTTGCTTGCTTTCCAACATAAAACAACACTAAGCTACTCACCTAAAACTACCTTACATGCATCCACCCATCGACCGTGGAACAAACTCAATTTGGAACACTTAGAAACACAACTAACATCCAGTACAGATCTGGAAACAATAAATTCTGTTAAAAAACTATATGAGTGGCTACAGGAACCTTTTGACATCCTGATACCACTCAAAACCACACAACAGAACAAAAGAAAAAAAGCACCTTGGAGAAATATAGAGATAAAAGACATAAAACAACAAATTAGAAAGCTGCAATGTACCTGGCTCAAAACAAACGCCAAACAAGACAAACTTCACTTACAGAAAATTAACAGATTATAGAAGTCAGCTATCAAAAAAGCAAAGAAAAGGTACTATTCAGACAGAATTCAAAATGCTAAATGTGCAAATAAAGAATTCTATAAAATACTCAACGAATTTCGTAAACCAAATTGCCTAGAAGGAACTTATCCCGTTACTCAGGATTTCACAGACAAACTGGCAAATCATTACACGGACAAAGCAGACACGTTGGACTCATACGTAAAACAAAGCACCAGCACTAACCCTTTTAGAAAACAACAATCCAAGAATGCTCTAAACCATCCTCTCCGTTCCTTCCAACACATCTCACACAATGAATTTATGGACCTGGTCAAAGCAAGCAGGCCTGCCAGCAGCCCTTCTGACTCATGTCCACCAAAAACTTTCAAGACAATCCTTTTAACAACATCTGCTGCTACTCCAGTAAGAAGAATCATCGATTCCTTAACTACTGGAATATTTCCAGAAGAACTCAAAAAGTCATACATACGCCCTTTACTGAAGAAAACGAACTTGGACTCGCTGAACCCTGACAACTACAGACCCATTACAAATGGACCTTTCCTGGGCAAACTGATAGAAAGAGCAGCGTTCGCCCAGATGTCACTATTTATTGAAGAGAATG
This sequence comes from Calotriton arnoldi, assembly GCA_963921515.1. NCBI lineage: Eukaryota > Metazoa > Chordata > Amphibia > Caudata > Salamandridae > Calotriton > Calotriton arnoldi. The sequence goes on along the minus strand of CAWUFW010001996.1, from coordinate 1,609,966 downwards.
CCATACTTTCAGTCTTCCAAACAGGATTCCGTTCGGGAAGAGGCACAGAAGCAGCCCTCCTTGCCATCTGGGATGACCTGAAGAACACAGTTGACCACAACGGGGTTGCTGCGCTACTCCTCTTGGACCTCTCGGCTGCCTTTGACACGGTTGACCTTGACACTCTGAAACAAAGACTCTATGAAGCCGGCTTAGAGGGGACTGCTCTAGACTGGATCGCGTCCTACCTTTGAAACAGAACTAATGTCATTCATACCCCACCTTTCTCGTCCAAACCATACTCCACAAAAGCAGGGGTCCCTCAAGGCTCTATCATCTCGCCCATGCTTTTCAACATCTACATGCAGTCATTACCGGTACTGATCAATCAATTTCACCTCACATGCTATAACTAAGCAGATGACACACAAATACTCCTTCAACTGGAATGCCCCAAAGAAATTGGAAACTCTCAAATTTTCAGTTGTCTCAGAGCTGTGTATCAGTGGATGCCTTGGAGCCATCTCAAATTGAATGCTTCCAAAAAGGAAATACTCACGTGTGGCGATTGGAAACATTATGACCCACTTGCCGCGTGTCCTGATGAACTGGGATCACCACCTAAAGTATCGAAGGAAGTAAGAAACCTCGGAATGACCATGGACTACAAGCTATCGATGAATGCCCAAGTGGACAAACTAGCAAGATCAAGCTTTGTCACTATAAAAACTCTGCGATGAATCTTCCCCCATTTGGGATTTCCACACAAGGTCCAAGCTACCATCTCCCTTGTTCTGTCCAAACTCGATTACGCCAATTGCCTCTACCACGGATCACCTTTAACAACCATGAAAAGACTACAACAGATTCAGAACTCGGCTGCCAGACTACTATTGCATATCAAACCGCGAGACCACATCTCACCTGCCTTGCAAGCCCTGCATTGGTTACCAGTTGCCAGAAGATCCACGTTCAAGCTGCTTTGTATCATCCATAAAGCGATACATGTAATGGGACCGCTCTTCATCAGGAAGAAAATCACCAAACACATTCAACAAAGGAACTTCCGCTCTAGAGTGGCACCTCGCCTCAAAATCCCAAGATACAAGAAAAAAACCATGGTTGGCACATTCTTCTCTGTTCAAGCAGCCAAACTATGGAACTCTTTACCCCCCAACATAAGATCCACGGACAACCACCTTATCTTCAGAAAACTACTCAAGAATTGGCTCTTCCCCACATAAGCACCATTCGCAAACAGAAATATACAGCATATCCCTCTGTATATAAGCATTTATTTGTACTATAGATATGTACCTATCTTTGTGTATTGCTTTGTATAAACATGTAGAATAATTATGTTGCTAAAAAATAAATAAAATACATTTTTAAGTACAACAACACTTGAAAACCAGAGTTTATCTAGTGCATCTTTAATCTACATATACTTACTTCCTTTATGCATCTATATGCCTTCCATGTACTTGGATCTATATATTTATTACTGTTCTCCTAAAAAAGCATATTTAATGCACTACCCTATTTCTCATCCTATACCTCTATCAATATCTTTAATCTACATATACCTACCTCCTTTATGCATCTACATACTTTCCATGTACTTATGTATCTATATATTTATCACTTTCTTCTAATTCAGCATATTCAATGCACTACCCCATTTCTCACCCTATATACCTCTCTCAATTTACCTTCTACCCCAACTTTCTGACTCATCTCAAACTTCTTTCTACTACTCTTTCCAATGCACTACCCTATTTCTCACCCTATACCTCTATCAATATATCCTCTACATCCACTCTCTCATTTATCCCACACCCCATACCACCACTATGATCCCCAAAATAACCCTTTCTAGACTCTCTCCTACTCTACCCCTCCTTGCATCATCTGACACCTCTTTTACTATACCAATCCCCCAAAACAAGCCTTTCTAAACTCTTCCCTCTGACTCTTCCCTCTGACTCTTCCCCTCTACATCCCTTTTTACTCATCCCAAGCCTCCTCCTACTGCTATGACGTCCAAAACAAAAAAAGTCTAAATCCTTCACTCTTCTATCCCTCCACTATCCTTTTCAATCAAAATAACAGACTAACATGTCCACTTCTCAAATTTCATATTTCCACTATACTAATTCAACACTAATCCTTTATGGGTTCCAGAGTAGCGTGCTACTCGCCCAAAAAGTGCTTCAACACCCCATCAGGGGCAGCAAGCGCTATATAAATGCAAACCTCTTTCCCTCTTTTATCCCGTCGCTACCCTTCTCTATCCAAATAACTGAATAACATATCCACCACTCAAATTACTTTCATATTTCACTATACTAATTTTCAACACTAATCCTTTATGGGTTCCGGAGCAGCGTGCTACTCGCCAAAAAAGCGCTTCAACACCCCATCAGGGGTAACAAGCGCTATATAAATACAAACCTTTTTTTACCTCTTCTATCCTTTCGCTATCCTTCTGAATCCAAATAACTGACTAACCTACCACCACTCAAATTACTTTCATATTTCACTATACTAATGCAACACTAATCCTTTATGGGTTCTGGAGTAGCGTGCTACTCGCCGAAAAATCGCTTCGACACCTCGTCTGGGGTAGTAAGCGCTATACAAATGCAATTACAATACAATACAGTACAACTTGTTTACCAACAAGAGCTACATTCAAAATTAGGAAATAACTTTTCTTGCCTGATTTGCATTCAAGATGACAAGTGGATAACTGTAACATGAAAACATTCATTAGCACTGCATTGTAGTTTCTAACTCTGGATATATATGTATTTCTTATCTTTGATATCAGCACACCATACAACACAAATTTTGTGCTAATATACTTTCATAACTCTCATGATTGGTTTGTAGTGAAGTAAGTCGTGCAATACTGTTCATAACTAATTGGATGACTCTTGTGAAACGAACCAGTGATGCAGAGTTTTGAACCCTTATTGACGAAACCTTATGAACAAACAAGTGCAAGTCTATAATTGCAAGGTACTTCTCTGTTTCCTAGATGTCTACATTGCTTCAAGGAAGATCACATAACAGGTTTCCAATGATAAGCCCTGTCTGCAGCAACTATTTATCACGAATGCCTAGCAAGGGCCCAATAGACCACAAGGAACTAATACTCTGTGCTTCAAGATGGCTGTCACCTTGGGCAAGTCTCGTGAGAGTCCTATGGACCCATTTGCATTGTAGTCCTTCTTGCATTTACTCAGGTGTTTCACAAATCATGTCCTTCTAAGACATGAGGCTTCTGTGTAGGCACCCTCCAAGCCCTGTGCACCCCTTCATGCTCCTCTGCTGCTTCTGAAGACATGACTGCTTATTAGCCTTGGAGTAATGCATCGCGTGGAACCAGCGCACACTGGTAAGCATGTCCTTTGCTAAAACCTGACAGTTGGGTGTTGTCAAGTAAGATAGAGCTCTGCACCCATGTAGTCTAATAAGATGACGAAATGGGTGAATATAGAGGTTAAAAGTTTAAGGGAAAGGGACAATCCCTGTGGTATTCCACAGAGAATGCCCCATCCAGGTTGGACACCACATTGTGCAAAAATAGCCCATACAAGAAGGCCATTTTTCATGCAAGTAAGCTTCAAAACGACGGGTTCTCTGATTCTCTGAGAGCCATGAGAATTTAAACTGAATAGAGAATGCAAAAGAGACCGACACCATTCATTTAAAAATTAAAGGAACTATTTGAGCATCATGCCACCTGTTCCACTCTCAGGAAAGTGATGCCCTAGGAGACCATGAACCTGAGTGCCAAATGTTGCCAAGAAGTCAGGAAGATGACGCCTGCAGTATTACAGGCATTAACTATGACTCTGATTTTTTCCAAGACCAATAAAAGGGCAGACTCTATAGTCATATCCAGATGCAATCCTAGTTGCCAAGTGCCCAGATCATCTATTTGCTCTAGCGAGTCTGAGAGTTGCTAATCCACCAATTTTTCCAGAGTTTGGCTGAGAGCTGACAGTTGTGTGATCAGTCTAGAACTACTGTTATGGAGACTGACATTGGTGTTGTCAGAATAGTATTGAAGATGTAAGAGCCAAGAACTTTCAAAATCTTAACAAGGCGCAAGTCATCTAGTGAACCTGACTTGTTCATTATGACTCATGTGAAACCTGGTTGAATTTGCACCATATTAGATTTAGGCTAGAGGAGGAGAAGGCTCACCGGAGCAGTTTACTATTTAGGAGGCTGAAGATACCCTGTACAAAATGGCTTTTAGCCTGGGAACAAAATGGTTGCCTGGAAGGCCACTGAAAGTTTGACTAACCACAATATTACTGTCAATGCATGAATGGTTAGTAAACGATGTGAGAGTGGCAAACAGTTGTTTAAGTATATTTCTCATTGCTGGAATGCTTTCAGATGGAATATTGAGTTTGCAATAATCAGCACTTTTTATAGAGCCTGGACCACCAAAGCATCCTTAGCAATTACAGTATAAGATTTTCTCTGCGTCTGTTTGGTCTTGCCTGGTGGCCAATCTCGTGGCTCTAAGAGAATCAGAAAACTAGTCATTTTGTTGTTTACTTGTGTGGAAAATGGCCTTCTTGTATGGGATATTTTTGCACAAATTGGTGTCCAAAGTGGAGCGAGCATCTTTCAGAATTTGATTTGGATACGCTGGATGGTAGATGGGTTTAAGCAACGTTGTTAAATCATTCCTAACTACAGCTAAGTTCACCTTTCCCCAACTCAGTGAAGAGAGGGTGGGGGAAATCAAATGTGAACTCCCAGCCATCACAGTCCAGACTCTAAAATGTATTGGATAATTTTGAGCCCAATCTAGAGGAGTACGGCTATGCAGCTTTACCCAATTGCCTTTGGCTAATAAAAGATGTGTGATCATGGGGTAATGCAAAGTCTAGGATTGTTTCAGAAAATAGGGCAGAGTTAGGTTTTTGTGAAAGAGATTTGTTAAGGGTCGATGTTCTTGGACTGATGCTGCCACTTCTGTAAAAAAAGATTCTGATGACTAGTCTATGGCTAGGAAGAACACACTCTAATGTATTCAAATCCCTTGCTCATAGGATGTGCTTCTCTTGAATGGCATGACGAGGTAGTGTTGGTGCCCACATAATGAATAGAGCTGATGTGCAGGGGTCATGGTATTGTAATGATGATCACAGTGTTGTATTAGCTGAATGATATGGTTGTATGTAAGAGGGTATCACTTTTCAGTAGGTATTTTTGTTGTATTTAGGGTTTGTGTTTGTGATTGCAAATACTTTCTCTGCTTAAGGGTATGTATTACAACACCTGGGTTTTGGAGACTGTGGGGTTCTGGCGGCTAAATGAAGAGGTCTCTCCTGTTGGAATTAGAGAGCATAGTTTCTTAGAAGTTTCACAAAAAGGGAAGAATGTAACCGCTATACTGTTCCTATAGGGATGCTTCTGCATTTGCAAACTTGTGTATCTATTGAAGTCAGGTCGAATTATGATCTACAATACTGACCAGCACTTATTATCTACCAGAATATAGTCTACACATCCTTTCCAGGGGTTGTATTAACCAACTTTGGATACAAGGCCTTTATATCATGGTTCAAGGGGACATCCTAATGGCTGAGTTGGCTTTCGTACCTCCATTTGATTTTGATCTGCTCCGTGGACTTCCTGATTACCAAAATTGAATATTTGTTTTACCTAGGAAAGACCAACAAACCACACAGCAAACCTAACCAAAGCAACTGCTGATACCGTCTGCATGGGAATGTTAAAAGAGCAAATTGTGTAGCACCAGAATATTGCAGAGATTTGCTAAATTGACCTGCACAATTTAAAGATAATTAGTCATAATATTGCTGCCATGTGTTATTATACGATGGAGGGTTGGCGTGGAAGGAAGGACGCTGCATGCTATCTCCAATTGCCTCAGGGCATGTAATGGGCATGAACGAGCTCCCCTCCAGCTCACACCATCTCTCACACCCACCACTGCAGTCTACAAGGACCTGTAGTGCATACTTTCTAGAGGCAGATTTGGCACAAGCGCAAACCTACCTGTTGGAAGTCTTGGGATGAGCTGTTGAGGCATGGCATCTGCCCCTACAGTAACGACAAAAGAAACTAAAGAAAGCTTCACTTGTCCTACTTACTTTTTGAACTATAGAGCCACCTGATGGTTAAACCTACTGTTGTATTTCCCCAAAGCTATTATGAAGCTTAGCTAGAAGCTCCCAATACAAGATGGTGAAGAGGACTTCTGGGTCATGAAAGGAGCATTATTTATGGAAAGTATGGTTTTCATTTCCCTTGCCTTACAACACTTGGGGATACGGCGTTGTTGCTGTGCTCTCCACACATTTCATGCCATTCCATTGTTTCTTCTTGTGTCTGTGCATGATTATTCTGTACTTGAACTGTTATTCCAGGAGACGTTTTTGCATAGTGCTTTGTTCTTTTTTCAAGGTGGCATCATGTTAGAAGAACAGTCTTCCTTCCTCTCTTTAGCACCTTGCCTCATATCATTTTGTTACCTTCATGTTTAGAGGAGGTAGGGTAGTGCCAGGAAAGAGCTGCCCTTGTCTACCTATCTCGAAAAAGAGAGCATACAAAGATAGGGAGCTAAGACCATAACAATGTTTAGTACATCGGCCCCAAGTACCTAGGAGGAGTCCCTTAATAACTAAACAATAGCACTTACTAAATCTCAAGTCAACCATGGAGCTTGGAAATATGTGTGTATTCATTTGGGTCTCTGCTGCTGAGCTTCATAAAAAGAGAATAATTGAGTGCTGTGTGACTGTGGCTACTGCAGACATTACCCTTGCATAGTACCAGAGCCAAAATGACTGCTCTGGTGTAGACTTAGATGGCTGCCCTATTAACATATATTCCCTCTGCTAGCGTGCTCGTGTTAATACCTACCACTCTCACCCTCGCCGTTCTGAAGTGGAACAGGAAATTAAAAACATCCCAGCACATTGAGACTGCACTGAAGCATCTTTCTGTCCAACAAAAGAACTGGTCAGCTGACATTCTGGGAGCGCGTCCAGGTGCATCGCAGCAGCGCGCTTCTGTCTCGGTGCCTGGGATTGCTTTGCACGGATTGAAACTTGCCAAGGAAACCGCAGGAGAAGCCAGATGAATAATCTGCAATCACCACCTGTAATATGTGCCCTGAGGGGTGATGCACACCATGTCAGTGCCATCAGGCTGCCGTAAGACACCATCATTTCCAAAGTGAAGGGCAGCCCATGTGACCTACTGGAACAGATACCTCATGTTTATCCTATCACTGATAAACGGAAATGCCAAGAAACTATTTTTAATTAAAAAATATGATAGCACCAACTCCTAAATGTCTCCGGTGCTCAGCAAAAATACAGATACGAATTTTGAAAAACCACTATTAGTCTGTGCCATTTTCATAAAATGGTAGGACTTCACTTACTTTGAGAACTTGCTAGATTTTGTTAAATCACCCATATCAAGGAAACATCTATCCTGGCATTGTATTGTGTCCATATTGCTGATGATTATCACTGCCTTGGTTCTCTTTCTCTCCCTCTCTCGCTCTGCTATAAAGAAGTCCAGGGGCGTAACATACATCCCTTCAGGCTCTGTGGCACAGGGGCCCTCAAACCTTAAGCGGCCCCAACCATTCAGGTGGGCCGCATTCAGGCCAAGGCCAGTGGATATCTGTGAAATATGCTAAACTCAGGGCCCCTCTTCGCATTCTGCAGGGGGCACCATCTTTTTGTTTTATGCCACTGAAGAAGGTTTATTGTTCTCACTATGGTGCTACAACATTAAGCAGGCCAAGATGTGTTAAAAATGCTTTAATAAACACATGCGACATAAAGGACATTATCCCACTTCCCCGTCTCCTTCTGCTAGTGGTACTTGCGTTTCTGCATAATATAACTATAAATAAATATATATATATATATATATATATATATATATATATATATATATATATATATATATATAGAGAGAGAGAGAGAGAGAGAGAGAGAGAGAGAGAGAGAGAGATAACCTACTAGCAGTTGCCAGCAGGTAGTTATAGTTAGTATCTAGTTTCCATGGGAAAAGCGTTTTGACATGCCTATATCTTTAGTGTCATTTGACGAATCTTCACGACATTTTCCAAAAAGTGCGTTTCCCCTGTTACATTCCATAGGTATTTTTAGACAAGACTACAGCCCGAACTGCTGGATGGAATTACACCAAATTTGGCGGAAAGGTAGCTCTTGGTCCAAAAAGCGACTTTTTTGTGTAAATCCATTCTGTAGTTTTGGAGATATTAAAGGAAATCCAAATGTGTATATCTAGGGTCATGAATCCTTTCTGTATATTGCCAATCTCGTGCAGAGATCTGATTGGCTGCCAATGCTTTAACCAGAAAGTGTTGGCAGCCATTTTGGGACTCAGTATCAGCCGAGTCCCAAAAATAAGTGAAAAAAATAAAGAAAAGGGGGCATGGTAGGAATACCCTGAGCCCCTAGCCTTGGGGCCCCCTATGGACCCCACCATGGTAAAAAAGCACTTTTTAAATAGAAAATTTGGCACAAAATCATGAGTATTTGCGAATCCGCACCAACATTTAAAAAAAATAAACAAGCTAGGTCTCTAGTGCTTGTTCTTTTCTAACCCCATGGGTGGGCCAGGTCCCGGGGGCATGGCTAAATTATTAAACAAAAGGGGAGAGGAGGACATGCCGCTCCTCTGCCCAAGGATAGTTTTACCCCCCGAGGACTACCACCTCCCCAGGGTTTATTTTTATATTTGAAGGGGGCGCTCGACCACCGTCCTGAGGCCTTCAAAGGCCCCAGGGACCCCCCTCCTACTTCCTAAGTGCCCAGAGGTCACCACCTCCCCAGGGCACAAAAGTACTGGAAAAAAGGGAGGGTGGCGGTGCGGCCCCCTCCTTGGCCATATTTGGCCCCGGGGGCCATCACCTCCTTAACGGGAAGCACTTACAAATATAAGCATAGCAGGTGCCCCAGTTGAAGCTTCCCTTCTGTAAAGGAGAAATGATCCTAACTTACTGGGCTTGGCAAATTCAAAGCAAGTGTGTTTTCTTGGCAGTTCCACATTGAAAAAAGATCTGAAATCTTTGGTGAAGGTGAATGCATCCTTGTTCTATCAGAGTGCAATCTGTAGTGACTGTAGTGACTGTGACGAGTGGGTTCTTTCTTGGCGTCTCCTGTTGAGAGCAGAGTCCATGGTTCTCTCTTTAAATGACTGCCAGTATTCAAATGTGCAAAATCACCAGAGGCTCCGCCCATTTGGCCCGTCCCATCTACCTTAGTAGTATGCAAAGGTCTTCCTGTCTTTTACCAGGATGATGGATACCTTACCAAAAGGTCCCCCAGCAAAATTCCTGCCGATTTTGGTGATGCCTTCTTGATGCCAAAGAATATGAGGACATTCTCCACCAAACAAAGAAGCACTTGCTTCATATAGCTTAGCGGAAGTACCCTTGTTTGGTGGAGATTCACCTCTTTGTAGTTTCAATGTCATCGGTATAGCACGATTCATATTATCACAGATTTCTGGATTAAGACACAGGAGGAACAGTCACATTGGCGAAATGCACTCAAGGTCGCTGGAAACATTTCCTCATGGTCCACTACGCAGCTGTAGTGGAATTAAACCTTAGAAATTCACTGAAAAAAGCAAAGGTTACAGGGACATTATAGTTAGGAAATAGATTTTAAAAAACCCTTCGAAATTAACTAAAAAACAAAGGTTACAGGGATGTTATAGTTATGCTCAGATTTCACTCATACAAAACCATTGAAATTCAGCAGTTATAGTTACCTGAGCTAACTATAACTTGCACTGCTTATGACCTCACATATTACATCGCTCATGACATGGTCAGTGACATAACTGATGTAATCTCAAATGACATCACTAATGACATCTGAGTGGTTCCTGGAGAGAAATGCCCCAAAGAGTTTGCCAAATCAAGTGTGGCTGTGGTTGTGCGCTGCATGCTGCAGGTTACTGCTGCTACTGCCAATGCCAGTCACAGCTAAGCAGAGTGTGGTCGGCCTGGGTGGCTGCAACTACACATTGCAACTGCCTCGAGCCCAGTTGGCCCTGAAGTCCACAGCTTCTGAATAAGTCATGCCATTACATCCAGAAGCCCTGTGCTGTAAATGGTCATTGACGGCACTGCCCAGGAGAGGCTTTCAAGAGGATGAAATAAGGGGGGCATGGCCGAGCCGGCGACCAAGATGGCCGCCTGGCTTTGAAGCTCCGTGGGGCTCGCCGGCTTCCTAACGTATTCCTCCTACATTAGCCCTCTGATGCTGCGAGCCACGAAACACTGCTGAGCGGAATGTCACCGGACCCATCCAGTCTAGAAACGGAATCCCGAGCTGCCCCCTAACCGGAGTTTCAGCGACTTGAGGCGCCCGCCGGTGCGGCCTTCTGGACAACGAACTACGCCATTGCTGCACTGGTGGACCTATGCGGCGGAGACTCGGCTGACCTGGTGAGCGGGCCTCAGCCCGGTGCGGCGGCGGGCGGGCGCTGGCGGCAGGACCAGCTCAGATCTCCCCCCCACCCTCAGCGATGCATATCATACTGCCTCATTGCCGCGGCAGATTTACACCCGCTTTTGATGCAGATTGGTGGCGGGGATATGGCCCATCCTCCGACTCCCTTTCTGCCAGAGCGGGACGAACTGAGGCACCCGACGGGGGGAGATTGCAGGTGACGCGCCCGCCACCCGCTCTATCTAGCATCCCGGCTCGAGGCGGCAGCGCTTGCTGAGACTGCTCCACCACTCCTCAGCGGGACAGCAGCCTCCTCTTGCATTCGGCGGCCCTAGCCGGGGTCGGGGGTGTAGCGGAGGCCTGCACTTTGGGAGACTCTTGGCTTGCGATCTGCCTGCCCCCTGGGGCGTGTTTTGGCCCTGCTTCATCCACTGATCGCCTGGATGGGGGAGTCTCCTCTTTAGCCACAGCGGTTGTTATAACTGTGTTGGACACTAACGGCATAACGCTGGGACCAGGTTTGCGGGCATGGCGCGCCCCTGCACGCTGCGTCCACGTTTACATCTTGCAGCTGCGGTTCACCTGTCTCGGCTGCCCGGCACTGGCTTGGCTGGGTCTCCTCGTCTTGGCTCTGGGCTCTGCACTTTCCCCATACATATCTGTTATTGTTCCTTCACCAAGCTTCCTTGGGGCACATCCTCTCATTTTCTGGTCCCACAATCTAGCTCAGCCCCTGCGCTGCAGAGTGGCGAGGCGAAGAATCTCATACGCGGATTGGGGGGCTCTTTCTGTTGGAATCCTGCTCCTGTTCCACCCTGTTACCAGCCCTGCTCCCTCACGGCATGGGACGTAAAGACCCCAAACAAAGAACGCTCCCATTTGAAAAACTCGTTGACGACGCTCCGCCTCACAGCTCAAGCATGGTGGACAACGCACAAAACGCAGAACGCGCAGATGGGCCCCCCGAGGGGGCTGCCTCTCTTCTCCAAGAAATGAGGGTGGCTTCAAAGCACTAGATAGCCGGTTTGACTTGCTTGATCAAAACATCGCAAGCCTTGGGTCCAAGATACAGGTTCACGACAGGAGGCTTGATGTAGCTGAGGCCCGTATCTCTGACATTGAGGACGGAACTGCCCAATCTGTTAAGAGACTGGAACGCGTAGAGCGCATCCTCAAGGAAGTGGCGATCAAAAATGAGGACCTCGAAGCGCGCAGCCGGCGCAACAACATACGCATCCTTGGTGTTCCAGAGACTGCCTCCACCGGTCGTATGGACCTGTTTGTCGAGACTTTGTTAACAGATTTGTTCGGCAAAGAATCATTCACTCCTGGCTTTGTGATAGAAAGAGCACATAGATCATCGGGGGCCCGGCCCAATCCTGGCCTCCCCCCCCCCAGACCCATCATCGAACGCCTCATGAACTTCCGAGGCCTAGACTCTGCTTTGAGACTTGCTAGGGAGCGTGGGGTATTGACTGGCAGGGTTCCAAATTATCATTTTACCCAGACTTCACAGCCATGGTGCAGGAGGCCCGCCGCAAATTCAATGGGGTCAAGGCTACCCTTAGGAACTTGGGTTTGCGATATGGCATGTTGTACCCTGCCAGATTGAAAGTTGATGTGGGTGGGAGGCCTCGCATGTTTGACACTACTACTGAAGTGCAGGAATTTTGTCAGGCTTATAGGAAAAACATCAACCCCTCCTCAAAGGGCGGTGGGAATCCTTCTCCTCCACATAGTGGTTCGGACGCTAGTGCAGACCTGTTCTCTGGATCTGGTTTGGGTTAATATCGTCATAAAGTTCATGTCTCGCTTCACATTTCAATACTAGGAATACGTTCTCCATCCTATTATATTGTATTCTAGATAGCTGGTTTAGTGCCTTAGCGTTGCCACCCCCCATGGTGTATCCTTTGGATTTGTTTCTTCTTGTTTTCGGGTACCATTTTTGGGGATTGTCATGCATACACAAAGTTGATTGGTACTTTATGCGCAGTTTTCCTTTTGGGATTGGCCACACTCCTTTTGGGGTTTGGCTGGGTGGGAGGAGGTGGTGGGGGGGTACATGGTTGCACTAGATGTTTACTGGTAATGCTATTCCGTTCACTGTTGCACGTACTGTTTTATTGTCGCTTATTGAATATGACAAAGTTGATGTTCTGCCACGATGGCCAGGTTGGGTAACATAGTTGGCCCCTCAGATCTGTCCCTGGTGTCTTGGAATGTGCGGGCCTCAATGACACACGCAAGAGGAGACAGGTTATCCATTACCTTTTAAGACACAATGTTGATATCGCCTTCCTACAGGAGATGCACCTCCCCAAAACTGATGCAGCACGCTTTGGTGCCAGCTGGGGGGTGCACAGATACTTTGCCAACTTTAGTAGCTATGCGAGGGGGACAGCCATTTTGATTCACAGGAGGGTCCCATTCAGTTTCGGTTCAATCACCCGGGATGGGGAGGGCAGATACCTTATCGTTGCGGGGTCACTGTTGGGCTTCCAAGTTGCCCTGGTATGTGTGTACGCCCCTAACACCGACTCCCCAGACTTCTTTCACGCTCTTCATGCCCAGCTCGCTAGGTTGGCACCGCAGACTTTACTAATAGGCGGGGACTTCAATTTGCTATTAAGTCCCGACCTAGATAGCACTTCCACTGCCCCAGACACTAAACCTCGCGCACGTCGCACCCTTCTAGAGCTCTGTGAGCAGTTTGCACTTTTAGACATTTGGCGCACACGCAATCCTGCCACTACCGATTACACGCATTATTCAGGTCACCACAACACATGGACTCGGATAGATTTTTGGGTTCTCACCCCAGACGTCTCTGGTTGGTGCACCTCACTCAAAACACTCCCTCGGACATACTCCGATCACTCTCCGGTCCTGCTACACCTTTAGATCCCCCGTCCTGAGGGCTTTGAATGGCAATGGCGCTTCCCCAGCCGCGCGCTTCACGACGAACTGTTTAAGGCAGAAATCCGTGAGGCCATTGAAGAATATTTCTCCATTAATACTGGATTAGACTCCTGGGCAGTCCTTTGGGAGAGGTTCAAGGCCGTCATCAGGGGCGCTTGTATCGCCAAACACGCCGGGGTCCTCAAGGATCTCCGAAACACTTTATCACGCATAGAACGCGAACTCGCGGTACTTGATGGTGCCTCGGCTCATTCGTTAAGCCCTGCTGATGAGGGGCAGCGCTTGACTCTGCTGGCTGATTACAGGGAAACGGCAGAGTGGGAAATATTATACTTGGGCAAATACCAGACTGCTAGGAGATATGGGGAAGGTGAGAGACCCGGCAGGGTTCTGGCCCAGATGCTACGTCCGCCTTATAATAAAGCATTTATCACTGAGATTCGAACTGCTGACGACTGCCCCCTCACTTCCACACTTGACATCCATAATGAATTCAAGGCTTATTTCTCAACCCTGTACGCTTCCAAGCTAGGGAGCTCCCATGAAGCACAAGAACAATATCTTGACGAGATCGCTCTGGTTTATCTTGAAAAACATATGCAAGAGTTTTTGGCAACTCCCATTGCCGTAGCGGACGTGTTAGGGGCCATCGATACCCTCCGGGGCTCCTCTGCCCCCGGGTTGGATGGCTTCACAGGGGATTTCTACAAGGAGTATAAAGATTTACTCGCACCGCAACTCATAGAAGTGTACGCGGAGGCTTTAGAAAAACAGTTGCTTCCCCCTACACTCCGTGAGGCGGTCATAATCCTCCTTCCCAAACCTGGTAAAGACCCTTCCCAGTGTGGATCGTATAGGCCTCTGTCCCTGCTAAACTTGGACTACAAAATCCTAGCTAAAATCATAGCAAATCGCCTGTCCCAATTAATGGAATTTATTATATCCCCAGCTCAATCTGGCTTCGTTCCGCACCGCTCCACCTCTCTTAACCTTAGAACACTCTTTGCCGTCATTCACAGAATAACTCCTGAAGTCCCAGCAGCGGCGATCCTATTAGATACAGAGAAGGCTTTCGACTCCTTGGAGTGGCCCTTTTTTGTTTCTATAATGCGCCGCATGGGCATGCCTCTTGGTTTCATTTCCACCACCACACTGTTATACAGTAAACCCATGGCGAGACTTTGCTTAAAGGGCACACTCTCTCAGCTCTTCGGGCTTTCCCGCGGGACCCGCCAGGGTTGTCCTTTGTCCCCTCTATTATTTATCCTGGCAATGGATCCGTTAATACGCCACTTCCAGGAGCGTCACCTACACCGTGGTCTACAATTTAATACTGGTACTCTTCTGGTCTCGCTGTACGCGGACGACACGGTCCTATATGTCAGAGAACCCCAAGAAAATTTGGACCCATTAATCAGGGAGATTCTTAGATTCGGCCGCTTCTCAGCCCTGGGTATTAATTGGCATAAATCTGTTATCTTTCCTTTAACTACGAGCACGAAGCAGTGGGAGTGTGAATTCCCGCTAAATGGTGTAATGATTCGGTCAAATATCTGGGAATTCATATCCACTTAGACCCTGCCAAGATCATCAGCCTGAATTACGGGCGAGCCCTCGACGCGTTAGGAATGCAAGTGGACAAATGGCTGCGGGTGCCCTTGTCCCTTGCGGGCCGAGTAGCAATCCTAAAGATGGTGGTGCTCCCCAAATTTTTATATTATTTTAATAATATCCCAATTCCCCTCACAGTTAGTTTTTTTCGAACGCTCCGCACACTCCTTACACGTCTGATTTGGGGCGGTAGGCAGGCTCGTGCCACTGGTCTGTGCTTACACTGCCGTATGACAGAGGTGGCTACAATGTTCCAGATCTACAGTTATATTATTTAGTGGCCCAATGCAGCTATTCACACTCCTGGTTCCATCCTGATGCCCGGATACCATATCTCCGACCGGAGGCGGACTTTGTTCTTCCCGAAAAGCTTTATACGGTTCTGCCCAAAGGCATCCCAAGGGACCACTGCGACATCCAAACCGTTTCCACTACCAGTTGGGCTTGGGAATGGCTGAGACGACTGACTGGCGCTACCGCCTTATACTCCTCGGCGTTGCCTATACCCAATGCCCGTTGGATCCCGATCATGGGCTAACGTTTAGTTCAGCGTACCCTGACGAAATTTGAAATTTCCACGGTGGGCGATCTATACCCCGGAGGCCATTGCTTCTCCCTTTCGGAAGATACCCGCTTCCAGGACAGTAGTGTAATGGATAGATTTGTCCTGGGCCGTATTAGGTCTGCGCTGCGCTCCACCCTACCTGACTTCCCGGTCGAACCTGAATCCTTCTCTCCCCTCACACGGATAATCGAAAACACAAGTGGCGCGCATTTAATCTCCAAATTATATAAGGCGTGTGCTAACACAAGGCCCGTTAATGACGATAAGATTCGCTGCGACTGGGAGGCAGATTTGGGATGCCCGATAACGGATGATCAATGGGCCAAATGCTGCGCTGTCACGCAGGAGGTTTCACTTAACAGCAAACACAAACTCCTTCACTTTAAGTTTTTGCGTCGCATTTATTTCACCCCTGCTAAAGCGCATAGAATCGACCCATCCAAACCCCACAACTGTCGCAAATGCTCGGCACCACACGCTGACTTTGCTCATCTCACTTGGACATGCCCTAAACTATTGACATATTGGGAGCACGTCCACGACATTCTTGGGAAAATGATAAACCTACCCCTGATCCCTACACCGGAAGTAGCTTTGCTGGGATACACAGTCAATTTCCCTAAGAGGGTTAGGCGGTTCGCATCACTGGGGCTTCTATTAGCGAAGCGGGAGATAGCGATACATTGGGGCCGTAAATCAACACCCACTGCCCAGGGCTGGCTCCGCAGCTTAGCGTATTGTAATGTTCATAGCGAAACTTATGCAAGCATAATGCCCAGCACAGCCCGTCCCAAAGATATATGGGGTCCATATCGTTTATATCTGGAAAACATGTCTCGTACAACCAACTCTCCCCTAGAGCAGGGCATTGTTCAGACGGGAGTGGGGTGAATTTCCTGACCCGCTCATCTATTGCACTCCGTTACTATCCAGCTGTTGTGATGAGTCCTGGTATAGGAAAGGCAAGCTTGCACGATTGACTAACAGAATGTAATTAGAGGTTGTGGTTTAGGGGCGGTCGATTGCACTCGTTGTAAATGGCAAATGTTCCTTGATGTATATTTTCTTTTATTCCAGCCTGGACAGTCATACCACCGGTATTATTCTTTCTCCTTTTGTAATATTGCACAGCGACAATGCATGGCAATTAATGAGTGAACGGATTTGCACATGTGTATCCTTTGTATATTTGTAAAATGGAAAATAAAGTAAAAAAAAAAAAAAAGAGGATGAAATAAGCGAGCAAAGGTCTGAGATGTGCTCCAAGGAAATTGAGCACAATAACATTGAGCTTTAGCTCTCAGGGCCTGATTCACAGAACTAACTTACGTCAAAAACGTAAACGTAAACGTAAATGTAAAGTTAGTACTTTTTAGGTATTCACAGAATACACTTACTCATTTTGGTATTCACAGAATAGTACTAACTTTACGTTTACGTTTACGTTTATGTTTTTGACGTAAGTTAGTTCTGTGAATCAGGCCCAGTGGCGTTTACGTTTACGTCCAAAACGTAAACGTAAACGTAAAGTTAGTACTATTCTGTGAATACCAAAATGAGTAAGTGTATTCTGTGAATACCTAAAAAGTACTAACTTTACGTTTACGTTTACGTTTTTGACGTAAGTTAGTTCTGTGAATCAGGCCCTCAGTTTTCAAGTTTTGCATAATTCAAGTCGTAAAAAATAACCACTCAGTCTACAGTGGAGATTAGATGAAATTTAGGTATCTTGGTTCCACTTGAGGTGTCCCCTTCGGGGGTTTCAATCACTATTAACATATCCTTGATGCATTTAGTAATGAATGCTCTCCCTGATACTATCATGCAGATCTTCAATGATGTATTTTGTGGGTGTGTTCTTCAAAGTATAACTTTTACACAACTCCTTCAGATATTTCACTCGACTCATTCTCTTCCTTCAGGTATTCTTTTTGAGAAACATGGTGCATACTCCATGGATTGGGTTATTTGGGTTGAACTATTTCTTTGCATAATGTTGCTAGGATTTAAAGATATATGAATTTGTTACCAGTTCTCATTGTGTTTGAGTCCATTATTCAGTGCTTTTACAGATGAGTACAATGGTCTGTTCGGAAGGCAGCAACTTCCTGCAGTATGCAAATCTTCACCTTAATGCTGCCAGTGTTTTCATGGAGAGTATCTTTAAAAGTTTGTAGTGATGATCTCTCCCTTGGTTCCAAGAGGAAATGCTTCAAGTATTTACTTTAATTGGCTCAGAGATGAGGCTAACCTGACTGCCACTATGCCATAGCCTAGTGGTATCTCATCCCTCAATCCATGCTGCTTCAACCATTTTCTAGCCAATCAAACAAAATAAACGTTGTTATTGTCATTGGATCTGGATTCCTTGCAACCGGGCTCAGAGCTCACACTTTTCTTCTGAGATTTTGGGTAATCCTAGCATAAGTCTCCTGCACAGTTGTTGGTGGATTAGAATTATTTTAACTAACACACAAAGGGTTATGGGAGGAATACATTTAATCACTGGCAATCACTCGGGGTAGCATTGCAACCCATCATTCTTTTGTCCACCATGCCAACTCAGTTTGGACCCAGCCATTAACAAATCAGTCTTGACCCTGCAGGAAAAGTCCAACATGGACTGCCAAGCCATGTCCTCCCTGAACCAAAACACAAGCAAATTAGGACCTGTTTCACCCTGATTAGGGCTCTCCAATCAGGTGTAACTTCGTTCCAGAAGCACATTGCCAGTGGCTAGACAACTTGCAAGCATTCTTCCCATCACCTTTGGTGTATTTGATGTAACTATAAGTCAGAAAAAATCTTCCTCCGGGACACAAAACACTGAACACTGGTGTGCCCCAACACCCTAAGTGGTCAAGTGTATGTCCAGTTGTGTGTCCTTAACTCACTGCACCATTAAAAGAGACTGAGCTTGACTTGGTAGACTTGGGTTTACCTTCCAAGTTGCCATTTCACCACCTCCATGTAAATCACTTTGACTAGTTCAGAATAGGTTTGCGGATTTCCTGTTGTCTTTTATCTTCAAGGTCAAAAACACAATTGAAGCTGACGTCGCTCCAGAAAGTATTTGTTGATGTTGGAATGCATCAATTTCATTTGCTAAGACCCCTTTCTTGGAGGACGCCAATTCCAATGTGGTTTCTCATATTTTCGCATAATGTTTGGAGATACGAGGGCAGTGGCTTCAATCACCTCCTGACTTTGAGCCTCTTGTGCATCCATCATCAATATTGTGCATTCCCTTTTATCCTCCAAACTTTGTCTACATAAGTCCCCCAGAACATAAGTTCTTTCTTTATGTTTGTGAAATGGATACTGAATAGTCCTCCCAGATTCCTTGTTCCCAAACTCACTCTCGAGCTTGTTTAAAATGTTTGCTGCAATTATATCTGGGATAGTAGATCTCAGTGTCTATCCTTCTGGCACAGCAGGTCCTCATTAACTGTACACTATTTATGTTTTTCTCTAGTAGAGACTCTCCAATCAGGGCCGGACTGGGAATCGAAACTGGCCCTGGCAAAGAGCTCAGCCGGTCTGGGGGGAAAGGGGAGGGGTGCTAGTGGAAAGCTTTGTGACGCTTTTGTTACTGGGGGCCGATAATGCGCTGTGAAACGGCCCCCGGCAACAAAACCAGCCCCTCAGGGGTCTAAAAGCGGCCCCCACCCTGGCGGCCCACCGGGGATACACCCGGTGCCCGCTACGGCCACTCCGGCCCTGTCTCCAATAAGCTATCATATCTTTGGTTAAATCATACCAGGTTTCAAAACTGTAATTCCTGTTATGTCGTGGGAGATCCATTGAATAAGGTCTCAAGCGTAACACATGTCAAATTTCACTTTATAGTCATGCAGATTTAGTCATCGCCCTATGAAAAATGTCCTCAAACGTGTTCATTTCTATATGAGCAGAAGTGTCTGTATGAGCAGAAGTGTCTGTCCCAATCGATAGATCTACCATTGTTGTTGTGTTTGTTTTCATTGAAGAAGTTGCTACTTCATGACTTTATGACAGGGGCAGCAAATACCAGTGATTCCATCAATGAATTCAGTGAATTCCATTTCCAGGCTGTATGTTCCTGTATGTGTTTCTGACAGATCTTTACTGCTATACTAGTTTGTACCATATTGGCACACCTCCTTTTATATCTTGCCACCATTTCAAAGGATTCTGGATTATCAGGCATTACAATCTACTCCATCTATATACTAGATTAGTATCCAATTGTTTTACCTGGCCCATTCACTTATACTTTTCCAACACATAGCTTATAGCTGAGTTTTGATGTGTCCAAAATCACACAATTTGTGATGGTTGCTAATCTTGTAACTGGACTTCAGACACCTCTGAGTGCTCTGTCTCAGCCATTTTATACAAGGTGTTCACTTTGGATGGGGGTAGAGGCAAGAAAGCCATCGGTCTGTTGTCAGGTGATTTGCAGCTCCAGGGAGGCTCATTCCTTCTCCCCCCTAAAATGCAGACTCGCAGGGTTGGAAAGGAAAGACAACATCCTTCATACCTTGCCTAACTTGTGCAAAGGTCAGGGGAGAGAAGTGCAGAGATTGCATGCTGTTTTCTTCCTTGTCCTGAGGTTTCTGACTGTGAAGGTATGCTGGTCAGGGATTAGAGATGCAGGACCAAATCCAGATGCCAAAGGGGAGAAGAGCAGTGGGTGGACTGTAGAAGTTGTGCTGCACTCACCGTGCCTTTGCTGGTCTCAGGATGAGGAGTAGTTTGCATTTGGAACTAGAGACTTCCTGAGGACCCATGAGCACACTTGAAATCCAGAGCCTTGTCCTACAGTTGCTGAGTGGCCATATGAACAGAGTAAATGGTAGATACCAGAAAGGCTAGGAAGGAAACCTCATTGTTCCCTAGTGCTCATGGCTTGAACTTTGATGTGGTCACAAAATATTTTACTAGACTGTCTGTCCCTGTATATGTGCTGCTCCTGCAGCCATTTCTGCAGACTTAAAAGTGGGATTTTCTCACTCCATTATGACTTCAAGGTAAGTGATCTGAAATTTACTCTGGCAGCAGAGAAATCATGATTTGAAAAGCCAGTGACTCCCTGTGATTGCACATGTTGGGGAGGGAGAGAGACTGTGGTGACTTGGTTGACTTGGATTCACCTTTCAAGTTGTCCAGTTGTTTTAGTACTGAGATCAAAAATATTTTATGATTTAGCTTGTTCTTCCTTTGAAATAGGCTCAATCATTCTCTTGGTGTGCTCGAGGAAATAAGTGGCAGCCTGACATCCAATAAGGCAATTTTAGTAACATATCTATTAAAAGATAGTGGAGGACAAGACTAGGTGAAACATGTGTCGCTTTCAGTTGACCTTGGAGACTTATGTAGTCAGAGTTTGGAGGATAAAAGAAATGTGCAATATTGATGATGGGTGCACAAGAGGCTCAAAGTCAAAATGTAATTGAAGCCACTCCCCTTGTATCTCCAAACGTTCCCCAGTGTTCTCTGGAGCTCTCTTGTGATGTATGCTGGAGAAAACATGTTAGTCGGGGAGGTGGGCCTGAAAAATAAGGAGCTACCACCAGCACTAAATTTGTTAAATAATAGGTGCAGGGTCCCAACATGTACTCGAAGCCTGCCGCAGGTGCTATTGATTGGCAGGGTCCCAAATACCAAGGCTGCGAAGTCTTGATTCCACCTCATGCTTATTTGATCCACCACCAGATGGATCACTGACAGAATATCGAAACCAAAAATATTGTGTGGACAGAATATTGTGTCAACGATATCAAGGAACAAAATATCGAGTATAAAAGTGCCAATAGGTAAGGATAGATTTACTATACTTAACTGCACATCTATGTACCTTGAAGATATATATCGTCAAGGTACATATATGTGGAGTTATATATAGCAAAACTTTGCTTACCTATAGAAAATTACCTTCACAGTATTTTTGTCCTCGATATTCTTGACATGATATTTAGTCCCACAGTATTTTTGGCTTCCGATATTCTGTCTAAACACCCCACCAGACGCTCACTGGCCCATCATCTCACTATTCTAGGCTCTTTCATGCCTGTTTTCTTATTTGCCAATATTTTTCCCCTTTTTCTTTCTTTTGCGCTTTTTGTATTTCTCTCTCTTGGTCTGATTCAAAGTTTGATAAGGAAAAATAAGTCATGGTCCTCAAAAATGTTGCGGGTGCTCCCCACTTGCAACCACTGGCCCAAATTAAGCACTGGTTACAACCCCTGACACTGTTGTCAATCCCTTTGCTTCGCCTGGAGGGAAGGCTGCATAATATGGAAGCGTAGATGTTAATATAAACCATGCTTTAATGCTTGGAGGGGTAGCAGAAATAACTACCCATCCAGGAGGCAAGATCTCATAACAAGTATGTCAACTATGTTGGCTTCTTTGCCTAGAAAATGTTAAATTACAGTAGTGGTATTGAAGGCTGAGAATTTCTCAAAAGCAGATACAATTGGCCTTTCTGCCCTCTTCCAAGGTTATTCTATGTACCCTCAAAAAACAAAGTCTGGAAAGAATTCAGGCAAAATAACTACCAAGGTTTGAAGGAGCAAAAGGGGGATTTGTGACATCAGGGTGATGGAGACTAGCTTTATTACACCTAGTTAGAAGATTAGCTGAACGTGAGAAAATAGGAATCTCTGAAGTCAATAGGGGAGGGGGTGAGGAAAATGTCAAAGCCATAGAATGAGGCCAGGCCAAACGAAGGGGGTGAGTAGCATCTCTGAAATTGCGAGCTTGCTGCAATTAAGAGAAAACTGGTGGTGACTAGGGGTGGGTGAAAGATTTTGTTCCGCCCACAAAATTGGCGGAATTTTGGCCACTCCCCATTTCTCTTTAACAAGGAGCTCTGCCCAAATTCCACCAATCACCGCGTGGCAGAATTTTTCTCCTGCAAGACCATAGAATATGTGAGCTGGCGAGCACGAGCAAGATTTGGCGGCCCCTAGCGTGATTTTCTAACACCGGCATTCGCAGGCATTCGCGAGCGGTCATGGCCAGAGGGCCCCCTTCAGAAGATTTTCTACTCGAGCGGCAGCAAAATCAACTAAAATGTCCTTGCGCTTTTGAGCAACGCATGGTGCCGTTCGCTTTGATTTTCCGTACAACTTGAGCTACCGGCGCTAAATTGCAATGTGCTAAAGTGCAGCATCTCGCAGAGTTTTTCTGTAACCCACGGAATTCCACGGAGTGAAACACCACGAGTTCTGCCCACCCCTATTGGTGACCAAAACACATCCCTCTGATTGTGCCTCGCATGTGTTAAAAGAGGACTCTAGATCTGATTCACAGCAATGAAACGCAATGCACAAGTGATTTGCTGGTAAATAGCTATGAAAATTGCACTGATATTAATTCCAACCTGAACCTTTTGTCACCAACTAATCTAGAAAGGAGGAATGCCCATGGAAGAAAACTTGAGATCCAATCCATCCCTGAGCCCTTTGTCGAAATCACCTGCTCGGAACAATTCTGCCAGACCAGAATTCATGTAGATAAAGAACACTTCAGCTTGGTACGCTACCATCTTGGAGACACTCCATAAGAAGGTTAACGTCGTAAGCAAAAATATAGGGGTTTTGTCTGAATCCTGTGGTTGTTGGGAGCAATGTGTGCTTGACTGCCCACGAAGACTCTGTACAAGATGAGAAATGTAAGTCAGGAAAAAGGTGTTGAGTGTAAATACGAAAAAGCAAAAGCTTAAACCTGGTTGCCACTATGATTGAGTTCCTTAGCTACTCAATGAGTATTTCCTTACAGAAGGCAAGAAAATGTTGAATGAAGAATTAACCATTACTAGAGTTCATTGAGTTCTCTTTTCTCCTCCAAAAGAAGGGCACTTATCTTCATGATCATTGTCTTCTTTCAAGACAAGGACAAAATCTTAGCAAAAGCACTATCCTTGAGTTTTTATGGAATATAAGCAGCAGGCAACATCCCCTATAATAAATTGGAGAAGACATTTTCAGGATTTTACTGAAGTAGAAGTGACCTTAAAGTAAGTAAAGCAAAGGGACAAGGAAATAAAGTTGTGGCAGGCACCCATGTTTCCACTGGGCTGAACTAGTGGACGAGCCACTAAATGGAACCTGCACTCTACATCCTTCACATATCAGATGAGTGTTGTGCTGTTTCGTCTTCTCATTTTTCTTGACTCCATTTTCTTTTGTTTGTTTTCCTCTTTCTCAAGTTTAGGAATGTGTAATCTAGGTGTATAGAAGACTTGAAATAGGGGATATGTATGCGGGGGTGAGAAGGGTGCTTATGGTTGGAGAATGTTGACCCTCCTGGAGGGATGGGGAGAAAACAGAATACAGGCACCTAGGGAAAAATAGAGCTCACACTTCATATAGTTCTATGGTTTTAACAAAAAAAAGAAGGGTCAAATCGAAGTACGTCTCAGTGGGTGCTAAGGAATGAAGATATCTGTATTCAGATACCTGAGGGCATCCAATCCGGAACACTTAAAGAATGCTTGTACACCATTAAGCGTGAGTACAGCAAAGAACCTAGTCAAAATTGTTCAACATGAGTTATCCAATGTTACTCCAGTCAGTTATTGACAGCCATCTTCAGTGTAAAATGATAATTCTTCAGCCAACATATGTTTGTTCTTAATGGTGTATTGCTTTCAAGACTTGCTCAGGGCCGATGTATATGGTTTCTATGTAAGGGTGGAGAGGTGTGGTGCAGCGGCCAGGGCAGCTGACTTCGGAGCACAGGGTTCACGGTTCGATCCCCGGCTCCGGCGGCAGCTCAGCTCAGCACCATGTGACTCTGGGCAATAGCTCACTTAATTTCCACTCCGGCCCCCAGCGCCTTGAGACCCGTAAGGGTGAGTAGCTGCGCTATATAAAAAAAACGGACTAAAGATCTAGGGTCTTCAAAATAGTTCAATATTACTTCAGTTAAATTACACATGCTGGTATCCACCTCATTTATGAATCAGCGCACAGAAGTGTTATTTATGAATAGACCTCAAGAATGGTAGTTCTGCGCTGCCGTTATATAAAAACACACTCATGATGTCAGCATTTCTCACACTGAGACATTTAATTGGGGGGGGGGGGGTGTGGCAGTAAAGGACTGCATCACTAGCAATGCCCCTCCTAAGAGAAGGGTTAAGGCGTTGGAAGTGGGGCTTGGGCGTTGGAGGAAATTGTAGCTGTGGGGGTTTGAGAAGTAGCCGACTACATTTTCCAATGATGCGCCCTTGCCTGTGGCAGTAGCATGAGGAACCTCGCACCTCAAGCATCAGCTGATGCTTTAATGTCTTCCACTTGCAAAATTCTATTCAAGGCTACCGTGAAATTAATAAAGGCACTATGGACCCTCGTGCTGCATGGGATTGTCTGATGGCAGTGCTATAGTGGTGTGCGGGTTCCATAACACCAATGATAGCAGAGAACGAAAGAAGATGGAGTACATGGTTATAGACTGAGGGATGGCACCTTTCAGGAAGCAGAGAAGGAGATTTGGCATATATACAAGAAATATCAGATAATCAATGCTACAAGTTATAAACAGGAGCTCTTTGAAGTGAGTGGCAGGTGGGAAAACTCTCAGGTTAGCAAGCCAAAGCAGGTGTATTCAAGAGGAGACTGTGCTTGTAGATTGTAGAAGATACTGAAACTGGATGAGAGATGTTAAACCACCCTCCTGCTCTACCCTCAGTAACTTCCTCAATCTTAAAATACTCTGAAAACTGTCACTTTTTGGGGTATATTGATTAGACTTTGTGGGGGTAAATACTTTTGTGGGGGTAAACGCAAATCCAACTGTCCCTGTTATCTCTCCAGTTATTCAGTATCTGCCATCCTTCCCTATCACCCTCTGTGCATCCCCTTCTCCTTCCAAGCTAAACTTGTGCTCCACACTCTTACATTGAGAGCGAAGAGCCGATGTTGTGCTGGCAGGGGCTCTGTGAGAGTCACGTTTCACATGGCATGCACTGGCAAGGAAGACAGTGGTTGGTGGCCCAAGATTGCCACCCACATCCCACCAGTGTGTGGAGACCCCGTGGAGGTGGCAGATCACCATCCATCAGAGCTCAGGCTTCAGGACCCTGTGCGTCATTGCTCTGACAAAGTAATGCATAATCAGGGTTCAAAACCCATTTTCTGAGTAAAGCTTGCTATTGAAACCTTACATACCAATTCCTCATCTCATAGTGCAAGGTGAAGATATGCTTGTCTATCGTGTAGAGAGGTGGGGCTTAGCAAACTGGACTATGAATGAAATGAAATGAAAAGGGGATTTGTAGAGCGCATGGTTACCCTGGAGCATCCCAGCGCTAAGAGGTGTAAGAACGGTCGGTCTGACGGTTAGGGGAATAGCCATGTCTTCAGCAGCCTCCGGAAGTCGAGATGGTTTGATTCCCCTCGAAGATGGAGAGGGAGGGAGTTCCACAATTTGGAGGCATTGTAAGAGAATAGCCTGCCACCACTTCTAGCTCTCTTAATTCTTGGCATTTTGGCTAGATGGAGGGAGTCGGATCGAAGATTTCTAGAGGCTTTGTACGGAAGGATCAGATTTTTGAGGATGGGAGGTCCATTCCCCTCCAGAGACTTGTGGGTCACGCAGAGGGCCTTGAAGTTAATCCTTTCCTGCACCGGAAGCCAGTGCAGCGCACGCAGCGCGGGCTTGGCCGAGCAGTGACGATTAGTACCGGTGAGTAGTCTGGCTGCCGAGTTTTGGACAGTCTGAAGTCTTGTAATCACTGCTTTGGGGGCCCCAAGGTATAGAGCATTCCCGAAGTCGATCCTGGATAGGATCAGGGCTTGAATCAGGAGTTTTTTGGCTAGGAATGGAAGTACCGGGAGGATTTTTCGGATCGTTTTAAGCATGCCATAGCAGGCGGCGACCGTCTTCCTGGCTTGAGTTTTAAAGGACAGATCTTGGTCCAGCCATATGCCTAGACTTTTTATTTCGGACTTTGGGTCCGGGGCAATGCCCATGCAGGCTGGCCAGATAGCATTGAAGTTAGTCCTAGGGTGGTTACCCAGAAGCATTATTTCAGTTTTTTCGCTGTTGAGTTTGAGATGGGAGAGACTCATCCATTTTGCCACTTCTGCTAGGCAAGTGTGAAGATCGGTGGGTGACTGATTAGCTTGGTTCAATGCCACGACCAGCTGCGTATCGTCAGCATAAGATACAATGTGAACTCCAAATGGGGCGACTGTGTCCGCCAAAGGGGCCATATAGACATTAAAAAGGTTCTATGGGGCTTTCAAGACAAATTCAATGTGTGTTCCTTCTGTGGAGATGGGGTCCCTGAGGAGCCCACACATTCCTAGTGTCGAATTATGGCCATTGTGCCACCTGTACATATTTTTAATTCAGATTCAGACTTAGATGATTCGAATTCTAAGCACTGCAAGATGAAATGGCACTAGAGTAGGAGCAATGTTATGTTAAAGCCAATGGGCATATTTATGAAGAAATCACGCAGCTATGGTGCAAGGGTGCCTGCGTTGTCAGCAGGATTGTTTTTGTGCAGAAAGGAACACCTTTCCACTTTTTTTGTGTGCTGCAAGATGCAGCACACATAGAAAGAGGAAGTAATGAGGAGCAATAAAAATGTTTCCCCTCGTTATGCCTCACCTGGGGAGGCATAGCAACTGGACACATTCTAGGTCTACCACTAATGGTAAATCTGGGAATGTGCCAAATTCGAACTCCTCCCTGGGGCAGAATAGCACAACGCAGAGATTTGTGCTGCATTGCGTTACTTTAGATTTATCAAGCCACGCAAGGTGGCCTTGCATGGCTTGATAAATCAAACTTGAGAGTTGTGTAGCACTTGCACCCCGTTGCATGGTGCAAGGACAACACAACTCTTTCATAAATATGCCCCAATCTATATACCTTCAAAATATGTGTTTCTCTGAGTATGCAAGTATGTGCGTATATCCATGCAACTATGTACTTGTATGCCATACATATAGAAAATTATTGTACTCTAATAGAAAAGTTGCAATCTAACCTTATAGGTGCCTTCCTTATTTTTATCGTACTGTCGTAATTTGGGTGTTTTGTCTGTACTTAAAGTCTTTTATTACTTGCAAATTTACAGCCAAAAATAATGATTTTTTTAAACAAATCTAGCATATGAATGGAAAGGAAGGTCAAACAAATATTCGCAAAACACTGACACCACTACCAAAGTAACAAAGTGTACCTTTTAATGTGCTAAAATATAAAAATATGCATGGCATGAAAATAACCGTATGTGAAAATTCTAACTTGAAGTGAAAATATGGTGCATAATTTAAAAAAGCTACCAATGACTAATTATTACAATTTCATATAAAAAACTATATTATCTCACAGCAAAACAATTCTGTGGGTCGGGTACCTAATGCATTTATTTGCATGTCTCTTTGTGGTCACATCATTTTGGCCTATTTTGCATTGTTCTTGCCAAGGCATGTGGAGCCAGATCCTAGGAATGCTGGGAATGTCAAAAGGCGTGACTTACAGAGCTACTGCAGTGAACAATGTGGCGCAGTTCTCCATGATGCATTAGCAGTGCAGGAACATGGCCTTTTTTCAATATCCTTAAGTCCCCTGCCAGATCAAAGTGCTGACCAATACTTCCAAAGTGCGTGTTGCCACTCTTCATCTCAGAGCTGTGTCCAGGACTTTGAAGGCACATTGTGCTTGTATTTTGGGCAACTATTCAGGGCTCTCGTGAGCCCCTTTAGTGGCGCTAGTTCTTTGCTAATCTTGTGAAATCCCTTCGGGATGTTTTTCAGGGACTTATTGATCCCACGGAGGTTGGAATTAATTTGCCTGAGGCTGCTGTTCATCCCTTTCAGATTAACGTTCATCTGGGCCTGGGCGCGCAAGTGTTTTTCTTGTGCATCCAGCATGCACCGCTCCAGCTCCTTAAACGCTTGCAGCAGCACGGTCCATGGCTCCTGTGGTGGTGGGGCGTCAGCCTGTGAGCTGGTTTGTCCTCTGGGGGGCAGTAGATGAGACTGCGGGTCATCAGCGTGGCCAGTTGTCCCATCAGGGTCCTCTCTGGGAACTGTCATCAGCTGAAGAGTGATTAGTCCTTCATCAACTTCATCCTCATTGTAGGAGGGAGCAGGTAACTCAACTGTTGGAATAAAAAAAATGCATACTGTGACTTAGAAAACTGATAACAGATACTCAGATAAGCTGCTGTAATAATCTGATGCACTGCTCATGCCAATCACGTTGTAATAACTCCCAGCAAGTCAGTCCTATTTCACAGGAGGTCCAGCTGACCAGCTAATAGAACTCATAGTAGCCCATGACACCCACAACTTGAGACTTGAACACAGGACCGTTTATCGTAATTTGATTGTCTGGGTTGACAATGGAATGGAACAATGTTAGTAAGCAATATGAGCATTTCATTGCAATAAGACACTGCAATTGGAAGCGTCTAGGACAGGGTTCACCAAAGTTGGTCCTCGAGGTCCGGATCCATGCCAGATTTTTAAGATAACTACATTTATCTAAAGGGGGATATGCTAAAAAGACCGACTTTGGAAATCCCTGGTCTATGACATTACTCGTAATTTATAGTTGCAAGATCTGCTTGCATCCCAGAAGGGACCACATTGCCTCACATATACACCGCATATGGAATAGTACCACCTTCCAGAAACACCCAGAGCAGAGCGGGACCGTGAGCCATAGGATAAAAAGTGCCCTCCCCAATGCATGTCTGAGGGTCCACCTGCACTGGAGAAAGCACAGCAGGATGATCATCCCGATTTTGCTGTGGAGGAAGGTATCCCCATAGGTAGGTGCAGCTTGTAACTGCTTCAACATGCAGGAGGATGCCTGGGGCGTTCCCGCCCAAGAGGTGTAACATATTAGGAGGTGAATAGTGAGCCTCCTGTGTTGCGGGGATATTTGCCCCAGCCTTCCATGGGTAACAATACATCATTTTCACACAGGTTGACACCGAAGCAGTATACGTGCATCCTTAAACTGTAAAAGATAAACATACATTTCAGAAAACATTGGTACCTGAATACGCCATATTTACCTATTTGTAACAGTGGCCCATTTCTACCCTACACATGGAGCCCCTCTCTCTTTCCCGGTCTCGGGTGATGGGTTTGCAGTAACTTTTCAATATTTTGGGGGGAATAGAATTTCTTTCCGTATTTAATGTTATTATGGGGCAGTATTTATAGATACTTGAATCTCTGACCATTTTGGGTCAGTTACACCAATGGCAGTCTGCGGAGTTTCAGTCAGTACTAATGAAATCGGCACACAAAATGGACGTCTATATGTCATGGGCCTATGAATTGACCTAAAATATAATGAGAGACCTAGAGAGAGAGAGAGAGAAAGACAGAGAAAATGAGATAGAGTGGCAGACAGGCATTGGAGAGAGAGAGAGAGAGAGACAGAGAATATGAGAGTGACAAGCAATGAGAGAGGGATAGAGTGGCAGAAAGAGAGAAGGGCTAGTGAATTATTGCTAGAAAAAAAACACAAAAGAGATTAAGGAAATCAAAAGAGACAGAGGGGCATATTTACAAGGGATTGCGCCACAGGAACGTCACTTTTACCGACATTCCTGTGGCGCAATGCCGTGCTCTATATTCCACTTTTTGTGGCAAAACGACGCTTTGCAAATATGGTACCCTTTCACGCAGTTGTCTGCCTGAAAGCGGCGTGCAATGGGAGTTGCTGTGGGTGTTCCACCGCAACACCCATTGCTTTTCAATGCTGCCCCAGATTTACAAGGATGTGTAAATCTGAGGCAGTGCCAAAAACTAACGCCGTGCAATAGCAGGCGTTAGAATGGTGCAACGAGGAGAAATACATTCTGCAGCACACACAGAAAGAGCAAAACATCATTAATGATTGTTTATGTGCAGGAAGGTGTCCCTTCCTGCACATACACAATCATTAAATAATGACAATTTGCTACTTCTATGTGTGCTGCATTCTGCAGCACACATAGAAGTAACAAATCACCATTAATAATTGTTTATGTGCAGGAAGGGACAACTTCCTGCACATAAACAATCATTCCCTGCAACACAGGCACTCTTGCACTATGGCACAAGGGTGTCTGATTTGGCGCTAGGCAGCTATTTTTGGCGCTAGGGAAAACACAGGGGTGAGCCGTATTGTTGTAAATAAGGCACATCCATTCATTTTGGAAATGGCGGAGCCTTGCGCTGCAAAATTTGCTGCAGCTCCCTGCTCATTCATTTCCTTATAAATATGCCCCAGAGAGACAGGCAGATATAGAGAAGGACATAGTAAGCGAGAGAGCAAACCCAACAATGAAAGACTGAGGCAAGGAGAGAAAAAGATAGAGGGAAGCAAAAATCATTGAGAAAAAGAAGATGGATAAAGAAAGAGGGGGACTGAATACCGAGAGAGAAGGAGAAAGTACGAGATAATGAAGCTAAAGGGAGAGGGGGAAAAGCAAATTAGAAAGCGAGGAAGAGAGAACAAGGAAAAATAAACAGTGACGGAGGGGTGGAGAGAGAGAGAGAAAATTAGAGGAAAAGGAGAGAGGCAGAGATCTATTTATTGATTCCAATAAGATGCGCCATTGGCATTTATAAACGAAGCAGTTTGTTGGTCAAACACAGCAAAATGATTTTCTATTCTAATCAAATAATCTATTTCAATCCGTATGCAAAGCTTGCCGAGTTTTGGTTTCATCTTTACATCCTTGCACCTGTTTTGCTTGTAATGTTGTAAATGCAGGAGTGCTGGTACCAGAAAAATGCTAAGAAAAGCCCAGGCTTCTCATGATATAATGTCCCTTGACAGCTAATTTACTGGCTGGCGAAGTTGTAAAAAGAAATACAACTGAACTGGAAAAATGCAAATGCGCCAAAGAGATGCACACAACAGAGCTACAAAAACGAGATGTCAGTGTAGGGCCAGCACCCTGCAGTTCTTGCAGGTGTTCCTTGGACAGATAGAAACAAACGGCTTCCATAGCTTTAGTACATGTATGCTATGCTATGCACTGTATGCCGTGCAGTGGGCAGGAAATCTTGGAATAACCCTTCTTAATTTTGTGATTGTGTAATGCTCACTACAGGTTCTCTTCGTTCTGGCACTGAAATGCTTCAATTACTTACCGGTAATTTCATTACTCTGTGGAAGAGGTGTGGCGCAGCGGCCAGGGTGCCTGACTCCGGACCACGGGGTTCACGGTTCGATCCCCGGTGCCGGCGGCAGGTTAGCCCAGCACCATGTGACTCTGGGCAATAGCTCGCTTAATCTTCCCGAGGGCCCCCAGCGCTGGGACACCTCTCCGGAGGTAGCTGTGCGCTTTACAAATGCTGGCATTTCATTTCTTCTTCCCTCGCTTCTATTCATTAGGAAATTGAGGCAATCCTGCCTCACCAGACACCCATACCACGTGATTTTTCATTAAATAAAAAGACCCTCCAATTCTCCTGGATATACCATGTAACCCTGACACAACTCCAATTTGGTTGGCCTGGACTACCTGGGAGGGAGGGATGTAATGAGTAAAATCGCGGGAAGACGGCTCAGAGTAATGCAATTACTCGTAAGCATTACATCATCATCCCTTCATTACGACATTGAGCTGTACAAAGCCAAACACAACAACCAAAAAGGTCATGCACAAACTGATGTTTATTAAACACAAAAGACAAAGTAATGAACCACTATTTATGTCATAGTGGTCAACACCTTAGACCCAAACACCTCAGACAGTTTAATCTCCTGAACAAATCCGATAATGAGTGGCAAAAGCCAATGGGGATGACCTGGTAGCTGCCCTGCATATCTCAGCAATGGAAGCCCCCCTGTATCTAAGCCCATGAGGTTGACATAGATCTACCCTGAACCCCTGAAGGAGAAACCTGACCTGAAGCCTTGTAGACCAGAGAAATCAATGTACAAACCGATAGACTCAAAGAGGAAGTGGAAAGGTTCAACCCCTTATTCACACGGCCAAAATTCACAAACAGTGAAACCGAAAGCCAGATAGGAGCTATCCTAATCAAATATATAAGAAGAGTCTTCCTGACATCCAGACAATGCAGCCATAATTCCTCCACAGAAGAGGGAGACTCGAAAAAGGATGGCAAAATCAGCTCCTGGTTCTTATGAAACTGGGAATCAACCTTAGGAGGAAAGGAGAGAAGAGGCCTCAAAGTTATTCTATCATAAAAAATCAGACAAAAAGGATGCTTGAAAGATAAAGCTTCCAGCTCACTCAAACGCCTAGCCAAAGAAATAGCCAAATGAAAGAATAATTTAAGGGACAATATCCTGATATCAACGGGTGTGCAGGAGCTCAAACAGAGGATCCATCAACGCCTCCAAAACCAAAGATAGATCTGCCCACATTTATCTACATCAGCAGTCCTACCCTTGCTGTGGTCTGATCATCGAGCAGTTATGTTTAATATTAAAGTAGCTCACTTTAATGAATCTCACAATAAAAGCTATCCAGTAAGGCTCTTACGTAAATGGCATCTGATAAAGGAGAAAGAACTAGACGCTATCTTATCAGAAACACTGCCTTGCATAAAAACAGACCCTGATAGAGCGGTTGATCTATATCAGGGTTGGTTGGAAAATGCAGCCAGAATAATTGCACCGGCTAAACCCCATAGGAGAAACCAGGACACTCCCTCTGAACCTTGGTGCACAGAAAACCTAAGACTGCTTAAACAAGCATGTCGTAGGCAGGAAAGAAAATGGAGGCGTCATTATGAGCATTCAGAAAAAAAAGAGATACAAACTTCTTTTAGCCTCATACAAAAATTTGATTTTTAAAGAAAAATCTAAATACTTCACTCAGAAGATAGAAGCAGCCAAAAATTCCACAAAAAGACTTTTTGCAACTGTTAAACAGCTATCTGAACCTCCTGAAATGGGGTTTCAGGGAATGGACCAACCCTTCTGTAATTCACTGGCTTCCTTTTTTCAAGATAAGGTCAAGTTGGTTTTTAATCTTTTTTCCTCTAATCCTTTGACTGATCGCAATGACTCCCAAATTAAAAATAATGAATGTCACAGTGACTCCCAAACTATTAATAATGAATGTAAGGTCTATTTAACTTCTTTTGCTGAACTTTCCCAGGACCAAACTAAAACCATTCTCTTGCAAACAAAGTCAGGATCTCCGCAGGATCCATGCCCACCGAAAACAATTCATTTAGTAGCTGACACTATTTCGGACCACCTAACAGGAATTTGTAATCTTATGATTAAGTCAGGAAAATTTCCCAGTGTCTGTAAGATGGCTTACATTCTTTCTTTAATTAAAAAAGCTAACCTAGATCCTTTAGATCCTGGGAACTACCGTCCCATTTCCAGACTGCCCCTTCCGGCAAAAACAATTGAAAAAGCTCTTAGCTCACAGTTGACAGCCTTCATCGAGGACCAGAGCCACCTAGACCCTTGCCAATTTGGATTTAGGAAACATCACAGTACATAATTGGCATTGATAAGTGCCTCGGAACAGATTAGATTGACATTGGATGCGGGGGGGTAGTGCAGTGCTGGTCCTATTGGACCTCTCTGCGGCATTTGACACTGTAAACCACCAAATCCTGCTGAATAGGCTGGAGGATATTGGGGTAAAAGATAAAGCCCTCGCTTTAGTCAAATCATTTTTGTCAGACAGAATTCAGTTTGTTGCAGCTGATAATTTCAAATCCTCATCCTTCTCTCTCCCTTGCGGCGTCCCCCAGGGATCGTCTCTTAGCCCGACCCTTTTTAACATCTATGTAGCCCCTTTGGCAAAACTTATTAGATTGTTTGGGTTCTCTGCAGTTACCTATGCAGATAATAACCAATTAGTGATCTCTGTATCATCTAATATTTCAGAGACAGCAAAGCGTTTTTACAACTGTATGAGATCGGAAAATGGATGGCCCAAAACTGCTTAAAGTTGAATTCAGGCAAGACCGAGGTACTGCTCTTTGAGAAGGACCCTTTCTTTTGGTCCCAAGACTGGTGGCCACCTGAACTTGGACAACTTCCGTCGCCAGCTACAAAAGTAAAAAAAACTTGGAGATATCTTTGATAATCAACTGACCTTCGAAGGGCACGTAAATACAATCACGTCTGCCTCCTTCTTTACTATGAAACTTTTACGAAAGATCTTTCCTTTCATTCAGAAGGACCTGCAAAAAACAGTAGTTTCCGCTCTGATACTCTCAAAAATTGACTATGCAAATGCTCTTTTCTTAAACATAAGAAAAAAAAGTCTAAATAAGCATACCCAAAAAAGAATAGGTTTCAGCTGCCCTTCCGCTTCTCCATTGGTTACCTATTGAGAAGCGTATACAGTTTAAGGCCCTGTGCATTGCTTTCAGGGCTCTTCATGGGGAAGGCCCACAAGTTTTTAAGCTTTGGTTTCGTTGGTATTTTCCGCCAAGATCCCTTCGCTCAGAATCAGCATGCAATATTATTGTTCCTAGAGTAAAAAGAGCAAAATGGGGCGGGAGAAGTTTTATTGGCAGCACTTCCCATCTCTGGAACAGCCTCCCTTTATTCCTGAAAAAGGACACAGACCTCCTCTGCTTTAGAAAAGAACTAAAAACCTGGCTTTTCAATCTTTAGGAGTCTCTAAACTCTGGCCAGCCTCCTAACCTGGTACTACCCAGTTAGCAAGCTTGCGTGCCTAGACACCTTAGGGTAGTAGTGCACATTTATTATAAATTTTTATTTCATTTCATTTCAAGAAGAGAAATTCTTGCTAGGAGAAGGAAGAACATTCTTCAAACCCTTGTAAAGACGACCCACCAAACCTTCCATATCTGACAGATTGTTCCAAGAACTTCTAAAATCTTTAAAAGCTGCACATTGAAGCGTAAGTGTGGCTACCTTCAACCCAATGAAGCCCCGTCCTGCAGAAACACCATCACATCAAATAAGTATGAGGAAGTATGGCTCAAACCCTTACACTGACACCACTTATTGAAGGAATGCCAGTGTGACAAGTACGAGTTATTAGTAGACGAGAGGCTAGCAGCCTGCAGAGTCGGAGTCAAACTAGTCGGAATCCCCTTATGCAGCAAGCCTAGCCTTTCAACTTCCTGGACAGAACATCCTTCTGCAACATTGGGAACAACAGGGACTGGGATTCAGTGGTAACATCCACTCCTCTGCTTGCCTCATCTCCAATAGAAGAGGATACCAAGAAAAGTGGGGTCAAGCCGGGGAAATCAGAATAACTGACGCTCTCTCCTTCAGCACTCTTTGAATTAGCAGAAAGGGAGGAAAAGTGTAAAGAAGACCAGAGGCCACCTGCAAGAGAGACTGTCCACCACCCAAGCCAGACATTCCATTGCTCTTGAGCAAAACATCAGCACCTTGGCATTGAGAGGGCTCTAAAAACATCTATCACCAGGACTCCCCACTGATCTGTAATCTCCACAAACATCTCCTATTGGAGACAAAAATCCACTGACAATGGAATTGCCATTCTGAGATTGTCTGACAGAGCACTGGATACCCCCTGAATGTGAATTGTAGACACTGCCAACACCTGGGACTCCGCTCAATGAAACATCTTGCCCACAATCTTTGCTAGAGAAAGAGACCTTGTCCTCCCCCGCCTGTTCACATAAGCCATTGCTATAACATTGTCCTTATCAGACCAACAGTCCCCTTCAGATACCAAGAGAAAGACTTCAGAGACAAATGGACAGCTTCCAGTTCCCTCCAGTTCGAATACCTCCTGCCTTGAGATAGGCGCCAAGAACCCCTGATCTGACATAACCCATCCATGCCCCCCTTCCCGACAGACTGGCATTTGTTGTGATAATTCTGGGAGTGGGAAGGGAAAGAGGTATTGCTTTCAGGATATGCTCCTTTTTCAGCCACCAACCCAGGTCCCTCCTGACCTGAGGAGAGAGCTGAATCTGAATGGACAGAGGTTGGTAAATGGAGACCAAAAAGCCAGGATGTGAGCCATCAGCTTGTGCAAATGATAGCGAGCCCAGGGAACCGGAAACAATGTCGATGCCAAATCCTCCTGAACCTGCAGCCAAAGAGCCGCCTCCTGAATGGGCCCAAAAACACAAAATATGGGCTCGGATTTTGGCTACTCTTACGTCTGGCAAGGTGACCAACCCCAAATCTGTACGAAATCTTGTCCCAAGAAACTGAAGGTCTTGCTCTGACACAAGGTTGGATTTTCCCTGATTTATAAGAAAACCGTGCTCCTGCAAAATGGACAGAAGCACCTATGTGTGCTTGTGAGCCAGCAGCTTGGTGGGAGCGTGAACCAGCCAATCGTCCAGGTAGGGATAAAGGAAGATTCCTTGACGGTGAGCCAATGCCACCAAGGGGGTCAGAATCTTCGTAAACACCCTGCGAATTGAAAGTGATCTTTCCCTATTGTAAATCGCAGAAACCTTTGATGTGCTTGTGCCATTGGAACATATCAGTAAGCGTCCCGAAGATCTATGAAAGTCATAAAGTTGCACTTACTAAGGGAATTATGGACTGTAAGGTGACCATCTTGAAATTAACTGTCCTGATCCACTCATTCACTCTTTTTAGATCCGGAACTGGCCTGAAATCTCTGGACACCTTCTGTACCAGAAACAAAATTGAAAAAGTTCCTTTTCCCAGCTCTGCTATGGGTACTGGAACTATCACCCTTTTTGCCAGAAGGGCCTGAACCCCTCTCAAAAGAGCTTGTCTCTTTTCCTTGGGGACAGGAGTATGGATGGTGCCCCATTCGGGAGGCTGACTGGCAAAGTTTATAAGATAGCCGTTCCTTACAATATTCAAGGCCCATTGATCCTTCACATCCTTTTTCCTGGCCTCCTGAAAAACAAAAGCCTGCCTCCCACTGGAACCAATGTCCCTGTGCCATAGTTGTCAGTACTTCCGCTTTGAGGAACCTTACTGCCCTTGTGCTCCTGCCGAGGCAGATTACTTCTTGGGCTGGAACTTCCTCATACTCTCTGAAAAGGGCCTACCTGGATGAATGAAAAGAAGAAAAGGAAGGCTGATACCAGAAGCGTTGAGAGGAATATGGCTTCCCGTTGTACGGCATAGCATGCTTATGATCCTTTAACACTTTGGTAATCATATTACGCAATTGATCACCGAACAGCATTTTCCCTTCAAAAGAAATTTTCAGCAGAGTAGATTTCTCAGAATAGTCTGCCTTCAAATCCCTCATCCACAAATTTCTTCATGCCAAAACCATTGAACCTGTTGCCATGGGCAAAGTTTTCAAGATATCTGAAAATGTGTCTGCCAAAAACCTTACCTCTTGTTTCATATTCACAAGCAATTCCGAACAATCAGTCTCCTCCTGAATTGCTGTGGCAAACTTTTCAAAGTCTGAGACATGAGACTGTGCATGATAAGCAGAATAAATTTCAGCTTTCAGAGACAGATTCTCAGCAGAAAAAACCTTCTTAAGTGCCCCTTCCACCTTCTTGTCACTACCATCGAAAGGAGAACAATCTTCTGGATTTATGGCCATACGACCAATCAGAGTGGCTAGAATAGCATCCACTTTAACTTTATGCGGAAGAGAGTCCTCGCCCTCTTCCAGCGAATACAGATTCTGCAAAAACCTGGGAACCAAGGATTGGTCCAGGTCCTGTCATGCCCCATTAATCAAGTCTTTAATTTTGCCATGAAAAAGTATTGCAAAAACTGGAGGCTTGATATATTGTGGAAAGAGGCCTTCTGCCTCTTCCTGAGATGAAAAGGAGAAAAACCCAAATTATCCTGAATGTGCTGCAGTATATCTGGAACCTCTTCTCTACGCATATATTTCCCAGTAGAGGTCAGCCTCTGAAGCCAACAAATCCCCAGAGGGAGCAACCGCAAATCCCCCAACATGATGTTTGTCTTTGGGCTTGGGCTTAGCTCTTTCATCCAACACCATGGCCACTGCCGCCTCAATCATAGCTTAGACCTCTGCTGCTGAAATCAAAGCCAGAGGGTCAACCAAATACCCAGGCCTGCTTCACCGAACTGGAATTGGTTCATCTTCCTCAGAGGAAGACACGACATGCCTTCTCTTAGATGCTCGCTTTCCCACCAACATTGCATATATAGAAAAGGAACAGAATGCCTCCTTTATATAGGGAGAACAAAATATTAGGAGCCAGTCCCAAAGACTGTAAAATACAACAGTGCCAGAGTTACCAATAACACTGACTGTATGACATTCACCAATCACCAATGTACACCACACCAGGAAAATCAAGTAAAAACGACCTCATGTGAGGCCCTTACTGTAATCGTTAGAATCAGTCAGCAGAGGAGCCTGGCCTTCCCCCAATCACTGCCAGATTCCACCTTCCAGCTGGCCGTCACCCGCATGCACACCCCCAGCCATCAAGAGCCGGCAAACATCATTTCCCGGCTTGCTCCAGACACGCCGGCAAGGACCGCACAGTGGCTCCCCCTGCCACAGTGTATTTCGGCTGATACTCTGATCGGGCCGGCTCCACAGTGCCCTATCAGCGCTACTAAACTGTATCCAAGTAGGATTTCCATATGACTTGCTCCGAAGAACAAGGAAACAGCCACAGCACCGCACACGGCTGGCGCTGGAACGCGCGTCTGGGAAGACAAAGGAAAAACAGGAGGATTGGACAGGGAGGGTCTTTTTATTTTGTGAAAAATCACCTGGTATGGGTGTCTGGTCAGGAAGGATTGCCTCAATGTCGTAATGAAGGGAAGGGACGATGAGGTAATGTAATGTTTACAGCGTGAGACTTAACGTTCAAAGGAATATAAACATTTCAATTAATAAACTATGAGAATCTGGGGAGGTAAATTATTACATTGAATTAATGAATCAATGTTGCCAAAAATGAATTTTAAGCTTCTGTCACATATTCCCCGGAAAAGCCTTAAATAACCATATGAATTATTTTATGTGTTATTCTGTTAACATCTAAATATGTAAGTGTTAATGCCCGCTGCAAAGCTGTTAAAAGAGGCTTAGTGGGATATTAGTGGGTGGAGGGAGTTCCAGGACTATTTATATTGCCTCATGAAATTGATGGGGGCGTGCTCTGGATTTGAGGCTAGCCTACCCAGGAAGAGTCACAGAAAACACAGCTACTGGCTTATTAACTTGGCTGAAGGTGCACCTACCCTTGGGAAACACAGTTTGAGTTCTGATTATACTATTGGAGATACAAATTTGAAAAGGAGCTCAGACAGAAATTTGCCAATACATGTCTATAACCTCGCATAAGGGCACATATATGACTTCTGATGTTCAAAAAACATTGTCAGATTATGCTTAGAAAGCTGCACCAGTCACAGCTTTCCAGACAACCTTCTCCAGTTACAGCTTTCCAGACAAGCTTTTCCAGTCACAGCTTCCCAGACAACTATCTCCAGTCACAGCTTTCAATACAACTTTCTCCAGTCACAGCTTTCCAGACAAGTTTCACCAGTCACAACTTTCTAGACAAGCTTCTCCAGTCACAGCTCTCCAGACAAGCTTCTCCAGTCACAACTTTCCAGACAAGCTTCTCCAGGTACAGCTTTCCAGACAAGCTTCTCCAGTCACAACTTTCCAGACAAGCTTCTCCAGGTACAGCTTTCCAGACAAGCTTCTCCAGTCACAACTTTCCAGACAAGCTTCTCCAGACAAGCTTCTCGAGTCACAACTAATTCTCTTTCTTCCGTTTCTTTCCTAAAGGAGAAGTAACTAGCGCCAGGACACCCTTGGGTAACCGTTGCGCTCTATAAATTTCCTTAACATAACATAACATAACAACTTTCCAGACAAGCTTCTCTAGGTACAGCCTTCAAAACTAACTTCTCCAGTCACAACTTTCCAGACAAGCTTCTCCAGGTACAGCTTTCCAGACAAGATTCTCCAGTCACAACTTTCCAGACAACTTTCTCCAGTCACACCTTTCCAGACAAGGTTCTCCAGTCACAGCTTCCCAGACAACTATCTCCAATACCAGCTTTCAAGACAACTTTCTCCAGTCACAGCTTTCCAGATAAGCATCTCCAGTCACAACTTTTTCCAGTCACAGCTTTCCAGACAAGCGTCTCCAGTCACAACTTTTTCCAGTCACAGCTTTCCAGACAAGCTTCTCCAGTAACAGCTTTCCAGACAACTTTCTCCAGCCACAGCTTTCCACACGTACTTCATGAAAGCGTTTGTAACTTCCTGGGCATTGGCATTTCTGCAACTGTACATGGTGTACAATAACAACTGCTGAAATATCTGTGTAGTAGCACATTTTCTGTCTTTTTTCAGTTTTCCCTGTCCTGAAACCCCTTCACCTAACACTTACTAAATTGGCATGTGTTTCGTCCCCTTCTCAGGGGGTTTACTCCTGGCATTAACAGGAATAAATATCCAACTATTTCTGCTTTCCAAAGGTGGGGTTTGCTAAGTCCATCGAGAGGAATAACTCTTCAACCGATGCCAGGGTGGGAGGAGATCAGAGAGGAGTTTGTTAACACTCATAAATGTACGCTTGTGAGTGTTTACAAGCTTAGAAGGCAACCCACTCCTCGAATTGCCAATTCCCCACCTCTTGCGTGTGATTTACTCCCATGTAATATTACATCGCCATCAGGTAAAATTAAGTGTAATATGGTTTCAAACTGCAACATCATCTTTTATTAATTTATTTAATTGGAATGAATGAAAGAATGACTAAAGTACTTGTAAGCAATCATTTACGAAAGGGCATATCAGCTCTTGTTCTAGTCTAATAATGTTCAATAGAAGAACAAACTATTGACACGCATGAGTCTTTAAGGCACTGGGAAGGAGCTCTGGTCCGTGATATAGAGCAG
The DNA here is from genome assembly GCA_963921515.1 of Calotriton arnoldi. Lineage (NCBI taxonomy): Eukaryota > Metazoa > Chordata > Amphibia > Caudata > Salamandridae > Calotriton > Calotriton arnoldi. Next base: position 1,568,599 of record CAWUFW010001996.1, on the reverse strand, counting down.
TGAAACTGGCAACTGGTTCTACAGCCTGTGGGTTAGCACCGGAAAGGTTCTGCCTCCCATAGGGTCCACCTAAGTGGGGGACCGCACCCATAGAAGCCATTCATTTGCAAGCGTTATTTAAAGTTCAGCTCTCTTCGTTTTGCTCTTCTCCATAAACTCTTAATTTGGAGTTCCCCAAATAGCTTGTTTAATTCTCACTTTATTTATTCTTTATGTTATCCTGCTGCCAAATGAACCCACTCCTTCAGCCTCCAACTTGTATCATATGCTGATGATACCCAGATTATTGCCCACTTTGGAGCAGTGGTGCAATCCACTACTGACAACTTCTGACAATGTATGGCAGAGGTCGCATCATGGATGTCAGCCAACTCCCTCGAGCTAAATATAGACATGGCTGATTTACGTATCTTCAGTGGCCCTCCCTCTACTTGGTATCTCAAGTGATTGCCGAGGTAAATGGAGCTCCGACCTCTGCAGAATCCTTGGGATCATATTGTACTGTAATCTCTCCTTCACTGCTCAAATTAATACATTTTCCTCCACCTGCTCTTTCTGCCTGCACCTATTGCTCCAGTTTCTTCCATTGCTTACACTGGAGCATCGTAAATCCATAATCTAGGAGGTAATTAATTCCTGACGGGACTTCTCCACTTCACTCTACCTGGGCATTCCTATTACTTTAATAAACAGGCTAAAAGTGATTCAGTACAGTGCTGACAGACTTTTACTAGTCCTTCCTTTGCATAGCTCTATCTCAGGACATCTTTGTGCACCTCATTGGATTCTGGTGCAGAAAAGTTTTAACTTGTATCGGCCATGATGCCCTCTCTGGCAAAGGGCCGAAACTTGCACGACATTCTACCCTTCTCTCGTTCATTCTACTCAGCCTCAAGTTTCCTGGTCCCTAGCTCTAGAATAAACAGGGCCATCTATCATTGCTCCACCAAGTTGTGGAATGAGTTACCAATAAGTTCTGAATCTAACTATCTGTGCTTTAGGAAAAAAAAATCAAGACTTGGGTTTTGGCCTTGGTGGTTTTGGTTACTGCCTTTTCCCTCTGTTTACAGTGCCTGAGCACTCTGGGTGTGTATGTGTTGGGCCGCGTAATTATATTTCATTTCACTTAAAATTTATAAGCGCAAATAACTTTGTGCGTTGGGCATCAGGGTTTAAGTGAGATGGTCAGAAGAGTCCGCCAAGTTACACATACATTTTGGTTTGTGGTGAGTTCTGACCGGGGCCACTAGAATTATGCGATTCTGTTGCCCCGGTGTTTTATCCCTAATTATGGATTTGCCACATAATTTATCCATGTGCTGCATAATTTTCAGATGTAAAAATGAAATAAAATTGTTTTTAGCTCAAACGGATCAGAATGTACTAAACTCGCAGCAACATGTGCTGTCAAAGGCTGACGGGTGATCTTTTATTTGATTATTGCTGTATTTGGAGGTTAAACTGGGACTGAGGCGACACCTTTGCCCAAACAGTGTTAACCTGAAGAAAATTATAAATTATGAAATAATACTATCAAAAAATGTGCTGCATTAAGTTACATAATTTGCCTTTTCTTTCCACTTAATTTAATCTACTGTGCCGCATAATTTGACCCTCCGCTCACTGCAGCATAATTCCAGTGGACCTGGTTATGACTCTGAGACTTGGTAACAGGTGCTTATATAATTGTTTGCTTAGGTATTTTGTTAGGAGCTGGTGGGTTTTCCTTAAGGCCATTTCCTTACATTGGCTTTGCAAGTTGGGCACTCTGGGATTTGTACCAAGGACAGCAATCGTGGTGATCATTTATTGCCTCTAAATATGTTGGTGGATGGGAGCATCACAAATGGAAGCTGAACATGTCAGAGAGTGGTCTGTGGTTGCGGTGAGAGTGTAACAAGCGAAACGAGGGCCTGTTTGGTAAGTGATGTACCATAGTCACTGGTGTCAGGTCTATTGGAACAAAGTCCATTTGAAAGGACATAAAAACACAAGTTTACTGTATTGAGATCCAAAAACGTTTCAATTTTAAATAAAGAATTTAATTTTAAATACTGCTCATATGTCAAAGGGAAAGAATAGGATATCAGTGAGAATCTATGAATACTGGCCTCTCAGGAGTAAAGATGTGTGTCTGTTGCTGATTAATAAATTAACAGCAGGCTACATTTCTCTCGGTTGCAGTATAAAACATAATTGCCAGATTCAAACATATCATCATGTGGATTACCAGGCAAATAAAACACATCACTGAAGCAAGATAATATTATTTAGTTGTATAAAATGCCACCCATTCACACATCGGCTGTCTTTTAGCTGACAATATCAGCTGTGATTGTTTCTAACAATTGTATTTTCAACTGACTGTGTAAGATTTCAACTTGACATCTGTTTGTAAAATGAAAAAGTGCCTTGTAAACATGTTATACTCCGATTTGGATCTGCTCCTCTCCTACTCTGTCCCTCTTTAAGGTACTTGATGAACGCATAACAATGTATTTGCCAATGTGACTCCTCCCCAAAAATTTTTAGACCGGGGGAATACCTTTTTTGTAACTTGACATCTGTTTGTAAAATGAAAAAGTGTTTTTTATACATGTAACACTCCGATTTGGATCTGTTCCTCTCCTAATGTGTCCCTCTCCATTCTGGCCCTATCATATGTGGTCTTGCATATTATGTCTTAATTTGTGCCACCGCAGAACTGTTCAGTATAACCTCTCATGATATTTAGACACCTTTCACAAGGAATAGTTCAGTTATACACTGTGTGAACCTTGGGTACTACAACCGTTGGATATCTCTCAAACATACGTGTTTATATTGTTTATTATATTAAATTATATTTTGGTAGCTCCAAATATATTACTATATTTATGCGGGGTGATTCACATTCTTTAACATTAGCATTTGGAGTGATAGTGTGCATACCTGGTAATCATAAGAGGATATCGGTGTACCATATGATTAACCTATTTTCATATTATTGGCATAATGGACAGGCATTTCACATATGCTATAAGTGTGCCAACTGACTGTATAACCCGCTATGTACTTTGAAGGGGTGTGTGGTTCCACACTTATCTGGATACATGGGGCTTATCCGGCGCATATTTGATCGTTCCAAAATGGCGGCCGCACTTAACTTTCCGGCTAGCATATCCCATTGGAAACGGCAACGGAATATTTCGAGTTACTTTTGGTGCTCCGTGAACTAAGTTTTCATGATTGGTAATAATGGTCTATATCGGGTACCGGCACATGAGGGTTGCGCATTGGATATAATAACTTCACTATGTCTTTATTAGCTATATAAGACGCCCTTAAATAGTGTCACATATTCGTGTATATATATAGTCTTATATCGGACCATAAATTTTGGGATATATACACGCTTTACTCGTGCAGCCTGGAAGTATACTACTTCACGCCGGACGATCGTTACCATTAAATTTTTATTATGTACCTACCATCTTAAGATGGGCGACACATTCGACACTATTTGGGTTTTCCCTGACGTAACTTCCTGGCTTTGGTATACAACGATCTCAGCTGTGCCGTATTAAGATGCCATCGCGGGCTATTTAAACGAGGCGGTGCATGAGTATATTCCAGACCGTCTTCGCTCTACAGGAGGTGCTTTGGATCGGATCATAGCCGTATCGAGGTAAGGAGGAACTATGCTCGAGGAACCTTAGGAATTAGGCTATCTGACCGCGTAATCATACAGATTCCATGCCTTATGGGGTCATATTGCGTAGCACATCACGCATTCTATGCCTTGGTGTCCTGCGGAGGGGAGAGGCTCAAACCTCCTTCAATTTTGATCCCCCCCTTAATTGAAATTATAGATTGGGTATACCTTTATAAGGGTGAGTTTCTTTGTAATCATGTGATACGGCATGGGTATACTGATGGCTTAAATTCTTGATATCCTATGCTCGTTAGGCCTCTCACATTATAACCGGGTAAATCGTGTTTTTGGGTTATGAGATCGGGATATTTTACAACGCACCGACCTATGTGGTACTGGAAGAAACTGCCGGACGCTCTGTCTTTTGCCTGATACATTACGCATGCTATTGTTATTACATGCTGTATGAAATAGGTATCTGTGCCTCCTTTTGTGCGACTGTGTAGGGATATATTTAGACTCCCTGATGATTGATATTGACTAGTCGGGTGTTTTTTCACCATAGGGACAGTAGGGGCTATGGATATTATTATTATTATAGCCACCAACTCGGTTGTCCTGACATACAATCTTTGAATTCTCCCACAGGCTGATCGGGTGATTGTCCCGTCACTCCTGGCCCACCTTACCGTGGTGAGGCCACTGGAAAGGTTTCAATAAGGTGTTATCATACCTTGGATTCTCTCTCTCTTTTAAAGAAGAAGTACCTATCTCCGTGACATTCAGTAAGTCACCATACACTGCTTCGTGGTACAGTTAGATGGTTTTCTTTGTTTTCTTTGAGTTCATATGGTCATAGCTGTTTATCTCTTTCTTGGTACAGTTTCTGCTGAAACGAGTTTGTGGAAATTTTATCTACAAAACCTACCCACCGTGGATACTCTGACGCTGACACTATTTAGGAGTGCCCGGTTTCTTGCCTTCATGGTGGGTACCTGTGGTGATATATGGTTGATAAATCTAGTTTCTCCTCTATGTGCCATTTTGGTATAACTCTTGCTTCATTCTCTCTGGGAATGGATTCTCTGGTTGGCTACTTACGCCAGGTGAACTTGTGTCTGATATTTTCGCTATATCTACTATTCTGATCTCTTGGCCTATCTACGAGGAGGAAGAATCATGGTATTTCACATACTCTTCTCAAAGTTTTTCCCTAAACCTCTCTGCGTCATGTGTTTTCTTTTCCTTTCCCTTCTGTGTATATATGTATTGTACATATGGAATGGTATATCTCCTGGAGTATTGTAAATATATGTATAGTAAGGTCAATGTTTGAAATAGGATGTTAGTCAAGTTGTTATGTCTTGTTGATTTAGTTATTACGTGATTAGTCATTGTGATATAAGTTATGCACATAGCAGTCCTGTCTCAATAGTTATATATGTCTGTACTTTTTATTGTGATTATGTAAGTTTGTATCTGTGTTTTTTGTTTTTTTTGTTTTATATATATTTATGGAGGCAAAATGAAGTGTTTCTTATCTGGTTTGAGCAGTGATTATACATGCTGACATGGCTGCCACAGAAAATCGGCATTTTGCACCCAGAACTCTCACAGTCCTTTGTTGCTTGTCATTTCAAAGTTGCACCAATGAGATCATCTTTAAGTTATTTAAACATGTGTCAGTTTTAATGCAGTTCGAAAGAGCACTGAAGAAGGCGAAGGTCCGAAATGCATTTGCTCAGAATAAAAACAATGCATGTCCCGTGAGTGCTCCGTGCCTGTTTTTGAGCTTCAATTTTAAACGTGAATCACCCTCACGTCACCAGGCCAAAGCACCCGTCCAGAGTTCAGCAGCTGGGTGAAACCTTGGAGCTTTGATTTAATTACTGCTAGAACCGCCGTGCTGGAAATGTGATACTTTCCTATCAACCTAGAGGGTTGTCAATTATTGAATTGAATGGATGCAGTCATACAGACGAAAACCTGTGGGGAAGTATGCAATTTAAAAATCACGGCAGCGGCGAGGGACAGAGAGACTGTTATCAAGGCACCTTGTTTGGAGCAACGAATGCTGTTATCTCACAAAGGACTGTGTGGATTTGCCTGCATGTAAGCTACATTATAAATATTTCGTTTTTTACCCTATGCAAGGTGTAACATTGCATTGTCTGAGAGACTCAGGAACTTTGAAAGGAGGCAAAACGAAGTGTTTCTTATCTGGTTTGAGCAGTGATTATACATGCTGACATGGCTGCCACAGAAAATCGGCATTTTGCACCCAGAACTCTCACAGTCCTTTGTTGCTTGTCATTTCAAAGTTGCACCAATGAGATCATCTTTAAGTTATTTAAACATGTGTCAGTTTTAATGCAGTTCGAAAGAGCACTGAAGAAGGCGAAGGTCCGAAATGCATTTGCTCAGAATAAAAACAATGCATGTCCCGTGAGTGCTCCGTGCCTGTTTTTGAGCTTCAAATATATATTTATGTTTGTATATATGTTTGTTAAATTTACAGCCCTGAAGAAGTCCTTTACTGGATGAAACGCGTCGGCTGTGCTTTTTAAAACAAGAATTTTGTGAATAAAAGAAGAAACTAAAAGAAAAAACTCTATGGACACAGACCAGTTATTTCTTGTTTTGTTGTCAAGTGGTGCACCTTTGCATTTTGTTTAAAAACTTAATGACTGTGTAAGATTATTAATGTCCTCTACTTAGTATAATTGTGTTTGCGCAGTCACTGCGCGGGTGAATCTACAACGAAGCAAGTCAGTGTCATATGGCGAAGGTAGAACAACCAACGGGCATTAAGATTAAAATGCAGCCAAATGAGTAATAGAGTCACCATCAATTAAGTCACCTTGACAAAGAAGGAGTAAAGCTGTGTTTCTGATCAATAAATTAACAGCAGGCTACATTAGGTGCAATTGTGGTAGATTATGCTAACTTGGCATAATAAGTGGTCTTTCATTCATTCATTCGTTCAATCACTCATTCATTCATTAATTCAATATGCTGTGCAGTTTTGATGGACAGCACCTAAAGTTACTTAAGAGGAAGTCTCCTTGATGAGGTGTATTACAGTTTACACCGATTGTCACTATTTAATCTCCAAGATTACACTATAAACCTTTGTATCTGGTTCATCTTTCTCGGGTCATTTTTTAATATGCATTAAAGACCTCGGGCCCTATTCACAAAAACAGTCGGAAAAGTACGAGCCGAGATCTCTGCTTCCACCTGAATCTACTTTTCTGACTTTTTGCTATTTACCAACATCCCCACAAGCACGGCTGGAAACCTGCGTTATGCATGAGATTCTAGGCGTACATCTGGGAGGCTCAAATGACTTTTCCAGTGGGCTTCTATTCCAGCTGTGCACAGTTCTTCATAGTGGTGGGCTCTGGACAGGGGGAATAGCATCCCTGTGCAAATAAATATTTTAGTGGTGTAAATATTTTTCTCCATGGGGAAAGCCCTTTGCCTGCACCCCCTCACCAACGAATCCCAGATTGGAAAATGGTTGGATTAGAGTTTGGGAATTCCCACAAATGTACATGGTTGTGTTGTTGCCAAATGCCAGGCATTCCTTGCATTGGATTGCCCAATTTACACCCCTTGACTGGGATTTACAACTGCAGACATCTCTGCACTGAGGGCAAAGACCCCTGTCCTCATAAATGATTTTACATGTGCTTGGACGAATGCATGTGTCTCTTTATAGGGGAGTATGACAGAATGCCATCAGCACAATGTTACACACCATTGTGCAGTCACTGCACATCCACAGCCGAACAATTCAAACGGTAGCTAGACCAATTGCCACCCGGGGCGATCCCTGAGTTTACCAGCGTGCAGGTAAGCCGGGGGGTGGGGGGAGGTCAACAGACTACTTGTTCCGGGGGGGGGAGGCGGTTGACAGATGACTTGTTCTTGGGGGGGGGGGGGGGTTAGGGGCGGGGAGTCGACAGACGACTTGTTCACCTCCGCCGCCCCCAAAAAGAGTGCTGCCCAGTGCGGACCGCACCCCTGGTCAACCCCCTATTAACCTCCAACTACGCCACTGTTTGAGGGACATGAACACAGATTGTGGTGGCACTCAGACAAAGCAGACCAGAATATTCCACGTGTGCTCCTTATAAAGGTCCCTTTAATAAGGTTAGCTAGCATTGTTGTGGTTGCAGTCCTTTCATGTTTCGTTTCTTTTTTCAATCTTCAGTAAGTAGTAAAATACTGATACTTTGTCGACAAGGATATCTCCTTTTATTTAAATAGTACTGTTCAATTGTGTCTTCATTAGAGGTCGTAAAAAGAACTTAACCTCGTTAAACCTTGTGAGATTTTACTAACTATATTCACCCTTAGAATATGCCTAATTGGTCACAAGACTCACTGAACGTTTTGAGAGCTTAATTGGGCCAACAATTAACAAGGTAACCTTAGAGGTGATGGATCGATGTTGTATGTGACTGGTTGATATGGAGATCGAAACTGCAACCGGATATAACAAGTGAAGAACAGCTATGCATTCAATTGGCACGTATTCCACTCGTGTAAGTTTATTAGCATCACGTCATGATGCAAATTGATAAAAATAAACCTAGCTATGCACTTCTACTGCTTATGAAGTAAGCTCTTTAGAGATTCATTGGTGTAGGTCGAAAGTAATGTGTGAGGAATGTACTTCTAGAGCACACTGAGTACGCTGGAATGGGCAAGTTTGTTAGGGACAAAGACACAATTTTATTTAAATGTTAGTTTTTAAAAAAATTATTATATTAAACACTTAGGATTTCGGACAGATGCATTCGTATTGGGAAATATAGTTAAAGAGATGACTTAGACAATGTAGACCCAAAACACTCCTGAAAAGGCTTCAAGTGTTTGCACACCAGAAGTTCATCGTGTGCAGATGGGAAGATTTTTGATTGTCCAGCTGGACAATTTGAGAAAGAGAACAACAGCAAATAAGAACACTGATATGTAATGGTGCTGGTGGGGTTGGGATACGGAGTCAACCTTTTAAGTGAAAGGATTATGGAGAAACAAAAAAGTGCATTTCATTCTGTCCTCCATCTAGAGATGATTGGACTTTTGAAGGGAAATTGAAACACACAACAATAATAAGAGGTGATAGTTTCCATTCTGTTAACTTATCAATTATCATGCAGCCCATTACAAACCTAACTTTTTGTGATCACGAGAGGTAAGTATGATGCGCTTGAATGCTAAATCGATTAATTAACTAGGTCAAACGAAATGGAGGTTCGGACATTTTCAAGACAATACTGGGGGTACATTTTCTCCTCGGTCCCCATCTGACGGAAACACCAGAATATAAAAGGGAGTGGACCACCACTTTATTTGACAAGTTAGAAAATATAATGGAACCATATTTTCAAGCAAATTAATTTTCTGTGGGGCCTTTGTTTCTGTATAACAATATCTTGTATTACTGTTATTAAAACACTCACCATTCAGTGCTGTTTACTGCATCTCTTGAGAAAAGCCTGCTGTTGTCTGGTACAAGAGCAACAAGATGCTTATATGTCGTTTTTTTTGCCCATCAGTCAAGCCTTAGGACGCCATTATTTGCCTTACTGATTTCTTTCTATGTTCCCTCATTGTAAATCAGTGATGGCTGTTAATTTTAGCAGGGGGAGTGTGGACGTGACACACGCACACATACACACTGACACACACATGCATTCACAAACGTGCGCTCACACACACACACACACACACACACACACACACACCCATTCACAACACTCACTACCAAATATTCATACATTCAAGCATGCAAGCACGCATCAAAAACTAATTTAAAAAAAATCACACTTACCTGCACCTCTGTCTCGGAGACATCAGGAGGCTTGGGACTGCTGTCTTCCCTCCCTCGTCACAGAGTGGTATGGGCTCAGTGAGATTTGCTGACCCCACCCCAATCTGTAATGAGGTGTCAGTGATTGACACTCAGCTCTGGGCACTTCAGGGCTTAAAACTGAAGCACACAGGTCTGAGGCAACCAGTGGCACTCCCTCTCGTCACAAGGGGGAGGGCCTTGAGATGCTTTGGCAGGCTGAAGAGGTCACGCGCACAGGAGCTGTGACATCTTCAGCCCAGCAAAGTTCAGCTCAGGCAGCCAGGAGCCTGCACATTTAGTGCTTGTCTCGCTCCTGTCTGCCTAACCTGAAAATAAAGAGTGTCTGCCAGGCTGACCATTGGTCAGCCTGACAGACACTCTTCTTGAGGGGCAAAAGGTGAGCGGGCGTGGTCCCTCAGCCCCTATGGACGGGCTGCGGCTGTTGTAAATGATGATTTGAGGGAAAGAAAAAAAGAGAAATGTTGGCAATGCTTATATATTTCTGATAACCATAATACATTTTCATAACCCCTTTAATACTAAGGAAGTGTTTGACACTCTGAGGCTGATTTTCAAAGGTAGTGAATTAGGTATGTCGACTACAACATGCATACTTGAAACTCAAACATGTGTGCAGACTGTGATTTTTAAGTATTCCCTGCTATTGCTGAGCAATAAATGCTTAACATTCACCTGTATATTAGTATGATCTTCAAGTACATTGAGGGATTCTGCCCATGTTTCTAAGTCTAAGAGTATGCACACATACCGTTTGAAAGGTTCAGCAGTCTCAGTTATTATTTAAGACACTGCTTTCTCTTGAGCTAATACTCATTTTACATCAATAGAGTTGCTTTCTACATAGTTATTGACAAACTTAGTGTAACTGATGCACTTTCCACAATATTTTTTCTGGTGTATGAAAGATCTACATTCGTCTAGGTTATCTGCACCAAAAAGTGAGGGAAGTGCATGGCACACTACTTCATTGCATGGCAATTCTCTGAGCACTTTTTAAAAATGTTCACTGTAGGAATTTCAGTGGAATATTACATGTGTATTATGTTTGCATGTTCAATGTACAGTATATAGCTATACGTGGAAGGGTGTGCCCCTTATGAGTGAACTGTGGGAATGCCACAGGAAAATCTCACCCTCACATAGGTGTTCCAATCCCCTATGTGGCCCTGTCTATCTGCGCCTCTCCCTGCAGCTCTGTAGTTCTTGTTTTGGATTCATAACATGGGAATAGCATAAGTCTTAGAGGCAACTATAATTGTGCATGTTGAAAGTTATATGGTGCACTGTTTAAAAATCACTAATGTTTGGGGTAGAGGTAGGCTTTTAAGTTAAACAAAGTAAAGTCTGAGCACATCTGATTTGGGTTGTAGAGTTATACTTGAAAGTAAGTTGTGGCTTAAAGCTAAAGCCTGTTCCAAAAAAGTGGGAGAAAGGCTAAAGCTGCTGTTGACAAAAATCTTTGAGAAAGTCTAAAGCTGCTGTTGACGATAGATTATCCACGAGTGGATATTTGGCCATGTGGAAATTGAAAATAGTTGCAATTCAGTGATATACACAAATTCCATGTAACAAGGATGTTAATAAGGTGTGGATGTTTATTTCCATAACTTTTCTGCAGATTTTGATGCATTGCAGATTGTAGAATAATTACAATGGAGGGGTCTCCCACTTAGACGTGATTTATCTCACATGGCTGTAAGGTTGTATACCACTGTGCCCATCTTAGTCCGGTCTGTGTTGTGTTTTATTAAACTATGGAGGGTTGTCCATAGGGCCTCACAGAAGGTGTCTTTTCAGTGGTAAACGTATACCTTTCAATCTCTAGATTTAAAATTGCGGGTCATGTGAAGTCTTTAAGTGGGTAATCCCATTAATGTGAATAGAAAATTGTCCACAGGTGTAGCGTGCGGAATTATCTCAAGTTCACAAACCCTATACGTCGGTGTCACAAAGATTGCTTGATATAATCAGTGATGTTATCAATAATGTTGTTCATGATGTCATAAGTCATGTCATTAATGATGCCATTAACATGTCATGAGTGATGTAATATGTGAGGTCATAAACAGTGCATGGTGGGGACATAAGTTATAGTTAGCCCAGTGAACTATAAATGGTGAATTTAAGTGTTTTTTTTGTTTTTGAACTGCTAGTTTTTATGTTATTTCAACACCTTTGTATGTCACTTTAACCTTTGTTTTTTTGGGTGAATTTCTAGGTATTTTTTAACATAAGCTAAAATGTTATATTATACCTAACTATAACAAAACTTTAAGCTTTGGCTTTTTTTCAGTGAATTTCTAAGGTTTTTGTTATTAACGTAAATAAGATCTTATTAGCACACCTTTACTATGACGTCACTTTATCCTTTGTTTCATTCAGGGAATATCTGGGATTTTTAATCAGTCACCAAAGCCCCCGCTGAGCACCGATTTATGGATATGTGCAGCGGTGGGTTGGCTGCAGATTTGGCCTCAGGCCAGGCTCTGCACTTAACCCCTGCAAACGCGCCCCCCCCCCCCCCCCCCACTTCTGCCAGTCGACCAACCCTATGGGTGGCCAATCTCCTGCTGCGCACAGCCTTTGCCCTTGTGTGGCGGGAGGTTGGGTGTAAAGCATGGCCTCAGGCCAGCCTCTATGTCCAGCCTCAAGCCGTGCATGTCCCAAGGCAGGGGTTGGCTACACACGTGGGGTTGAGCGCAAGGCTTTACCACCAACCTCACGCTACCCACGGCCAAAAGCTGTGCACAGCAAGGGATTTGGCATATGCGAGGGGTTGGCCAGGTCTGGACCTGCACCCAACCCACATCCAGGACCCGCTCCACAAGTATTTATTATTTGTTTAAATATTTTTCACACTACTGCAGTACTCATGTAGTTTCGCGACCAAGTGTCACATCCTTGGTACCGCTACCAGTACCCATGGTCCGCCCAGAAAAATTCTCTTTTTTGTTTTTGGGGACCCTGAAGGGGGGTCCCTCTGGGCCTTCCCCACCCATAACTTGCACGGGGTCAGGGTGTGTCTACCCTGCCTGGTTACATTTTCTTTTTTTTTACTATTTATGTACAAAGGGGAAGAGTGCATGTACCCTGTAACGGCAGTCGCAACATTTTGCGGCCAGCAAATCACATCTTTCAGTCCTGCAGGACCGGAACGGCCAACAGGAGAAAAAGCTCTCTCATTCAATCCGAAACCATTATTTTTTTGAATTATGGTACAATGGGACCTCTGCAGGACTCCTGTGGGACCATCTGTCCAGATATACCAATTTTTTAAGCCCTTAATAACCACCCTGAGCAAATTTATCAAAAACAGTTGACCGGATTTAAATAAAATAATGAGAAGCATTCTTTTTATGTATAGTTCTAACTTTTTGCCAAATTTGCAGTAATCTGTTCAGCCGTTTTTTTCAGAATTGCTTCCCAAAATTTCCTTTGGGAATTAACATAGGAAAACAATGTTTTGTGACTGCCCCTTTTTCTCGGCCCCTGCTTCATGGATCACCCCAAAACTTTTCCAGCAAGAAGATTAGGTGGAGAAGCATGCGTGCAATGCCTAGCACTTCATTAAAGAATGTTTTCCAGAGATAACAGGACACAGTATGGAGAAGAGTAAAGAACAAATTCTTGTGCATTTTTTGTGCTCTTATTAAGTCCTGACATATTTTAATGCATTTTCTTTCTCATGCCACATGCAAAACTATTTGCAACTGAAAAATGTGCTGGGCATACTTAATAACATGCATTTATGTAGTATTTGCTGCTGCAGAATGTTTCGTATCGTAGGGTTGTAAATATAATATAACTATTATTACTCGCATAGATACTTATTTCATCAGCCTCTGAAGGCTGTCAATCTAGTCGAATATATAACCCTGGACCACATGTTACAGAAAGATCTCATCGATGCATACTCTATTACAGTAAACCCACTGTAATATCATATGCAGTGATTAATTTGTAAAATAATAATTTGGACGCCTTAGAGTTTTGCTCAGAAGGCCACAGCCTGCACTATTGAATGCCGGGGGAGCCGAATCCTAAGGCTGCGTAGTATTGATTCCACTTCATGCCTCTTTTATTCAGCACAAGACAATCCAAGCCCCTTTATTTCACTCTATCAGGCCCCTTCTCACCCCTGCTTTGTCTGTCACTGTTTAACCGTGTTTCTCTTCCTCCTTCTTTCCTGTTTTTGTGTGTTTCTCTGTATTGCTCCGGGTCAAAGTCTGATGAGGGAAAATAAGTGCTAGTCCCCAAGAATGAGTGCCGATGGCCCCCACTGACAACCACCAGCTCAAATTAAGCACTGATCGCATGCCACATTTTTGATGATGCACATGAGGTAAGTCAGTAAATACAATAATGTCGCCGAGAATCTGCTGCTTCTCGCCAAATGTATGTAAGCAAGCCCGGGACGCCATTTAGGGTATTCATTTTTTTTACCTGTATCTCTGTTGTTCTCTTGGGTTCTGCTCCTAACAGATTAATCATATGAATATTTTTGTGCTATTCAAATAACAATTTTGATTTTCATGTGCCATAACAGCGTTATTCGCTTGCTTTCGCTCTCGTATTGACGTTCTCACCAGTGCTCCAGGGATGAGTTGCTTTCAGTGTTCTTCTTTATAAGGCATTTCATATCGGTTGTCTCATAACACATCTTCTATTATAAGGGGCTGATGTGAAGACTGACTCAGAAGTGAGGGGAACGGTTTTTGAATAGCAACTTCTCGCTTCCTTGAAATATAGATCTGAGGTTTGTCAAATGTCCTTGGCAATAACCTCTCTTTAAGAACCAGCTCTCTCTTTCTTTCCGCCAGCTCTCTGTGCTCTATCTTTTATATAGACTGATTCCTATAGATTGTTAATTACCCTTGACTGGATGCATGTTTCCAGCTCACTTTCACTGCTGCTAAAAGCAAGCCAACAACAGATAGCGACGGCATACCTTCATTAGTATTGACCCAGTCTAATTAAAAGGAGAGACAGACACTTTCCCGCCTCACAATCTTCTCCTCAATTTATTGATTCAAATTAAAGCTATTTTGGCTGATATTACATAGCTTATATTATATGTCAGCCTGGAAATGTGACTCTACCTGTTTCTGTTCAGTGTTATTTTCACACACGTTTGTCGTAGACATGCTCAATCAAAAGAAGGTGTAATATTTCTTCAGGAAACACTTCTGGTCCAGTGCCTGTGGACAGTGAGCATCACAGCATTACCTCAAGAAAGACCTGTTTTCATCAGGCGCTAGTTCAACTTCCATTTGTGCTCAAATGGGGATTTTAACGAGGGCAATTGGAATTATGCGATTCTGAGGCTGCAGCATTTTCCGCCTAATTATGGATTTGCCACACTATCCATCATCTGCTGCATTATCTACAGGTTCCAGCAAAAAAATAGATCAAATGTTACTAAAAACTTGGCGACACATGTTCCCATACAGTGGAAGGTCCTTCCTAAAGGTTGATCTTTTAATTGCTTATTGCTATATTTGGGTATTAAGTGGAAACTAATAAGGTAAAATCTTTGCTGAGACAGTGGTACCAGGTGTTAAAGTGTCAAAATAATGAAGTAATACTATCACAAAATGTGCCACATTAAACTGCATGATTTGCCTTTTCTTGACACGTAATTTAGTCAGTCCTGCCACATAATTTGGTCCTCCCTTGCTACATAATTCCAGTGGCTCTGATTATAACCCAGGCACAAAGTGTGTACATCGGTTTTTTTTTTTTTGCTTATGTAACCTGGTAAATATCATGTAGGCAAAAAGTACACATCCTGAATTTACACATCTGGAAATGGGGAATAACATGCACTCAAAGTCTGGCATTTGCCCCATCACCTGCAGCCGCATGTTGCCGAGCTGGCATTAGTAGTGAGCGCAGTGACAGGGGTGGGACCGCTGTTGTGTCGGGAATGACCCATGATCATGAGGCACCACGCTCTTTTGAGTGATGTAGACTGAAGTTTGCTGATGCTACGATTTTCTATCTGGTGGGTGCTTCCACCTATGTTCTTTGTGTAACATACATATATGTACAAATGAGGCTAATAAACCCATGTCGAGCAACCCCGCTCTGGCCTTAAAGGTAGTTAAGCAGTGGCCCTTCTGTTGAATGGTTTTTGATGACAGCCAATGTCATCTTTGTTTCGAGCTAGGTACGTTAGATCAGTTGTAGTTCTCTGTGCTACAAAAGTAAATGACATACATAGTAACACATGTTTGGATTATCTCAGGGTTGGCAGCTCAGCTTCGTTCATACTGTTGTCTGGCTTCACTAGCAAATATTGCATACATATTTCAATAAAAGACCCCAAACGCTGGACTTCTGTACGCCCTTCAGGAGACTTGAGGAAAAGTGAAAGATGTGGTATGCTGCCATTAACCTGAATTAAGGTCCCGGTACCTCTGATGAGACAGTTGCCTCATGAGCTTACCTCCATTTTCCAGACAAGAGAGCAGGGTCACACATCCCACTGCTTCTCAGACAGGTAGAAGTAAGCTTAATAAAACTGTGCCTGTGGCCAAACACCCTTGAAAAAGAAGCTGAGCGAAGATTCATGACTTTATCGGACTTCGTCAAATCAGTTTTCCTACCAAAAAAGGATGCCCCACTCTTGAAATGCAGGAGATCCTAAGACTGTAAAACAGCTATGTACCCAAGTGTATGTGAGTGGATGGGGTGTAGGCCAGAGGGTAAACATCCTTTACCACGAATGCGTTACAACGCATGCCATTACCCTGCATTTTTTACTCCGCAAACATTTTGACAACGCAGGGCTTCACACCGCAAACCATTACAACGCATTCCTCAAAGCAACGCCCCGGTGGAGTTAGAATAGTAAATTGCGTTGTAATGGGGAATGCGTTGTAATGGATTGTGTTGTAAAGCTTTGCGTTGTAAAAGATTTTGCAGAGTAAAAAATGCGGGGTAATGGCACGCGTTGTAAACACCTGCGGACTAAAGTGTCCTATTCAGGCCAGAGTGTCCTGAGCTCTGGGGCACTGCACAGCTTTAGGAGATTTATCTCTGAGGTGGCGTGGGTGGGGGGGTAGAAGTTGGGTCAATATGGCAGGGGAACTACCAGGGCACTGGAGTGCGGGAATGGCCACAATGTTCATCCGCTGTCCCTCGCAGCAGCAGGAACAGCTTCCTGCTATGCAACGGGCTGCTTAGTCTTTCCCTCTTTTTTAAATCATTGCGAGCATCTTACATCATGAAGCTTATCCAATTTTTTTCTATAGAAAGTCTATGAAACTGGGAGTTGAAAGACTTTGCATCTTCATGCACCCCTTCTAACTGATACCTTGAAACGAAGGTCAGGCCAAAGCGTAGGAGTAGTGCATACCAGCGTCTTTACAACAATCCCAAAGACTTTCTTGGTTATTTGATCAGATCCCTTAACTCTACACCAGTGTCGGCCATTTCATAATGTCAATACAAATCAGATAGAAGCACTCAAAAAACTGATTTCTATTTGTGATTTCGTGTAGTATCGGAGGTTCTCTGGGAGTTGGACTTTTGGGGGTTAAGCACCACAGTCGATTCATTTTTGTGACTTGGACTAGTGCGGTAGGGTAGAACCATTACAGCCACAATTTCGATATATAATGTCCCTATTCTGGACCTATCAGACCTGGTGTTCTGGAGACTCTTTCCTATAAGTAATTTGTCTTCCACAGTTCGCATGTCAGATAACAGAACCCACTTCAAGTCCAGTAAATATATATTACCAGGGCCGGACTGGTAATTCCGGGCACCGGACAATCCCCCGGTAGGCTGGATGGGGTGGGGGCCGGTTTTTTCGCAGGGGGCCGGTTTTATTTTCGGTCCGTGACGTGAGAGTCTGTCTGACCTCCGCTGCAGAGCAGCGGAGCGGAGGTCAGACAGACTACTACTCCTCCGTGTCTCACTGTCTCCGCTCCACTCCGCGGTGCGGGGAAAAAGCACAACTGCAGTGGTGCACCGTCCGTGACTCGGTGCGTGCAGGTGCAGCCAGCCTGAGCCAGGTGAATTTAATAATCAGGAGGAGGTGCCGGGTGCGCAGCGCGCAGATGTCTCCGCCGCCGCGTCTGCGTGCCACTCCTGAGTTCACCCTTAGGGTGGGGCTGGTGGGTCATGCTGCATGCGCATTGGGGCTCGCGCAAGTGCGCGTGAATGCATCCTGCCAGAGACGACTGGACTAAGACAGAGAGCAGGGGCACCGTTGCGGCCATAATTTAATTATTTCTAGCCCGGGTAGCCCACCTGTTTGCCGCCCGCAGCAGGTGAGTTTGTCCGTCCGTCCACTCGGCAATCATCATGGGCAGGCCATGGGCAGTGGGCACTGGGCGGGCGTCGCGACCGGGCCGGGAATAAAGCAAAAGGTATAGGTCCCGGCCTGGTTCTAATCCCTGTGCGCAGTGGATTTGATTTGTTGTGAGCAGGGCAGAGCGAGGTCACGTCAGGTGGCTTGAGTTGTGCACCGTCTAAATCAAAAATTTTAATCATGATGATTGTCACCATCAGGGACCGTGACAATCATCATGATTAAAATTTTTGATTTGGTGCGCGCGACGTGGTACTTACGTAGGCAATAAAAGTGACGGCTGAGCAGGCGGGGTCAGGGAGACCACGATAGCGATGCTGTCCAGGCCTGTTTAGCGGAGCTGAGTGAGGAGCACATATAGTTGGGCCGCAGAATAAGTGGGACACAGTCTTAGCAATGCTGATAACTTAATACACCGTGTCTGTGACTGTGTCACACAGGCACGGTGTATTAAGTTATCAGCATCGCTAAGACTGTGTCCCACTTATTCTGCGGCCCAACTATATGTGCTCCTCACTCAGTTCCGCTAAACAGGCCTGGGCTGTGAGCGCCAGGCAGCGTGTCAGCTGCGCACCAACACAACAGTGTGCACGGATCAGGGAGCCTCCGCAAGTGTCTGCATGCCATTGCCGTGCTTTAGAGGTCGTGCGATATAGATATCTGGACGTCACACCCAAGTGATGAATGCATGTATATAGGTGTCTGCCTGTTGTGTAGTATAGGTGTGTGCATGTTGTGCACTGTATGTGTGTGCATCTCATGTGCGGTATGTGTATGCATGTTGTGCAATATAGGTGTCTGCCTGTCGTGCAGTATAGGTGTGTGCATGTTGCGCACTGAAGGTGTGTGCATGTCATGTATGTTAGGTGTGTGCATGTTGTGCACTATAGGTGTGTGCATGTCGTGCATTGTAGGTATGTGAATGTCGTGCACTGTAGGTATGTGCATGTTATGTATGGTAGGTGATTGCATGTCATGTATGGTTGGTGTCCGCATTTTGTGAACTATGAGTGTGCATGTTGTGCACTATAGGTGTGTGCATGTTGTGCACTGTAGGTATGTGCATGTCATGAACTGTAGGTGTGTTCACATCGTGCACTGTAGATATGTAAATTTCGTCCAATATAGGTATGTGCATGCAGCTTGCGCACTATAAGTGTGCATGTGTCATCTACTGTAGGTGTGTGCACATCGTGCGGTGGAGTGCAAATCGTGGACTATTGATCAGTGCATGTAATGAACAAGTGGAGTCTGGATGTTGATCTATAGTAAGATTTTTATCGGCAGATATCTGACTAATCAGAATCCCCAATAGGTAGAATGAATGCTATGAGCACCGTGGTAACGTGAACTCACACCTGGCTTGTGATCAATCAATCAATCATGTCACTTATAAAGCGCACTACATACCCGCGAGGGTCTCAAGGCGCTGGGGGAAGAGGGGGGTGGTGCTGCTACTGATCGAAGAGCCAGGTCTTGAGGAGTCTTCTGAAGGCCAGTAGGTCTTGGGTCTGTCGGAGGTTGGTGGGGAGGGTGTTCCAGGTCTTGGCGGCGAGGTGGGAGAAGGATCTGCCGCCGGCGGTCGTTTTCCGGATGCGGGGGACTGTGGCGAGGGCGAGGCTGGTCAAGCGGAGCTGGCGGGTGGGGGTGTAGAAGCTGAGTCGTCTGTTGAGGCAGGCTGGTCCGGAGTTGTGGAGTGCTTTGTGTGCGTGGGTGAGGAGCTTGAAGGTTATCCTCTTGTTGACAGGGAGCCAGTGCAGGTCTCTCAGGTGGGGTGTGATGTGGCTGCGTCGGGGGATGTCGAGGATAAGACGTGCAGAGGCGTTCTGGATGCGTTGCAGCCGTCTCAGGAGCTTAGCCGTCGTTCCTGCGTAGAGGGCGTTTCCGTAGTCCAGCCTGCTGGTGACGAGGGCCTGGGTGACTGTTTTTCTTGTTTCGGTGGGGATCCACTTGAAGATCCTGCGGAGCATTCGGAGGATGTTGAAGCAGGATGAGGAAACGGCGTTGACCTGCTTAGTCATGGAGAGGGTGGGGTCGAGGATGACCCCTAGGTTGCGTACGTGGTCGGTGGGTGGCGGGGCTGTTCCCAGTGATGTTGGCCACCAGGAGTCGTCCCAGGCTGAAGGGTTGGAACCAAGGATGACGACCTCCGTCTTGTCCGAGTTCAGCTTCAGGCGGCTGGTCCTCATCCATTCGGCGACGGCCTTCATTCCTTCGTGGAGGTGGGCTTTGGCGGTGTGAGGGTCTTTGGTGAGGGAGAGGATCAGCTGGGTGTCGTCGGCGTAGGAGATGATGTTGAGGTTGTGCTGTCGGGCGAGGGGTGCCATGTAGATGTTGAACAAAGCAATACAAAAGGGGATGATGGACGGAACGTTTGAGCCAATCAAACACTCACCCCCAGTCAACTGATCTGGGTTTAATCCATCATCATTCTTTAGCTCACTCCACCACCCCAGTTCAGACATGGCCATATGCAAATCAGTCTGACCCTGTGCCTCATGGGAACAGTCCAGCCCGAACTGCCAAGCCATGTCTTCCCTGGACCGGAAACAAGCATCCTAGGACCGGTTTCTGGCATTCCAGCCGTCATCAGCCAGGCTTGCTTGAATCCAGTGGCAAAGTGAGCAAGGGACCCACGTCTGGGCATACCCCCGCCAACTTAGGGCGAACAAAGCAATACAAACCGGTCCTAGGATGCTTGTTTCCGGTCCAGGGAAGACATGGCTTGGCAGTTCGGGCTGGACTGTTCCCATGAGGCACAGGGTCAGACTGATTTGCATATGGCCATGTCTGAACTGGGGTGGTGGAGTGAGCTAAAGAATGATGATGGATTAAACCCAGATCAGTTGACTGGGGGTGAGTGTTTGATTGGCTCAAACGTTCCGTCCATCATCCCCTTTGGTATCGCTATGTAGATGTTGAACAGCGTTGGGCTGAGGGAGGAGCCTTGGGGTACGCCGCAGATGATCTTGGTGGCCTTGGATCGGAAGGGGGCGAGGCGGACGCTTTGTGTTCTGCCAGAAAGGAAGGATGTGGTCCAGTCCAGGGCCTTCTCTTTGATCCCGGCGTCGTGAAGGCGTGTTCGTAGTGTGTGGTGGCAGACCGTGTCAAAGGCGGCTGATAGGTCCAGGAGGATGAGGGCTGCTGTTTCTCCGTTGTCTCCGTTGTGATGACCAGCAACACATTGATGGCAGCACCCACACTCTGAAAAGTGTTCCAGTGCCACTGGCCGGGGTGCCTTTGTGTGAATCTTTCATGCTTTCTGGCCAGGGTGCCATGTGAGACATTTCCATGCTTGCTGGCTGCCTGGGTGCTTATGCGTGACGTCACGTTTCCATGCTTTCTGCCTGGGTGCTTATGTGTGCTATTTCCATAGTTTCTGGCCTCATGTGTTCTCTGTAGGAATGTCTCTGATAACTGGGTATCCTGGTGCTCCATAAGGCAATCATTTACTATGCTTTAAAAGTTAATACAATTTAATATGTAATGAAAAATTTGTTGAAAAATGCTTTGTTTTGGCCTTTCTGTCTCCAAAATTTCTAGGGGGGGAGAACCCCCCGAACTCCCCCTAGTGGTGGTTGCTCACTGCGCTTGCTAGCTACACACCATGTGGGGGCTGGTCTCACTTTTACTTTGTTCTCTCTGATTCACTACTCGTGTCTATTTTTGGTGCTCTCTGAAAGAATGTCTATGGGTACATATGACTGGGTGGGTAACCTGGTGCTCTTTAAGGTCATCTACTATTTACTGTGCTTTGAAAGTTGATGCAATTGAATATGTAATGAAAAATGTGCTGTAAAATTCACCATTTCGGTCTGTCTTTTTCCAACATTTTCTTGGGGGGAGAACCCCTCTAGTAGTGGTCGGGCTCGCTCGCTGCGCTGGCTCGCTACGTGCCGGACGGGGGCTGGTCTGCAAAAATTTGCCAGGGCTGCTTTCAGTTCCCAGTCCGGCCCTGCGTTTTCATTTGTAAAAAAACCTAGCCAAGCTGTTATGTTTCATATAGGTACCCTAATATAGGCCCGGGTAATATCATACACTTCACCTACATTATCTCCCTTATACTACACAGTAACGAACCTTTAGGATTGAACCTTTACCTAGTTCTAGTCCTGGGCACAGAAGGAGGGTTTCACTGAACAATAACGTCCTATAACTCCAACAATAGACTCATACAGTATGAATGAATATTCATGAGTGTTCCTGGAAACCAGGCAGGGGCTACACACTACCTGCATAATATCTACGTACAAGGTTCATCCCATACGTCATCCTCAAATCCAACAATGGCTAATACAAGAAACAAGGGACAAAGAAACCCTAGATACTTTTTGTATAAATACAGCACATCTTGCTAGGGTTGGGAGGAGGAGACCGAGACTTCCAGGCTGACACACTGACCAGAGACGCTGAGGCTCCTGCATGCAGACGCTCCAGCTGACAGTGGTCTAACACATCCCTCGCGGGGTGTCCAACTCGAGACCAGGATGGAGTCCCACACTCTCTCACTTCAGGTAATGGGGTTAGACTAAAGCATAGAGGGATTCTTGGCTTCACACCTACTCACATGCTAGGTACACTTAGGTACATCTAGATAGGCATCGTAGGAGTACGCGCATTTTTATCAGGCATTTTATATTCATGTATGTATTCATGATTATTGCAAGATGGTAGAACTGTACTATCCTTTTATTTTCACTGTACTGCTATTCATATATATCTGCTACTGTCTAACGGTTGTTGCAGCACATCTATTTTACACTAGAAGAACAACTGTGCAATGAATTCTTATTGTAACACGCCCGACTGTTTCTTCTGTGTAACTCTCTGAGACCGAATAAGTGAGCACGAGTGACTGAGCGAAAAGTAGTATATTGTTTCCACGATCCTGGGGGATCAGGGTTGTCATGTTCTGAGGTTGCCAGAAACTATTCTCTCCCCAATAAGAGGAGATTCTAGTGGCACTGTGAGCTAGCTAAAACAGAAAGGCTAACATTCTCGGTGGGGGTGCTCAGAGCCAGTCTGCCACCAGTCCTACAATTTATGTTATCCGAACGCGCAGATCCTGTATGGGTAATATAGGAACTACACGACATGGCGCCGCCAACGTTGGTTGGGTACTTATTTAACAGTAGAATCTGAGTAGTTCAGTCGTGCTATTCTCAGAGACCCCTACTCACAAACACCAGAGACGCCTGGAGTGGGTGGGCACAAACTCCGCCACAGCTGAGTAGGCTAAACAAAATCCTATTTATTGGCTGTTGGTTAATCAAGCTTGAAGGACCCAGTGTTCCTAAAATTGTGTATAAAACCTTTATCTTAGTTCCCTTGAACAAACTTCTTCTTTACAAAAATGACTGAGACAGGAGATGACCCAGTAGTAGACCTACACCTCTCAGGAGAAGAAGATACAGACGCAACACAAATTGCACCAAACTTTAGAAATACAGTCACCCTGAGACTACTAGCGCATGGTTTATCAGCTAGGGGTGGCATAGTAGTTTTCGTAATTGAGGCACACGAATCCAACAAAACAGAGGTATTTTATTCGTGGGTTACATTCCCAGCAGAAAATGCGAGAACAAAAACATTTCACTCCTACACGGAAGGAGATGCACCAGCGGAATATTATCCGTTCGAGGATATAGAGGTTCCGCTCACGTACCAGGAACATTTATACTGGTTTAAAGGCGCCCTACCCCACATAAGAAGAAGAGTAAGACTCGGCCCGCTGGGAAGAGAAGGGGCAACATGGCCAATATTAGCGGCCTACACACCACATCCTGACATTGACACAATGCCACAGGCAGACTTACTCATACAACACAAGGATTTAATTAAAATCTACAGAAACTTGACGCAATTCGTCATGCGGACACTTACAGTCCAACCAGCAATAGTTGCTACAAATGTAACTCAAATTCAGGGTACAGCAACTAAAATTACACCACAAACATTACACGCGGTAACTGGCAAAATGCCCACGAAACGTGAACAAATACCATTCTGGGTAGCTCAGAAAATAACTCAGCTCGAGGCAGTATTCCCGAATACTACCCTGTATGAAAAACACAGAATGCTAACAATCTGCTTGCCCATGGGATAACACTACAATTAGAGGATTGTACCACTTGGGGTACAGTCTTTGCTGCCATTTATACCAGAACTCATGGTATACCATCCTTAGCCATAGTACCAGATGTATTAAGACAAATACAAAACGAGTACGGAGCAGAGCCTGCCCTAAACTTAGGGATGAAGTTACTAGGTAACTATGACCAGGTATCAGCCATAATACTAGCTAATAATAAAGGGGAAGCAGCTTCAGTGGCAATCCGCCAATGCCTAAGGGAGTTCAGTCCTATAGATCAACAACACGAACTACCCAAAATAATTGAAACTGCATATGCAGAATTAGGCAGAGACAGTTTAGGAGGGGAAGCTTTAAAAACACAACTGATGGGCAGTCCTGAAAAGGACACTTCCAAGCAGACACCAGCTTCTTCTAAAAAGAAGTGGGATAATAAAAAACAACAAAACTTTAAAGGAAACGGATCTCAATCCCGAGGCAGATCTCCTCCACAGGAGCCCTCCGAAAGGAGGTATAATCTCAGGAATAGGGATAATATTAGGAAACCTGACAGGTATCAGGATACTGATACACGTTCCTCTCGTTCCTTTCAGGGTTCGACGAAAAACTCTGAGAGAGGACGGTCAGAACACAAGGAAGAGTGTACAAAGTCCAGAGACAAACAGCATGCTCAAGACTATACTTCCAAAAAAGAAGAAAAGCCAAAATCAAAACCTCAGTTTAAGAAGAAGAAAGTTGCAGGTCTAAAGATCAGACATGCCCAGAATTCTGAGGACACAACTTCTGAACGGGGAATGGGCTCAGACGATGCTAGACAGTGTGGCAGAAGTAACAATAGCTCGCCAGAACCTGATGGAATTTCTGGTGACAGCGGACTTGAATGATTACATCACGGTGGAAACACCAGATACGAGGGTAAGCGTCCCACATAAGTTATATGAAATAACACTCCGGATGGAGGGAGACAAGCCCAGGAAAGTTAAAGGTCTCTTTGGGAAGAATTTGTCATCTGGTTATGACATCCTATTAGCTGAACAAGATTGGCCGCCAGCATTCGTTATGGAGTGCCCTAGGGGAGAAACGGTAATTTTTCCAGCCTTCTCCAACCTCGTTCCCATTCATTTAAAAAATACATATGCACAGGAGTGGGCAGTTGCCCTAGCTCCAGCATTGTACAAAAATCATGCCGGTTGGGATGAGGATTCAACCCACCACGTGATCCCTTTAAACGTTTCACCAAATGCACAGAGACAATATCCAATAAAGCAAGACGCTAATAAACAGGTCAGGGAGATCTTAGATCAACTTGAATACCAAGGGGTGATCGAAAATTGCACCTCATTAATGAACAATCCTTTGTTTCCTGTCATGAAACCTGACAATACATATCGTCTAGTTTTAGATTACAGACATTTAAACACTTGCACTAAGACATTTGCAGTTCAAAATGCACACAGTGCCGCATTAATGAATAACATTGTGCGGAAAAAATACAAAACTACACTTGATATCTCAAATGGATTTTTCTGTCAAAATATAGCGCCTGAAAGCAGGTATTTGACCTCATTCTCAGCATTGGGGTCCCAGTGACATTTTTGTCGTCTCCCCCAAGGGTATAAGAATAGCCCGGGGTTATTTTCAGCAAGAGTAACCAAATTACTCCACAATTTTGATGAGGAAGCATTGTCCTATGTGGATGATATTTATCTGACGGACGATGACTTAAAAAGGCACTTGACCAGGGTGAGCACCATAATTATGGGATTCGCCTCTGAGGGCTACAAATTCAACTTTAAAAAAACAAAAATCGCCCACCTCAATGTCCTGTTTTTAGGATATGAGCTTTCAAGTGAAGGAAAAGTCTGGCAGCCAACTTTTTAGAAAAGTGTGCACTGCTCCAACCTCCAAAATCATTCAAAAATGTACAATCAATACTGGGATTCCTAAATTTCAGCAGAACATACATTTTGGATTACGCGGAAAGAGTAAAACTTTTCTACGACTTAATAAAACCTGATTTTTCAGTTAGACAATGGACACAGGAACACACAAACATCCTACATTCACTACAAGAAGACATGATGGCTTCAAAACACTTACAGACGCAGGTAAACGTACGCAACTTAGTTATCCGTGTAATTGCGGGTCAATGCGGGTACACCTACTTAACCTTCAATGAAGGCGAGACAGTGCCAATCGCTTACAAATCACACCTGTACACAAACGCAGAAATGCGTTTCACTTCAACAGAAAAAATCCTGACAGCAGTTCAGACCGCTGTAGCAAGAGAAAGAGCACTGACTCAGGGAAAGCGCATAATTGTCGTAACACCGGTACCGGCTTTAGAAGCTGTTACAAAGGCTAGCATTCCAAATGCAAAAGCCTTACATCCAAGATGGATACAATGGGCTAATTCTCTTACTGCAACGGATGTTTAATACAGATTTGATCCGAGTCTAAAAACACAAGAATTTCTGCAATCTGAACAAGAATACCCTCTGCCAAATGAAATCTTGCCTCTAGATCAGTATGAATATATTATTTACACTGACGGATCTGCTCAACCGGCCATAGGGAGTAACCAACAATACAGCGCAGCATGTGCTATCGTTAAAGGTCGCATGCAGGATGGAAAGTTCCATCCAAGTTGCACCAAAACGCAATCTCTAGGAGACTGCACGGCTCAGTTGGCAGAGTTAAAAGCGCTGATACTGGCACCGGTGAATACGGATCACGAATTCCCCACACTGATAGTGTGTGATTCTTTTTACTGTGTGCAATCATACAATGAATATTTACATCATTGGGAACTAAACTGGTTCAAAGACGCAAAAGGTGGCACAATTAAGCATAAAATGCTATGGGAACAGGTAGTTGAGTTGAGAAACGAACTACCACGGGCTCACGTGATTCATACACTGAGTCATCAACGTGATGGCGTTTATGTTGAAGGGAATTCATTGGCTGATGAAGCCGCGAAGGGGGCTGTGCGCACAGCTTCCGTAGCTGCAATCACTCGTTCAAAAACAAGGATAGACGGTGAGATTATGGTTACTGTCATTGCTTCACGCAAAGGCAGCTCAGCAGTACCAAAGAAAGTTCCACTCAAGTACTCCTACAAGTTCGATGCAAACAACATTCCATATGCTCAGATTCCTGGAGTGGGGGACAGAGTAATACCAAATATGGATCGTAGGCAAGGTTTGATTATTGCAGCACACGAGGGTTTGGGCTCTGCGCATACAGGCGTTACAGCGACTATTTCATTGTTGAAACAGCGCTATTGGTGGCCAGGTCTGACAAAACAAACTAAAGACTACGTCTTGAAATGTGACATCTGCCAGCTGATGAAAAGCTCCACCGTAGCACGCCCGGCACAGACACCGTTATTAAAATCAGACAGACCTCTCGCTTGTGTATATCTGGACCACTGCGGCCCCTTACAATCAGATGGGGCTTACAAGTATATCATGGTTGCAGTGGATTCATGCTCAAGATTCCTATGGGTTTGGCCTCAGCGCTCGGCTGACGCTCGAACTGTTATCAAAGATTTGCGAGTCTTTATCGGGACATACGCAGTTGGCACGTTACATTCTGACCGTGGCCCGGCGTTTAGCTCTCGGGCTTACAAAGAGGCCAGGGAAAGTATGGGCGTAGCATTGCAGTACTTCTCTCCGTATCATCCTGAGGGAAATTCGGTTGTGGAAAGGAAAAACCGGGACCTAAAGAAATCTTTAACAGCTAGGGTATTAGGCAAGGGCGGTAGTTGGGTCAATCATATATATGGGGTACAACAAGCTCTCAATAACCAGCCAAGAAGCTCTCTAGGGGGTGTCACTCCTTACAAGGTCCTATTTGGGACAAGAATGTGGGTACCTGATCTCGATTGTGAAGGCGCAGTGGCGGATGAGAAACCATTTGATATCCATGATCGTTTGGCTGTTTTGCAGGATCTAAATGAATCCAGGACACAGCAAAGTAACGTCCACCTGAAACAGACCGCCACTGGGGAAGTCAAGGCAGTCACGGCAAGACCTGTCTGGATCCCAAAAGTCGGGGGTCTGGTCAGAGAGAAAATAGCGGATAAAAAAGAATTTGGGCCATCCTACAGAACCTGTACCGGTCCTAGCAATTCAAGGAACAAGAACAGTACTTCTACCGCCTCTTGCCGGGAAAAAGGAGAAAAGATTTGTCTCAATCGACTTAATCAAACGACGCTATGTGGCCGATACTGAGCAGTAGACCTCGTGGACTCCGCTGTAGCAGACGCCCTCCTCTCGCTACAATCCCAAGAAGTTCAAACGGAAAGACTCATCACGTTTGAAGAGTCCTCTCAAAGGAATGAAGGACTATGCAACAATGCTATGGAACTCGTTCCCCTTGAACCCGAAGTTCAACTTCAAAATCAAACTCAAAATAACGCACAAGTTGCTATTCGACCAAATACAGACGTCTACGTCAACATACCTCGACAAGAGCAAAGAACGATTTCAACAAATCCTGATGCAATTCCAACAATTGATCAAACTGCTTCTGGCTACTTCTTGAACTGATTTCTGAGCACCTTTCAGACTGTCCTAGGAGTTATTCCAAACTTTATACACTCAGTATTTGGAAGTATTTTTGGAGGTCTTCCGCTGATCCTGCTCTCAATAGCAGGTATCCTGATTGGGCTGTCCATTGCGTAGCAGAAAAATAACAATCACCAATGAGATGGCAAAAGCACTCCTGGAGCGTAAATACCGTGAACGCATGGTACAACATCTGGGGACACCTCACCTGCGGGAATTGAGCGCTTCTTGGTTCCTATCGTTTAGACCAGTCTGGGTGGACTGCATCTTACCTGTTCTTCGATGCCTGTTTTGCGGAGAAGAATGCGTGTTAGACTCTGTCTGACATTTCCATCGGCAACGCCACCAGACATGAATACCATGCTGGAACCGGTGAGGGTCCATGCTCGGCTGTGTCCCCAGCGTATTCCTATCTTGATGGCTGCATTCCTTGAGAACCTGCAGGTGCCTTTTGCTACACCTGGGTTGAGCATCAGCTCTTCCACTAGCACTCAGGTATCGACTACAGCACCAGCTGCCTCTGCCCCAGCTATTGGCAGTTCTGAGTATCATCGGTGCTCAATTGACGTGCTCTGCAAAGTGTTACAGGGATCGTCCTCTGCAACAGCGAGCAACGGCGATGTTACGTCTCCCAGCCAGGACACTTAATCTAGAATTGGCTCATCGTGTGCTGGGAAAGAATTAGGTTTTTCCTTTTTGTTTGAAAACTCTACTAAATTTGGAACATTTCCTTTAATTGACACTTTCGATGGGAAAGCATGGCCTTCAGACGCTTGTAGTGGTTTGAATTATATATACGAACTCAACTAGGACTTTGGCTTTGAGTGACATTTCCGATACTAAAATTTTCAAAAATAATTTTTCTTCCCCTATTAGACTTTTTTTAAATGGTTTTAAAGACATTATTTTATGAAGCTCACTGATAGTTTTATGCGCCTCTACCTAGTACAAAGAGTAGTTCACTTGCATTTTTATCATTATTGACTGTTCGGAAGAGGAGTGGGTGTTATGTTTCATATAGGTACCCTAATATAGGCCCGGATAATATCATACACCTTCACCTACATTATCTCCCTTATACTACACAGTAACGAGCCTTTAGGATTGAACCTTTACCTAGTTCTAGTCCTGGGCACAGAAGGAGGGTTTTCCCTGAACAATAGCATCCTATAACTCCATCAATAGACTCAAACAGTATGAATGAATATTCATGAGGGTTCCTGGAAGCCAGGCAGGGGCTACACACTACCTGCATAATATCTATGTACAAGGTTCATCCCATACATCATCCTCAAATCCAACAATGGCTAATACAAGGGACAAAGAAACCCTAGATACTTTTGTTATAAATACAGCAGGGGTTGGGAGGAGGAGACCGAGACTTCCAGGCCAACACACTGACCAGAGACGCTGAGGCTCCTGCATGCAGACGCTCCAGCTGACAGTGGTCTAACACATCCCTCCCGGGATGTCCAACTCGAGACCAGGACGGGGTCCCACACTCTCTCACATCAGGTAATGGGGTTAGACTAAATCCTAGAGGGATTCTTGGCTTCACACCTACTCACATGCTAGGTACACTTAGGTACATCTAGATAGGCATCGTAGGAGTACGCACATTTTTATCAGGCATTTTATATTCATTCATGTATGTATTCATGATTATTGCAAGATGGTAGAACTGTACTATCCTTTTATTTTCACTGTACTGCTAATCATATATATCTGCTACTGTCTAACGGTTGTTGCAGCACATCTATTTTACACTAGAAGAACAACTGTGCGCTAAATTCTTATTGTAACACGCCCAACTGTTTCTTCTGTGTAACTCTCTGAGACCGAATAAGTGAGCATGAGTGACTGAGCGAAAAGTAGTATATTGTTTCCACGATCCTGGGGGATCAGGGTTGTCATGTTCTGAGGTTGCCAGAATCTATTCTCTCCCCGATAAGAGGAGATTCTAGTGGCACTGTGAGCTAGCTAAAACAGAAAGGCTAACATTCTCGGTGGAGGTGCTCAGAGCCAGTCTGCCACCAGTCCTACAGTTTATGTTATGCGAACGCGCAGATCCTGTATGGGTAATATAGGAACTACACGACAAAGCCACCATTTATTCACAAGTTTTATAGAGCACTGGAAGATGTAGCTTCACAGCTATGAGGAGGTGCTGATAGAACTCAGAGGTGTCAAAATTAGAATCGGTGGAATAGCTAGAGTTCGACGGTCTGTGAAGCAATGCGTCCCTATTCAGTATTACTCTCATGCTGCTTCTGCCGATGCTACAGATCAGTTGAAGGTCTGCTTATTGAGTTCAATCCTCTGGAGTTTTCTGAACAAAGAGGTGGGATGGATCCACCCTCAGGTTGGGATCCAAGGCATTCCAAAGTTGGGATCAAAGAAAGAGGGACCTACTGCCATGTTTTATTTCATTTGAATATTTATTGGTTGATGATGTGCAGATTCCTTGATCAATGATTCCTGGCTGAAATACTATGTGTGATTAACAGTGTTTGCTTTTCTTTGATCATGACCTCTGATCTGTGCTGCGATAAGTTGAAGGCAACGTTGAGTAGTAAAGTTTATAAACATTTCCTGAACATGTAATTGACTTTAGATCAGGTTGGACTTAAGGGATTCCATAGTGTTGGAGCCTGTACTCTCAAAGATCTATCTCATACTTTTAAAGGGTCATTGGTTGATCAAATGAGCAGACTAGAGTGGAGCACTCAGGTTGGGATCTAGTAAGGTGTCAGTTTCTGTAGATATGTACAACCTTTTCCCTTTTTGCTTTATGGATGGTGCAATGAATGTTATATTCGATTTTAGCATCCACGGGGAGCCTTCAAGAGCAGGCTTATTGACTTGTTTCTAGACAGTAAGGCACATTTTGGCTGCTTGGTTTTGAGGATTTTCTTCAACTTAACTCTGTGGTCGGTGTGAAAAAGTGAGAGTATTTCCATCGTGAGCTGCATGTTCTCAACCTTGGACGCTGCATTGACTTGGGGAGCAATAACAAGGTTGACGATAAAAAGAATCCCCATAAGGCAGTGAGAGGGGGGCTACAAATGCCAGGGTCCAATCAGATGTTAATGAATGAGGCTTCGAGTCATTGCTAAATCCTATCTCAGTCAAGGCACCATTCATATATGGAAAGCTGTTTTAGTAGAGAATGTGGGTTGAGCAAGAAGTGACATTGTTTGGGTTGCAGATATCATCAACATACATTTGCAAGTTCTCTTGATACTGTTCAAAGAGCTGCTTCAGGGGGGGGGGTGTATGCAGCACATTGGGCATGTGGACAATCGACAGACTGCATTCTCACTTTACAGTGGAGGTCTGGATTGTGTTAGCCATTGAGGAGGTGGTTCAGTTGCACATACTGTGAGTTGTCACATTGAATGTTTCCATGATTTGGTAGATAAAAGTGGGATTGGAGATAGCTTGTATTTCAGGTCTCAGAAGATTATTCCAGAAGAGGGTGATGATGGTGTATTTCATTGGATCTAAGTAAAAGGAGGTGTTGATCATGTTAGTTTTGTCCGTTGCATGGTGAGGGAGGGAGTGAACTCAGACACTCTAGTAAAGCAAGAGTCAATGGGAGATTCTGAAGGAGGTGTTACTTGGCTGGCCTTGGAGGATATGGAATCAGAGATTAAAGACACCGTTCTAGGGAAGAGATGATGGGTTCACTGATTTTGGAGATTTCAGACACAAGAATTTCAGTGTTTTTCAGATGATAGTATTACATTCCATGGCATGTGAGCTAGGCAACACCCAACACACGTTCAAGTGTTTGTGTGTTTGGGAAGCATGCTGTATGTGTTGGCAAAGGAAGTATTTTTGTCCCTTTCAATGATTTTGTGGCAGCCTTTCATGGGTCCCTTGCAGCTGTTTCTCTCTTGTGTGAGACTTGAACTGTGAGTTATTGTCTACTTGGAATTGGAGCATGCGTATGACCTTTGTTATAGTAGGCCTTGTGAGTAGTGGTGAAGGGTGAGCCTATTAATTTCT
This sequence comes from Calotriton arnoldi, assembly GCA_963921515.1. Taxonomy (NCBI): domain Eukaryota; kingdom Metazoa; phylum Chordata; class Amphibia; order Caudata; family Salamandridae; genus Calotriton; species Calotriton arnoldi. The sequence goes on along the minus strand of CAWUFW010001996.1, from coordinate 1,536,085 downwards.
GATTTCTTCTTGAGGCCATTGGAGCGTTTTTGGGGTTATTTTTGAATGGTTGTGGTTCCACACGTGAAGGCAGTGTTACTTACCGTATTGGATTGGATTCTAGCTTTCCCCCTCCTATCACTATGCTTTTCATTGTTTTCTTTATTTCATTGCTCAATATCTGGAAGGCGACACAGTGCTTTACAAAACTCCTTCATAAATTAATTAATGAATAAATAAATAAACAATTAACACCTGGTGTAGTACATTCAGGACTTCCTCAGACTGGGAAAGTCTTCTGTTGGCCTCTCCCTCATGACGAGGGTGGGCATCACTGACAGACCTGGGCGCTTCAATTTTAAGCCCTGGCATGCTCACGGCCAAGTGCCCATCAGTGACGCTTGTCACAGAGATGGTGGCATCAACAACTCTTTCTGACCCCATCCTACTCTGTGATGAGGTAAGGAAGGTTAGCCAATGTTAGGAGGCAGCTGGATATTGCTACCAAAGCCTCCAGGAAACAACACTGGCTTCCCCCCAGTCATCAGAGATCACTGCAGTGGACTGGTACGTTTTTTTTGTTTTTTTTAAATGATGGGTGCGTGCGTGTACGTATACATGAATGTTTTTGGTGCGTGCTTGCATGCTATCAGTGGATGTATGCATGTGTATGTGCTGGATGTAAGTACTTGTGTGGGTGTGTGAAAGAGTATGTGTGTGCCCGCCCCACCCCTGCTGCACATTACAGGCAGCCACTGAACTACACGCCACTATTTTACACTGCTACTCTACACCACTACTCTACATCACTTGCCCACATTGCCAGTCCCCACAGCTACCCTCCACTAAAACTCAAAACCACTTCTCACTAGTTTTCATTGATTTATATGTGTACCAGGGCATTGTGCAACAAAATGTACCTCACTCAACAGCTTGTTAACAACTCTGATCCATTGCATACTTTTATTACAAATCTGCCGAGGTCTGGTCCTATCATAAGCTGAGGGCAGCGGGTAAACATATGCTCTCTGTCTCCAAGTATAAGCTGCATGAATGTTCAAAATCCCGAGTTCTTCAGGGTTACGTTTGAATTAACCTGCAATCACGGATCCATTTTTCTCATTAATTTTTAAGAGGTTACATTGATTGTTTTGGTTTGGTAATTTGCTACTCTGATACTTAATCGTGACACTTAAAAGCCCTGAAGACGTTTCTGTGTGTAACAAATCCAATTTCATTAACATAATAAACAAGAATAAAAATACACCAGCGCCCTGCTTCACCAGACTCTGGAAAGCGAACTCCATCACGGTGATGAGTGTGTAACTGGACAAGCGGGCTTGAGACTGCGTACTGACCGTGCCACAGCGCTGTGAATAGCTAGTGCTTTCCATCTGTGTTTAAAGGGACGGGACTCTAAAAAGAAGTCTTTAAAGTCAAATTTGGCACTTCTCTGTTAACAGAGGCTTTTTTCGTTTTGACTAGCAAAGTTAAGGTCTTCCTCTAATCAAGTAAATTCAGGATGACCTACATTGCAGAACAGGCTTTGCCGACACATAGCAGCTCTATATATTGCTGTTACCGCCACTGAATTACCGCCACTGCACAACTTCCTTAATGTAGCACTGCACAGTAAAGATAGTCAGACACCAAGTCCCCTATTAAAAGAAAAAGTGAGCTTGTATTCTAGAGCGGTGCTTCTATAAAGCCACATAAGGTACCATCTTTTGGGCACCAGCAAGTGATATTAAATCGTATTGTAGCGTCTCCATGGCAAATACTACCCCTATATGGGGTGCTGAAGCGCTTGCCTGCATGGATAGCATGCTCTACCGTGAAGGGTGCGTGGCTGGTAGGGTGTTGTGTTTTTATGATCCAGTTTGCTGGTTGGGTCATCAACTGTGAGCTCTTATGGACCTGGTCAGGCATTGTCTGGAGCATAGCACCAGAGATCTATCCAGAAGGACTATGTTACACTCATCTCTCCTATATTTGACATTGCAAGAAGTGAAGTAGTCATCACAATATGTAGCAATATGTAGCTGGGACCCAATAGGATCCTGCTGCCGCAGCCCCGTAGCTCAAAGAAATATACATTGCCAGGAACCACTGTCAAGGACGTTCCTGGCAATGCTTTTCAAAATGACTGCCTGCTTGGTGATCATTTATAAATTAGCTGGGTGGCTACTCCGCTATGGTGACAGAGTAATTTACTCCATCCCCATTACGGACCCATGAGCCGTCCGCCGTGAATTAAATCAGCCCCTTTATTCTTGTTGACCACAGCCATCTTACACGTCTGTTTTGCACTTGTGCTCGATGATCTAGTTGTTCCCGGCTGGCTTGAGCAATCTTCTTGCATCTAAACCACCCAATTGCATGGCTAGGGCAGTGGCATGCCAAAGGCCAAGTTGTCTACACCAGGCCACAGCTAGGGCCCCTTGCTCTGGTTTGTCAGCATGGCAGGTGTATTCTCATAAACAGCTTCGGCACTTCACCCGTCCACTTCCACTGCTCTAGGTTAGCGCCATGCTTGTTTGGTTCACTGGTTCAAGAAAAGTGCGATGGGTTCTCTAGTTTCTAATAGCAGTTTCTGTTCAATGTTAGATCTTTAGTTAAACATAGCAAATATGTTTCTAACTTCAACAGAGATCGTGATCTCTATATTATTTTAATCGCTGAAACACGGATAAAAGACACTTCTCTTTCAGATATCCACCTAGCAGTTCCCTTGGGCTATAAGATCTAGTGAGAGGGAATTACCACATGGAAAATAACAGCATTTTAGCATTTTTTCTTGTGTGTTGACAAATCTTGTGCTATTCCTGCCTACTGGTGTTTGGAACCTGTCTATTTGATAAAAAATGCTCCTCAAATCAGTGCTTAAGTTGATTGTGTGTGTTCTGCCACTCACCACTAGGCACTTAGGCCCATATTTATGGGTAAGTAATGCAACGCAGCATAGCAGTTACAGGGAAAGGGCAGAAATGACCTTATTTAAAGCAATACAGTACATTCCTGTCCTTTCCCCATATCTGGCACACAATGGGCTGCCTAGTGCCAATGCAGGCACCCTTGCACTATGGTGCAAGGGTGCCTGTGTTGCTTGAAGGATTGTTTTGGTGCAGGAAGGGGCATCTTCCTGCACAAAAAACAATATTGGTAGGCTTTTCCATCTTTCTATGTGTGGTGCAGAATACAGCACATATAGAAAGAACAAGCATTGGCATAGCCAATAGGTCTTGCCTTTGGGACCTTATACGTTTTTAGCCATGCAGCACATTATCTTGGGTGCTACGGCACCAAAAACCACTTGATGTGTTCAGCAAGGCATGCCCCCTCCCTGGAAGGTCGTCAATATCTAAGACTGTGAGTCGGGTAGTGGCTCGTCTCTCACCTTAGAACAAGCCGCCCTGTGGCAGAGGCAGTATAAAGAAGCTCCGAGGAAGGAGGTTGAGCACACCAGGGGAGAATTTACACTCCGCCCAAGCATACTTAGATGACCTCAAGAGTAACAAGCAACACGAAGGGTATGGATGGGTTGGGGGTCAATGGCGCTTTTGTTTTTTACTCAGCGCTCCTAATCAGCGCTGCATCTAAAGTAAATAATGAACAGTACGAGTGCCAATGCATGACGGCTTACAAAAGGAAAATTATTCTTATGGCAGAAGACTGAAAGAGAGGGAGGGGCCCACAAGGCATGGGACAATCGCTAACACTTACCTCGGCATTTGGCACCATTTTTCTTTTAGACTTTTATACAAGTCGCACTAGAGTGCCCTTGTTGTGGTGCCAGCTAAGCCCCTACATGAATAGTGTTACCTTGCTGACGGTGGTGGCAGTAAGCAGTTCTTTTGCATTTATGTAGTAGAAAATGCAGACTAGGCAGTCCACTGTCAGCTTGGCCATTTTGGGATCTGGGTTAGTGGCCATGGCATATATTAACAAGCACTATAGTTCGTAAAAACAAGCCCACAATACGCCCAGCTCAGGAAAAGAAACCTGAAACAAGCCCATCTCCAAAACTGCGTTATTATGATACTAAGGGCAATCTTTCAGTAAAACAAAACATGTTTACTTTCAAGTTAGCGGCATGAGAGTATGTGGCGTAACATAGAGAGCTTAGGGCTTTTGGACTGGGGAACCACATTCGAATATCTCGGCTCTCCCCTTGCCTACAAAAATAATGGCAATTGTAACAATAAAATTAAACAATGGTTGAACTCCCTTTAAATGCTAAACAAGATATTCACAAAGCGAATGCGATCGTAATAATAAAATTAAACAATGGCAGACTCGAAATAGGGACGGAAGCTGGTAATGGTTGAACTCCTTTCAGGTGAACCAAAAAAACAGGTAATTACTAAACAAGACAAGATAAGCGCAAAGCGCGTTGTTTTCGGAGAACGAAAATGAGCAGCTGGCAAGCCACAAATAAACTAGACAAGCATGAAGCGCGTTGCTGTTGGGGAACGAAAACGAGCAGCTGGCAAGTCACAAAAAAAAGTGTTCACAGAATGTCATAAATAACAGTGAGAGTAAGAGCACACGTAACAGGGGCAGTCCTCATGGGAGGTTACGAAAGTCAACAAGGAGGCACTAGCAAGCGTATTCACCAAACAAAAGCTGGAATTTACGACATTTACAAACCTTGTTTGTTGCATGGGATTCCCTAGCTATTGTAAGTCACACCTAAACTTCATGCCTTAAGTTTGTTTTGTTGTTCTTTTTTGGATTGTTAAGTTTTCATGTGGCTTCAACCTCAGATCTCCTGACTATACAACCTGCTATGGGTAATTCTGTTAGCATTTACTTACCAGATCTATTAGCTTAAACCTGGTCACAAAGCCCTGTTACTGGTCACATAGCCCTGTTACAGAAGTCTGGTGAGCCTTGTCATAATACATTCCTTTGTCCATGGCAAATACTCTGTCCACCATATGAATTCATGCCTCAATGTTTTTATTAATGCCACCTCCTACAGGATTCTTCTAGTCCCTACTGGCTCCTTCATGATGGCCCTTCAGCTGAATGTTTTTCATACTCTTAGCTTTTCCCCATATTCTCCAACTGTTGTCTTTGTCAGAGGATTACCTCTTAGTGAGTGTTATGAGGTATTGGACTGACGGCTATTGTGTCAACGATCCCAACACAACAATCATCTTAACAAACACAGGCGATCCTAACATTTGTTTCAAACTAGGTAGAAAAGCTTTACTAGGTCAGAAATGTCTGAGCTATGTATCTGGTTCAGGCCCTCAGTACCCAATTTAGCTAGTGAGGAATTCAAGGTTTACCAGTGGCTTAGATGTGTTTTCTGTTCCAGAGGGTGAGTGGATTTTGAAAGGGGAAAAAAGTGGTCCAGTTTTGGCTCTTGGGACTTGGAGTCCTTTTAGTCAAGGACAGGACAAGAAATACGCTTTTTGGATAGGCAAAGCTTCTCTTCTTCAGAATCCTCTTGAAACACATCTTCAATGATGCAACATTGTAATAGAATTGCTGGCACTGTGTGCTTTGCATGTTTGCTCTGCATCAGAGGACTGAGAGAGCAAGTCTAATAATCACATTTATATATACCAAAGCATTTGTTGGAGCCTCCCTCAAGGATGCTCTCTATACCCACGACATTTGTATCCCCAGAAGTTTAGAATGCTAGTCCCTGTTTGCTACTGTAAAGAGGATAAAACTCACACTCGTTTTAAGGGCCTTACTGCAACTATTAAGAACCAGGAAAATGAGGGAGGAACCTTGACTGTGCTAAGACCGACACCAGTTATAATCTATTTAGTTGTTTAATTTGCTATAAAGCATGTAGCACACACGCATGGGTGTCTTGATGCTAGAAATTATAGGAGCTCAGCTTTTGTCAACATCAAGGATGCCAGAGAGAGCAATGCAAACAAAAAAGTGGACTACGGTTTGCAGAACGGGAAAGTTATCAGAGCTTGAAGGAACATCAATTGGTCATAAATAGACCAAAAATATTGTGGCACAATGGGCATGTTAAATATGGGGAAGTGCCAGCAAATGGATGGTGCCTGGTCCCATTGGCCTTCTGGAAACATATGGAGTCACCAGACAAGACAAGACCAGAAACTGGGGCCTGTCTTGTCAAAAGCCGGTTTACAGTGCAGAGAGATTTAAAGATAAATTGTTTCTTCGTTAGACGCCAGTGTAACAACCTACATGCACATCTGACATGGCCAAACTTAGTCAGTCAGCAGGCTAGCCTTAAAGCCACATTGTGTTTTCTGCCTAGCATAACTCCATTGGCTCGGGATGTCCAACATAGAGGGCACTCCCATAGCCAGATGTGAGCGAATGGTGCCCACAATCCTGGGGGCTGGTGGTCTGCTGACAGAAATGGAAGGCTCTTTTGCAAAATGTGGAGAGGGCCAAAAGAAAAAAACGTACACCTTCTGCACCCAGGCATTAAATGTGAGACTTGGGTCAAAGATAACTTCTAGGATTTTTGCCCTATGGCCCATGACAGCAAGTCAAGACATCCTGAGATGTCTGGCTGTAGCCAGCTTGTCTATCAGGTTTCCATCAACAATCAAAACCACTGTCTTCTCCCCATTAAGTGTTATAAAGTTTGGATCATCCAGCGGCGATTAATGACAGTACCCACTCTCAGAGTTATCAATCGAAGTACTGGTGAACTGAAGAAGAATCTTAGGGGCTCATTACGATGTCGGGGGGGAAACGTTCCACCCGACACCATCTCGGATTTGGGATACGACCGACTCATGGTCAGCGGTTACTCCTGACCGATTACGATGCTTCCAAACACCGTTTGGAAGGACTCCCATTCACTTATATGAGAGCCTGTGTTCCGACCGACAACACAGGCTGCTATGGGGAAAAGGGGTGTCTGCAGAAAACCTTGCACCCTGTGGCGGGCACTCCATTGTGCCTGCCACACAGTGCATGGTTTTACAGGGGGGTCCCTTGGGTACCCCCACAGCCCTCAACCAGACGCCTCAGGATGAAGAGGGGCCTGCTAGGGCCCCCAAAGTCAGTTTCTGACAGCCTTTTCATGTCAGACAGACTGAGTCGGAAAGGCTGTCAGAATCCGACATTGTAATCGGTTGGTCGGAAACGCTGTCCGTAGAGCTGTTCGAATCACCTCCGACCGACTCGGATTTTCCGATTGCCGGTCGGGACCGATTCAGAATGACCGAACGGTTCCCCTTAAGACCGCGAGCATTGTAATCGGTCAGGCGGATTGGATTCCGACCAACTCGGGCGGATGGAATCCGACAGGGTCTAGGGGAATCCGACTGTCAGTCAGAGGCTTTCTGACCGACATCGTAATGAGCCCCTTAGTGTTACCTGTATATGAGTGTCTTGTCAGCTGGGTAACATGACCTACTGTAATAGAGGCCACACAGAGATCAAGTAATAAAAACGCCCTCATCCATGGTAGTCTGTAGCTGGTCAAAGGAGGCAAGCAGCATCACCTCTGCTCCTTGCTTTGGTCAAAAGTCAGCCTGCCAGCAAATATCATGGGTCTCCAAATAATGAGCGATCTGGGGGTAAGATGTATTTCCATAATCTTCAAGATTAAGGGGAGCTGCGTAATGGGACTATAGTTGCACATATCGATTGCGTACAGATTGGGGTTTTAAAGGTTTTTTAATAATAATAATAATAATAATAATGATGGAATTAATGATACACTCGATGTATGAAACTTTAGTTGGCTCTAACGTGAAGGTAGTCTGAGGCAAACACTGACAGAAATGCTCTGCTATTCCCAGAAGTCAAGATTTAAGTTGGAATGAGTGGGCAGGTAGAGGGCCTACAGGTGATCAAGGAGAAAAATGAGCAAAACATGCACAGCTAGAGAAATCAGGCTGAGAGAAATTGTAGAATGGGGAGTCTGGCCCTATATATTTTGTGTTGAGTAAGGGCAGTGAAGAGGATATGACAAATTATTCGTGAAACTACAATGAAGCTAAATAGTGCTACTCTAAAAGAAGATGTACGAATGCAAAAACAGTGCAGTGTTGCAGGGAAACTTTACCACGCAAGTAAGACAGATTCCCAATCTTAATGAGAAGAGATGTACTCAGATGAACGGGAGATCAAAAAGAGGGAGAATCCCTGCTCTAAGGACTACAGCGAGAGGACGAGATTACATGGATCACTAGTATAAACTTTTAAACATGAATGATTTGGCTAACTATTGAATGAACAAACAGGAAAAAGAATGAACAAAGAAAATAATGAAAGCATGAGAGTTGAATAGTGTTGCACCATGAGCTGAAATCCCTCTAAACCCTTCCTTGTGTGGAAAGTGGTGGAACAAGAGAAATAATTTGAATTTCTTTGTTTTTAAAATGTATTCTAAAGTAAAGATAGTTTGCCTCTTTGCAGCTATCGATATGAACTGCATTCGACAGTCTGTGTGAACGATGAAGTATCATCCTGAATCCTGAGTTATTCTGGAATCTGTAATAAAGTGAAACAAGATGTAATACCAGACACAACTTCAGACATTCCAAAAAACTGGAAATGCTAAGTTGGCCAGATGTTCAAGAAAGTGCACTGCAATGGACGCTGACCTTTGCTCTTCATCATTAAAATATTTTCCAAATTTTTGGGTCATTTACAGATCACATTGTAAATAGAAAAGTTTCAACAATGTTTCCTGGCATTGACAAAAACAGGAGCTTCCATAATAGTCAAAAACAAAAAAAGACGTGCAATGAACACCACAATGGGGCTTCACAGACACAGTCCTGTATATCGTTATGATCTGGCAAACATATGTAGCCTAGCTCACAAATCATGTGGATAACGGGTATAAAAGTTTGGAACTTCTGTATAGAGAACTCGCTTTTAATTAAAGAAAGACACATTAGGCCACATGGGTGGTCGGTCATTTATTCATGTGGAGGTTCCACCAAGTGGGCAGACGTTTCGCATCTGTTACTGAAACATAACTGAGTTGTAGTTACTATTCCGAGAGGAGCATTAGAGGTGTGGCCATATAAACAGAATGCAAATGAGGTGAGCACGCACATAGTTTAATTTATTTCTATCCGAAAACATCTGCAATGCCTTTTCCAGAACTTCTGAACAAACATCGAAATGACCTCCGTGTAAGTGCTGCAGTAGGTAGAGGTAGGCAGGTAAGCTTACAAATTAAGAGGGAGAGCCGAATCTTAGCACCCGTGCCGAGCCCTGAAAATGTTTCCTAAGCAAATCATGTACAAACATCACCTAGAATATGACAATGCATCTTCAAAATTTAAAAAAGTGTTTTGACACGTGGAAGCTTTGACATTAATACGTCACATTATAGCACTGCACTGAGAAATACTTATTAAAAGTGATACAGGCTGATTCACAAAGGGCCTCCGCACTATTGGCTGAGGCCCCTCAAACGTGGAGTCTCCGCACACGGGGCTCGAATTCTCAATGTGGGGATTCCGCACTGCGTGCAGAGACTCCCCCCCCCCCCATGTCTGCGGGCGGAGGCTCTTTGTGAATCAGGCCCTCAGGTTTTAAACATGAACCATTAGTGAACTAAGAGGCAAGACAATTGTCATGTAAACCCTGTACATGGTTGAGAATATTATAGGGCAACATTAGTCTATTAAATCAAACACAATAGATTTTGTATAACTGGTACGTTGAACTCACATATTTGAAAGTGTTAGTGCAGAAAAAAGGAGTTTTGCTGAAATACATTTTTTGCATAAGATCACACAATTTACATGGTAAGCCGCTATTTATCCAAGTTTTCTAGTTTTGCTTTGCACAAATCAGCCTCTAATTGGGTGTCTATTTGTATTGCCTTTATTATATAAACGCTTTGTTTTTACCTCTTGGTGCATTTTTCTGCAGTTTCCATATAGCATGGACTCGAACCAAAGGTATTGGAGGTTTTACATGAGCACCGGTTACAGTACACCAAGTCACATTCATTTATTAAAGGCATGGGAAGATTGAGTGATTTGCCCAGAATCAGAGTATGCTAAGCCGATGCCAAGACTCCAAACTGGTTCCCCAGATCTAAAGTCAGCACCTCTGGCCGTAATTCCACATTTTGGGGTAGATGTAAGGTAGCAGGCAGACGCCACTTGAAAGTCTGGCTCATTATAGGCTCGAGGTTCCAAGAGGACCTCGAGCTGAGCCAGAGCCCGGCTTTAGGCTCGAGCCTGGCTCGAGCTTTCCGTGGCTCACCCACCTCTAGCAGTAAGTGTGTGTATGTGCAAGTTATTATCCCATTTTACGAAGAAGTGTAGGAAGGAAAGCCTTAGAAAAAGGTATACCATGTGAAGATGAGGGAGCCAAAAGTAACTTTACTAGTTTGGTAAAATTTCCTGATACTACGAGGATACTCTGTAAAAGGATGTTTCACACATGAAGGAAAACAGGTTTATGTCCAAAATGTATGGGATTACCATATATTTCCAAGTGCAGCTTCTGAAAGCAGGAGGCCATACACAGATATAACTTTCTTTTAAATGGACAGGCAGTCATCGATTTCTTCTCACAGGATTTACACTAGCTTTTTTATTTGGGCCTAGAATTTCTAGCTGGTATAATTCTGCTGACACATACCTAGAAGTAAACCAAGTATACATCGTGTGACATAAGTTTTCTTTATGAAATACAGTATGGACTTGTCTGATATCACTCTTCCTCACTATCACAATATCAACCATGGTTATAGGAACTCCTCTTTGAAAAGCTGGAGCAGCCTTCATGCTTACACACTGGACTGTATAGTGCTCTTTAAAGTGAAGTGTCTTGAATTTATTTCTGAATTGCAAGAGGGTTGGAGCAAATTTGATGTTGATGGGGATGATTTTATTTTAATACTGGGCGCGTTCCTCATTTTGGTCTTTTGTCTTCCATTTCTTCATCCCTAGCCTAAGAGGAGTCCTCTCTGCTCTGGCGTTGATGGGGGTTTTGTTCCACATCATGGGTGCATAAATGAAGAAGGCCATCCTTTTTTTTTTTTTTTTTTTTTTTCTTCTTTATATTTGTCTCCAGTCTGACCTCAGTCCTCTTTCCCAGAACTGGTCTAAAACACTATAAGATCTTCAGTACTAACAACTACCTAGAAATCAATCCAAAAGTGATCATTTAATAGATGGAGACATTTCGATGTTTGAGCTCTCGAAACTCAAGTGATAATGATGAACAGAGGTGAGGCAGCAATAGATTCTAGAACAGCAGCTGCAGCATTTACACGACATTCCATACACTAGGCCCCAGAGCAAAGCGGGAAAGCCACTTGCTTTTGTTAGGGACCTTAGAGTTCAGATGGGCAGAGATAATATAAACTGATCCATGTCTAGAATGATCTACATTTCAGCCCTTTGAACAATTATGTTCTCCCTTAACATGAGATTTTGATCCTAGAGCTTTTTACCAAGAATGGAGATGTGGGCCAACTGGACATCATCAATGATTGCTGCATCCATTAAGCGGTTTCATTCAAGAAATTGCAGGTGAAGGTGAATTTTTGGAAGCAGTACCCTGTTAGCATAGGGTCATGTTTTACACCGGCTGTATTAATCAGGGATCAAGACATCCGTATTCAATTATGTGCTAGTGTAAACTCTAAACAGAATTCTAAATTCCATGCCTCTTGAATGCAATATTTTCTTACGGAGTTTGGATATTTGACTAGTTTATGCATCTTTATTTCCTGTAGCTTTACTGCATTTGAGTGCAAGCATGGCAATTTCATAGCTGGCTTACCTCCTTGTCACTGACTTGTGACATCACTATTATCTTCTTTACACATTTTCATCTGTCTTTTTTCTACTGCTAAATGATTATTTTACAGGGAGTATACTTTTCCCTTTCTAATTTCTATTGCTGTGCCCCTCTAAGGGATCTGGCATTCTGGTCTTTCATAAGACTTTCATTAAATCCTTAATGAAGCATCAGTTGCTGTGGGTGCAACAGGCGCGTGCATCTGTTTTTTGCACCCCTGGGGCACTGTAGTATTACAGAAGGGGCCAAAGACGCCTTTGCAGTCCTTATAGTAATGCAGATAGCGCTGGTGAACAAACAGTGCCAGCACTATCTTAAAAGAACATTCCCACATTTACATGGGGTGTAGTAGCTTTTTATAAAAATTTGTAAATGTGTAATATTGGGTGAAAATTATATTTGAAATGTCATGGTTTTATGATTCATAGATTCGTAATTGTTGAATTAATGATTTTGCACTTGAAACAGGTTTACTGAGTCACTTTGAAGTATAATTAATATTTTGAAGTAGTTATGCCACATTTTTCTATGAGACACCATTTATTTTAATATGGATGTAGTTTCTGATGTTTTGTTCATCTCGCTCCTGCTCATTCCCGCTCCAAATCAGTGTCCCGCTGATCTCTCCTCTTGTTTCAGCGGAACATCAAGTGAATGACGTCAAGGATTTAAAAATGAACCATGTTGAAAGTGCAGAATCTATTGATAGAATGTGTGATTTGTGCATTAAATCTCTTGGGCATTAGAGATTGGGGGGTGGTATTTTTATAGTTGTCTCTAGGGCTGCTGGTGAAGATTTTTCAATTTAATGTCCATTTATTTTATTTCATTTGTAAAGCGCAACATTCATCCCCTGTGGGATATCATGGCGCTATAACACTCCCTATCGCATAATCAGAAAGAAAGAACCTCACAAGACAATCATAAAAGGACATTATCCAGAAAACAGGCAGGTTTTCAATTTCTTTCTAAACCGAAAATGGTTTTCGGTGAGACCAGATCTGAAGGGAGTTCCATTTGCAGCAGCCAAATGTGAGAATGAACAACTGTCAAATCTGGCCTTCCTTATTCTGATGGCCGTAGCCAAGGCTACATTTCATTTGACTTCGATTTTCTTATGGAGATGCTGTCAGTACTCTTTATGAGTTTGACTTGGGAATTTGCCTAGACTTGTCTAATTGAGGCTACGTTTTATAACTCTGTATTTCTGTTATTGCGCTTTATGGCATGTTATGCATTTTTCTCTCTACCACATTACTAAAAATACTGTAATAAATCTATTTTTCAATTATTTTGGATCTAGAAATTAGATATTAGTGCTTCCTCATTTATTCTGTTTTACTCTGCTAAAATATATATTTATCATGAAGAGTGTAGCCTCTAACGGCAAGATCTATTAGACATTTTAAAGTGGCATTAATTGGATAAATATTGGGGTGCTCAAAATATAGGGGGTGCAGATTAATATTGGGGTTCAGCTCCCACAACATTTTGGTAACAGAAGATGGTTCGCATAAGGGCACCTCCTCTTTAAGGGGTTCCTGTCTAAGATTTTATTGTTTTGGACCACTTTTGCTCAAATCAAAGAAGAAAGTAATTTTTGGAGAATTGCCAACTTCCTCAGTGCTAGATCCTGTTGTGGGTGACAAGCCGGGATATTGTGTGGTCCTGAATGAACTTGGAGTGTAAGTATGAATAGGGAGAAACTGAGATTGTGAACAAGAGCTGAGATGAATTGTTATGATGGACTTCTGATTCTGTGTTGAATTGTTTGGATATGTGATGATAGTGGGTTCGATCAGTGGGTTGATTACCGTTGTGATGATGTATTAATCATATTTGTAAACCCATATGAAGTAATTTCTTATTTAAATAGAATTGAGTTGGTTATTGGATTTATCAAAAATCCAAGATCATGAGATATTGATTATTTGTCTGTATTTTGGTATGTTGAGTGAGTAGCTGCTTGCACATTGGTAGGGATTCTGGATTAACACATTTTTATTTCCAGATTTGAGAGTCTACCTTGGGTTATTGTGCTTACCCTGAGTGCACGGGGTATTGTATGATAACTCGGAGGTGGAGTTCTGCTGGCCAGAAATTGCCTAGTGAGAGGTTTCTTAAATTGTTGTGTTTTTCCTCCTATTGCTCGAATTAAAAACTTATGGGTTTTTGATGAGTGGTCTTAAATAAGGAACTGACATTTATTTCCTTTCTAGGGTAAAACGGACAAAGGTTTATTGATTTAATGTGGTTCTGCAATTGTTTCCTTGTTCACAAATAAATCACATTGTGATTGGTTGCGCAACCAGGGAGCCAATCTGGGATTGGTGTGACATCACCACTAGTTGTATTCTGATTGGTTGTCTGCCGAAATAGTTGCTCTCTGATAGGTTGAGCTTTTACAGAGCAGCGCAGCTATTGCGTGTTGTTCGTTTAGTTCTTCTTAACAGTATTTTGACTTTCTTCGATTTATTTGATTGATTTCAGCTTGATAAGTAAAAAACATGGATGGAGTATTTATAAAACCTAAACCTAAGAGGAGATAGCTAAAGGGGGACAGAAGTTGCCGAGTGAGGGCACGCCAGCATTTGAAATGATGGAAGAGGTCAGGTATTATACCAGGGTCTGGATTCCTGAATGGAATAAATATACAAAGCATGATCAGGCTTTACAGTTTCGAATGGAGGATACTATTAATATCAGGAAATCAAATTTCCTGAAACAAACCATATATGATAAGAAACCAATGAAGAGAACTGCAAGGCTTGCTCAATAAATGGGATTGCAAGCCAACAGAGAAAGAGAGGGACAAAAAAGATGGAACTATAAAGAAATAATACAGGAGATCGTTGGAAGGCACACTAGATTTCCAAGAGAAATGTGTAAGGGAGATATGATAGAATGTATCAAAACCTTTCCTCCTGTAGTTACGGGAACAGAACAAGACAAAACCAAAGAGAAAGACAAGAATGAGTAATCAGATGATAATGACAAATTTATAAATGAACTGTTGATTTCAAGAACTCCTCCATATACAGATAGATGGAACCGACCCAGACTACTGGCAGGGATGGTGGTGGAGATACTGCATCGGTGCAAGCTCTCACTGGAGCTATACCGAGTGTTCTATCAGGAGTTTCAGTTTCAATGACAATGGCTAGTATAAGTGGGATTAGGGCACAAGAGGACCAGACCAGATTATACCTGAAAAGACAGTGGTGGTAGAGCCATCACCTAAAGACATTTGTATTGGAATTCTAAAGTAGAATTTGGAGAGATATTGCGGAAAAATGTGGATTTTAACAGGTTATTGACCTACAAGGCTGATGAAATTAGATATATGATCAAAGAAGCATCCAGATGTGAAAATGAAGTTCATGGTAAATTGGAAAAATTTGCTGATGAATTAGGGTCAATATTACTAAAATGAAAAATTTAAAACAAAATTACAAAATGGATTTAACACATGGTGAAATTAAAGAGATGGGTCTTATTACTTTGAGGGGCCATATTAAAGATTTGATTGAGAAAACTCGAGATTGGAAAGATTTGAAGAAATATCAAGATAAATGCAAAAAGGGACAGTGAATAAAAGAAAAATTAAGGCCAATGATGGAAAAGGTACAATAAATATAGCAAGTGATTCAGAGGCAGGAACAAGTCTTGTAGTTAAGTTTCATGGTACATGGTGGGAATGTGGTGCTTGTCCCTTGCACAAGGGCACACCTGTATGCTTTTACACTTAACTTTCCAAAATTGAGAAAAGATCCAGTATAGTGGTATGATGAAATTCATAAGCTGACACATCTTTCTCTGATGTTATGGTCTGATTTAAATATGTTATTTAAGATTGTTTTATCCTAGAAATTTGTGGTTGGAGTGTAAGGTAGCCGTTGGATGGCCAGCACAGGAACCAGCTAGACTTGGTCCTAATAATGGACTGTCTGTGGATGTAGCTAAGAAATACAAAGCAGTGACTGAGCATTTCAAAAAAGAATTCTAGAGAGGGATATCAATTTGGAAAAGATTATGAAAATGACACAGGAACCCAAAGAGTCAGTACATTCCTAATATGAGAGATTGATGCAGGTGTTTAAAAAATATAGTGGAGTTGAAAATCCAGAGAAAGATGCTGTTGGTGGTTTCGTTTTGGTTTTCAAGAATGGACTAAGGTCAGAAATAAGTAATCATATTCAACAGAGTGAGTTGTGTTGGTCAACGAAGGGCATTGATGAGATTTTGAAATTGGCAAAAAACAGTAGTGATTACCTCGAAAAGAAACTGATGATTTGCTCAAATAAAACAATTTGAAAAGGGATAAAAATTGAATTTTGTGCGAAATGGTATGAACAGGATAAATCAATTGATGCAAGGAGTAGAATGAATGGAAATGGAGAGATGGTGAAGAAGCCATATTTGTAGGTGGATCAGGCACAGGAATAGGGAGTGTAGACAGAATCCAGAAAAGGTTCAAGACCATTCAGAGAAAAATCAAATGGTGCAGAGAAATAATATGATGTAGAATGTGCAGAATTTTGGACAAAATATGCAGAGTCAGAAAACATTTTGAATGCCAAGGCAAACAGCCCCAATAATGCAGCTAAACTTGAGAAATCAAATGCCATATAATGCAGGCTGTCAGCGGAATGCTGTGATTCTTACTGATGAGATGGTAGGACCCAGTTCACAATGACAGTGCCTGAGGGGGAGAAGCACTGCTTGCTTGAAGCAGTTCTGGAGGTAGACCAAAGGGGCCCATATATTGATGGAGAAGTCAGTGGCTACCCCGTTTCATTTCTGATGGATATGGGGGCTACCCATTCTACAGTTCATTCTGTGGTAGTCCCAAACCTACCCCTCTCTGAAAGAGAAGTCCAAGTTGTAGGGATCAGTAATAAGCAAATGTTCCTGTTAAAATAGGACAGTTGAAAAATAAACATTAGTTAATATTGTGCGATTTAAGTCTAGTGAACTTGCTTGGAATGGATCTTCTTTGCCAGATTAATTGTGTTATTTATTTCACACTCAGTGGTGTTGCAGTAGAAGCAGAAGATTTAGTTTTTAAATTAAGCTCTGAAGATACCAGAGTAGAAATATGCCCAGTTTTGACAAAGGGAGAACTACCTCCAGATTTAAAACATTCGGTTAGAGAACAGGCATGGGATTTCAATGGGAAAGAAATTGGGTTGCTCAAAACAATAGAACTGGTGAATATTAAAGTGAAACCAGATGCAATTTTCCCCAGAACTAGACAATATTGATTAAGTAAAGAGGCTGGCGAGGGAATTAAAACAGTAACTGAGAAAATGATTGAGCGAGGAATCCTTTGAGAATTGCTTGGTGTATTCCTTGCAATTCTCCAGTGATTGGAGTTAAACAGCTGAATGGCAAATGAAGGTTCATAAAAAACCAATGAAAGAGAAATAAAATTGTGATTACTTGTTGTCCAGTGGTACCGAATCCAGCAGTAATATTGTTTCAGATTCCATCTGAGGCAGAATGGCACACAGTCACTGACTTGTGCCAAGTGTTCTTTTCAATACCGTTGCATGAGGATTCTCAATTGCTTTTTGCATTTCAATTTTTGAATAAAGTTCTCATGTGGAGCAGGATCCCACAAGGGTATACAGAAAGTCCATCAATTTTCTTACAAATACTAAAGAAGGATTTAGAAGGTATAAAATTGACATAGAACTTAACTCTAACCCACTATTTAGACGATCTCCTGATAGCCTCCAAGAGAAAGGTGGATTGTAAACTTGATAACATTGCAATATTAAACCATCTGGCTGAAATTGGACATAACACCTCCCCAGCAAAGATGTAGTGTTTTGAAAAGGAGATTATTTATCTGTGCAAAAGGTATGAAAAAAGAACGTGTTTCTGCAATTTTGAAATTTAATCCCCCGACCACCCAGAGGCAGGTAAGGATGTTTCTTGGAATTGTTGGGTCTTTTCGACAATTAATTGAAAGGCCTTCAGTAAGGCTAACCTGTAATGATGTACAAGATCCGGTACCATTTGATGATAAGTGCCTTGATGCATTTAAGAAATTGAAAGAGAGTTTGTGTCATGCACCCACTCTAAAGATGCCTGAATACTATATGATGTTCTACTTGTTCTGCAATGAAATAGATGGATGTGCACTTTCAATTCCTATACACAAACAAGGGGGACTCATGCTCCTACTGGTGTATTTTTCAGGAGTGTTGGATGCAGTTGTTGACGGTCTTCCCGGATGTCTAAGATCAGTTGCAGCTGTTAGTCTGGCAATTGAACAGAGTAAAGGAATTGTGATGGGCCATACCTTAATTGTCTATGTCCCATATTAAGTTGAAATTCTTTTGACGAGCAAAAACACAACACATAAACAGCAGGTTGACATGATATGAGCAGGAAATTCTTGGAGTACATTATATTTCTGTTTGAAAATGCAATGTTTTGAATCTAGAAACACTGCTACCAAATTCAGACAAATGTGAAGACAGGGATAATAGAATTGATGACAAGCTTGAGCCATTGAAGTGACTGAATTATGCACAAAACCAAGACCAGACATAAAAGAAGTTCCATTAGAATTGTCAGATTTGACATTGTTTGTTGATGGTTCTTATCCAAGAGATAAATATGTAGTATTGAGAGCCGCTTATGCAGTGTGGTCTATTACAGAGATACTAGAGTCATCCCCCTTACCTCATGTGACATCAGCACAAGTAGCAGAATTGATAGCCTTAACAAGAGCCTGCTGCTTGCTCACTTTGCCACTGGATTCAAGATAGCCTGGCTGATGAGGGTTTTGAACCCGAAACCGGTCCCAGGATGCTTGTTTCCGGTCCAGGGAAGACATGGCTTGGCAGTTCGGGCTGGACTGTTCCCATGAGGCACAGGGTCAGAATGATTTGCATATGGCCATGTCTGAACTGGGGTGGTGGAGTGAGCTAAAGAATGATGATGGATTAAACCCAGATCAGTTGACTGGGGGTGAGTGTTTGATTTGCTCTAACGCTCCGTCCATCATCCCCTTTGGTATCGCTTTGTCAGAAAATTTGGACATAACGATTTGCACTGATAATCAGTATGGTTTTGGTGTAGTTCATGATTATGGGCAACTATGGTCACAAAGAGGATTCATGACTACTTCAGTTACTCCAATGAAAAATAGCATGTACATATTGGATTTGTTAAATGCAATTCAAAAACCAAAAGAAGTGGCAGTTGTAAAATGTCAGGCCAATAAGGCTGGCTACATTAGGAAACAAATATGCTGATCAGATGGCGAGGTATTGCGCCTTGCAGGAAGAGTCAGTTATCCAAGGAAATGGAAATTCAATCTTTACCGGTGTAAAAGGCTCAAATAATGTACATTCTTTCTATTTAGATTCGCTTCAGACTCCTTTGAGTGAGTTAAGAGATTTGCAGGAAATTTCTACTGAAGATGAGAAAATAAAATGGGAGAAATTAGGCAATAAAAAGAATTATCAGGATTTGTATGTAAATGCAAAGCAAAAATATATCTTGCTAGACTCGATGTTGCAACCCGTGTGTAAATATTTGCATAATCAAACTCATGCAGGAAGACTTAGTTTGGTTAGGCTGTTTAAAAAATACTGCGAGAATACAGAATTTCGACATGTTGCTGAAGATGTTTGTAATTTAAACAATTAGGGTAAGAAAACTGCTACCATCATGAATCACATTGGCAGATCAGAAGGCCCATTTTCGAGACTACAGGCAGACTGTATTGAGATGCCACATTGCAATGGACTGAAGTGTATCTTGGTAGTAGAATACCAACCACAGGGGTTATTGCGGTGAGAAGGCACTGCGCTGTTCTCACCCTGAAAGGTCAGTATCCTTACTGACTCACACACCAATAATACACAAAACAAAAGGAGAGCAATAAATTACTCCAAATCTAACCATAGGCCCACCAAATAATCACAAATGTTAATACTATATACCTATTTGGTATTTATCTATATTAACATGAAATAATAATTTATTTCTGAAAAGTATGTATATTTATAATAAAAAGTTAATCTTCAATCTGAACTCAGTTCCTGTCTACATAATAGTTCATTATGTTTTTGAACATAAGCTAAATCAACATCAAATCTATTTACAGCCAGGAACACATTCTTTTGAGTACAAACTCAGATTTTGTTCATATCAATTCAATATATTTATAACATGAGCCGAGGCAGAGCCTATTTTTAACATGAGTCGAGCCAGAGCAACATGTGTTTCAAGGCACCCTGCCACTTCTTCAGGGCTCTTGCAGGTGCATTTGTCTAATTTGTTTATGCATTCCTCAACTTCAAAATTCATGGACGTCAGCCAGACCTCACTCTACAGTCCATACCCTTATGATTAACTGGCATCCCAATGTAATAGAGACTCATATACTGATAGCTTCCAATGAACACTCTTCAACTTGGGCTGAACAAGTTCTTTTCTCCATCACCTTCTTCCAAGAACAATAGTCCCACAGATGTAAGCTTAATAGTGTTCGACATGATCTGTCCATCTCACCAAAAAAAAAAGGTTTATATAGATGAATAATAAATAGGTATTCATTATTAATAATTGTGATTATTTGGTGATCATTGCATATTAAAAGGTAGGCTTATGATTAGATTTGGAGTAACTTATCACTCCCCTTGTGTTGGATGTATTATATCTTGGTAGTAGTTTGCTTCTTCTCAAAATTGGTCAAAGCATTTCCGACTAGGAGAGCAGATAGCCCTACAGTTGCCAAATTGTTATTGAGGGAATTGATTCTGAGGTTTGGCCTCCTGACTTCTATTGAGACTGATCGTGGCACACACTTAATTTGTGCAGCTTTTAAAATCAAGAAAAGATTCCACTGTAGCCATCGACCACAATCCTCAAGTGTAATGGAGTGAACTAAAGGCACTTTAAAGACTAAACTGGCAAATGTTTGTGTTTCCATCAGGCTGTTTCCATCTTTTACAAAAGGGAGGCTGCATGAACAGGACCTCTGTGGGACATTTAGCGAAAATAACACTTTTGTAAAAACGATATATGCCTTTGCTTTTGGATTGCACCTTTTATATTGGGTTTTTATGATTGGAATATATCACTGTTAGCTGCTATTAAATAGAATTTTGCAAAAAGTTATCTGTTGGATTGTTTTCCTGTGAGCAGCCAAACTGTCGATGAACTGTAAACTGTTTACACTATTCAAAATAGTGACATATAAATTTCGAGAGTGCCAAGGTACAGTTGTTTTGTTAAGACTAGCACGGGAGTCCTTTGGCACTTCTGTGTGGTGACATCCATGGTAGTGGGGTGTTTTGTGTTTTGTTACCTCGAGTGGCACCAATACTGATATTCGGTTACAGACAAGTTCGGATAATACATTGTTTGAAATTGATGTGCTACTCTGTATACCACCACTACCCCCTCTTGTTTTTTGTAAATGTTTGTGTTTTGACAGGATTAAAGGGGCCTAATGCACTTCCACTAGTGCTAATGAATGTGAGAAGTACTCCAAACAGAAAGACAAGCCTATCACCCCATGAAGTGATCATGGGCAGAGCAACAAGACTTGAACATGTATCTTCAGCTACATTAGTTTCTATAAATGATGACATCATACTGGATTATTGAAAAGGTCTGGCTGATGTGGTAAGGAAAATGCTACTTACCAGTATGCATCTGTTCTTGGCATGTAGAGCTGCAGAGTTGTACACTGTGCATAGATCGCCATCTGGTGTTGGGCTCGGATGCTTGCACTTTGTTGTTGTCTTGGAAGAGTCTTTTGTAGTCACGAGATAGGTGACTCCTCCTTTGGACGATAGTGCGCATGGGCATCATTCCTACTAGCTGCATAAACACCCGAGCTGGAAGGGAGTGTTGAGGCAGGAATTGTTTGATGAGGGCTTGCATACTGGTTATCCTGGAAGGATTGGGGTATGCTAGGGCTCTGGAGGTGTCTATTGTGGCCCCTAGATACTGATGTATGTAGGAGGGATGGAGATGAGATTTGGTGTGGTTTATTGTGAAACCCAAATTGTGTAGTAGCTGAATTGTTTGGAAGGTGTGCTGTACACACTGCTTGTGTGACTTGGCTTTTATTAGCCAGTCGTCTAGATACGGAAACACATGAATGTGTTGCCTTCGTAAGTGTGCAACTACTACTGCTAGGCACTTTGTGAAAACCCTTGGTGCTGTTGCTACTCCAAATGGCAGGACTTTGAACTGATAATGTTGTCCGTCCACTGTGAACCTTAGGTATTTCCTGTGCGCAGGGTGTATGGGAATATGGAAGTAGGCGTCCTTGAGATCTAATGTGGCAAGGAAGTCGCCTTGTTGGAGGAGTGGCAGTATTTGCTGAAGAGTGATCATGTGAAAATGATCTGAGTGAATGTAATAGTTGAGGGGTCTGAGGTCCAATATTGGTCTGAGGGAACCGTCCTTTTTGGGGATTAGAAAATACAGTGAGTAAACCCCTGTGCCCTGATGTTCTAGAGGGACTGTTTCTATTGCTTGCTTTTGGAGCATGGAGAGAACCTCTTGTTTGAGGAGCGTCAGATGTTGTGTGGACATGGGACGCTGTCTGGGTGGTATGTTGGGGGGAGTAGAAGTGAGTTCCAGGCAGTAACCATACTGGATAATTTGTCTTACCCACCTGTCCGTGGTGATGGAATTCCACGCAGGTAGGAACTGTGATAGTCTTCCGACTGGAGTGGAATGATCGGGAGAAACGGAGGGAAGTCACTGTTTTGTGGTAGGGGAGCTGCGTGTGTTAAACCCACGTCCTCTACCCCTGTTGTTGTTACCTCTGTAATTACCTCTTGAGTAACCTCTATTAGAGGAGGTTTGGGTGGGATTTTTATAAGTGGCAGAGGTAGTGTCTGTCGCAGTGGTTTTGGAGCCGCCTCTATAGGAGGAGCGACGAAAGGAACCTCTACTAGTTGTTGCTTGTAGAGCCCCCATAGCTTTGGCTGTGTCTGTGTCTTTTTTCATCTTCTCTAGAGAAGTGTCCACAGTGGGCCCAAACAAGTGTTCCTGGTCTAAGGGTTGATTGAGGATGGAAGATTGCACCTCCTGCTTAAAACCAGATATGCGTAACCACGCGTGTCTGCGTAGCAAAACGCTTGAATTTATTGTGCGTGATGCTGTATCTGCTGCATCAAGGGCGCATTTTATTGAGGTGTTTGTAATTAACTTGCCCTCTTGTATTAGATCATTTTCTTTGGTCTTATGCTGATCTGGAAGGTACTGAATGAGCTTTTCTAGCTCATCGTAATGAGCCCTGTCATACCTTGCTAGTAAGGCTTGTGAATTGGCGATGCGCCACATGTTTGCTGCTTGAGACGCAACCCTTTTGCCTGATGCGCGAGCAATTTAGACTCTTTGTCTGGTGGTGGTGCCTCACCAGTAGTTTGTGAGTTTGCTCGTTTACGTGCATTAGCTACTACTAATGAATCAAGAGGGAGCTGACCTTTAATATAAGTTGGGTCAGTAGGGGCAGGCTTATATTTCTTTTCAATTCTTGGATTAATAACCCTAGCTCTAACTGGGTCTTTGAAGACCTCAGGGGCATGTTTAATAATCCCTTTAAGCATAGGGAGAGTGTGTAGTTTTTTGAGGCTGAGCAAAAGTCTCTAATAAAAAGTCCTCCTCCAGGGGGTCTGAGTGTAATTTGACTCCATGGAATTGTGCTGCTCTGTTTATAACCTGTGCAAACCCTATAGCGTCATCTGGGGGGGATGGTTTGGATGGGTATGGCTCAGGGACGGGTATATCTGGGAGATCATAATTGTCCCAGGGGTCCTGAGGTGGGATACTGTGAAGGTCGTCATCAGTATCTGTGTTATGAGGTGACTGTATGTCATCATCATTATCATCATCCCCTGTATCCCCTTGTGGTGAAAAGAAAGGCACAGGAGAGTGAGGTGGAGACTGTATAGGGCTGGAAGGTTGTGGAGGTGGAGAGAAAGACCTTATGGGTGATGTAGAAGAGTCTTTCTTTTTGGGAGGTGGCTCAGGTGTGGTTGGTGAGTCCAACTTCCTCTTGTCAGGCCGTATGGATTGGACTTGTCCTGTAATGGGGTCAATATGCAGAGTTTTCTGCTTTGGATCCATCGGAATAGAAAGTTCTTTAGAGCTAGTGTCTTTTTTCGGCACCGAAGATTTCGGTTCCGAGTGGTGCTCTTTATGTTTACGAGGTTGCTTGGTCTCCTTTCGGGGTGGTGAAGTTTTCGACCCCGACGGTTTAGCTTGCTTTGTCGGCTCCGAAGGTTGGGTAGGCTTCGGTTTCGAAGTGTCGTGGACCTTGGTCTTCGGTGCCGAAGATTCTGATGTCGACGGGACCTTAGTTTTGGGCTTGGGTGCCGACAAGTGTTTTTCGGCACCAGGTTGTGGCTGGCTCGATCCCGAGCTGCCAGAAGGCTTTGGATGCTTCGGAGCCGAGCTGGAAGGCGAGGCTTCTGAAGCTTTGTCTTGGTGCCGACCTAGACCCGAGGGTGAAGGTGTGACCGTAGTCTTTTGTTTTTTCGGGGCAGGGGCGTCGACGTCCGTACTCACAGTACGTTGACCTGGCGTGATGGTCTGGTCGTCCGACCCCGAGTCTTCGGCTCCGGAGGTGTCGGGTTGTTGATCTCCGGTGTCTGGATTGTCGGAGCCTGTGTCGAAGATGTTGTGCGGGAACGGTTGATCTGGACATTTCGTGTCGTCTGGCCCGGCGATCACGTATAGTCTTTTTCGACCTGAAGGATTCACAGGCCCGGCAGTGTCGACTCTCGTGGTCTGGCGAGAGACAAAGGTTACAGACCTCGTGGAGATCTGTGTGTGGCAATTTAGCCCCACACTTGCATTTTTTAAATGGAGTCCTTTCCATATGCTGGTTGATGGCGCCGATCGGCCCACGTCGACGACCGGACTCGAAAATGTCTTGGAGAGTAGATACGCGATGAGAGGGGATCGCGATCGAAACAATACCGTCGAACGGTGGGAGTTTTTTGCGCGTCGAAGGGGAACCGATCGATGTCGACCCGGAGCGCAGCAAATTACATCCGAACCCGATGGCGGAAAAAAACAATCTGAGGATGGAGTTGATGCCCATGCGCACTATCGTCCAAAGGAGGAGTCACCTATCTCGTGACTACAAAAGACTCTTCCAAGACAACAACAAAGTGCAAGCATCCGAGCCCAACACCAGTTGGCGATCTATGCACAGTGTACAATCTGCAGCTCATATGCCTCGAACAAAATGTTTCTTACCAGGTGAATGCAGCCACAAAAGACTGCAAGGATACACCCTACCATGGTTTGAATGTGGGAGACTGGTGTTTATTCACAAATGTGTCCATAGAGGCTGCCTTGAGGAGCACTGGAGTGACCCTTTCCAAGTGATCCTGACCATCAACACTGCAATCAAATTTGCGGATCTTGTTCTGCGCTGCTCACACATAGAGAGTGAGAGCAGCTGAAGCAGTGGATGAGGCAAGCACAAATGATTAAAGTGCATAGTCTAATGAACAATGTCACAGCTAAACTCAGGTTTGCAGAGTGTATCCAGGGGAGGGGTTTAAGATTTTTCTGTAACTCGTGAAGATCAAACTGAAATTTGAAGAGAACAGCTTCAGGTATGAGAAAGTTGAGATGAAGAGCCTGAAAATTCTAAAGTCCAGGTACCAAGGGTTCAGACCTGATCTATTGTGAAATGTTTATCTTTGACTAAGTGTAATACTACAACACTTACTTCCATGCCTGGAGGACAGTCATAAATATCCATTTTAATCTGCTGAGATGCTATGTCTGTAATATATTAAGACATTTAGGAAGAAGGCTAGAAAATGAATGAGGTGTTCATTATGGGTTATACAATGACAACAGGGGTGAGTGGTAAATGAAAGATCCAGCACAAATGACTTCTTGTGCCAGGAGCCTCAAGGTAAGAATGCATGAAGCAGCTTCCTGCAATCCACGTTAAAGTTTGTGAAAGCTCCAACAATGATGGAAAGATCTTTCTCTCAGCTGACTTAAAGACGATGTAGCTGAAGGATGGTATCTTTAAAACATTTTTAATATAAGGTAATAGGGTTAATTTGGCATCAAACATGAAATGTACTTTATTGACAGTCATAGAAAGTTTTTCTTTGAAAAAGTTAGAAATGAAAGAGTCTGGTTCTTGAGTGAAAGATGTGTGGAACCTAGTAACACCACTACACCGATCAGGATCCTCTTGGTTTTGTGTCCTGTCTGACCAGGTCTTAGTTACACTGACGGTGTCAGCATTGGCTTGGCAAAGTAGGCAAGGTTCATGGTGAGTTTTTTCTCGCTAGTTACAGTGATCAGACACTTGTCAACCGTGCTATGGCTGGGCAGGTCGCGTTTACTTTTACAAGGACCAATCAGCATCAGCAAGGTACAGAAAATGATATTCATACTAGGTGGGACTGCCTTTTCTTACCCTGATCAGGTTTCTTCCCGTTTACTGCAAGACTGGTTTGGTCTTGGTTACATTTCCCTGATCCAGTTGGTGTCGGCACCACATTGTTTTGTTTTGCATGCTTTGCGGTCCTTCGGTTTGATAGGCTCACACTGAGATGTACAGGGACCTCTACCACTAGGGGATGGTGTAGAGAGGATGAAAAGAATGGTCTTTCGTAGGTTTGATGAGGTTAAATGAAACTTAACCACTATTTGTGAATTTACAGGGTTTGAACTTTTGTTGTACCCTCTTGCAGATAAAAAAATAAAGAGAGTGAGAATTAGCTGTCAATGTTATGTTAATTTAATTTCTTAAGCGCAACGGTTACCCTAGGGTGTCCTGGCGCTGAGCACTGCCTAGCGATTGCTGAGGTGTATGGTGCCTATAAGGTGAAAAGCCAAGTCTTCAATCCTTTCCTGAAAGTAATGAGCTCGGTGGTGTTCCTAAGATGGAATGGAAGTTCATTCCAGGCCCTTGCGGCACCTGTGATAAAACTTCTACCACCCCAGTTGACTTTTTTGTCTGGGGGTACGATCACTCCTTTTGCTCCCATGGAGCGGAGGGCCCTTCTGGGGATGTACCATTGAAAGGAAAATGCTACTCACCAGTATGCATCTGTTCTTGGCATGTAGAGCTGTAGATTCATATACTTGTGCATAGATCGCCATCATGTCACGGTTGGACTACTGCAACAGTCTATACCCAAATATCCCAAAAAAAGGATACACTTTTTCAGACCACTGCAACAGATACAGGTAGCCACCGCTAAGGAGATAACTGCTGTGTAGTCTGTGCACAAGTATATGATCTACAGCTCATATGCCTCGAACGGAAAATGCTACTTCCCAGTATGCATCTGTTCTTGGCATGTAGAGCTGTAGATTCATATACGCCCACCCTCCTCCCCGGATACCTCTATCTGTTCCAGTACTAACTTACTTAGATACATTACACATGGACATCTCTTTCTATTTCTTACTAACTCCATCATGACCCTTCATGGCGAAAACAATCTGGAGATGGAGTTGAAGCCCATGCGCACTATCACCCTAAGGAGGAGTCACCTACCTCGTGACTACAAAGACTTCTTCCAAGACAAAAACAATGTGCAAACATCCGAGCCCAACACCAGATGGCGATCTATGCACAAATATATGATCTACAGCTCATATACCTCGAACACGCTGTTTCAGATGGTCGGGGCCAGCTCCCTGGAGGTCCTTAAAAACCGTGCAGAGGGCTTTGAATTGAATCCTTTGTTTGACTGGGAGCCAATGTAGCTGTTTTAATTCTTTTTTAACAGAGAAAAACTTGGGTGTCCCAGTCAGCAATCTGGCTGCCGCATTTTGCACATGTTGGAGCCTATTTAGGTACTTTTTTTGGCTATTTAGGTATAGACTGTTGCAATAGTCCAACCGCGACATGATAAGTGAAGTAACCACTGTCCTGTGACTATCTGCCGGTAAAAATGACTTTATCTTCCTTATCATTCTGAGAAGATGAAAGCTAGCTGAGACAACCGCATTTACCTGGTCCCCGAAAGTAAGTTTGTCGTCAACTATGACCCACAGATTCATTGCTTTCTTAGTTGGTTCGGGGAGGGTCCCCAATTCATCCGGCCACCAGTCTGGCATCCAGAAGTTGGTATTGTTGCCAAAAATAATGACCTCCGTTTTGCTTGAGTTGAGCTTCAAGCAGTTCGTAGACATCCACAACCTGACCGCTTTCATGCAGTCATGAAATCTTCTTCCTATCTCAGCCTCTTGCCCAGGCCGAAGTGACAGCACTATTTGCGTATCATCTGCGTAAGATGTCAGCTGTGTTTGTGGATGTGCATTAGACCTAGAAACAGGGCTCCCATTTTAGATTGATACAGTTTGAAGCTGTTTTCTAAATTTACAATGGTTCTGAGCCCATTGCTTACAGCGTGAAGTTGGTTCGGTACACTGCAGACTGAGGTATATTTGTGTCTCATCATGTAGGAGGGGTAGTGAAATTGGTGGATGCCGAAGGAAGTTTAAAAAACAAAACCAGGGGGGGGGGCCTTATGGGACTACATACTTACTCATACTCACTCTCAGGCTCACACTCAGGGCCTGATTCACAAAGGTAAACTTGCACTTTTGTGAAAGTTTACTATTGTTTGCTATTCACAGAGGTATTTCTACCAGTAATATATTTACAGTCGCAGAGTCTCTGTGTATAAAAATGTGTGGATACTCCGCAGTGGATACTCCTCATAAAATACCGTTGGGAATAGCAAACAATCATAAACTTACAAAAATGTAAGTTTACCTCTGTGAATTAGGCCACAAGCTAGTGTTCTTCTAGGTAGAACATGAACAATCTTGCAGCTTAGTTTCAGAAGGTTGCTATCATTGGATTATGTAGAGAAGAATGCTGTGGTCTACCATGTTAAACGCAGCTGATAGATCTAACAATATCTGCATGTTGAGTGACCAATCGTCTCATAGTTGCAGTGCAGTCTCAGTTGCGTGTTTGGGTCTTAACCCAGATGGCATATTTTGAGGATGTCATATTATTTATAGTAGGTTTTCTTGGTGACATCAATCATGCTCATTAGCTTCAAAACATTTGGTGGGTAACAGAATAATAATCTGGAAGCACAGTGAGGTGGGGGGTGTCACACACATAAATCAGATCTCTTTTCAGTCTGACAGGTGTATAACGTTTACTGCTAAAATATAGGATAGAAAGTTGCACTATTTTCTAAAAAATGTATTTGTGTTATTGTGTTCTCTTACCACTTACTGTCTCCTACCTCCTACCAGTGAGACACATTAAGGCCCAGATTTACTACGCTGCACGTTGATTTTGTGTAACTTTTCTAATGCAAACCTAATGCAAATAAATGGTTATGGTGGGATTTATTAACCAACGCAAATCTTGATTTGTGTTGGATAGTATCCTAAAGTAACAGAAACTTGTGCAATGCGCTGCCTTGCATTACTTTGCCATCAAGGGGATGTACCATGGGTGTTGCATGGTCATTCCCATGCAACCATCCATGGGTTTTGACACAAATCCCTAGCTACAAAGAATCAGACGCCGGAAGTTGCGCCAAATTACTAGGCCTCCTTGAGGCGGGTGCAACAAGAAGAAATGTTTTAATTTCTCCTTGTTTTACCTACTTTGCATGTGCCCTGCATTGTACAGCACACATACAAAAATCGAAAAGCCATAAAGCATGGTTTTTGTACTGGATGGGACCCCTTCCATTAAAAACCTATGCCTTAAAGCATGCAGAAGACCCTTGTGAAAGAGTGCAAGGGTCCTGCGTTGGCGCATGGCTGCCAAACGTGCACCAGTGTAGGGAGAGAGGAGAACAGAACTACATCTTTGTAGATATGACGCTGCTCTCTCACGTTCACACAACGGAGCAACCTTCGTTACTGCGCTGTGTAGTTTGACTTCCTGGAAAATCTAGCCCTAAATTGCTTTCATTCAATAAAATATTGTTTCATTTGACCCTCAACTTTCTGGCATGAAAATAATTTATTCTACATCTATTTAAAGTGTGCCACGGAAAATAATGAATAGAGTTCTGAAACTTTTATCCAGACTGCAATTGAATTTCTTTTGTGCATGGTGACCTTTGAATGTTCTTAGTCGATCCTTGGCTCTGTGCCTCCTGGAGAGGCTGAAGAACCTCATAGTGAGAATCCTTTCACATCTCACATGTGTGCAATATATTGCAGTGGTCTGAATAATAGTGCCTTCAAGGATGCGAATGGACTTCCGCATCTGCTGACGTCACATGATGAATCAAAACCTGTGAAAACATGAACAACTCCCGTGGTTTTTAGATTGTGCTCTATGGGCCTCCTCAGATACGTCACCACTGAACAAGGAGGAACTTTGACCTTTACACAGTAGCAAATACCATAGCGGTAAATGATACAATGTTCCCAGTAGGGATGAGAGGAGAAAAACTGTAACATTGACTGCACTGAAAAATAAAGATTGCTACATTACCAATATCCATATTAAATACATTGTTGCAGATGTTGTTGTCCATCTTCATTAAGCAATGCACACTAAATTGATTTGTTTTCTTGGTCCTTTGACAAGCAGGAACATTTCTCACAAGAGGGCATTCTGATGATTGGGGGCTCATCTTAATACAAAATAATATCCTGTCTTTGGCTCAGACAGGCATTCAGTATGAAAGAAGCACAGCAGATGTATTTTTAACACGTGTAAAGGTACCATCTCTGCTAGCAAGAGCTGTCTCCTAACTTCTGCTAGATTTGAGCACAGAACCAAAGCAGGGCAGGCTAATCTCATTCACTCAGTAGCACGGCGAGTGGTAGTTCCCCATGGAATGAGTGTCAAGACACCACAAAATAAGTCAACAAGCATTGGCATAGCCAGTAGGTCTCGCTTTTGTGACCTTATAAGTATTTAGTTATGCAACACAATATCCTTGGTGCAATAACATCAACTGTTGAATGGCTAAAAACTTATAAGGCCCCAAAGGCGAGACCTATTGGCTATGCCAATGCTTGTTTTTAGAAGCCTGGCATGCAGTTTTAAATGTAGGCTGGTAAGAAAGGTGCCAACCCGAGGGGCAAGGTCTAGAGAGAAATAAGATAGGAAGAGAGGCGAGTTATGAGATAGCACGAATAGAAAGGTGAAGCACAGAATGACAGGTCAGGTAAACAAAGTAGCGAGGCAGAGAGGCAGGTAGAGCCGGTGGGATGAAAAATAGAAAGATATGAGAAGTAGAGAGAAAAGAGGTGCAGATGAGGTAGAGAGATGAGGCTAATACAGAGGAAGGGCGAGGGAGAAGTAGAGAATGGTGAAATAGGGAGAGAGAGACAGAGGTAAGACAGATGTATTAAACGAGCGAGACATTGGAAGCAGAGAGAGTGAACGGAAACAGTGATGGAGATATAAAGAGAGATGAAAGCAAAGGGAGTGATAGATGGAGTGGAAGAGGTAGAGAGAGCATTGTAGAGGAAAAAATAAAATAATGGTAAAGGTGAGGGAAAGAGGACATCAATAAAGAGAGACATAGAAGGCCAATAGGTGAGGTAAATTGAGAGGCTAGATAGTGTGTGAGAAGTGGGGAAGAGAGAGATGAGGCAGTGAGTTGTGAGGCAGAGAGAGAAATGAAAGAGAGAATGGTGAGGTAGAAAGAGGCATGCGAGAGGTAGAGAAAGGTAAGGTAAAGATGGCAAAAATGATAGAAAGGGTAAGATAAAGAGAGATGAAATAGCCTCGCGCTGAAAGTTTAAACAAGCTGTAGCCCGGTAACTGACGAGGAGGGAGAGGGAGAAGGGAGGGGGTAGTAGAAGGGAGGGGGTAGTGAGAGCAAAGAGCAGGGGGTGGAGGAGCATAGAAGGAAAGAGAACAAGCTGTAGCCCGGTAACTGACGATGAGGGAGGGGGAGAAGGGAGGGGGTAGTGAGAGCAGAGAGCAGGCACGCAAGGCTTAATGAGCCTTGACAGAAACCCACATGGCGGCTGCGCGCGTGCACGCTCGCGTGAACGCAAGCTTGAGGCCAGCAAAAGCCTCTGGCAGCGAGACCTAAAAAGCCACTCACTAAATTTCTCGCAGAGCAGCGCATGCGCTGGCTCAGCGAGACCTAAAAAGGGATGTGTTTTGATCTCTGACATTATTCAAAATACTTCTAAGTTGGACTGACTAGCACAGAAATGCAGAAGCTAATCCAGCAATAACTCACGGGGCAGAAAACATCTTGGAGTCCTGATGCAGGCTCAAAAACTCAACACTTGTGACTGTTTGGATGTAATGTCTAGCTAGAGAAAGGCGAGAAGAAAGGCACATTTTAATAGTTGTTCTCCAGGCCCAAAGACGGGTTTTCGTTGAACATTTTTCTTACTGCTGATAGTATTGTTTTTCCAAGTTTTACACACATGGAAAAAAAAAGGAGCACTAAAATAATTCAAGATGTTCTAGTCACAAAATGACTCATTTATTTAACATTTTTCTGTAGCACCGCCCCCGCCAGTGGTATTATCAGGCTATACGCAGAACCAGCAGCAGCAAACATCAGCACTGAACAGGTGGAAATGATAAACAAAATGCTGTAGAAGACCTTGAATTGGTTAAAATAATTGTTAGAAGGTGCATGGGATCAGGGATAGTTTTAAACAGTGGCAGGATTCTTCGCCGGGGGAGTCAACTAGAGATGGGTCAGCTACATAAATGGAAAAAAGATAGATTTTTAACAGTTTCCTGAAAGAAAAGACAGCAGGTTGAGCTCTCAGCTGGGTGGGATTGAAGTTCCAAAGACTAATAGTTGCTGTGGAGAAGCTACAGTCATTCTGAGCTTCAGACTTTCCTGGTGAAGTGAGTCATTGCTTCTAAAAACATGTTGTCCTCTTGCTATAGTAAATATTTTGGCCAAATAAGGAGGGCTATTCAAGTGAAAGGTCTCGTGCGCAAGACAACCTATCCCAAATGTGATTGTTGCCTTTAGGGTCAACCAGTGCAAGTCTTTCTTGACCAGGGAAATGAGTCTGGTTGATAAATCGATGACATGGCCTCAATGGACAGATGGGTGATTGAGTGATGCCAGCTAAAATTGAATTTTCAAAGTTCACTGGCGAATAATGAGGGTGTGATCAGCTGTTTTTAATTGCCATGGGGAAAGTAGGTTCCAGATTTTATTTAACGAATGGAGGTTGAAGTTGGCTGCTGTGGTAATTTTGTGAATGTGTGAGGATAGCGATTGTGTACTGTAAAGTGTAAGACCAAGTGAATTTACTCCTGGGGATATTGACAGGGAGAAACAAACTTGTTTGATCTCATCAAGTAATGCTGGGTCAGATCTACTTTTGTTTTTGGGAGTCACAAGAAGATTTTGTTCTTGGATTTAACACCAGGAGATTGTCAGACATCCACTACTGGATTTTTATGAAACACAATCTGAGAGTGAAATATTTGTATACAGATATTGTCTTTGGGTAAAATTGAGTGTGGTCTCCGTAATAATGGATGTCGACTGATGTTTAGTGAGTCTAGGTGTAATAACCTGGAAGCCAAAGCGGGACAGGAAAGGTCAAATACATTAGTCTGCAGCAACGGCAACCTCGATATCAAATAAAGATATTAGTATGGTTTAAGGATTTCAAATCCTAAGCAGATAAGTCATGAAGATATGTAGGTGCCAGAGAGGTATTACAGGACAAATAACTGCATGTACTGAAGATATACACCTAATTTGGAAACATTGTTACTACAGAAGGAGGCACACAATGTGGAACTCTAGATTTCATGATACTATGGGGTGTGGATAAAAGACATATCCCCAGAAAACTGTAAGCCGATTGCGAACTGTGCCTAAATTGCTATGTGGATATTTTAGATTCAGATACCTCGACAAAGAACTACGCTATTTACAGTCTTTAGCACAACAATCGATCTGCTGTTTGTCAATGAGATTCGGATGGAGGCGACAGCCATGATTCTAACTTCTGGCCACAGATGCAATGAGCGATAGGTGAGATTTTTGGAGGGACTATAAAAAAGGAGATGGAAAATGTCTTTAAAAATAAGACACACTCATTCAAATTGAACTTGATAACATGGAATGCAAGTCCATAACACAAGTAGTACAGATGGCTCCAGACATGACAAATTTAAACTAAAAGAGCAAATAAAGTAATTTGAAAGGGGCTTTGTAGATGATATGGGGCTGGATAGGGAGGGAGCTACCAGACAAAGGGTTTGGAAAGCACAGGGAAACAAAATTATAGGGCTCCTTTCAAGTGGCACCATGATGAGAGTACTAAAGTTGGCTGGGGACTAGCGTGGATGGTTTCAGGATTTTGTCATTAGGAGTCAAGTCATTAAGAGACAAAATTCTGAAATGGCTGATAAAGAAATAAAGAAGAGGGAATATACAGCACGATTTTTAACTTTATGCCCGACACATAAGCACAATATTGCATAAAGTGAAAAATATGATTAATTATATCCATTTACAGTATTCAGACATGAACCAAATCTGCAGTTTCTCTTGAGTTGTTATTTACTATTGTCATTCAAACATTGTTTGTTTGTGTGTTTATGTAGTAGCAGAATTATGAGGTGTAAAGAATAAGGTCTCTGATTAATTATTCGCCCCAAAATGCATTGGGGCATAGGAGTGCATATGTGATTATAAGCACATTTTGACTACTTGAATTAACAGAATGATGCATAAATTAAATATGAAGCAAGATCTTGTAATTACATGGTGAAGAATGATTAAATGGTGAGAAGAGAAATCATGTTTAAAGGAATGTAGCGATATCACACACACTCAGCTGTGCATCAGGAGACACTGGTCACTGGACACCATATCGCAGATTAGGCCCATCAAAAGGGGAAACAGACAAGGATGCGTACCTTCTACACTAATCTTTATTTTGTTCTAGAGCCACTAGGCAGATAGAAAAGGTGTGTTTTGGAAAGTGGAATATATGAGTGATGATCCCACATGTAGTTATATCATTATAAGCTGATGGCTTCCTCCACATATGAGAAGGCTGTCTGTGAACTTTGAAGGCAAGATAGAACTAGTTCCGAAAATTTACGTGTGATATATAGGCCACAAATTAGCGGCTATGCCAAAATACTAAACAAATAAACTGGCAGGGATAGATCTTATAGTAACATAGGGGCCTTTTAAACATATTAGTGTACATGGCAGTTTTGATGCAGATTAAGACTATGGGCAGGAACTCTGGTTTTGGTGTCACTAATATGTATACCAATAGCTAAAGTTATACTACCACGTAGAGTACTATAGATATTGCAGCTTAATGCTCAACCTGGTGTCTGAGACTTTCTTCCATAAATTGGAAGAGCTGATAAGTTACATGAAAAGGGCCATCTCAGAGTGTGATGATCCTCATTAGGCATTGACAAGTAGTACCAGCAAAACAGAAAAGAAAAAGGTTGTCATCAAAAAATTACTTTTGAAGTGGAAAAAATACACATTTGAGAAATGGCAGGGTGGAAGGTACATTGTTGAGCATGATGGCCTTGAAGATGGCTGATATATTTTGAGCTCCCAGTGCCTTCTTCACTTCCTGGTCCAACGTGCTGGCCCAATACATTGTGAGACAGCTGGGATGACCCAAATGGTACTAAAAATGTGGTGCACCTGCTGGAATGGTTGTTTTGAGAACCGGTGGCTTTCAGCTGCCCTCAGAAAATTCGGAAGGCTATCCCCCTCCCCCCCCACCTTCTTCTCTAGTCTTAGACTGCCATTTCTGGCAGTTTTGAAATCTGACAATGCCAGAAGAACCAGCTTGGAAAGGCCAGTGTGGGGTCTGGGTTTTGGTCTCGTTAGGGCCCACAGGACCCAGAAAAGGCCCACTCACTGTACCTTTCAAGCTGGCCCATCTGAAAGTTCCACTATATGGCCTACTCTAGCCCTTGATGGCACATCCTTTTGGGGTGTTGGTGGTGGCAAGTTTCTTGAGGGCGTTCCCCGATGGCAGGGCATAGGAGCATGTGGACCTCGTATTGATGCCTCTGAAAAATCATGTTGTTGTGGGAGGAGTAAAGAGGCTGTCAAATCTAACAGTAATGATGGTGCAATTGGAATCACTTTGTGCACTACCCTCTATTTGGGTAATGGAGGATCAGTGAGGAGAATGCTGAGGCAGCTGGAGTTCAACCTACTGATAGAGGGGCCCTATAGTGTGACAATGCTTCATCTCTGAGTTGGCGGCCAGCTTTGGGAACCTGGTACCTAGTATATGGAACAACCACTCATAAAAAGGGGACCCCTGGAATTAAATGTAGGTAGAGAAGCAGGGGGAAGACAGCAAACAAGAACAAAAGAGATACTCTACCTATATCATTTTAGAATATGCTATGCGTCATCTGTTTTATTGACCACTCTGGCTAGACCACCAACTTAATTAATCACATCATCCAAGATAATTTAGACATTACTTTATAATTTATTTTTTGTCTTTTCAATACAAATAGTATATGGAAAACCTGATCCACCTGTACTTGGGGATAAATGTGCCCTGGAAAATTTAAAACTGCACTCACCGGACATCGCCTTCTTCACAGAGACCTGGACCAACCCCACCTCCGCTCCGACATCAACACCGCCATCCTGGACGGATACAAGATCCAGAGGAAGGACCGCCCCAACCACCCGGGAGGAGGCCTCACCATCGCCCACAAGAGCGCCATCCGCCTCACCACCTCCAGCGAAACCTTCCCCCGCCGAACACCTGCATTTTCAGATCCAGACCAGCCCTAAGACCACACTTCGAGGAACTCTCATCTACAGACCCCCCGGCCCCCGAACACCCTTCGCCACCACCATCACCGACTTCATCGCACCACACGCCATCGCATCAATGAACTACATACTCATCGGAGACCTCAACTTCCAACTCGACAACCACAGCGACCCCAACTCCACCATCCTTCGTGACAACCTCGCCAACATCGGACTCAACCAACTCGTAACCACACCTACACACAGAGCAGGACACACCCTCGACCCCATCTTCGCTGCAGGGAACAGCGTCCACTTCAGCCACACAACGCAACTACCATGGACCGACCACCACTGCGTGCACTTCACCGTCAACAAACCCAAGGCACCAAAACCAGCCCCCGTCCTCCACGAAAGAACTGGAGCAAGATCACCAATGAGCAACTGAACTCCACCCTCACCCGATACAACCACACAAGGGCGTCCGACGCAAACATCGCAGCCAGAGAACTCCACACGTGGATCTCCAACTGCGCAGACGAGCTCGCCCCACTACGCAACCCCGGCAAACAACGCCCCAAGAAAGCCGCCTGGTTCACCACCGATCTCCATGAAGCCAGGCGCACCTGCAGATGCCTGGAAAAGAACTGGAGGAACACCAAGACTTCCGACAACCACTCCACCTACAAGAATGCCATGAAGGACTACCACAACCAAATCAGAACAACCAAAAGGAACTTCATCCACAACAAAATCCTCACCAACTCCAGGGAACTCTTCAGTGTCATTCAGGAATTCACCAACCCATGCAGCGAAGCGACAGACATCACCCCGTCCCAAGACATCTGCAACAAACTTGGAACCTACTTCCACCTCAAGATCAAAACACTCTACGACAACTTCGTCGACCACCCACCAGACGCCACAGCCGGCCCCGCCTCCCCAAGACACCAGCCAGCCCATCATCTCCAACTGGACACCAATCACGACCAAGGACACCGCCACGACCATGAAAGGCATCCACTCGGGGGGGCCCCCACCGACCCATGCCCCCCTCACATCTACCACAGAGCCGCGGACATCATCACACCGGAACTGCAACGCACCATCAACACCTCCTTCAGAACAGGCACCTTCCCAGACGACTGGAAGCGAGCAGAAGTCAGGCCCCTGCTCAAGAAACCCATGGCTAACCCCACCGACCTCAAAAACTACCGGCCCATCTCGCTTCTCCCCTTCGCAGCCAAAGTGGCAGAGAAAACAGTCAACAGGGAATTGACACGATTCATCGAGGAGCATGCCGTCCTCGACCCGTCCCAATCTGGATTCCGAAGCAACCACAGCACAGAGACCACCCTACTCGCCGCCACAGACGACATCCGCACCATCCTGGACCAAGGCCACTACGCAGCTCTCATCCTCCT
Source organism: Calotriton arnoldi (assembly GCA_963921515.1). Taxonomy (NCBI): domain Eukaryota; kingdom Metazoa; phylum Chordata; class Amphibia; order Caudata; family Salamandridae; genus Calotriton; species Calotriton arnoldi. The sequence goes on along the minus strand of CAWUFW010001996.1, from coordinate 1,498,245 downwards.
CGACCTGTCTGCAGCCTTCGACACCATCTCTCACCGCACACTAGTCGCCAGACTACACGGCACCGGCATACAAGGAACTGCACTGGACTGGATCCGCTCATTCCTCACCGGAAGAAGCCAGAGGATCAGGCTACCGCCCATCCTCTCCGCCCCCACGGAAATCACCTGCGGAGTCCCGCAAGGGTCATCTCTGAGCCCGACCCTCTTCAACATCTACATGGCCCCCCTCGCAGCCATCGTCCGACAACACGGCCTCAACATCGTATCCTACGCAGACGACACCCAGCTCATCCTCTCCCTCACCAGAGACTCCACCACCGCAAAACTCAACTTCCAGAGAGGAATGCAAGAAGTCGCAGTCTGGATGACCAACAGCTGCCTAAAACTCAACGCCAAGAAGACAGAAGTCCTCGTCCTTGGAACCACCCCTTCAGCATGGGACAACACCTGGTGGCCAACTGCTCTCGGAAGCCCCCCCACCCCCTCAGACCACGCAAAAAACCTCGGCATCGTACTCGATTCATCACTCACCATGAACCGACAAGTCAACGCAGTCACCTCCAGCTGCTTCAACACCCTCCGCATCCTCCGCAAGACCTTCAAATGGATCCCCACTGAATCAAGGAAGACAGTCACCCACGCACTCATCACCAGCAGACTGGACAATGGCAACGCACTCTACGCCGGCATCAACAAGTCCCTACTCCGCAAACTCCAAACAATACAGAACACCGCAGCCCGACTCGTTCTCGGCATCCCCTGGCACGAACACGTCAGCCAACACCTGCGGAGACTCCACTGGCTACCCGTGGAGAAGAGAGTCTCCTTCAAGATCCTCACTCACGCCTACAAATGCCTGCACAACGGACCCAAATACCTTAACGACAGAATAAACTTCCACGTACCCAAAAGAAACCTACGGTCATCCAACCTCGCGCTAGCTGAAACCCCACGCATCCACAGAGCAGGCAGAAAATCGTTCTCTCACATTGTAGCCAAGACCTGGAATGAGCTACCGGCAGACATCAGACGCGCCCCCTCCCTGAACACCTTCAGGAAGACCCTCAAGACCTGACTCTTCGGCTGAATGAAGCTGCGCACCCCTCCCTCCCCCCAGCGCCTTGAGACCCTCACGGGTGAGTAGCGCGCTTTTAATTCCCTGATTGATTGATTGACACTCACCACTGTTCAAACCCCACCCCCCTTTAGGTTGCAGAATGAGAAGACAAAATGGGCATTTGATTTCTTCTACCTCGCTACTCTATAGCCTTGTGCTCACATTGGGACAGATGCAGAAAGGATTTTCATGGTTGCATGTGCTCAGGTTTGGAGTTTGCAACTGCCAAAAATGCTTTTTGCACTGTACTCAATCCATTTTAGGAGTCTGCAAATGTTTTATGGATTTAGAAATTAATTGTAAGGAGGATGTTGTAGGCTTCCCTTCCGCCTAGCAATTCTTATCTATATTGTATCAATGGTTTATGATCAAAATGGAGGTCGTAAACCATTGAAAGTTACCAATCCCCAAGTTGGGATGGTAACCCATTTGTGAACGTTTAAAAAAAAGGTTGTTAGGGAGGAGGGAGTGGTCCAGAGGACCACTATCTACTCTCAAAAAAACTTCAAAAGGTTTAATAAACAAAAAAAATATATTTTAAAAGTGGTCACAGACATGGTGGTCTACTGAGCCCAGCAGGCCACCATCCCTTTGAAGGCCACCAAAGGTAGTGAATTACTATTTGTGGTGTACCTCATGAATACTCGTGGTAGGCTGGATTTTAATTTGTGAACTGTACTCTTAGTACATAGGTCAGGCTGTAAAATTTCACAACCCATGCTGCCCATGTTTCATATATCAGGCCCAAAATGCTTCTGGGCAGGACATTTTTTACATAGTACCATTAACAACAGCTGAACACAGACCTCTAACATTGGTTTTCCAAAGTCTGCGGCCTATCCACTTTCCTAAGTGGAAACATTCTGAGGATAGGTCCCTACACTACTTCATTGACCGGAATGACTGGAGTGATGTTCAGAAGGCCTGTTAAAATCGGCCTGTTCCACTGTTTCTACAGCCCCTAACATTGCCTTAAGCAATCAATTTCCTGTTTCTTTCCTTGCAATAGTGGTCAGAACAACTTAATATAGTGGCTCTTAAGATAAAAAAAATAAAAAAAAAATACCAGTATTGCGAGAGAAAAAAACCCAACTAATTTGGGGCCTGATTTAATTTGGCGGACAGTCACCCCCACATAAAAGTGAAAGATATACGGTACACCTTATAACAAGTGGCATACAATATAATGCTATTGTGATAATGCAGACGGGATATCGGTCATGTTGGTGATGGAGTAACCCGTCCACCAAACTCTAAATCAGACCATATGTTGCTACTGCATTCAGAAATAGACAACAAATTGCCAAAACAATGTGTAGAGACTGGAGAAGAGCAGTCTGTGCATGAAGCAGAGCAGAATTAGGATTACTGAATGACCTCCCAAACTAGGGAAAGAAAATATTCAAAGAGACTTGCTCAGTGATTTGATGGAAGGAGCCCGTAGCTAAGGGCTGAACAGCACTATGTGATTTGTACTGGGAGCATTGCTACATGGGTTCTTAACAGTTCAGGTACAGATGTACAAAAGAATAACTAGGCTGGTTAAATAAATACAAACTGGGGGACATTTTCAGAGCAGATGACTGAACCTCAGATTATGGTGGAAATTATGAATGTTGATGAAGGAGAAAGATAGTCACCAGCCTTTACAAATCTAAAGGAGTGCTGGAAAAGAGATATGGAGCTGTAAAAGGGGAATTAAAGTAAAAAGCAGCGTAAAACAGACAAAAGTAGCGAAAGCAATGTGAAGGAAACTGAAGAAAGTACTGGGAAGTGAGGTGGTAAATGAGGGGAAAAGTAAATGGAAAGGGATCATTTTTCATGCTTGTTTGAGGGGCGTGACTGAACATGTTCTGCTTATTCGATGGTTTGTTTCTTCTAAAATCCTTTCTTCCACACTTATAATAATTTGAAATATGCACCCTCTTCTTGTGTTGAAAATTCCTCAAGCTAGGTGTGTTTAGAGGGAGGCCACTGATAGTGAAACGAGCTGTTCTTCTTGTCTCTCATCGGCAACCATATCTGTGAAATAAGAGATGGCTGTAGTTTTAATTTTGTGGTAGTATTACTTTTTTACCTACTTGTTCTTTACTATTACTGATTATTTGGCAGCAGGTAATCAGTAATTTTGATCCATGTCATGCGTTTCCAAAGCATATAGCTCAAGGTATTCATCCTTCTTTAAAACCTATCGTTGTTCTACCTGAACCGTTCCGCACTGGTGGTTAGTACTTGTCACCGACATTTGTAGGCCAGCCAATGGGCTCAGGCATATGCCTTTTGTTGGAGTTACTCAGTGAATGCATCCTCCCATAAAGGTGTCTCTTTAGGCTGGGACATTCTATACAGTCTGCCTACTTAACTTTCGCCCAATCACCAACATCCCCACCTTAGCAAACCTCCTGGAGAAATGTGTGCTCGCCCAACTCTGTAATCACATCGACCACTTCCAGCTCCTGGACCAATGCCAATCTGGTTTTCGCCCAGGTCATAGTACGGAGTCTGCGCTAACACACATCGTGGTTGATGCACTTAGAATGTTGGATCATAATGAAGCATGCCTATTGATCCTTCTTGACCTCTCGTCAGCATTTGATACTGTCAAACACGATCACCTAATTGACCTCCTGGAACATAGGATGGGGCTGTCTGGGCAGGTTTTAAACTGGTTCTCTTCGTTCCTTTACAACAGATCCCAAAGCTTCAAGGTGAACCACTCCTTGTCACATCCTGCACCGGTCACCTTGGGGGTTACCCAAGGTTCAGCACTGTCCCCCACGCTCTTTAACCTGTTCATGGAGCATCTGACAGAAATTCTAAAATCATCCAGCATTCATTATCATATGTACGCGGATGATACCCAACTATACCTGATGATCGCCTCCCCCGAAGACATTCAGTCCCTCAACTCAGTCCTGCTGGAAACACAAAGTTGGTTGACAAGTAATCACCTGAAGTTGAATGCTCTTAAAACGGAATTCTTACTGATCTCACCCCACAACCAATCCCCTGTCATGGAGCAATGGCTGAATCAGCTGACTGCTCTTAACTGTAGACCGCACCTCTTGGACTCGGCATCTTCTCTGGGTATCATTCTGGACAAAAGCCTGAACATGCAGAAGCACATCAGTTCCCTCACCAAAGGAGCGAACTTCCAACTCAGCCTACTCAGGAAACTCAAACCCTTTCTCCCTGCTCACGACCTAAAGGTTGCAGTACAAGCATTAGTGATTTCAAAGCTGGACTATAGTAGCGCAACACTTTGCGGCCTGCCTAGAGTGAGGACAGCTCCTCTTAGGGCTTCCCTAAACTCCGCTGCTAGGCTCTTAACTGGCACAAAAAAATTCCACCACATCTCTCCGGACTTGAGGGACCTGAATTGGCTTCCATATGAAGGTCGGATACAGTTAAAAATTGCATGTATGGCTCACAAGGCCATCCACTTCAAGACCCCACTGTACCTTGCTCGGAAACTGGAGCTCTCCTGCGGTTCTAGAGCTTCCAGAAGTGCCAGCACCCTTTTGCTAAAACCACAAAAATTCAAGAAAAAAAAAAGACCTATAACCGAACCTTCTCAGGGATGGCTCCGAGGATCTGGAACTCCCTTCCTCCCGAAGTCAGGGTGAACCCCTCCACTGTCTTCTTCAAAAAAGAAGTCAAAGGACTCTTGATGAAGAAATTTCTTCCTTAGCATGGCTCCTTCATTTGTTTCTGGGTCCATACCCGTTGACTCTGGCCCAGACACCTGGTTCACGATTTTTTTGGACAATTTTAGATTGTGACCTGTCGCGCTGTCGATTCAGTTGCGTCTGTTTTTTCCTCAGGATAATGTTTGTCAATTAGACTTTGATTTTGTTGCCTTGTTTATTCTGTTTTGTTTTGCTTATAACCTTCGTGATGCATAATCTGTAAAGCGCTCTGATACCCTCGGTGGTCATGTTCGCGCTATATAAAACTTTCAAAATAAATACCATACTTTTGAACCACTTGGGGAAGGAAGGCCACAAAAGGGATGGGATGTTGATGTAAGTAATCCTTCGGAAGATATTCAATCGACATAAACCTTTTTATACACTGCTACAATTTAAAAATGCTACAAAAGATGCTTATCAGATTGAATATGATGTTCAACAGTGATCTGGACAGAGAAGTGGAGTGTCCTAAATGCCAATAAAGGAGCATAATATTTAATCACGTGAACTAAAGCTCCTTTAGGGAAAATGTAGAGAGTGGCTTTGGCAGACGGATCATATATGGCACTTTTGAAGCACAGTTGCTCAGACTCTTTACAGGATGCACTCATGAAAATAAATCTCCTAAAGTTATTTTATTAAGATTTAGTTCTTGACAAAAAGCTGATTACAGGCAGCCTGGGGTATCTCAAAGAAGGCCTCAGATTATCTGTTGTAGGGTAAACACCTTTATGAACTGGTCAAAAGCAGAAAAAACCTGTCAAGGTCAACCAGCAGACAAACTAGTATGAATGATGACACCTTGAAGAGTGTTTGAAAGAGTTTCTAAACAAATGATGGTGCAATTTTACACACAATGCATCTGTATTTGGAAGAAATCAGTGGGAAACTATCATGGCAAATTTCTGATTGTTCAGAGTCATCAGAGCAGTATATAGATGCCAGTGAGAGAAAGTTTCAATACTGAACCTAAGTCAAAAAACAGAAAGAGCTGTAGAGCAATGGCTTAGATCTGTATGGCACCAGCTCTCACTTGCAGGGCCTGCAACATGCTTAGATGACTAAATCCAAGGGAGCACAAGGGAATGTACACATAGCATGCCAAAGGCAAGGTTGAAGTGGATTTCTGACACGGCTCAGAAAATTCCTATTGGGCTCAACACCTGAACCTCCCTCTCTCTGAGGACACTTATACAAAAATAGAAAGTTGCTCTGAGGCATTTTTTTCACCACTAATTACAGTATGCTTCATTTTAAGAAAATACTACTGGCTGGTTATTAATTTGTAATCCCACGCATGATATTCTTGCCTTATTTTACGAAGTGCTGTTCTAGTGACACATTCTCTTCAGCTTTTTAAATTGTGCACCCCTAAATCTTCCATTTCAATCATTGTCTGCAGGGTCCAAGCATTGATTATGGTGCAGTAACTGAACAGTGAGGCACGGGTACTGCAGCAAAACATGGTGGATTACTGCATGTTCAGATTTGACGGCAGGCTGGCAATAGTAAGTCATCATTTTACCACAGCACATAAAGAAGTTCCCATATGAGTAGACAATTGTGAGCAGAGAGCACAAAAGAGCAAACATGATTCATCATTCTTTACTCACAAGTGAAAAGTAAGAAACTGAGGTGTGGAAGTATTGTGTGACATGATGTAGACGCAAGATATAGGAATACAAGTAGGGTGTGCATGCTCAGTTTCACTTTCTGTATTTATTATTACATATGCTACAGGATGACAGCAGATCCTAGGGTTTAGTTCCCTGGAGAGAAGAAGTTATCAAAGGGAGAGATTTGCCCACTGTCACTCTAAAGGCTCATTTTCGATTCAATTGGTTGAGCAAAGGTCCACATTAAATGAAAGATACTGTGATTAAATCTCAGAGCATGTGAAATGAGCTGCAAGGGTGTCTTAGCTAAAATACCAAAAACATCTCAAATTTGAGTTTATTTATGGAAATCCTTACCTGGATAAATCCCCAAGCAAAGGTTCATCTTCACGGCTTCCAAGTAGGAATCTGCAGTTGGTAGAAGACATCATGCACAGCCCCTGTATCTCTCATGACTCCATCACAGACTTTACATTGTAGGGCAGTCTTGTGTAGAAGATAAACAAGTCTTTTTCACAGTGAGAATCTCCCTTCTCAAGGAAGCGTGAGCTAATTCTTGGAAAGGTAAGGGCTTGGTAGATTCATGAGCTGGGTACTAATCTAAAATAATCACCATAACTCTCATTCCAGTAGTCCAGAGGAAACTTTGAATTTGAATGATCTCAAGTTTTCCTCTTTATATGATTCCTTTCTGTTAGAGCCTAAAGCCTTCCAAGGGCACTGCTTTTTTAGTAAACCAAACCTGACATTAATCTTATCAGCCTTCTTGGACTGTTCTGAGGAAAACTGTGTCACCTCTCATATTATTGGTTCTGGTCCAAAGAAAGGACACTGTCCATTGCTGTCATAGAGTTCCTTGCAGTCCTCCTCACCATGTCTTTTACACATTGTTACCCAGGCAAACATTGTTTAAAGTCTGTTCTGTTATCCTGTATGGTGAAGAATGTGCATGTGAATCCATAATATGACAGCAATGTTCTACAGGAAAGAGGAGGACTACTAATATCACCTGTCTAAAGACGCTACAGGCCTTTAGAAATCTCCATTTCATGACATCACCCACAGTTGTTCAGAAGGGTTGTATGTCAGAATATAAATAACAAAAACATAATCTGACATAAATATCTTGGCTTCAATATCGTTTATAAAAATATTGTCCATTTAGGTGTAGATGTTTTATTACAACCTTCCATAGGATGATATTTTTGCAAACAATACTTAGCACGCAATATTTCTGTCAGACAATGTTTAGGTACATTATTCTGGCACCATACCTTCTGAAGGAGATCTATGAAAATATATATGCCCAATGGGATCAGTCACCCTGCACGTGAACTGGAACTTGCCACCTTTGTCATGTATTTAATCTGTTTGATGTGAGGTCATCTATAGATAGAAAGGCTTGCCCTTTTAAGCAATTCTGGGTATCTAAACTGTCATTGGTTGGCCGAAGACAAGAACTCTCAGAAGATACATTCCACTACTGTGCATGCATGCTCACACATATGCGCCAAGCACACAGACTCTCTCTCTCTCTAACACTCTCCCTCACACACTAAGATCTCAATTTCAGGAACGAAGGGAAAACACCCATTTCATAACCTGGATGTAGAACTTGGTACAGTGATGGTTATCCTTTGAGTGCAACATTTCGAGTGTTCGGATCAGGGAACTAGTTTCACTTGTGCTTATAAACCATGAGCCCAGCAGTTTTGTTAATGAAGAAATAGCACCTGAACCCTTCTGATTCGAATAAAAAAGTTGGCAAAGCAACTTAAACAGATCATAACAGATCCCAGCATGTAGGTGAATTGTTTAGTTCATGTTGTGTGTGTGTTGTGATTTAAACGCCAGGTTGGTGATGCTAGGTTATAGATTTAATGTAGCTGCATTGCATTATTAGTAGAAAGCACTCTATAATGCTACTACAATAAAATACAATGCAACACAATTATTAGATGATTTGAAAAGCCAAAGCACTTGGTTGGAGTTTATTATAAACTAAAAAAAACAATAAATTACTACTTACCGACAGCAATTGCATTTTTTAGTACAGTTTTGGACTGTGCAGGTTCTTACTATTCGATTTTTACATCCAGGAACTTTGTATACACATTAGTTTATTTTGGAGTTTTACAATCTGCAATATTGCAGTGCAAAATAAGTCAACCCAACTAAACGTATCTCGAATCATTTCACTCTAATGTAGAGAATTAAGATACTGGTTCTAACCTTTCAGATGAGTGCATGACTGTTGAATTCAAATGACTGCATGAATTCGCATATCTAAAACTAGTGCAGGTAACACTGGTATTTCTTGCTTATGTGATGGCTGATGCAAAATTGCATGAATCATTTTAGCAGAAAAGGAAGATTCAACGCAAAGAACTAAGATGCCAACAGAAATAAATACGAATAAGGTCAGTCGGCCTCCATTTAAAGAAGCCTGCAAGCCCTCTGACTCACAGCAATGACCACTAAAACGCATTTTAGTGATAATAGCAGACACGAAGGGACAGATTCCCCATTGAAGAAACTAAATCATGGTTGAAGAAGTTGGATCAGACCCTAACACAAAGAGGAGGAGGTAACCAATATCTTTTAAGTGAAAAAGATCAGCAGGTAGAAAAATTCAAAACAAAACCTCCATGGTCCAGTTGTCTCTAAAGCCCAAACATGAGGTTCTTGCTATTTCTTAACTTTCTTTACTTAGATTTCCTTTTCTGTTGTCTCCACTTTTTGTGCATCAGTGGCAGGGGCTGGTGCCACATTTATTTTCCAAAGAATCATTGAAACCTTTATTTTGGAGGTGTTGGGAGGAAAGCAAGATGGCGACAGGCTAGGTCGGCTTGTCGTTGCAGCAGGAACACCGCGGTCCGACACTCGCACAGATGGAGTAGCAAAGAATGACCTTGTCCCTGCAGGACGCGGTATTGGGAAATCTATGGATGAAGATAAATTGTAGCGCGCACAGTCTGGCAAAAATCTTGGATGCAGTAGAGATCCAGACGGACGTGGTTCTCACCTGTAGCCGGATTTATCGGCTGCTGCGGGGCTCAGACTGCTGTAAGTCGGAGCAAGCCGGTGGCTGGGAGAAAGCTGATCAAAGTCGGAGAGAAATGGCCCCGAAAGTACTTCCATCAGTGCGCTCCAAAACGGCGACGGGGAAAAATGCTGTACCTGGCGCTTGTGTTCAAGGTGCCATGACGGCGGATGCGCTGACAGGAGAACCGGGCGTAGAGACTGGTGCTTTCGGAGCAGGAGCAGAGGCAACACGACTAACCGGACGCCGTGGCCAGAACCGGAAGAACTTGACCAACGAAGCGCCGATCCAGAAGCGGCAGTCAGGTTCAACAATTGCCGAGCTGTTTGCAGGGAAAAATCGGCCAGAAAAGGGAAAAAGCGGCAAAGAAAAGGTGGGTTCAGCCGGTGAAGAGATGCTGATTGAATCAGCATTGGAAAATGGAAAGGCAATGGGGGTAAACGAGGAAAACCTTGGGGGTGCTTTGACACGCCTCATAACTCACACTGCAAGTGATGTACCTGAATTGGTGGAACAAGCAGATGTAACCCTGAGGGAACTTTCGGAGACCTTGGGGGACATAGAGGCGATAAAAATGAAGTCTGGAAATCAGGGGGGCAGGAGGAAAGTGGGGATGCCCAGATCTGTGAAGAAGGGAGTCCTAAGGGTAGTATTACACCCAAATGCACTGATCGGCCTGAACCCTCTATAACTCAATGTTTTCAGCTGGACAGTGGGCCGGCGGATCCCCAAAAAAATGGAAATAAAGATTTAATTATAGGTACAAAGAGTCTGGACCCATTATATGTAAGAGCTAAACAGTCTACTCAGAAAATATATAGGGAGAAGGAGGCGGACATTGAAAATACCGAGTATTTTTATTCACTGTCAGACGACACAGAATCGGTGGAAGGCTCCTTCTCTCTGACTAGTGCCAGTGAAACGGAAAATGAGGACCAGCAGGATGCAATTGGGGGAACCCCACTGCGACGATACGCAGGATCAAGAAAAAAGGCTCTAATTTGTTAACACACATTAGCACGCGAGAACTAGAATTAAACTGGGACTACTCACCGGTAAACCAATTAGTGGGGGGCAAAAGCCAACAGACTTTGGATCCAGAAGAAACCCCCTCTGCCACGTTGGACACAATACTGCAATCCGTCATGGCTCATCGGGAAGAGGCCCGACAGGACAGCAGGCGATCTCAAGTAGCCATACGTAAAGTACAGGGCTCTGTACGGAAAGTAGCGAAAGTATGTACGGAGATCGCCGACCGCATAACGGAACTTGAAACCCGAACAGGGAATATGGAAACAGATATGGCATCAATACAGGAGCAGACGGCAATGCATGAGGCTAGGTTTGCTGATGTCCAGTGGAAACTGGAAGAGCAGGAAAATCGCCAACGTAGAAACAATTTGCGATTTCTTGGAATTCCGGAGGATAAAGGGGGTACTGATATCCGTCTATATATGATTGATCTCCTAGCTAAAACCTTTCCTGAGGTAGTAGGATGGAACTGGGCCCATGAAGTCCAAAGAGCGCATAGGGTGCCTATGACTGTTAAACAAGCGCCTGAAAGAGATGGTAGACCCCGAGCAGTACTGGTTTATTTCGGGAACTTTCTCCTCCGGCAGATCATCTCTGAGAAGGCTAGACCCGACCGTAAGCGCAAGCTTGAAGATGTAGAGTTCTTTACGCGCCCTGATTTTTGCCATGTAACTGTAGAGCGGCGTTGGAGGCTTAGACAGATGATAAGCCTCTTCCAAACAATAGGAGCACAGGCATACCTGCTGAACCCGGCAAAGCTGAAAATAGTAAAAGGGGATAATATTCGCTATTTTTCATCCGAAATTAAGGCCAAAGAGTACTTGGAGGAACTAAAGGGGAGGAAGTAGGAATACTTGAGACCGAAGGAAATCTACATGCATATGTGGGGGAGAGGTAACCCAATGCTATGATGTAAGACTACTGGATATTGTGATAAGGAGGTGCAAGGAGAGATGTCTCAGGACCGTGGTGTAATGCTGCCTCATCACTTACTAGACCGTGTGTCTAGCAGCTTTCAAGGGGAGGGGGTGGAAGGGGGGAGGGGGTGGGATGGGGTGCTGGGTGGCAGGGGGGTGGGAGGGGAGGGACAAAGTGGGCACAGGGGAGAAAAAGCCAGACAAGATACATAGAGTACGCAATAGGTAAATGGAGATTCAGTAAAAATGTTTTGGAGCAAATTAGCCGGGTACTTCAAGCTGTTGGGTATGGATAAACTAACAATATGCACAGTTAACGTGGCAGGGCTTAATGATAGGGCTAAAAGAGATAAGATCTATGAAATATTGCGATATATTAGTCCAGGAATAATCTGTCTACAGGAAACCCATATTCCATGGAGTAATCGAGCTGCCCTTCAGATTAAGGGTTATGATCTGGCTGTCTGTTCATCACAGACGTCTATGATAAGAGGAGTGGCGATTCTTATTAAGCAACATATGGGGATTAGTAAACGTGTCCTGGCAGACAAATGGGGGCGATGGGCAATAGTCTTATTAAATACGGGACTTACAATTGGGACCATATATGCCTCAAATCAGGATGACCCAGAAATTTGGGAAGAACTGGAGATAGAGCTAGCTACATGGCCGACCCCACTAATTCTTTGTGGTGATTTTAATATTCATATCGGGATTTCATCAGGGGATGGCACAAGGTATAATGGGAGGAAACCAAAGGTTAATCGGGCTATAAACACGCTTAAGATTAGTCATGGACTAGTGGATGTATGGACGGCTAAGAAGGGCAATGATCCAGGGTATACGTATTTTTCATCTCCACATCAAAAGAGTGTACGCCTGGATTACTTTTTGGTTTCAGCACGAATCCTAGGGGAGGCGGAAATCACAAAAGTCCCCAAAATCTTCTCAGATCACAACCCTCTTCTGCTGGGAATAACATACCAGGGTAGCAAACCGAAGATCTGTCCATGGACTCTCGATAAGAAACTAATCGCTGATGATGGTTTTTTAAAGTTTCTTAAAGACTGGGCCAAGGAATTCTTTGACGCTAACCGCTTTAGTGCCTCCCGCGCGATAGTGTGGGATGCATTTAAGGCTACCTTTAGGGGGCAAGTGATAAGCTTTGTAGGCCAACAGCGGAAGAAACGCAAAGATTATATTATGGCTCTTATGACTAAACTAACACAACTGGAGACAGAGCAGGTCAAGAGATTAGAACAGAGGGAAATGGAGAGATTGAGCGAGATCAGCAAAGAGATTGCAATAACTAAAGCAGAAATTAATAGCTTATTCCAGATACAGGTAGCCCAGGTATATCAGGCACATCAAACTGAGAGGTATGAATATGGGGAAAAGGTCGGCAGACTCCTAGCCCTTAGGGTCCGACAGCAGGATTCACAGAATCATATCGCTGAAATAAAGAACTCCGCGGGGCAACTGGTGAACACCACGGCAAAGATTACGGAGGTGTTTGAGCAATTCTATAGGAATTTATATCAGATGGATCCCAGTGAAACAATATATATGGGAAATATGAGGAAGTATCTGGGATCTAATAGACTTGAGGCAGAAATTTGTTTGGAACTGGAAGAGGAAATTTCACTGGAAGAAACAGTGACAGCTTTAAATGGTCTGGCTGCATGGAAAGCTGCTGGCCCCGATAAAATTCCTGTAGAAATATATAAGATACTCCAACTAATTTTGGCCCCAATACTACAAGATCTATTCTTAGATGTACAATATCGTGGGATACCGCCTAAATCTTGGCAGGACACAGATATAGTAATATTCCCCAAAAAAGGGAAACCTCCAGAATTGCCTGGATCATACCGGCCTATTTCATTAATAAACTCTGATGCAAAAATCTATTCAAAGGTACTGGCGAATCGACTCCAGCGGATCATAGCCAAATTAGTCTCACCCTGGCAACATGGCTTTATACCCGGTAGGGGTACTACGGATCACATCCGGCGAGTGATCTCTTTGATTGATATAGCGGAAGCTAGGGGAGACGGTTTGTCTGTGATCCTCTTGGACGCCGAAAAGGCGTTTGACCGGGTGACCTGGGAAATATTGGCCGCCCGAGGGTTCGGCCCACGGCTTATTACTGCAATACGGGCAATGTATTATAATCCAACTGCAAAGGTACGAGTGATGGGGAGTACTTCTGACACAATACAGGTAGCACGGGGTACTAGGCAGGGCTGCCCATGCTCCCCAATTCTTTTCGCACTATATATCGACCCCTTTATCAATCAGTTAATTTTAAATCCAGCGATAGAACCGTTCCGAGCTAATGGCTATGAGACCAAAGTCCTGGCTTATGCGGACGATATTGCTGTGGTTACTTCTAGGCCAGAGGTGGCAATTAAGGAGATCGAAACCATGGCAGAGGAATTTGGGAGCTGGTCTGGCTATCGTCTTAATAAGGGCAAGACTCAGATAATCTCCTCAAGACAATGTAAATTCCAAGATCAACGACAGACTGATATAGCTATATATCTGGGGGTAAAGATTGGATTTAAACTGGACCAACTTTGGGCAAATAACCTCGACCCTATGCTTAAGGATATTAGTACTGAGCTCCGACGAATCGACAAACTACATCTAACTATAGTGGGCAGGGTTAATGTCTTAAAGATGAAGATCTTCCCTAGAATTTTGTATCTATTTCGCTCAATTCCCCTCGAGCTTACATCTGATATAATTCAGAAGGTGAATACTATGTTCTCGAATTTTATATGGAATTATCATAAAGTAAGACGGGCTATGAGAACATTAACCCTCCCGCAGGATAGGGGGGCTTGGCCGCCCCAAATTTGCTTCTGTATTATTGGGCAGCTTCTCTACAACAGATGGGCACTCTGTTGGTAGAGGAGAAGGCAGATAGGGAGGATGGTCTGCCGTCTATATATCAGCTGTCCATGGGGAGGGAAGCAACAGGGCTACTTCTTAGGCAATGGGAGTCGAGGTATTATAAGAATATTCGTTTTCTTTGTATTAAAGCAGCAAGGTCGGTCTGGGTCAAAGTCAACAAGATCTTGAAAATTCCCAAACTCAATAGATATACTCCATTATGGGGGTCATCATTATTTCCAGCTGAAATAATGGATGGTATGGCCAGGGATTGGGAACAGGCAGGTATAATATATGCCGCCTGTATATATAATGATGGAGCTCAAATAATTCCCTTCCCGGACTTGGTTAAGAAATTTGGAATTGATAAAGGGACTTACTTTAAGTATATACAAGTAAAGGGGTGTCTCAAAAATTTGGAGAGGGGTTCATTTAATCTAGGACCTATACCTATAATGGATCAAATATATAATGGGGATGTCCGGATTGGGGGTCTCTATAATATATTGATGGAGACTATACCGGATGATCTTGGAAAAATGGAGACCCGATGGGCTGAGAAAATAGGGGATGCAGACACGGATCTAGATATGTCTTTGGAATTGGGGAATAACATATTTTTGGCTACTAATTTAAAGGCACAACATTATAAAACTCTCTTTAATTTGTATTATACTCCAGCCAAGCTTTTTAAGTGGGGAAAAAGAGAGACGGATGAATGTCCAAGATGCGGTCAGGGCCCCGCAGATAGTATTCATATGTTCTTTTCATGTAATGCTCTTAGTTTATTAAAAAGGGGAATCGAGAAATTTTGGCAAGAAATAACCAGTCAAGTGATTACCATCACCCCGTCTATGATGTTGTTTGGATACGATTACTGGGCTGAGCTCTTTAAAACTCATAGGGATTTTGTGTTTATCACAACAGCAGTAGCCAGGCTATTGATAGCTACGAGGTGGAAAGACACAGAACCTCCGTCATATATGGCTTGGCTCCACCGGTTATTACACATTCATGTACAGGAAATGGCTCTATACAACTGCAAGGGCTGGCGTGCAAAGAGAAAGGCTATCAGATATGGGGGCTTATGACTAGTTGGATTAAAAAAGGCCACTTGGAGCCCGCAAATAGGATGGGAATCGGGTAGATAGCAATGATGTCTATTAATGTTTTCTTTTAATTTTTCTTTTGCTTGTTAAAATGCCGGATTGTTAATATGTATACCTAACTATGTTTAACTGGCCTAGCACGTTAACAATAGTAGTGTGAATCAGTTACAAGTGATTTAACTTAAAAGGCTGTACGGATGGAATTTGAACAATGGATCTATATTTTATGTGCTTTAGAATGTATCTTGTGGCTAAATAAAAAAAAATAAAAAAAAGAAACCTTTATTTTGGATTATGGTGGCAGACTTCCTGGGTCCTCTAGTCAATGTCATGTGACATATTGTGTTAGTATTCTTTTCTGCAATAACCAATGCCTTTACATAACAATTCATGAAGTACTGCTGCCTCTTGTTGGGTGACTCATCTTAATTGCTTGGCAGAATATCTTGAGTTATGTTTATTATTGGCATACCTTTCCTGAGCATCTGGTTGCCAAGCCATTTGTAGGATGTACTGAGAATGATGGGGGCACATCTTTGTTCATGACGCATTAGACTGATCTATTGGACAAGGCAACAGCAACTTTTTGGCAGGGATATTTTTGTCAAAACATCTACATGTGATAATAGAATTTCCATGGGCACAATAATGGCAGCTATTGATTCTGTACAAAAATGTCTGCTTTCTCCAGAAGTTATCTAGGAAGGATTAATAATCTATGTCTCATCTTGTACACACACTCATGCTACAATTTATCTTTAAGACTGAAAGCACTTAATTCCCTCTGAAATACAAAACTGGTCAGCAATGGGTGGCTAAATAGTCTAACATTACTCTATTGAACAGGTTGTGAGGATATCTGACTCAGTCCTTACTAGCCAGGCCTGGACAGCAATGTACTATGGTTTAACATTGGCCTTCTCAGTCACCGGGTGAGACTTGAAGTTGTCTTGAACAAAGGCCTAACAAGAGGAAGGTAATAACACAAATTTGTGATCCATCCTGATTCCCACAGAAATCACTATGCAGAATGGCTGCTTTGAATAACAACCTCTGTTAGAGATAGCAGATTCCCATATACACTGCCACCGGATTCCTCGTATTGGAATGTGCAGTGAAATTCCCCATTATCCGTGAACGTGTATCTCTTGAGGGTGTGTTTGAGGAATTTCTTTTGGCTTTCAAATTTCACCATTCTTTTTCCATTAATGTTGAATATCTTTAGCTGCCAAATTAGTAAAGCAATGAGCCTGGAATGTTGGCTCTATTATTGTTGAGGCTGTTGGAGCAGGCTGTGCGTTGTATCCGTCAGTGGCATATAGAATCCAGAAGAGACTGGGTCTTCTGAATTCCGCTCATACTTATTCTATAGCACAAGGGAGATGCTCCCATTGTACACTGTACTCTGTAAGATCTCCCACTCTCAAACAATGATTAAAAGCTGGACTTGAAGATGAGGGGACGTTTGCTGACATTTATGCATGATCCGGATTATATGACTATGGCCAACACTTTCCCTGTAAACACAAGCTGAATTAATGCAGATTCTCAGCCGCAGGGATCACTGTCTATTTAGCCCTAAAATCATTAAGTCCTGGGATGGCTTAAAGTGCCTAAAGCCTAGAAGAAGGAGCAGTAATAGCAACGATTGTTCTAGCAATTGAAGCTATAGTGTGTAACTATTAAGTCCCTAGCATGGAAGGCCAAACATAGTTTTCTGCCTCGAGAGAATCTACAGATATCAACTGATAATGTTTGCATAAGAGGATGTAATTAAATATACTCTTAAACCTACAACATGAAACATCAGCTTACTGGAGAGACAACAGAGTGGATAGTAAACATGCAGCATATCAAGAGAAGGATCCCTCCATGTTCTACGGAAGAAACACTTTTGTGAATTTGTTCTCTTCTGCCAAAAAATACCGGATCAACTAGGTAAGAAATCAGCTACATTAGAAAAGCACAACAAAGCGGTGGCAGACATGTCTATCTTAAAACCTGCTTCAGTCATGTGGGGAAGTGCTGAAGGACAAAAGACATGTTCTATGACAAGAGCAGTCACGAGCATTACAAATTTAGGTGGAGGGTGGGCGAAAACACAGAGAGGGAAATCTTTCAGGTGAGAGACTAGATTAAAGTGAGGTCCTTTTTTTTAAAACCATGGGTCCAGAGATCAAGTTCACGTTGTTTTTTACAGAAAGAAAGCAAGAAAGAATGCATGCTGGCCCATCCGTTTGGCCAAGACATGTCTAGATCGCCTCAAATCCCGATGTGAACCAGGCTGCTAGTAATAAAATCATTTTCTTCTTCTATTTTTACTAGCTAGCCCATATGAGATGTTCGGCAGTCTAACTGGTGTCCTCGGTGGGCAGATGATCAACCCATGCAAAACCCTCACACGTGGAATTACTCAATTGTAAAGTACCTTAGTCTTAGGAGCTTCCCAGCACAGGAGAGAGATGAAGCTTGAGTGCTCAGCAGTGGCAAAAAATACCATTTAATTTTGATGGATGCACCTCGGTGGTACGCGAGTAGAAATGTGGTTCCCAAAGCCTGGAAGACCACTAGAATGATCAGGTAAACGGGTGCAAAAGGTGATGATTCTGTATACGCACAAACTCCACATTGGTCTTGATTCCTGGACAATGTTGAAGATAAACAGACAAGTTAATTTTATCCATATACGCCTTCTAAAATAATAAAATCTGCTCTGCTGCAGAGCGAGTGGAGAGGTTAATTACAGCAGCTGCCCAAACTGTTTTTTTTTCAAGTCTAGCAGTCGAGAAGACCTCAACTTAAGTATAAAAGAAAGGAATTGCCAAGATCTGAATACTGCACCCATTTGGCAACTTTTAAAAGAAAGCTCACCACTGCAGACCACCCTGGGTCTGCACATTTTGTGGTGGATGAGCCTAAAGCTCATGGACCCTCAAGGTTTTTCTTCATCTGACGGCATTTCTCAGAGGAGTGCAAAGTCATGCGAGTCTTCTAGTGAACATAGCATTAATTGACAATGATCATGATAGTAAGAGCCTTTCTAAATTCATAAATCCATAAAGCAGTCACTGCCATTGAGCACTATGCGAGTGATGATTTGTCCTTTTACAGCTTGTGAGGAGTATTCTCATGGAGAAGGGCACTGGTTGTAACTACTCATTGGTCAGGTAGTCAGTGATGAAGTGAACTTCACCAAGGCCTGAGACTCTCAACTGCTAGTGACAACCCTTCCTGAACCTGTGAGCCTGGTGCCGTGACCCTCTTACGTACCAAAGGTTGTTGGCAGTTGTGGGAAAACGGCCGTTCCTGGTAGCGGTTGGCTCTCTTTCATGCCCAGCAAATCACTTTTCATGGAATCTGCAGTGGGTCTCAGGTGCAGCAGGCACTTATGACCTGTTTCCATCATCTGTGGGAATCCCAGACATCTGAGATAAAAGGGTGTATGGAACTCTCTTCTGAGCGAGACCTGGTGCCTGAAGTCAAGCCTGAATCACCCACAGAAAAACACCTGCGAGAAAAGGTAAAGAGAAAGAAGTCAAAGGATGTTAACCGAGTGAGATTATTGTCGGCGAAGCACCCCCAGCACTGAGGCAGTCTTAGAAAACAGCCTGTGATGAACACAACACAAATGGACCTCATAACATTGGGTTGCCTTGGCCATTTGAAAAAGCACCGAGAGAAAATATTGAAGATTGATATATGGAAGTAGAGACAGTAAGCTAAACGAAAGCACTTTCATGTTTTTTATTAAACCTACTGCAGAATCGAATTATTAGAAACCAAGCAACGAAATGAAGCCAAATTTCAGCAATATATGAAATATAGAAAAGGCAGACTGAAAGTCTTATTAAATACACATAAACCTTCCCTCCTTTCTTGTGACTTAAGCAGGATCTGCAGTATCACTGCAAGGGATGGAAGTCTCGACGTGAAGCGTTGGCCATGGGAAAACCTAGTGCTAGATGGATTTGAGCACTAAAGCCAAGAGGATGTGCTTAGAAATCGAACACGTCATTGTGAGAAGGTGCGGTTCTCATCCTATGGCTCGAAGAGAAATTAATCACTGCTTCAGTCAAACGATTGTTGTGGATGCCAAGAGCCTTTTTTGGACCCGAAAGCTCGAAGCAATGGATTGCAAGCTCGTGTAGCCTCTGAATTGGACCAAAATATTATACCGCATACCATTCACTAAGGAAGAAGGTTTGAGCACCCATGTCCAGCCAAAGAAAAATTGCACTCCTGAAGTTCAGGAATCAGACTTAGTTCTTGTAGAGTTTCTAGAACATTCAAGAAGAAGAGGGAAATATAGGTCACTTAGAAGTTAGAATGCCAGGGTCAAATAATGAAATCACAGTCTGTATGGATCGGAGAGAGCTGAAGCAGTCACTTAACTTGCCCCTCCTCCTTAGCACAATATGCTGATGGTGGTACTACTCAACGCACACCACTACTCAGAAGTGGATGGCATGTTCTGACTGATTGTCCTGGATTGTCCAGAACCCCAGTGAACAGCACATGAAGCAAGGTACAAGGAATGTCTTGAGGATGAGCATCACACTTCCAGGCAAAATTGTGTGGTTCATGAGACTCACCAGAAACCGGGACAACAAAGCTGCAGAAACCAACCCCGGATAGATACAGCAGGAATAGAGACATGGCACTGCCTGTGCCAGACCAGAAGCCCAGAAACAACATGGATAAGATGCCTGGCCTGCTCCAGTCATGTGAACACCTGCTGCCTCATTTTATGCAAGAGAGTTATTCGGTGAGTCCATTGGAGGAGGCGCCTGTGTCAATTAGAAGGAGAGAGGAACATTATCAGACTGATTAGTATACCAGGTGTGCAAGCAGTGGAAATATCTTGCCACAACCCCGTTCAGACGTGTGTTAGTACTCCACGAAAGTAATGCCCACATGAAATAAACAAGATATTTACGTATCTAGCCATTAACACCGTACCTTCTGTGAGAAGCATGGGAGGATGAATTAGTTGCATGGAGGATGTAGGATGAGGCGTGGTTTAAGCAGAGGTTTTGGTTTTAAAAGCTATGACTTTAAATTTCCTTTCCCCACTGACACGCTGTGTGATCTTGAGCACATCATGTTATAGCCCTGCCCTAGTTTGTTAGAGGTACATTGGGAACACTTAAAAGCTGTCATAAGCAGGCATATAGTTCTAAAAACAATGCACTCACACTCTCATACATTTATTCAGTTTGAGGATGCCATTAGTCAGGGAGCTGCGGGCGGGGGGTGAAGCAGACGGTAATGGTAAGCGCAGTATTTATATGTTGAGCCACACAGAAGAGTTCATGGAATGTCAGCGCTGAGACCTATATTCGACAGCAGGAGGTAATGCAAAACTGGGATAGTGGTTAAATTAAAGTATCACACCAGGCCATTAGTTTATCAAAGCTCAACATCTTGCAGTGGTTTCACATGGTAACTGATATGGACTTCAACCAACACAAACACTTGCGTCAACACAAATATGTGCCAAGCTACAATGCACTCACGTGCTAGAAATCCCTGGGATTATCACTGTATATAAAAAAGAGCTGTCATACTAGGGCGAAGTATTAGCTATCAACTGTGAGATCAGGTGCGTCCGTCTGACATGCACACATACTTATTGTTGTAGACTACTTATTCTTCAGAAGACTCCAGGAGCAATGGTGAAAGACTAAGGTATCACCTAAGAGATGATCCACCACTGATCCTGGACAACAACACTTTTTCTGCATTTGTATTGCTGCTGTGTTACCTGATGTGGGACACTGCAGATGCCTTGTATCTTGCATTATGAGAAATGATGCCACCACAGTGCTTTGCCATCTTACTACAGAGCATCGATGACCACTTCGGGTGAACTTTTGATAATGTTGGATGCAGCAGAGCAGGGAGGAGAGGGTGGACACTGATGTCTCCCAAAGAGTGAGGCCAGATAGAAATGGAAGAGGGAAGGAGTGTCATTCAATGCACACTCCCACAACACAGATTTTCCTGTGCTGTGGGAGTGTGCATTAAATAGCACTCCTTATGTCATTTCTGTCACATGACACACGGGTCTTACACATAGGATACAGCATGACAGACAGGCTTCATGAGTCAGCACAGAAAGCAGGCAACATTTGATATTCTATAGCTGGTGAGTGCCATTCACAGGTGATAGGTGGAAGTCTTTCCTACTATGCATGAGAGTCACTTGTGAGCTGCCACTTATGCGATCCTGGAGAAATTAGGTAACAGAGAGTCACCTGGAGGATATACACTCATGATGATAAGTTCATGTGAAAGAAGCACTCAGAAACTGTCTCACAACTACATAAAAACTGCAATAAACTGCTGACGATCAGTGATCGGCAGAACAAAAGGTACAGGGTGAGGCTAGCTTAGCAAAACTGATGCCTCTGTCTGATTTAAGAATTAACTCAATAAAAACTGATAAATTGACGTGCACAGGCTTTTATGTTTGAAAAGTAGTCTCCAGAGGAGACAACGGTGAATGCCGGCAGGATAGACAAGTTCTTGAAGGAGATGCTCATTTTGGCATTATTCCACACCTAAGAACAAAATGGGGAAACTTTAACTAGCTGTATCAGAAGAACAATCTGCTGCCCTTAGCACTGTCTCCAGGTTTGTTGGGCGCCCAGAACTGGTTTAGAAACACAAAACCTAGCGTTAGCTTCTACAAAATGCACATTGAGAGTTCAGGCTTTACGGGGTTGTAGAACCAGACGAGGCCTGGAATAATAGGTCAGGGATTTACAGTATATAGATAGCCTTAGCCTACGTAGAGACCAAATAAAAATTTAGCCACATGCATATCAAGTATGCCTAGAAATTCAGTTCCATGCTAATGACAGAGAGTCTCTTGATGCAGTGGTTGACCACTAATGAGTATTATTGAGGAGTGGTGCTGTACCCAAAAACAGACTTCCATGCAAAAAACGAGCTCTTCAAAGCCAAAGCTTTTCAAAACTTGAGATGGTGATGTTTATCCCTGTGTGCACAGCGCAGTAAGTTGAAGTTTCTATTGGCTGGAACACTGACCTAGGGAGAAGAGAGGCCAAAGAGAAGAGAGGAAAATGCCTACGTTGGAAGAGAGAAAGTTGAATAGAGTGGTGGTCACTCTTGATAACAGACATGGTAACCAAGGATCATGGATTTAAATTGAAATCTGTAACAGAGGGGCCCAACTGAATGATTTGAGTACTAGAGAGACATGTGATCACATTTTAAGTTTTAGTAATTTTCCAGATGCAGCATTTAGAATGTGTGAGAAATATCTAATTGTTGACAGAAATAGAGCGAGAAAAATGCAGTTGTTGAAACTGAATCGCACTGATATGAATGCATTAACATAATTAACACGTATGGTAACTAAAGACTGAGCCGACACACGCAAGCTGTGTTCCTGGCACTCGGCAGAAGTAAACAAATGAGGCCTCCTATATGCTTCTTCCAGAGCTGGAAGGCTTTAATAGGCCAATGACTCAGAAACGGGAGACATCCTTTACATCGCATGCGATACATTGCATGCCATTACAACGCGGTCGTTACAATGACCGCGTTGTTACATCGCAAACCATTACAACGCAAGTCGTTACAACGACTTGCTGTAGGGGGCAGAAGGTGTTGGATTTAAAATCCAACACCTTCTCTACTGTTGCACAGACTGGAGTTGGAATAGTAAATTATACTATTCCAACATCCAGCGCCCCCTACAGCAAGTTGTTGTAATGAATTGTGTTGTAATGGTATGCAATGTAACAATGTGGTCGTTGTAACGACCGCGTTGTAATGGCATGCGATGTATCGCATGCGTTGTAACATCGCATATTCCTCAGAAACTACCCATTGGGTGTCTGAGATGCCATGCTATCCTTGGGCACAGTATGTATTAAAAACAACCTGGGAATCCGATATAGTAACATGTCTGAACATAGGATCTTGAGTATATACTTTTAAAGGCCTTGAACACAATGGGTCCAGGAGTCATGGTCCTCATGACGAGAGTCTTTTTGCACAACCCCCAGTACCACAGGGTTCACGGAAGGGTGATGGATACAGGAGTTCAGATCAAACACAGGAGCCAACAGACAGTACTAAATCAGTAGTCTGAAAACTGAAAGGACTACTGAATTGATAATGTCTATAATAGTTAAGATATGAAACATTAACAAACTGGACATTAGCATCCATGTCTAATGTGACATTCATGGTACCAGCCTGTGCTCTGTGAGGGAAAGAGGATGGCGGTCTCTGCTTGGAGTCTGAAATCATGGCTAGGGATTCGGATTGAAGAGTCTGCTGTACCAGGACAAGATTTGTCAGTAGAAAGTCAATGATGATCTACTCGGGCAATCTACAGGCAGCCTAGCACAATGATTTCTCAGAAGTTGAGAAATGAGCTGACTGAGTGACTAACAGGAATGCAAAACTAGTCAGAGAATCAGGTGCTTAGCTGGCTGGACATGGCAACAGTGGCCTCCACGTCATCACAGTGTGAAGAAACCCATTGAAAACAATCTTCTGTCTTGATAAAAAGCCCAGGTACTGCATAGCTTAGACCCACTTCAATGTGTGGTATGCAGTGAAATATATTAACGAATGGACTAACTGCAAACATATTGATCCTGGGATTAGTGACTAAAAGTGCATGATTGAAAGGATTATGGTTCTGTATATGGTGAACAGACGTTCAGATTTTTTCATGACATCTGATTTGCATAATATGTGGCTCACTGCAAAAAAACGTATCTGCCCTGTGCCACTCATTGTGAGACCCCAATAGTAAGAGAGATTCATGTCATATAGGCTATGATGAAACAGGCCAGAGAGGTTTATAGCTTCTAAGATAAGATCCACTCATCTGATTGGATCTTTTGTGTGTTGAAGTCAAAGCTAATGGGCCACAAAATCTCCCCCGACAGCTAGAGCAACCATTTCAGTGCCTTGCTGACAGGATGCCAGGTTCTCAATCCAATCAAAAACCCAAAGTCCAGCTTTCATTCAGAGAATGAGTGCAAGAAGTTGGAGCCACATTCACAATGCTTCTCTTGTCCACTCCATAATTCTAGGCCTTAGCTTCCTGTAAGCAGCTGTAAAGATGCTAATGAGTCTTTGGGCCATAGCTTATTTGATGTCTGCAGTGTCTGAGAACCCAGTCCGTAGTACCCCAGAGTATGCAATGGATGCACAGCTCTCAGCAAAATATGCTCTTGAGCTCTGAATATTAAAAGGGAATCTCCGAATAATTGCAGTGAAGGGAATCACTTTCAATAAAAGGTTATTTCAGATTCCAGTGTGTGGTGGGTGTGTGGGATAACGAATTCTGGTAATTAATTGAGCTAAGCACAATGCATGCATTTAAACTAAAGGTCTTACGGGTTGTGATGCATAATACAAAATAAAATCCCTGTTGGTTGCTCCACCGTAGATAATGAAACTGCCGGAGGCAATAGGTGTATGCCCTATGCCCATAATTCAAATAATCCTACTCTGCCACAAACTATTTTTAATTAGAAAATTACTCCATCAAAGGAGGAATGTTCTATTAATATACAGCCCTTTTACTGAGAGCTAGACTGGTCCATTATAAGCTATTTCTTACATTATAGACCCTCAACAAGAAGGCACATAATGAGGGGACTAGAGACCGACTAGCAGGGAGGAGGCGGATGACGTGACCCCACGCACGTTGCAGCAGCGTCTCCTGACTCGCCGATGCCCCGCCCACGAGAGGAGTTCGGAGCTCTGATGGAGTAACTGCTGATCCCCGCCGATCCCCCGCTGCCGTTGTTGCCGTTCCTGTCTTTGTTTCTTTTGAAGGATTGTGGCATTGGCGGTAACTATTACGAGCTCTGGCAGATTTTCCTTGTTGCAGTTGGCTCTGGGTAACCTTACGCAGCGGGAGAGACGCGGAAGACCCGTGAGGCTGTAAATTCAGGCAGGCTTTGGTGCTATGTTGCGGTAAGCCTTTAGTGCAGCCTGTCTGCCTGCCGGAAAATATGGGACTTTGCATTTAGCGTTGGCGTTTGGAGTGTCTTGGAGCTTTAGAGAAATATTTGGGTGAAATCTGCGAAGGACGTTAAATCTAGGTGCTGTGTTACGTGGTCACGCTGCCTCACGGAGACCTCCTAGAGAGCATAACTGGCTGGTTGACTCAAAAAATGCGAAACAAACAGTCCAAAGCAGTAGCTGGGAGAGAGTTCTTAAAATCTGGCCAATTGCCACCGACACCTTTGTTAGCACCCAAGGAAGTCAGAAGAGGGAGAAAAAACGCTCAGCAGAGATTAGATTTTAAAGCAAAAACCTGGCTCTGGCTGAGAAGAATATTGAGAAGAATACTCAATACGATCAGGACGCTGCTGATAAAAACTTGGAAGAAGAGCAGAGCCTGTCGGGACTTTCAATTGATTTGAGTATGTTGGCTGTGGGGGGGGTGAAGAGGAGGTAGAAAAGGGGGGTGAAGGAGCAGGTGAGGTAGCAGAGGATATATTGAGGATAGAGGACAAAGTGGTGAAAAGGAAACAGTACCCTCTTTTTGGCAGTACCTTAGGTGTACGGGACTTACCTACTAGCACTCCTCTTGTGAATAGGGAGAAGCATAGTGTGGAAGATCTAAGAGGTCAGAAAAAATCGCAGGATATACAAGGTCAGAAATTGTTACATATCCCTGCTTACCTTGCTCACACCCCCTCAGTTTGTACAGCACACCTACAGTCGCAATCCAAATCACACGTTATCCCAGCCCCGGCAGAAATAAACTTAGAAATAAATGCTGTGATTCATGGGGAACCATCTCTGAGCGGCCAGCCTCTGTTATCAGAGGGTCAAGTACCTCCTCAGAATGCGCAAAAGGAGAATGGGAGTCAGGGACTGGCAGACAAGCCGGATGAGTTGGATTCGACGTCCATATCTGATTCAGAAGCGGAATTAGAACTAGAATCAGAGCAGGGGAAAAAGAAAAAGCGGAAAAAGGGAAAAGAAATATCCCCCAATTCTGTGAGAGTCGGCGAAAGCCCGGGACAAGAAAAGAGGGAAAAAAAAGCCGACCACAATACCTCAGTACAAGAAATGTTTATAACTATTTTACAAGAGGTAAGAGATCTGAAGGCATCGCAAGTATATGAAATATCCCAGCTGCATGATAGACTATCAAAGATGGAGGAAAAACTGGGCAACTTACCTATAAGGATCGCAGAATTGGAGGCTCGTGTTTCAGGTCTTGAGGACAAAATTGTTGTTATGCAAGAGGAACTCCAGGTGTTGAACAAAAATAAGTATCAGATGGATTCAAAGTTACAAGACCTTGAGAATTACAATAGGAGATCTAATTTACGCTTGGTGGGAGTATCCGAGGGGCTGGAGGGGGCAGAAATGGTAAAATGGACAGAGTCCCTGTTGAAAAAAGCAATTCCGGAATTACAAGGGGACCTCACGATTACCAGAGCCCATAGGGTACCTGCACATAAGCCCGCGAATCTCAAGTACCCACGAACAATCTTAATAAACTTTTCGGATTATAGAATTAAGGAGCGAATCCTAAGTACAGCTATATCAAGGAGAACATTTACAACTGATGAAATTAAACATTTTAAAATCTTCTCTGATATGTCTGCAGCATCAGCCCTTTAGACGCAAGAACTTTGTTAAAATGATTGATCCGTTTAAAGCCAAAGGGGCACAGGCAATGATTGTGCAACAATCTAAATTAAAAGTTGTAGCCAAAGGAAAGTTTTTTTATCCTAACGGATATTTTAGAAGCCCAGAACCTTCTGGAGGGCCTTAATACTACATAAGGAAAGGGAGATTTTGTATTTATAAGTTTCTCGAATATTTAATTAGCCATATGTGAGTAAATGTTTAAGATGTCTGGGTTAAGAGTTTTGTTCATCTCTGGGGCGGTTGCAAAGGTGAGTCAGGAGTCGCACTAGGATGCAACAAGATGGCATCCGCTAATAGAAGGGAGAAGGAGGGGAAGTCAGTGGGGAAGGTTGGGTCTTCCCTTCTTCTGGAGAGGGTGGGTTGGGTGGGTGGTGGTGGGGGTGATGCAGTAAAAAAGAGAGTTCATAAAGGGAAAAAATGTGTGTGATTATTTCTATCAAGAGGAGATTAAGTGATGCGCATAGTAATTATTCAACAGGGTTAGGAGTAAGTTGTGGCATTGCACAATAGAAACAATATATTACACATGAAATGCTGCATATTAAGGCACTTAATGCACCGTAATGCACTTTAATGCATATTTTGCACAATAGTTACAATTGGACTGTATTATATTGTTTTGGTTGCGTGATTTGCACTTTATGCTTGTTTGCACTATTGAAAGTGTAGGGTTTTTTTTATATCTATTTTAAAGTATATTGGTCCAACAAGTGTGTGATTGTATTTAACCATATTTATATATATATTTAGTGGAATTGGCACTATAGCGCATTTGGCTAGCAGCTATGTGTTTTATATTTTTTGCATACTTTGCACAAATGTTATCATATGCATGATGGTGTGCTGGTTTAGTATCTGTGAAGCTTATCTCAAACAGTCTTGGTGCGTAAAGTAGTCAGCTACGCTCTTATTAGAGATTTAGCAAAAGTAGAATATGCATACTTGGTATACTCCGCATAATTTCCACTTTGGAAAGACAGTTTTTATATGAGTAGGAAGAAATTGTTGATTCTGTCTCTAAATGCCAATGGTTTAAATAACAGACGTAAAACTTGTGCGATAGAGAGTTGGCTAAAAGGTTATCACCCAGATGTAAGCTTTATACAAGAGACACATTTCCGGGCTCTAACAAATGCTGGAAAAATGCTAAAAAATTGGGCAGGGTTTTATTGTTCATCGGTGTCGGGGGTAGCTCAGAGAGGTGTGAGTATTTTTATAGGTAAGCACGTCCAATTTCAGGTTGAAGCCTCACATTCAGATAAGAGTGGTAGATGGACATTTGTATCAGGGAAAATAAACCAGATAAACCTTATACTAGCTACAATCTACGCACCAGTCCCTGATGATCCACTCCCTATTTTACAGTTAAAGCAAGCTCTATCTGGTATACCGGGTCAGATTATATGGGGTGGTGATTTTAATTTTTTACAAAATCCTGTGGTTGACTCAACCAAAAAAGACCGGAGACAAAATAAACCACAAGTTGCCATTGCCTTGTTGAGTTGTAAGTCGGATCTAGACATTCAGGATAGCTGGCGTCATAACAATCCGGTTAAACGTGAATATTCTTGTTATTCTGCAAAATATGATTCAGCATCTAGGCTAGACTTTTTTCTCACTTCTCATAACCTTGAAGTTAGCAAATATGAGCATATAGTAAATGCTTTCTCAGATCATGCCCTTATTAAGTTGGAAATTATGTTAGATAAGTTAGAGGATGAATCATCAAGGAGATGGTATTTTAATAAACTTAATTTAGCAGAGAAACAATGGTGCGCAGAAATAGAAAAGGAGATTAGCTCCTTTTTAATATAAATAAGGATTCCGCACCAATTAACATAATATGGGAGGCATTTAAAGCCACTCTTAGAGGCATAATCACCTCAAAAGAGATTCCAAAACAGAAGGCTAAGAAGGAGGAGAGAATGGTGATAGAAAATAGTCTGGCCCATGCAAATCAGGAATATTCCAGAAATAGGACCCCAGCTACCAGACAAAAAGTATTGAACGCAAAAATGAGAATGAGGGAATTCTACTACGAATTAGGGGATATGTCAAGTAGGCTATACCTCCAGACTAGTTATGAAGATAGTGAATATACAGGAAGATTGCTAGCTTGGCAAGCAAAGGAGAAGCAAGTTCGAAATAGAGTTGAGTATATTCAAGATAAAGTAACTAAAACTCGTGTAAATACCACGTCTTTAATAGGTGAGGTTTTTCTTAATCATTATAAAGATATATATCAGACATCCTGTCAGATTCCTGTAGAAACAATTGACGAATTCTTGCAGGGATTGCTTATTCCGACTTTGGGAAATAACTTTAAAGAGCTGCTGCTAGCCGAATTTATGAAGGAAGAACTAGATGCGGTTATCAGCTCTTTACCTAATTGTAAAGCTACCGGGGAGGATGGCATTCCTGGGGAATTTTTTTAAACATTTGCTACAATACTTTGCCCTGAAATTTTAAGACTCGCGAACTTTTTATTACATGGAGGGGATCAGCCAGCATCTTTTCGTATTGCAGTAGTGGTCAGTATTTTTAAAAAAGATAAAGACAGTGAAAATGTGAATTCTTATAGGCCAATAAGCCTTTTAAATACTGACTACAAAATTTTTACTAAACTGATTGCCAATAGATTAAATAAGATGGTGGGGTCACTTATCGGAACGGATCAATGTGGTTTTATAGCAGGGAGACAGCTCTATACTAATACAAATTTTTTATTAGAAGCTTTGGATTTTTTTAATATTAATAAGGTTCAGGCACAGATATGGTTTTTAGATGCCGAAAAGGCATTTGACCTTGTTTCTTGGAATTGTCTTTTTACGATTTTAGCAAAGTTCGGTTTTCCAAAAGAGTTTATAATTTTATTAAAACAACTTTATACAAACTCTCAGGCACAAATATTAGTTAACTCTGTTAAGATAGGGACATGCCAAATAAATAGAGGTACCAGGCAAGGCTGTCCCCTTTCACCGATTTTATTTGCTCTTTTTATAGAGCCTTTAGCAATTGCAATCAAGGAAAGAAGAGCACATACAGCTCCGGTGCAAGGAATGACGAATATAAAATTGTATGCTGACGACATTGTACTCTTCTTGAATTTGAAGATAGACACTCAGGTGGAAGTGATGAGAGTTTTTGCAGACTTCCAAGAAATAGGAGGCTATAAAATTAATAAGACCAAAACAGAAATTATATTGTGTAACTGTGGTGTGAACTCTTTATTATTAGAATTTAGACAGACGTACAATACTCGTCCAAAGAGATATTTAGGGATCTTTGTTACAGAGAAAGTAGAAGATCTTTTTTCCTTAAACTATACCCCATTATTGAAAAAGGTGAGCTCTCAGTTAACACGCTGGAATGAGCTCCCATTGTCAATAATAGGACGAGTTGCGTTAATTCGAATGTCTATCCTTCCATTGTTTAATTTTCTTTTTAGTGCTGCTCCCTGCGCAATACAGTCATCTTTTTTAAAGAGTTAGATAGTATGCTCTCCTCTTTCCTATGGGCAAACAAGGTATCAAGGTTAGCACTTAGCACTTTAAACTATCCTGTGGAAGAAGGAGGTTTATCTCTTCCGAATATTAGAAATTATTATTATGCGACATTTGTACATCATAGTTTTAGATTCTTTTTTTCAGATCCTCAAGAGGCAGATAATTTTTTTATGAAAAAGATCCTAAAGGAATATAATATTAGGGACCCCACAAGAGTTACGAAGTACCCTAAGAAAGTTCGTTATAAGACCTTACAGTGGTTATTTAAACAAAAAACACAGCTTTTAGCATATTATGATATTTTAAGAATTAATAACTCAACCAGACTTTCGAACATACATACGGGGAAATAGGTATTCTAGCGAATAATATACTAAGGTTATGGGAAGAAAATGGTTACGTCCAAATTCAGGATTTTATTAGGGGAATTGTTGGAAAACCTGGATGGAAATTGAAATGGGCCTCCAGCATTCCAATATAATTTTAAAGTGGTCATTTGTTAGATTAAAACCTATATTGTAAAAAATTAAACATAGAAAATTTGGACTATAAATTCAGTATTAGTGAAGCCCTTAACTGTCCTATACATAGAAAGATTAGTGATTGGGTTAAGATATTCGATCAGAATAAGTCTTCCTCATTATATGAAAAAGTTAGGGATAAATGGAGGAAAGTGGAAGATATACAGATTCTTCAATCAACGTGGAATAGGTTAAATACGTTTAATGCATGTATATTTAGAGGGCGAACTTCAAACGTATGCAATTCTATTCGAAATGGCTAATATATAGAACACCCTTCTTTCTTCATAAATTATATCCGCAAATTGAAGATAAATGCTTTCGTTGTGCAGAGAAAGGCACTTGAAAGCATATTATTTGGAAGTGCCCAAAAATTCAGAGTTTTTGGGGGAGATCGAGAAATATCTTAGATTTACAATAGACCCCCATATCTCACTCGATGAATCTATTGCGGTTTTGGGATGTTTTTCTGATATTGCCGAATATGAAGAATGCTTGTTTATAGTAGCATTATTGGCAAGATCTTTAATTTTGCAACTCTGGAAAACAGAGAAGATACCCACTTTTAATGCTTGGAGGGCAAAATTATCCAAAGTACAAGAATTGGAAAGGAAATATGCAATAAGATCAGGAACATTAAGAAGGTATGAGAAATATTGGAGTATCTTTGAAATATAGGATAACATATTGTATTTTGGTATACAGATAGAAAGGGTACGTGGGTACCTATCTGGTTTTAGTATTATTGTATTTTATCTTAATGTGATCTTTCTATGTATTTATCCGCCATAAGTTTGTATTTGTACCTGATTTTAATAAGATCTTTTTTGGTATTTTAGGAATAATTTGATTGTACTGCTAAAACATTTTTTGAAAGGAGTATCTGAAATTTTTTAATCTCTGCATTTGCACTTTAGATCGAAGTTAATTATTTTTCTCCTCAATATTCTGGAATATGTATTTATGTATATCATGGAATGTGTGTAAGATCTATGAACTCTCAATAAAAAAAAAATATATATATATAAAAAAAAAAAAAGAAGGCACATAATGAGAAGTACAGCACTTGGTGGAAAGCTATTGTCGCACAGCACTTTGTGGTTTCTGGTCCTGTATAAGAGGATTTCTTTCTTTAATGGTGAGGACAAAAACCATTAACGAGTTCATCAATAGGGCTAGCATTTTCACCCACACTGGCGCAAGTCTGATTATTCACAGAACAAATGCACACTTCACAACATTCATAAATAATCAAACATCGAAGCAGACAATAAGACTCAAACCCCTATACCACATACACCTCACGCCTGTTTCATACTGGTCAACAATACAAGTGCACACAATAACTCTTAACCAGTATGTGCCAAGAAAACCACTCCACAAACTTGCCTAAACTTAGTTGCCACCTCTGGGTGTCAGTGGCACCTGTGCATCAGGTTTGAAACTCACTAGCGTAATGGATTCTGCGGCTCTTGCTATAACTGGCACATGCATACAGGAAAAAACATTTTAAAAAACCTGTAATCCAATCCCTCAGCATCCAAAAGATTTATGACAATTATGCATGAAACAGGACACTCCCCTCACCCGCACATAAAAGACACAGCTAGAGTTGCATCTCTCTTTAATGATCTGTTTCCTGCATGCCCTGCCTGCTAAAATTCTTGCCTTGATCTACCTTGAAGCTAGCGAGCATTCCATACATGTCTGAAGATGAACAAGCCAACAAAGAGAAAATGCAGGGCAGGAACAGAGGACTGCAGATGTGTGATTCAATTTTTAATTACTGAAATGCCTTGTGATAACGCCACGCTGCTGGAAGAATATTAATCCATCAGTTTTCACTGTGCCTGTAACCTACTTTCAGCAAGCACGCCGCACTTGTTAATTGAGATCTTGCAAGGGAGGCGAAGGGGGTGGGAAGAGAAATCATACATCAGACACCAGAGCACATCAAGGAGAAAGAAGAACACGCCACACGGAAGGTAGAACAGTCTGTTTTCTGTTTTATTACCGTATGTAATAAAGAGTTTTTTTCTCCTTTTTTTTCTTATTTTTTTACAACATACATTATTTGTGAATCAGATGTTAGGGACGTGAAGACGGAGAAAAAGTTGGTGACATCACGATATCTTACATTATTACACAATTATGAGCCTGGATTTGTTGTATCTACAAGTGTATAGCAAGGGTGGAAACCAAAGGCACACTCAGGTTTATGGACGGACCCCACAGCGAGATGAGAGCGGGAGAGACCCGCACGAGTACAAAATGGGCTTCATAACATCAATCTAGTGACCGATGAACTCTACATCCTACGAGTTTGATTTCTGTACAGAACTGTTACAGTGACAATACAAAGCGGCTGAATAGTGTGTTAGCAGTAAACAGTATACCACGTTTTGTACTCCAGGGAGTCTGTCTGGGAGTTTATTCCGTAAACCATTATTCACTATTCCCATTCCATAGCCGGCAGGAAGAATAAAAAAAAAGTACAGCTTTGGAACGAAAATATTGAGCATTCAATGACCATCGTATGTTAGCTAGAATGTCCGCCATGGAGAACACAGCTGAGGGAAAAGCCCGCCTCTGATGACCCAATGAAGATGGTTCTCACATGACACGGTAACACAATTTAAAGCAGCAATAAAAAGGACATGCAGGCACCCTTGTTACACACTTTGGTCTAAACCATCCAAAACATCTACAGGCCATCTATACATTAGCTGACTTCAAATGTGTCTTTTCAATCATCTTTAAAAAAAACTCGGTAAAACAAATTAGGTATAAAAAAATCTTTAAAAAAGAAACCAAACAGTTTATTACTTAGATAAAAACTCAAGTTTCTACAGAATGCTGACATAGTTACTGCATTTGATTAAAAAATAAAATGTACTCTGTGGGCAGGAGCGATAATTGAAACTTGAAAATGGACATACACACACGCGCACACAGCTGAAGCTAGAAATGAATGATAATAGGGAACAATCAGATTGCCCAGGAGGTTTTTTTTGTGTGTCCGCCTGGTTTTCAATTTTGTTGTTGAAGTGTATAGTTACAGCAGGAACCCGCCTGCCTCACACTATCTACTGTCATATTTCACAGAACTGTAAATGCACAGTGTGCAGCAGCTTAAAAGCGCGGACTGTGCAGTTCAGTGCTCCAGTCATGGACAATGTTCCATTCCCAGCAGGACCACAAGACATGACGACAGTACATGGGTCATTAGGTTGGCAGATGTGGATATCACCATACTGAAATGATATGAAAAGGCGTGAGATGGACTGCCTACCACTGTGGTGCTCCCCGCCACTGGCACAGTCCGAGAACAAAATTGGCACAAATCAAAAGAATGACTGGACCAGAGGGCGTGGCTTATTGCCTGAATCCTGAATAACTTAGATCCATGATGATAACCACCAAATCCCTCTTGAAATCCCTAAATCCCAGTTCTTCCTTTTTTAGATTAGGAAAAGTGGGAAAATAAATATTTTATTTATTGGAAAAAATACGAACTACAACTCACAAGTAAACACAACCGAAGGTGTAAGGCACAAAATTTACATGTGGAAGAAAACAGGCTATTCACAGATTTAGCCCCACGAAGATCCCTTGTGGTAAGACCAAAATTTCTATGCACCGTAACCACTGGCATACTAATGAGCACACACCATCGGTGGGTGTTATCTGCCGTCTCACATGCAAAGTGAAATGGGATGGCACATTACAAACTGGTGCCGTCACAGAAAGTATTCATGATACTGACAAAGCCAAGTTGACAGCAATGAAGCATGTAGGTGCAAAAGTTAAGTCAAGAAGTCACCCTTTCCTTCTGGAACCCGAAGGATTCTTTTGCCTTGATTTGCCTACTCTGCATATGAGGCTCAGTAGGAAAATGTAATGACAACTTTAAATAAATATTCCCCTTTAGAGAGGGAGGTCCGTCTGAAGTACGAGGAAGAGAGGTGGCAGGGTGAGGGGGAGAAGGTTTGGGTTATCACAGAATCCAAACAAAAAGTTCAGAATTCCAGCTTCAACTTAATTTACTCACTTAATTTATTGGAAAAAAGATCAATTACTCCAGTTAACGGGTATCATGTTAAATAGCTATAAGTTTCAATGCATTTTCCAGAGAGCTGCGCCTAAGGTGATTTACAGTAGAGTCATTTCCTTAGGAAAATACCAAATAAATAATATGAGTTACTTTTGTTAACTGTCACATGTTAAAGAAGTAGGAAAGCAGAGATCTGACCTAGTCACGCCCAACATGGCATTTATCTGCTATAACCGAGTGACTGTAACACTGATGGGCATTTCACAGTATCTGCACATAGTAAACTTCGGCCATCAAGCCCCAGTTAGCTTTATCAATGAAATATCTTGTCCATTTGAAAGTCTTTCTGTTTGCTCTTGTCTTCTCTCCTTCAGAGAACTCCCACAGTCTAGAATTGCACCGTGCAGTCAGAAGGTGACAATTTAACATTCAACTTTGTGCTTTTGGCTCATGGTTGCAATGTTTTCAAGTTTCTCTGTTTGAGTGAGGACTGCTGCCTTAGTCCCTAGTGGCCTGCAGATGCAAAGGTCAGCCAGGCATGGCAAAGCCTGGTTACAAAATATTCCACTTTTCCCAGCATCCTCAGTGTAACAGCAGCCAGCCTGTCCATCGGAATCTGGTGATGCAGCTGCAGAACACTGGCTTGTCGAGGAAACTCTGCTTATCTGACGCATCCCCCCTTTTGACGGCGACTATGTACAAGCATCGTTGATGGATGTTGAAAGGGGTACAAATGTAGGCTTGGGTGGAACATCTGGCTTTATGGAAGGTGTACGTTTCAGCCCAGACCTGGGCAGCGAATTGTATGAACTGCTGATACTTGGCTGCCTAGAAACAGTCACAGCCTGCGCTTGAGGCTGGGCAGCACTGAAATGTATTGAGTCCACCCTCTGTGGAGCAGGTGGGGGGTTGTCTCCTCTACCAAAGCTCTGATGCCTGGAGAGGTGAGAAGAATTGGAGGAGTTAGTATTGTTTCTTTTGAGCGTTGAAGCCTGATGGTTTCGCGTAAGCGAGTTCGTGGGGTAGCTCCTCTTGTAGTCCGAGCTATATGCAGCTGAGTGCATGTCCATCCTTTTGCCCATGCCATTCTGGGACAATGAAGAAGCAGGTGGCCCCAGAGAAGCTTCCCTCTGGGGTACCTTTGGTGGCATGCTGTCCAGGTTCTCCACCAAATTTACCCCATGGTTTGGGCTTTTACTACTTAGGTGCTCTTTTATTGTTTTGTACTCAAGAGTTGCATTCTGATCTTCCATTGCCATTTGAGCCACATCACTCATCCTAGGCTGATCCACATACTCATGTTGATAACCTTGTTGTGGAATTGGAAGGACCACAACACTTGGAATATGGCTAGGAGATGCCCGAAGAGGCAAATCAGTTGGTATCACTGGTGATGCCATGGAAGGGATGTCTTTTGTGCATGCATTGATGAGATTTTGGTTTCTTTCCCACTCTCTGCTGCCACGGCCAGGTTTCTTCTTTTGTTGTAAAGTTGGGGTGGACTCTGGAGTTGGCAGAGCTGCCAAGTCTAGATGGTGCTGGTCGGCCTTGATCAGCATTCGGACTGTGCTGCCTGGGGTGGCAAGTTTCCCATTGTGCATCAGAGGCGTGAGGATGGTCTCAGGACGGGGCTCTTTGGAGTGACCATCCCCAAAGAGCCCACTTAGCTTGGTGACACTGGCCATGGAACCCCTGCGTGAGTGATTCAAATCCTTCTCCTTCCGCTGGACCACATCTGGATCTCGTCTGCGATGGTCGCAGATGCAGTAAACAATGATTCCCGAGAAGACAGCCCCCATGACAAAAGCAAGAATGACAGCAATGGCCAACAGGGTGACGGGAACTAGTTGATCATGACCTTTCAGATAACTTTCACGTATCACTCCTGAAACACAACATTAAATATGGTTAAGAAACAAACCAACAAAATGGATAGTCAATTAAAACAGTTACCTTTTTGTGATGGAAAAAAAACAATTTTTGGGAAATGGATGTTTCCTAAAGTCGTGAATTGGACTCTGGATGTGTATGAATTGAGATGACTTATACTTAAATAAAACTAGGTTTGATAGGATTGGGCTCTGCAGATATACTATCAGTTTTTATTCCACCTGATTATGTTTGGGTCTCATTATTGACATGGGCGCGTTATCTGACTTTGTCTTCACATTCTTGTTTGTTTTTGTCACATTTTCATATATTGTGGTTTTGTCCGCATGGCACCTCTCTGCTACTGTAGCCTAAAAGGCTGTGTAACAATGGCAGAATGAAAAAGCTAGCTGATTTTGGCCGGGATATGATCTAAACAGAGTGCATGCCTTATCTGTCTTGCATGCAAGTGAATCACAGGGAGCCTCTCCACAGTTACAAGTACTTACACATGTCAATTATATCTCAATAAGACTTAACATTTAATGTTCCATTCTCTAAAACAAAAAAAATATCCTTAATGTTAACCAAACAACGTACCTTTTTCTGAGGTTATGCACCATTCTTTCTTATTGGCAAAGAAGCACGCACAGTGTAGTCGAGGATTCTAATAACCAGTCCCTATCCCTATGTGTCTAAAGAACGGATTTAGTGGCATGAACATCTTTATATTGTGACTGGTGAAGAAAAGGCAAACTTTAATATTTACGGTGGCTGTAGAGATACTGCATTATGTCTGAAATTGATGTGACCATCACTGTGTTTTTAAGTTTTATTAATGACCGTGTGAGGCCGGATAGGAATTACACTCAATCTTCAGGATCACACTTAGAAATCTGTAATGATTCATATCTTTACAGGATTGGAAACCAGCTTAGCTAATTGCTCCCAATACATGTGGAAAATGGCATTACAAGCAAAAAAATATATAGTACACTTTGCATATCTTGCTATGTAAATACCAACCTTGCCGAAATCGGAATATAAAATAATAATAATAGAGGGCATAATTAATACTTACCTTGCGCCCATTTTTAAAGGTGTGATTTAGCTTAACTTAATTTGAAAGGTACAGTATTTAAAACGTGTTGAGTCTTTTTCCCTTTCCTGTCTCCTTAGGTTATCCTTGTGGCTTCCAGGGCACTCCAAAAATATTTGCATCCCTGTGCCTTATTTGAATCAAAGTTGTGGACTGATCTATGTTCCCAAACCCTTGCTGTTTTCTGTTCTAATGAGAACTTATTTGCTACATAAGAACTGTTCAGGTAACTCGAGTGAAAACAGTATATACACAAATCTTATTATCTCCACCGAAACACCTAAATCTGTGCTGGAATTTTTTTATCAACTTTACTAAAATTATTTTTGGTATTTTAGTAAAGTGAAGAGAAGCTAACATTGCTTTCTAGAGGGGCTTGTTTTTGGTGTTTTCAAGGAGAAGGTACTTAATAACGAGATAGGCTAGGCAAGCCATCAAAAGTAGAGAGTCCTTCAAAAGGACGACCTGGCATTTACATACCACTCGTTTGTTGTTTGAGGAAGACCACAGGATGAGTCGAGACAGTGAGCAAGAGACGAACAGGCAAGGGGAGTAGAAAAGAGAGAAACTGCGAGGGAGAGATGGAGACGGAAAAAGAAATGACAAGAGAGAAAAAAAAAGAGTCAGAGGGGGGATACAGAAAACAATAGAGAAAGAAAGGCAAAAAGAAAGAGAGAAGGATAGAGATGGAGAGTGAAAGAGACAGAGAGAAAGAGAGAAAAGGAGGAATAGAAAAAGAAATAAAATGAAAAGTGAGAGAACGGCAGAGAAAGTGAAACAGATAGAGAGACGGACATAGAGAGGATGAGAGGCAGGGAGAGGGTATACAAAGACAGAGGGAAAGAGGGAGATCGAAAACGAAAATATGGAAATGGAGAGTGGACAGGGGGACAGAGAGAGTGGGAGAGACAGACATATACACAGAGAGATGCCCTTTGTCCTTGACCTTTTAAAAGACCATGGCTCAGTGGGACTCTATGGTGGTCACTTAAGTGTTTTAAGCATACTATTTTCACATCTAAACAGCTCAGTACAAATTGGTCACTTTTAAATGTTTCAGAGTGCGCTGGTTTTCCCTATATAAAGGGAGAGCACAAAGCACTTTAAGGCGTTTTGGGTTCACCTCTTGGCCATTTTCAGATAGTTGTAAAGCTCAGGTGAAACACCTCCTCTACCTGGCCAGTGGTTTCCTCCTTTGCTCGCTGAAGGAGGAGTGAAGGCCTGCGTTGTGTGAGAGGCAGTAACAGCAACACGAAGGCTGCAAGCAATGGAGAGTAAATGGATGACGCCACCTCACTACGTGGCTTATTCTAGCAATTTTGCATGCAGGCACCAAGCATTGGGTAAAGTCAGCATTGCCTTCCTGGGCTTCTGAAGATGGCTCTGGGCTATCTTCTTTCCCCTGATGGGAGGACACGCTAAGTTTCTCTTACTGTGCATCTTCTCATGTTTTTTCTGGCATTGCAATCCTACATTGTTGATGGGGAGTTCTGAAGTTTGATTGACTCACATTTGATTTATTGACTAAGAAGTGTACAAATGCAGTACTGCCTATCACTTTTAGATGTTTTCTAATACCTTTCTATGTCATTTGGTGCTGCAGCGCTCTAATCATCAGCATATTGATACGTGTTATTGACTGGTGTCTTCCATTTTGTAAAAAGCTACACTATCCTCAGATGGCCTCATGTACACAAGACAATTTAAGAGAGAAATGTTGATGTCTTTTCAGAATCTTTCTGGATGATTTTGAGTGCCACTCCAGGATGTGATGAGAGACTTTAAGAAAACTAACCTCTAAGGAGTGGCATTTCTCATATATATATATATCATATATGTATGTGGGAATAAATTAGTGGAATAGGACATATCTATGTGTGGGTTTTTGTAGATCCCCTATTTTAGTACTAAAAAAAATCAAATGAATTGTTTTCACATTTTTATATGAGACAGTGCACGTCACTCACTTATTAGACCTGCTTTGGTGCATTGGATTGGTCTACTGTGGAAACGTGTCTGTGATATATAGAATATAGAGTTACATCACGAGATTTATTCAGAGAATCATGAGGTAAATTCACTATTAAATAGTTCCTTCTGAAGCACCCTTGTGTGGCTAGAGCCCGGGATGATACTAGTTCATGTATTATTGACCCCGTTCAGAAAAACAAAGAGGCATAAGCATAAAAGCCAAGAACAGCCTCCCAGGGAATTGTATTATGACACAGTAACTATGCAGCTCATGCATCAGGGGAGCTGTGCTCCAAGGGTCCAGAAGATGGATCCTAATTCTGGTTTTTGGGTTGGTTTTGCAACCTAATCAAGCCATAACAAACATGATAAAGAAGTACAATCAGACTGTTCATCTACGCGGTAGGTTGCCTCAATGCTTGTGGTCTGGTCACGAGACATCAGTGCTGGAGTTTCCCTGCCCTGTCTACTGTGTCATCCCCCAGGGGGTTTTAGAGCTAGATGAATGTTGAACATGGGTGAATGTTGGGCAGGATGGATGGGGTCCCACTGCCCAGTGAACATCTTTGCTGCACATCCTTGCTATGCCCTGATTTTTAAGTCTTTTACTCCCCTGTGGATCCTTGAAGCTTCAAATAACAGGCTTAATGGATCCTGAGGTGGCGGAAGGAGCTAGTATTTTCGGGAGCAGTGGAGCCCCCTTCAGAAAAGCTAAGTGAACTGAGGAAGAAAAGGTGCTGTGTTTTCACAGAGGCTCGCTGTATTAAAAAAAACTCCAACCATTGCGCAACTCTCCCTGGTTTGTAGCTTGCCCTATCCCTCCCCAGGCAGACATCCCCAAGTCGGGCATCTTGCGCAACTCTCCCTGGTTTGCGGCTTGCCCTATCCCTCCCCCCGTAGACATCCCCAGGTCAGGCATCTTACGCTTCGGTGCAGGTGTAGTCTCTACAGCCTGGATGCAGTCTTCACTTTTAAATGGTTCCTCAGCCTAGTTTTGACTTTATTGAGATACCAGTCAAGGCATGAAATGAGCCGCCAGAGACGGTTCTCTCTATGCTCCTCCTGGCACTGACGGCACACACGTGTGAATCAGCTGCAGAGATCGGTTATATGCTATCACACTGTATGACTGAGGCTGAAGTACACATCAAGCAGTAGCTGTAACCAGAGGTGCATGGAACTTCTTACATCCTTTAGCTGTACTGCCCTTTACTAAGTTCGGGAGTAAGCCGCACAGAGCTCCTTCTTTCTTTTAATCTGTCGCTCTTATGGGCAATCACCAAACTAAGACATTTTTGGGGGTTCCCTGTAAAGAGCGGACAACGTTTAGAAAACACCTAACAGATGTTGATTCCCATAAAAGGCCTTATGCATCCCTATCTTCAAATGCCAACGTGGCTCTTTTGATAATGGCAAGGAGGCATCATGGATGGAGCGCAAAAGAACACACAATGCCCCTAGGGCAAAATCAACAAGAACAGGAATGCAATGCACCAGCGGCAGTTCAGGGAAAAAGTCAGCATGAGACATACCTTGGCTTAAAAAGAAATGAACTGCGCACTACAGTTGCAGAGAGGGGGTAAGGGTGGGCTAGTAATGTAGGTGCCATTTGTGGTTTGTCTTATGCATACAGGACCCTAGGCATCACATGTGCACTGTGTGATCTTGTGCACTTTACTGTCCCTCCCTGTGCCT
This sequence comes from Calotriton arnoldi, assembly GCA_963921515.1. Classification (NCBI taxonomy): domain Eukaryota; kingdom Metazoa; phylum Chordata; class Amphibia; order Caudata; family Salamandridae; genus Calotriton; species Calotriton arnoldi. The sequence goes on along the minus strand of CAWUFW010001996.1, from coordinate 1,456,433 downwards.
CAGTTACATTCCTTCGGGAACACTCCAATGAAATGTCACCAGTTAATACTGCATGGACATATGAAAGAAATCACATCAAGCCTGAAAGGCACGTCCCTAGCCAAGAAATACAGTAATCTCAGCGGGAGTGGTTTGGACCATCGCATAAATGTCTCTCTTCAATCCAACCCCGCTTTCAAACTGTGAAAAATATTTATTCAACAGCCCACATACCAGTCTCTACAGCAGGCATATATGCAAAACACACTCAGGGGATATTTGCACACCTGCAGATGGAATTACGTGGCTCGGATAAAAGATTATTTTCAGGAAATGAAGAATAACAAACCGTGTTTTATTCGGTCCAGTTTTGATTTGCTTAAATTATGTCAGGGGCATGGCATCTCAGACACAATACAGGGCTCCCATCACCGTGTGACTTCTGCGCCAGTGCATCAAAGGGCCACGGGATGCGCTCAAGGCTATGATCTGGGGACATTCTCAGACCAAACACCCAGGCTGCAGTAGGAAGAACATATCGAGATGTGTTCCTTTGAACAGGGAACTGAGCGGCGCTGTAAGTTTTGATGTTCCACACAACGTTATCTTTCTATCAAGTTCACAAGCCGGCTGGAAACGTGGCTCGTTGTTTCAGAGACGCCACAAAGCGACAGATGTGTCGGGCTCGGCAGTGGGGGTCTGTTGAAAGGAGACTCTGGGACCACAGGGCCCCAAACAAAATCCTCTCTGTATTTTTCCTATCTACAGGCAACCCATCCGTAGCACAGAACAGCAGGAGGGTACTGTTTAAAGTCAGGGTTGAAGTAAGACCTAACTCCGCACTTGAACATGTGGTAACATAAGGCCGCAATGCATGAAGTGAGCAAGTGCAAGCACAGAGTCTGAACCTCTACCGGAGGGCTCGGGACTTCTCTCGCCAATAAACACGTTTTAAAATGGAGTCAAATGAATAATTCCACAGCACAATGTTCTGAATATTTTGGCTAAAAAGGTATAGGTTTTACAGACAGGCATGAAGGGAAACCTGTGAAATACCCTAATATTTCTGCGTCTTGCACATTAAAGGGTGGCATTATTTTTTGCACCAGTAAATGATGTATGTTTTCAGCGACACATACATAATTTGCTGCGGTTGGATATACCCCTCAGCTCATGTCCTGAATCATCTGTGCCTGCCAGCCAACCAGGGTTTTCCCTGCACCTACAGTGACCAGTCTGGCTCACTGCATGCTTGTGCAGTAAAACAATAAGAAATGTTCAGAAGCTGTATAGGCAGTGGCCATAATAAAATGACTCAAGCGCATCAATAACGCAGTTTGTCAGTCATGGGTACTTCTCACTGCTCCTATTCTCGTCTTTATGGGGAAATGGCATGATTTCATGAAAGGAACCCCTACAACACGCTCCTGAGAAAGCTGCAGCCAAGATCCATCTCCTGCACGTGGCTTTAGCATACAACTGACACATGTTGAAGAGCTCTAGAGCTAAAGAGCTGTGCTGAATGTACCAGTCTGTGCTGCTAAGAGAGTGCCATAGACCCATGGAAATAAGTACATTGCATTCACCTCTGGAAAGCAGAACAGGCTGCTACTGAGATACTACTGACCAGAACCACCCTAAGTATAAAGTGCAGCGACGCCTTGCAGCCTCCTCGTCTAGTCTCACCCAGCCGTATACAGAGTCCTCCCCGCGCGTATCATCACACAAATCTTTGACTACTGAAGGGTTAATGTGCAGCGAGGGACAGTGTGTCTGTGTAATGTGAGGGGAGTGAGGGACAAGGGGAGAGGACATCTTATATCTTCAGCTGAATGAAAGCACAGATTAGCATTAAGCTGGCAAGGTCCTTCTGATCTGATAATGACAGTGTAGTTATGCAAGTGTAAGCACAGCACCATTACCATTTGATTTAAACGCCCATAGGTGTGATAGAACAACATAGATTTTAATTAGTAAGTGGCGTGGCGAGGACACCGACTGACAGAAGCGAAGCGAAGCTCTGCAGAGACTGCTACAGAGCTCAGGTCCTCCTTCTCCACAGCTGCTCTGCCTTCCAAAATTCAATAACAGCCTTTATTCACAGTGCAACAATGTATTTAAACTCAAGAGACCTATTGATTGCTTCAAGAGGGGAAACCCCACTATTTGGGGTATTACACAGAATAATGTACCCCCATTAAGAATATTTTAAAAATATTAAGTGCCCTTGAAGTTTTGTAACTGTGCTATGAGCCTATGACATGTTATTTTACATTTCATAGGACTCATTCAAGACAAATAGTATCCTTAGATTCAGAACCACTCAACTAAATACATGTGTGATAGGCACGTTAGGAAGAGAGGAAGTTGCCATTGCCCACGCCCAGGCTCCTATTTGTACAGCAAGGATGAAGAACACAGACAGACGAGGCAAATGTCAGCTATCCATGCCCTCGATCTGCATAGAGTGTCAAGAGACCCGAGGAGCCCGCGGGGGACCTCCCTTACTTGGAGAAACAAGTGCAATCATAGGCTGATGCCCCTCAGTCAGCGGGAGGCCTGAGACTTCCAAGTGGAGCCTCTGAGGCACATGCCAGGTCTCAGGATTTGTGCATATGTATTCGGAGGACCAGCCCTGACAAGGGTGGGTGCATCCCGTGACTGTACCTCTACCTTCTGAAGCCTTCTGGGACCTTCCATATATGGCGAGGCACACATGAAGGAGTGGAGTCATCTGCACCAAAGTGCCCGTCAGCACCCAAGGTGTCACTCAGCATTCACGCGTGGGAATATGCATTTTCTTGGTTTTAGGGGTGAACAGTCCTGATGTTTGGATGGTGCAGTAGTTGTGCACCTGGGTTTCTTTCTAGTCTGGGACTGTGCACCTGGTAAAATACTTCAATTTCTTACGTTTATCTAGGACATCTCTTTCCTAGGGCACACAGGCAAGCAGGACGCCAACACTCATAGTTGGACCTGAAGTGGCAATATACAGCTAACAAGTTCTAATAGACTTTGAAACGCAGTTTTAGACAAATAAAATACAGCAGCAAACTAATTAGGCTTGTGTACTCGGGCAACTTTATCTGCAATCATAGTGTAGTTTGTCTCACAATGAAGTGTGACATGCTAACAGGCTCTAGCAAGGCCCCTAGTCATTATAAAAGCACTACTTCAAACTTTTAAAAAACGCAACTGTTACTTTTGTATATGAAGGCCTCTTTTCTTAAAAATCAACACTGAATAAAACAGGACCATTTACAAAAGTGAAGCTTGTGTGCAGAACCGGTGGCAAAATTAGGACTGCCGAATGTAAAAAGCTAAATATTTTCTACATCCAGGGCCACTTTGGAATTTTGTCCCCTAATTTTCTGTCTTGGAAAACCCAGGACCCTACACAAGGCTGTACCAACAGGCTGTGCGATAGGCCATAAAACACATTTCATGGCTGTCTTTCTTAGTTCCAAATGTGGTGCATCTTTACAGACTGCAGCATAAAACAATTGCTTCTCGGGCAACTTTTGCAAACCTAAGTAAATGTTATTCTTGCAGTATGGCTTAATGACATGCACCCCATAGACCACTGCTAGAACAAACGGCTGATTTAGCTCTGTGTTTGGTAAATATTTGATCCGTTAATGCCAGTGCTATTAGTAAATGAGACATAAAAACAACTGAGCTCAGAATGTTATGATCTAGGCTTTCTTGCTTACCACACCATTCTGCTGACAGTAGCTCCAGTGGGACCTGAGCAGGACTCAGGTTAGGAGACCCTAAAGACAGAGTGTTCTGCTGGACATGACATTCACTGGAGCTCTTGGATGAACGCCTGAATGTGTTCGTGCTTTGCACAACATGTTGCATCATCTTTCTTAATAGGGTCAGGCTACTTTCGGGTTCTGTTTTAATCTAGCCACCTGCCATCATAGGGTAACTCCAGGGAAGTTGCTCTTGACCGAGGATTTTGCTGCTGTGCGGTTCCTTGGGCTGTGTTTCACTCATTCTCTTGGCGTTAGAATGGTCCAAGGAGGACAGCAAAAGGGTTCGCTATATTAGAACTGTCAGCACTTTCACCCTTGTGATCTCCCCTCCACAAGTAACCACCCAACAAGCGACGGGGCACCCTACAAATAAATGTGCCCTGAGCAGTTTAGAGTTCCCCGGAGATAGGCTCGTAGTAAGATTTTAATATTGTGACGCTGCATACATTCATGTTATGTCAAAGAGAGGATAGCCAATGAATGCGACCTATAAAAACATGAGTGCACGGGCCTTACTGCTGCTGGGAGTGAGGTGGAGGTGCCGAGCTCTACCTCTGTGTTGATGTGGGCTCCCCCAGGGACAACTAGGATAGAATGCATGCTGGTCGCAGGTCTTACTTTTATGATTCCCCACTCCAGGGTGGAAACGTCTTGCTAGATATATGTCATCTCCCAGCAAGCCGGGCTTTCTAGATGCACTGTTGAGTGTGCATTAGAGTGGACTAGAGAGATAATTCATTGAAAGAGTGACAATCCGATCCCTCGTGGAACCAGCAAGAACTTAGGTCAGAAACACAAACAAAGAGTAACTACTGATCAGGACTGGCTGCCTTGCCCCAACCCTTTTCTTATCTGACTATAGGTGATAGTCAGGTGGGAGTCCTAACCATATAATGAAGAACAGGTAATCCAGGTCTACCAGACACGACAGGCAAGGCTGGCAGTTCAGTAATCCAAACGAAGATACTACGTTAGTAAAGACACCTGTGGATCTAGCACACGCGACGGAGGAGAATATTTGTCCACTAGCTAAAGCCACATTATTTATGGGGATTACTCTGAAAACTGGAGCCTAATTGGCTTGTTCAGATGTATTGTCAATTGTATATTTATGGTTTATTTAATGAGTTAACTGTGTGTATGTCTCTATTATCAATGAGCCCTACCTCCCCCTGGCTAACGACCGCTTGGCCGGCTGCAGTAGAGGCTTTGGAGCCAGTACCTTGTAGGTTTAGGGTCACTCCTCTGATAGATGAGGGCTGCTTGAGTATGTATAGGTGTTCATATTTCCCCATTTTAGTATCTCTTAAGGTAAAAACATGGTTCTAAAAGTGAGGTGTGCTGTGTGTAGGATACCACCTCTGAGTCAGCTCCTCCCTCCATGTCAGCCTCTGACCAGATGCAGGCCCTTCACAGGCACCTCTGCACAGCTCATGCTCACCGGAGACAGGGGTGCGCGTTGCGCATCCCACTGGCTACTCGCATCATACTGCTGGGCTGGTTGAGTCTTCATGGTCCCCTCAAATCTATCTGTGTCTATGAAGCTAGCAAAGGTATCTTTCCAAATCAGAAACTAAAGGCAAAGCATTTGTTAAATTCACGTCCTCTGTAAGTTATTAGTCAAATCACACAGTCCATAATGCCTGTCTGCCAGGCTGTAGTTAGTTGCTACTACTCCACAAATCAGCACAATCTAATTCTTCACTCTTTCTATATGGTATTTCATCATAACCATGAGTTTGAAATAAGCAGAGTGACAAGAATACCTGCACTTGCCAATTAACCCACTGCCTCCCACATATACACACCACACCCCTTCACGGAGTGGTGTTTTAAATAGGCCTGGGCAGTAAACTCCGCTCTGCTCGAGGAGTTTGCAAAGTTTTTCTCACTCCGCATAGAGCGCGAGGGTTTCGAAAAACTCCGCGGGGTGGCGCGGAGCAGAGTTTTTCCTCTCTCACGGCTCACCAACGTTAAGTTGATGAGCGCAAGCGAGGAAAATCCAACGCTAGACCAACGTTGAGATCTCTCAACGTGGGTAGTTGCGGCAGGTCGCTACTGCTCACGTTGAGAAACCTGCTGCTCATGTTGAGGAAGCTGCAGCTCGAATAGAACATCTACTCAAGCGGCAGAAAGAAGCTGTGCCCTCTTGCACTGCTCGTGGTGCCGTTCGCGTTGATTTACAGCGTGGGAAGAATGCCAGAGGCTAAAAATCAGTGTGAGCAGCGCAACTTACCTCACTCCACTGCTTGCGGAACTCCGCGGAGCACAACAGAATTTTTATGTTACTTCGAGGAGTCCCGCATAGCAGAACTCCACGAACTCTGCCCAGGCCTAGTTTTAACCTCTTTCCCTTGTACACTTTTTCTAGCTAAGAGGTTTGCAGCAATGCCCTGTGGCGGTTCTCTGATTACTAATTCATTCTGTGAGGGAACTGAGAAGCGTACGTTTTGTTTACAGAAAACCTGCACTTTTTTGTTGTGAATTTGATTAATTTTTGTAGCGATTGTGTAAGTAAAATGTTCGGTGTCCTACATATTTTGGTCAGGTTCCCTTGGCAAACTCTGCTAATTCACTCATCACAAACATTTTGATCACGTTATCAGAAATTTTCAATCGATCAGCAGCCTTTATTTATTAACAAATGAATTTTCTTTTCGAGTCCACTTCCTTGCCTGGCCCCTCATCAGTCTCCTCGACTCTCTCCATTACGTCCCTGCCTTATACAGGGCATTAGTACAGATGCAACACATCATTCCTCTATGTGTTTCCTTCTCACACTTCACTATAGCCTTTCAACCTCCCAGCCGCAGTCTTCCACCCCCCCCCCCCCTCCCACTCCATCCAAGATTTACATTCACAGCCCTGGCAGTGCCGGGGGTTTAGCTCCTGTTGCTCTTCGAGCTGCTGTGTACACATCTCACACTGGAGCTCACTACTTCTTTCTTCTACAGATCTACTCTGCCCAATGTCTTCGACTTGTTTGCATATACTTTCCTGACACTGACTTCGGAGCAGACAAGCTTTTATTCATAATGGATGCTAAAAGCAGTAATCCTTCAAACCTACTTGCTTCCTTGTCATTTTGTTTTGTAAGTTACTGTTCCACCAACTGCCAGCCATTTTCTATTTCCAGAACCCCCGCTGCAGTCTATCTGTGCTGCCAGACTCCACCAGCAGTGTCTATACAAATCTCCTTTCCAAGACCCCATTTACGAGCTTTGAAGACAGGCATGTCACATTCAATTCCTCACTATCGACTCTTGCGCCTTCTGTCTTATTCCCAACTTTCCACCTGCCCCATTGCGTGCCAGGCTAAACTTCATCCCTCCTTTTCCTCGAGCTTCCATGCTTGAAATCACCACTAAAGTTTGAATTTACACCTGACCTGTTCAGGCCAGCAGAGGATACAGTGAAGAAACATAGGCATTTGATGGTGTGGGAGTGACTTGCAATGTACGGATTCACCACGATAGGCTAAAAACACAAGAGCCTGTTTTTAGCTGGACTGGCATGACAATAATAAGGGGATTTGAGAGCCATACATTACACAAAGGACTAATAATGTACAGCTGTATGCGCCGCACATGATAGGTCACTCCCCCACTAAGTCTGTGGGAACGGAACGGCGCTGACCCTTTTGCAGGTGTGCTGCGGGTCTACTGCCCCACAAGTTCTGAATTGCCTCAGGTAGCGTTACTTACCCTCTGCTTGGGATAATTGCTGCTTCTCTTATAGCTCGGCACACAATAATTGTTGCTTTGGCTTAAAATCAAAACTATCAATTTGGAATGATTAGAGGATCAATACAGCAGGTGTATTTAAAGTGTCTACCTAGCTCTTGATAGCAAGCTAACCAATGACTCATGGAACTTAGCTTCCCTGCACTCTTCATCAAGCTAGCTGATGCTAGTAATGCCTTTGTTGGTCTCCGCAGCATTGTCCCAGATCTACCATCTTGAAAATATACTCACTGTGTGTCTTCATAGGGGCTGGGGCCCAGAGTAGGAGCGGGGCCTTGAGACCCTCACAGCCTTGCTGAGGTGAGGAAGCAGGGTCTTGGAGTTGGCAAGGCCTAGAGTGCGAGAGGGGCTTGGAAACACTCACAGCCATAGTGAAACATTGGAGGAGGTGGGACAAGCATGGCAACGGGGCTATACGCTCCGCCTTTTCACTGCTAACCCTCTCCAAACAACAGACTAGAGGGCCCTGAGGCCCCCCCCCCCCCATCAGTTTTATGCAGGTTTCCAGCTCATGTTGTGCTCACTGTGTAATATTAACACTTCACCGGGTCACTGTGTGAAGTGTGCCAATATGGTGTGACACATCGTAGCACCATGTGAGATGACAGGCTGAGCATTATGGTGTTTTTCTCGGTTCACACTGAAAACTACAGGAGAGTCTCCTGAAAACTCTTCTTTGTTTTCATTGTGCAAACTAATTCTTTGTGATTCTGAGATACCTGAAAAGGACATGGGGAAAGATGTACAAATGGAGTTTCTAGTTGCAAACCCTGCAATTTGGTATATCGTTACCGAATCGCTAAATGGGTTTAAGAAACTGTTAGGATTCACTATTTGGTAGTGGGCGTGCCCTCCAAATAGTGATTCCTCATGGTATGTGTTAATGTTTTGCGGCTGAAGCTTTGTAAAAAAACATCAATATTTTACTGACCACTAAAAGGTAATGCTAACCCGACCGCAAACGGGAAGTGGTCCCTGAGGGGCCCCTTCCCCTTTGTGAATGATCAAAAAATATTTTTGGAACAAGGTGTGGTCTATGGGACCACTGCCTACTCATAAAAAATAGTTTTAAAAACGTTTTTTTTTTTTTTTTTTTTTTTTTAACACATCCCGTTTTCCTCCAATGAAAATGGGCTGCATTTAGAAAGAAAAAAAAAGATTGCTTTATTTAAAAGCAATCAAAGGCATGGTGATTTTCTGACCTCAGCAGGCCACCATCCCTGTGATGACCGAGAATCATAGTGGGTCGCAATTTCCAAGTTACCTTACTAGGCAGGTCGAATTACGACCCCTTGAGAATCGGTATTTTGTGAACCGGCCGATCAGTTCATAGGTTGGTTCACAAATTACTATAGAATTCGCAAAAAGTCAGTGTGCTAATTGTGACCACTTTTCACTAATTCTATCTTAGTACATATGGCCCTTGGTTCTTTCCAAGCAACAAGAGTCCTTTCTAAGAAGGAGATACTGACTTTTCACCTGACCCTTCTTCACAGGTTCCAGACCTCTCTGTAAAAGGAATGTAAAGCTATAGGGTAATACTGTCTATCTCTATGAGTGAAGGTCTGCATGCTCGAGTTCTCAGATTTTGTCCCGCTCCACCTTAAGCTTGCTCTCTCCAAAAAGTATCTCAACAGCACATTCATCTGCTGAACAGACTAAACCACTCGCCGCGCAAGCAACCCTTGCAACATCTAGTTTAAGATTTATGTAACAACTTTTGCCATATGTAGCCTCCCTCTAGGCAAACTATAGGACTCACAGTTCTTGTAATTTTCCATCCCTATTTCAGATCTTTCTAAACAGAAATTAATGCCCTCTTTTTTTAAAGACCCTACTTTAACAGTTGTTGTTACTTCAGCATTTTTACCCTTTCTCTTTAACATGGTTGTTTCTCCTTTTGCAATTCATTTGCATCTTTCTTGTACCTTGATTGTTTTTTCATTGCTATGTATATTTCTTTGAGGCCTTCCTGTGGGTATAGTTTAGCCCTATTCCAATAAAACATAAACAAAAGGAGGATCCAATCCTTTACCCTTGAACTACATTTTCTACTTAACATACAACAATTTGGTAAACATTGGCCTGAAGTCTAGCCTTGGTTAACTGTTTCATCTAGAGGCACATTTGTTTTATTTTAAAATCAGTGCTTAATTTGTAAAAGAATGAGGGTCAGGCCAAACTTTTGGCTCAGAAGCCCACGGCGACCACTATCAAATGCCACAGTGCTGAATACTAAGGCTGTATAGTCTTGATTCCACCTCATTCCTCTTTCATCCATCACCAGATTTTCCCTGCCCCTTGATCTCACTCTTTCAAGTTCATATACATCCCTGCTGTCTTTCTATATGATTGTTTTACTGTCTTACTCTTCCTCATTTTCCCCCTTTTGTGGTGTTCTCTCTCTTGCTATGGGTAAAAGACTAATGAGGAAATATAAGCACTGGTCCCCAAATTAGTGCCGATGGGCCCCACTTGCCACCACTGGCTCAAATTAAGCACTGATTAAACCTGGCCTGGAAGCCATATGCGATTAAATAGAGATTTATTAGAAGAATTTTGAATTCACATAGTCCTGGGCATTCCATACAAGTGAGACATCTTGCCTGACACTATTTTTCCTCCCAGCCTTTGTTCAACATGGTAAATACTACATAGGCAGCTCAGATTCTGTCCCCAAGTTCTATTTGCACTATATTGGGTAGGATATCAGGATGTGTAAAAGAGTGCGTGATCACTAGAGTTCCAAATGATTTCTCCATTCCTTCAGAATCTTGCAGGACTCAGTTAGGAAGATGTTACATAACTTGAGAAGGCTAATGGGAATGGATAAACAAGGAATATACTACATACTTCGACAAGAATGACGGACATGGGTAAACAAGGAAGATTCTACATAACTTGTTAAGTATTAGGGACACAGGTAAACAAGGAAGGTGGTACATACCATGATGAGTATGAGGGGCACAGGTAAACAAGTAAGATGGCACATAACTTGATAAGTAATAAGGGCACAGGTAAACAAGGAAGATGGTACTTAACTCAATATGGATGAGGGGCATAGGTAAACAAGGAAGATGGTACATAACCCGATAAGGATGAGGAGCACTGATAAACAAGGAAGATGGTACTTAACTCGATAAGGATGAGGGGCACAGGTAAATAAGGAAGATGGTACTTAACTCGATGGGGAGGAGGGGCATAGGTCAACAAGGAAGATGGTATTTAACTCGATAAGGATGAAGGGCACCGGTAAACAAGTAAGATGGTACATAACTTGATAAGTAATAGGGGCATAGGTAAACAAGGAAGATGGTACTCGATGAGGAGGAGGGGCATGGGCAAATAAGGAAGATAGTACATAACCTGATAAGGATGAGGGGCACCAGTAAACAAGGAAGATGGTACTTAACTCGAAGAGGAGGAGGGGCATAGGTGAACAAGGACGATGGTACATAACCCGATAAGGATGAGGGGCACAGGTAAACAAGGAAGATGGTACTTAACTCGATGAAGAGGAGGGGCATGGGTAAACAAGGAAGATGGTACATAACATGATAAGGATGAGGGGCATAGGCAAACAAAGAAGATGGTACTTAACTCGATGAGGATGAGGGGTATAGGTAAGAAAGGAAGATGGTATATAACTCAATGAGCTTGAGGGGGCATGTGTAAACTATGAAGATGCTACAAGATGCTCCATAACTCAACAAGGATGTGGAGTATAGGTAAACTATACATATGCTACATAACTCAATAAGGATTAGGGGCAAACATAAACTAGGAAGATGCTATATAACTTGATAGGGATGAGGGACACGAGTAAACTAGGAAGATCCCAAATAATTTGATAAGGATGATGGGCATGGATAAACAAGTTAGGTGTTACAAAATTAAATAAGGATTACCGGCATGGGTAAACACAGGAGATGCTAAATAACCGATAAGCATAAGTGGGACGGGTAAATCAGGAAAATGCTACATAATCTGATAAGTTTAAGGGCATGGGTAAACAAGGAAAAAGCTTCATAACTCAATGAAGATAAGGGGAATGGGTAAACTATGAAGATGCCACATAACTTGATATGAAAGAAGGCATGGGTAAACCAGGAATATGCTACATACTCTGATGAGGATAAGGGCATGGGTCATTTGGGAAGATGCTGCATAGCTCGATAAGGATGATAAAGCAAGGCTAAACCAGGAAGTTACTACATACCCTGATAAGGGATGGGGTAAACTAGGAAGATGCTAGGTAACTTGATATGGATGAGAGGCATGGCTAACCAACTTTGTCTGAAACATCGTTAGAGAAAATAGGTATAATATTTTTTGGGCTCCAGTAATGGAGATGCCACATCATCATAAGTTGTCTTAGCCATAAACAAAAAAGGTTCCAGAGAAGAGTATCCTTAGCATTCAGAGAGATTAATTCCACATCATATTCTGAACCTAACTGCAGCGGTTGATTGGACCCTCTGACCTTAAGACTAAATCTGTTGATGCAGGTGAATTCTCTTAGGAGAATCCCAGACAGAATCCTTCAGAGTTGGAGGTGCCCCTTCTGAGGGGCCCACTGCTGATCCCTCAATGGCAGTGGCTCTTTTTGTTCACCACAAACACTCCTCAGTAGAAGAGACTGTGCTCTGTCAAAATGCACAAGAGCTTTGTCCCAATCAGAAATTTTGGAGCTAGGTGCTCCATACAGCTGTATTCCCCTTCCAACTGAAACCATGAGGGTACTAGGTTAGGCTATACAATTAAAGCAGGGTTTGAGTGCAACCATTTCTGCTAAAGATATGCACATAGTGAAGAACTGAAGTGTAACTTCAGTGTTGAAAAGGGAAATACTGAAACTCGGGGATGATAACCCAGGTACTAGAGCCACACTGGGTGGACATAGGTGATCCTTAGCTAGTGTTGCTGAACTGTCAGAATCAGGGGGATTCTCTTTACTCTAATAAAGAAGTCAGATTTTAGAAGCCTTAGGTGCAGGGCTTGCATGCAACATTGGGAGAATGAGGCACGTGCGTCTAGATTCAGAAAAACTGATGATTCGATGACTGCAACAGGCCCGCAGGACGATCATATTGGATCTCCCTCAGCATTACATTATAATTAATGTCTCACAGAAGGTAGAGATGATATCCAAGTGCTTACTGTTGAGACATATCACACACCTCAAGAGTCAAAGTGCTGGAGGAATGTGCTGAACTTCTGTGATGCAACCTTAAAATGGTGGAAGATGCTCAATGCAGCCTAAGAGAAATAATCAGAAGGAATTCTACAAGGACTATCTAAAAGTGAGAAGAAAATGATAGCACTGGAAATAAAAGGGAGTCTACGATGCGATTGCAACAGACGTTCCAAGAAGCAGGAAGTGTTTAAAGGTAATTCTTCATAGATGAAAAGGCAAACAAGTATTGTCAAAACCAACATGCTTGGCTTGCATTTTTAGCCCCGACTAAAACATTCAAAAATTCTGCTGCAATCAAAGAAAAGCGACTGTTTTTTTGTATAAAATGCATAAATGAGATAAAGAATGAAATATGTGATGACTCAGTATTGGATGTAAAGTAGTGTCTCATGCATTGTAATGATACATCAATCTGCCAATAGCAGGAGGCCAAAGAAATACTCCTCTTGGGAGCGTCTAAAACCATTTTATGCATATTTGAAAGAATTGCTAACAATAGGTAAGAAAGAAAACAGCTGCCCTGTCAAGCCACACCTGAAAAGGGTGGTGTAGCTGTATCGTGAGGCAACAACTGTAATTCTATACCATGGTGGAACTGAGTGTGCACATTAGTGCTTTTTCGATGTTGTTCCTTATTCAAAGTATATGACAGCTTCCACCTGTATAGCTGGTGGTTTTGCAGAATAGATCTTAGTGGAAAACAAACACATGCAAAGAACATGGAAATACAAATTACCCGAAATACAGAACTATGATCTTCGCAGACGGGTTACTCCGTCACAACGGTGACGGATATCCCGTCTGCCGAAATATAAATCCCACAGGATATAATGTGGTTTATGTTTTGGTGGATGGGATATCCGTCACGGTTGTGACGGAGTAACCCATCTGCCAAGATCTAAATCAGGCCCTATGTCTCGTTTACAATGATGTTCCAATGATGTTCCAAGTGCTTTCAGATTCACACGTCTAAACACACTTAAAACATTACAAAATATATTGTAAATGGTTATTATTAGAAATTAAACAAACTGTACAAATCCCATGTAAAATTGTGCTTTATGTGCTATGTGTGAAGAACTGAATGGAATGCTCATTTAAATTTAAATCCCCTTTACAATCTGATGATTGTCCCTTTAAATGCTGGCTGGCTTATAAATAATGCATAAAAATCATGAAATATCTATCTATCTATCTATCTATCTATCTATCTTTTTCTTTAAAAGCACATATACGGATCTACATTTAAGAGTATTCTATTTCACGATGCTTTGTCTCCATTTTGAATCACTTAAGCAGCTTTGTAGTTATCTTTAATTTGCACCGGGCAGGTTACGTGTCAGCATTTACGTCAAACCACAAGAAGCGAATGAGCCCTGAGACATTGCTGTGTATAAACAAAGAGGCAATAATGGCAGCAGCCATCTCAGTTAGGGATCGGGGAATCAGTACTGGCATCACTTTGACACTTGCGACTGACACAACAGCTCACTCCGTATCTCACCACAAAGGGATCACGGTCAAGAAGGGAGTGGGGACCTGGGCAGGTCATCGGAAGAAACGAGTAGTGCAAGTCAGGTCTGAAATCCACACCTAACAACTTTAAAAAATTGTTTACCATGTGATAGTGGCATTGACTGGGCGGTGGGGTCTCCACACACGAGCTGGAGACCAACTCCGTGCAGCGATTTCGTGCTCAGCGCGTGATAGTGGCTCTTAACTGGGTTACTGTGTGAAGGGAGATGACATCGTGTGACATGGTGGTGCCATGTGAGATGGCAGGGCTGGAAATCCTTCAACCAGCAGGAATAGCTGCAAATTCACAGAGAAGAGAGTTGTACTGTAGCTTCCTGGGCAAGGTAAAATGCTTGTGCCCTTCCCTTTGTTTTTGGTATTCACGTAGCAGCGACGCCCCTACAAGTGGTGCCATTGCTGACTGCCAATTTGGCATAGAAATGGCTCTGCTTCAGATGGAGGTGAAGTTATATGTTTAGCCCTTCCTCCGGTGGGGAAACGAAGGTCAGTACACAGCCAAGATCAGCTGGAGCAAAGAACTAGAACACCTGCAAATATACACAAACCACCACATTTCACCTTACATGTAATGCTGCAAACCACTAGCACCGTCCTGATGAAGGCAGCAGGGGCAGGTAGTGTGTGAGTTCTAACGAAGGCCGAAGACCCTCTCAAAACCCTTGCAAACGCAGTCCGGTAACAGCCACCACACAACACTTCAAGGCTCTAATGGTTCACAATCATACAATCATTAGGACAGTCATACACACAATACTATGATTATGAGCACTAACCAAAGAGAATTGGTTTTAACTGAGGCACTGGGCTGTACAGTGATTTAATTGCCCAAGATCACAAAGTGTGTCAGTGTGGAACTAGAAGGTGTCCCTCGGAACTCTCGGTACCACACGCAGATCCTTCATCTTCAGACCGGCCCTCTGTCAGGCAGGTCAGCTCCATCACAGAGTCGACAGACAGACTGCTCGACTGGTTTGGTGAATATAAAGGCTTTTTGGCAAAGCAAAGGACCCCAAGTAGCAGTTTGCAATATTCATGGACATTCTACCATAAGTTTGGCACTCATGTTCCATAAATGTTGAAATGTGTCGATATATTTTATCCTTGGAAAGAAGGCATTCTGGAAACAATCGGTGTGTGCAAACAAGGTGCAGCTGCAGTAATTAAAGCTGCACTGATTAAAAGTCCCAGACGTTCAATTAATCAGACTGCTTGCGCACCACATTCCCAGAGGTCGCAGAGGCAGGAGAGCTGCTAATCTGCTGAAGAACTTTTCTCCGTTGCTGAAGAAGGACAAACCTGTGCAATGTGGGATCAGTGGCTGTGAACCCTGCAGAGTGTTACACCTTGCATTGGGACATGGCTTAGGAAGCAAACAACCCCCTGAAGAAGCGTGGCCACAACAGAGGGCATGAAAGGCATTTGAAGTAAAACAGTACAAGCCAGGGCTGAACCTCATGGAGCAGCCACCCTACTCGAAGGCACAGAAGGCTCCTGGGTCAATCGGAGATCGTAGGACAGAAAGAACAATCATGGAGTCCAAAGAGGTAAAGAACAGCAGAAGGGACAGGAGACAATCACAGGGGCCAGGAGAGGAAGAAATGGAAAGACCGCCCACTTGCGAAGAAAATGGATTCATTTTCTTCCATTATCTCCTACCACCGACTTCCATCTACGTAAAGCTTTGGTTAGTAAAACTACACATACATACATACAAACAAGCAAGGCGGCACTAGCCGGGTAAAACCTTGGAATGCTCCACAGACACGGCTGTGGCTTTTGTTTAAGGTGGGCAGGTTGAAGAAGGCTACAAACAATGGCAGCAGAAGGGGGCAGGGGGAGGTTAGCCTGTAAGGGTGACGTTTAGTTCTTTTTACAAAGGTGCAAGACAAACACAGAGGAAAAACAACACCGAAGAAAAGAATAAACAGCAAGGAGAAACAAAAAGCAAAACATACTCTTGAGTTGTGTGTCAATATTTCCAACCGGAAGTGCCTCAAAGCAGGCTTTACCACAGTAGGAATAACCAATCAGGAGAAAGAGTTGAGAGTTGGGATGTCGGGCGGCCCATTGGTGGCAGACTCCTTGATAGCAGGAGTTCTGCTGTGAGGCGCATACCCGACCTTTACAGCTTGGCTAAAAATTTGAGGCAGCTCAGACACAACAAATCCAGAGTATGTATAGCTACAGAAGCTGGAGTACACAAATGTCACATCCTCATGCGTCAACCTTCAAACAGGCCTGCTCCGAAAAGCATATGGATTTCTCCAGATGCTGGCCCTGAATTTAGGATAAGCTGAACATATGGATGTGACATCATGAAGGCACCGGCGTCCAGAGAAAAGTAAAAGCTAGTTGAGTTAGTAGAACACAGAACCAACGGACTGTGAGCAGACCAAAGTAATGAAACACCTCCGAAAGGCATAAGGACAGTCACTACATAACACCACATAGCACCTTGCAAAAATCAAACCAAAGAACGAAAGTTGTACAAAACGAAAAAGTGCAGTTAAAGAAAAGCAACCATTAGCGAAAGTGAAAACGAAACCATTGTAAAAGAACATCAGCTTTTTCATTTTTGTTTGTCAGAACAGCCCCTTACCTTCTTCCTTAAACTGGACTAACTCATCGCGCAGGTAGAAGCGCTTGGGTGGAAGGAAGAAGGCAAGGGGTGAGCTCACACTAATACACAGTAACAGGAAACAGCCGAGCGGTCCCCTCTGCCACCATTGTCTGAGTCAGTGTGAGCAATGCTACCAGACTTGTCAGTGTGAATAACGAACCCCCCAAAGAGTGCACTGTACTTAAGTGATCTGTTAGTAAGGCTCTTTGGAAGCCATCGTTATTGTGGAATTCAACATTTTTGAGCGTGCAACCTCATCAATTATCAGACGGAAACCCACCTAGGGAAAATTCTTTTTGGGTAGATATTAATACACAAAGGCAAGCCACGCTTCAGAAAATGGAGGCAAGTGGACTCCCTGGGTCAACCAAAATGATTGACTTGTTCATGTGGTGTATTTGAACTGGTCACTTCAAATGGATGATAAATTACACACTTCTTTAAAGTGGACTTGCATTTACCTTGTTTATATAGTTCTATCCTAACAGTGGCTTTGCTTTAGTGCTTTGCCTGCAACTATTAGCTTTAAGGACATGCTCAATATAAGACGGTGACCGTCTATAGCAGTGAGGTACAAAAGAGGTGTTTGGATTCTGGAACCACACAAAGCAAATAATGGATATTACTGGCAAAAGGCTCTCTGCATCTTCCTGGGAAATAAATGGGAATTCCTGCGCAGGTACGTAAGAAAGATGGTCTGTCAGAGTAAAAGCATTAGTTACTAGAATCTGTAAAATGGATCTGTGGGAGTTTTATTTCATTTACAAAGCAAAACTTTGTGAATATTTAAAAACTGTTTTTATGGCATCAAAAACTATGGTCTAATTCTTGAGTCAGATGGTAGTAGGAAATTCTCTGATATCAAGCCGATAAGAAAATTTGGATGAGAATCCACCAATGGAGTAATTTCTACCAGTGCTTTCGCCTTCAGATTTAGCATTTCCTCCAGAAATAGGAGGATTTCCCATTAGCACTTGAATGCAAACATTTTTGGGAAACCAAATACTGTAAGGGGAATCTCTTATTTTGAGCTGGTGAGGTGTAATGATTAATTGATGGGCTATGGACATCCTGAGAAACTTTTCTGCGAGGTTTGAGCCATAGTGTCTGGTGTGGGTGGGAATTCTGAATCACCACATCCTTTCCTAAGTTTCAATTACCATTTAAAATCATCAGAAAAATGACTAAATCAGTCAAATCTTAATGATGCAAGGGTTACTGGCAAGCCCACGCAAAATAAAAATCATGCTTTAATGCAAGATAAAAAAAAACTAGGAAACACAATGATAAAAATGGAATCCCAGTTTGGTATTCTGCGGATCATAACAGGGATTCCAACCTGTATCATTTCCAATTTCTACTGTAAAAGCCCAGCTGTGTCTTTTTACAGTTCCTCTGGCTTCTAAGTGGCAAAGAACTTACAACTACTTTCTTGTGGTTTGTGTGGTTCCCTGGTCCTCATCCCCTCTTTGACTTGTATACTGACCTTTTAACAGTCCTTTAATTACAGTGCACAGGGTCAGGTTCCATATCGACACATACCAGTTGGAAGCAGCTACACTGGTTGTCCTTTCCCCACCCAACGCGCCCACAGGAGAGTTAATTCCAAGGCCTTACCCTTTTTATCTTGGTGATTATGGAAAGAGCCTCCCACGTGCAGGTCTGTGTTTTCGGAGGAGTCAAGGGGGTCCTTCCAATCCAGCATTCGTCCCCTATCGTATCCCTCATGAGCTGGAGACCGAGAAGTGGTGGTGGAGTCATGAGAATTGCCGTGGCCTGCGTTTAGCACAAATACAGTTAGGGAGATCACGCATTGATGACATGAACATGGTGTTTCAATGTATGCACTCATACCAAAGCTCACTTTCTTATATCTCCAGGCAATGCAATCCCGGACAGTATACCAGACAACAATTGTGCAGCACTATTTCTTTTTGTTAGATTTCATCCATGTCATATTTGCATGCTGTTCGCGTAACAGTCAGCAGGGTTCAAGGATGACATCAATGCATCCTTTACATGCCCGACCATGAATGGTCGGCAGTAAAACTCAGAGCAGTATCAACAGTGCTGGATTTCCACCACAATTGGAACGTTACCCTTGGCCTCCTTTGATCAAGTGAATGGAGCGATGTTAATCCCAATACCAGCACAATTTGCATAAAAGAGTACGTCAGCCTCAGTTGCCACCAGCTGTCAATCCCGCCTGCTGCAGCACAATAGTGTTTACTAGCTCGGGAAATGGTCTTGGTGCCCTATCGCCCCTCTGCGGTTCAGTGCACTGCCAGCGCAATCCTTTCATGGAACGTACGCGATGGCTATCTTACTAAAGTTTGAAACTCAAGCTACAAGTGTATGTTACATATGATCTAGAAATCATTTTTCACCTCCTTGTAACAAACATGACAACACAGAGAGCAGCATCTCTAGAAGGGTGTCATTGAGTGGACCGGATAACAAGAGACAGCTCACAAAATCACTGGAGTTTAGCTTGAGAATAGCAATTCTTTCTGTGAATGGCTGTAAAGGACAGAGAATCAATTCTTGTGGGTTAAATCTCCTAACTGCCTCTGAATCTTAAACACAGATGATGTCAGCTAATGGCAAAAGCTTCTATTATGGCGCTGGGACAGTATGATTTAAGGACGCCCCTGATGAATATTAATTTTCCCTGAACAAGGGGACATGCCCTGCTCCATGTGTCACATCGATGGGTATTTGATGAATAGCATCACATAAGAAGCAACAGTTGTTTGGTGTGGATAAGGCGAATTCTTGTCTGGAGCCATCCCTTGCCTTTATCTGGTCCATTCGTAAAAAAGAACATCCGATCAAGCTACACCAGGGGGCCAAGGCACAGCATGGCCAAACGTGCTGTGTAATTCATTATCTAAGTGTGGGTCTGCAGAAGGCCTTAGCTACTCAAATTAAGAATATCTTCACAGAGTGGATCTAATTTCGCTGAAAGTAAAGCTGAAGTCAAGCGACAGAGCTTCTAAACTTTTTATTCAATTCCATGCAACAATCTGGCTGTTCTCACTCATGCTCGTGTTAGAGCAATATCCGAAGATAAAAGATCTATAATTCAGAATACAATTCAGAGCCAAGTATGACAAGAGAGGCCTCTGACTGAGATGTCTTTCATACTACAGTTTGCCTTTCAGCTAGTGAACCTGTGAGATCCCAGCCCTGAACTTGAAGCGACAGCATGAAAGAAAAAACAACTTCCTGCTACCGGTAGACACTACAGACTCTCTGACTGGTACACATGCTGAAAGGATGGCTTGATAGGTACAAAGGAGTGAAGGCTGGTGGAAAAGAGTGTAAGGGCGACAGTATGCCAGATAACCTTACTCATGTGCAGCAAGTGAAGACCCGTCAAGTTTGCCTAACGTAGTGTCGCTTGTAAGGAAGATAAGAGTAGGATGCTGCCTGCTTATTGAGGAAAAATAGTGGTAGTGATCTTTAGCAGCTACTATTTAATTTCTTATGTATTGGACGGAGGTCTTAGAAAACTGCCAAGACCAGACATCTGAACCCTTCACTCTGGCAACTATTTAACATTTGATGGCTGTATCGGCCCATCTATAGTATTGTTGATGGAGCGGGCTGGTTCTACGATACAGACCATGCTTACTTAGTATCTCAAACTCATGGATACGTGAGATCTATCGCAATTCCACTAAGTGCAGGATTACAATTTTTAAGTGCTTATCTCTTCAGTTTCCATTAAGTCAATTACAAGCACGTGTTTTTCACAAGGCAGCGTGAAATCTATACGTTGTTCACTTTTCCTGTATGTGTATTATGTAGCATTGGTAGAATTGAGATTAAGGAAGGTCTACCACAGCCCTACCCACTTCCTTAAGCTCCCACATTCGGCGAGACATGCAATTCATGCATTGTGGACCCTAAAATACTGCTAACGTGGGGTTCTGTATTTGCAGTGTGCGCAATTTACACCTCTTTCCAATTGATGTACTTGGAATAGGGGATAAAGACCCAATAGCACATGTTATTCCCCATTCTGCGAAGCACAAACTCTCAATGTGAGCTATCTGCCCATGTGAAATTTGTGTGGACGAAAACCCCTGATGTGTACAGACTGAACCCAGGAAGTAATTCCAGTTTGGGAACACTTTTAAATTCGAATATGGGACTTTAATAATCCTTTTCTTAGGATGTACCAGTTTCCAAGTCCTGCTATGCGCCTGAGAAGGGACGGAGATAAGGGACGTGCCTCATGCTTAGATCCACCAGTGCTTGGGGATACTGCGAACTGTGGCACACCTAATGTGGGGGTTGTGGTGAAACAGAGCCGGTGCGTTTATTGCCAAGAATTTTAAAATCCTCGCTCAGCCTATACCAAAACTCTGTTTAAACATAAGAAGCAAAACTCGTTCGACCAATACCTGTTGTGTTTATTTTGCAGCCCTAGACTAAAGCTCCCATGTCTCCTAACATAATTAGGTTATTTGTCATGACAACTGAAACCCTGCAAGCTGTGGGATGGCTGACAGGTCCATAGCACCAAGTGAGCCACATGATAGAAAGACTTCACTGGCCTGCCCTGCCCGGCAACCAGGAGACAACTCAACAAACAGGCGGAGCACTCCGCTGAGCAAGGAGCCTGGGAAATGCATACCATTAGCAAAGGCGGATTCAATTTGTTTGTTCAAATCAGTTAACATGATATATTTAATATTGTAAAACACAACTTCACTTTAAATGAGTAAATCGAGTCTAGTTTTCACATGCTGAATATATTATACCTTGTTTGAGCCCTAATAACAGAGATGTTGACTAGTTAACCCCGATGTTCTCATGACCTCGCCTTCCACCTGCCTAGTTATGGTCTGGCAGGATGCAAGCAGGTGGATCACACCCTGCATTTTAATAAGTCGTCCAAACATAATTCTCAAAACTCCTCTGGTGAACTATGAATGAATAAATAGTTTATTGTTCAGTTAATCAAAAATTACAATTTAAAAGCAGAAAAAGTTAAACACCTCGTTCACTTGTGAACTCATCTGTGCACCTGTGTTTCCATCCCTTCTGAATCACAATGTTTTAGAACTCCGGGTAATAAAGGCATTGCAATAAGAAATTGAAGCCCGCTCCAGACCACCCATATGCGTTGTGTCCCTAAACCGTGCTCACAGGCGCGGAGCACCATGTACGATGTTAGCAGGCCGGGAGCACGTGCAACAATGCGGAAACTGTAACATGGGTGCATGCTGCTTGTGCCTCGCAGAAACGAGCTGCGATTTGGATAACGTCATGCATTTTATCAACCTTAACGCCACATTCAATTAGGAATGCTTGCCATTCTTCTAAATAAAGTCTCAACAGGAGATGAGAACTCAGCTGACCTGTCTATTCACATTGGTCGAGTGGATGATGTTTCTGCGTGAAATGTCCTCTGATGGGAATTGATATTTCAGAGAACACTTCCTATATGCTCCAGCCTTAGGACATGTCACTTCCTCTGACGTTTTGTCCTCTGATCTCACTATGGTTCGCGACATGGGGCTCACAGGAATTGTCAAGGTTGCATGAACCTCTTCCCAGGCACAGCACATTCAAAATGTTTTAATACCTCTCCCGGGTGAAAAAACACAGAAATAGTTCTGGTCAGGTGACACAGGTAGATCGGTATTAAACAGAAGGTTTTGAGCTGCTGTTGAAGAGTGTGTACAACGTTTCTCCATTTATGTTCTGAAATACAGTGACACAAATTTACTTTTGAAAATGACTTTTTAAAGTGCTTATATTCATTTGAAACATATCAAGTGTCTGATATCTTTGGCAGACGAACTGGAAGGTAGATTTGCCTCAGTGGGAATGCACGTTCTGAATCTGAGTCGGAATCACAAAATATTTTTGATTGGCGCTATTCCCTGCTGTTGGTTGTAAGTGAGGTAGTGCTTGGTGCAAACACCTTTTACCACCGTATCGTGAAAGCAGACTTGTGAAGGTGTTAATGCGTGGCAAGAATATTTGGGCATGATTGTTTTGTTGCATTTTGTTATGCTGGTAATGTGTTTGGTACTGCATTATTATTTTTATTGCATTACTGGTGAGTTGTACTGTGGTTGTAATGTTGTTTTCAGTTTTCACTGTTTAGTTTTGCTGTGCCATTATGTTCTTGTGGTGTTATTTTACTTTGTTAGGTTATTTTGTTGTGTATTGTGCATTTATGTAATTACTTTAGAGATGTCAACAAATGCTGATTTACTTTAAGCAAAAAATCAGCACATTCCATTAAAGTCCAATCCCAAAAAAAACATTAACAACTGTCGGCACAAACAACCATTAGTAACTGTCCTAAGTGGTAAAATACCGCTGATCCAGCTCAACTATTCAAGACCCCTGTAAGCCTAAACCTGTGCAGAGGCCATGCCTTAAATTCGCACTCCTAGAGATCACTTTATGTGATATGGTCCATGTTTTGAGGAAACAACTATCACAAATCCTTCTCTTGCTTGCACTGGAACAGCTCTATGGAGAAAACAACAAGCCCCCCCTATGGGTGTCTAGTGTATGCCTGCTGAGAAACAGGTTAGTAATGAGTGCTACACACAGATGAAAGAAAGGGCTTTCCATGAGGGTCCACAGACAGCCGCAAGCAAGTTGCCAACAGACACGTGTAAGCAGATAAACAGAGTAAAACAAAGACAGTTGCTCAGAATGTGCTATACTGGGCCTCCAACAGGACAAGGTCTAGTTATTCTACGGTGTTAGGAAGCTCTACACATGATCTAATGAACTACAACAGCGACCTCTGTAGTCCATTAGAAGGGACGGCTAGGTGAGAACTACTACACAGATAAAGGGAGGAGAAGAGCATCAAGGCCCAGTTCACCAACAAAATGTGCCGTATGTGCAAGAGTGCCGATGAGCTGGTGGTGCTTCAGTCGCCCTGGCCACTTGCCAGCAATTCAGATGAGCTGGAGCGCAAACTGCTTACATAGCACTCTGACAGCCATGTCTATGCGTTTCAGAGCCGCCATTTAGAGCAGCTTCTTGTGGTTCGCCCATCACGGCACTGCATGCGGGGACACAACAGCTCATGCTTGGACGCTGTGAAAATCCGCCCCGTGTGGAATACTGCCTGATCCTTAATAAAATTGCGAAACGTCATTTAACTTCTGCTGGCATGGAGGACAGCGTATTTAGAAAGGGAGGCTGACATTTGTTGTTTAATGCTGTCTCGGAACACTGCCGGGAAAGCAGCCTCACAATCTTTGCGTAAATATTCTACCAAGATAGAAGATAGACACCCATGTACTGCCATATGAATATATTAGATGCTTATGGGTCTACTGCTGCAACCCCTCCACCCCCACACATCCACTCCATGGGCCAAGTACTGCATCTGGCAGCTAGACTCAGGTCCTTATCAGCCACGTTCCATGCACATGTCCAATGGACGAAACAGTGACAGCCCAGAGAGGATGGGCAAGATGCCAGCTGCGTGGCATTTAGCACTGCATGCAGTAGGCATCACGATACCCCTACGTGATTTTTCTTTGAACAAGTGAATTCTGCTACATTTAATCTGGCAAGGTGTGGTATTCCATGCTTCTGCAGGTATACATTTCTTTTCTGTAAATGAGCAGTTACTGCGCATGAAGCTTCAATGCACGGACTGCGTGCGCCACACTTAGCAAATGTGCACTGGGCAATACAACAAAGGCAACACCTGAGCTTAAAGCTTGCATGAATGCTTGCCATACAATAGGCAAAGCAAATGTACTTTCTTCATGGTAATGCACAGATCTGAGTTCTGATTGGCTCACACATGTACTATGAGCTAGTAGGATCACAATATGGGAGATGTTTGGTGAGGAGGCATGCATGAGCCCGGAAAAACTTTTGCCCACCTTCTATCTGCTCAGAAGTCAAATGCATACTGTGTGCTATCATTAACCCCAAAAATATAGATGTTCTGCATATTCACATGCCAGTAACTACGTTGGTAGGGGCAGTTGCTTTATATGTCAAAGATTGCATATATCAGAGAACCTGGGGTGGCTTACAGCTGTGCTGAATAAAGGATGCATGGCGGTAGTCTCAAGGAGTGTGCTGCAAAGATCTGCAGTGCCTTGTATGCTGTGCTTTCAAGAAAAGTGAAATTGCCACAATAAAGCAGTGTTGGCGCGTTATGGGGATTAGACATGCTGGTCATGGAAATGAAGTTCTACTTCAGATGCATCTGGAAAAATGCTAAACAGACATGCCTCCCAGAATTCACCTGACAGAAGACACAGTCATATCTTTGATAACCCCGGTCCCATTTACCAGGTGCACAAATGTTGCGTACCCGGCATAGGGACAACTATGTAAGAAAGGGGCTAAACTATGACGGTCAACACTAAAGACACATCCAAGACTGGTGAACTGTGCCCAAAGATGCCAACGAAAGGGGGCAACTTCTACTATATGAGTGGAGTTCTGCTCCTATGGGGGGGGGAGGGATGGAAAAAGGGTTTACTACTAAATTACTTTAAAGACTTAATTAAACTGACCATACACTGTGTTGTAATAAGTTTCGTAATCTGGTGGCGGAGAAGTTGAAATATCTATGAAATAAAAAATAAATAATGGAGGGGTAAAAGGGATAGATAGAGGTCATGATATAATTTTAAATTTATTAAGAAAAAGCTTGAAAAGAAACAAAAGTGAATGAGAAAAGAAGGAAGGGATGTGAAGTAATCCTTACCATTCAATGCCACAAACGAATCTGAAAGCAAAAAAGAGACAGACAAGAATTAGAAAGAGGTTACTGTTGTCGCACTAGTCAATTCACGTGGCTTGTCATATTTCTGCATGCATCATTAAGGCGCTGTATTATGGCCTGCTTCATTTTCTCTGCATGGTGTCTTGCCGCTGTCATACAACCGCATTTGGAGTTGCTGAGCAGACCAGTGCAGTCAACAATGTGTTTTTTTCTGACTGCATAGCAGAAATGAACTGCGGCCTCAGTTGCACTACTAGTGTCCACCTCACCATACAAGTCAATGTAAATGTAATAAATGTGACCGGTTTGACAGTCATGTGTTCATGTCTCGGAAGTATTTTCCATGTGGCTCTAGCCAGCCACGGTGCTTATATCACCACACACTTCTCTAAGCCGCCCACCAGTTTAAAGCATGATAACAGCGAATATCCTGCAGCATAGAGTTTTTGACAGTAAACAGGGCATGTCAAACAATAAGCCTAATTTCCTTAAATCACCTGATAATTATATTTTAGAACACTAGTTCAAAACTTTGTTCATAAGTCAGCCTAACTCAACTTTTCAAATTTACAAAATTGGCCGCATTAATTGCCAATAGTTCCCTTTTCCCTGTATATTGAAGGTCTTATCTTGCACTGTAATGTACGTAGCTCTGCGTAGCATTCTCCCCATATGTTATCACTGAAGCCAGCGAGAGAGGGAATGTTAACAAGAACCAGAGCACCTCTAATGCAAGCCAATTTTTGTTACTTTAATGAAGATGACTGAAGGATGTCCACTTGCTGCACTGAATCAAGTCCATCTACAGCTGCCAAAGAGGAGGGTGGTTGGGACTGCGCCACGTACAACCGTCTGTAGTACGGGTCCGGCCCACGTATGAGGATGCACAGGGAGGGCATGCTCTACCTGTTCATTGGTATGCAATGGACCTGTAAAGGGCACCGTGACTGCACAATGAAAGGATGGGCAGGCCGTGTAGAGTGGCGCTGTTTGCTCATCCAATAGCATTATGCCTATGGTAATCCTGGCTACCGATGCAACACGGTCTAGCAGGAAATCAGCAGGAGCATTAAACAGCAGCACCCTGCATCCCTTAAAGCGTTTAAGGTGCACGGCTGGAGCAGCTGTGCAGGTGCCTGCCGGTATAATGCATGTATGAATGAGGACTTGAGATTCGGATTGAATCACACTCCAGGAGTACACTCAAAGAAAACAACACAAGGACAAGAATATGAGAGGCCTAAATATTTGAAGGACACAATCTCTGCAAGAGTTGGTACATCCACAGAAGCTGTTCACTTGAGCTCAGACGTTCCACTGACAGAAAGTTCTACAAGATGAAATCAGACGATGCATGCTCTTGCACAAGACAGTTCTGAACATCTAACAACAGACTCCGTTTTGCAACAATATGGATCTTTGGCATGAAACTAGAAGTCACGTTGCTTGCCTTAGAACAGAATCCCATACATGCATGAAGTAGGGTACACACATTTTGTTACAGCAAAGGCCAGTCTTTTTGATGTGCGTGTACGATGACAGAA
The DNA here is from genome assembly GCA_963921515.1 of Calotriton arnoldi. Lineage (NCBI taxonomy): Eukaryota > Metazoa > Chordata > Amphibia > Caudata > Salamandridae > Calotriton > Calotriton arnoldi. The sequence goes on along the minus strand of CAWUFW010001996.1, from coordinate 1,429,310 downwards.
TGACTGTGTCTTATTTGTTGCGACTGTCATTTCACCTATTACCAGGCTGTCACTTGTATGAACAGGCTTATTATGCGGCTATTGTGTGCCCTGGACCTACCCAAACAGACACTGACATTAAGTAAACAGGATAGAAACTGGTGCCTTGCTTACTTTGGCAGTCGCCCAGGCCCTCTGTATTGCCGTGCTCGATGTCCTGCTCGAACTGCACTCTACAGAAGAAGAGAAGAAAGACAAAGTGTGTGAGATGCATCCCTGGCCGCAGCGCAGAGGGGTAACTCAAAGCAGGGACTGCAAGACGAGGCATGCCACGCAACCCCATGCGCATTATTATTGCGACATGTACTCAGCCTATACCCTGCTTTAGTTATACCTATGCTCTACCAAGCATGCTACAACTTTGTATGCCAGAGACATGCCCCATCTTTGCATCAGAAAGCAGGCCGAAGAGAGGCAGTAAGGACCTGTCACCAGAGGGGAGAATGAGAGAGGACTAGTGCCAGTAATGAAGCCGTGAGATGCTGCCTTTCAACATCTGTGGGCACTTCTGGCAGGGAGAGAAGTCACTGCCTGGAACGGACGACTGACCTCTATTTTAACAGATGACAGTTCAACAATGCACCTGCGAGCACATGAATTGGGGGAGGTGTGCGCTCGTCAGAGCATCTGACATTTCTGAAAGCCTTCACCACCAGCCCCAGTCCAACAAAGAACAGAAAATGGTGTCCATGCGGCTAGAATGTGAACCGAGAGCCAGTTTAATAGCTCGGCTAGTTTAAACTCCGTCAGGGCCCGCAGACATGACACTCCTGTTCGGATTCTGCTGAAATGAGCAATTTAGAAATCCCTTTTCGGGCAGCGTCAACAAGCCAATCAATTTGAAATATGGAATGCTTGAATTGCAAACTTACTCAGCAGAAAATGCAAAAAATCCTTGCACTGTCCTTGGCACACATAGAAAATGTAGCCGATTATAGCACAAATGTACCCATAAGGGTGGAATTCTAAATATTAACACTCATGGAAATAAAACATGTTTTAATGATGTGAAGAAAAGGTGATGTAAAAGGTCACCCATTTTCTCTCTGGACTTGTAGGAGGGGGGGAGGGGGATAGGGATAGGGGGCATGTCTAGACCAGACCAATGGTTCATTGTGAACCAAGTGAAGTCAAATTAAGAGGAACGCAAAGTCCAAGTTAATTTGGCATTTTCCAAAACTCTGTCTGTTGAGGAACATCGATTCTCTAATTTGTATAATCGCTGAAGCCTTTGCACAGTCGGAGATGTAATGCCTTACTTACTTAGTACCAGATGAGAGAAGCAAGCAAGCGCCTGCATCCTTACTCCAGCCACAATAGGGATCCCTTGACGCAATGCAGGCCCTACGAGGAGAAGAGCAGCAGATCATGAAAACTGCAGCGGTTCTGATTTAATTCAGAAGTTTGGGAAATAGAAAAAAAACAGTGTGTCTATCGAGTGACATACTTTTTGCAGGTGCCGTGCCTTTCACACCGTCCAAGAGGAACCCAGATGACACAGGTAGTGAAGGCCACATAGAGAGCATGTCTTTCCTTGTCGAGCTGCATCCCCATAATCCTCTTGTCTTCCACCCCTTCATAGCTGCACCTGAGTCAAGCAACAGCAAGGTTAAGAGTATATCACATGAAGAGCCTACCCATAGACAGTAACGAGGCCCCCGATAGGGCCATCATCCTTCTGTACCACAATACAAAAGACCCAATAAGGTCTCTGGCTTTTCCCTTCCCTGGCCAGTATTATTCATCTAACCTGCCTGTCTCTGGCCCTTTAAAGCTCTGATACATCTAAAGGAGCTTTCCAGGATTGAGTCAAGTAGACTGTGCCTGGGCTTGCTTTAGTCAATCTCACAACACAAGGCGTTTGGCCCACAAAGAATTTTCATTCAACAATTTTATGACATTTTCCTTTGCTGTATCCACCACCCTGGTCGTGTCATTAAATTATCCGTATACTAAATTTAATGCACCATTTTCTGTGGAGGTTTAGCACTATAAAAATGTTGTATTTCCCACCCTCAAAGGAGCACCATAAAAAGAGTTTTGTGAGTTCCTCCCATCTCATTTTTGTTTCTGTTGTCTGGTCTCATCTAGATGCCTCGCACAATACTGTTCTATGCACAAGATGCGGCTGCTGCTATAAAAATGTAACGCATAATGCACTTCACTGCTCCTAAAAAATGCCTGCGCTATACGGAATAAATAACATAGTAGTAGTAATAATGATAATTGCCCCTGCTTTTCAACAGATCTCCTAAGAAGAAAAAAGAGAGTGACTGAATGCAACAAAAATAATGAGCCCTTTGTGGCTGGCCTGTCAATAATGGTCCTTGCTTAACAGTTTAAAGTGGAATAAATGTAAACAACATACATCAGTGCTTAGCAGAGATACACTTTGTGCTAACAGTGAGCATAAAAAGAACTGCAAACTTGTGGTTCACTACCTTGGACTGAACAAACATCATAACAGAGGCTAAAACCTAATCAAATGATGAGTTTGAATGTGCAAACAATGAGGTGAAAACTGGGCTGGGAGACACAAAAAAACTCAGCGGGAACGTCAAGAATCAGGGGCACAAGAAGGAAGCTGGAGGAAAAAACAAAGCAAATACACACTTTTCAGGATTGTATACGTTAATTTCCTCCAGGAAAAGGCTGTCGCTGAGGAACCCGTTGTTTCCTGTTTGCGCCAAGAACTTGAGAATGATGCCTTTCTCCGATCCCAGGAACACCACCGTGTGATTCTGATAGGGGCCGGCCGCCGTATCAACAACAATTTTGGTCAGTCGGTACCTAAAACGACAACCGAACATGTCACCAAGAACCGTCCCTGGCACTTCATAATAGAACACGTTGGATCTGTCCTATCGTCTTCCATTTTAAAACTTGTCACTTTCCCAATTAGCTATATATGCAAGTTACATTCATAAACATTTCTTTCTTTGACCCAACATATCATACTCTTTGTGTCTCTATGAACGAGGCGTATGTTAACTTTTTTGCATAAAGAAAACTCAAAAGTCAAGAATGGTGAGCTAGAAGTTATGGATGGGTGTCCTGGGCCCTACTCCTGTATTCAGTTTCACCCTCTATCCATACTAGTTTCAGGAAGCAAACCCAAGGAGTTTTATCAAGTTTGGCACCAAAACAGATATAACTTTATTGTATTGCAGCCTTTGTGCAGCACTTCATAACCCTTAGCGAGAACCAGAAGACTTGCGTGGTTCTCCATGATGACAGTGACATTTGGAAACCAGTTTGCCCAAGCTTTGTATTGGAACAATATTGTTTAGTCCAAATAAGGGTTTGCCTCAACATTCAAGGTACTCAGAACGTTAAGGGAGGAAATGTGGCCTAGTGGCAAGAGCTGACGACTTTGGAACTGAGGAACTAGGTTTGAATCTTGGCCCTGGTTCAACATCCTGTGATCCCGGGTAAATTACCTAATCCCCCCCGTCCATAAGCAATATGATCTGGTTCTCTTGTAAAGAGCCAAGGTTTCAGGATTTGAGGACACCTACCAGAATATGCACCCGTGACTATGCTGTCTAGCACAGATCCCTACAGTGGACGATTAGTTGACTGAGTGGGTATCTTGGAGGTAAATGACAGATTTTTTAGTGTTACCAAACTCCTTGGTATTCATTTTATAGACCTCTGGAGGATGAAAGGCTGAGTGCGTCCACCAACACTGGGCCCAGCAACTATGGTAGTAAGCATTGATCTTGCAATGGACGATTAGCCGACTGACTTATAAGAGCTATCAGAGTCTTGCTTTTATTTAATAGAAAACCATGTATTTCACGTCTTCAGCACTAAAGGGAAGTTCACTCTCTGTGCTATTTCCACAGCAGAGGGCATCCCACTAGTTTACATGGATTTTGCACCACAAACGTCATAGAAGCACATTTCCAGTACTCAGAAAGGGGATGGGATGTAGAGGTGATGGTCTGAATGTACCCATTCCGACAGGTACAAGGCACTGAAATCATAATAACGTAGTCCCTGTACTTGTGATTCTAGGGCTAAAGGCGCTGCAGAATGCGGTTTACTCACAGTTAAAGTTTACCTCTTTATTTTAATCCGTCCTGTAACAGCAGACGGAAATTCGGCGATCTTTCAACAAAAAACTGTAGTTTTCTGTAGTGATTAGTGGAAGATAGAGGCAGGGGTGATCTGAAACTAAATGATCAGCACTGCATCTTTAAAGAGACAGAGGCCACCATACGCTGGCACACGTGTGCTCTCGCAGGTCGTTAATGTTTGCCTGAAACCACTTACTCAGTTAGGGGTGAGGTGCCTGGTGCATGCCCTCTAGGGTGAGAAAGCAATGCACACCTTATGTTAGCTCAAGTGATAGCTGTTGAAGACACTGTTTATTTGTCAATGCCCTGATCTCACCAGAGTACTCCAGCAGTGCAGGGCCGTATTTCTGCCCTATGACTGTGACATTTCATCTGTATGTGACGTGTAAAAAACATCGGGAAGAGGTAACCATCACATAGGGGGCCCTTATATCAACTCCTTTACCACAGGTAGGTGAAAGCTGGGGCAGCATGCACCTAAATAAGTGCCTTGTGGGTGCAACAGGCATGTGTGCATGCGTTCTGCACCCAGGACACACAGTTCTAGTACAGAAAGGGCTGCAGGTTCAGACACAGCCCTTCTGTAATTCAGATCGCACAGGTGCTACATGTGCGCGCCGCTAACGCAATCTCAAGGAAGGGTTCCCCATAAACACTCGATGCTGTGTAACAAACACGGTCACAGAGGCAAGGAAGCCGTAAGGAAGTGCACTCGTTGTGTGCCACATAGAGGTGGCACACAGTCAGTGCATACCCACATGACACCCCTTACAGAGATCCCCAGGTAACCCCGTGCAGGTGAGTGCAGGTGGATCTCTGTTCTCCTTTCAAATGCACAGTGAAAGGCAGCTTCAAACACCAGGTCCGCCGTTCACTAATGTGCTGCTTTCAAGCCAGTCGTGATTTCACAGCACAATTACTGTAATCGGACTCTAGCCCAGTCTGAGCCTGGTGCACCCAAGGGCAATGCTCCCTATGCATAAAGTGCCCCCTGGTGGCCATGCAAGGCAGAACAGACTATATGAAGGATGGCCGAAATATGCTATGCAGAAGGGACAAAGAGGCAGACCTCCACTTTTCTTCCTTTATAATTCAGTGTGTTAATGTACCCACTGCAGAGATCTGTTTGCTCCATAGTTCATAGGGTTGAGTTCTGGTGACAGTGGCTTATCAAGAGTGGCATGAGCCTTAAGGGGCTTCTCTGCTCACAATCAGGTAGTAAAAGACTGACATTATTATGATGCAGTTGGCCTCTCAGACCGCTGGGTCCTGGTGCCACTGCACCCGCTACACCAACGGTAGTTCTGCTTATGCCCTTGCCGGTCCCTGCATTAATGATAGCTAAACTTCTGCCTCACAGACCGGCTGACCACTTCAGCCTTCCCTCGTGGATTAGATAAATGCTATGGGATAATCAATAGATCGGCTGTTTAAGTGCATGGTGACAATCAAGAGGTTTGTGACTGCATCAAAAGCAAGTTTTTATCGAGCGGCTCGTGTTACCAATCTGACAGAGAACAGAAAGTCACAAATCCACCAGTCGCACATGGTATCAGGGAAGGGATGGCAAGCAAGATCTAATGTGCTTTTTTGTGTCGAAGCAAGAATGCTATTTTTTTTTCTGGGGGAGAAAAATTCAGTCTTTAGGGATAAGAGTTCTGATGACACCAGACCTGGCTCTAAATCAGAGCATGTACGACAAAAAAGGTGCGCATGCTCTGTTCTTGTTCACACATCTTCCATACACTGGGCGACAAGGCTGTACGGTTCAACCAAATACGTACTATTGTGAAAATGCACAAGTAGTCTTGCACACAGACACACACACACACACACACCTGAAAAGGGGAGGAGACGACTGTAGACAGACCCACATCACACGGAGCAGACTCACCAGGCCCTCTAGGGCAGCCACAACACAATATCCATACACGGTGCTTGGGGTTACTTATTGTCTGCACTAGCGCCACAAAGGCCAGCTTGGCCCATTGACTCATCCTGCAATTAGCACAACCAGCCGCCCTCATTGAAACGGCTTTATTTCACTTCAGTGGCACTATGGAAGTCTGAGTGCCCTGCGTGACTTGTAAATGTGAGTGATGTGCATGTCCGCAGTCGAGCACTGCGATCGAAAGACATCGCATGAGACCTTCCATCTTGTAACCATGACTAACCGCTGCTGTCTAGCGCCTTTCCGCTTGCTTTTTCAAGCGGCCTTTTATTTGCACATTTCCATATGCACTCTTGGACTGGTGTTTACTTTCTGCTTCATCGCAGCTTCAGTGAGGGGACACAGGTAAAACTGTAAACTCCAGATTAAAACAGTGATTGTGTCTGGGGTTAGCCTGCTCTAAGATTTACCACATTTGGCAGAGAGGCGAACACATTCACACAGAGACGATATATCCCGACTCTCAAAATCTTCAAAGTTTGGAATCCGGTATTAGACGTCCTACTGAGCCCAGTCTAGGCGCTATATCACATCTTCCCAAAGTAAGCTCAGTGGTAAAAATCTCTAGCTGTAGGTGAGGAGTCAGGAGTGAGCTGTATAGTGAAAGAAATCCCCATGTTCACAACTGAGCATCAGAAACCAAGTCCAAAAACGATACAGAAAGATAGGGGCATTCATTTGACACCATTCTTTTGCTTTAAGTAGTCATTTTTTCTTGGTGTAGCGTTACTTATTGCCTGTTCGGGTAAGGTCTAAATGTGTTGAATGTTTACTGTGCTACATCAAAGAGGAGAGCACAGAGATGGTAATATTTCAGGCCTCGATTACCACAGTGCAGTTTTTAGGAGAACTGTTATACAAAGATGTGTAATCTGTGAGATTAGCATTTACATCCATACCCAACTTTGTCAGATTAATCTGCATACTGGTGCTACACAGGTTTCTAAGCGCTCCGTGTTTCTGGCAAATACGGTTAACCGGGAATAGAGCTAAGAGCACACAATGAGGTGAAGTGGGATTAGCACTGTGATCTAACGGTTTAACAGTCAAGATCCTAAGCAGTAGATTCCATCACCTAACACGTGAAAGAGTCTTTAGGCCACGATACAAGGCCCGCAGTCTGAACTATCATCCATTTTTGGCCGCTTGCTCGCAAGGCGCCCATGCCAGCTGGAGAGAATTGTCTGTGACAGCCGAGCACAGATATGTATAATGCATTACACACTGCACCGTCATCATACTAGTTTTCAGACTCCCACGTTGTTCAAGTATTGCACCTGCACTTACGCATCTCTGACGTGCAACGGCCAGAGGTCACGTCCGTTTGGAGCCGGTCACTGTTTATAGAGTTACTGAGTGTGCTGGACACACACATGTGTATCCTGTCAGCCATTTCCACATCCTGCCCACTGACTCTGACAGACCAGCACTCGTCACATCTGTGGACCTCACCAACATTCGACTTGTCTGCAACCCCACCTGCCCGCCGACAACCACTACCAAGCAAACACATGCACAACAAGTCCCTGCCTGTTGGCTCCCTCGAGCTCTGTGTCCAGTTACTCAACCCCGTTGCAAAAGACCAGCACCTGGCAGTGTCTGGAACCAGGACAATGCGAGGACAGATGCATGGATCTGCACGTGCAAGCAGAGGTGCAACAAGGATAACAGGCCTTCGCAACGCCTCAATAACACAGGGGTGACTCAAAGTCAAATGAAAAACTCTTACCTGACCATGGTCCGCAGGAACCACGGCCTGTTGACCACCGATGGTACCGCTTCATCCATGAGTGGGTGAGTTTTGATGAAGTTTAGGGTGTCATCTGGAAAGTCCGTCGAGGTCACATATTTCTCCATGGCTGCAGCACCAGCGCAGGAACCTGGCCTGTGAAGGACAAGAGGATGAAACTGCCTGTTAAGTACTTAGGAATAAAACTGCTTTACTAAGCATATAGCATTAGTCCCGCGAGTGCCAATGGCCTTGATGAGGATGCTGAACAAAGCAGAATGTCACCAAATAATATATTCTTAGATTTCCTATGGGTCTGTTCATTCCCTCACCGAAGGCCAGAGCAGAATTCAGATCTGCTTGAGAAGGACTTCAATTTACACTGGCGTGGAAAGAAATGGCATTAGCTCAGTGTCAGACCTACCAACGCAGCAGTCTAGCAAGCATCAAGCTGTAGCCGAGGGCGCTGCAAAGCCTTCGGAGAGTTGGCGCGAAAATTAGGGTTTGAGGCTTCATGAACTGGACGTACAGGTATAAATTCATAGGCTGGGCAGAATTCACTGACAAAAGGACTCACAGCATAAACTTTTACAACTCAGATAAGCAAGTGAAAAATAATGCAGTGTCAGAGCAAAATGGAGAAAATCTATAAGGAATGGGGAATGCCAAGTACACAGCAATGGGCCATTTCTTTATAAACTTCAAATATGTGAACAGAGAAAGACCAACTTTGAGGAGCTGTGTAGCATAGTACGCAGAGCAGGCGGGATACAGCACAATTCAATAGAATTCAATGTGGGGACAATCGATGCCAGATTTTAAGAATAGCCACTATTTTAATTATTTTATTTCCTCTCAGCAAAACCGTCTCACCTGGATATTCAGAAAATCTAGCATGGACCGAATCACCAGGGTCCAACGATACATAAGCCTAGCGAAGAGCTAAAGTGAACAGGTAAATGTTTACTGCTCTGGAGAGGAATGAGAGTGATAGGGTGAGACCACAACCACAGAACATCTATACAAACCTGGGATGGTCCCTACTGATGGAGGTGCACATCTTCCCCTCTAACGTAACTCCTGGCTAGCCATCCTGGAGGGGTGCGCCTCTTCCATTCTACCCCAAACCGTGGCTCTTTATTTTGGAGAGTGCGGACCTCTTTCCCTCTCATGTGCTCCCAGGCTTTGGTTCTCTGTCCTTTATGAGCTACACCGTTTGCAGCAGGACACTCAAGTAAATGTGGAATACTAACTTAGCACCCTCACAACAACCAGTTCAGAGCAGTTAAAATGAAGTAGCAGCACAGGCACAGGATAGACTTATCATACCACAACGATGAAGCACCTCTACCAAATGGTTCCTTACCGTGGCCGGGGCACGCGCTCTTCTGGAACTGGCGTCCAGGTGGAGTCCGGAGACTTCTGTTCTTTGAATCGTCCAGTAAACACACTGGCAATGTCAGCCATGTCATAGGCACAAACAGCAGAGCCCGGGATGCTAAAATGGGACATTTCCAAAAAAGTGTTACTCATTCTGCAGCTATGCTTAGCATCCAGACTGAACACATGCTTCTCTTCATACAAGTCTTCCTGTCACAGGCTGTTCAGCACTGAACTTTCTAACCCCAAGTTACTGACAGTGAACGGCTATCCCGGGAACTACCCGAATATTACGTCAGAAGCTTGAGAACTGCACATAGGTCATCGAGAAGGATGGGAGGAGAGGACTGAAGGGATCATAGCCCCAGAAATATTGATGTGTATCAGTCAGCCATAGGCACAGTCACAAACCCGTGCAATTCATCAATGTCTCCAAATAAAGAGTCGCTCTCTCCCCCGCCATGCCTGTACATAGCTATCATGGCTTGGTGTAAGATACCGTTTACAATTAAGACTTGAGACTCGGCATTAAGTCGCCCTCCGAAGCTCTGCTTCGTATAACAAAAGGGCTCATTTATTCTCACTCACGTCCACGGAAAAATATGTCACTCTAAGAAATTGAAGCTACTTATTTATTGTGAGAGGATACTATATTCTCTGAGTGTAATATTTCTCATATCGAGGTGAACGAATGGTTCTCAGAACTCTACGTGTTCTTGCATTCTCAGAATGAAGCAAACAAGTTGTTCTGTCTTAGAGTATTTGGGCCAAGTGCAGGAATTGATTTTTCGCTCTATTTTTCAACGTTGCACTAGTTCAGTTTGCCAGGAGTGACAGCGAATGCCCCAGGCTTCCAGTAATAGGGCCCTGACTGGTTCAACCACACGTCAGTTTGAAATCTTTTATCTCATTCAGAAGCAAGATTCTCTTCTGTCTGTTACAAAAACCTCATCTTGTAAATATCCTCTGGTGGTCAATGCAGGCCAACATGCGCTGCCATCTCCGCCTGCTCTAGGCGGGTGTCTCAAAACGATGATGCAGGAAGTGGAGTAGGGGGTAAGGGATCAATAAAATATAATGTTTGCGACACATTTTTACCATATATATTGAAAAAGAACCAGGCTACTACAATGGCTTAAGGAGGGATAGGTACTAACATTGTACTTGCATCATATCAGAGAAACACTTCTCTGCACATACAAGCATGACTATGCAACATCAGCAGTTGTTTGGGAGCTCAGTTATCTCACCAGTAATCAATACAGATTCTTAAAATAATGTTGTACTTTTTTAATTGTTAGGATCTTCAGACAATGTAAACTTTTCAGAAACATGATGCTGTTGAGTTAAGCCAATGTGATCATGCCGGAGGTTGCTATAGAGTATTCAAATCTGCGACCAGTCGCACAGCCGCGGTTGAGGAATTCCTAATAATTTGTGTCACAAACTATAACTTGAAGGTGCAAAGCAGCTGATCCACGAAGAGGATCCATTCTTCACTGTAGCGTAGCAGAGACTAGCAAAATATTTCAATCCTGCTGACATTAGCTTCCTTAGCCCCCACCAATGCTCTGAAGCCAAATCGATCATTTGTCCATTTCAAGGGGGATTAACGTAGAAAGGGCATGCGACTAAAGCTCTTAAATAAATCATTCTGACGTAGTCAAATGCCTTCATTTTATGAAGGACAGTCTGTGCCTTGGAGCTGAGCTGAGCTCCATGCAGCAAAATGCTGGTGTACAGACCCCGTACCAGTGATTTCCACATACCACATGCAGCCAATATCAGTCCTATACGCACTAGACGGAGCCTATTCCAGAAGACCAGACCACCTCTGATCCATGCACTCAATGCGTGAGTATGCAAAAGAGGTAGAGAAGTACAGTGTGTAATAACACGGATGCGTGTACGTGCTGGGGGCGCGTGCACGTGCATGAGAATGTGTAAACAGGAAATAGGATAATTATGTTTCCGGCTCTGTTCAAATGCATGCTCGGCTCGGATCCTGTCTGATACCAGTATGTAAACACTAAATAAAGGCAGGAGGGCAAATTCCGTAATGAAGAAGCGCGGCGCTGCCAGCGTGAGCACGTGGGAGTGCAGAGAAACACCTGCCCCCGGCAGACGGGGCACGCTCTCGAATTCTCAGACCTGAATGGCATTTATTTATCAGTAGGGCTTTGCCTTTGAACCTTGAGGCTGCAGTCACGTGCGCCAGCTCCCATAATGCACCTCGGCCTCAGTGTGATTACAAGGCAGCAGTGCTGTCACAGTCCCCAGTGCTTTAAATGGGCCGGTACTCACCGGTACTGAGTACCGGCACTTCTCCGTGTTCTCCCATTGAGTACCGGGACTTCTCCTTGTGTTAAGAGAGTACCGGTACTCCTAGTGGCATGCTGTGGTCAGTCTCTGGGTTATGGGCGCGTGACAGTTAATGGCGAGTGTATTCCGACGCAGGGTTGCGGCTGCAGCCCTACACTCAGAGCCGGCATTTGTTGATAGCGCCTTGGGCGAAGAGAAATTTGGCGCCCTTGCTGATGCTAGAGACTGAAATGAGGCAGCAGGGGGTCCTTTTTGAGTTGACTGGTCAGTCCCTGGATGAGCAGTGACTGCCCCCTGAACCCAAACGCCTCGGGACCTCCCCAGCTCACCTAAATCACCGATACATTAGCTGCCTCACGGTGATGGGTCTCTTGTGTGTGTCAGCAGGGGTGAGACGGTGAAAGGAGTGCGAAGAAAGGGGCAATGAGGTGTTAAAACATTGCCCAAATGTCTGATCATGAAGGATTAAAACAACTCTAATCTGGCAAGTCAGACAGAGGCAGGGACATGAACAAGGCGGTTGCAAGATGACAGGGGTTCTGCTGCTGGTATTGCCTTAATGCGCACAGCTCCGTGCGCCCCTCGGAATACTGGCGCCCTGGGCCTGGGCCCAGCTCGCCCACGCTACAGGCCGGCCCTGCTCACACCCTGACAGCGCGACAGGACAGGAAGACTGTTGCAAGGAAGAATGATACGTAGGCCGGGTTATGTAGAACAGGATGGTAGATTTATTCATAAGATTACTTTCTTGTTGGTTGGTTACAGGAAACAAGTTAGATCCATATTAAGCCCCACCAGGAGCAGCCTCCTTGCTGCTCAGCCCATCCATTCCAACTGACTCTCTCTCCAACTCAAACACTCCAAACATTCCGATGACATCACCATAGGCTGAGCAGCAAAGCAGAGGACAGCAATAGGGAGGATGCACTAATCAAGTAATAGATTACAACACATCCCCCCCTCTATAATAATTAAAATAACATTAAGGTATGCAACTTCATAGCACACACTTACGACATGTAACAGATGTTGATTGCATGCAAGATGAAACACACACACTACACATGTCCCACAAATTCCTAAAAATCACATGCCCAAACCCCACCTAGAAAAGATGGAGAAAAGACAAGAAAAGCATTCCATTTTATAAATCAGTGAGTACACACCCACGTTAACTCACTATAGGGTAATAGACAACCACAACCACAAAATAGTGGTAAACCGGAGAAGCTTAGCAAAAAGGAGTCTTCTCACATACGGACCCACAACACATAGTCCAAGCACCTCACACGAGGCAACAACCATTCTGAGAGTATCACCAAAACAGGTACACCAGAGAAGCTTCGTAAGAAGGAGTCTACTCACACACGCACCCCAACAATGAGTGATTCACATACTCTCACAACACAATGAAGGGTCACTCAAACAACAGCCAACAAAGTGACAACTTATGTCATTCCACAAAACAGTGGTAAACTAGAGAAGCTTCGTAAGAAGGGGTCTTCTCATACAAGCACCCCAAAACAGTGAGATTCACGTACTCACAACGACAAGGGGTCAACCCAACAACCATAAGCTGGTGATAAACTAAGGGCTAAAAACAAACCACACTAGTGGTGACTACACTACCCCAAAACACAGAGTAATACACACTCATAACCACGGAATAGTGGTAAGTGAGAGAAGCTTCAAAAGAAGTAGTCTTCTCATGTGCGCACCCCAGACAATGAGAGTGACACACTCTCACAAAGCGCACAGACTAAACACCTCACACGAGGCAAAACTACTCAAAGGCATACACTAACATGACCAGGGACACTACACTCTCTCTCCCTCTATTCATACAGATGCAAGACAAAGACACTGCACTCTCTCACCCCCTCTCACCCTCAATTACATACAAATACAGGATCAGGTATATAGCGCAATGGAGCAAACGTGTGATACAACCATAAGAACATGTACAAACAACATTATGAAAGATGCACTGTCCCAAGAAAACAATAAGCTAAAATAAATGAAGTAGTCTCCGTGGTCTGGAAACAGCTGGGAAAAAAAAAAAAAACAATCCATCATAGAAGATTTCCTCTTTTTTTTTTTTTGGAACTTGCTAAATTGCTGTAAAGACCAAGGATTGAAAGAAAAGTACGCTGGCAAGGAAAGAATCCCACGAAGAGTCGGCTTCCCCCGAAAGACTCAAAAATAGAAGGGTATTTAAAGTTAGAAAAGTCTGACTTGCCTGCGCTTCACTAATTTCCATGTTTATTCGACAGGAATGACCAGCAGAAAACTTCATCAGTTTTTAAAACAAACATCGTGGTTGCAAAACATCCACGATTTCCTCCTTTATCCAACTAGTTCACAAGGTTAGGAGGCGGTCACCAGACATCAGAAAACGCCTCACAGTTTGTCCTCCTCAAAATGTAAATTGGAAGATTTCTGGAACACTGAAATGATCGAAAAACTTGGATGGCACATCGGCAGCGTACAACCGCACCATCAAAAGGGGAAAGGAAATAGCGGCCGCCAACCACAAGATGGCGGCACGCACACGTGAAAAGTGCTGGGTGGCTCCAAGCACGTAGGTGAGGTAAAACGTCCAGCAACCTCACGAACATCGCAACCGTCACAAACCCTTCAGAGCAACTCTATGCGATACCAGAGCTCAGGTAAGGTGTGCGCGTGTTCACCAGCAGAATGTCACAACCTTTCAAATAGTGCGCACCGCAACGGCCATAGTCTTCTCATGTGCGCATCCTATAAAATATCGCAATGCCACGATAAGAACAGTAATCTCACCTAAATGACTGGATCCCAGCACTCCCCTGGTACATGCTCCTCCAAAAGTAAATCCAAACATGCAATTGACACCGTCCAATCAACAACTCGTCTCTGCGGCACTTCCCAAGACCTCCGCCAAACGTTGCCCCAAACAACTCAAACATAGGAAACAGTTGAGGCCAAACATTACTCCATGACCCGCACTGCGAGCCCCTCACTTGATGTTCCTCTTGAGCACTAGGGAACAGAAGCGCTCGCTCCTCTTGAAGAGACCAGTAACAGGAAAAACTCTCTGAATGTAGCAGGGAGAGCTGGTACATTAAGGTTGGGTCACAGGAGGTAGAAAGTCCAGCAGTAGGACAACAGGCAGGTAGCAGGAAATTGATATCCAGGTCACAGATGCTCTCCCAATGCAGGTTACAGCAAGTTACAGCAGGCCAATACAAGGACAATGCAGCAGGAACTGGCACTTTGAATTGTGGGCGACCGATGGCAGGGTCACTGGTGGGGCTTGGGTGGGGATGCCAGTTTGCTGAGAAACGTTGCTTTCACTCATAAAAGAAATTCTTTTACCTTAGAGTCCTTAAAGTCTTTAGTTCCTTTGGTCTTGCTTACTCCACGCGTAAGGTTCTTCCAGATCGTCGCCAGTGTTGCAAGGAAGAATGATACGTAGGCCGGGTTATGTAGAATAGGATGGTAGATTTATTCATAAGATTACTTTCTTGTTGGTTGGTTACAGGAAACAAGTTAGATCCATATTAAGCCCCACCAGGAGCAGCCTCCTTGCTGCTCAGCCCATCCATTCCAACTGACTCTCTCTCCAACTCAAACACTCCAAACATTCCGATGACATCACCATAGGCTGAGCAGCAAAGCAGAGGACAGCAATAGGGAGGATGCACTAATCAAGTAATAGATTACAACACAGACACGTGTGGTTTGACAGCTAGAGCTCTCGACATTGGAACTGTCGCGCTGTCAGTTATAGGGAAAGGTTGCAGCGCTGGAATACACTCGCCATTGTCTGTCAGAGCGCCTAACGCCCTTCGGCCAAGTTCGGCTCGTGTGTGCAGGGCACATTGGTCCATTTTTGCAGTTATATATAGCGCAAACTTGGCAGGAGGGCATTAAAGTGCTTTACATGAGAAGCACAAGACAGTTCTACATGAACGCATACTCTTTGTTTTTATGGCACAGGTGAAATCCCAGCGTGGGCTCAACATCCTGTGATCCAGGGCAAATCACTTAAATCTCCTTGTGCCATAAAAAAAAAAGTCTGCTTTCGCGTAAAACTTCTGCTTCTCACGTTAATGCCCTCGGGCTAAGTTCACGCTATATATAATTACAACAAACACCAATTACACCCTGCAGCTAAGAGCAGAACTTTGCCAAGGGCACTGGGGCACTTTACATTGAAGAAGAAAATGCTGATAGTGTACAAGGCTGCCTCGAAGCCACGCCCCCAGACACGCCCCTCCCAGGCCCACCCCAATCAATTTGGTGAGTACCAGCACTTCTCTTTTTCCATTTAAAGCACTGACAGTACCTATCAGTATCCCTGCAGACTACTGCCTTTAGCTTAACACAGGCCGTTCCAGATACTAGTGCCACAGCAGCAGACGAATGCCATTTCAATTTTCAAACACTTAAGGCTCAGAGAAAGAAATGTGAGAACTTACAATTATGTGGAGAAACGTACAAAGGTTTAACTTTGGCTCAAGGATTCCTAAGGAAAATGCTACTTACCAATATGCATCTGTTCTTGGCATGTAGAGCTGCAGATCCTCACACTGTGCATTAGATCGCCATCTGTTGTTGGGCTAGGATGCTTGCACTTTGTTGTTGTCTTCGAAGAAGTCTTTGTAGTCATGTGATAGGTGACTCCTCCTTAGGACAATAGTGCGCATGGGCATCGACTCCATCCTCAGATTGTTTTTCGCCATATTGGGGAGTGATGGAGTTAGTAGAAAAGAAAAGAGATGTCCATGTGTGTGTATCTAATTAAGATAGGACTGGAGCACATACAGGTCCCGGGGAGGTGGGTGGGCGTGTGAGGATCTGCAGCTCTACATGCCAAGAACAGATGCATACTGGTAAGTAGCATTTTCCGTTCGAGGCATGTGAGCTGCAGAGCTCACACTGTGCATAGACTGTACAGCAGTATCTCCCCTAGCGGTGGTCACCTGTATGTGATGCAGTAGTTTGAAAAAGGGTTTTAAGGACAGCTTGGCCCACGGAAGCTTGTTGCTTGGCTTGCACATCAACACAATAGTGTTTAGTGAAGGTGTGTGTTGTAGACCATGTGGCTGCCTTACATATGTCTTCTAGGGGAATGTTCCCTAAGAATGCCATGGATGCCCCTAGTTTGCGTGTTGAGTGCGCTCTAGGGGGAACTGATAATGTGCGTTTGGCTTTTTGGTAGCAGATTTGGATACATTTAACAATCCACCTTGCAACCCCGGCTTTTGAGATGGGATTACCTTTGTGTGGTGGAGAGAAAGCCACAAACAATTGTTTGGTTTTGCGAAAGGATTTGGTTCTGTCAATGTAATACATAAGGGCTCTTTTGACATCTAGGGTGTGGAGAGCTCTTTCTGCCACGGAATCTGGGTTTTGGAAGAACACAGGTAGTTCTACTGATTGGTTAAGGTGGAAAGGCGAAATGACTTTGGGAAGGAATTTTGGGTTTGTTCTGAGAACTACCTTTTTATGATGTATTTGTAAGAAAGGCTCTTGTATAGTTAGAGCTTGTAGTTCACTGACTCTCCTTAGAGAAGTGATTGCAATTAGAAACGCAACTTTCCATGTAAGGAATTGAAGTTCACATTTATGTAAGGGTTCGAAAGGTGGACCCATGAGCCTGGTAAGTACTATATTAAGATTCCACACTGGGGAAGGTGGTAATCTGGGAGGTATGATCCGCTTAAGGCCTTCCATGAAGGCTTTAATGGCGGGAACTTTGAATAGTGATAAGTGTTGCCTGTTTTGCAAGTAAGCAGCAAGGGCTGCGAGGTGCAGACGTATGGATGAGTATGCAAGACTACATCTTTGCAAATGTAGCAAATAGCAAATGATGTTTTGCGTAGAGGCTTGTAATGGTTGGATGTTATTATTAGTGCAGTAAATAGCGAATCTTTTCCATTTAGCTGCATAGCAGGCTCTGGTAGTTGGGCGTCTAGCTTCTTTTATAACGTCCATGCAGTCTGGGGGTAGGTTAAGGTAACCGAATTCTAGGACTTCAGGAGCCAAATTGCAAGGTTCAGCTGAGATGGATCTGGGTGCATTATCTCTCCATGGCTCTGCGTTAGCATTGTTGGGGAGAGGTGTAGTCTTTGGTATGGGACTACTGATAGCTCCAGTAGTGTGGTGAACCACGGTTGGCGTGCCCATGTAGGGGCTACTAGTATCATTTTGAGAGACTGTTGTCGAAGCTTGCGTACTACAAGTGGGATGAGTGGGAGCGGTGGAAAAGCGTACACAAATCTGCCGGACCAGTTCATCCATATCGCATTGCCCTTGGACTGCGGGTGTGGAAGCCTGGCGGCGAAGGTTGGGCATTTGGCGTTTTGGTGTGTGGCGAACAGATCTAAGTCTGGCTGGCCCCACATCTGGAAGAAAGGTAGAAGAACTTGTGGATGTAGTTCCCACTCGTGAATCTGTTGTGTCTGTCGACTTAACAGATCTGCAATCTGATTGTGAACCCCTGGTAGGTGTTCTGCTAGAAGGTATATGTTTTGTGGAATGGCCCACCTCCAAATGTCCTGTGCTAGTTGGGACAGTTGTGGAGAGTGTGTCCCCCCTGTTTTTGTATATAGTACATAGCTGTGATGTTGTCTGTTCGGATCAGGACAGCTTTGTTTTGTACGTGGAGTTGAAAGGACTTGAGAGCTAGGAATATAGCTAGTAACTCTAGGTGGTTGATGTGGAACAGCTTCTGCTGAGTGGTCCACTTGCCCTGTGTTGTATGGTGTAACAGGTGTGCTCCCCATCCTGTAAGGGATGCGTCCGTGGTTAGTACTACTTGTGGAACCGGCTCTAGGAACGGCCGCCCCTTGGACAAATTGTTGGTGTTCCACCACTGCAGAGAGCGATGTGTGCGGCTGTCTACCAACACCAGATCTGTAAGATGTCCCTGAGCCTGGTTCCATTGGCGCGCTAGGCACTCTTGTAGAGGACGCATTTGAAGTTTTGCATGAGGGACGAGAAAAATGCAGGATGCCATCATGCCGATGAGCTGCATAAACACTCTGGCTGGAAGAGAGTGTTGCATTTGAAACCTGGGGACAAGGGTTTGTATACTGGCTATCCTGGCTGGGCTGGGGTAAGCTAGAGCAGTGGAAGTGTTTATCGTAGCTCCCAGATATTGAAGGACATGGGAGGGCTGAAGGTGGGACTTGGTATAGTTTATTGTGAACCCCAAGTTGTGTAATGTTTGTATCGTTTGGTGAGTGTGTTGGACACACTGGTTGAATGATTTGGCTTTGATAAGCCAGTCGTCCAGGTATGGGAAGACATGTATTTGTTGTCTTCGTAGATGCGCTGCTACTACTGCAAGGCATTTGGTAAACACTCTTGGAGCAGTGGTGACTCCGAATGGGAGTACTTTGAACTGGTAGTGCTGCCCATTGAGAACGAACCTTAGATACTTCCTGTGAGCAGGATGTATGGGAATGTGGAAGTAGGCGTCCTTGAGGTCTAATGTGGCAAGGAAGTCTTGTTGTTGTAGTAAGGGAAGCACTTGTTGGAGAGTGATCATGTGAAAATGATCTGAGTGTATGTATTGATTGAGAGGTCTGAGGTCTAAAATAGGCCTGAGAGTGCCGTCCTTTTTGGGAATGAGGAAGTACAGGGAGTAAACCCCTGTGCCTTGCTGTAGCAGAGGCACTGGCTCTATGGCGTGCTTTTGAAGCAGGGAAAGTACCTCTTGTTGTAAAAGTGTAAGATGGTCTGTGGACATTGGACGCTGCCTGGGTGGTATGGTGGGGGGGTAGCTGTTAGCTCCAGGCAGTAGCCATGTTGGATAATCTGTCTCACCCACCTGTCTGTTGTAATGGAGTTCCAGACAGGCAGGAACTGTGATAGCCTTCCCCCGACAGGGGTGTTGTGGTCGGGGGAAGTGGAGGAAAGTCACTGTTTGGGAGTGGTGGAGGTACGGGTGTTGTTATTATTACCTCGACCTCTGCCCTTAGAGTTGTTGCCTCTGTAACCACCCCTAAAGTATCCTCTATTAGGAGAGGTTTGGGTGTTTGTTCGATAGGAAGAGGAACTGTCTGCGGTGGTATTCCTGGAGCCCCCTCTGTAAAAGGAGCGGCGAAAGGAGCCACGTTGCTGCGGGGACTGCAATGCTCCCATTGATTTGGCAGTGTCAGTATCCTTCTTCATCTTTTCTAGTGCTGTGTCGACAGCAGGACCAAATAGTTGGTTTTGGTTAAATGGCTGGTTTAGTATGGTAGTCTGGACTTCTGGCTTAAAACCTGAAATGCGAAGCCAGGCGTGTCGTCTAATAAGCACGCTAGTGTTAACTGACCTAGCGGCGGTGTCGGCTGCGTCTAAGGCGCACTTAATGGAGGCATTTGAAATAAGTTTGCCTTCTTGAATGAGGTCAGTGGCTTGTGTTTTGTATTGATCAGGTAGATGTTGAAGGAGGGTTTCTAGCTGATCGTAGTGTGCCCTGTCGTACCTAGCTAGTAGAGCTTGGGTGTTAGCGATGCGCCAGATGTTGGTGGCTTGCGCAGCTACGCGTTTGCCAGAGGAATCTAACAATTTGGATTCTTTATCAGGGGGCGGAGCATCCCCTGAAGTTTGGGAATTGGCGCGTTTTCTGGCATTAGAAACGACCAGTGAGTCAAGGGGGAGCTGACCTTTGATGTAGGTGGGGTCATCGGGGGCAGGTCTATACTTTTTATCCACTCTAGGATTAAGGATCCTGGCTCTGACCGGGTCGTTAAAAATTTCAGGTGCATGTTTAATGACACCCTTGATCATGGGCAAAGTTTGAACAGTTTTTTGAGACCGTTCAAAAGTGTCTAGAAGAAAATCTTCCTCTGGTTGGTCGGTGTGAATATGCACCCCATGAAAAACGGCCGCCCTATGTATGAGTTGCCCAAAACCTATGTGATCATCTGGTGGAGATGGTTTTGTGGGATAAGGTGGAGGGCTGGGGAGGTCTGTAGGGTCTGGGGGGTCATTATAACCCCAGTCATCCTGTGGTGGATCATCTGGATCCAGATATAAATTATGAGGGTCATCCCCGTACCCCATGTTGTCCTCATACTCATGTGGGGGAGAATCCGCAGGTTGAGGAGGTGTGATAGGGATGTGGAGAGGAGGGGTGTTAGAGAGAGGTATAGGGGAAGAAGGAGGCATAGGGGAAGTGGAAGAGTCTTTCTTCTTCGGAGGGACAGGCTTGTGACGTGGCACAGAGGAAATATGTCCTGTTTTAGGATTGATATAAAGTTTGTGTTGATTAGGATCGATGGGATCCGGTGTAAACAGTTCCTCTCCTTGAATATTAGTTTTCGGCGCCGACTTTTTCGGTTCCGAACGTGGTGATGGCTTCTTTAAATGTTCCTTTGCTTTAGAAGGCGTCGAGGCGTCCTTCGGTTTAGCTACAGGCTCGACCGGCTTTAGTTTAGGGGGTGTGTCGAGTAGCTTCGGTTTCGGTGCCGAGGGATCCGCGTGCTTGGAGGCGGATTTGGGGACCGAACTGGATTTCGGCGCCGGGTGGTCTTTGTGTTTCGGCGCCGAAGGTGCCGGTGTAACGGGCACATGTGGTTTGGTCGGTGCCGAGGAACTAGAAGGCTTTGTTTTCTTGTTCGGTGCCGAGCCCGAAGGCGGGGCGTCCGAAACACGTTTACGGTCTCGACTGGGGCCCGTAGGCGAAGTACTGACCGGTGCCTTCGATTTTGCAGGGAGGGTTGGGGCAGGGGCAGTAGTACTCACACGCTGCCCTGAAGGGATGGAACTGTCGGAGTCCTCTGCCTCGGAGATGATAGCGAGGTCTTCGGAGTCTTCTTCCGGAACATCGGGACCCTCGTCGAAGATGTTGACGGGTTCCGGAGCGGACCTGTGCGCCATGATGTGCCTTCGGGCTCGACGATCTCGGATTGTCTTCTTGGAGCGGAAGGAGGCGCAGGCCGGACAAGTGGCCTCGTTATGGTCTGGTGAGAGGCACCGATTACAGACCTGGTGGTGGTCACTATGAGGAAACTTTGCTCCACATTGGGGGCATTTTCGGAATGGCGTCCTTTCCATGGGCAGTAGGCCTTACGGCGTCGATGGGCCCAACGGCCCGCGTCGACGGCTGGAAAGGAGATCGAGGAAGGGACGTCGAGATGTCGATGTCGGTATCAGGCGTTGAAAAGTGGAAAACGCTGCAAAAAACGAGTTTCGAACCGGAGTGTCGAAATGCATCCGAACCCGATGGCGGAAAAAACAATCTGAGGATGGAGTCGATGCCCATGCGCACTATTGTCCTAAGGAGGAGTCACCTATCACATGACTACAAAGACTTCTTCGAAGACAACAACAAAGTGCAAGCATCCGAGCCCAACACCAGATGGCGATCTAATGCACAGTGTGAGCTCTGCAGCTCACATGCCTCGAACATCATATTATAGGGGAGGTTGCACACAGAGAATATTTATCACTATTTTTAGCACAGCAGGGCGCATGGCTCCTGGACCAGAGATCACTGCACTTACTTTGGCAGCAGGAACCTTGAAGCCCTTCTGTTCAGCCAATCAGATCATGTCACATGTAAATTGATTGGTTTTCTGATCTAGGTTTGGCCATCACAACTACAACACAGCAGCCTCGCCCTCTTACATGACACTCAGTGTGAGGTGGTGGCCTAGCCAGTCACAGACTGCGAATCATGTCTCAAAAACTTCATATGGTGCCACTGAGCAGCTGCTGCTGGTGCTTTTCAAAATTTCCTTTAAACCTTTTCAGGAAAGGAAAATGCAATGCCCACAGACAGCATGCACCGTACAGTACGGTTCCGCTTCTCAATGGAAAACCACCTATGGGGGTTCTGGTCGAAGATCAGCAGCCGGCACCACACTTTTCCTCAATAGGATAACACATTCCAATGACTGTTCAGCGCATATAAGGGCTCTTCAAAGTTGGGGGGGTCCAGAAGCCTCAGACCTGCATGCTTTCCCTACCTTGGAGTTCACGGCTCTTGATTTTTACGAAAGGCTTTGCTTTGCTGTGTTGTCTTACGGGGACATATTCGAAGGGGCCATCCTTGAGGCTCCCCAACGTGCTGGATGATCCCAGGTAATCCGTCAACTGGTCCTTAGCAATACACGAACCAGAAACTGCTCGATAGTCTATCCCAAATGCACTCAAGCCATTCTACAGAGTTTAGCAGCACTTACAAATACCCTAAAAATCATTACCTAAATTAGATGATCCGAAAGGTTCTTCCTATCAGTAAGTTGTATGAGCATTTGACTGTCGGCATTTTATTTAAGTGGTTAGTAGATCGCACTATCTACATATCCAGCAACTCGACCCGTCCTATGAACAGTTCTCAAACACTGGATTTTATGTACTGTTTCGTTGTGTTCCCTGAGCCCAACACATTATTTTTCGATGCCCCAGGAGTAATACACTTACCTATTGTACGGAGTTGAAAAGGTGGCTAGAACGACATCCCGGCCATTAATCCGGATGACATCTGTCACTGCTTGCAGGATGTTGAAGTAGAAATGGGAATCGCCAGGAACAGAGCAGTTAAGGCGGGCCTTGAGGAAAGATGTCCACTGCTTCTCCAGCACGCGCTGGGAGCCACCCATGTCATTCTTGCAGACCTGAGCAACTCGTGGGAAAACCACCTTAAAAGAGGAAAAAGGAAATTAGAGTGCCATCCTACAACATAGTTCCAACTCATTAAACATCACGTGTTAACAAACAGCGACAAATTGAAACAAGCATTGGCATAGCCAATAGGTCTCGCTTTTGGGACCTTATAAGTATTTAGTTATGCAGCACAATATCCTTGGTGCAACAACATCAACCGTTGCATGGCTAAACACTTATAATGTCCCAAAAGCGAGAAAGATGAGGGACTGTGCATTTTAAAGATAGCAGACGAGCAACTTAAGACCTCTGCCGCCTGCTAACCTATTGCTCACCCTCTTTTTATTGGTTTAGCGCAGAGCCAATTAAAGGAGTATCAGTCTCAATTTATTTACACTGCCATTTTTTGCAGGCACTTTTGTAAACATCGCAGAATTTTTACAAAAGTGAGGATTTTGTGTTTGTTTATTTTTTGGGGCTGATTATGAACTCGTAATATCCGGGGTGTCTGTCCAATGGCCCTATTTATAGAACAGAAAACAAACAAGTGCAGTATGCCTAGTGGGCATTCAAACTGAGCTGAACATACCTTTTACAAGCTTTTCTGCATTATGGTGCCTTGCATGGGCGTAACCTGGGTCCTGGAGTTGCTACTAAGTTTGAGCTTGGCACAAAACATTATTAGAACAATGGAATGTTGTGAGCGCCACTGAAGACAGTGGAGCGGCTCCAGACTTGCAATGGCTGGTACAAGCCTCCTGCTCCAGTATTCCAATGTTTGTCTGTCTGTTTTTCCTTTTTAATTTAGAACATACTACACGTAGTGGGTGGCTATACCAGTTGTTAAACGCCCTCACCCTCATTATAGGCGATAACTCTGGTTCAGGGCCTTTAAAAACCTGTATAGCCGTTGGCAGCGGGCTATAAGGCTCTAGTATAGTTGTCAGACGGCCATCTGAAATTAAACTTTACCACCCGATCATCTTTCATCTTATCGCTTTGCCACACTGTTGTCATGAACCAATAGGGAAGATTATGCGCCTTCCCTACTCTGTAGAGTACTACGCTCCTAATCCAAGTTCAGAAAGGATGATGAACAGGCCTTGTGAATAGTTTGTCGGCGAACGAAAAGACTGGAAAGTTAAGAAGTCTCTCTAGACGCCCATATTTCATACATCTCTTGAAAAAGTGGTTGCCTTGCACTGTTTTCCATGCTAGTCTTCATGGTTCAGAATCATGTCTGTCTTGCTTTTTCATGTTGCATTCCCACACTCCTCACTCATGTTCTTTTCAGCGTCGGGCACGCATTTAGTAGATAGATTGCCTCCTAACTAAGGAATGGAGAACAAGGTAGGGGATGGGGTGGTCTGTTGGTAGGTTTTTCTATTTTTAAGGGTGTCAGGTTTCCAGGGGTTAGTCTACATTAATTTTTAAGGCGACAATCCCCTCTGTGGACGTTGAGCACAGTAAACTATCTTGAATGGTGTACTTCTGGCTGCTGAACTTCACAGCTCATGTAATTAATTGTAAAGCACACGTTACACTCCCGGGGTCTTTTGGGACTCTTCAGCGTGTTTTTGGTTGCCTAAGCAAAGGTACTGATTTGTCGACCTTGCAAGGATGAAAGGTAGTGTGGGCCCGTTGGGATTAAACCTGCGGTCTTGCAGGCAGGCACAGATCCCCGATGTATGGCACTGGCGTCGAAAGGCGCTGCCGTGATTCAGCCATCTGTGCATTACTTCTGTTGCTAACTCAGACCCCGAGGTAGACACTGCAGTATTTGGCCAAGGGCCAAAGGGCACGTATAGCCTGCCTTGTGAACAGAGGGGAGACACCGGAGCCGTGGCGGAATGACTAGGCAGTACTCGCTGGTCTGGACAAGAAGTACCATGTGGACAGGGCAGTCTATGCATCTTCACTGTCCAGTCTGTGGTCAAGTGCTCATGTGACCTGAGCAAATAGCGCCCTCGACCATTGGAACCCCCAGACTCGGTGTTTGGCTATGCACGTGCCCGTCATTGGATAGGTTTCAAGATACAGACCTCTGTGATAACACATTAGTAAATTGAAAATCTCAGGGGGTTAATCACCTCTGAGGATAACGAACATAAACGTAAGTAACTGAGCAATTAAAATCACACATCTGTCTCTTTTGAAAAGTGCAACAACTGCGAATCGCCGAGATGGAACTCGAAGTGAAAATGTTCCCTTTGAAAAAAGTATTTAATTAATGAGTCCACTGGCATCAAAACTTAGCTTCGCATTTAGTCGACGACGAGAAGCATACTTTTGTTTTACATGAACACCGAACCGCTAGGCATCCGAATTGCCCGCTTCTGCTGGCCACTGTTTATTGAAGAAGAAAATAATTAAACCCAGATGGCCCCTGCGCGCGCTGTAAGAATGCGGCCGCAAAAGTGAAAGCAACTACAGGGAAGAGAGGAGCGGGGGCGAGCGAGCGCGGCAGCCTGCTGAGCTGACCACACGCTCGTGCACCATGGCCTTTTGCTTGCGCGTAACCGCACGGAAAAGGCCATTGTGTACGAGCGTGTGGTCAGCTTTGAAAACCCCACTACATAAAGTCTTCGCCAGAAGCAGCGCTTGCGCGCTACTCTAGGCTCGACCTAAAAAAAGGGAATGAAGCGTTCTTGTACAGTGTACAAAAGAAGATGACACTTACAATGAGAACAATACAGCTTTTCACATTTTACACAACCCTTTTATGATTCAGAATAGTTTTTCAGACCAAAGAAAGGACTTTCGTGACCCTTTCCGATTTGCAAATAGGAGGACTATTAGTTGGGCCCCCTGATATTTGCGATTTAGAAGGGTTGTAGCAATGCTTGGTGACCCAAATTGTGGTTCCAAACCATTGATCACATACTGGAGTTAGAGTTGTAACTCATTCTCAAAGACAAAACTGTTCCAGTGGAAGGAGGTCTCCGGGAAGTGGTCCTGAGAACCAATGCCTGCTCCGTGGCTGTCTTCTCAAACAAGAAACATTATTTTTAAAAGCAGCATCTGTCACTTTAATGGACATGTGCTGCTTTCCTGTTTGGAAAAGCAAATGCAGGCGATCTGCTGCTTCTTGCAGACCTCTATCCCCTCATTCACACCTTAATTAACATTAATCAGGCAGGTCGTTTTGAGACACTATGTCAATGAACATATTGTGATGCAAACTAGTAGTACACAGGCACTTTGCAAACTGCATCAGTAACCAGCTGGTGAGCAAGCTGCATCACCCTGGTTTGCAAATGGGAAGAGTATATCTGGCTCTAAGCTCTATATTTCCACCAAGTACATTCACACCCAGCAGTAAACGCACTACTGAAGAAACCCTCAGCCAACCCCGCCCTACTGGCACGCTACCAACCTATATCCCTTCTCCCCTACCCAGCCAAAGTAATGGAGAAAGTAAACAACACGCATCTCACCCACTACCTCGACCAGCACCAGGTCCTCGACATCACACAATTAGGCTCCAGAGCCAACCACAGCACAGAAACAACCCTCATTCCAGCAACCAGTGACACCAGGATGATCTTCAACAGAAGAGAAACAGCAGCCCTCATCCTGCTCTACCTCTCTGGAGCCTTTGACACAGTCTCTCGCTCAACTGTCATTAAAACACTTCATAAAGTGGGCATCCACCGCAAGATCACCGACATACATAACAGCTTCGACGCACAAACCACGCACCCTACCGCCGAACCAACGCCCGCCACCACCACCCTCTGCAACTGGACCCCGATCAGCACCGAAGACACCACCCGCACGATGAACTCCATCCACTCCGGATCACCAACCGACCCCTGCCCACACCACGTCTTCAACAAAGCCGACGCCACCATCGCACCCCATCTCCGGGACATCATCAACTCCTCCTTCCACACCGCCACCTTCCCGGAGAGCTGGAAGCACGCCGAGCTTACCGCCCTCCTGAAGAAACCAACGGCGGACCCCACCGACCTCAAGAACTACCGTCCCATCTCGCTCCTTCCGTTTCCGGCCAAAGTCATCGAGAAGACCGCCAACAGACAGCTTGCCGCCTTCCTCGAGACGAATGGATCCCTCGACCCCTCGCAGTCCGGGTTTCGGGCCAACCACAGCACCGAGACCGCCCTTATCGCAGCCACCGACGACATCAGAACCCTAACCGACAACGGGGAAACAGCTGCCCTCATCCTCTTGGACCTCTCCGCGGCGTTCGACACCGTCTGCCACCGCACCCTAGTGAAGCGCCTCAGCAACATCGGAATCCGAGAGAAAGCACTGGAATGGATCATCTCGTTCCTCGCCGGTAGAACCCAGAGAGTCCGCCTCCCCCGTTCAGTTCCGAAGCCACCGAAGTCATCTGCGGCGTTCCACAAGGATCTTCACTCAGCCCAACCCTCTTCAACGTCTACATGAGCCCCCTCGCAGCCATCGCACGCCAACACAACCTCAACATCATCTCCTACGCCGACGACACCCAGCTGATCCTCTCCCTCACCAACGACCCCACCACCGCCAGAGCCAACCTACACGACGGGATGAGAGATGTCGCCGACTGGATGAGGAACAGCCGCCTTAAACTGAACTCAGACAAGACGGAAGTCCTCATCCTGGGCTCATCACCCTCCGCCTGGGACGACTCCTGGTGGCCCCCGGCCCTGGGCACCGCACCCAAGCCAACGGACCACGCACGCAACCTGGGCTTCATCCTGGACTCCTCCCTGTCGATGACCAGACAAGTCAACGCCGTCTCATCTTCATGCTTCAACACCCTGCGCATGCTCCGCAAGATCTTCAGATGGATCCCCACTGAAACCAGGAAGACCATCACCCAGGCACTCGTCACCAGCCGACTGGACTATGGGAACACCCTCTACGCCGGAACCACAGCCAAACTTCAAAAAGACTCCAGCGCATCCAGAACGCCTCCGCACGACTCATCCTGGACATCCCCCGACACAGCCACATCACCGGACACCTGAAAGACCTGCACTGGCTCCCCGTCAGCAAGAGAATCACGTTCAGACTCCTCACCCACGCACACAAGGCCCTCCACGACCTGGGCCCAAAGTACCTCAACGACCGCGTGACCTTCTACACGCCCACCACGCCAGCTACGATCAACCAGCCACGCCCTCGCCACCGTACCACGCATCCGCAGAACCACCGCCGGAGGAAGATCCTTCTCCTACCTGGCAGCCAAGACCTGGAACTCCCTCCCCACTCACCTTCGGCGAACCCAGGACCATCTCTCCTTCAGGAAGCAGCTCAAGACCTGGCTGTTCGAGCAGTAACTTACCCCCTCCCCCAGCGCCTTGAGACCCTCCCGGGTGAGTAGCGCGCTCTATAAATGCCGTGATTGTTTGATTGATTGATTGATCCAGGGGCATGCCCTCCGCTGGGTCTGCTTCTTCCTTACGGGAAGAATCCAACGAGTCAGCCTGCTGCAATACAAGTCATAAGCCAAGAACCTCATCTGCAAAGTCCCCCAAGGATCATCTCTCAGCCCGACCCTTTTCAACATCTACATTACCCCACTGGCAGACCTCATCAGATCACATGGCATCAACATCCTTTCATATGCAGATGACACTCAGCTGATACTATCCTTGTTGGACAAGACCCCCGCCATCAAAAACAACTTTACCATATGCATGTCCACTGTGACAATCTAAATGAGATCCAACTGCCTAAAGCTCAACACTTCTGATAGAAGACCTCTGCATGGGACTCCACCTCGTGGCCAGCAGACCTCGGACCCCCACCAGTACCTTAGGAATCATCCTCAATGACAAACTCGACATGTCAGTCCAGATAAACGTAGAGACTTCCACCTGCTTCCACATGATGAGGATGCTACAAAAAATCTTCAAGTGGCTCCTGGACAACACCAGGAAAACAGTAACTCAAGCAATGATCATTAGCAGATTCGACTACAGCAACACACTCTACGCAGGGAGCACCAAACAGCTCCGAACAGGCTCCATACCATCCAGAACATGGCAGCAAGACTTGTACTCAACCTACTTCGCCACATCCACATCTCCCCTCACCTCAAATCACTTCACTAACTCCCCATACACAAGTGCATGCAATTCAAACTACTCACACACACATACAAAGCATTACAAAACATAGGCCCCGCCTACCAGACACCTCCAATTCGCAGGGCTCTCACTAGCACAAGTACCCAGCATACACAAAATCAGAACTGGAGGGTGCGCCTTCTCTCACACCACCCAAAGTTTGGAACGAATTGCCACAGCACGTCCTCATCTCTTCCCGAGTTCCGCAAGAAACTTAATACCTGGCTCTTCGAGTAACCACCCCCTGGATGGCACAGCCTACCCACCTGCAAGTGCCTGGATACCCTCTTGGGTGATCAGTGAACTATATAGTTGGGCATAATGTAACATAACATAACTTCATGAGTGGTGAGGCTCCCACTGCAACAATATACCTGGAAATCTTGAGACCATGTACTGTAGTTTTTCTGACTACACCATTCCGAGCCAGACCCTAATGAATGGGGGATTCCCACAGAAATCAGTTTTGCACACCAATTTCTGCCTGCATTTCCCGCACTCTTGGGTATTCTCTGTGGATATTTTCTGCCAGGTTTTGCGTGGTGAGGTGTCCACAGAAAAACGAAAGGGTGTGGTGTTACTGTACATCTTGGATTCCCTGCTCAGGCGCAAACCACTCTTTGTGCATAAGTAAGTATTTCCGATATTCTCTGAATGAGGACTAAATGAGATCAGTGAGAAAGTCTCTCATTCAAGTAAGGGGCAATCTCTTTTATATTTTCCACCTCCCCCCTCTCAGGTCAAATTGGACTCCATTGGCCAATGCATGGAAAGGACCAAAGACACATTTCTAGTCACCTGCAGATTAACAAAACCTCACACTACCTGAGGGCTAGCCATACATCAAACCGGTGCTGGTCTTCGAAATAAATGTCGTCTTCAAAGGCAATGCAATATGTTTGCTGCAACCAAACTTTGGCTCCCGCAGCGTGCTCTTCCAAAAAAAGATGGCCCTGTCACAGTGATTAATGATGCTCATTTCAAGGTCATTCGTAGCTGCATGGGCTCAAGAACACTTTTTTTATTTTTAGAGAGAGAAGAAGTGGGCGATCATTGCTCGCTTACCTTTCCCATGCTGTTGTACTCCACAGCTATTTCCCGATAAAAGAAATAGATGCGGTCACCGTAATCCACAGCCTGCACGAAGTAGGGCTCTGTAAAGAGAAAGAGAATGTTAGTAGTGAGCTACAAGGGCATTCAAAGAAGCTCTCAGACAGCTGATCACGGCTCGAGGGCAAGAGCCAAAGTTGTCTCAAGCCGCTCCAGAGCACGACCAGGCCTGATGGCTCAGCGCACTAATGCACCCACTGCAGGGGTCTGTGTTTGACATCAGGGTTCATAGATTCATATTTCCAGCGGGTGCACTCAACCGTTTATCATTCCAATGCCTAGAAAATGGGTATCACTGAAGTGGATAACAATAAACACCCATTATCTGGGAAGAGAGCACCCTCAAGGGTGAATGTGCCTTTAAAATTAAATTACGCCAGCTGTGTTATGTTATAATCCTGTGATGCATCAGATGAAAATTAACGTTAGCCTTGAATTTCCATGTAGTAAAGGTCAGAAAGGAGGGGTAATCTAGGGAATAAGGTAACTGACAGTCCTAAAATTGAAGACCCCATTGCTGTCTCATGTACGGTAGTGGAAGTCTATGGAATGCAAGTATGGGGGTAAGCAGAGACAGTAAAAAGTCAGGCAGACCTATGACAGCTCGCATCCCTGCTGTTATTTCCATGTATGCCAGTATATCCGCTGCACCGGGGACTGGCCTGTGATCACAACTCTGAATGTGGCCACAGGAAGCCACATGCCTGCAGCGAGTCGCACTGACATGACTCAGGAGGGTGAGCACACACTGTCCCACCACAAACTTTGATCAGCTGTGGTTTTCCAGCTATAAACCTCCACTGTGGGAAGTGTACACAAGGCCAGCCAGGGGGTGGAGAAACAATGCTTCTGGTGTCTGTGAAGCTGATCTGTGAAAGGGATGACTTGGCCCTGTTAAGTTCCAAGAGCAGGCCAGACGTGCCCACCTTTGCCTTTTATCTGGGGCACATAAAGCTCTGGCCAGGGGTGGTGTGTCTTGCATTTAAGTCCTGCTGGTAGAGCAGTCATATGGTTCCCTGTACTGTCTAGTCTAGTAACTCTGCAGACAAAAAGGCACAACATAAATCAGTCTAAGCAAAAGTAGCAATACCATTTCTGTGGTTTGATAGAAAGCATTACTGGAATAGAAGTACAGCCAGACCCGGCACACCCATTAAGCAAGTGGTTTCCTTCCCCTAACCTTAGCCAGCAGTTTGTTTGTTTACTCACCTTTCAGCCATTTTGAGTCATACTTGACAGTGCGCAGTGTTGGAAAGTCTCCGAAACTGCGGTAAATCACTGCATCGATGGCAAGGAAGTCGGTCACGGTGGCAGAGTAGAGTTTCCCATCTGGGTAGGGATGAAGAAAGCAAAAGAGCAGGACAAGAAAAAAAGCATAGTTAGTTTCCCGCACGAGAGGCACATCACAGAAATAATCCAGATTGTATCTAGAAATTCTAGACTGGAAGCACTGTACTTGTGACTGAGGAGATTAAATGGCTTTGGCTGGAAATTACAAAGAATTATGTTTTTGTGTGGGCAGCTTTGTAAGAGGGGTAATCCTCCAGTAGGGTTGATGCCAGCTAAAAATAAAGGAGTGCGTGCCACCTCTACAAAGGGTTATACAGCGCAATGCTGCACTCCCTTCCTGCTCATGTCTACAGTTGTGTGCTTCAGGGTTCTACTTTAAAAACGATTTAATTTCCTTCTTGAAGGAGAAATGAAATTCTAACACAGCAAAGTCCAGTTTTCTTTCATCTCAATTTTTGTGAGAACAGTTTATCAAAATAAGTTGCTGTCATGCTTTTTAGCTGTATTTCTGCTAGAAATCAACTGGAAAGCTGGGCCTTCCCTAAATGCACAACGCGATGGGAAACTTTTATTTTTTTGTGTGGCACTCTCACATTTCATCCCTCCATTCATTCGTTCGCTTCGGATTACAAGAGGTAGCTTGCAAACAAAAAGGAAAATGCTACTTACCAGTATGCATCTGTTCTTGGCATGTAGAGCTGCAGAGTTGTACACTTTTGCATAGATCGCCATCTGGTGTTGGGCTCGGATGTTTGCATGTTGTTTTTGTCGAAGAAGTCTTTGTAGTCACGAGGTTGGTGACTCCTCCTTCGGTCGACAGTGCGCATGGGCATCGACTCCATCCTTAGATTGTTTTTGCCACGTAGGGTTAGATGGAGTAGTGAGAAGTAGAAAGATGTCCATGTGTAATGTATCTAAGTAAGATAATACTGGAACAGATAGAGGTACCCGGGGAGGCGGGTGGGCGTGTACAACTCTGCAGCTCTACATGCCAAGAACAGATGCATACTGGTAAGTAGCATTTTCCGTTTGAGGCATATGAGCTGTAGATTGTACACTTTTGCATAGACTATACAGCAGTTACCTTGTTAGCGGTGGCTACCTGTATCTGTTGCAGTAGTTTGAAATTGTGTTTTTAATACAGCCTGGCCCACACTAGCTTGTTGTTTTGCTTGCACATCTACACAATAGTGTTTTGTGAAGGTGTGTGGTGTAGCCCAAGTTGCTGCTTTACATATGTAATCTAGGGGAATGTTCCCTAAGAATGCCATAGAAGCCCCTAGTTTGTGTGTAGAGTGAGCTCTAGGGGGAATGGTTTATGTGCGTTTGGCTTTGATGTAGCATATTTGTATGCATTTTACAATCCACCTTGCAATTCCTGTTTTGGATATAGGATTACCTTTATGAGGTGGGGAGAAAGCCACAAAAAGTTGTTTGGTTTTCCTAAAGGATTTTGTTCTTTCAATGTAGTAGAGTATTGCTCTTTTAACATCTAAGGTGTGTAGAGCTCTTTCTGCCACTGAGTCTGGTTGAGGAAAAAATACTGGGAGTTCAACAGACTGGTTGAGATGGAAGGCAGATACTACTCTGGGTAAAAATTTTGGGTTAGTCCTAAGAACCACTTTGTTATGATGGATTTGCAAAAATGGTTCCTGTATAGTTAATGCCTGGAGTTCACTAACTCTTCTGAGAGATGTGATAGCAACCAAAAAGGCTACTTTCCAAGTGAGGAACTGTAGTTCACATTTGTGGAGAGGTTCAAAAGGAGGACCCATTAGTCTGGTAAGGACTGCATTAAGGTTCCACACCGGAGAGGGTGGAGCTCTTGGGGAATTATTCTTTTAAGTCCTCCCATGAAAGCTTTGATAGCAGGAACTCGAAACAAAGACAAATGTTGTCTGTTTTGTAGGTAGGCCGCTATGGCGGCTACATGTAACCTAATAGATGTATACGCTAGGTTACATCGTTGTAGATGCAAGAGGTAACAGATGATGTTCTGAATGGAAGCATCTAGTGGGTTGATCTTGTTATGCATGCAATAAATGACGAATCGCTTTCATTTTGCCGCATAGCATGCCCTTGTTGTAGGGCGTCTGGCCTCTTTGATAATGTTCATACAGTCTGGCGGGAGATTGAGATAGCCAAACTCTAAGATTTCAGGAGCCAGATCGCAAGGTTGAGTTGATTGGGATCTGGGTGTCTTATCTCTCCATGGTTCTTAGTAAGAAGTTTTGGTGAGAGGTGTAGCTTGTGATGTGGTACTACTGATAGTTCCAATAGAGTTGTGAACCATGGTTGCCTTGCCCATGTTGGAGCAACTAGGATCATTGTGAGGGAATGATGTTTGAGTTTCCGCACCACTAACGGAATGAGTGGGAGAGGCGGAAAAGCGTAAGCAAATTTGCCTGACCAATTCATCCATAGCGCATTGCCTTTGGACAATGGGTGTGGATACCTGGATGCGAAGTTTGGGCATTTTGCGTTTTGGTGTGTGGCAAACAGATCTATTTATGGGTGTCCCCACAGGCGAAAGAATGGAAAAAGAACTTGAGGATGAAGTTTCCATTCGTGGATCTGTTGTGCTTGACGGCTGAGCAGATCCGCAATCTGATTGTGTACCCCTGGTAGATGTTCTGCCAGGAGGTATATGTTTTGCGGAATGGCCCATCTCCAGATGCTTTGAGCTCGGTGTGATAGCTGTAGGGAGTGTGTCCCCCCTTGCTTCTGTATGTAATACATTGCTGTCATGTTGTCTGTACGGATCAGGACAGCTTTGCCTAGAAAGTGCAGTTGAAAAGATTTCAAAGCTAGGAAGATTGCTAACAATTCCAGGTAGTTGATGTGAAATTGTTTTTGTTGGGGGGTCCAGATACCTTGAATGGTATGGGTTTGAAGATGAGCTCCCCAGCCGGTGAGCGATGCGTCTGTTGTTAGCACTATCTGTGGGACTGGCTCGAGGAACGACCGCCTTTTGGAAAGGTTCTGTGTGTTCCACCATTGCAGAGAGCGATGGGTGCGGTCGTCCACCAACACCAGATCTGTTAGCTGACCTTGAGCTTGGTTCCACTGACGTGCTAAGCACTCTTGTAATGGACGCATCTGTAGTCTTGCATGAGGACCGAGAAAAATGCAAGAGGCCATCATCCGTATTAGTTGCATGAACACTCGTGCTGGTAGCGAGTGTTGTGGCTTGAATCTTTGAACTAGCCCTGTATAGCACTTATCCTGACTGGGTTGGGATATGCTAGGGCTGTGGAAGTATTTACTATAGCGCCTAGATATTGTTGTATTCTGGACGGTTGGAGGTGGGATTTGCCCAGATTTACTGTGAATCCCAGACTGTGAAGCAGTTGTATTGTGTGGAGTGTGTGTTGGACACAGCTGTTGTGGGATTTTGCTTTTATGAGCCAGTCGTCCAGATAAGGGAAGACATGAATCTGCTGTCTTCTCAAATGGGCTGCAACCACTGCGAGGCACTTGGTGAAAACTCTGGGTTGCGTGGTGACCCCGAATGGTAAAACGTTGAATTGGTAGTGTTGACCATCTACCACAAACCTGAGATATTTCCTGTGAGTGGGATGAATGGGAATGTGGAAGTAGGCGTCCTTTAGATCTAGAGTGGAGAGAAAGTCGCCTTGCTGAAGTAGTGGAAGCACTTGTTGTAAAGTGACCATGTGGAAGTGGTCTGATTGGATGTAGAAGTTGAGCGGTCTGAGGTCCAGTATTGGCCTGAGAGAGCCGTCCTTTTTTGGAATTAGAAAATAGAGGGAATAGACCCCTGTGCCTTGATGAGGCAAGGGAACTGGCTCTATTGCATGTTTTTGTAATAGTGCAAGAACCTCTTGTTTGAGAAGCGTGAGGTGTTGTGATGACATTGGACGCTGTTTGGGAGGAATGTTGGGAGGGGTAGAAGTGAGTTCCAGGCAATAACCATACTGGATAATTTGTCTTACCCAATTGTCTGTTGTGATGGAATTCCAGACAGGCAGGAACTGTGAGAGACGTCCCCCCGACAGGAGTGTGATGATCGGGGGGAAGCGCAGGGAAGTCACTGTTTAGTATTAGGGGAGCTGCGGGTGGTATTACCCCTGCCTCTGCCCTTGTTGTTGTTCCCCCTGTAACCTCCTCTAGAGTATCCTCTGGAAAAGGAGCCCTGGTTGGGACTTTTGTAGGATGAGGACGGGTGTTCTGGTGTATTTGTTTTGGAGCCTGCTCTATAGAAGGAACGCCGAAAGGAGCCTCTGGTAGAGAGTGACTGTAGGGCTCCCATAGACTTGGCAGTCTCTGTGTCCATTTTTTATCTTTTCCAAAGAGGTGTCCACTGCAGGGCCAAAGAGGTGCTCATGGTCAAAAGGCTGATTAAGGATGCTATTTTGTACCTCTTGTTTAAAACCAGATACCCTGAGCCAGGCATGTCTGCGTAGCAAAACACTGGTATTTACTGCGCGGGACGCGGTGTCTGCTGCGTCGAGCGCGCATTTGATGGATGTGTTAGTGATGAGTTTGCCCTCCTGTATAAGGTCATTGGCTTTGTCTTTATATTGTTGAGGTAGGTGTTGAATGAGCTTTTCCAGCTCATCATAGTGAGCCCTGTCATACCTCGCCAGGAGGGCTTGTGTGTTGGCTATTTTCCAGTAGTTTGCAGCTTGAGACGCCATACGTTTGCCTGATGCGTCTAATAATTTAGATTCTTTGTCAGGAGGTGGTGTGTCACCTGACCCCTGAGAGTTTGCTCTCTTGCGTGCATTGGCTACAACCAGGGAATCTAAAGGAAGTTGACCCTTGATGTATATGGGGTCAGTGGGAGCTGCCTTGTATTTCTTATCTATTCTGGGGTTAAGAACCCTAGCTCTAACTGGGTCTTTGAACACCTCAGGAGCGTGTCTAAGAAGACCTTTTAGCATTGGCAAGACATGAGCAGATTGTTGTGGCTGGTCAAAGGTTTCTAGAAGAAAATCCTCTTCTACAGGGTCTGAGTGTAGTTTGACCCCATGGTATGTTGCGGCCCTATTTATTAGTTGGGCAAAACCCACATTGTCATCTGGCGGAGATGGTTTGGAGGGGTAGAAGTCCGGATCATTATGTAGATCAGGATCGGTATTATAGTCATGCCATGGGTCTGGATCCTGTGGTGGCTCATCAGGATCCTCAGTGCCTAATGGTACTACATCTTCATCTTCTTGCCCATCCCCATGTGCATCGTCACTATCCTCTGGTTGTGGAGAATGTGCTGGAGAAATGAGTAAATTAGGGTTAATTGGTGGAGGGGTGAAGGTGGTGGTGAAGTATTAGTAGCTATGTGTATTTTCTTTAGAGGAACTGGTGCATGTGGTAAATGTTCTGGTTTCCTCTTTGTAGGTAGCTTAGTAATCATATGACCAGTCTTTGGATGAATTAAGATGGTGGTTTGCTTCGGATCGGGGAGAAAAAGTTCTTCGGAATCGATAGTTTTCTTCGGTGTGGAATATTTCTCCTTGGAAACTGGTCTTGGCTGTTTAGTGACAGTGTCCAGTATAGAAGCTTTTCCTGGCTCCGAGACCTTCGGTGCGGGTTGTTTCGGCTCCGGAGGTGTTTGTTTGGGAGGCTTAGTTATGGAAGGCTTCCCCTTTGAAGTTTTCTGAGGTCTTGGGTGCCAAAGGCTTATCCGTGTGCTTCGGTGCCGAGGTCTTATCCGGATGCTTCGGTGTCGAGGTCTTATCCAGCGGCTTCGGTGCCGAGGGGTCTTTTGCCGGTTTCGGTGCCGAAGGTTTTTCGGGTGCCGACGGAGTGGGGTGCGGCATCTTGGGCGACTTAGCTTTTGGTGCCGAAGATGATTTTTCGGGACTGGGTGGCTGGCTCGAGCTGGAAGGCTTTTCTTTGTCCTTCGGAGCCGGGCCCTGAGGCGGGGCGCTCGAAGTCTTTGTTCGGTGTGTGCCTGAGCCCGGGGGCGAAGGTGACACCAGAGCCTTTGTTATGGGCTTGGGTGGGGCAGGGGTCTCGGTACTCGCGTCCCGTTGAGCCGGGGTGACGTAATCTTCGGAGACCGAGACCTGTTCTTCCTGTCTGGTTCCGGCAGGTTGTCGGGACCTGGATGGAAGATGTCCGGAATGGAACCTGTGCCTCGGGACATCTCGTGGCGTCGAGCTCGACGATTCCGGATGGTCTTCTTGGACTTGAATGAAAGACAAACCTCACAGTTGTCCTCTCGATGTTCTGGAGAGAGGCACAGATTACAAACGGAATGGAGGTCCGAGTGTGGGAATTTAGTACCACACTGTGGACATTTTTTAAAGGGAGTCCGTTCCATCGACGTCCGTCGTTACCGGCGCGGGTAGGCCCAGCGGCCCGCATCGAAGTTCGCAAGATGTCGAAGGTTTTCGAAGTTTTCGTCGAGGGTGCGTCGAAGGGTACGCGATCGAGACAATACCGTCGGTTAGCTGTGATTGCGCGTCGAAAGGGGGTTCGATATCGACACCGACCCGGAGCGCAGCAAGTCACATCCGAACCCGATGGCGGAAAAAAACAATACAAGGATGGAGTCGATGCCCATGCGCACTGTCGACCGAAGGAGGAGTCACCAACCTCGTGACTACAAAGACTTCTTCGACAAAAACAACATGCAAACGTCCAAGCCCAACACCAGATGGCGATCTATGCAAAAGTGTACAATCTGCAGCTCATATGCCTCGAACACAAGTTATCTTAGTGAGGCCAAGTTGAAAATGACACGGGTGGTGAGTGAGGAACCAGGTATTGAACTCACGAACCGAATCCAACACCTCTAGCTTTTGCTAACAGACTACCCCTGCCTTTGCCAGAGTGGTACTTGCTCTGAGATGCTGGGCCCAAATAGAGATGGTGCCTTTAAACCTGTGCACAGTATTCGAGGCAGGACTTTCCAGGAACGCAAGCAGACTCAACTACTGGCAACCAACCAGAGCCCTAAAGATGCTAGAACTACAAAACCTCCCAGGACTTTCTATTCTCCAAGAGTAACTGCTGATAACACTAAGTTTTAGATGTCTGGGCACTGCCATGTAAGGCAGGCTAGTCAATATAACCTACCAGGGCTTGACATGGCAGAACTGGGTTGGTGCAGGTAAACAATGCTCAAAAAGTGGAAAAATGAGAAATGAATAACTTAAATGCTAGCAACCACTTATATCAGTTACTCCCAAACCTGCTGTCCTGCTATGTACTCAGTCCTTGAACGCCACTCCCCGGCATAACCTAATTCCACTTACATTTCTGGTTGTCTATTTTATTGCGGCCTTTCTGTAAATAGTGGGAATTATTCCTCTTAAGAGATGGGGCAAATCTTCAATAACTTAATAGAAGTGTTAAATAATTATTTTGGTGAAGGCTACTGAGGACCTCAGTAAATTAGTTTAGTTGTAGCTGAAGTAGCACGAAAAAGCAAGCACTCAACACACATACATACAGTTTAATTTTACACTCACATGACTGCGGAAAATACTTTAAAATCCAATAGAAACCCTGCATTTGACCTAGGAGCGTAAGGCAGACCCATGCAGCCAAGCGGTGCATGGGGGCCATCTTTCAGTGAACGGTTGATGAACATCTGTGAGATATGGAAGTTTTTGGGGCCACTCAAGACATTCTGTAGAGGGTCCTACCATTGTGCGTTACGCCATTGACTTGACCCCCATGCTACATGCACTGCTTAATTTGAGCCAGTAGTTTCCGGAGCTCAGCACCAGCACTTAATTGTCAACACAGGCACTAATTATAGTGCACAGCAACAGCGTACAATACTTTAATAAACATTAAAAATTAACGATACCTGCTGCCCACGCCATTCATATATCTTTGAGTGGCCTGGAATAGTCTGAATTGTCACACATGTAGGGAAATGATGGTTAGAAGTTATGTTGGTACTGTCATTGTCAGTACTGGCAAGGGTGGTGCAAGCTGTAGTGGCATCCTGAGAAGGGCCCTGCCAATTTTTTTTATTTTTTTTTACAAATTAAGCACTAGCTACATGCATGTTTAGAGGAGCAGAGGAACAGGAACTCACGCGCTATTAACAAATATGGACTTCAGAACTTCCTGCTCAGAAGGCAACACAAGGGTTTTAAAAAAATTAATTGAGCAAGTGAGAAGGGTGCACGTCCTCCACAGGGCCTTTATGGCTTACCCAAGGACGAGAAAACAAGCTTTGGGATGCAAGAAGTAACTAACGCCTTGATGACCAAAAAAAGTGCTCTTCATTTATACAACCTACGCAGACGTGCACTCCACCTCCCACATGGAGCGACCACATTGCTGCATTATAGCTAGGTTTACACTCTACATGGGACCTACATGCATACTCATTCACTTCAGTGGTGTCAAAGATTTCCCAACAGCTTGTGACTCTAAAAAAAGACAGAATATGAGTTAACCCAAGTAAACCGTAAAGTCTACGAACTGACCACTTTGAAATACTTCAGGGTTACAAGAGATTCAGATGGTGCCACTTTATGTCCCAGGGGCCTGCCACTTTAAGGTCGGTGCCTTACATTTGACATGTCAGGCTCACTTTGCCTTTCAAAGAATCTCAAGGGATACACTGGCAAGTCACACTGCCACACTACGAGCAGCTCGTGTTCACACCAGGCCGTTCACTGGAAGAGGTACAGCTGGGCAGAGGCCCTGCTCTGCAGTCTGGCTGCCCTAGATGAAAAGGATTTCACAGGCCATCCGTCTTCACTTACTTTGAAACATGAAATGATTTCAAAGCTGGGAGATCAGAGCCCTAAAACCCTTTCCTGAAGCGAACTCTCACTAATGGCAGTTACAGCAACATTCAAAGCTGTTTTAGTATTCCACATACATTAAATACAGTATATGTGTGCGTTCGAATGAAGACAACGGTCTCTCTTTTATAAAGAGATCAGTGCTTGGAAGCAAATTGTTAGGCATTAGTGTATGTTCCAGTGCTAAATTTGTAAAACAATAAGTGCCAGGGCTCTCGTCAAGAGGCCACTGCAGCTTGCACCACACACTGCCCCTGCCATGCTCCCAATGATAGTAACAACACAACTACTAGCCATCACACTGCTACAAGTTTGACAGTTCGGACAATTTCAGGCCCCCAAAGCTAGGAGAATGGCTTGGGCGGCAGGTAATAGTCATTTGTAATGTATATAGTCAACGCCACCTCGTGGCAGACTGTCACAAGCACCGGTATTGACATTTAAGTGCCGGTGCCAAGCTCCGGAAACCACCAGTTCAAATTAAGCACTGGTATGGTCGGCTTCCATTGCAAGCCATCTTTACATCCATTTTGGGCTTTTTACACAGACAGCACTGGGCAGTTCACCATCCTAGTTGTAAAGGCTGCAGCCCAGAACATTATTGTGGTGCACACGCTTGTGAGCATACTCGCTTGGTGTAATCTACCACGAGGCAAAGCACAAGAATGTCTTTACGTGTGAATAGTCTGTGCTAGATAAAGTCAAAAACCTGAAGTCTCTCCAGCATTAAATATGTGGCCATGTATTGTGTCATATTACATTTACGGTTCCAAAGTAGTGTCCTCAATTACAGAACAGTTTTTGGAGGAATGTGCTTATTTTGTGGTATGCAAATAGAGAGGCGGGGCCGGACTCGGACACGCCAAAGGTATGGCGGTCGAGCCGGCCCCCGATGCTGCCCACACTGGGGGGCGGGCCCGTCGCGCCCTGAGAGCGCTGGGGGCCCGCCCTGCAGATTGATTGGCGGAGGGAGCGTGCCCCGGAAGCGAAATGCGCTTCCGGGGCGCGCAGTGGCAATGGGGGGGGGGCCAGATAGTCGGTCAACCATCTGGCCTGTGGCGGTAAGGTCATGATTGGGGAGCAGTAACTTAAGGTCCTTAGGGGGCGGCGCCATTCTTGAATGGGGTCGCCCAATGGGAGGGACAAGTGGTCTCTCATGGTACTCCAGGGGCGGTTACAGCCGGTAGGCTGGATGGGTGCGGGGGATGGGGAGTCACGCTTTCCAGTAGGCTGGTTGGCCACCCCGCACGGGCACACGGGTGCAATGGGCCCCTTGGAGATAATATACAGGGCGTATGGGGGTGACCGGGAGGGGTAAGTA
Source organism: Calotriton arnoldi (assembly GCA_963921515.1). Taxonomy (NCBI): domain Eukaryota; kingdom Metazoa; phylum Chordata; class Amphibia; order Caudata; family Salamandridae; genus Calotriton; species Calotriton arnoldi. The sequence continues at coordinate 1,387,676 of CAWUFW010001996.1, read as the reverse complement.
CCCTCACGGTGACTGGGCCCCTGCGCATGCGCACTCCGGTACGAGGGCGTGGGGGCTTAATTGGGGAGGATCTGACTCCAGACGTGACCTTGCCGTGGGCTCAAAGGGGAATGCGCAGAAGTAATTGCTGTGGTATGCTAGATTAAGATAGGAATACCTTTGTATTAGAATTATGTTAAGGTTAGCCGTCTGACATCTGTACATATCATTGTAACAATGGAATGCAATTTTATTCTGCGTATTTTGTGTGAATAAGGTATAAAATGTTTATTAAAAATGTTTTATTAAAATTGTTTAATAAATACGGCCGGGGGTTTACGACCCCCTTCTCCAAAAACTTCTATTGGTAGTCCATGTGGTTATCTGGGTATCATTAAGGGAGGAGCGAGGGGGTATAGGCTGTACCTGACCATATAGAGAGGCGGGGCCGGACTCGGACACGCCAAAGGTATGGCGGTCGAGCCGGCCCCCGATGCTGCCCACACTGGGGGGCGGGCCCGTCGCGCCCTGAGAGCGCTGGGGGCCCGCCCTGCAGATTGATTGGCGGAGGGAGCGTGCCCCGGAAGCGAAATGCGCTTCCGGGGCGCGCAGTGGTGACATCATCAGGAGACCCCTGAAAAGGCTCGGGAGCGGCGAGTTAGATCTCTTTTCGCCGCTTCCCAGCCGGAGTACACACCAGCCTCGCTAGGAGGCTGCCCGTAATTTGCCCACCCACCATCCCGTAAAGCAAGTTGTTCTGGCACTGTAGGGAGTAATCGGTTAAAAGTATAGAGGTGTTGGTCAGCATTGTGTTGTATTTTGCTTATTTTATGTCCCGTTTTCTTTCCATGACAGCTTTGTACTTTTCTTTGAATATATAATTGTCGTATTTGGCGTTTCCTTGGTCGGCGGTAAGGTCATGATTGGGGAGCAGTAACTTAAGGTCCTTAGGGGCGGCGCCATTCTTGAATGGGGTCGCCCAATGGGAGGGACAAGTGGTCTCTCATGGTACTCCAGGGCGGTTACAGCCGGTAGGCTGGATGGGTGCGGGGGATGGGGAGTCACGCTTTCCAGTAGGCTGGTTGGCCACCCCGCACGGGCACACGGGTGCAATGGGCCCCTTGGAAATAATATACAGGGCGTATGGGGGTGACCGGGAGGGGTAAGTACCCTCACGGTGACTGGGCCCCCTGCGCATGCGCACTCCGGTCCGAGGGCGTGGGGGCTTAATTGGGGGAGGATCTGACTCCAGACGTGACCTTGCCGTGGGCTCAAAGGGGAATGCGCAGAAGTAATTGCTGTGGTATGCTAGATTAAGATAGGAATACCTTTGTATTAGAATTATGTTAAGGTTAGCCGTCTGACATCTGTACATATCATTGTAACAATGGAATGCAATTTTATTCTGCGTATTTTGTGTGAATAAGGTATAAAATGTTTATTAAAAATGTTTTATTAAAATTGTTTAATAAATACGGCCGGGGGTTTACGACCCCCTTCTCCAAAAACTTCTATTGGTAGTCCATGTGGTTATCTGGGTATCATTAAGGGAGGAGCGAGGGGGTATAGGCTGTACCTGACCATACAAATGTCGCCTTGTGCCTACTGGCAAGTTTGGAGATTAGAAAGCTACCCTGACAACTCAGGGCTGGCACCTATCGCATCTGATATATGGCACGTCTGATCTAGCGACCAGTATCTAGCAGCAGCCATTTATCACATCTGGTAGATGAAAAAGTGACACCTGCCACACCCACCTCGCATTTATCACATATGATAAATCACACCTGGCATCTCAAACATCATACCTGCCACGTACCGCCTACTACACCTGGAACATTACACTTGCCACCTCACACATCAGACACAGGGCAAACTAAAGTGCCACCTTTCACTTACACTTCTCAAATCTTATGTCTGGAACAGTACACTAGAACATCTCAATCTGACACCAAGCACATTATACTTGGCACATCTCTGTTGTGCCATCCGGCACACTAAACTGCACCTACCTAGCACATCTGACTAGGGGCACATTACTAATGGCACCTTACATACCAGTCACCTAGTACATTACAGACCATCTTACATTCAGAATAAGACTCAAAACTCTTATCCTAATCCTCCTTTCACCAATTCACCCTGTCAGGAAACACCTGGAGGGGATTCAATTCACACAACCCCGCTACACAAGTACAGTCGTTCATTCATTGTATGACTTTTCTGGTGAGTGCTGCTCTCTCATTACATTTATGTTGGGGAATGAGAGAAGGCTAAGGCCGGGTGGAGGAAAGAGGTAAATTATTCTCGCTGCTTTGACTTACCTGCAAACAGTGCAACATTGGCGTGCTTTGCATCGTAGGGGCACCGCGCCATGCCGCTGATCTCTTCATCCAGGAACTCCAATGTGTCCATCTGAAAGAGACCATGAAGCAGAGTCAAGATCTGCGGAGACACTCCGCAAGCCCACGGCAGCATCATTCCATCTTCTCTGACAGGCCCTTCTTTAACGTCATTCCCTTTGCAAGTTAACCACACAAACCGCTGACGCTAAACCAGCCAAGAATACGAGGCTGCCAGAGATCAGGGCAGGCCAGATATTCAGTGAGGACTTGATATTTCATCAGAAATAGAGCCTCGTCTTGAGTAGAGACTGATGATGTGGTCTGTGGTTCTGGCAGACCGTCAAGTGTTGTTCTCAACAAAGAGTGATGCAGGCAAAACCGAACAGCAGGAGTCATCTTTATTCCGATCCATTATTTCTCAAACCAGGACAGCAAGCTCTGTGATAGAGCACCCTTTCAGTGACTCAGGTATACTGTGGATGATAGCACGCTATGTGCCAAACTACATTCTGAAACTACATTCAGCTAATTCAAGACTGCACAACACACTTAACACATTCGACTCCGAAAAGCTAATGCGTGTCGCATAAATTAAAGACATGGTCTCAAAGCACAAGCGGTAATCCATCTTGCCCTTCAGGCTACTGCTGTTTAGCACCCGCCGAGCACGCTGCCAGTCACTCAACAGGTGATTCGTCATCATTTACTTCCCGTCACGTCTCCCTCTCTCTCTCTGTCACGGTTTTCAGGCTGCGATTGGTTCCAAGCTCTCACCACACTAAAAACAGCTGTGTTGGGAAGTGAACTATGAGCTTTGGACACACATTTTCATCTGGGCCAAAGGGGCAGCAACAAAAAGAGAAATACAAGGCAAGCAAAACAAGGGCAGGCGCCCCCACAAACCTCTGCAGGGCCATCTGCAATATTCACAGGCGCACTGTACAAAGACGAGGAACAGGTGATGGACTCAACAGAGGCCATCCATCACAGATGCTGAACATAGGGCATGCATCACAGATGCTGAACGGTCAAGCAGAGCTATAGACATTCTGCACATCATGCATGCCAAAAAGAAACTCCATCCTCCCAACTCTCAGAGGGAGGACTCCCTGGGCTCTCTGCGGAGGATTAATCGTGGCCAGCAGCAAGCAATGACAAGCTGTGCAGGAACAGTCAATGTTTGGCTTGGAACAGGAAACTCAGCTGTGTGCTGGTGAGAGATGGACGGCTCATCCTGGAGGTAAGGGGGGCAGACACAATAACACTTCCACACGGTGGGAAATGGAAACAAGCCAATCCATCAGACAAAAGGCTCTTTCAAGGGCTGCATGAGAAACAGGGAGGTGTCTTACACACAAACAGGTGTGCTTCTCTAATCGCCAGGTATGGCACCTTCTAAGAAATGGACATTCTAAAAGAAATAGCAGGGCTCAGACACCGCTGCCCACCTCACAACCAGATGCGCTTACCCAAACATAGAATCAGACAGCTGCAAAACCCAAGTAGATCCCGGGTTAATAACAGGGGTCAGACAACTGCAGGTGTGCTTCTCTAGGCACAAGACCTGTCGGTTGCTAAACTCAAGGAGATTCAGGAATCAATAACACGGCTCAGACAATGGTACCCATGTCGCTACCAAACGTCTCTCTCTAAACACAAAAGACCATGCTGCTGCGAAATGCAGGGAAATTCGAAAAGCAATAGCATGACTCAGTCGTGTGTGCCACAGTTACAATCAGGCGCACTTCTCAAGGCATGAGGCCAGGCAGCTGCTGAACCCAAGGAGACACAGGAAGCACAAGCATAGCTCACACACAGAGGTAGCCAGGTCACAACCAGGTGTGTCTCCCAGACACAAACCCTGACAGCTGTTAAAACCAAGGAGACGCAAGGAGCAACAGCAAGGGTCGGTTATTGTTGCATAAGTTGCTTTCCCGATCTGTTGCCAGAGTTTTATTTTGCACGTTTGATAATCATTTTATCAGCACGAATCTACTGCACCCATTCTCAAAGAAGACAGAGCCCATCAGAGGGATTCTAACGAAGGGCCGGCGTCCCTGACAGACTGAGCCCTGGCTGCACTGTCAAGCCCTGGCTGCGCTGTCAAGCCCTGGCTGCGCTGTCAAGCCCTGGCTGCGCTGTCAAGCCCTGGCTGCGCTGTCAAGCCCTGGCTGCGACGAGTGAACAGAATACTCAGAAAATATACTCGCTTTGAGAAAAGTTTGTTTTTGTCCAGACGGTGAAGATGCACTTCAGTAACATATACTGAGCGCACAGTACTAATATCTAGAACCAATTTAACACATTACATGATAGTTTTATCACATATGTATAGTTTTAGATCTGAGAAATTAATTAATTTGCCCATTTATGTTTTTTATGAGATACTAAATAATGGTGCAACCGTTAATGGCAATTTATGCCTTGCACAACCTTTGAGTGAACACTGCCCCTGCCACAATCTAGTTCTCATTTTGTAACAACTGATACTAGGTACTTTGTCATCTCACCGCCAAGTATCGCTCCTTGTATCAAAGATTGGCTCCCACATCTTACTGCCCTGAACTGTACCCCACACATCATTGGCTCAGGACGATCACTCGGAATAACCTTGGGCATTCCCCTCTCCATGCAAAAACATATTAGTACGTCACCCAGAGGAGCTAACCATCAACTACAAGCACTAAGAAAATTAAAACCTACTCTTCCAACAGCTGATCTCAAAACAGCAGCTAAAGCTCTTGTGATTTCGAAATTAGACTATGGCAGTGCTACTCTTTTGGGCCGTCCGAAATTCAATCTGTTCCCCTAAACGCTACCTTCACCGCTGCAACGAGGCTCATCACTGACTCATACAATAGAAGGGATCACATCACACCATCCACTCTCTGAAATGGCTATCCTATGAGGCTAGGATCCACCTCAAAAGTGCCTGTATGACCCACAAAGCATTACACCATTGCACCGCCTCCTACCCGACCGAGATACTGGCCCTATCTGGAGGAACCACATCTTCTAGAAGCACAAGCTCTCTACTACTTAAGCCACAAAAATGTAACAAAAAGAAAACCTACAATCGATCCTTCTCTGGAATGGCCCTTAAAATCTGGAAGTCTCTCCCTCCGATGACCAGACACAACCGGTCCACAGCCACCTTCAGGAAGGAAGTAAAACTTCTACTATCCAAGCGATTCCTCTCACACTGAGGATACACCTGCCCATCACGCGTAACATTATCGGCTTGCCTGATGTTTCCATTCTATCTCGTCGTCGCCCACAACAATGAGATCCGCGCTGTCTCTTCTGCTTTCCAAACCTCTACACACTGACCGGACTCGTAATCGGATTCTGCTTACATCAGTAATTTTTGTTTATATTTGATTTGTATCTGCTGTCTTCTTGTCATACACCATTGTTCATGTAACTCGATCACCATGTGTATCCTAACCAGGGCAGGAGTCGGAGGTACACGCGGGTGGACGGCGTCCACCCACTTCTTTCACAGGGTGAGCACCGTCCACCCTGCCAAGAATTTGGGCCCCACTGAAAAATGTGCTGTACTCGTCCCGGTGTAATTTCCAAACACCGGGACACTTTCAGCAGCGCCTGCACGTTGTTGTCTGCTTTCCTTCTGCAACAAGCAACAACGCGCAGGCGCGGACGGGGCTTTCTTATTTAAGACTCCTGCTGGGCCCATAACAAAGGCCGAATTTCAGGGGTCATCAGGCCTCCTTTTGTTCAAGTCTCTTGGCTGGGAGCAGTCAGGAGCCTCACACCTGATGCAAATGAAGCGGAGGGGAAACAAAGGCTCACACCTTGTTAGCACTTTACATACTTAAGAGAGGCAGCTTTTCACTTTGTTCAGTCCCTGTTTTAGGAGATATGCATGCACTGTAAGAATATCAGATGCGATGGTCTTTCCCAGTGTTTACACAAAGCAAATTGCATTTATATAGAGCTTACTTCCCTTGAGGAGTTGTTGAAATAATTTAAGTACCACTATTTTTTCTTGTATAGCCCTACTCATTCCAATGCAGGGTGTCAGAGCGCTTTACATCAACACGTGCATATTACATGTACAATAAATTATATGTTTGTAAATGGATGTACAGGATGTGATACATAAAACTGGGGGACTGCAAGGTGTAGAAGTCACATATCATCTTCCATAAGTCACTGTGCTATTATCCTCGCAATGCGCTCAAACGTACACATGATAGACCTGCTAAACATATATGTGAGGGCTTTAGATCTGATGTCACTTCTTGTGATGCCACTTCCTGTAAAGTCATGGCTTGTGATGCCACTTTCTATGATGTCAATTCCTGTGATGCCATGTGTGATGTCATGCGCAGTGATGTCGTGCGCCGTGATGTTGCGTGCCGTGATGTCACTTGCATACTGCCTAACTAGGTTAGTCCCCCCACTTCTTTTTTTAGGACTTGTGCCCTGATCCTAACTACCTTTCGGTATTACGTACATGTACCCCGTCTACCTTATGTATCCTAGCTACCTTTAATTAATCCTGTAAAGCGCTCTGTCACCCACTTGAGTCTTGTTCGCGCTATATAACACTCTAAAAATACAACGAATAAATAAAAAATAAAATAATTCTCTTGTCAACTTGTCTCAAGTCGAACAACCAGAACCTGATGTAAAATTCCAGTGAGTACAGGACTGAAACACTGATTGTGGAAAAACTGTGCGTATGTATTAAGGGTTTTATTTTACCAGATGCACTGGTGCAGCATCAGGGCGATTACAACATACCTTGTAGTTTCGACAGGAGGGATTGAAAGCATTCGTTCCGCAGACAAACAGCGTATCGTCGTTTCGCTTAAGGAGAACCTTGATGAAATTATGACACTCGTCCTGCAGGGTAAACAAGGAGAAAGGGCAAATATTGAAACAAGCAAAGCACAAAACGCAATGTCAACCTGGCGCTCTCTGATCGCCCCAAGGGAAACGCTGAAAAGCTCTCTCTCCACTAAGAGCCTGAGTGCTACTTCAGATCGTTTACCCTCCTGTTGAGAAAGGTAACATGTTTATATTTTAGTCATTTCATAAATGATTGATAGGAAGGAAGGCAAATAGACTGAGGGAAGACCTATTTTAAGAGAAGCACTTTCTTTGTTTGAAAATATGGCACATTATGCTCCTTAAATTTGTGATGAGGAGCATAGAGCAGTTAAGTAGAAGAAACAGAGGCCCAGCACAGCATCTTGAAGCCCAGGAAATGTAGGTTCACAACACATATTTGCTGTACTTAAACAAAAGCTGGGTTCTGCAGACAGTATAAAAACAAAAAATGGTTTGTAACTCATGCTCTAACTCATGAGCACAAACACAAGCTCACATCCACAAAATGTGAACACTTACACACATGCCCAGACTCACACTTACATCCCCAACGACATACCCACACACACAGCACGTAGACGCTCTGTCTCTCGCTCTCCCCTTCCAAAGTTCACAAAGTTATGAATTCATTTAGGAACATTAACAAGCAACTTGCTGGCAACCTGACCCTGCTAGGGAGTGAAATAGTGCCCTCTGAAGCTGTATTAGGCCTTACTATGCACATAAAGAGCATAACTGCTCTGAACAGAGCTCCTGGCAGCAGCTGCTTATTTCTGCCCATGAAACACATCACATTTGCCCCAAATGAAAGCTCCAATCGAGTGGTGGAGATGGTGGTATGGAGCGGGTGAGAAAGTGAATCTGCTACACAGACAGCAGCCCGGAATAACCCGCTAGACACTAACCTGAAGCGGCAGCTGCGGAGGAGAGGAGAAAGGCCTACCTTATGCTTCCCCTTCATTCTGCACGTGTCGACGTCAGGCTGTCTAGACTTCCACGTCAATTTCTGGGTGGGGAAACAAATCAATTAGAGTATCAGTGGTGGAGTATGTGCGATATCCTGGCCATGTATTAATCAGCAGTCCCGGCACCTAGTCCCCGTGAGCACTGACTAGCCTGTTCTAAGCACTAGGACCATAGTATACTAGGCACTCAATAGGTTCCATGCATCAGTGGAGACACACTTTCTTATTTCCATATTCAATTTTGGGACAGCGCATTTTATTCACAGAACATTAAGAATATGTGATACACCCCTGGGAATTCATGGTTTTGCCATCAGTACTAGTCTGAGAAAATCAGTGCTTAATGTGAACCAGTGATTGCAGCTGGTGGGCACCATCACCAACTTTTAAGAGCTTGACTTATTTTTCACCATCAGACTTTGACCTAAAGCAAGAGCGAGAACGTCAGAAAAAGGGAGAAAGGAGTAAGAGAAACATAGGAAAAGTGTAATAAAAGAAAAAAGCAGGCATGAAAAAGAACCTACAGGGGTTGGACAAAGAGACAGGTAGTGCAGGGCGATGAAAGAAAGAGGCATGAGGGGAAATTTAAGACTAGGCAGCCTCGGTATTCGGCAACTCCGGCATTTCGGCGCCGGACAGTGGACTCCTAAGAAAACCTTTGGGCACCTGCACTTATTTTATTACAAATCATGCACTGGCAGAGCTGCCTAAGCAAGGGTTTAACGGAAGACAGCGTGCAGTCTATGTGCCAAGAAGAGGCAAGAGCATGTGTAGACTGGATGGGGCTGCCTGTCCTCACACGCCTGCAGGAAAAAATCTGTATTCATCCACTTTTAAAGCTTTGCCTGCAGCGTGAAAAGTGACATTTCCCTTTAAACAGATGTCAAAGCGGCTTGTTTATTTTGTCTCCCACCCTGGCTTTTCTTTACTTTAGCAAAGATCATTTCAGAACACGGAGACGTCTGAAATAACTTCAAACTAATAACCTCTTATTGCAAAATCGACAAGCAAATTTAGGAGCGGGCCAAATGGGCTGCGCGACAGCTTTGAGTAATTGCACATTTTGGGCAGAGCTGGAATCATGCTCACAGCAGACCTGCAACAGACTGTACTTCAAGCATATTTTGAGGTTTGCTGCATATATTTATTTAGCACAGCCTCGCAGGCACTTAACACGGCAGGATACAAATTATTGGGTGGCGCATGATGAATATTACGCATAAGCATTAACATGCCAATCACGTAATAAAAAGTTTCAACAAATTTCTTCCTAGTCTGGTTGTCCTGCACAGACTTCTTGATACTAGGATCTAGCATTATGTAAATAAATAGAGATCTTGTCCACAGCCACCCATGCAAAACATTAGTGAAGACCTATCATGTTTGCCCGATGCATAGCCTCCACATGAGTACTGAGTGGAGCACAGGATGTGCCGTACATAGTGTGTCCAACAGGACCGGATCTATGCAGATGGTCACAAAAGTCAAGAGACATACATTGAATCTAAATGGGAATAATTAGCATACCTTTGGTTAACCTGAACACCTGAACATCTGCCGTGGCTTCAGCCCTGGTGGAGCCAGGCTTAGAGCCTGAAGACATCTGCATTAGGAGCAAGAGGTTGGAATGATATGACCACCCACCCTGGACACAGCTCAAACATGCACTAGGGCCCGCATTATGGATATGCCACGTCCCCATACAAATGAGGGCACACCCCCTTGAGATCGTGCCAGCACACGTGTAGCCCTGGAATGCACTTTATCACAGAAGGGGCCACACAATTGTCTGCAGCGCCTTCGGTGACACTTCCCCTGGGCACAGAAAGGAGGCACATATGTCCCACAGCACCTTCTGTAATACAGCTCCATAGAATGAGTGAAAAGCCCAGAATGGTTGGAGCTTCTCCTTGGGAGGCAGGTGATGTGGCACTCCAACGCTAAGGCCCTCCTGAATAGGCTGACCTATAGACAAATGTATATCAATGTAATGCTTTGTATCTAGAAGTCTTTCATTTAAGGAACACATGCAGTAAAGGGTTGATAGCCTTGGTTCACAACAGTCTAAATAACTAGACTAAAGAATCAGATTACTATCTTAAGGAAAACGAATGTCACGGTCAGCAGTCCATGGAGCCTGGGTCATCTGTGAACGCCATTTTCCCAAGGTTGGTTTCTCACTCTGTGTTATTAGGGTCACCGTGTTTCCACTCCTGGGCTTTCCACTGACAAATTATAGCTATTAGATGTCTTAGTCTGAGGACAGCAACAGAAGTGAGCCAAGACTACGGCACCCACAATGCATTAGGTTGCAAACAAAACCTCAGGCTGGAAAACAAGTTGCTGTGATGATATGCAGTGTGGAGGCCACTGCGTTCTTAGCTGTGATTTAGGTTATTCGAACCCAAGTCCTCTTTCTTGGCTAAGCACTGCTCGGTGTCACGCCTCTGAACCCTGACACGTGACCCCTGCCCCATGACCCCATGCACACAACAGTCTATGTTCTGCTTACTTTGCTAAAATACATTTCTTCTGTGAATGACGCATCCATATCAACGGTATAAATATGGTCCCTGAGAAGGAAACAGAGAAAAAAAACACACCATTAAAAGAGGTAGCAGCAAAAACGTAATTCTATCAGGACAAATATGGAGTAACGCAAGCCTGATAAACATGCGCCCAAGGAAAGAGGAGCCAAGGATAGCTGTGAGAGCGATAGGGAAGACTGAACCCCATGGGCATATTCTATAACATTCTGCACCAGGCGTAGAAAAATGAAACGAATTGATTTTGCATCATTTTCACATCTCACAGAATACACAGAGAACAGCTGGGCCTGCATGTTTAGTGATATCATGTTCTTGTGAAAAATCCAAGAAACGTCTGCTCGCTTCATTTTCTTACCAGTAAGCAGTAAAAATGGAGCAGGGGCGATTTACAATTCATTTTTCGTCGATTGACTGACCCATAAAATATGCTTCTAATTCATCTAAAGTGCACTGACACTGCTTTGGGCCTGCACCGCAAAGCTTCAAGCTTTGAGGAAGTCTGCCTTCTATAATGTCAGTAGTAATTCAAACCTAAGTTGATGAGAAGAAACCTTCAGCCACAGAAAAACACAAGTATTGGCATTGCCGATTGGTCTGGGTTTGCATTTTGAGTTCTGACTAAACTCTACACATATTTTTTTGGTTTAAAAAAACTGCAGTGCAAACAAAAAAAAGAGTTGTGCATCAAGGGGATGAAGAAATTACTTTGTGTTTATTTGATGTACTCTAAGATGTAAAATAGTGCCTTGTGCTTTGTAATGTAAATATTTCTGACGTTCATGCACATTGCAGCTCAGACATTTAGGGCACATTTCGTCAGCCTTCGAGACTCGTAGGGAATTCTGCTTCTCGAGACGATTTTATGCCTCCCAAAGGTGGAATGCATCACTCAAAGAGGTTTCGGGGTTAACGAGGGGTTAATATTGTTCTCGGCTACGACGTCGCCTTTAGCCGAGCTGAAATGAGTGACAGCCTGGCGAGGGGGCCGTGGACACCTGCGAAATTGCTTCCAGAAGTTTTTGCTTCTTTCATCCGCTGGCAACTGGTTCCTCGCTAGCAAATGGGGTTAAGGCACAATCTGTACTCGCTTGCTGCAGTATCCCGGTGCTGGCCTCTCTCGTCAGCAGTCTGGCGGGCTGGATGCGGGTCACGAGGACACAACAGCTGTTAACACTGGGCCCACCCAGACAACTGGATCACTGAAACTACAAGTCCCGCCGTGCGTCTGGCTGAACGATGTCCTCGTGCCTTGGGGTCAGTGTACGGCCCCGCAGTCGCAGAGAGGATAAACAGAAGGGCACCTCCTAGTTTGTAGCTCTTTATAGATTGCCTCCCTTATGAGGAAGTGTAGAAGAGCGTCCTTGTATTGGAGGAAGAGACACAAATAAAAGCAAGGCAATGGTTTGGAACACACAGTGGCGTCTGGTCTTCACTTAAGGAAACTATTATTACAAAAATAAACGCAGAGGAAAAATGTTTTCTTAAAATAACACTGGCTCTTTCCGAAGCACAGGAAGTCTTGGAGCTAAGAAAACATCAAGCCTTGTGCTGCGGTAACTCGAGCCAAATACACGGTTTCTCCAGATCGGACTTTAGTTTGAACAATGGGCGCATTGGAACATGTTCACCATTTTCACAATGGTTACAACCGTACATCGTTTTCTTTCAGCCTAAACTGCCCACGGACCAGTGGTCGAAGTGGCTCTGAGTTTTGTAAGGATATAAGAAATGGACATTGAAACGAGTTCCTTCTGGGCCTTGTAGTCATGTCCTTAACTTTTCAGGCAAAAACACCTATTGATTTACTGAATAATGAGCGTAAAAGCCTTAAGGTAACCTTGTTGCTCCTGCTTACATTTCACATGGTTTACTTAATCTTGCATTCCTATGAGTGTTTGCTTTTTCCAGGATGTTGTTACTTTTCTTTCTAGGCAGCATATTACTCTTGTCTAGTGCATAATTTGAATTGAGTTAAATTCAGGTGTTTATAGCAGGGCACAAATGGGTTGTAGCTGAAGGCAGTGCAAGTTTCTCTCAGTGGGGCAGTGTGGTGTTCAGTGGGAGAGAGGATGTGGCATTATGGCCAGAGCTGCCGAATTTGGAACTGGGGAACCAGTTTCAGCCTTCATGACCAGTCCACCAGACCACTCTCGTGATTGAGCACATTACGAAGTTAGACCTTAGAAGGCCAAGTTACGACTTCAGAAGCCCTGGTGTCTTAGCACAAGCAGGTGGACCCTAGCAGTGGCAAGAGTGAGTTAACCTTGAAGACCTGTCCACCACAACCCATACTGAAGTTGACCTCCAGTCTTGCGGAGAGGCCTGCAAAGCAGCACACCCTAGATCAACAGTGATTATGTCACTGAGGTCACAGGACCCTTGAGGCCAGTCCGCCTCATCCATTGGTACATCCATTGGTCTTGTTTCAGCAGTAGTAGTGCAACTTACCAGGGATCGGCAATGTAGGATTTGCGCATAAACCAAACTAAGTTCACAAACTTTACAATCTCTCTCCTTCATGCACAAGCACTTTTAACATGTGCTGCCTGCTTTGGGGCTAGTGGAATTATGCAGCAATGGAGGACAACATTCTGTGATAGTGTTGACTAAATTATGCAGCAAAAAAAGGCTGCAGCGCAATGCAGTAGATTTTCTGATACTTTATTATTTTGATATTTTTACACATACTAACAGTCTCTGCAAAGATTTTGCCTCATTAGACCCAGTGTAACATACAAATTCAGCAGTGAGAAAGGTGACCAGTCAACCTTTGCAAAAGGCCCTCCACTTCGCAGCAATACAAGTCACATTTTTTTGTAACTTTTGATACGTTTGAGATACAAACAATTTTTTTGTTAAAATCGTCAGTTTATGCAGCAGATGATGTATTATATGGCAAATATGGCAGAGCCGTAACTATGTGGAACACATTTGCAAACTATGATATTTTGCCATTCATTTTGGAACTGCTCTTGTGGAAAAAGGGAGGAGAAGTGGGGATGACAGAAACTACAAGGCTCGGAGACAAATGGCTTGTAATTCCACTTTTAAGCGTATTTGGGACATTCTGTGATTGGAAACTTATCCCGCTTTGAGAATGTATTTTAATGTCAATAACTCATATTAAACCTTAAATAAATATGTGTATCCATTGGTAGAATTGAAAAATGTAATAAGCTGTAACTGGTCAGTGAAATGCCCAACAAATACTAAAATTAGAATATTTTTGCTCTTTCTGGCCACACCTATGACTCCGCCCACTGACCCAATCCTCTGGTTATTCCCGCCCTCCGATTCTCCGCCCACAGTTCCCCTACTTTTTTTTCCCCACTTCGACCACGGACATGCATGATGAAACCTGGGGCTGAACGCGCGCATACTGCGTCATCTCTGAAGACGATCTGTGAAAACTATGACGCACTTGTTAGTTCAATAACAGAAGCTTCCCTGATCCCCTGCAGCCTAGAAGGGCCGGGCGTACCATACTCACAATGCACCCAGTTTCCCCCTTGCAAGACTGGCAGCAATGCGCCTCCTGCCTATGCACCTTTTGTTCTCCTGCAGCCTGGCACGGTGCCCTGCCCTGTGAAATGCTGCGGCAAGAATCATTTCTTCCAGTGCTTTGGGTCTCCTATCTACCAGAATCAGGAATGTTTAAAATAAGGACGAGCGCTACTCTTAGGAGCTGGAGGCATGCTGATTATCAGAAAGGGCACAAAAACGATTTGAGTATCAGGATTAGGTTGTGCAGGTCTCCTGAGTGAATAAAAACATTAATTAGCAGCGGATCACATAGGAAATCAATATTTTAAGGGAGTTTACTCATCATTTGATTGCACAGCTGCCCTCTCTAGACAGACATGGCTGCTTCAGCCCCTGTGTTCTTTCAAGCCAATGATGTGCCCTCGAGGCGGCTGGATCTCGTACAGATTGAGACCTTTTAGCAGATACGGTCTCTACAGTACAAGCGAGTAACCCCAAAGCCATTTTCTGATGAAGTCACAGAAAGATGCACAAAGCCTCTGTGTTAAATTTGAATTATGGGGAAAAAGCTTCTTAAAATCAACCAGTGAGAAAGTATGTCTTACAGCTAGAAACTGGAGCGAGTGACACTTGAGCATGGAGTATAAGGCACCTCATCACAAACAAACGTTGTAAATCAGGAGTCAGTAAATTCAGGAGTAAGATAGAACTACTCACGGAAAAAGGTTTGTGGATCGGGCCGGCTGTCATTGCAGACAGTGCTTTGTGACTTACAGACTACATTCTCAGCAGGTAGAGCTTGCTCAATTTTTTACAGAGTGACTTGCAGTAAGAGGTCGATTCCCTGTGGCGAGTCCTTTCTTCCTCTCTTGCTTCAAAGTCCAGGATGACGCTGAGAATCCTTAGTTTTGCTGAAATTCAGCATCAGGTCACATCAGATCACTGTCTCCATAACTTCAGATGTGCACGTTGGTGCCTTCTCGCTCACTCCTGCCTTCCTAACAAGTGGGACACGGGTTCTTACAGTCACCCCAAGCCTGGTGCACCCGGTCTCACTGTGTCTCATTATGTTGCTGTTACTGGTGATCAGATGAGCCATTCTAAGCTTTTGTTGGCAATAGTGCCAAACGCACACTGCTATATCAACGCTTCTCAGCTGGTTTATCTTCAACAAGCAGCGTGCACAGCTGACAGGGCATATGCTTTGCATTTGCCATTAATGTGTCTAATTACTTCTGTCATCTCACAATATTTCAGTTATACAGTTATTTATGTTCAGTGGGTAAAATAAAGTTTTCAATAAATTAAGCAATTGTTTCTGCGTTTGGTATGTGTAAAGCGAAGAATGCACTCGACTGTGAGGATCATATTAACACTATTTGACTGATGGCGCTGTGTGCAGTCTGAGAAAGAAAGTTGTGTGCAGAGTCTAAACAATGTCTAAAAAGTGTCTTCTGCAGCACAGACAATAATTGACTGTTTGCTTGTTGCTCCCTCCCTCTGTGCCCATCTGCTCTCATGCCCTGCCCGCTCCCAGCGAGCACACATGTCCCTCACAAGAGGCCTACTTCCGCTTTCCCACCTCCAGTCAGCGGCACGGCCTTTAGTTGCCATGGCAAGACGGTGCCAAGAGAGGGAACGGAAACAATGCCAGTGGCTGTTTGCGGCCCCCATAGGGCCACCAAGCCCAGAATCCCTGAGACGGTGCAATAAAAACATTGGGGCATTCGGCAAATTCCACTCCCGCTCAAACAAGGGTCATAGGCCCATGCACTACAAGAGAGACTGATTAGGGGAAATAAAACAAGAAATGGCGGGAACCACTGCACCAGCCCCAATCGAACAAGTGAAGGAGCAGGGGCTGCTGGTCATCAAAGAGTCAAGAAGTGACCTGCCAAGTTCAGGGGTGAAAGCCACAGTGTACTTATAAACAGCGAGTACAAGCGACAACTCCCATCTGCGTTAATAACAGACGGGCATTGTCAAGAACAGTGGGCTGAGAATGGCATGCCTCACTGACATATGGTGCCCATGCCACCTTGGCCTTGAGGGAATTTCTGGCCATGAAGCACTAAATTGTGGTAAATGATGAACGAGGCAGCAGATTTCAAGTGTACTTTTAGACTCATTGCCACGTTGCCCCCAGAGAATTAGTCCCCTTATATTAACATTGCGGCCTGTTGTAATTTTTCAGAGTCTTTATCAGGACCTGGTTGGTCTCTTTCACAAGCAAGTCACCGGCAAGGGCAGTCCCTCCCTTCAGCATCAATGTTACAAGTTACCTCTTTATGGATTTGTAGTAGCCTCGGCCAGTTGAGATCTAATCAACTCTGAACCTGCACTTTATGTCGATAAAAGGCGAGTGCCCAGTATTAATTACGCTCCAGAAGATGAGTGCATAAGAGAGAAAGGACATGAATATTTAATGCAATCTTCTTGCAGAGTACAGTAACGCGAATGCTCATTAGGGTACAGTGGCCCATCGCGGGGGATTCCGAACAACAACTCAATGAGGCATGAGCACACGTGGGTGGTGGGTAGGGGAAGGGTACAGACCTAGCAGCAATGTAGAGTGTTCTGTTCATTATCAGGATGAGCTGAATGTCCAGTTTGTGCCTTTGAGTGGCGTTGCGTCCTGGCTTGTGACCCACAAACACCGGATACTGTTTTGTATCTACGAGGAAGGAGAAAGGAAACACAAATATAATGAGCAGGCGCCCTTGGGATAATGTAAAACAAGATCTGTAAACAATAAGAGAGCATGGCGGCTGCCTGCCCCATGCCACCAAAACTCACACAGCCAGTGCATGCTGCAAATTCTTTTTCCAACAATTCGAAGGTGAATGGAAAACTACAAGTCCCATCACGCAAAGTGTTGTCGCCTAAAAAGTCAAGGGCAGCTGAAGGTGGCCCTCATGATCTGGGGCTAGTTGGCAGCTATGTGATAGCAGAAGACATTCCCCATCCACCAACTAGGATCCAGTGGCTGCTTGCACCTCATCAGTAATAAATCGTGTTTCCCCTACAGACAGGACTGCCAGGATGTCAGCGGGACTCTACACGCCAAATACAGGACTTTCTTTCTACAATTTATTATTATTAGAGTTTTAGTCCCAAGGTTACCAGATGACTGCTTGTCAAAAAGAAACGTTTCAGTCATGGCATTTTCTTGTATAAATCTTGTTTTCACTTTTCTTGTTCAATTGGAACTGAAGGGAACCAAGACCGCATTTCCCATAATGCACACGTTTGTGATTTAAAAATCAAGAATGCTTTCTTGTTGACATAATTCAACTGGTAACCTTCGTTAGTCTAGCTGGTTCAACGGAAGCAATTATACACTACATCTCAAAGAATGCACCCCCTCCTGGCACCCATGCCCCCTCCCCCCTATGGTAAGAGGCAGAGCAAGTCACTGAATAAGATGCCAATGTCTTGGAAGTGGAAACGTGGGTCTTTCAGGAATGGCGCACTGCAGCCGAGGGCCTTCGCTCCTCCATGTGGGCTCTGTTCTGTCACAGTGAGCCTTTCATCTCCTGTAGACTCCCCAGTGCTGGAGGCTGTCTGAGAAAGCTTATCTTTCAGAACAAAGCCGTCATACAAGCCGCCCATCAGTCATTCAAGATTTATCGGCAGAAAGTTCAACTTTCTGACCCGTATTCATCCCGTGGAGCTCCGGTTTTGTTAGTTTTTAGAACCCCCTCTCTGCTCTCTCATACCCGGGATATGAGGGAGGGAGCGGCCAGGCCTGGACTTGCATTAGGTTTTTGCGGCCTAGACAGTCGACCCCTAGTCTGAAACGTAAGTGGTAGATACCCGTCTCTTTAAGCGGATGCAGATGCTTTGAAATGGATACAGGGTTACATGATCTGCACATGTTGGCCTAATGCGGAGGGGTGTACAGTGTGGGACCCAATGGCCAAATGAGAACACTCTTGCTACCTTGTGCGTTACGCAGTAATGTCTGCAGTCAGAGCAGCATATAAGGAGAGCAGCGTAGTAACCCACGGCAAGCCCCTAAGCCTGTTCTGTCCTACTTTGCAAGTGCAGTAGGTACTACTGTAGTGTAAACCTTGTGCACTTGGGCTCACCAGTGTGACTCCATTTATCGGTGCAGGGACTATCTCTAATTGGGGTAGCTCTGTCTAAGGTCCATTCATGCCCCCTTCACTCCTCAGTCGCTCTGTGCTTGATCCAACTGTTGCCAACTGTGATGGGGATCTGTACTGAGAAGTGATGTCATATGGTGGCTCAACTATCAACCAAGGAAGCAGGAGAAACTGGTTCTAATCTCGACTTCTCCATCTAACTGTGTGATCCTGGACTGACAGCTTTAACACCCTGTTCTTCAATACCCTTAATATGTCAGCATTGAAAGCGTATACAACTGGCTAACAAGTTAATAAAACTGGACATTTATATCACAGTGAGCATGCCCACTGAAGCTGTGATAATGCAAACACATATTTTTACATAGAATAACCAATTTACGCACTATTGACCAGGGACCTAAACATTAGAGCCGTGCTGAAGAGCACGCACCTCTTTACCTGCGTAAGGCGAAGTTACAAAAAAGAAGAACAGAGGGCATGCATTTATTGTCTGTCTTTTTTCTGGGGGACATTTTAAACTACATTAGTAATTTAGCGGAGTCCCTTCTCTTGAAAAAGGCCCACTAGACCTGAACCATCAGGATCTGAACAGTACTGTCCCGAGTGGGTCCTGAAAGAGAGGCGGACAGTGAGGAGGAGAAGTGAGGCAGAAACCGACAATATATTGGTGAAGCAGAACTCCCCAGTTACCACAACAACACTCAGAGCCAGCACAAATGAGGAAAGAATTACAAAACAACATGCATGCAAAACAGTGTGCACACATTTGCATACATTGTGAACCTTTAGAAAACATCCCTTTGTATTTCTAAATTATTGCAGACCCTCTTTCTCTTGTAGGTAGTACTTCAGAGGCTCGTAACTTGGAACACGGCCATGGATTTGTACAAAACTTTTTTTTTTAAGTGAACTGCATGTGAGTGGATGGAGTGCAGTAGGTTTACTAAATGACTTCAGGGCAGCTGAGAAACAAGGCAAGAGCCATGGGCTATCGCATAACAGCTAATTCATTCTAAGATTTGCAAAACTTGGCTAACAGACATTTTGCCAAATGCAGTCACATACCAGCGTATGACGGGTGGTAACTGTATACCTACGGTGACCTGACCTCATGCAACACACTGCCTCCACTTCTTCAAATTACCCCAGCAGTTCTCTCACGTTAAAGATCTTTTGGCCTGGAATAATGAGACCGATTCCCTATGGTTTTTTTTACTTCAGGATCTATTAAGTTAAAAACGTTGACCAGTGTAGGCCCAATGGCCCTTATGTGACAAAACCACCAGCTAAACCAATAATTCAGCAGTGAGTGAAGCTGTTCTGCACAAGAAGCTCGGGGCCATCTTGTTTTTTACATTCTGGGGGCACAGACCGGCTGACCTGAGAAGCCTCGAGCTGCATAAAGCAGTATATTTCTGAACAACCGCCACGTTGTGGCTTTATCGCTGCGCCATCAATCGAGGCCTTCTTGAGAGGGCCGAGGGCACGTGCGCGCTGGCGCGCGGCCTTTGATACTCACAGTTGCCATGCGAAATACTGATCGGCTCAGAATCTTCTGGGAAAGCAGCCCGGCCAGAGTGCAGCAGTGTGAAATATAGCAGCAGCAGGACTTCTGACCTCATAGTAGTTCAGCGAGGAGACTTCACTTCTTCACTTCACCCTGCGGGAGACAGAAAGGTGCCCGGGGCACAGCTGGTCAGTGAGACGGTAATCCTTGTGCACATCCATCACACCTCAAATGACCACCGAGGCAATCAATCATTCGGACTTCCCCCTCTTCAGTGTCATATTTTCTTCCTCATTACTGGTAGGAATTTGTAAGGCTCAACTCGGCCTGTAACCACATCCGAAGATCCACAACCTCACATGAAGGTTTTGTGATGCCAGTCATGCTACGTTCATTCATCCATTCACTCCATCCGTCCATTAATAATACCTCGTTTTGTTACACACCACTTTATATAGCCGCCTAAGGTTGTAAGTATCAGATGTTACTATTACCCAATTTAATGGAACTCAATTTTCAGACCACTGAAGGATGGAAGGATTAGTCAAACTTGGCAGATTTCAAACAAGCTACCAGCAGATCACTGCGTGCTTCAGCACAAGAGTTTAACTCACTGAGCAATCCTTCCCTCCAATGAAAAGCAGACAAAAAGAAGGGAGCACACAGGCGCACAGGGCAGTTGTCACGTGACACCTGTCCTTGTGATCAGACTTTAGAGTAGTGCCCACTCCAGTTCCCCAGTTTACAGACCACTGCTTAAATCTGCGGCCCTGCCACCATGGCGTGTTGGTACGAGAGCTGCTTCCATTTGACCACTGAAGAAAGTGCATGCCTGAATAAACTGGCAGCAGGAGACTATCATAAACCCTACAATCTCCTCCGCATAGTCTCCTGCAAAAAGAGAACTCTATGATGGCGAGCCGGTTGGCATTTGGTTCACTTGCTTGGTATTACTAAAACTTGGCCTTGGCACAGTGTTAAACCCTGGCAACTGAGAATGGGAATTTCAGTGAAAATCATGACATTTTCAGAGACCCCACTATCATTTTGTATTACATCACAACCATTGGCTAAGCGTAGCCTCAGTGCAGACAAAGAGCCTTCATGGGGTACTCAAGATAAGCTGCCCAGCCCTAGCTAATCCGCATACTTGGCCAATTCACTTTGAGTTCTATACTGGACACAATGGTTTGTTTGCTGTATTTTGAAAGGGGCACTAGCGATACACACAAAATTGAAGTCCTCCACAGTAGTGGAACTTTTCTAATGACTACCAGTATGCACCTGCACGGATTTGTATTTGAAGACAGTAGTTCAGAATCTGTGCTCATTCGATACTTTGGAAAAGCGCGTACTATAAGGCAGCGCGCCATTAGGATACGGGCCCCTGGGATCCCGGCCACGCCCTCGTGGCGGAAGGATTGGTCGCCGCGAACGGCGAGAAGTACTTACGGGGTGTCACCGACGTCACTTCCTGCCGGGGCCGGTAATGGGGGGGGGAGGAGAGGGCAGGGGGCCTATTTAGGGCACATTGCCCTGACCCTCGCCCTCTCTTCCTTACTGCGCCGGCCCAGTGTGCTATGGACTGTGTGAATCTCCCACCCACCCATCCCTAGAGGTAGAGCTTGGGAAGGTGTTGGAAGTGGAATGAAGAGTGGCGGTAATGAGGCCACATAAATTGCCTTACATTGTTAAGGGGAGTCCGCCTGCATACTCCCTAGGCCAGCACTGATTGGGAGATACGGTAAGCTCCCCCCAGAGAGAATGGAGACACCGGCTGGGGGCAAGGGCGCCAGTTTACAATTTAGGGCATGGGGCATTAGCCCCTGGTTATTCCCTACGAGCCCCGATGGGCAGCCTGGTGGTGGAGGGGTGGGCCCCTCAGGTGGCGGACAAGGACCAGATGGCAGGGGCTCACCTCTCAAGGACGCAGGTGGGTTGCGCCTTGCGTGGTTCTCAGTTGGGGGGGCGCGAGCCAGAAGGCCCCTTAGTGCTGGAGCGATAGAGAACATTCTTTGTCGATAAATTAAGTTCTGTCATTTCTACTGATAAATTATGAAGTTATGATCAACATAAATGAAAATATTGTTCAGTGATCAAAGTTGATAAATCTATGTCGTATGAAATTTGAATCTTATTGATGATATAGTGTCATGTTTATATGTTATTGTTTATAATAAATATGGCCTCTTTTACCCACAGCTCTGGTCGTCCAGTCTTGATTTGTGGGTTCTGCTGGGGGCGGGGCCGGGAACAACCTGGGGGGTCCGGGTCCTAGGCCCCTCGGCAGTTGCAAAAATGAAGGGTTACACTATAAATGGGACTGGCTTTGTGAACAACACAAGATCACATGAACCCACTTTGCCAGAGAGATCACACAACAAGCTTTAGGACTGTCCTGTCTCAATCAGTAGTGAAAAGCTTGGCTGTAAAGGGTCAATCTATACAAACCCAGCCATCACAAAGTGAGGATAGCACATGTACATACATATGTGGAGCCAATATCCTGCGCCCTATTTTGGAAACTCCAGTTCACCAAATATCGTCAGGAGCATATCGGTTTTTGCACATATAGTGAACTGTTATGAAATAAATTCTGTAATTCCATTTGCATCTTATACTGGTTATTGTTTTTTAATTATGTCTATAGGTTTTATTTAGTACTTTTTTTAAGAAGCAGAAATCCTCACTACCGATAACAAGGACGCCCCAACAGAATCCAAAGAAGCCATTTTCAAGCAGGCAACTGGGATTTTCACCAAGGCCTACCTTCCAAGGGGTGAACACCAACACAACAGATAAAGGGGTAGGCGTGCTGAGCTGTGGGCAATCACACAATATTTCGCACTGAGTCACCAGTACCATCGAAGAGCAGACAAAACATGCTGCTGTGAATTGTGGGTAAAACAAATATATCTCACGAGGCTATAAACTCACTGGAATATATCCTGAAGTAAAATAATGACATGCAGACACGTTAACACAAGACTGCGCCCCCCTATTTGGTTTAGCAATCGTTCACCCATGTCCGCCAGTCCCAAAGCCGGCCATAAAAGAGATTCGTCCCCTGAGCACAAGGGAGCCAAACAGCCGGCTCTGCGTCCATATCAGGAGGAACAGGGCCTGCCGTAGCTTAATCTGCAATGCAGAGGGACTTTGTGCTAAAATAAAGGTTTTCTCTTCACCCTGTTCGCTTTGATGTTGCCTGCCAAAAACGGGTATTTAGTACATGGGAGGTTTTACAGCCTTTTCGGATTTACGTGCGGCAAGGCGCGCGCTGCTGCGCCGATTGTCTTTGAGAGTTCACTCGGGGAGAGCGGACCGCCACCTGCAGCCCCTCCATCCGAGGTGCCCGAACTTCGGCTGGCCCTGCACGGCCATGCTCTCAAGGGCGTGATCGAGTTCACACCCTGGCGCTGGGCAACATTCAGCGAATGTAAGAAAACACAGGAAACATGCAGTGCGAGAAACCTGTATGTACTGTTCACTGCGCAAGAAAAACATCTACTACTTGCCTTAATGGAAGCTGGCATCGCCAACAGTCGCCACCAACACCTACTACCACCAATCAGTAGCAAAAAGGAGTGCTCTGGATTCCCAACAATAACCAGCAAAGGATTATTCAGCATCACCAACCAGCATGAAAGTTTATACCGGATCACCACCAAAAAAGGAGTATACTGCATTACCAGCAATCAAAAGCAAAAATGCATGCCCTGCATTCCAAACAGGAACCAGCAAATGAATATTCAGCATGACCAACTATCAACGTCAGGAAGGATTATCATGCCTTATCAACAGTTAGGAGAATTGTGCATTGGTAGCAATCACCAGCTGTAAAAATCATAGCATATGTCTTTGTTCGATGATGTCTGGTTAGGGTTCGAGACCACTCGTGACATTCTTCTCTAGTCTTTTCTACTTTCAGTCCCTAGTTTTCGCCCTAGTCACAAAAAAACACCTCCTTTCTGTTACCTTCTGTGTCTAATTTGCACTACCATGAAACTGTGGCTTCTCCATCAACTTCAATCACCAATGAATTTGCAATATTTTACCATCCTTAGGTACTAACTGTTCTCTGACGCACTTTGGTGGAATCGCTGTGCAAGAAAGTAGTCAAAAAACTGTGGTGCTATTTTAAAAGGGTGCGGACAATACCATGTAACATTTACAAAATATAACGTTTTATTGAAAATGAATAAATAACAAACGAAACAAAGAGATCGTCTCAAAAACTTAGGTTAATAAATCCAGTGACTCTGGAGTAAATTAAGAGTAGAGTGCAGAAAAATGTGCATGTCACACGTTTTTAGTTTAATAGTTTCCAGCAGAACATAGGTTCCTTCCTAAGAGTTGTTGTCATCTGTCTCAGTGCTAATATTTGTGCTACATCATCGTGTCCTGTATCAAAAATATAACAATGTCGATGAAGTTTTAGATGAGTAGTTATGACTAAGTGGCGTGTGTGGGTTGATCATCATTAATCTCAGCAGCGTATTCTGTCCATCAACTATTCAAGGAATCAATCACCTTATCAGTGTAACAATCAATCATCACATAAGGGTGGTCCTTCCATCATCCCAGCAGGGTAACTGGTTCTCAGTTCTCAAAGGCGACCATCAATCAACTTATGGGTGTGACCCCTCCGTCATCTCAGTAGGGTGGCCGTTTATCATCACTCTAAGGAGGCTATCAATCATTGCACCAGGAAGACTATTGATTGGTTCAGCAGAGTGACCAGTGATGTACGACTAAAAACACAATAAGTAATATGAGGCACTAATTATCAATATAAGGGAGACCTGCTCATAAAAGGTTCTTTATCTAGTAAATGAGGCTACGTATCCATGCATATAACCAAAGTCACTGTAATAGGTGGTGTGTCCATGTAGATAAATGACAGTGAGCAGACAACAGACATGAGGCAATGACCTGAGATGCACAGTAAGCAATACCTAGCCATATTGAGTCCAGATATGTGTTGGACCCATAAGCCTTGCTAGTGAGTTGGTCAGTAAATGGCACAACGGGGCTGAGCCTGAAGGTGGCAAAGCTACCAGACTGCTTCTAATACTCTTCCAACACCAGGAGGGACACACATTTTGTCTCTGTCTTCTATAAAGGAGTACAACCTGGCTGGTGATGAGGCTAGATTAGATGGCTGGATCTTACTCTGTTCTAAAGCCTTGCGTTCCTGCTCCACCATGAGCGCTGTTCTTCAGGTTGGTGGTTTTTCTGACATTGAGAAGGCACTCTCAGCTGTACTGCACGTAATGTGAACATTTACAAACGCTCCTAGGCTGAAACCCACTCCCAAGTCTTAAATTCTGGCTTTTTATAGGTCTGGGGCAATAACTGACAGCCAATAGATGAAGCTGGGTGACATTAGGCTTGGAACAGTTGCTTCATCCCATGTGCCAAGCTGAAGGCTGAGTTGCTGTCACTTCGACTACATTTGCATGTCTCGCATATACATGCAGCCAGACAGAGTGCGACCTGAACTGTTTTACATGCTCAGATGGGAGAAGCTGGGGATGACAATTATAGTGAATGAAAAAAAGATTAAAATACAATCTTGCTTGTGTTTTACTTTCAATGGAATCCCCCTTACCCACAACTGCCATAGATTTTCCATTAAGGCTTTCAGAAGGAGAAATTCACAATGAAGCAACGTCCTAGGCTGATACTTCCAGCCGACGTATTAATTGCAGAACATCTTTTCTTATGAGAGAATAGGTGTCATAGCCCAAGTACTTCATTCCTTGCATTATTGTGGGTGTGAATAAACAATTTAAACTGGGATTCTGCCCCATGCCAGCCCGGCAGTGCAGGCTTCCAACAATCCTGCTACATGCCACTGGTGCAGAGCTTGTTTAAGAGTTATCGTTCTCATCAACAAGGCACTAAAGAAAAATTCCTAGGAAAGGAAAAACCTGCAGTGGATCAATGGAATAATTACAGACAGGGTGGGGACAGAAGCTTCTTATAAAATATTTACCAAAGCCTACCCCCACTGGCTCAGAGCAGAGAATACCACATTAAAGCACAACTACTCTGAGCAGCAGTGCAATTAACCATGACAAATTAGTGTCAAATTAGAAATCATTTTATCGACATTGAAGCAGACCTGCTCCGTACAACAGTCCAATTATGCATGGAAAATCTCTATAGAAGATTAATGAATGAATGTGTTTCTTAATACACTACACAACAACTTAGTGCAAGCAAGTCAGGAAGAAATGGTGCGCCGTACACATCAAGAGGGGTTATGCTAGTGAGTAGGCTAAACTGATCAGGGATACAGAAGGGAAAGCGGATTGGGAATACGTTGGGGAAGGGATGTAGAACAGGTGAAGAGGGGTATCAGCATCCCTCACTATCGCACAGTGAGGGATGTGATGGCATTAAATGAAATCCGGCAAAGGATTCCGCAGCCAGTCTCCAGCCACCCAATCTATTACTTTGCACCAAATGTGCAGCATGACTACAATGGGTTTATCAACTGTACATAATAACACAGCCACTGCCAGGAGTTTTCTTGGTCTGATGGCTCACAGTACTTAACATTCCTTGCAGGAGCCTTTGCTATATCCCAAGGTCACAGGTTTGAACCTCTGAAGGTCCACTCTGTTATCATCTTTCCATGTTTGATAAAATAATCATCACCGACTTGGATAACAATAAACATTTGTTATTCTCCTCCAAAACACCCAAAGGTGAAGCATTTTAAACACTCATGCTGTGGTAAGACAAGCTTCACAGAAACTGAAGAATAACTTCAGCGACTCTAGATCACAAGAGGTGAGAGTGCAGAAAAATGTCTATGTGTAAGAGTAACCATCAAATACAAATCACTGACTTAGAGCAAAAACTAACTCATCCCCAGAGCATTCAATATATATATATTTTAAACAATGACTTATCGGAATACCCAGATTCTCCTTGACGTGTAAATGACAAGGAGTGATGGGGAGAAAGCAGGCGCAGACTGGGATATCACTCTACCTGTACCCACTGATATGCACATAATCAGAGCCGGCCCATGCTCGGATAGCACCCTGGTCAGAAAGAGATTTGGCACTGGTGCAGCTGGTGAATAAAATGAAGCAGCATGGGCCTCATTTTATTTTCACAGTTCAGTCACGCATCAAAGCAGTGACTGTCCTCTCAGGCAAACTTCTCGGCACCTCCCCCAAATATTCCAAATCACTCACAGGGTAGCTTGATCTCGCTGGTGCCTTGTTGTTGGTGGTGCGAATGGCGGTGATGGTGTGTCAGCGGACGTCGGGGAGAGGGAGATGGGAAGGAAGGGCATAATTTATGGGGTGTAGAACGGCACCAGAGGCAAGTAAAAAAATGATTTAAAGCAGTTGAGACTGCATCATTGGTGTCAAGAGGGACGCTGCGGTCCGCAGGACTTTAATGCAGACAGACCCTTCTGAAAACTGGCGCCCTGGGCCTAGGCCCAGCTCGCCCATGCCAAATGCCAGCTTGCACATAATATTTTGAGGCACAGACCAATAAAGAGAGAGGAAACGCCACGAACACACCCAATACTACAAAAACTGGCAATTCTTAACCTCACACTGTAGGCACTGCACCCTCAAAACTTGGAATCATGTCCGGACCCCCACCAATCAAGACCCAGGGTCGGTCACACACTGCTTTAATACGTGAGCTTCACACAAGACCCCGAGAGAGCGCACCCCAGATTTGACCTCTGGGAACGCCCACGCACATAAGAAGAAAATAACACACTTCAACCAGACTTGGCATCTTCACGCTTTAAAACATTGCCTCATCCTACAATTTTTCTTCCTGTTTTATATCTAGCACATTCTGTGACAGGAATTCTTCTCTGCAGGCGTATTGTGAAAGGACGCGGCAAAATGCCGGCGCGTTGCAGCGCCAGGCCCTCGTTCCTCGAGTCAGAGCTGAGGCCAAGCGCGGGTCCCTGCACCGGAGAGCCGCATATAAGCGCCCTTTGTTTCACCGCATGAAGCAGCGCGATTGTTCGGGGTATAATCCTTAGTCACGCGCGGCAACCGCTCCTATAGGTTGATAATTCAACGTTAATTTTTACGTGGCCCGGGGGCTAGACGAGAGAGCGCTCTCTGCAAGATGGGCCAATCAATCACCACCACGTCAGCAAGTTAACAATCGCACCCACTGCTTGTTGAAGTGTTTAGAGAACTTGCACAAAGATTTAAATAAATCTGGCAGTTTTTTCTTTACCCTTCTAAGGAGCTACCAGTCTTGTTATCTGCATATTTCCACAACACTGCCATTTTCTTTGCCTGGTTTCAAAGCTTGCAAGTTTTTTTTAATCATTCCGTGCGCTGCCGGAGCTGAGTAATTGCCTCGTGGCGCTGTGTGCAGCAGAGTCAAATAGGATAATCAGTTTCCGCTGTATGTTTTAACAGGGAGATTTGTTTTCTATTAGCACCTCATTTTGTTAGAAGAAAATTCCTTACATCTTCCCACCCTGGCACAACTTCAAAAGTTCATGTGCGGTACAGCAATAATTTTAATCACAAAATTGTCATTTTAATTTCGCTTCATTTTTCCCCCTGCAGCAAGTAGGCAGCTGCAGCTGCTTTTCAGTATTCCGAGCTAATTGCTGATTCATGGTGTGAAATAAAATATGAGTCTATCCAGGTTATTTTTTATTTATTTATTGGATTGTTATAGTCCCACATGCCACCAGGTAGCTAGCTCCTTCAAAGCGCTGAAAGGGGCATTTTGTAGAGCAAATGCCTCTCAGGAGGATGGAGAGGCAATGCAGTAGAAAGATACAAGCATTGGCTAAGCCAATTGGTTTGGCTTGAATTTTGATTCCTAGAATAAATATGAATGAAGCCTGTTGTGCTGATTAAAAAATTAATGCTTACCTTCTAGAATACATCTTTGAGATAAATATTATAATGTGTGATGATGGTTCAGTGTACTTTTGCGATGTAAAATAGTCCCTTATGCGTGGTGGAGCAAATACTCCAAACACAGTGGAATGATACACCAAACAGCCAATAACAAGAGAGAAAGACTCCTCTAGGTGGAGACAAATCCCGCTCAGTGTATATATAAAAAAAAATTGTAACAAAGAGTGCTCTGCACTGTCAAGCCAGACCTAAAACACGGTAAAGGCCTTTAGTAAAATCCTTCTAGCATAGGTGTCTTCGAACTGCGGCTGGGACAGGGATCTGGAGAGGAGTGCAAGGCTCTGGCAGGTAGAGGGCTGCGGTATCCTCAAACACAACACCAGTGTCTCAGAAAATCAACACCGTTTGGCCAATATACATAGTAAATTATACTCTTAAAGGGAAAATTAAACATCACTGTGGGAAAATACAATAAACATCAATTTTTGTCGCCATTACTTGGAGTCAATACACCCCACACTGAAAAGTGGGCTTTATTATTTTAGAATGTCCTTAGCTTCATTCCCCAATCCTCTTTTTTAATGCGTGTCTTGCCTATAATGTTTCACATTGCATGTATGGATAGTGCTATATACAAAATCACTGCTAAAAATGAGGTTTTGTGCACACATGTTGGAAAAATGTCCCCAAGTTGTCTTACTACTACTACAATATTATAACGTGCGTAATAGTTAACATTTCAATGTGCACTGTCAGAAGGGATGAAGAAGGCATCTGGGTACATTTTGTAACTCATAGAGCATGAGGCGAGGAGAGGAAGGTTGGCATACATAGCTGGAAGAACAATGAGCTACCAGAATGCATTGTGAATCTGCACAGTATTTGCATGCCGTATTTCTTTAAATTTTCTATTTTTTTTCCTTCCCAACTTCATCACATATTTAATAGCAGTAACATTCCAGTTGTTACCTGCTTAATCAGGCATTGTGAGTTAATGCCCTCTGTGTCTTTCACTGGGGCGTTAATGGCAGAAAAGGCCCCCCACTTTCTGGTTAATTGTAGTTCTTTAGCAGAAACGTAGGTGCTAAATGGGGGCACAGTGACCCTAAAATTACAGCCACGGGGACCAATGGACGAGGCCCAGGCCAAATCCTTGCTCACAAGTGCTCTACACGTAAGAACAAGAAGCAGAAAGGAATGATTTACAGGAGCACAGGACTAGTTGTATGTCATCATACATGTTTTGACAAGAACCAGGAAGAGTGCCAGTTATCTGTAACCAGTGCCGCTTCTGCGCTACCTCAAATTAGTTTCATGAGATGAATCTGAGCTGAATTGCTGCTTTTCACGCCCCTTTGTTAACAAAGCAAACTTACTTTTTACCATTTACAGGAATTCCTTATTTTGCTAGTTGCCTTTTCGTTTAGCTTAAATAACCTGCAGTAGGTTTCTGAACCTGTTTTTCTCCCCATTGACATTGATGCTTTCATTGTCACCATTACCACAAAAGTCAAGTTAGTACCTCGCCACTTCTTGGTGGCAGCGACATCACAAATATGGCTGTTCTTTACTACCCACGTGCAAGTGCTCAAAAGAGCCCAGCAAACCTTGCCATTTTCAGTGGAATGTCACCGTGCATTTACAAAGAATGCAACGGAGCAGTGAAAACACTAAGCCAATCTGCCAAGGCCATGCTACCCATCCGCTAGAAGACACAAGTGTGGGACCGTTCCCCGCTTGTCAGCTCCCATAAGATCACAGAGGGGCTAATTCTAACCGAGGAGTTGTCTAACTCAGGGATAAAGTGACTGTCTGCAGCCCATACAGCGTCTGGGAGGTGATTGGAAGGGACTTTCCACCCCATCCAAGCCAGGAGGGGAGCAGCAGGCCAGCTTTTACTTATTATTCCGACTTGGTTTCAGATTTTAAATCCACAGACTTAGCTGGGTATTGCCTGGTAATCAAGTATCTGAAGTGCCCAAGACCCGCCGCACCTGGTTCTTCTCAGCAACCCGAGGGCCTACTGGGAAATCCAAGCAGGCAATTAGAGAAGTTAAAGGGGTTCTGTATCCAGACAAGCGACAATTGGGACTAGGAGTACTTACAGCTAGATTAAATAGGTTTAACTCTAAGTCTGCAACTAGCGCTCAGGTCTTTTATGGAGATGCACAGAGTGTGCAGACCATAGGAGTTGCCATGCTAAACTGGTGCAGACCTATTGTGGGCAATCAAAAGAGGTGAACAGATTGTGGAGTTGCACAGTACACCCATGCGTACTGTTGCCCTGTCTTTCTAGCTGACAGACATTAAATACCTGGGGAAAATGTCAATACACTTGTCATGGTGAGAATTCACAAGGGAAGGATGATGCATTTTGTGCAGTTGGCCTCTCACTGTTATACACAAGTGTGACCGCTACAGGATGCTAAAGGCGAAGCCCTCCGTTGTTGGTTGTTAAGTGTGTGAACTGCTGAGCATGGAGTTGCCTTTTCGTCACTTGCCAGTCTTTGGGGTTGCTTGCCTCGCAGAGCTCAGCCCCATCTCCCCGTAACCCACATAGAAAGATGGTGCCATTCTCCTCCCAGTGACTTCTTTTACCGAAAGTGAAACCTTGGTCCAGTTCACAATCAATTCCAGATGACCAAATAGGCAAAGTAGGCACCGGCCTATGGGCCCCACTCCTTTTAGGGGCCCAGCAACAACGGATCAAAATACAACTTAAAGTACATAAACCAGAGACATCAGATTCACATAACAGTTTGTCTCTTAAAAGCTTGTCTTCTGGTAGCTGCCAGTTTGTAAAAAAAAAACCCCAGTGCATTGGATATTAGGAGATAATTTGCGAGGGGGGGGGCCACAATTTCGACTGCCTAGGGGCCTGCATAGGGTTTAATCCGGCATTGTTGACAATTTCTTCTTATGAAAAATGTAATACCAGTGGGCAGTCTGCTTCCTTGTGCATGGATTTTAATAAATGAAACTGGCATGACACCTGCATAAGGCAAATTGATTTGCCCATGACCACCCTATTTAGTTTAAGCTGGGATGCCGAGATTCAAGCACAGTCAACTTATACGAGACATCATTTCCTTTCTTTAATTTATAAAGGCGATGGGGTGCGCCTTAAGAAGTCCATCTCCATGTAAATATTAAGGAAGATAAGTCAGGTGGGCAGTTGAGACAGAAATGAAGAAATGGGGACAGAGTTAGAAAGTAGACACACACCAGGCAGAGAAAAAACAGAATAGGAAAAACAGAATGGGAAAAGTGCCTGCATGCCAGCTAGAGAGGATCGAACTAACATGAGCAACTTTACTGGTTAATAATGGCATTCAAAAAAACAAGCCTGCCCTCACGTATTACGTTTATGCCACATGTGTTAACACCAGTAATAATAGGATTGCCTGCGCCCACACATATCACAAGACACCGGCCGCACAACACCCCCCAGCACTTGCTGGTGAGAATGAGATCACGGCCTGGAAAGGAAAACACTTTCTTTAAATACTCGTGTCTCGAAGCCTCCTCGAGTGTTGATAATGAACAGTCGCATCCAAGCTACACGATGGTGTCTCAAACAATAACACAATTAGCTTAGGGTCACATTCGGAAAGCGCTGCAGTTTTTCACCAGCACAGATCTGAAAGGGTTTCTTTGTGCCTCTGCTTGTTGGTGTTTGTCGAAGCTTCAACACTTACACGCCTGTGGCCTTCGCAATTTGCAGCTGTAATAAGAGCAATAAATCACATGCCAAACCAAGTGTCAGTAATGATCGGTACCATCCCTTCTGCCTGGACTAGTTACTGTGAGGCGCAGCAGGCTTAAAATCTGGCCGGGGTGGGTTCCTGCGCTGAGCCTGGGGTACTTCTGCCTGGACCAGTTACTGTGAAGCGCAGCCAGCCTACACTGGCCAGGCAGGGTCCGTGTGTCGTGCCTAGACCAGTTACTGTGAGGCACAGAAGGCCTGCATGCTAGCCAGGCAGGGTCCATATGCCATGCCTTGCCTAGTTATTGAGAAGCGCAGCAAGCCTGCACGTTGGCCAGGCAGGGTCCGTGTGCCATGCCTGGGGTACTTCTGCTCGGAACAGTTACTGAGAAGTGCAACAAGTCTGCACACTGGCCGGGTAGGGTCCATGCGCTGTGCCTGGAGTGCTTCTGCCTAGACCAGTTACTGTGAAGCGCAGCCAACCTGCACGCTCACCTGGCAGGGTCCGTGTGCCTTGCCTGGAGAATTTCTGCTTAGACCAGTCACTGTGAAGTGCAGCAGGGCTGCAGACTGGACCAGTAAATACGCAGTAGTCATTGGTCGCGGCTGCACCCTGATAGGTGGGGTGGGCTTCACTGCACCATTATCAGTACATGGCTGGTACTACAAAGACCAGTGTGCATTGCTTGGGATTGTAGGTCAGACCTCTATGTGTGCACATGCTCTGAAAAGGCAAATACACCTGTGGAAGTAAGTCTTTTTATATTTGGTGTGGAACATCTCTTGCAAATGAAGGAAATCAGTAGTACGCCTAGAGTGCCCTCTCCTTTGATACAGAAGGAGTTGTGCACACCACTTCAGAAACACCCCTGTCCACTAGGCATAAAAACCACTCAACTTCAGCGTGCCCTGGTTTATACATAATTAATTACCTTTGCCCCAGATATAGTCCAAACTTTCAAGCAGCAATTGCTGCCCTGGTCTCTACTGGCCTTCCTTCAACAGGAACATTTTGTGAACTTAAGAAGTTGTCCAGTAACGTGTATTACTATTTAAGAATATAATGATTTATCCATATGTGCGGTCTTTCAAACGTGGCTCATCTTCATGCTTTACACTAAAATGCTGGTTAAATATAAAAAATGACTGCCTCACTGCTGAAGCCATCTATGTATGCTCTGGGTCCACAGTACAATTACAATATGTATGCAGCCTGGAAACACATTTGCTTTTCTTGATGTGTTTGAAATTAGCCCTTTCTTTCCAAAATAAAAACAGTATCTTACAAAACCACACACAGAGTAAATTGAGGCACCAAGCAGTGCTCACATTATGGCAAGTTAAATAAGTTTTGAAAACAAATCATTGCATTGGCTTTAAACAAAACCACACCACATCCCACCCAGCCGATCTTTATTATGACTGTATCCATGAAATTAAGCACACACAAGAAGTGCTAGTAGGAACATTTTCAGTTTTTCACATTGTGTGGTCTTGCTACATACAGCTCTAGGTATTTGTCAAGTACACCACTGTATACAATACTCCACAGAGGCAATCATTACCCAGGATTTGATGTCTTTCATGTAATTCTCAGTTGCCTTGTTCTTATTTGTTGCCTTTCTCTCTTTCTGTATTTGAGCTTCCCACAGGAGCTTAATGGTGTAGCCATTGCTAGCTTCGTCATTCACCCTGACCGAACTCAACACTGCATCTAAGGAAACACATCCACCTTTAAACAACACCAGTTTGCTGCATTTCAGTGGCACCTGGTGGTCAGTAAAAAACATACTGCAGCAAAATGTTGAAGGTACATCGATCCTGACAGACATTGAAGGCTACCATGAACATTCATTGGCAAGACCAAATGGTCATTCATGCTTGTATGGAAGATAACTGAGACCAACTGACTTACCAGTGCTGATTTGCTTTAATAGGTCTAAGCTAAGGTGCCCAATATCTTTGTTGCCTAAATCACTGCCGCTGCTTTGTCAGGGACGCAAACACTGCTCAATCATCATGTTTGGAACTTGCTAAATAGACATCATTTAGAGGTTCCAGGGCGACAACTGTCACACCTACCATTTCCTAGGATACCTTTGTTTACCTTAGGATTGATAAACCATCTCCTGAATCTCAAGGTCCCACAGGGGCAGTTATGATTCTAACAGCACCGAACTGAAAGTCAGACGAGATTTTAAAGGTATTTGTTGTGGGAATGTAAAATCCACTTCTTGTTGTTTCCTTAAAGTCTGTGAAATGTCACTTCTTGTGATTCACTCGGAGTCAAAGGTCATGTAATAGCACTTCTTGTGATGACATGAAACTATCACAGGGCGAGTGAGGTCACATCCACTGTCTTCATGACTTTGGTGGATTTTAGTGGAATGGCGCTAGTGACATAGTCACTGGTGTCACCCCTGCGCTAAGAGGATCTCGCCTTGCTTTCACTGCAGCTCCGTGCTCTCTCAGGCAGGCCTCGTGTGTTCCTTTGCATCAGTATGATGCATGGGGCAAACAGATTTGAATGAACTGCCTCCTGCCCTTGTTAGCCAATCTGTCTGACAGATTATTCTATGCGCGCGCTGGACGGAAATTAATGATACGGTTGACATTTACACCTCCCGCCAAAAGCCTGTAAAGGGCAGCAGCTCTAATTCCATCGTGATAAATTGAGTTTGCACCGATGCCTTGATTTAGAAGTAAAACTGAAAGTATAGCGGCAAACAAACACGTGTATTGATTGACTGTAGGCCTCTCTAAACTCTTGTCCAGTCCCTGAATTGATGTAAAGCTAAATGCAGCAGTCGCCACATACTGACAAGGCAAAACACCAAGCCTAATATATACCTTGGCTTTCATCTCAGCATGCGAAAGAGAAAACTGATACAGCAACAGCCGCCCCATTAGCTTACCAGACCTGTGTGTTGTCTGGGAAATGTCAGCGTTCATCAGTGGGACGTATGCACGCACACAGAAGAGTAGGTGTCCACAGGAGTGCGCGCGCACTCACAAAGTTTTTCTCAGGAAGCCTACTGGAGGCGTTCTCGAATGCTGAGGTAGCTGTATACAAACAAATTCTAGTCCTGATTGCCCATCATGCCTCTTTCTATCATCACCTTACACTTCCTCTTTATTTATTTATTTATCTAGCTATCACCAGCTCGGGGATCCCTCAAGGCCCAAGATCATTGCCCCTGAGTGAAAAAACACCCTGAAGGGCTGGCTGAACGAGCACCGCAAGAACCCCAGCAATTGTGAGAAGATTATGATCTGTAAATATGTAATAAATATGTGTCCAACAATAATCGCTTCAACTTTTCTGAAAATGTAATCTTGAGTGAATTTGCAACTTGTATACATGTAACTCTAACCGCTAGTATCTGTAGTAGACATATGTACTTACTACCATTCTTATGTGAGTCTAGAGTTTATCTGTTTTGTATCTTTTATGTAATTCATGTACTCTGAAGTCCTTATGTAATGTAACTGGTTCTATTGTAAAGTGCTCTAGCACCTTCGGGTAAAGATCGCGCTATATAAAAACGCATAAATACATTTATATCGCTTTTATAAGCTCTTCATTATCTGTGCTTTCTCCTTTATTCACTATTTTACCATCTTTTTTTTCTTCTACATTTCACTCTTTTCTGTCGCTCTCTCTTGCTCTGTGTCAAAGTCTGATGATGAAAAATAAGTCCCGGTCCCCAAAAATGAATGCCACTGCCGACCACCTGCAACCACTGGCACAAATGAATACTACATGTTTTGGCCTTTTTTGCTTGCCACAATTGTGGTCAGGCTTGGAATGCCTGTTTATTCCTCCGGGCATTTTCCCGGTGGGCTGGAGCCTCTGGGGGGGGCAGTTTCTGAGAGCAGAGGGCCACTAATGGAGGATCTGCCACTTTTTTCCAGCTCCCCAGGTAATTACAGCAGGCCCACTGGTGCTTTAGACGAGGGAGAGGAAAAAGAGCGAGAAAAGGCAAAAGGAGAGAGCGAGGAATGAGAGGGGAGGAAGGAGTGGAGCTGTTTTGAACATTTTTGCAGAGGTTTCTTTTGGTTCCCTGTCAGCCCTGAAGATGGTAATGTAATTCAGTGGGCAGAGGGTGAGGGGATTTGTGTTTGAACTGCAGGCAGCGAAAAAGAGGACAAGGGGGACCCTACTCACTAGGAACCAGGGTAAGTCATATGTATCCGAAAACAACGGTTCTAGCGGGAATACAATAAATCTATACTGGTAATTAAAAATGCACAATCGCGATCATTTAGGGTTAAGGATGTCAGAAAAAGAGAGCCTCGCAGACTTGGTGTTCATAATAATTCTTTTTTTATCCAAATTTTTATAATTCAAAAACAATACATACACCGACCGAGAAGGACCAAGGGGTAAGGGACAATCTGATTGTAGTGGTACCTGAGCAGGATCCTCCGCTGGATAGATAAAGTCGCGGGACCGGTAGTGCCACGGCAGGAGAATAAGGCTTTTGAAATATGCCACATAGGATGAGAACTGCTCTGGTCGTCTGCCTGGTAA
This sequence comes from Calotriton arnoldi, assembly GCA_963921515.1. Classification (NCBI taxonomy): domain Eukaryota; kingdom Metazoa; phylum Chordata; class Amphibia; order Caudata; family Salamandridae; genus Calotriton; species Calotriton arnoldi. The sequence continues at coordinate 1,350,757 of CAWUFW010001996.1, read as the reverse complement.
CAATGCTCAGGTACCACTACATTGAGTGGTGTTGATCCTGCCCACTATTGTGACTGAGCCACAATTGATTAATACCAGTTCACAGCCCTTCGTCTCTCACACGGGGTGCTCGACCGAGTCCCCGTGTGAGTATTAATTTCTTCTTTCTCATTTCACGGGTGTCTCACACTTTATGTGCCTCTCACGCGGCTGTAATACTACCATCAGATTGTCCCTTACCCCTTGGTCCTGAGGAGACCCCACATTGCAAGAAGGTCGAAACGTCGTCGACTCGATTGATAGCGAACCATTTTAAATAGCTCTGACTATTGTACACAGAGGCTACAATTATTATCAATTCATGTTGTGGTCGTTGTCTTTTTCAATAATTGTGGAAACCAAGTTCTGTATATATCACATGTCTGTTCACAATGTATTAGATGGTTTCATTTGCTTGGGACATATAATCACTATTGTGGTTCTTCTCGGTCGGTGTATGTATTGTTTTTGAATTATAAAAATTTGGATAAAAAAGAATTATTATGAACACCAAGTCTGCAAGGCTCTCTTTTCTGACATCCTTAACCCTAAATGATCGCGATTGTGTATTTTTAATTACCAGTATAGATTTATTGTATTCCCGCTAGAACCGTTGTTTTCGGATACATATGAACTGCAGGCAGCAGCAGTGTATTGAGCTGGGCAATAGAATTGTCTGCTGTTACAATATGTTGCTACATTGCCAGATTTTGTAAATATGTGTTATAGAATTTACAAAATGCAAAAAGTTTTTTTAAAGTTAAGTGTTTTATAAGGTCTAAGTAAAGGTTGCTGAAGCATTGACCAAAAGGCTATCACAAAGTGTGATGGGCTCCTGTTTGAAAATATGCTTTTTGCATTCGTAGATTACAGGTTTTGAAACTTTTATTTCACAAACCAAACATTGTTGAGTGAAATGTCTAGCTATGTGACATGGCCAGCATAGCAACTGCACTATATAACATATCATTTCTGATAGTTTAATGCAAACTACCTGCACTTTGGATTTTTGGTCTGGACGAGCAGCGCTGCAAATCCTTCCGTGCACCTATACATGTGTTAAAAACCATGGAGCAGCTGTGCTAACCATTGTATCTGAGCACCGAATAAGCACCTGCGGCCTACATCTCCTGCCGCCCCTAAACTGAGACTCTAACTACAAGTCTGTCAAATGGAACCGAGGATGCTCTCTGCTTGCATAACAGAGTAGGGGGCCAAGTTAAAGTGTACAGACTATAGCTACGCTCAAAATGAGCTCTTTGGCATCAGTCACCACACACTGATATTGTCAGCAGCTCATTAGCATAATTGTAAACAGCCTTTTTTGTGAGGTGAAGGAGCAGAGTGCTGCACCAGGATTTATGCCGGGGTTACATCCTCTGAGGAACATTGTTTTGTTGTCCTAAATGAAAATGGCCACTCTTCTAAGGTCATGGGAGAGGAATGCCAATGTTCTCACTTCAAGCCGCTGTTCCATTGGCTGAGTGCTTCACCTTCGCTTCCTTCTGCCTCGGGGTGTCCAGAGCGCGCCTGATTTCGAAATGTCCTCATAAAATGAGCCATTAATCTCTTCAGTCATTCCGCCATACAACATGGCGCTGAAGTTGTTCCATGGCAACAAGTGGGCAGCCGGGAGAGAATCCGGGGCCTTTTGTGCCACACGATTGCCTGGCTCGAGCTTTAACGAGCTCCCAGCAATATTTCAGGACTCAGCTCTTCAAGAGGCTGCTCACACAAGGGGGGAGCAATGTGCAGACGGAGGCATGATGGTGCACATGCTGATCACAGACACCCCAAAACAAGGAAGGAGATCTTGCTGTACTACACGGAAAGAGACATTTTGATTGTGATACTAGGGCGAGTGACAAGACGAAACAGCAACGCGTCTAGGGTGGTTTGTAAATGTTTGCAAGTAGGTGAACTGGTGTAAAGAGTCACAAAATGCTAAAAAACGAAATCTCTCCGTAGAGGTTTGACCAAACACCGGATCCAGTGGGGCTATCCCCTCCCCCACTCTAGAGGGATCAGGGCTGTAGAGCACGGCTCACCCCATGTTGAAGACCGGATCTGATCCAACATACTGGGACATTACAATATCTATGAAAAAGTTAGGTTAACTTAGAGACTGAAGGTACTCCCCAGTGGCAATAAGTCACAAGTCAAAGCTTAACAAATTAATGTAAATAAATAGGGCAGACATCTTACAGAGCATAAGACTGTAACTTACACCCTCCCACAAACAGTACAGAATATTATCCTGCAATGTTCGACTCAAGAAGGAGCTTACTACCCAAAATCAAATTCACACACAAATGTAACAACTAAAGCAGTAAGCTCTGATCAAAAAAAGGAAGATATTAGGAGAAACAATTTGCTTCACTAATCTTCTTTTATGCATTCATGAACAGCTGTTTTGTAAATTCTCATTTCTGGTAAATCAGCAATCAGAGAAATGCTAAAGTTAAACACAAAGAAATACAAATGAGACAGCAATAATTAGCATGGAAACTTCTATAAGGGTTTATTTTCTGTGGAAAGGAACCTTAAGTGTAATATTTTTTATATGAGCTACTGGACTCGTGAAGCACTCTCGGGTGCTCATACTTGTCATAAGAGTCCAGGATTTGTTTCACAATTAATTCTGATGTTCTCCCTGATTTCCTGATATTCATAAAAACTTTTTTAAAGCAGTTGGGAGAGTAGCAACATTGTGGAGTAGAAGCAACACAGTGGTTGGGAGGACGGAAGCAACACAGGGTTAGGTGGAAGTAACATGGGGGCAAGTGGGGGAAAGCAACATAGAGCACACGGGTGGGGGCTGAGAAAAGGAAACAGGCCAGAGACTGAGAATAACATTGAGCTGGGAGTAAAAAAGCACTTGGAAGAGAAAGGAATGCAGGGGGGAGAAGCACACAAGGGCGAGCGCATCAAGGAAGGGTGAGGGGGAAAGCCCGCTGGTGAGAGAGAGAGAGCTACGTGGAACATGGAGGAGGGGGAAGAGAAACACACTAGGGAAGCAACTGGAAAACACATGCACTCTTGTGGATAAGACAAAAGAAAAAAGTATTTCCCTAAAAGTGAGAAGTGGAAGGACACAAGTATATTGACCATGCTTCAGGAAAGGGACAAAAACAGAATGGACAAGGCAACATTGAATAAGAAGCAGGTAAATAAGAGTGACAGTAAAGGCAACAATGGTAAGCGATGGGCGGGCTGAGAGCCCCTCTATATTCTTGGTAAGCCCACAATATGTCTTTCGCAACTTGACAGCCGCACTGTCTGGTAGGCCCAACCTCATGAAGTGGCAAGCCATGATTAAAACTAAGGCTCCCAGCTTTGTATTTTTACTGATTTTTACAAATAAATACAGACAGAAAACAATATCCTCTTCCTGCATTTATTTTAAAATGTGGGAAAATATGTCTTTTTTGTGTCACCGTTGATGGGGTTGGCCATGACTGATAGGCCAATAGCCGTGTACACGGTTTAGAGAGTTAAAAAGCGACAAGTTTTCCTAATAAAGCTTGAAACAGTTGCGGATGTGCGTTGTACTAAATGTTAATGGCATACAAATGTATTGTTAAAGAGTGGTGCATTATATGGCCTCTCATAGCACTAAAACGCAACTGCAAGTGTACCTTGATTTGTTAAATAAATGTTGAAGTATACTAGTTGCAGGTTAATCTTTTCACATAACACAAACTAAATACGGAAACTACCGATACAAAGTGCAAAAAATAAATATGCATAATTACATAAGGAAATGTCCAAAAAACGAAATACTATGAAGCAGAGACCCCTTATTAATACCTATGTTTCCCAGTCAACAATTCAGTGACATAGTTTCGAGGCTACCTCTGCGCATGACCTTTCCTTCGACCTCTTGCATGGACACTTGACCCAGCACAGAACCATCCACAATAACTCAGATCTGTACACCGCATAATGCTCTTACCGAGGCACGTGGTGTCTGAACTACTCTTGCTGCTCTGACCCAAACAGTTAAAGTCTGCACTTGTGAATACAAAGTCTGAATTCGAAGTCTTGTGTCGGCGATCCATCCAAGACACAAGACGTGCCTGAACTAAGAATGGGCACATTATCATTTTAGCAACAAAGTGTTGTAAAGATGGCAAACATTGCAAGTTTAAGAAGTTGCAAAGTTTGTCGCCTTTGACAAACTTCGTCTACAAAAAAGTTTTTGCAGCAATTTTTCCTGCTAAATTATTTTTGTAACCATTCTGCTGCAAAACAATTGATGTTGTTAAATATGTTGTCGGGACTCGACAACCAGCACTCGTAAAGCTGTGAACTCCAGACTCCACCAGCTGCACTCTGTCTGATAACTCCTAACTACAGCAGCAGCACCCTGTCTAATGATCTCCCCACTGCAGCAGCACCCTGTCGGAAAGGGATAATGTTAGACTCCTCCATCAGCACTGTCTAAGAGCAGTACACTCTGGACTCTAGCAGCACTCTGTCTAATGACCTCCTAACTCCAGCATCAGCACCCTGTCTAATGAACTCCTAACTCCAGCAGCAGCACCCTGTCTAATGAACTCCCAACTCTAGCAGCAGCACCCTGTCTAGTGAACTTCTGACTCCAGCAGCAGCACCCTGTCTAATGAACTCCCCACTCTAGCAGCAGCACCCTGTCTAGTGAACTTCTGACTCCAGCAGCAGCCCCCTGTCTAGTGAACTCCCAACTCCAGCAGCAGCACCCTGTCTAATGAACTCCTACCTCCAGCAGCAGCACCCTGTCTAGTGAACTTCTGACTCCAGCAGCAGCACTCTGACCTAAAGGTAGGAGGTCAGGGGCACAGCATCAGCACTCTGTCTAACAGTAATGCACTCTCAACTCCAGAGGCAGCATCCTGTCTTGAAAGTATATGTTGGGATCCACCATCAGCACCATCTGGACTCCACCAGCAGCGCTCTATTAAAAGCTACTGCGTTCGAAGAACTCCAACAGCACACTCTCTAAAAGTGAAGAAATCTGACTTCCACAGAAGTGTAGACCAAGGACAAATTTAAGTTATGGGAGTGTAATCTTGCATAATTTTGGTAATGATACATCATTACCCGCTAAACTACAGCACGAAATGCTGGGTTTGTAGATTGTGTAATTTTGCGTAATTTCATGTGATTTTTTTCAAACTTTTGCGTAACTACGCAAAAGCAAATGATGTGAATTGTGCACACCGTATGCAGGAGTATGAAGCACAAATGTGACTCCAACATAAAACTAAAGTGTAAACTTCACTACCAATATTCTAACCATTCAGACAAGTATTCCTCCAAATGGTCTGAACTGTAGAACATGAAGGGGGCAAACATTGTTCATGCAAAGGGGGCTATTGGGTAATTCATTTGTGTTCTCTGTACTATGCATTATGCTGAATAGAGAGCAGCTCAAACAGAGTTTATTTACTAAACTCAATAGGGTGAAACACGTGCTCAACATACCGGGTGTCGAACCCGCGACCCACAATACCTATGAGGTGGAAACATTAACCCGGCACCATTAACCAACAAAGTTACGTGTAGACTGATATGTCACAACTTTCTGAAAGCTATCTCTATGACAGCGATTCTTTCCAAGCAGACATTTAATTGTTCACAATTACAGAGCGTAGTAAATTAAACACATCATTACCAATAAATCTGTCTAAAAGCTGCTTCTAGTGTAGACATGAACAATGGGAAATTTCTTCGATGGCAGAATTGATAAGGAGCAGTGCTAATTTGAAGCATTAGAAGATACATGTCCACAGAAGGATTGCTGCACATCTACTAGCAGTGATGATGTATAGAGTAGCTCATGAACAACTACAGACAATTTATGGTAATCTGTGCCCATCATGTTCATAAAGGAATGATTACTCGCTCACAGAAATAAGTATAGGATGGCCACCTCGCTGTCCACCCGCCCTGGTCAAGCAAGAGCTTCCATTTATCTTGTCAACCCACAGAAACCAAATGACATAATTGCTAGCCTCTCATCAGAGGGATTGTTCCATGAAAGCATAGATTGTCACAATGAATTACAGATAAATGCTAGCTCTTCCCCTGGCCATGTCTTTCCAAAGAGCGCGTCCAGTCATAATATTCACCATGCACTTTCTAAGCACTCTACGACTCCAATATGATTTACAAACAATTCAGACGAGAATTATTTTCAACAGCAAATATAAATTAGGGAGTGTAATAATTCCTCAGATAGAGCGCTCTTTCTCCGCTCACATCTAATGGACATGCTCACATGAACATCCTCGGACCTCAACACATTCCTCTGCTGCTCTGTCTTTGTGACTCGGTCTTTTGAAGCTGTAAATTAGTTCACTGGTGGAACATTTAGCCTCTAATAAATATCTCATAACCACTCAAACATATACAGATTTCTGCTGAAATATTTGATGATTTGTTTTTAGATTTACAGGCAACGGTAACCACTACAGACAAAGTCAAAACAACGTAATAAATGTCTGCGGTTTTGATTTTAAACTTTACTAGGTCTCAGTCAAGGATTTTCAATGAACTGTTGACCATCGCTAATGGACAAGAGCTATGAACATGAGTAGTTTACAAGATGTCTTCATGAATGGAGAGAAGTGCCAGCCTCTTAATAATCTAGAGAGCCACCAGCCTCCTAATAATCTAGAGAGCCACCAGCCTCCTAATAATCTAGAGAGCCACCAGCCTCCTAATAATCTAGAGAGCCACCAGCCTCCTAATAATCTAGAGAGCCACCAGCCTCCTAATAATCTAGAGAGCCACCAGCCTCCTAATAATCTAGAGAGCCACCAGCCTCCTAATAATCTAGAGAGCCACCAGCCTCCTAATAATCTAGAGAGCTGTTGTCTGGTGAGCAGGATTAACATTAGCATGCTGACAGGGTGTGCCGAGCCTGAGACCTTGCAAGCTTTCTCAAGAGAGCAAGACAATGGGTCCAATTCCAGAAGCGCATAGAGGCAGGACCAGCACATGCCACAGAGCCTCTTGAATAGCTGATCCACAATAGCTCATTTTTCAAGAACATCCAGTTACTCCAGAAGATAAGTGGACCAAAGCTGAATGGCATGGAAGAAAGACTAGAGTGTCATGGGGCAAAATAGCGAAAGTGAGGAGAGTTTTTTCCTCTCTCTCTCAACAGGTCAGGCTGGGAGGAATATGAAGAGGACTAACGGCTGACCATCGACATTCGGGTCATCGGCCTCTAAGAGCATCTGCTTGCATGGGAATGGCCAATAACATCTGAGGATAAGCAGCCAACAGCATATGCACGAGAACGAGAAGCACAAATCATCTGAATGGCATACCCTTCCAACAGGCATTCAAACCAACCATGTAATAGTAAAAAATGTGCACACAAGCAATATTCCGAGGAACGACAATTAGCAGGCCTACTCTCTCCACTTCAGACGAGTATACACGATCAGCTTAGGACTGCAGCAAGCTGCAGACTGCGCCAGCAGAAAGGAAGACTCAATTTCATCACCCAGAAACAGCATTTTGAAACTTCTATGAAATAACATATAAAAACGTGCATCTAGGCAGGCAGTACTTAATTTTAGCAGGTGCCTGCAGGAGGCTGGAACTGACATTTTTATGGAACAGGACTTATTTTGCATTTTCAGACTTTGACCCACAGTAAGAGAGAGAAAGGCAGAAAATGGAGAGTAAAGAATGAAATGAAAGATACGGAAACAATGACAAAGAGAAGATGCAGTGAAGAAAAAGAACCTGCAAGAGTGAGATAAAGAGACAGGGTGCGTTGTGTGGTAGATGAAAGGGGTTTGAGGTGAAGTCAACACAAGCAGACTTGGTATTTGGCACACCTTGGAAGGGCTGGCAATAGGCTCATAGGAAAAGCCTGCACCTAAGTTTTGCAGAATTAATCACTGCCTCTATCCTATCAACGACCGAGAGTTGTAGGTTCTGAGATCCTACAAAGACCAAGAGACAAGAGCTTGGGGAGCGATGAGCAGATGAGGGTAACTAAGAACGCCCACATGGCAGCAGCAGGCAGCTGGAATACGCCGCAAGCAGGAAGAAGCATCGCCGATGATGATCACCCAAGCACAGGCTGTACACAAGACCCCCCTAACAACTGGTGGAAGTCTCCATAATTTGTCTAAGGTACAAACCCCAGTAGGTTTGCTTGCAACCCATGATAGGTAGTCAGTTGTCTGTAAGTGTACTTCTCACATGGTGTAGAAACAGATGATGTCATATACATTTTAGAAAACGTGAACATACACACTCTTGAGCTATAGAACAAGGCATTTGTTTTTCAATGCCTATCCCCGGTGAAACCCAAACAACAGTTTAGTACCGCGCATTGCTTAGGAAGAGGGGCTGTCTACCAGTGTAGTTTTGTGGTCCAAAGAGCTAGCTACCTGCCAGTCTAATTGGGGGAAGGAAAAAAACATAATTGGATAACAAGGATGTCACACTTCAAAAATAATCTTAACAAAAATAGGTCAATTTTGATGCGCTTGACTGAAATGACACTAGACTGGAAAAAATGCAGCTGAATTCAAAATAGCAAAGTTGGAGACAAACAAAGTAGCCCAAGTGTGGCAGTGACATTTTCTAAGGCCAGTTCTTGACCAAGACAGTACTAGGTGCCCAGTCAAGGCACTGCCAGCAGTGGGCCACAAATTGGATCTACAGGCAGCAAATGTTATACAGGTGCCAAAAGATAGGCAGTATTATTTTTTTGCCAGTACAACAAAAAGGCCTGCACCAGCACCACTTGTTTGTTCTTTGGCCAGTCACCAGCCAAGCCAGGTAATCGAAACAGACATAATCAGGTGAGCTCTTGAAGAGGCAGGGCTACAGCAACGTTGGAGGAGCAATGATCAGTTTTGTCTTTTAAAGTGTTCTTGGACAGGCCTGTGATGTTATGATTGTTGAGCACCACACGGTACTTGGTTATGTGATGGGTCACTGCGTGGTAAGCCTTACACTATTGCTCAGGCTTTTCTTGAAAGAGACCAGCATTGAGAGAAAATTTGATTCAGAGGTCAAGGGTTTCTGGTTACTACTGAGCCCTACGAGACACCTGCTCATAGTCTCCGTGATATGGGTGCACCAAGATTCTGAGGCCCGTAACCAGCCTGAATGAAGGCTAGCCTCCCCTGAAGCATCTGCGGCCACACACCTTTGAATTGCTGCCATACTAATATTAGGCTTTGAGTATGGGGGACTGTTGATGGGGTGTGTCATGAGGAATGTTAAATAATATTTCCCTCAGCAGCTTCTGACAACACCCACCAGTAGGTTAGGTATCCCCATCCTCTCACAGGCAGGACAGGAAACATGTGTTGCGAAAATGAGTAACTGTCCGTCTGGTGTTAATATGAATGTAGGACTGGTTTAATTTCAGGCTGGCACACATGAGCTATTGATGTTTTTCTTGTGATTATTGATTTGTTATTATTTGTTTGCAAAAACGTTCCATATATTATTATTTTTTCTCCCCAAAATTTTTTTTGCACTATGTAAATGTTGTATATAGTTCTATTTCAAACGTTTTTGAATTGTGCGATTTACTAATGTGGTGTTTCTTTGAAAAGACATGCTCTATTGATTTATGAATGTCTTTGTTGAAATATCAAAAATAAGCTAAATAAAGCTTGAAAACTTTGGAATTAATGGTCTAAGGTTTATCACAACTCTAATCAAAATAACCCCCCCAGACATCCTGTTTGCTTATTTCAATACTAATATTAATGCGGGATTAGTTACATCATAAAACAGGGCTGCTGATTCTCTGTTTGACTCTGAGAATCTCACTGTGCTGAGTGTAAAAAGCAATTGGGGGGAGGAGTTGGCCTAAGGGCTAGGGCGGTCGACCTCGAATCTGGGGAACCGGGTTCAAGTCTCGGCAATGACGCTGAACATCCTGTGATTCTGGGCAAATCACTTAATCTCCCCGTGCCTAACAAAAATGAATGTGTCCTCATGTAATGCAACTGGTGCTATGTGAAGCGCTCTGATACCCGATTCGGGTCAAGTTTGCGCTATATAAAACTCTGTAAAAAAAATGTAGGATCTAGTCACCACGGGGGGTCCAATAGTTGCAACGCCCCAGTATCTTGTGTCAGTTGTGGTGTTTATCACTTGCCCGAAAAACAAACTACGCAGCTCCCCACAAGCAGTGAAAGAAGTACACAGCGCAACCTAGCTATGGGGCTCAACTTTCAGGAGGAGGATTACGGTCACCCAATATTTGATCAGACAGAAGGACCCAAGAAAAGACTTCCAATACGTCTTGGAAATGTAAGTGTAGGGGAGTTGGGAGTTGGTTCAAGGAAAACATTAAGGAGATGGAAACAACATGTTTCCGTACCAGCCCATAGGAATATTCATGCACAGGCTCGCAAGTTTAGTTTTCTTCACTCTCCTACCTGCTGCATTTTAAGGGCATTCCATGTTTTTGTGGTAAGCAACCACCGTTGTTTACAGCATGAGTCAATATGCACTACCACTGGGTGGCAGCCGTGGCAAAGAACTAGACAAAACTACATTGCTGAAGGATAAATGTGGCGTAAGCAAATAACATTGTGCTTAGTAGGTGATGAGGACAGTAACGAGGCTTGTACCAAGTGTAACAATTGGCATTTTTTTTTAAATAATTGTTATTGTGTTTTGTTTTTAAGCTGGATAAGTTTATTTCTAATAAAACTATAGCCAAATTATTCAAATACAGCGACAAATGGGGACAGAAGGCATGCCTTATCAACTATGCAAGAACAGGGGAATGTCGATTTCATAAACTCTAAGGCCTTTTTTAAATCAGATTTAATGTCGGGAGCTGACAACAGCAAAGGGGTGTGAGTGCTTTTCATAGTATCCATATGCACAGTCAGCATGTGACCACATTATTTAATAAAAAAGGCGTAAACTAATCTAATCAGCGTCAAATTTCCATATGATATGAACAGTGGCGAAACATAGGCCCCTGCTGCCCCAGCAGTGCGGGGAGGGCCCCGAGCTCCAGGGGCCCCCTCAGCACAGTACCCTGACCTGAGAGCTCCTGATTAATCCTGGAAGGAGGCCCCTCCATGTACCTTGCAGGAGGGGGGGGGCCTCAAGTTTTGTTACGCCAGTGGATATGAATGAGTTTGAGACCTTCACAAGAGAGGAAGGGCTGGAACAGTATAGCATGTCTAACATGCATATTTACTCAAAAGGGAACAGTGTAGCCTGTAAACATCGAAGCCTTACCTTGGCAGACAAATATGAGCCTTGAAGGAATGTCCTCTCTAGGATTCAACTGATTACATTGCTCTTCTCCGGAAAAACAGATCATTCCGAGAGATTACAACCCTCTTAATCTCCAAATCCACTACAAGAGGACGCGCTGCTCTGCTCATTCCTCGCCTACCTCGCGAGAGCTGCCTGAATCCGAGTGGCTGCTGCCACCGATGAGCAGCACGACAGCACCTTGAAGTCAAGGAAAGACTAACCAGTGCATCGACCGTAGAATCTATGGTGTGAGAGAGAACCCTGAACTTGACTTCACCCAGGACTTGAAGGCCAAAGGGAAGGTGAGTGCCACAATGGGGGCTGAAAAGATCAGCTGTTTGGTTGTGACCCAACGCCACCAACACACCAAACCATATGGGACAGAACGGAAGCCAGGGCCGGACTGGGAGCCCAAAGCAGCCCTGGCAAATTTTTTAGGACCAGCCCCCATATGGTGCATTGCGAGCAAGCTAGTCTGACCACTACAAAGGGTCTTAGGGGCGTTTTCCCCACAACAAAATTTTAGGGTAAAATTATGCATTCTATGACACATTTTTCGTTATATACTCAATCGTAATAGTATTTAAAGCATAGTAAATGGTGACCTTACAGAGCACCAGGATACAACAATCTTTATTGGGGCTCTGCAATGATTCCCCCACTATCACCCATCAATAGTGCCTCTCATCTCTCCATAGCCCCTCTCACATGAATTTCATTTGTTTTATAGCGCCTCTCATACCAGTGTAGGGTGTCGGAGAATTTTACATCACACACAGAGACAATGAATCATAGGAGTGTAAATCAGTGTATAGAAAATGCTGCATAAGGCAAAGGGGACTACAAGGTGTAGATTCACATATCATCCATACTGGTAGGCATTTTTTTAAGAGTCCTTGGTCTGGGAAATTAAAAACTCAGGATTCAGAACGTAACACAGTGGTTAGGGTTGCCTTTACTAAGAAGAATGTATTCCTACCCAAACAAACCCTTTTCAGCAAAATGAGGATAATGAAAGACTGGGGGAAAAACCCATAACTTTTGAACCTCGATTAGGATTGTAGTTTAAGAACTTGCACAGTGACAAACGGGTATCTATGACAAAAGCAATAACCCACTGAGCTATGCACATAAACTACTGTTCTGTGATCTGCACAGTACACGTTCTGTGCAGCAGGCATATTAACCCTCTGTGCTATCTTAGATGAGTCAAAACTGCCACTAGACAGAACTCCAATCCCTCCCCAGCAGGTACATTAATCACCAGAGTTATTTTGGCACTTTTATTGTTGCCTGAAAACTGTTGGATATGCAAGGAACTCTGCAGTGCTTTTAAAACTGCTGCACTGAAACAAAACCATGCCCCCAGTAACAAAAATGCCCCCCAACCCATTCTACCAGCCTCTGGGGGGTTGCCCAGTACAGCCAGTCCGGCCTTGACAGAAGCCAGGACCCAAAACACCGGCCTGTGTCATGTATGCTTCAATTTCTCCAATGGAGTACAATGTGAGAAAATAATGAAAGAACACAAGGGCACTCAGAGGGGGCACCTCATGTTTTTGGAAAGTCTGAATAAGACCCTAGTAAATACTGCCTTGTGCATCTCGGGGGGCAGACTGGAGTCTGACCACTTCAAGGCCGTGCGGTCATGTTGCACTAGCAGGTTCCTGTAAAAGACAAACAGCAGCTGCGGTTGCTGTACATACCGCACTGCTGTGTGGCTATAAATGCTAAACTCACAGGAAGCTTGTCCACACACAGCTTTTCTGAGCAAACGCTGAGCCGATTTCAGTGTGTTTACACATCCTCCCCCTTTCCGGAGTGCGGACACCACAGGGTCTTACCTCTATGGGAAATGTCAGGGCCTAGCAGCGTCCTCCCGTGGCAGTCACCCTTCATAGAGCACCTTGCACCGGAGATGGTGCCTGCGAGCAGGGAGCCTACGGTCCACGTTGACACAGCTGCGCGAAGCTTCAGCTGGCTCGCTTTCCAGCCAGGCCTCCGTGGGAAGAGGAACTCAAGACCCCTGGATCCAGACCCTCCTGTGCGCGACCCTCTGAAGCGCGCTCCCGCCCGCCGCCTCAGCGTCCCAGGCCTTCACCTTCTCCCCCTGAGAGCCGGCAAATTTGATTAATGCGTAAGCCGAGTCACGCAAATTACCTTAATGAAACCGAGGGCTTGATGGCTGTCCTTTTTTATACCGAAGGAGCTCAAGTATCCACTCAGCTAATGACGGGAGCGATACCTTGACAGCTCTCCTGGACGTGTCCGAGCAGGCAGCCGTCACCTACCGGCCGCGGCGCGCGCTGAGGGCTGGCGCCAGGGAATGCCCTCGCGCCTTTGGTGTTTGCCTTTTTAAAAGGTTGCAGAGCCCTAAAACTGGTGTGGTAGATCCACTTATGTAGCTCTATGAAGCACACATCCTAGGTGAGCAGTAGGTCTGTCATGTTTGCTATGTTAAGGATTTATATAGCGCGCTCATCACCCCAGGGGTATCCAGGCGCTGGGCTGGCTTTAATGTGCTACCGCATGGAAACTGCACTTACGCATGCCTTTGTGTTCCTGTGTTGCCACATAAAGACAGAGCTCGTGGCCTTGTCAATGTTTGTTTTGCTTTAAGGAGGTGGATTGTGTGCCCTGACATATGTGTCTATGTGATCGTGTGTATGTACGTGTGTGTGTGTGTACATGTGTGTGTGTGTGACTTGCACACAATTCCTGCCTGAAACATTCAAATGTTTGCAGCAGTGAAAATAAAATGTAAAAAAAATATTGCGTTCTGTACACAATGCATGTTTGCGCTAACGAATATTATGTGTGGTAGGTCAGTGTACTTTTGAAGTGTAAAATAGTAGCACATACATTGCAATGCAAACAGTCAAAGGAGGTGGAATGATACATCAAAGTGCCAGTAGAATGAGGTGAGACTCCTGTGGGCTGAGCCAAAGCCAACTTTATATATACTTTGAATTGGTAACAATAGGTAACGCAGACAGATGCGTCGTCAAGCCAGACCTAACATCAGTTCTCGCAGAGAGAGCTGTGCTGTCAAGCAAGACCTAATGCAACACGCTAACAGTTTGCTTACACCAATCTACTGACCGAGATGTTGAACATTTGCTTTAGTTATGTTGCTGCTTGAAAAAGGGGGCGACCTGAATTAAATGAAGAAGCGCAGTTCTGAAGCCGTGAAAGCAGCCTGCTTAACTAACACCAAAAGAACATAAGTGTTATGTCTCGAAAAGTAGCTGAGAAATCCGCAGCCCTGCTGTTTTTGCGGTTAACCATTTCTATCTGTTCTTTGCATCCTCTGCCTTAGCAACAGTTGAGTCATTTACAGATACTCAAAAGTAATCATTTCTCCCCAGTAAACAGTTGCTGCAAGCGAATCTACATAATATATTAACCACGTGGAGCGTGAACAAATGTCAATAGATTTAAAGAGAAAGACAACACGGTTTATAATACACTCTGTCGGTGGAACTCGGACCAGTCATTGTGCATTCTGAAGAAGTATTAGCCAAGATGGCGGGTCTTGGGAAGGCGTGCTGATAAATCCCCTTTCCAAGTACCTGCGCAGCCCCTCACACAAGGCCGCGCCATCGATTGAGAAGGCTGGCGCGGTGTCCGCTCCGGATCCCCCTGAAAGCTCTGTCTGCGAGGGTTTCCTTCAGGTACGACAATGTCAACAGTAAGATATTCCTAGCAGTAAAATGGAGGGCGCACAATGCACGCGGCGGCTTAACGTTCGAACCACACAACCACCCACCCCCTTGCAGGCACGGGCTGACAAAACCTGGGGCTCCTTTGTGAGGAACAAAGGCTTGCAGCTCAATTTGTCCGGACCACTCGGAGAGGTAGGAAGAACGCAGCGTGCTCGGGGCAGAGCGGAAATAACGGCAGATGCTATATTCTTTCCAAGAAGGCAAGCTTGTAGTAAAATCTGGTACTACATCAAAGAGCTGTGGTGTCACTGAAAAGGCAGACACCCCGCGGCTGATAAACAATTATGAGCAATCCTGTTAAACACTGGGAACCACTGAGGCAAAGTAAGCGGATTTTCCACATCAGATAGGACACTTTCCAGCTGAGGTATGGGAAGAAAAAACTGCCTCCAACAACTGGCAGCAACCCACAACTTTATTCGCGACTACATAAACTACGTCATCGAGAAGCACAAATTATATAAGAAAGAGCTCTCTAGGCGCTACCATAGTCAGGCTGCGTAAATGCTCTACATGGATTGCAGATGGGGTTAATATGCAAAACAAGGCCCCTAACCTCAATCATGGAACACACAAAACCCCACGTTTGCTAAAACTGACATGAACCTCTATGAAACTTGCCACTCACTGAAGTGGAAACGAACTATCTGGCCGCTTTCAGATGCGGTGGATGAACAAGGCGGCAGTGCTGTAGTAAGCTTTTTATGTAGGATGCAGCCCAATGGCTTCTCTAACACAGAAAAAAGTTTAGTGGAAAGATGGAAATGCCAATCATGTTTTAGGAAGAATAAATTAGAGTTCACCTTCAAGGAATGTTCATGTCTGCAGGTGCCTGTTGTATGCAACCCAACAAATTGTGATCTCCTTTCCCAAACTTTCAAGATGGTTCCACACTGAGAAGAGTGACAATTGCCCCACCCACTATGTGCACAGGCAACCGCTGCTGCTTACAGGAACAACTAGTTCTGCCTTGTCCGTGCAAACTCACTAGCATTAAGAACAAGCACTGGCAAAGCCAATAGGTCTGACATTGGCTGCTAGTCTTTGTGCTTTGTCAATGTTGTTTTGTTTTGTCATGGTTTTTACAAAACTTTATTGTTGAGAATTCTGCTGGACCCAAAATGATAATTTTTTCGTCTCAAGAAGCACATAGGGCCACAGCAGTCACTGCACTGAAGTGAACAACTTTGTGTGTGGAGGTGTTTCTTGTGAAAGGGGGAGGGTTTTGCTACTCACGTTGAAGTTAACTATCGAAGTGAGGTAACTGACTGCCCCATACTTTTTGGTGTAGAGCGCAGAAGCAAAATGTGAATGACACAATAGCAGACCAATGGATAAAGTGGTCTGGCACAAGGCCCCTATTAATATATTATACATTTAATTTTGGAAAAACCAAAAGGTCTTGTCTAACATCGGGCATTAAAAAGTGGCAGTAGTGGGTCATGATTTGGCCACACTGATGTGAATCTTAACACTGGTTATGCATAAAGGAGACACTTGCCAGCTATCAGTTTTCGCAGCATCTCACTGTGCTGGTAGGTCAATACCTGGGATGCTTCAAGTATGGCGAGTGGATCTATATACAAATAGTTGGATTCAAGAGTGATGGATAGTTGCCTTTCCCATGGCGGCTGCGAAGGAGTTGAATATAAGTGTACGAGTGGATACCACATGAATGCACCTAATTTAAAGGCCCCACCCATAGTGTGGAGGGCAGATGCAAGCAGCATTTAAGAAATTGTAGTAAAGCTGCGTTCAAACACAAACAGAAAGCCCATCGTGGGTGATAACAGACAGTAACCAAGCTCAGAGTCTGAACGGAGGTGCACGCTCCGAAGTGTGGGCTCAGGGGATCAGGCGATGCGTTTCACTCCTGAGCCCTGCATTATTAAAATAAAACTGGGAGCACTTTAAAGCTTTCTGAGAGGGGTTAATACAAGTTTCCTTTATTCAGTATAGTGAGCACCTATCGCAATGATCCCTTTTATCTATCCCGCCTGCAGTAGGATGAATAGTGAAGGCTCTAGGTAGAGTTAATCGTGCACTTTAGCATCAAAACAATGTCTTCCACCACAACGCTTACCCCTCCAGTGAGTCCGATACTTATTACAGAAGTTCCAGTCACAGAGAAACATATGGGTAAATACATGAATGAAAATGCTGCAACAGGAGAAGAATGACTATTAGAGGTACATCAGAGCCAGTGAAACGCGACAAGTCCTTTGCGCAGCTACACTGAGAAACGCGCATAATGCTCAGATAGACTCCCCACCAATGGTCAAACTACGGGTCTGCAGGAATCCAAATTTGTCGGTCCACATTGCGGCCCCAGCCTCTATTTCTGTGCCATATGAGAAACGGCAGAAATCAGACAGGCGCCACGTTTCCTTGTTTCACCGCCCACACCTGAACAGCGGTGGGAAAAATGCAAACTCAAAACATCCGACCTAGCCGGGTGGAGGCGGCGGCCACAGATGTTACCTGTAGCTGAGGACAGCTGCCAACGCAGGATTTAATAAGAGCAATGGGTTAATTACTGTTCGCTGACAGTGGCAGGCCGCCCACGCCTGCTTGGCCTATCTACACCAGGCACACATTACTGTCGTTGCAGGTTTCAACGCTAATTAATAGTTACGGCAGAGTTGGCGATGTCTTTCACATGAACAGATATCTGGGACAGTGAGCGCGCAAGTTCCATGAACTTCCGGCATCTTTTCTTGCGCAGACGAGGGCCTCATGCGCACTGCTTCGTCTCCTTCCACCTCGCTGCTTATCCCCGCATTAATCTCTGGCCTGAAAAAAGTCCCCACTCTCTTCACGCAGCATGCATCAGCAGACAGGGCTTGTAAAAAGCACTTCAAACAAAGATGAAGTGTGCTTTTAAATCATTTCAGCATATTGTGAAGTTCCTTACCTTGTGACTCAAAAACGTACAGGAAGAATAGGGGGGCTGGGGCCTGTCCAAACGTCCAGGGAAACATGCACAACAAAAGTGCTTTATGGTCTGTTTTGTATCCAGATGAAATGGGAGCTGTCAACCATTTCAAATGGAAAGCAACTCTGACAACTCTTGCAAATGCATAGGACAACTGGAATTATGAGGCAAAAGAGCACCAAATTATGCTGCATGGTCGACTAAATTATGCGGCAAGAAATGGCAAATGATGCGGCATAATGGGGCACTATTTTGTATTACTTCATTATTTTGTTATTTTTACACATGGTAATACTGTCAGGCAAGAATTTCACCTTAATAGTACCAGTTTACTAACCAAATACAGAAATAAACAACTGAAAGATGACCAGTCAACCCTAGCAAAGGGCTTTCTACTGCTCGCAAAACACATGTTGCAGTGTTTTTAGTAAGTTTTAATCTGTTTGAGCTAGAAACAACATTTATTATTAAGATTAGCACGGCATGCAGCAGAAGATGGTTTATATGGCAAATCAATAATTATGTGAAAAAAGCAGTAGCCACATAATCGCATAATTCCAGGGGCCCTGCAAATACAACACTGCCAGCAAGACATACCAATCACTACCCGTCATACATCATCACACCTCGGAGTCCTCATTACGAGCGCGGAGTAATTCCCAGTTGCTCCACTAACTCTAGTCAACGTTCCAATCAGGAATTACAAGAGGCCAGGAATACAGCACTTCCTGTGTTTCTCACTCGGACATTTCACTACCTGAAATCTGGTGAACTGACCAGAGAGGGTAAGTATGTCGAAAATAGGCAATTACCACAGCAATCGGTAGCAGTAACACCAATTCATGAACATTCCCTATTACTAAGGGGCAGTCAGGTACCCAGACTGAATATTGCAGTATTCCTACATCTCAAATTCCTGCAGTATTGCTAATTCCAGGAGCAGGAATGCCAATTAGGTATTCCTGGTCAGCTTAAAATCTGGGTCTCAGATACAGCTCTCTGGACATAGACCCAATCCAATCCGAATGTGCAATTAACTGGCTGTTTCGGAATCCAGCAGCACCTACTACCATCAGGTAATTACCACACATGTAAATTTGCCAGCAACGAGCACCCGTACTAGCCAAGGAAATGTGCAAACAATTTAGTACAACCCTCAGGCTCACCAACCAGAACCTGACAACAAATTACTAAACTGGGGTGGCATGGTGAGCAAAAGAATGATGGATTTAATCCAGATCTTTTGACTGGGGGTGAATGTTTTGATTTGTTCTGCATCCCGTCCATCAAGTGTGTGTCTTTTGCTTTCTCGCCCTAAGTGCGCCAGGTATGCCCAGACGTGGGTCCCGGGCTCACTGTGCCACTGGAATCAAGCTATCCTGGCTGATGAGGGGTGAAACCCCGAAACCGGTCCTAGGATGCTTGTTTCCGGTCCAGGGAGGTCCTGGCTTGGCAGATCGGGCTGGACTGTTCCCATGAGGCACAGGGTCAAGACTGATTTGCATTTGGCCAGGTCTAAACTGGGGTGGCATGGTGAGCAAAAGAATGATGGGTTTAACCCAGATCTTTTGACTGGGGGTGAATGTTTTGATTTGTTCTGCATTCTGTCCATCAATTGTGTGTCTGTAACGAATTACAACTGGCACACTTACCCCACTTAGTGCACACCTCGACAAAACCAAATAAGATGCAGTCTACAAAGGAAATGTTTGGAAAGTCATATAGTGCACCCTGCTCACAACAAGGGAAGCCAGGCAGGGGGGGCCTTATGTCCCAGGCACTTCACTTTCCAGAGCCCTGCACGCCTTCCGCAAAGTTTAATTATAGGTGTTAAATTGCTAGCAAGCCTACTATCTTCATGATTAATAAAGTAGATGTTTTGGCCATACCAGTAGATGGCACCAGAAGCCATGTTTTATGTTTCCTTGAAGTGCATTTTTAACATTTAGAAAGAGGTGCATATGGCACCTGGCAAAACTGGAAGAAGCACACAGTGGGCCCCGCATTAACTTTTGGCACCAGGTCTTGTAAAAAAACATCTGAGAAGCCCACCCAGAACAACCAAAAGCGACTGCAGTGCCACATTAAAGGTTGTAATCTGGTATGTCTGCACCCATGAAAATGGTTTAATCCAAAAGAGAAGCTCCCTTACAATGACAGTAAATGTTCATACCAAACTGTGAAAGTATTTTAGTGACAGTGAAACAACTATGTGCCTGTTAATATACTGTAATACTGCAATCCTGTAGTGACGTACTGATATCAGCCTAAGACTCAGTCCACAGAGAATTGTTTATACCATCTGGTTAACGTAACTGAAGTCTTTACGCTCCTACGCTAGTAACTGAATACAGTAGAAATGACAATACCAGTTGTTACGGTAGTAAAAGCCAGTTACACTAGGCATGCCATTCTTTGAAAGTGGTAACACAAGTTAAAAGTGGAGATTAGGTGGGGGGTTTTTAGTTAAGACAGGAAAGTGGCGCTCAGGCTATTGCGTATACTAACTATAGGCTTATAAGCATGCGATGCCTCCAGGTCAGGGGATTAACCCAATAACCCCTGAAAAATGTGTGAATCGCAGGATCCTCACTGTAAATTGAGTACTGTCCTGGGCACACGCGGTGAGGGTATTGACAATATATTAGTCTGTTACAAAATGTTATATAAATGCAGAGGTCGGCATCAGTATTAGAACAAAAAAGGGGTTTATTTATGTCTCAACACCAACTGGATGAGGCGCTACGAAAAATTACAGCGGTGGACGGAGACCGCGGGCTGGAATGCAGCCTAGGCGGATTAAAGGTAAAGCATGAATGTGTTTATCATTCAGTATCTCACTACTCGCTCCAATGTCCTGACGTCTTCCTCCGCACCGGACTCCAGAGTTCTGCGTCAACTCGCCATTATTATTCTCCTAGTCTTCCCGTACCCAGGTTAGCTAGATTCTGCACATCGCCTGGCTGTCGGTTTACCCTTCCACCACGCCGGACATTGGACAGCCACTACCTGCCATCACAGGTACCTGGCAACTCCAAACCCATGCTTTACCTTTAATCCGCCTAGGCTGCATTCCAGCCCGCGGTCTCCGATCCACCGCTGTAATTTTTCGTAGCGCCTCATCCAGCGCCTATCAATCCTGTTGCTCCAGCCTCCAGCTCACCCCACACCGGGTTGGAATTATCACCGGTCTTCGGGGTCAATTTTCCTTCTGATACATTCGCTTTTAGCCCTGATGAGTCACGGGAATTTTCCCAGTGACGAAACACGTGTCGGCTGGCCTTTTGTATTCAACATAGTTGGTGTTGAGACATAAATAAACCCCTTTTTTGTTCTAATACTGATGCCGACCTCTGCATTTATATAACATTTTGTAACAGACTAATATATTGTCAATACCCTCACCGCGTGTGCCCAGGACAGTACACAAGTTAAAAGTGACCATACTGACGTCCTGTAGACGGATCCATAAAACCTTAATAAGGCGCAGAAGGGCCAATATCACTTATTTAAATCCAGCGGACCCGTCTACACCTCGCCCACACCACCCTATCAGAAGCTGAAGTCCGATACAAGTGTCCGTACTCGTGTGTTCAGGTCTGATGTCAAGTAGAAGCAGCCATACCATCAAACTCATGGCAGAATTCCAGAACAAGAGGAAATTTCATAAAAATAAAGTACCGAAGCCCAGTACTGAAGCACCCACAATCCTATTAAAATGCTTCTGCCCAGTAGAAATGCCAATAATATGCCAATAACGTACTGAAGTCCAGTGCAATCGATTGTGTCATTCGACTCAACTGCTTAGGTCCAGTAGAAGCGCCCACACACTTCTAGTTTGTGCCATTCTGCTAAAGTGCTGGCGTGCAACAGAAATGTAACACCTTTCTAGTGAAGCAAGACATTCATTTGTCCATGGTGTGATGTTTCATACGCTGGACCTACACGGACTGAGGCCCTCATTACAAGGCCTATGCAATCCGGGAGGTCATTGCACACATTCTGACTGGACTTGAGGCCATGAGCGTTTTCAACTGACTGGATCAGTTTTTCGCCTGATTTTTATCACATTATGACAGACCTGCCAACTCACACAGTGTGTCACACAAATTCGGTTCCTTTCACACGGTCACCAGGGGAAAAGCCAAAATCCGAGGGTGGCAGGCAGGGCGAGCTGGAAACCACTGCATATAAGCAGCCGTAAGCATCCGTTGTAAATTAAGAGGTGTGAAAACATCCCAGGACATCAGCCACAGCTTCAACAACCCGTGGGCTTGGTGGAGGGGAGAGTGCCTCTTGGGTAGCCCTCTGCACGAAGCCCCGCCCCCTCTAAGACTCCGCCCCTCCTCACACTATGAAAATTATTTATAGGTCGGCAGGTGTGTTTTGATAAAAAGGGATGCTGAATATTGGTTATGCCGTTCTTGGAGGGCTCCCAGCGCCGCCAAATGAAAGGCTTGCAGTCCTGCAGCGACACGTCTGCACTTTAACATGAAAGGCGCTGCGGCCCTTTTAAACACAAGAAGTGCTGATGCCGAGACTGGGATCGGATCAGTGCACTCAAGGCCCTGCTCTCAGCAAGAATTTGGCCTGCGCTCAAACCGTTTGATTTGTTTCCTTTCAGAAAAGTTCCAAGCCACAGCATGTCTGTCTTTCGAGCCCAAAATGCAATGTTTAGTGCAAAACACGAGGCCCTGCCTTACCTGCATATCCCTTCCTTCCCCGCCCTATATCCCTTCCTTCCCCGCCCTCTGCCCCCAACTTTTCTAATGACGCAAGCGTGCCTTTAAAAAAGATCGCCAGAGGCGCTGGCAAACTGTACCACAAGTTAGAAAATAAATTCAGAGAATGCTTGCGGCTCCGATCGTTTGCAGGCACTTTTGTGGATTTTGTTTTGAGTTACACTTTCCTAGCAATCTGCAGAGCAATGTACTCGAAGGTATAACCCTGCCTTCACACAACAAGCGGGCTGTTCTCTTCTCACACGCAGGATGTGAAAGCGGACTGTGAACATCGAAGCCTCCTTGGAAATCAGAAACAGCTGTGTAGACAACGCTGAGGAGGGCATTTCTTATTGAAATAATGTAGGCTGCTGACTGGCAGGACCTGTGAAGGTGCTGACAGATTTCGAGCAGCCCCTACGAAGACTGACAGCCGACCTTTGTGGCTACAGTGGGCAGGACCCCTATAAGGCTCTTGAGCACCCTACGGCATTGCGCTCCAACGTAAGTCCAGGAGGGACAAACTATGCCCCGTATTAGGGTATCCTTTACACACAATGCAACTATATGCAAAGAAGTAACATAGTTAATGCTGAAAATCTGACACGGATGTGGTGCTTTTGGGCCTACGCGGAACACCCCTGTTCTGGGGCAAGTGATGGTCTGTGCCAGCCAATCCCCTCTGCCTCCCATTCAGTCTCTCCCTGCCTGCTATGAGAAACGTGGTAGTCTTGCCTTGACCTAGCAATAATGCCATTTCTACCACAGCGCCTCCAAACCGCCCAAGATAAGACGCTGCAAAGTGTGCAGTAGGGCAAAGATGTAAACACATGAGTTTTGTACCATTTCTGATGCTTGCATAATTGTGGATGGGCCCCAATTATTACGGGCAAATCATGTAAGGAACTTAATCTGCTTAGTTGTGTTTACATGTGAAGTATTCGGAGGCAAAATCAATGTTCTCTGTGCAGAGGAAACATAAATAGTGCAAAATCAAATCGCTCCATTTTTTTTGTAAACAAAAGCTTAATAGTGTATGGAAGTTACCCATGGATTGGATGTTGTGATTTGTTTAAAACTTGTATTTTATATCATCAACAAGACATAAATGTTTCATATATTGTTTTTAAAAAAATCAAAGTTTTCCTCCATTGTATTTGGTGAAAAAATGTATTTGCTCCATTTTTGTACTAGCAAACAGTAAGCAACCTGGCTTCAAGAATGTATGCATTTTTATTTGGCTACTGGCAAACACCCCACAGAAGAGGTGCAGTGCGGGAGAGCTCGAGGCAGCAATGAGCTGTCGTTGCAGTTTCAGACAATATCTGAAATGACCCCCCCTGGGCCTGGACTAAAACCCGAGCGATCAGTGACCCTGAACAGCCAAGGTTATCTTTTTCTCTCTGTACTTTTCTGTTTTCTTTCCAAAGGATTAACTCCTAACTGAGGGCTTACCACATTCTTTTTCCTAATACCACCAAGCGCTTGACAAAAATCAATGAGACACATTTCACTCCATTGGATCACAGAAAGTCAATAGGGAAAGATGTTGCGTCAGTCGCCGAGGACGGCCATGCTTGAAAAACTGGACAAAGTGCCCCAGATAAATCACAGGCATTAACGCATGAATGATGGCTCAGCGCTCAAGGCCTTCAGAGAAACCGTGCGTGAAGCGAGCTTTTGTTGCCAAATATTGGCTGACACATGTAATTTTAAACATACACAGAAACCTTAACAGACCACACAGAGTAATCTCGAGCCTCTTTGAAGGGAGGGAAACAGCATTCTCTATATCATATATTCTTCACTTGTCTCAAGTTTGCAATTTCTAAGATAGTGTGAATACAATACTATGACCAGGGCCCCTACAATTATGTGACTGGAGAGGGTCAAATTATGCAGCAGGGTTGAGTAAATTATGCTGCAAGAAAAGGCAAATTATGTGACATGATGCAGCACATTTTGTAATAGTATTACTTCATTATTTCATAATTTTTAAACTTGGTAACACTGTAGGAGCATTGGTTGCACCTCATTATTACCAGTGTAACACCCAAATATAGCAGTAAGCAACAGAAAGGTGACCAGTTCAGCTTTGTAAAGGGCCTTCCACTGCACAGCAACATGTTTCATTGCATTTCTAGTAACTTTTGAAGCGTTTGAGCTAGAAACAATTTTTTGGGTTAAAATCTGCAGATTAGGTGCCAGATGAAGGAATATGTGGCAAATGCGGCAAATCTATAATTATGCGAAAATCACTGTGGTCGCACAATCACATAATTCCAGCTGGCCCAGAGTATGACACGAAGTATACTGTGTATATTGTGTATGCTGTACACTGTGTATACAATGTAATATGACATAACATAATGCATAATATAGGGTAGGGTTGATATCGTATAATTTCTGTTTTAACAGTACAACTTCCACTCCCCTCTACCTTCCTAGACCTCGTAGAAGCCTCTTGTAATCTCTACATTGCCTACTAGAAATTTGTGGAGCATCGGTTTGCCAACGACAACACAGAGTGTCAAGGGTTTAAGCCGGTACTTGGCCTCAAGACCACTGCATCACTAAATGCGACTCCCACCCCTCATTAAAATTACAATACATGTATCAGTAAGCCCCTCCCCAGGTGACTCACCACAGCATTGTTCCCCTCAGAGAGCCCCTGTCAATTAATTTACATAAGCTGAAGTGCAGCACACTTTGATCAAAGGAAGTGGTTTTTGGTAACGCTTACTGCACTTACCAAACAGGAAATCATATTGAGAATGTATTATCTGTGGCAAATAGACGCAGATATAGGTCGCCTTGATTAATGTTGACCGATACGGGCGCTTTTTTCCTTCCCGTGCCCTGCCAAAGCTGACTTTGTGCCAGCAGTGATTAGCTCAGGAAGGGTTGGTTCCCCGCACCCACACATTTGCACATGTTGATAGCTATATCTTGCTGTGTACACTCGGCCCTCGAACCATTCACTTCTTCATAATGAAGGGCAAACGTCTCTGTTTACTTACGAAAGCACTCAAACATTGGTCTTCCTGGCGCCCAAGTACAGCTTTGGAATATTCAGCAAACTTTGGCTATTTTTCAACGCTCTCTTTTTGCATAAACAGCGGCATGAACAATAAACACCTTCGAAAGCTTTATCTGACAAAGGCAATGAGGATAAACGTAAGTCAATGGAGAATTACTTTTAAGCATGTTCTCCCACAGAAGTCAATTCAGTGCCGGTCCCAAGGATAGAAGCCAGTTGTTGGACCTGGCCCTTTTTGCAGGGTTATAGCCAAACTATTTGCTTTATTCCTCCTATTTTTCTGCCCTACTTATTGTTGGCTTTAGGACTCTGGCCCTTTACCACTGCTAAAGTGCATATGCTCTCTCCCCTAAAACTTGGTATGATTGGCTTACACCTGTTTGGCATATTTAACTTACTTGTAAGTCCCTTGTAAAGTGGTATCCCATATACCCAGGGCCTATAAATTAAATGCTACTTGTGGGCCTGCTGCACTATTTGTGCCAACCACAGACGTAGCCTTTCAAACCTGTCTCAGACCTGCCACTGCAGGACCTGCATGCGCAGTTTACTGCCACTTTAAATTGGAATTTAAAACTACTTTCCAGGCCCTAAACCCCTTTTACTACACATAGGTCACCCCTAAGGTATGCCCTAGGTAGCCCTGTGGACAGGGTGCTGTGTAAGTAAAAGGTAGTACATGTGCCTTAATTGTGTGGCATGTCCTGGCAGTGACAATCAGCCTATTTTGTTTCTCAGTGCTGTGAGGCCTACTCCTGTCATAGGTTAGTATTGGAAATTCCCTTATATATTTTTAAATGATAATTCTTGATCTGAAAGGAGTAACATTACCATGTTTGGTATGTTTAGAATAGTAGTGATAAATGCCGCTTACTGGGGTAGTTGGATTTTACATTACTATTTTAGAAATCCTACTTTTAGAAAGTGGGCATTTCCCTGTGCTTATAACTCTGGTGTTTTGCAGCCTGACTCTAATCCACGTCTAGCCATGGTGACAGCTACACTTTGTGCACACTCTCCAGACTGCCACCACACAGGAAGGGCTGTGTGTGACATGAGAGGCATCTACATCCATCTGCATACTGAGAGTCTTCCTGGGCTGGGAAAGAGGGAAGCGGGTGCACTTACATTTGTATAGTCTGTGTCCTGCCTTCACACAAAGGGCTGATGTGCCCTCTACTGATGTCCAGCACCAGGACTGGGTTGAAATGAGTTTGTGTTACAATTGAAAGGTTTTCTTTGAAGTTGCCCCTTGAAACAAAAGACATTTTGGAGTCTAAATACGGCGGTCCTGACCCCTTGATTTTAGATCACTTTTGGAACTGGGACTGAACCTCTGTCAGAAGTACTGCTGCGCTGCACAAAGGTACTCATCTGGACTGCATGTCTGCTGTTG
The DNA here is from genome assembly GCA_963921515.1 of Calotriton arnoldi. Classification (NCBI taxonomy): domain Eukaryota; kingdom Metazoa; phylum Chordata; class Amphibia; order Caudata; family Salamandridae; genus Calotriton; species Calotriton arnoldi. The sequence goes on along the minus strand of CAWUFW010001996.1, from coordinate 1,323,666 downwards.
CCCTGCTGCCTGCTACCTGCTGGGTGGCCTAAAGGGCTCACTGGATTGTTGTTCTGTTTGTTGCCCTGCTGCCAGCTCCTCCCTGATTCTAGTTTGCCAGAGGACAGCTGTTGACTAGAAGGAACAGCAATCAGGACTACCTGCCCTACATGCTGGCCTGCTACTTGCTAGCCCCCACTGTGCACGGCACTTAGTGTTCTACAGGGGCTGGAGGACCCCTGCTCCCTCAGAGTCCCTGTGCCGGTGGGGTTCTGAGGTTGACATCTCTTATCTCTGTAAAATAGCGCACATAGAACACTTCACATTTCCACTTCACTTTATGTCTCTAGCTCGTGGTGTGCGCTCCACTTTCTGGCAGCTTGCACCTAAGGAGCGCTTCTGTTCGGTGGGCCAGCGTGGGGGCAAGCGCTGGTTGTCGCTCCTGGGTTCTGAAAGTATGGCGCAGTGAGTGAAAGTGCCCCTGCAGATAGACTCGCTACCCCAGTTATCTGGGAGAACCTTCTAGGAAATCAGGAAGAACGCTGACCCCTGTGCTCCTGAGGAAATCCAGCTTTGATTGCCCACACAGCTATAGGAGCCACACCTGCCTCCTTTCCAGAGGAACGGGTCACCGCACATTCGCAGGGCTCCCTGGAGTCAACTGCAATGCCTGGCAACTTAGGGTCGGCCCCACCCAGAGAGAAGCGCAGTACGCGCCCAGCACAGCAAGGCTGGGACCGGCAGAGGCAAGCACCATTCTGGAGGTCTCCCTGACGAAATCTTCAGTGTGTGTGTGTGTTCCCCCATGCCCTGCTGGGGTAGCCGCATTCCCGTCCTAGAAGTGGCTGCATGTGTTGAAATGACCATATTCACTGCAATATGGCTGCAGGTACTGCTATGCCTGATATCTGCCACATGAAGTGTAATAGGAGCACAGGTACACCATGCCGTATGGTTTCCTAATGATTCATGTGTTTTGTTACTGAATGACCGTTACTGATATGCTTATGGCAATTAATATGCTACAGTGATGTTTGCGGTTTTAGATATTTTTCTTTGCCCATACTGCTATGCTTCATGCCCTGATGCTATGGATGTCTTTTTGATTCTTGCACTGACAGGATAACGAATACTGTTACAGGGGTTGCATAGAGGTTATGATTCATGTGTTCTTATTTTTAACCTGTTGCATTTCATGCCATGCTGTTTCCTAAGGTATGTTGGTTTGCCTTGCAATGTCACGATAATGAGTACTATTTCAGGATTTGCATAGTATGCACAATATTTATGATTCATGTCATTTTGGTGTACGTTTTATGTACAATATATGATATATTTTTATATCATCCTATGTGGAGGCTCTTTTGTGTGTATTTATTGTGTTACTGGTGCAAGTGTATTGCGCAAATGCTTTACACATTGCCTCTGCATATAAGCCTGACTGCTCTGTGCCAAGCTACCAGGGAGTAAGCACAGGCTACCTTTGGTGTGTAACCTACCTGCCCTGACTAGCATGGTGGGTTCTGCCTGCCCATAGCCAACCGGAAACCCCATTTCTAGCACCAGTGCTGTGCAGTTCCCATGAGTAGAAGTGAATATAATCTAGTTCCCATGGATAGAAGTCAGCGCAGTGTAGTTCCCCGAGGTACACGTGACTACAATCTAGGTCCTATGGATAGAAGTCACGGAAGTGAAATTCACATGGATAGAAGTGAATACAATCTAGGTCACAAAGTCAGTGCAGTGCAGTTCCTATGGATAGAAATCAGTTCAGTGCAATTCCCTTAGGTAGAAGCGGCTACAACCCAGTTCCTAAGGATAGAAGTCACTGAAGTGCAGTTCTCATAGAAAGAAGAGAATGCAATCTAGTTCACATGGATAGAAGTCAGTGCAGTGCAGTTCCCTTGGACAGAACACAGTGCATTGCAGTTCCCTTGGATAGAAATGACTACAATCTAGCATTTCCCAAGGATAGAAGTCAGTGCAGTTCCCATGGATAGAAGTGAATACAATCTAGTGCCCATTAAGAGAACTCAGTGCAGTGCAATTCCTATAGACAGAAGTCACTGACTGCAGTGCAGTTCCTATGCACATCAGTCCGTGTACTGGTGTTCCTTTAGATAGAAGTGAATGTAATCTAGTTCCCATGGATAGAAGTCAGAGCAGTGCAGCTCCCGTAGGTAGACGTGACTACAATCTAGGTCCTATGGATAGAAGTCACTGAAGTGAAATTCACATGGATAGAAGTGAATACAATCTAGGTCACAAAGTCAGTGCAGTGCAGTTCCTATGGATAGAAATCAGTTCAGTGCAATTCCCTTAGGTAGAAGCGGCTACAACCCAGGTCCTAAGGATAGAAGTCACTGAAGTGCAGTTCTCATAAAAAGAAGAGAATACAATCTAGTTCACATGGATAGAAGTCAGTGCAGTGCAGTTCCTATGGACAGAACACAGTACCGTGCAGTTCCCTTGGATAGAAATGACTACAATCTAGCATTTCCCAAGGATAGAAGTCAGTGCAGTTCCCATGGATAGAAGTGAATACAATCTAGTGCCCATTAAGAGAACGCAGTGCAATTCCTATAGACAGAAGTCACTGACTGCAGTGCAGTTCCTATGCACATCAGTCCGTGTACTGGTGTTCCTTTAGATAGAAGTGAATGTAATCTAGTTCCCATGGATAGAAGTCAGAGCAGTGCAGCTCCCGTAGGTAGAAGTGGCAACAATTTAGTTCCTATGGATAGAAGTCACTGAAGTGTAGTTCCCATGGATAGAAATGAATACAATCTAGGTCACATGGACAGAAGTCAACGCAGCGCAGTTCCTGTGGACAGAAGCCAGTGCAGTTCCTGTGGACAGAAGCCAACGCAGCGCAGTTCTTATGGACAGAACCTCAGTGTAGTGCAGTTCCCTTCGGTAGAAGTGATTACAATCTAGCATTTTCCAAGGATAGAAGTCAGTGCAGTGCAGTTCCCATGGATAGATGTGAATTCAATCTAGTTCCCATGGAGAGAACTCAGTGCAGTGCAATTCATATGGACAGAAGTCAGAACAGTGCAGTTCCAATCAAAGCCATATTAATGCTCCAAGGCACTGAGAGCGCTTTATGTCAGCATGCAGAGTTGGAGACTGTCCCTGCCTACTTTTCTATTTTTGTCACTCTAGGACTCAATGCAGAGTTTTTTGGCCTGGTCTTTTGGTAGAAATCAAAATGTGGGTCCTTGGGAACAGAAGGTTCACTAAAAGGTAGCAGGTTATGGATGTCATTCACACTTTCTCAGGCTAGCCATTGTATGGATGTGTAGTTGAAGCGCACAACGTTTCTGATGTGTTCCATTCCGACAGTCATTCACTCCTCAGTGTACAGTTTTCTCATGCTGGTGTGCAGTGCTTGCATTCTCTTGCACGCCATTCCCGACCACCCCTACCAGCCCACACTGCCAGCTGGCCATGTAATGTAAGTATAGAGGCTGCACAATGCACATTCACCTCTGTGGTAGACAATATCTGTGGAGGTGGCTGTCTCCGGTTTGGTGCAATGGCTTAGATACTCTGCAGAAAAGATAGCGCAGTGGTACTTGGTTCTAGTTCTATGAATTTCTTCTTTGACTCAGGCCATTTCGGGTAGGCAAAGCAAGTTAACCCAAATAAATTAACTGGGCTGTGGGCACATCAGTGAGACCAGCTACTTTCCTCCACCACAACACACAACTTCCTGGAGGACGTCCATAAATTTATTATATGAATTTAGGAAGTCGGATTAAGCTGATGAAACACAGGAAAAAAGTAATACAGACGGCAAGCACTTGAGACGTAATATGTTCTCTGCAACCCATTTCAGTTCATTCAAAACTGGTCTATGAATTAATGAATATTGAGCTTGCATTTGCCAAGTGAAATGAATGCTTCTTTTTTAACGTTCAGCTAGTCATTCAGGTAGGGTCCCATCAGGACTGTTGTCTACAACCAGAGAAGCAACCCCATAAGGCGAGGTAGAGCAGTTGCTTTAGTGCATGACCACAAAAAGGTGTAACATAACAAACATTATGGAAAAACTTTTTTTTTTTAAATTAGTGAATCAGGAGTGCTCCAGCAGGAAAAGATTTTTTTGGGTTAGGGTGTCGACACTCCTTGGACCTTTCCTTTCTTCACGAACAACATTTTTTAAATACATGTGTTACTAGGAAAAAAAAACTGATTTCTCCTGCTAGAATAAAGTTTAGCAATGCAGGTATTAGAACATCAGATCATTTTAATCTGCCCACTTTGACTGCAAGTTTCCTCTTTATGGCTTTGCAGACTTCACAATCGTTCTCCGTATGTCGCTGGACCACCAGCAAGGCAGAGGAACCACAGCAATATGGTGTTATGGATTTTTTTTTTTAGGATTGGCACTGTGGCTACCAATGCGGACCCACACTGAACTTGTGGTGGATCCTTCTTAGATTTGACACCAAATGACGCTTTTCATTCATTGTGAACATATTGTACTCTGTACATACCCTAATGGGTTTTGGTTCTGCCTCTTTCAGATAATGACTTCTTTGGCTCAGGCACCTTTAGCCATTGGCTTGTAGAACTGTCAATCACATCTTGGTTCAGCCCACATGAGAAATTGTGTTTCACATTCTTTCTATGGCCTGTTTGGGTGCATCTTTCTGCCCCCATTGGAATGCATGAGGAACTGTTTTACATCTGAAAAGTACCTTCTGTCGGCACACATTCAATTATCACATCCATCTGTATGCATGAAGCAATCCTTAACTGTTTTGCACTGCAGTATGTATTTTTTTATTGCTTTTAGCAATGCTCTAGTGTGAGTGTCAAGCCTATTTGCTTTGCCACTGCTTGTTTCTACTGGACGCGGCACGACAGTCTTTACCTAGGTAAGATTTGGCAAAGATATTCTTGAATCGCCCACCGTGAAGGTGCTCTGCTCCGATCTGAAAGTGGAGGCATCATCCATCTCCTTTCTTGGTTCTGGCGCCAGTCAGAGCTCCTTTCCAAAGCGACATTTTGTCTCTTCTGTACAACAGGAGCCGGCTGTGCGCGCGCACACACCCAGGCAGGCCTATTCAGCTAATTAGGCCATATCTCGCGATAAGGATGAAAGAGCCGTGCTGCAGACAGCTCCCTCGCGCACAGTGCGCCACCTGTGATCGTGCGTCGGTAAAGTCTGCTCGCTGTTTGTCCAGATAGAAGGTGGCTCCTGTGACGCCCTCGCCTCCTCCTCAGGAGAGAGGTGCGGCCCATGCGTCACTCATATAGCTTTCATTGCAGCACTTGACAGGGCCACACTGGGCAACAGTTCTTCCGACAAACACGTTTTAGCAGGTAAACAGCGGCAAATATCGATTTCATGTTTACTCAAATGCACTTAGCACTACTAATTCAGAGAGCCACTGCCATAATTACGTCGATAACAGTGTCTGGGCCTACTTTCGTTATATTGTATATACAGTCGCTTCAGCATCCGTAACTAACCTATGCCTCGCCCCATAACACAGGAGTCGAGTTGTAAGGCGAGGGCAAAACAAAAGGGGCTTGACTTTCAATTTACTACAAACATTGATTTATTTCTTGTAAAGTTCCATCTTCATCAATGAGGGCATCCTAGCACTAAGAAGCACAGTTAAAAACACATGATTGTCAACATAGCATTGTAAAAATAAAATAAGGGGTCACTGGAATTATGCGGCAACAGCGGGACAAAATGCGGCAGGGTTGAGTAAATTCTGCAGCAACAAAAGGCAAATTATGCGGCGTAATGCGGCACATCATATTGTACTTTTTACACTTGTTAACACTGTCTGGGCATTGGTGTACCTCATTAGTACCAGTGCCCAGTATCACGTGCTGCTGCGTTTTTAGTAACTTTTGAGCTACAAACTTTTTTGTGTGTAGAATCTGCAGATTATGTAGCAGATGATTAGGTATGTGGCAAATGCGGCAAATCTATAATTATACGAACATCGTCGCGGCCGCACACTCGCATAATTAAAGTGGCCCTGATTATGGGAAGGAGATTCCGAGTATTATAGCAACAATATTGTGTCTGCTCCCAACTCAGCCTATCACACAAGAGCAACATGAAGGTCTTTAGGAGTGACCTGGGAAATGGTTCGGCGTTCGTTTATGAAGACCAATTACTGCGCTATTTCTGTGTTCTATCACCGGCTTCACGCGCTCCAGATATTACTAACTCACGTTAATGACAGGAAACCATTGATTCTATCCAAGGCGCATTGCAAAGCTTCAAAATATAGCTTTTACAGCTGCACAATGCAGTTCCACCAATTTGTGACCAGAACAATGCTTACAATACGGAACACAAGGGCTGGTTTGCAATTTTCAGCACGTGAATACATCACAAGTTCCGGTAAGGTCAGTCGCTGCACATCGACAATGGAGAAGTGACCGCCTCTTCCTGGAGCATTCATACAGGAGACTGAAGGAATCACCCAAGCTGCTCCCAGAGAATGCTGCAGTCTTCGCAACCTGTTTCGTGTGAATCAGCCCACGAAACAAGCCTAAAATTAGCCATCGAGCAGGAATGATAGCAGCGCTTCCATACAATGCACGAGAAAACCAGCAAATCCGGTGGCAAGCAAAAGAGGGGGGATTATATCAAGTCAAAATTTATTAAACAGACATTTAACAGATATACATAGGAGAAGCGTACATCAAGTTAAGATGGGTAAAATATAAAAGATAAAACACAGAGAATGGTCAACTTAAGATGCGTTTGAAAGATATGACGTCTATTATGAGATTTCCAAATGATATACATCACGCATCGAGCCTAGGACACATACCTCAGAATTAGTCACTGTTTTGGTCTGATATAGTGGAACCTCGAGTTCGGGAAGGTGTTTTTGAGACTCCACTTTCAACAAATTCTGATTACAACTTTATCATCATGGGTATTTGCTGCAGGTACACTAAAGGGTTGTAGAATTTGTCCAAAGGATGCAGAGCCCTTATCTTATGTTTTACTCATCTGCCCCTATTTGTACGATGTTTGTAAAAATATTTGAGGGCAATTCTGAAAACCAGGAGCAAGCATTCTATAAAACATGTCCTCAAATTTCTTGACAGGTCTTTGGAAAACTCAGCATGTTTTTCTGCTCTTGTAAAATATCTGGACATTGCTTTTCCTGAACAGCAATTTACTTCATTTAAACGTCAGCAAAATCAGAAATTCCATATACTAAAATGAATGGATGTAGCTAAGGAATTCATTCTTGAACAAGACCGCAGTATTTCCGTGAAATCTGTGTAAGACAAGATGATTCAGGTTAAACTGATCTATAATGTTCTTATTTCTTTAGCTCCCTTAGCCTGAGTTTATGCCTTGTAGGAATACTGGCTCTACGCTTCAATGCATGGTCATGGATTAAAAAAGGGCAACTATTCCATACACTGGTACTGCAGTGGTTAAGGATCCAGGTAAATATGAGGGAGTCTATCCAGAAGCTCAGCTTCTCAACTATAAGGCCAAAACTGTTAGTTCTTTTTTTTTTAATTTTCAGGATACATTTTAGTGAGGTTTTACATGAGAAAAGTACAGATAGTAAAGATATACAAAGGAATGAATAAACAAGTTCCCGTGCTGGTAACAAATGTGGTATTCGGCTTAAAACTATAGGGTATACTTTGGACGTTGTTGTATGCCAGAATATTGTACTCCAAATGTTGTTTCCAAAATAACTGTCTTCTTGGGTGTAGATTTTCTAGTATTACCCCCAAAGGAGCGATATTTCTGTAAAAAATATTTAGGACCCAATATTTATGTCAAAGGATATTCTGATTATCATATCTTAGTACCACACCGTGGAGGTAGCAGACTGTTGTGGTGGTGAGTGGGGCAATAACATGGTGGTCATCTCACCAAGGGATGAAGCAGCTGTAAGAGTCAGTATTGGTGGGAGGTGCAAGGTGCAGTCTAGTCTGGCCTGTGGAGTGCTAAACTAGCTGAGACCTCTCAGCGGAACCTCATCACTAATTGACAGAGGTTTTGCCCTTTTAACCAGTTTCTTATTGCATGATGGAATCTGTGTCCACAAAGCTTAAAACCACGAGTGAAGTTATTATTTGACTAACATGTCTCATATTCTACTCATGCATGAAGGACTTTACAAAATGTCTCGCCCAGAGGCAAAGCACTGAGCAGAACCTGTAACATTTACGTGAAATGAGCACTTGCATTCTCCCTCCTTTCACCGTGCTAGGAGAGCTTGTCATGAGACAGCCTGCCACTCTACAGAAACAGCCTGAGGATTTTCAGAGCCCTTGGAAAAAGAGCATTTTGCCTGATGGAGGGCTATCCATAAAGTGAAAAAACAGAAATTTCTCTGGGTTTCTTGTAGTAATTTGGCATAACAACTAGGTGGCATCTTAGACCTGTTTCCTTACCTCATCTTGTGAAATTGTCCCTGTCACTTTGCATCAGAGGTAAATGTACACTTCAAGCCGCCAAAAGCACACACATTAATCAAAAGGACAACAAAATAAAACACAATATGAGTTGAGAAAGGTGTACATAACCTCAGAAAATGATCAAATGGTGCTACAAACTAAGACAAGCTTTTTACCTGTGAGCTCTAGGTCTACATCTGATATGGATTAAGGATCTGCTTCCAACAGCAATTCCAGTTGCTTCTTCAGCTCATAAGCAACACCCGATTGGGTAGGAGCTGCAGCAGACTGATTGCTTATTGAAGACTTCTGAAGTGGTGATTTTGGCTGCTAGTCGGAATTACCATAGGCTATATATATCGCATCAATATGATATGGTACTGTTAGAACACAGTATTGTTGCCATCCAGTACTTCTCAACAGGCACTGGATGCCACATGTTCTGAGGCTGCTTGCTCTCAGTTTAGCTCCCTTGGTCCTGAAAGTTGACTGCACAGCCTGAAATGTCCGTTCTTCTTTGCTAAATTTTATCCATTTTGCTTCCTCTGGTGGCAATTAGTTTTCTCTTGTTCTTTTTAGCCTCCATGTTGGAAGGGATGCATAGATTCTAGATGTGTTTACTGTGGTTTCCATAGTTTATTTAGCTGGAGGTTTTGTGATATTGGTCAAATCACACAAATGCACCCCTCACGCAGAATGGTTTAATCAGCTGTGATTTGCCTAAACCTCATTAAAGTCTTTACACAGACATTCCACTCTCGTCGGTGAGTAGATACAGTCAGTCCAAAAATCAGTATATAGTGTGACTGGTCACAAACACACCTTCACAGTCACAAATTTCATCCATACTGAGGGACCTCGCTTGCAGGTTGGGACCTAGAGTCAATCAGCTATCAATGCTGCGGCTTACAGGCTTACAACTGAAAACACGGTGTGACCCAGACCCAAAGTCTTATTACTGCGCAGCAAGGCCCCTCCAGTAAAGTGGCTACTGGAGACTAGACTAGTTTGGGGAGAGGATATGGCCTAACGGCTAGGGCAGTCGACCTCGGAGCTGGGGAACTGGGTTCAAGTCTCAGCAAGGATACTCGACATCCTGTGATTCTGGGCAAATCACGTAATCTCCCCGTGCCTAACAAAAATGAATGTGTCCGTCTTTAACGTAACTGGTGCTCATGTAAAGCGCTCTGATATCATCGGGTCAAGTTTACGCTATATAAAACTCCACACAAAAAAAAAAGTTCAAGTATAATAGAATGCTTGGCAACTGCAGGCTGCATTTTTTCTAGCAAGGATTATCTGACGTTGAGCTCCCTCTTTACCAGACTACCCCTAAAAAATTGAGAGCTTCCTTCCAGATGCAATTCAAGACTTTTCATTTCTCCTACTCAAGTTGCAGTGCACTGTTGTGTCAGTATTTCTGTTCATCACAGATCGCTTTGTTCCCTATCTTCCCCGAAGAATACTACGATATCTGCCAGTAACAATCTTTTCTCCATCCCAAAGTTCATGGTACAAACCAGATGGGGGAAATCCATATTGGTTCTCAGGCCAAAGGTATGGAACAATCTTCCGCTCCCACTAAAACAAGTTGCCAACTTTGACACTTTTAGGAAGCTTCTTAAAGCCTGGCTTTTCAGTCAGCCTTGTGTATCTTTTTTTGGAGGGGCAGGACTGCTTTTGTTTTACTGATTTTCAGCACTGAGATGCCTTTCGGGGTGAATGTTTCACCTTATAAATGTAATTTTCATTCATTCTTTAATACACTGCATGTCAATGTGAGATGATATGATATTACAAATATTGAGATCCCTCGATAAATTGTAGCACTTTGCAAGCCAGCATTAGAGGCAAGTTTGCAGTTGCAGACCCACAAAATCCACGCGTAGGGCCTATGTACAAATGCAACAGGACTAGGGACTGGGTGGGGGGCTGGGTGTTTAAAATGCTCTAATGGGAGTTCCCTTTATATTGGGTATGTGACTGGAAGATGTAACAGGGGCAGAAATAGCCTGATATATGCAATGCTTACAAACAGCGACGTGACACGATATTTAAAGATCAACATTCAGCTAGAATTGACACATCCTGCTACAAGAGACAAAATCCTTTAGCCCACTGGTTTAACGATAAAAAAGAGGGATTCACTCCAAACCCCTGTTGGCAGCACAACCTGAGCAAAGTTGACAACACCCACCTACATAGATCCCTCCCCGATGCTCCAGGTGGAGTATCCTTGATTCATCTTAGTACGTTTTCACCTTACCTCACCACGACGAGCACTTCTGGGCCTTCTCACTCAAGCCACGTCTGCATGTGGCTCGCCAACCACTTCCATCCCTTCACCTCAGATATTCACTTAAATTACATACTCATGTGAGGAATGCGCCCTGGCATGAATGAAATGCATATGCATTGCTCACACACACAATGGCACGTGTTTAAGGCAGGGCACGCCTGTGTCAATCTATGAACAAACCTAGGATAATGCGGGCGGAACCAAGAATTAATTAGTAACAAACTAACCCACTCCCTGTGATTGTTCGTGTGGATCAAGTGTGTGTTTCAGAAGGGTAGGTGACTCTCGGACACTTTAGTGTCCCAGGAAGAGCTTCTGGTACAACAACAAGACTACAGTGCATTGAACCTTCCAGATAATGTAAGGATTTTAAAATAAAGAGTACTGGGAAATAAAGGGAGCAGGGGATGCAGTAGAAAAGAGTGACCGAGAATAAATAAAATAAACTGGTGTTTGCCCTGTTGAAGGGGAGAACGAGCTTGAGGTGATCTATCTCTTTTTAGGAAATATTTCTAACTACCCTTGACCGGTGGCAAAGCCAGACCAAGAGCCTGGATATCACCAGACTGAATTCAAAACAAGAAGGAAAAAATACAGAAGGCAAGCCTTCTCAGTTCATGCTCCCAGGATCTGAACAGCAGCTCTAGCGGCAGCAGCCCAGCACCAACTGTACTATAATTCAGAAAAAAGCTGAAGGCGTGGCTCTTGAAGGAGCGCTACTACTGACCCGAGAATCTACCCCTGCCCCTCCCACAGTATCTTCCAGGGGGGCATGACCTCTGTTCAGTGCTCAGCTGCTCTCAAACTAGGGTTGTGCTCTAAAGAATACAATATATCATGCAAGGACATGAATTTAAATGGTACCATGCAATACTTTGTCTGCCATTTGGAAAAAATACTGCATACATGTATTTGTATATGTACATACGCATTGGTATTAGTAGGGCACGAACCTAGCTCAAACCTACTGCCCCACCTAGCGCCTACTACTGGCGGATGTGGTGCTGAAGTGCTTGCCTACATGGGTAGCACACTACACTGTGTAGGGTGTGCGGTTGAAAGAGTGTTGTCTTCGTTTTGAGCCTATGTGCGAAGTGTTTCGACGCCATCTATGATGAGCCCCGTGATGCTGTTATATTGTTATGTAACGCACCCTTTAGGTGAATGAGGAAGTCTAAGACAGGTCTGAATGAAGTATACTGGCAGCAAATATTTGCTCTCCAGGTTCTTTTCTGGTGGTTCTAGTTATCATACGACATTAAAATTAATTTAAAGGGCTCCTAAATCTTTACCTTTAAAAATATCCTCTCACAAACTTTTCAAAACATCTACACATTAGTTCCTTATTATCAGCCGCAGCCCGTGCAGGTAAGAGCGGTGCGGCCCGGTTGGGGGGGGATTCAACAGACGACCACAAGAGGAAATTAAATAAATAATTAAATGTTCCCTTGTCATCGTCTGTTGAAATCCCCTCCACCCGGCCCCACCGCCCCACCACTCTTACCTGCATGGGCCGAGGCTGCTTAAAACAGGATCTCATCTTGCGAGATAAATAGATAAGATGGAACCACGTGGATACCTGATCAACCTATTATCGATGACGATCTAATGTTAAAAAGAAGTCTGGCAAATTGGGAGGTTTCTAACGCCCCGTAGATCTCTAAACCCAGCAAGGTAACTGAAGTTCTGCAGCACTGACCATATCCGGGTCACTCTACTGTGCATCACTCTATATAGCTAGCATTACAATCACACCACACAAAGGAACACAGAGAAGAAAGACGAAAAACAATAAAAATAAAAAGATGAAATACTTGAGCATGTGAAAAAATGGCCCAAGCATCCACAACTGAGAAAGAAAGGCCACCCTAACCCTCACTCTCATGTGGGTACATGCGAAGAGCGCTTAGGAAGTGGTAGAGCTCGGAGCCTAGACTGGGGAAGTTCCGGCCTTTAACTGGGCAGCGACTGCGACAGTGGGCATTCCCACTGGGGCAAACCATAGGCTCTGTGAAGGCCTCGGCTGTGAGTGCGCTTAGACCTGTCTGGAGATGTGCCCAAGCGGTAGCAGGGCTGAGCCACTTATCAGCTGTGGTCAGTGTGTGCCTGGGCTCTGCCTGGCACACAGGCCTCAGCGCTGCTCTGCACCTGTCGCTCCTCACACCTGGCAGGGAGCACTCACTGCGTGTCAGAGGAAAGGTATTTATTAGCAGACGTGCCTCTTTAATTGCAGCTCCCTTTTCCCTCCACCCCGGCTATGGAGTGTGTTGTTCCGCGTGGGGCTCACTGGCCCATAAACATAGGACTCGCACATCCTGCTGACTCAAGAGAGGTGTCTCACAATGCCCGGCCTATTTATAGGTCACCTATTAAGGTGTTTCGATTCCTGCTTCTGGGGTGATAATTACCATTGTCAAAAAGTGGGAGGCTCTCATCAGGATGTTTACGAGTCGAGGGACCGTCGGGGAGATTTGGATGTGTGACGTGAGTTCAGGCGGTGCAATGAGGCCAGCAGCCCGCTGAAGCTTAACTGAACAGGGGCAACTCTCTCAGCAGGGTAGGGGTACGGGGTGCAGCAGCCATATACATGTGTGTACGAACTTCTGTGTTACAGGCTTTCTCCGCTCCCAATGATGCCTGGTTTAGCACCCAGAGTCCACACAGATCAGACCACTGCACTTAAACAAATCCCATGCAAAAACAAAGAAATTCATGAAAAATGATTTAGTCCTAGCTTAAGCAAGCTACCATTGGCGGCGTGCACAGTGTGCGAATCTATAACAGATTCAAGCGGCCAGACTAGCAGTTTAGGTGTGGGGAAGAGGTCTGTGGATTCACAGGTCTGGATATTCTGAGGGGACACCTACGGGACAGCAGCACTCTTACCTTGTAATCACACATACAGCACAGGTAGCCCCTCAGAGTCACAGACATCAATACCGCACCTCACTACTGGTGCTGTGAATGCCCCCCTCATCTGAGGAGAATGGTCTACTGCTTAATGAAAAGAAGTAAGATGCTGGTGGAAGCTTAGCTGATCTCTCCAGACTGAAGCGGAGTCAGAGTGTGGAGCCCTAAGACATGAGGAGAGACATGAGTGGCAGGTATGACTTACAGTGGTAGGCTGCTTCAAGGTGCTTTGGTTGTGTGATGCATATCATGTCTGTAAAATCATATTTGCCATTGTCCTTGACTATATGTTCCTGTGCAATCTGACTATTGGCATGGACTTATGTCACCTTAAATGAGCCCTCACGCTACCTACAGAGTAGGAATTGTGCAATCTGCTTTACCTACTTCGTAGCCAGGTCCAGTGCTTTCAAAAAGTGAAGGGCCATATCAGCTTTAGAATACCACCTGATCATTGCCCATAGCAGAAAGGCCTGAAAGGTGCGGTTTTAAGTGTATGGGGAACGCTCCAGGTGGCAAAATTCTATTTGCCCTTAGCACTGAAAATCCATTCTAGTTTAAACTGCTAGATAGGAAACCATCCCAAAAAAATAACTGCCGGGTTGTCGGTCAAGATAATATCAAAAATATCGTCTGAAAGAAAAAATGTGCTCTAAATATTGTTTACAAAAATATTGTCCCATTTGGAGTAGATGTTCTATTAATAACCCTAACAGGGCGTTATTTTCGTAACTGATATTTAGGACAAAATATTTCTGTCAGACGATATTTTGGTCATGAAATTCCGGTACAAGACCAACTGTCTGTAGTGCAATGCAATTGGTCGCGGACACGTGAGTGGTTTAAAATGATGAGGGAGTGTGTGTGGGCTTGCGGTTTGACGGGGGTGGGTCGAAGGATCTGTTCTAGAAGAAGATACAATTCTCATTCCACATTAAAAACATGTGTGGTACAGCCCTGTGAATAATGTGTGGTGTCGGAGGAATGTTATGCCCAGAGCCCTCAAGGAGGTAACCTCAGTCTTGGTGCCTGGGAAACAGTGAGCCCCCCCCCCACCTCCTACTAGAGAGGGAAATGGTGCTCCCCCTGGGACTGTGAACTATGATGTAAGTATATGTTACCTACTTTCACGACTTGTAAGCACTATAATCTTCCCACGTCTCCAATTATGCTGACTAGGCCCTCCCAATAAAACGAGCAAGCACTTGGTTTATTAGGCTAAAGAGCCTCCATTTTTAGCCACATCTGATCCGAGGCAGATGAGCGCTTGTCTGGCCCTACAAGCCCTACAGATGTCGAGTGTTGGCAGGTCTTCCTGGAGGTCAGTGTCCGCAGTGCGCAGACAAATGGGAGGCTTTTAAATATTGTTAGGTGATAGCTGCATGAACTGAATGTACTTCACTTCCTAGATCAAGTCCCAGGATTGGTCAAATGATCACCTGACCCGCTACTTGCCGCCTACTTTAACCTAATCCTATAATAGGCCAAATTGCACTGACCTGGAAGATGACCTACAGGCCTCAGAGCTTACATCTACAGACTGCTGAATGTGTGTAATTGTCCACCAGTCCCAGGACAGAAGCCCTTACCGGCAGCAGCTGCCTATTATTGGTTGCTATATTAGATTTTTAACACATTTTACATTAACCAGCAGCTGCGCAAGTTCACACACCGGGCACCGCACCAACATCATACTTGTTGCAGTATTTTACATTATTTCTGTAAGTAGATCTAGGCAAAGCACAGATGGGACCTCAATCTGTCAACCTAACGTCGCCCTTTTAGAGCATTTGGCACTGAGTATGTCGGCAGAGACTAGTACACACTTCCCGTGGGAATCTACGCACATACGTGCTTACGTAGAGGCGTCCAAGCGTGCAGAGTCTTTCCGTTCGGCTCTCGAGCCGATCACCTCCCCTCTCGAGCAGTCATAGTGACATCAGACTAGTTTAGACATAATACATTTTTTTCTGGTGGGCTTTGAACATTCCAAATAGTAATACATCAGGCTTAGCCTGTATCTATAGAATGTTCCGGATAATTTGAAGGGCTTCTTAAAGGCGAAGTCCTGCAGGGCCCTGCGTGGCTGGATACCGGTCATGAAAGAACGAAGCATGCAATCCATCTGTCTGGCCCCACATGTGTACGGCTACAGCAGTGCCTGAGACAGACAACCAACACAAGATTTCCGAGCTGCGACCTGGAAAATAACATTTATCTTGGTCGGAGGGCCACAGACACTAAAATCCCATCCATACAATGCACGACAGATTCCTTTGTAGCTGAACCTCTGCAAGTAACTGAGTGTGTGTGTTTTAAAAAGCTCTCATGTTCCGAGTAGAGGCTCTAACAGCTCCTGCATCGGTTTAAAGTTACTTTTTAAATAACTGGTGCTTTTGGGGATTATTACTAAAGTGCCCAAGAATAAATAAGAAATAGGATTCTGCATTACACTCAATGGTGCTTTTATCTGACTCGGGCACATTAGAGTGCTAATAGCACAGTACAGCAGAATATTTGCACGACCGAAGAGGGATTTTTATCCAAGAAGTTCAGTAGTTTTCAGGGCCTACCATATTTTGTCTCTGTCAACTCTAAGTTGCCCTGGTAGTACTTGATATTAACCATATTACGTAATTTAACAATGGACTCCATTTCATTTTGCTGTGGTCACTGCAGTTTTGCTGCAGCAAAAATCATTGTCTGTATTTTGCCTGTAGGCAATGTTTGTAGATAAAACACGAACGTTGATTTTGTGGTTACAAAACACCCAAAACGGATTTGAGCCAAATAGCTCACAATCACAATACAGATGGTACATCAGACTTTCGCATACAGATATATCATCTGTCATAAATATTGCGCCCTAAATATTGTCCAATTGGATACAGATACTACACTATTATGATATTTTTGTGAACTATTTTTAGGACATGATATATATCAACAATATTCTCTTCTCCTACCTGTAATAATACATACTATGGTGCTGAAAAGCATTTTGGAGCAAATTATCACCACCAGGTCATAATTTCACAGATGTTACAGTGCTTAATTTGTAAAAAATATACATGCCAGGGCCCTCATCAGGAGGCCACTGCAGCTTGCACCACATATTGCCTCTCCAACCACTACCAAAGGCAGTCCCAACACAATTACTAAACATCACACTCCTACAAGTGTGACAATTCGTCTATTCCAGGCCCCTAAAGGTATAAGAATGGCTTGGGCAGCAGTTAATGGTCATGTTTAATGTATATTAAATTAATTAACAACTGTTGTTGTGCTCATCTCTAAATTAGACAGATAGCACCACCAAGCGGCAGACTGTTACAAACCCTAGTGTTGACAATCAAGTACCGTGCCGAGCACCGGACACCACAGGCTCAAATTGAATATATGACGTTACATCGCGGTCTTCAGACCGCGATACGTTTACAACGCAGGCATTACAACGCAAGTCGTTACAACGACTTGCGCTGGAGGGTGCTGGACTTAGGAATAGTATGATTTACTATTCCAACTCCAGCCTACGTAACAGTAGGGAAGGTGTTGGAATTGTAAATCATACTATTCCTTAGTGTATAGCGCCATCCAGAGCAAGTCGTTGTAACGACTTGCGTTGTAATGCCTGCGTTGTAAACGTATCGCAGTGTGAAGACCGCGATGTAACGGATGTCTCCCGCTCAAATTAAGCACTTATTCTTCCTTCTTCATTGAAAGGATGTAGGCTGCCACTACAGCCCGCCAATCTGAACTGGAGTACATTTCCGTTTAACTTATTTCCTCCCCAGGATGCATTCTTGTGGACAGTGAGAGGCACCATCCTCTTAACTGGAAGACAAGGTAAGCTTCCTTGACATGACATGGCCAGGAAGCTCGGCATAAAAAGAAAGCAAACATATATTGCCAGTGTATTTGGCGAATTATGCTGCCACTCTTTCCAGAATGCTGTGTCCTAAATAAGAAATATAGGAATATTTTCTGTGATGTTAAATGGAACCCATTAGGCAGCATCCTCGGCAACAAGCTACATGTGGACTTGACCATGGAGCACAGGAAAAAACGCTTCTGTGGAGTAACGTAGTGGTCACAGAAGCAGTCCAAGTATTGTTTGTAGGGTTCCATCCACAATCATGCGATCACTTTCACAGGAAAGATCTTTGAGTCAATGCGCATTTCACGAGGCAGTGATGTGCAGTGGTCTCAGAGCCTGCACAAGGTGCGGTTCATCACCGACACCTGGTACAGAGCAGTGGCTGCATGAAACTGCACGCGCTGCCATAAGGCCATCTGTACCAGACATGCATGCTGCAGTCTGCGGTCAGCTCGTCGCTGGCCCATTTCAGCTGAAGAAGCTTTTTAAATCCCAATGGAGAAGATTTTAAATCTATAAGACGGACTGCTCATGCATGAAAGGGCAAGGTATTTCCTTATAACAATCCTAATCCGAGGAGCTGCGAGACGGTGTCCTCAATAATCCTCTTAGACTTTCTGTCCATGCACTCCGGAATCCAGATCACAGAAGCATAGAATGCATTGAACCAGAACAAGCCAGCAGCTTCTCAGGCTTAGCGGTAACAGGAATTTGCACCCTGGCGAAAAACTACAACATATTCCTACTCTTTCCTTCCTCCCATGATCTGATGTGTGGGTCAACCGGGCTCCGAGGCAAGGTCTTTGATGCCTGCGTTCACTTGCTTGGAATTCAGAGACCTTTAGCATCAAAATATGTCTGCGGCGACTAAGATACAGGGCTTTGCATTCAAGAGACGGCAGATATATATACTCACTGTCATCAACATAATGCTGAGTTCATCCTTTAGAAGTGGAATGGTTCATTGCTCAGTCTGGTTTTGGGGTTACGGATAGTAGGCGTTGAGCTTGAAACTCCTGAAGACTTGTGACAGATGATTGCAGCTCTCGTGCAGTCTTGTTGCACTTCCGCCAATAAGCACTTTTTTGCCATTTTTTCCCCCAGGTCAACAAGCCGTGGCCACCTGCTCTGTATACGTGGTAGTACCTGATGCACCGCAGCACAAAGTTTTGAATCTGTGGGGTCCTATACTTGTCGTCATATACGCTAACACTCTTTACCCTGATTACTTGAACATTATGCCCAACAGCAGCTGCCCACAATGTCACTGCTGCCACAGATGTGCACCCTTTTACAAGATATGACATGAGTTTTTCTTTAATTAATGCTTGCATGCGGTACTGCTGTCTATGCAGGGCCTTAAGTGTGATGAAAAAACTGGGGGATGGCTGATGTAATTGAGGGCATGGCTTAAAACAGATAAGCTAAAAATATGTGCTTAACATAGTGTGCCGCCGGACTGGTAGTTTGCTGCTTCTGTCATTGCATACAGATATATAATACAACAAAACACATTGCACCTACAACAAGCCAGCTCTATTGGCTTTATCAATGGTTGTTGGATGCACAAGATAAATAAGCAACAAATATAGCTTAGTTGTATAAAATATTGAAAATGCTTCAGTTCTGACATAATGAGACTGTGAAAGAACTATAACGAGTGTCTTTGAAGTTACATCAAAGGCAGTGAAGGGTGGTACTACAGAAGAGGTAAGATTTTTTTTTTTACCCCGAAGATGTGGGCAAAAATGGAATGCCCGCTAGGCAGTGCTTAATTTGAGCCGGTGGTTGCTGGTGGGGGGCACCGGCACTCATTTTCGGGGACCAGCACTTATTTCTCCTCATCAGACATTTCCCAAGACCAAGAGAGGAAAAAACAAACTAAACGGAAAAACTGAGGAAGAGATATACAGAAAATAAGTTGCCAAGGGAGAAAGCAGAAACCTGTAGTAGTGAGATAATGGGGCAGGGAGTGCCTGGCAGCGAAGTAAAGAGGGCAGAGGTGCATCAGGACTGCTCGCCCTTGGTATTCGGCAAGCTGACATTTTAAAGCACCAGCCGTGGGTGTCTGAGCAGCGCTTTGGGCACCGGCACTTATTATTTTACAAATAAAGCACTGCCGCTAGGGACCCGTCTCAGCATCTGCTTTTTAGAACTGCCGGTGCTGAGCACCGGCAGAACCCGGCCCACTTAAAGCCCAGTGTCTATGCATTCACGACATACGTAGAGGACTCCTTCAGCTGTACGATGAACACTTCCTGCAGAGTGAACCCGCTGAACAAGCTGGTAAAACTAAGTTCGTAGGATCATCTTTACGCCAACCTATTCACCGCATCAACCACAACACAGCACGTACTCCTTACAGATATTATTATGTGCAGGGAAGATTCCATTGACATCCTAAACTCTCATTTTTAATCTGACACAATGGTCTGGAAGTTTTCAGAGGTCTGAAAGAGCTGGGAATACGATGAAAGTGGCAACCTGGAGTCCAGAAAACAGCTTCTGCTGCTCCACAACAGCAATCAGCTTGCTTACCCCCAGGGGCAACACTGGCATGCCTATAAGTAGACTCCCTGGACACCAGTTTTCTAGGCCTGGGCTAGCCTTTTAGAACTCATTAGACTCAGGTGTGTTAATCTAATTGGTTCTACAGAAGAGAACAAAAGACCACAAGTCCCAGAGCGCACCCGTCTGCTTAAAGAAATCCAAGGACTGGAACTGTGGTGTCCAAGTGACATGGAGTAAGGTCACACTACTTACGGAGTCCACTCCTACTATCAATGGCAAGTTCACTGAGTAATCTTACAGTGACTCAGAGTGCCTTTTTAAGCCAAAACTGAGCAAAAACTGGGTGTCAGGATCCTGCGTCGATGGGCATGCTTCCTATATCTTTAAGAACAGCAACACGTCTCAAGACCTCGAAGCAGTGTCAAATCACATTCATCAACTGTTTTTAACCGGGAAAACAACTCTGCCTTTTCAAGGGGATGCAGGGTGTTAACCGCCGAGGGATGCGAGCGCGCATGAAAACCTATTAAATGTGACTCTTGTAAAATACAGCAGTAAGCAGGCCTTCTGGGCATTCAGTTAATTTGTAATTAATTACTTTATTCCACAGCTTTTATAGACAGTCGTTTGATTGAAATAAACATATATTTTTAAATAAAATATAGCCGATTAACAAAATCTAGACTAACCTGTCTTAGTGCTGCAGGCACTGGCTGTGTGTTACAGGCCGCTCTCCTAGACAATTCCTCACAAAACTCCATCTGTTGAGCCTCTGACCCATGCTGGCCTTAAATCCTACAGAGACACATTCTTCCCAGAAAGCTGTTTACGCTCCGCATCACCTCCCCGAGTGATGATACAGTAAGCACTTTGTAATTAGGACTTCACGTCTGCCAAGACAATTCTTAGTAAATTTTTGAGATATTAATCATGCGCTGCGCAGCAAATTGAAGCGCCTTCCTCTAAAAAAATGACTACATTTCGCAGTTCAGCGTACCAGGAAGTCACACCTCGTGGCCCTTTCCGCCCACTGTCCAAGTTATGATTATCCTGATCCGCAGCCAGGCACTGAGAGGTGTGTGCATGCCAAAGGGAGGCACCAACAGTCAGGAATCTGTAGCCACGCCTCCCACTGTCTTTCTTCCCAAAGACAAAACATCAGTAGACATGCTTGAGACTTTGGTCACTTCCTGCCCAGCACAAGAGTTCTGTTTGTGGAATTAGGCACTTCCCCTTGCAAAGGATGGCACGTACACGTGCTTGCGGTCCTCCCTGAGTGTCCAATACACTTAAACTTACTAAATATTGCATCATTCTTTTCATGCAGTTTTCCAGGCACATCTTCTTGTCATTTCTTATTTTGGGATTTGGGTAGCAGAGATGTGATCTAATGCAGGAGACTAAAAAGTAAGAAAAGAGTGCCTGGGGCAAAAAACAGAGATACGTTTGTCAGTCCTGGGCATAGGGAGAACAGCTGTTTCACATATTGAGCATTCTATCTTATTAACACCTACTGTATTTACTAGGATAGCAGGAATGAGAACCGTATGGTCCAGTAGAGGTACCCCAAGAACATCACTTCACAGTGTAGTAGCAAGTGTGCAATGGGCTATAATACAAAACAGAAATTGGGCCTTAGAAACCCCATTTTGTATAGTAAAGGACAGTCCTAATTGGGGTGATGTGGGACCTCACATGCCTCTGGCCCCAGCATCATTGTGCCTGCTGCTGTAATGATAGCTATGCCCCTTATCTCTCTTATGACAGACCAGAACCCTGCCCAACCACTGCCAGTGACCACACTCTAAAATGTCCAGCTGACCTTCAGCGACCTCAGCAAGGTCAACAAGGGCTGCAGCAACCATGGATGTTTCAGGCGCTTATCCTCCTGAATAAAACATCCATTTTGCATTTTTGTTCTCCTGGCTTGAAAATCTGCTTTTCGACAAAAAAACTATAAATGCAGGGATCCTGCGAGACAGCATTAACACGTAAAGGCAGATAGTGTAGTCTGACATTTCTAGTCTCTATCACCTTAAATAATTCAACAGCGCGACGGTCACAGCAATACCAAGCACTCCCTTTTATTGGGAAAGTAGCTCTGGGTTTAACTTTGAGTGCCTTCTGCAAAGGAAACTATGTTTTGCAATTCTTACAGGGATCCTGGAAAGGTTAAGGAGAGAATTATAGTCTCTCAAATGTCATTTGTTATTTTCTCAGCTTCAGTGCTCCCGCTTCTCCGCCTTGTATCTCGCGGACTGAAATAGGGCATCCCACAGCGCTCGCCTGCTAACAATATTTGGCCGTTTCAGACATCCCTGGTGGAAAGATCTCGTTACTGGCTGGACGCCATCGCCCTCGCAACCTAAAGCTGTTAACTATGGCAGCTGAAGAAGCTGAGTGCTTCCACCTTAATGTTGTTACTATTTTGTGAGCCGTGTAATCACTCAAAAAAGGCACTAGGAACATTGATGGTGTTAGCAACAGCAAGGCTGTGTGCGCATATCACTTACCAAGCCTAGAAAACACATCTTTGCCACCCGTAGAGCCTGGTGGCAGGAAGTTCATACAATATACTCGTGAGCCTCGATCCACCAGACAGAGCTGCTGGGCAACTATCCACGATGGCCGGCACATGAACCGGCCATGTCACGTGCTTCCCATTTCACAGTAGTCTCCATCCCCCTTTATCCTGTTGACGGGATGGGATATCCTGTCAAGGTGTGGGAGAGTTTGGTCGCTATTCCTTCCCAACATTGTTGCTTCTGTGGTCAGTCGTGAAAAGGGGCTGGACTTGTGGTGGGTTATAAAGGCCTGCACACAAGGGGGCAGCCTCCTAGAGTGTTTTTGCGTGTGAGAAGAGCTGAATTGATTTTAGTCATTCTGGCCTATAGCTGTATCTGTGTCTAGCCCCCGATCTGTGTACAATGAGTGTTTCAGACCTGAATAATAAACGAATGGGGGAAGTACATTCATCCAAGATAAAGCATACTTATGGGCTTCGATCCACAGGGGTGCTCTACTACTCAAGGCGAGTGGCAAAGAGGGCTAGGGCTGGAAAGGCAGATCCTCTCCTTAAGGATAGTGTGAGTTACCAGGCCATGAAGGAGTCTTTGTAGGCTGATGACAGATGTCCTGTTGCAGAGTGTGCTCTTGTGTCTTAAATTTGGTGAAATTGAAAAAATAATAATAATCAAGAAGTCGACTGGATTTTTGTCTCCAAATTGATCAGATCTGTGCCTCATGTTGCAAACCCACAAATGACAGTGCATGTGTTTTGGACATGCACTTATCCTGAAAAGCCGTTTATAACACGTGGGGTTGTTGCACTTTACACAGCGGCTATATGCATGGCCATCATCTCATGTCCAGGATTATCTACACTCATCCTTATAACTTTAAAAAGTAAGATCAAGGCTGATGATGATATATGAAATCTGTTCAGCTCATTTGCAGGGTTTCTAAAAATGTAGAAGGACATTTGGAAACTCAAACTATTGTACCGTTGGTATACATCACTTTATTGCTGTAACTCCAACAATAAGGCATTATATATCTTTGTAATAATGTTTTTGATGTCTTTCCCTATAAAAAAAAAAAGCTGTTAACATAAGACTCCTGGGTTCTAGGTCGAACTGTAAACCACATTTTCTAAGGATTCAAATAGTGGGGTGATGCAGTTACATTTGGCCACCACGGGGCCTTCTCAATCACATTTACAGTGGCCACTTAGTGGCAGACTTCGATGAACAAAATAGTACATCCGCAGTCCTTCCTGATGCACTGCGATCAACTGGACGAGTCGCGACATTGGTGAATCGGTGATATTTGGGTGAATCACCTACTCAGTTCTAAGCTTGAACTGGTGTTGTGGAACTTTTCCAACCTTCCTGCAAGTGCTTCCAGTTTGGGCATTGCTTACTATGCATATAGAAAGTCTTTCTTTGACTTTTCCCAGACTTAGACCAATTTATCCAATTAATAGACCTGTGTTACTTCTACAGAAGCAGCTCCCAATGTGAATCCATTCTGTTGACTTGTGCCTTCTATAATTACATTTATAGACTACCTTGCATCCTTCTGGTACAACAGCTCAGAGATGCGACATTGATGTGTAACCAGCAGGTCAAACTTGTGAATACTAGCAAGGCTCACTAAGCATTTCTTCTTTTTGAGGACGATAAAACATGTACTATTGAACTGATTAATAATAATATTGTTTACAGTAGCATGAAATGTAAAACACTGCAGTAGTAAGCACTATGGTCAAAATAAGCCATCATAAATGTCTACAAAAATAGGACTAGTGTTTGGCATAGTTAATTATAAAACATTTATATGTAAAACACCCTGTTTTATTTAATGTGTCTCCTCACAGCACCTTTTGAATCAGTAACTTTAGACTGGCAATACTTGCCCATGGTCTGTCCAAAAAAAGAGGAAAGGAAGCCTACTAGGTCACTTAAGCGAGCTCACACGAGTCGCTCTACGCGTTGCGCGCGCGAGCCCACTGTCCCTGAAGTGGGGCCGGCAGGACGCGAGAGACGCGGGGTACCATCACACGCTGCAAGCTGGAGCGGGCTGGCATCTGCGATAAATGAGAGAGCTGGAGACACAAGAAAGCCCCGTTGTCCAAACGAAATGAAAATTCTGCAACACATTGTGCGGCCGAATGAGATTTGGCTGCTCAGTGGCAGGGCCAGACAATGGACTGAAAAGCACACAGCGCTACCAATTGAGCATGTCCTGGCTCCGGTAATCAGGGCTGCCCCCTTGCAAGGGAAAGAAGACAATTGGGGCCCTCACATTCTGAATGCTGTCACGTTCCACGCGGCACAGCACCATGAATAAATGAATGCAGGCATGGGGCGTAAACAAACATCGCCATGGGAAGGAAAAGAGCATACAGCTTCATTTATAACGCAGATATGACAGTCGACCGTGCAGCTCAAGGGGCCTGGCACAGCCGAGGCATCATTTAAATTGCACCCACGGTTCCGAGCTCGCTCCGCCAAGCCACCAACGACCACAATCAAAGCAAGCCACAAAGCACCCCCGGAACCAGAGGGACAGTGGGGTGCTGGGCCGAATGGCTGGTAATTGCCCCCTTTTCCTAGGACGAGCAAATCCATCTCATTATCAATGGGACATTGTCAAACGCTTGCCATTTGTAAGCCAACAAAGATCTATGGCTCCCCCCAAAAATGTGATTGATAAAAAGCAAGCGGCGCTCTTGAACGGCCTGTGTTGAGATCAGCTGCAGTGTGCAGTGCTTTCCAAACACCCCTGCTGCTCTATAAAGACAGTACTTTACCTGGTAATGGGACTCAAACATCTTTCCAGTGGATGCCATTCAACGCTGTAATAATATAGTCATCTTGCTAGCATGAAGGTGGCAAACACGGTTTCCACTGGCCATGCTGGTGCTGCTGTTCAGTGGTCCACTCCCATCTTAATATTATAATGGCAGTTCACACAGCACCCCGCTACATCTCGTATTGGTACTCAGACAACATGCTTCTCTTTAACCCGCCTTAGTGGTGCTGATGGAAGGGTAGGCCACCATTGCGTGAGGGCCCTTGAGCATCTCTGCAGCACGCACTCAAACAACTGAGCCCCTGCTTGTTACTAAATGAACTTCAGAGAATATACCGGCTGGTCGTCATTTATTAAGTACTGGTCCTTGTGAACGAAAGGGTAAGGGTTACCAAAGGATATTTGTGTGAATAATATTATTTGCCTGCCTACAGGAACGTTGTTTTATCAGCTGGCTCCCTACTGGGCTAACTAGCTCCAGAGAGAGGATTGTAAGCACTTCATTCCAGATCCAAAAACGAGCCCACACCTGGAATCAAGAGACAGGTCAGCCAAGGAGCCGGAGTTTGCTTTACTTTAAGCTGATCTCATGATATCTCTCTTCCAGCACTAAGAACGGAGGGGCTGTCAGTGCCTGCAGCAGCCCCTCCCTCACGCGCGTCACTCACAGAACACATCTGTCTCTGGTGCTCAGCGCTTGTTGCTGCAGCAGACCCACTGCCAGTGTCCAGTGAGGGGAACTGCATGTCCTGTGTTCCCCTCAGTAGACTTCCCATGCCCGAGGGAGTGGTTTTGTGGCTTCTTCTGTAGATGCCTGATGGGTATTATTAGAGGGTGGAAATGCAGCGACATTTAACGTATACTAAGGCCTCTAAATGTGCCGCTCTCCTAGCTCCTGGAGGCTGCACTCCACCTGGGACACAGATGCTGCATGTGGGAAAGGAATAAGCACATGGAAAATGCCACAGAAGAGCAACATTGGTGACACAATGGAAGAGCAGCGAGTTTTCTCTTGGTCTCAAGACCCATCTGTCTAGAGCCACAACTAGCTGGGGTCTCCTACATTTACACCCCTGAATTCTTGAAATGTCAGCATCTCGTCACCCCTCTCACGTCTTTCTTCCAGACTGTAAACACTGATGTCTCTTCAGCTCTCTCTTCGTGAGCGCTCTGATGCAAAATGCACCCTCTTAGCTGCTGACCAATGGACCTCTCTTTGTAGTTTAGGAGCTGTACCAGGCAGAGTTCAATGCACAGCTACCTATGAGGCGGCCATGATGATGTAGGTAGCTGTAAAACAGCTTTCTGTTTGTGCTGGGTGCACCACTCCCTATGCACCCCATGACCAATACTATGGAGCTTATCAGTGTCTTCTCACGATACTATTGAAAATCCAGCAGTATCCGCTCTCTATCCTGTACTGCTCGGGCTTTCCCTTCCTCAAAAGCCTTTTCTGTACTATGCTGTACCCGTAGTCTCATGAATTCTGAGCTCCTTCCAGTGGTTTTATATAACTCCTTCATTTCCTCTCCTTCAATATGTTGCAAGTTGTATGCACAGAAGCATACTTTGCATTTCATACCTCTGTAATGTGAATGATACAGCGGTTGAGAGGGATAGGGCCTAGAGCTGAACGTTGTGGCTCTCCCACCGATCAAGCAATCAACCAACCAAACAGGATGTATAAAGCACAGCTAATCACCTGTGAGGGTATCCAGGCGCTGATCACTCCTACAGATAGAATTATAATCATTAGAACCCACTGTCTGCCATCGCCCAGCTCATTCCTAATCCATTCTGCCAACTCTGGTCTCAGCCAAGATTATTATTGTTAAACATTTGGTTGACTGCAGAAAGAGAACTGAACTGAAGCCACCTCTGCCAGTAGGCCCGCCCTCACAAGATGGCCTGCAGTGGGCTCACAAGATCTGCTCGAGAACTCTCTCAGTGCAGCAGCTCGTTAATGTTGTCCTTAGAAAAGGAAGTGTCACAATGAGAATTGATTCACCAGTGCTTTCTTAAATCAAGCACTACAAATGGAGGCAAAGAAAATGATAAAGAAGATAATGCACCGAAATATATCACAAAGACACAGGAAACAGTGATGAATGTGTGCAGTTGTCTGTAAGCAGGTCACATACATCATACCAGGCAGTAGAAGCAATCACTGTGCAGATGACATCAGAATAAATTGGCTCTGAGTTTCTAGCTCGAAAAAAGTAGGAACTGCTCCAATCTCACACTCAAAGTCAGAGGGACCAGAGTTTAAAAAACATAGTATTTGGCCTTTTTTGTTAACATTTTGGGATTTCCTCCAGTAGGGTTTCTTTGCTTGTGGTAGATCTCAAACCCTGTCTGATGTTTTAATTTTCCAAACCGATGTTATGGCAGTTTATGAATTGAATTGAATAGGGAACTTATACTGTCACTCCGAAAGGAGCATCCTGGCGCTATCCAGTTAAGGTCATACATGCTGAAGAAAAAGGTGGAACCTATATAAGAGAGTGACAGACTTCGTCTGGTATACCAAAGATCCAGGTTTTTAAAGCCTTCCTGAACTGTTTTTCTGTTTCGAGGCATCTCAGTTTATCTGGCATATGGTTCCAAGCTTTGGTTCCTAAAACTGTAAGTGATTTCCCTCCTGTGGTTTTGTATCTATAGCAGGGGGTTTTAAGAAGATGCGCTGAAGAAGATCTGAAGGTCCTAGTTGTGGTATAAGGGGTGCAACTTGTAGGTCACATGCAGTACTTTGAACTACGGCCTGATCTGCAGGGGATACAGAGGCTTTCAGCCAGTCTTCTTCTAATGATCTGTTGTTGTGGTATTCATATCTTCCTTCCACCCAGTACAGCATACAGAATGGCGCAAATGGGTCAGCCCAGTGGAGACACTGGCTAGCTTCTCTGTGAGGAACAGCATTCTGCCCTTTCACATGAACCACAGCCACACACAAAGGAATTCTTTTAGGTGACCGGGACTACTATGGAATTGTGCATTATAAGACCAAAACATTTTTTGGGGTTTAGAGTGATGAGGCCCCAGCAGCTTCCACAACAATAAAGTTTTGCAAAAAAAAAAATCAAGACAAAAAAAACAAGCAGTGACAAAGCCAATAGGCAGCCTGCCAAGGCCAGCGTTATTGGTTTTGACAACGCTTACTTTCATCTATGGTTCTCCTAGGTTACTAACTTCTATCCTTCTAAACCTCCTTTCTTCTGCCTTTCTCACTCTTGTTCTGGGTCAAATTCTGATGATGGAAAATAAGCGGCCAGCTCCCACCAGCTTGAGCCATCTGCACAAACTAAGCAGTTTTAAGCCTCAAAGAGTGCCGGCGCTTTCAGGCTCTAAGTGCACGCCACGGTTACAGATGAAACACATCTGTATTTACTGAGTTTTTGAAGATTTTGACCAGAAATAAAGTGCATAGGATGAATGGAGAACTTTGCACAGGCACTTATTTGAATGATGGAGATGTGAACTGCAATTCTGGGCCTGCTGATAATAAAACTACATGCTATGCAGGGAACACTAAATCAGAAAGCTCTGGTAAAAAGTAGAATAATACTTACTCCACAGACTACTAAACTGTGAAACAGAAGTAGGAGATACCTTTCATCTACGAGTGGGCGCAGCAGCCAGATGTTATTTTATAGCGTTGAGTTGTAGGAATTCTCACATTTCGCTATCAGCAGTGATGCCTCTTATTTGAAGGGCATGGCATAGCTCTAATTTTTCTCACAGTAAGATAATCCAATTAATTTGTAGCTTGGCTCGCGGAGAGAAGGATTTCATCTGTTCTCCTAAAATCCCTTTTTTCATGATGCTAAAAGACCATTTGGGTTTGGACTGAAGACAGCACAGGCACTGCTGCCAGCAAGAGCAGCCAAAAACCAGGCAGAGGAGGGTTCCTGCAGGCGCCGGCTTAGGAGACCTCTGCTGTCTGGTATGACATGCAGGAGAAACTTTCTGGTGCACTGGTTTAGGGAAACATGGGTAGCAACCTGACAAACAAGCCCACACTCCAAGAGAGGTGAACACAATATGCACAACACCAGTTTAAAAGGCCAGCACTAAACCGACTGACGTGTACACGACCTAGCCCAGCATTAGAAAAATTCCATGGAAAGTGCTTTCAACTTTCATGAATGTAATCAAAGGGTAATTTATATCCACATGGTAATAACAGGTGTAAACTACCCATGGCACATTACATTTAAGAGAGGTGTGTTTTTGCTTGTGATTACTACCTGTGCTAAAAGAAATGGGGAATATTGTCTACAAACCATATCTGCACGCATTCTGCAGTCATTATTATCTCTAGTGCACTTATTACATGGTTAATTATCACCAACAGGAGAGTAGCTTCAGGGGGCTGTTTGGGGTGTTACACCCCCCCCAATAAATGTATTGTTTAGTAAATAGTTGGGTTCAGGAGCTTTCAGTCAGGTATGGTAAGGTGTCTGTCGGATTTCACCAGGATTTTAAAATGCTCACTCAGACAAACACACACAAACACTCATCTGTTTTGAAGCTCTTAAAACATGGGTATTTTACAAAATGCTGTGTTTTAAGTACCCCTCACAATCCTCACTCCTCTCCCTTTCCATTGGCCGTAATTCCCCTTCATAAGCTGCTTCTCATATAATAATGAATATGATATGCCTGCATGATTGTCAGAAAATCTGAGGCTCACCCCTCCCCCACCCCAGAGTCTTACCGAGCAAACTAGGCCCCTGATCATCAAGTAGTTAATTTTGGTGAGTTTCCATGCAAGCCCAGGATTGAGCACTATTTGTGCTCAACCTCTAAGTGGCACTAATGCTAAAATGGGCAAAAAAATACATCTGCACCCCTTTACTACTGCCATTCAGGAGTAAATGACCCTCCACATTGAACCCATCTTTACTTTAAACCCCTGATGAAAAATGCCTGGTGCTGTGTTGGCCATAGTTTGAGGTGTGTTCCCTTTGCTGCACTGAGGGCAACACTTTCCACTGGGGAAACAAGTGACGCTGACACTAGTCTGACTACCATTCTCTACTGGTGGAAGCACAGGAGATGTGCCTGATACTCAGCCTGTACACTGAGTTGTGGGTAAAACCTGTCAAGCTTAAAGAACGGCGTTGATTTACTTCTCAGCATGTCCACTCGGGTTAAGTTTTTGTCAAAGGATGATTCAATGAACACCAGGTACTAAAGACAGTTACTGCTACACACACCATCAAAGTAACATGATGTTAGCATATCTTGGTAATAAATTAAACCATACCACATAATACCCGGTACTTTCTGCTTCTATAGTAAAGGTCCTGGTTTGTGAAAGAACCTGTCACTTGAATGTGTAAAGTCCAATTAAGTGTGGGGCCTAAGCTTGTGTTAAAGTTCCTGCACGTTGTACACACCACCTGTTGCTACTACCAATTGGATGGTTTAGTGAAATCCGCGAGTCGACCCGACCCCACTGAGGTCAGCACCGGTCAAGGCACAGTGCTAAAAAGGACTATCTAGACTAGAGGAAGTGAAATTCATAAGAAATAGTAACATATTTGTCCAAATGTGGCTGGTACAAGTCAAATGTGCCTTTCCACTAGTTAATATTTAATGAATGTCTCAATTCTATTTGACAACAGTTCGGAAGAAAGCTAGTCTACTTTTCGTGATTTGCAAACATTCTTAGCTCAATCACAAATTCAGTGATCACCTGTTTTCCTCAGGGTATGGTTAGTAACTGATCTCTTCTGTCCATTTGAGGGGTCTGGACACCAAAATCCTACACCTCGGTGGTCCATTTTCCTCGGCAGAACTGTGCGCAGCTCAACGCTCCAATATCTGCACATGGGGCTGTTCTCCCTACTAGACAATCGGAAGGCCAGAGCGTTCAACGAGTTGTCTTCACTCTTACTGACATGCTTTTAAGAGATTAGCCTGTATGTGACCGTGCCATGTGTCCATGAATGTATTCATGGCATGCTGTATTCAAACAGAATGTGGGATGTACTGGCCTATCTCAAAAAGCTAGCCACATTGACAAATGTGGCTACGGAGGAAGCGGCGGCATGCTTGCTTAGAGCCATCCCAACATGTTCAGGCAGCTTCCGAGCTACGGATGCTTTACTGTGATCTTACGGCACTTTTGAATGTAACTACTTTGAGATGTTAATTATAATTTCATAATGGCTATTAGCGGATTAAGAAATATAATTGAAACGTAATCTAAAGCCAGGAGAGCAGTCTTGTATACTGCCAGTGTTGCAGCGGCACATCTAAGTGCAACATTCTGGAATTAACGTGAAACAACTGTAGATATCTGTAGATATGGCATGCTGCTATTTCATCAAATGCCTGCAGCAGAACGAGACATCAATAAATGCCGTCCCATGCATCACCGTGCCCGTGGCCCAGATCTCTGCTAGTAGAATGAAAATAATAAGGTGTACTGCACCGATTGCAAAATGAAGCTAAGGAGCTACCTGGCCTGCATACATCTGATGCCATTCGTACCACTCAATAGATATGCCTAGTTATTGCTCCAGTTGAGGTCTGTGGACACTAGAAAGCAGTGTGCAAGTGAAGGACAAGAAAGGCAGTGCACCACTTTGCAGCAAGGAGGGTGGCGGGAATTCCTTCTCCTGAAGACTGTGCACCCAGCCCATTGTGGAGGAGACAAGAGGGGGCTAACAGTTCCAAAAGAGGCACCAGTAATCTTTTCTCTACTCTTCCTGAACTGCTGCTTCAGTGTCGGTACACTAGTTTCTTGCATATGCTTTGCTTCTATTAAAGTGCTGCTTCTATTAAGGCAGCAATGTTGCATAAGCTGTGCTGCACTTTGTTTGTCGTATGCATTGCGTGGTACCCAGTGACTGCTCATGAACAAACCAGTTAATTGTGTGCCATTACCCCATGTGATGCAAGTGTCGGGGTGCTCAGAAGTTGACTTTACCCCTCTTCAGTGCCATCCCACAGTGCCCCCAAATCAAGACTCAACATACTCAATTCTTGTGTTACTTTCCATCACCTGGTCATGCCTCTCTTGTGATTTTATTTATTTATTTATTTATGTTGCAAGATGAATTTCAGGGAAAGGGACAGTCCCTGCAGATAAACAGGCAGAAATAAACATATTATATTGGGGAGCTACCAGGTTTGTGTTGTAAAACTATCCATTTTACCCGTGCCTCTTTTCTGCCTTTCCTTCTTTCCTTGGCACCCCTCTCCTTTTCCCATCCTTTGGTTCGGTCCTCCTGACTAGAGTAGAATGTTAGGGTTGGTGATGGGAGAACGTTCCTGAGGGGTACTTCTGAGCAGTGTGTTCCTGAGGTGCTTCAACAGTGAAATAAAGAAGATTATTTGCTTCAATTAGGATTCCAGCGTCTACTTTTTCCTGACTGACTGGTATCCCAGAAAGGCGCATAGAAATTGATCAGAAGAGGACCCCCCTGCACTGACATTACCTGATATGTGACTGACTGAGCTCCATTCCTACTGGCATACCAAGAAAACACCCCATTTCTCTCCCGGCCAGCCACTCACAGTGAAACCAACGCCCCACTACACAAAAAGAATACACACACACGTGCGCC
Source organism: Calotriton arnoldi (assembly GCA_963921515.1). Taxonomy (NCBI): domain Eukaryota; kingdom Metazoa; phylum Chordata; class Amphibia; order Caudata; family Salamandridae; genus Calotriton; species Calotriton arnoldi. Next base: position 1,290,776 of record CAWUFW010001996.1, on the reverse strand, counting down.
TGTGCCCCCAATTTCCACCAAAAACAAACTTGTGTGCTCGGAGTGTCAAGCAACAATCCATGTCATGTCTACACTGGTTAGGAAACAGTCTCTGAGCAAAACAACCACCTCGGTGATGTATTGCAGGGCGAAATAACACCAGATATCAAAACATCATGTGCGGAGGAGTGCTGCTATTTTAAGAGAAACAGGTTTCTCGGGCTGTTTAGAACTTCACAAAATCCTGGAGTGCTAAACCCTGTGAGCGGCGGCGTGTCAGCATGTGAAGGGCACTGCGGAAATAAACACCTGGCTGCCTTCAGACAGCCGCAGCAAGTCTGTTCATGACGGGAGAGACGCTCTCCTCGCGGTCTGCGCATCCAGAAACCGGGTCATGGTGAGACGTCAGCGTGCGGGAGCGTCTAGAAACCGGGTCATGGTGAGACGTCAGCGTGCGGGAGCGTCTAGAATCCGGGTCATGGTGAGACGCCAGCGCGCGGGGGTGTCTCTGGGTCCTTGGGCCGCCATGCATCATATCCGTCTAATGAAGTGCTAAGGAGCACAGGGAACAGGCAGGTATTCTACTACACCTCTCTACTGAAGGGTGTATCCTTGTAAACAAGGACGTCTGCTTTACCCTCTGACGTGGCACCTTACACCAGGGTATTAAATGTCTGCATGAATATAAGTTTGCCTCTGACAGGTAGGAACAAGGAGAAGAACACAAGTTCTGATATGTTTCAGTACTCAGAAGAACATTTAAGCTGATGACGTTTGTACTGGGAAATTATCGATTCAGTTGACATTTTAATTAATCAATGGAGTTTAATCATACATGTTCTAATGGACTGATATAGTCCAATCAATGAAATCCCATATGCCGTAATCAGATCCTGTAGAAACCCCCTGCAACTGGTCGACCCTATATCCACAAGCAACCAGCTGCAACTAGTCCTATGTAAATGAGAGCACCACCCCTTCAAAATAAGCGATACAATTATTTTATAACTCGATTTCATGGAATTCAAGTTACTTTTCCTCTGGTTAATGTACCACAAAAATATCCTGAAAAACTAAATTCAAGCAATAATTGCATACTATCGCTAAACATCAACACAAATTTGATGCCAAGTTCTACATAAGCCCACCCTCCTCTCTAAAGTTGCTGACACTGGCAATTCAGGCAGAACCCCTGTCCTGCGCTGCAAGTGGCGTAGCATGGTCAGGTGGTAACCGGTGCAGAAAATTTCTTGTCACTCCCCGGCTTGACAAAATGGCAAAAATATCTGTTTAAAACACATATTTTTGCCATTTTGTCACCCCCCCGTCACTGATGACATCCGGGGCGGCCCGCACCCACCGCACCCCCCTTCCTACGCCACTGCCGCTCTGACCACTGTACTGCCTTATCCCCATTCAGGCCTTGATCTGAGAGTGAAAGATCCTTGTCTGTTTCCAATGGCACCCTAAGGAAAACACTGCAAGACAAATTCTCAAGATTTGTAAAATTGATGAGAATCTGCAGGAACAGAGAGAGGTCTTTCTCTTCCTGAACTTAGCAGCAAAGGCCTGGCAATTTCTTCACTTTAGAAGCTTACAGTCCCTAGGCCTCCTTTGGTACGAGGCCAAATGGCCCATCATTCATTTGGGAATTTAGGCTGTTCTTAACTTCTGAAGTAAACATACTCCCCCTCTCTTCAGGGACCATGACGTGTTCCAGCAGTATCTCTTGGCCAGTATCTCTTGGCGCCTTCGCTCAGAGCGGGACCGAAAGCAGGCCTGCTCTCTCCAGCCTACACACGTCTAAGCGCGGGATTTAATCTGCATGACATCCCCTCAAACAGAATCGAAAGGAAACACATTGGAGATAAAATGCCTAATGTTTTATGGAACGGCTCTGCTCTCTCTGGGAAGGCCTCTTCAAACGAGTGATCATGGAGTGATATGTCACACCGCCCAAAGGATCTTCCACTTTAAATGTCTTGATGCGCTCTATCATTGAGCCTTTTCCCGCCGGCTCTAACGCCCCCAAAATGTAACTCGATTACAAGAAGCGCACTCCCATTAAAGGCAAATCTTATTAGATGAAATGCAGTTTGGAAAAATTATGTCCCACATAATCACTTGCCTGAAACGCATTACGGCAAATATTAAAAATCAATTTCATTTTGGTCATTTCTCATTAGGAGGGCTGGGGATCAGCAAGCGCTATGCCATGACCAAGCATGTCTTCGTACCAGGGGCCGATTTGAGCCCACAGTGATTGCTTCAATCTGGTATGCTTTTACAGGAAATTTAAAAAAAATGCTTTGCGAATATCATTCTTCACGCAGAAATCCTGTTCGCGCCTTGGCACTTGCATGGCACCTCATTTTAATAAGAAAGCTATTCTTAAATGCTAGGCACTGCTATTGCTCAGGCTTTTGCCTGTAGACTATAATCAAATCTGTTGCTGGGCTGCTTTGGAGTGCATGACGCGTCTCTGAAAGTGGTGCTCACAGTTAGGGCCACTGGAACTATGGGATTGTGTGGCCGCAGTGATTTTCACATAATTATAGATTAGCCGCATTTGACACATAATTCATCATCTGCTGCAAAATCTGCTGATTTTAACATCAAAAAAATGTGTTCCTAGCTCAAAAAATTCAAAATTTACTAAAAACATAGCGGTACGTGCTGCTGTGCAGTGGAAGGCTTTTTGCAAAGGTTAACTGGTCACCTTTCTGTTGCTTATTGCTAAATTTGGGTTTTAAACTGGTACTGATCAGGTGTAACCAATGCCCAGTGTTAACAAGTTTAAAAATCATCACAAAATAATGAAGTAATGCTATCAGGATATGTGGTGCATAACCCCACATAATTTGCCTTTTCTTGATGCATAATTTACTCAACCCTGCCACATAATTTGGCGCTTCTCTGCTGTATAATTCCAGTGGTCCTGTTCACAGGACATAATGTGGCGTAGAGCTGGAAAATATGATACACATCTTCTAAATAAACTCCCATAAAAGACCATTTTGACATGATGATTTCATAGGTATTTCAATAAAAGTGACTTTCGTGTAGCAAATTGCTGTAGATTTCCTGAATACCAACAAGTCCTGTTTATTCTATTGAATGAATGCATCAGTGAGTAAATTGAAGATTAGGGAATGGTCCATGGATGAGATATGCTCCTAAATCCAGCCAGAGCAGGGACCAACGGAGTAGAACTCAAATTGTTGCGCAGATTGCAAAGCAGTCAACCTTATCTAAGGTGTGGCGGAACGAAGCACTGAGAGGGTTAATCCAACAAGTATCCCAGATCGGATGGGTAACCCACAAACGGAGGTTCATGTTGGGCACAGCATTCTGATGAGTCCTAATGTCAAGACCAAGTGCTTTAAATGAGCCCCTCACCCAGAGCTGTAAATCTTTCAAAATGAGGAAAAATAGAGAATAGTTTATTCCCAAGTGCTGGTGCACGGTAGCAAAATCTCACACTGCTTGCCAAGAGACAAATAGGTCTCCCCAAGTATGTTGGACCAGAGGACATCCCTGCACCAGCAACGCTACACTACAGTTTTCCTCCATGAGCTAGGATGACCGTCTACGTTCGACTGAGGTTCGATGCGCCAGTCTCCTGGTTTACGGCTAAAGTTGGCTTGGTCACCATTTAGGCCCGACGCAGCACTTGGTTTCTAAAGGACACGATGTTTCTAGTATTGAACTTTTCTTTCACAGTCATTGCTTTCAGGTGTGTTAATCTAATCAGCTCAGATGAAGCGAGCCAGGACCACAGCTCTCAGAATGCACTGATTTGTTACATAAAAGCCAAGAATTGAAAAAGTGGGGATTTGCGGTCGTGGGGAGATTTGGTACCTGTCGCTGCGGCACAGCTTTATTGGGGTTCTGGCTGAGAAGTGATTAAACCGAAATAGTCTGCTATTGGTAGAGTGCTCTGGCAAGACAGATATCTGTGAATGTGTGGAGGCATTCATTGCAACATACATGTCAACCCAAAGAAGTTAAATTAAGCATGGAAATGACGTCACGAAGAGTGCTCACAAAAGGGACTCCTGTTAATGCTACAGTTCCTGTCGTGCATATTTTCTGCATACGCCTTTGAGAAGCACAGATCACTCTCATTGCTCTTTCTACTAAAATAGTACAAAACACACGCTTTTATCTGTACTTCAACTGTACACATATCTCGTTCATGTCTTTCCCACCCATTTTGAGTCTTTTCGCAGAGAACATTCTCAGTTTCATTCCTTAAGTTGTCCGATTTCTTTGTTGCATGTCAGCAAGAACCCATGCTTCTAGTTTTGGGTTTTCCTTTTACAAAGTATTCTTTTCAGGTGTGGTAGTTTAATGGAAGCCCGGGTGTAGATATACAGTGTACCCATCTAGCAAAGGCTGCTACTCTGTGGAGAGCCCTCTTCATCAGTTCCTGTGGTTCTGTGACACATTACCACGTGACCAAGGACTGATACAGCAAGGCACCTCTTTTCAGTGTCCAATCCCAAAGACCTGTCTCGGAACAAAGCCCTAAAATGAAATCAGTAGTCATCAATTAGGGTTAATTAAAGTGCACTTTTTGCATGACTGGCACCAGCACAAAAGAAGAGCTTACTGCGCTTGCTGCCAGCCCAGGAATGCTCTGTCTAACCTGACACCTGGGTGTAACCAGAGTGTAAGAAGCACTGTGAAAGGAGAGCCGCTTGGGATACGTGGACAGCGGCTCCGTCAGCGAGCGCCGCCTTTGATCTGAGGCCGTTTCTCCTATCGGTTCTCCTCTGTAAGGGGACGGTAACACGACTAGGACAGATCTCTTTACAGTATCAGGCTGTCAAGCCTGTACAACGCTGGATGGGCTTGCAATATTTCCCAGTTCAGTCCATGCAGGTTCGAGGACTAATTGCCGCCTTTGGGAAAGTCAAAGCTCATGATCAAAAGGCGCTGTGACACCTGATGAGAGTGTGCAATAGCTCCATCAGGACTCCTGAAGGCCAGGGGGCGCAAGGAGCAATTACAGCTGCTACTCCTTTGAAATTACTCAGAATTATTGCATTACAAGTTCAATCACGTCACCTGATTGACTCGGTGATGGTAAATATGATAAGATGCATTTAAATATTGCTCGTTCCTCCTGCTCGTCAATTAATTAAGAACACAGCCTGCTGCTTTTGGATTTCCTTTTTTAAGGCAGACTGTCACTGTGGGATGTGGCAACTCTTTTGGGAGCTACACGTCCGTGCTACCCTGTCTCAATAGAGTTAAGCTATCAGCGCCAGGACACCCTTGGGTAATCGCACGCTTTACAAGTATTACTAACATAACATAACATTCATTTTTCAGGTTGGCACATTTCGCCTTTGTACATTGGTCTTCAGTTACCTGGCTATAAGGTTTTTGTTCTCCTCTCCCCTTATCCATATACACATGTAGGCACTTTTAATTCTTTGTTTTTTAGCTCCAAATGCAAAAGCATGCTCAAAGGAGTATGGAGAGGTACAACCATCCTGTTGGCTCCCAGAGAATTCTTAGGAAAAGTTAACGGCATGGTGGTATATGAGCACTTACATAGTAGCCCAAATGGTGAAATGTCATTTCCTCAGCATCGCACTTACCTGCCTCTGCCAAAGAAGAAGACTGCAATCTTTTTAACGATGGACCACTGTTCTATCTCAGACACAGCCAACAACCGTCTGCTCCTACAAACCGGTTGTAGTCATACCCGGGCATCAACAGTCTGCTCCTAAAAACAGGTTGTAGTCATACACGGCCAACAACCTTCTGCTCCTACAAACAGGTTGTAGTCATACACGGCCAACAACTGTCTGCTCCTACAAACATGTTGTAGTCATAAGGGCAGCAGGCTCTCCAGCCATACAGGGAACATATCTCATTTATTTTAACAACACTACACCCAGAAAGCCCACCTAGAATTCCACCCAATCGCAACCACCTTCTACATCGAACGTACCATCTGTTCAGTAGCTTTCAGAAGCCATTGAGCCTTGTTTGCAAAAGGCCACTACAGGAGCATGGAACGAATCTAAGTTACTCTCAGAAACAATCCTGCCCCACACAGACCCCTCAGGCTCATAAGACCAGTGCTTTAAATGGGCCGGTACTGAGTACCGGCACTTCTTAGATTTATAACTCTGAGTACCGGCACTTCTCTACTGCCGTGGAGAGTACTGGTACTCATGAGAGGTAGGCTCATTGCCTGTGCTGGTGAGCAGGAGTGGGACGTGTCTCTTGCAGCCAAGGCGCCGCTTCTGCAGCCCCTGATCTGAGCCCCAGCTGAGCTATTCAGCAGGGCTCATTTGAATAATGTCGGGTGCTCACAATCACACTGTGCTTGACAGAGCAGGGTCCGTTCAGGCCCTGTGCTGTCAATCACATTCACACTATCCTGTGCATTCCTGCAAGCACATGAATCATGTCAGTGCCCTGGCAGTGGCAATCAGGCTACAGCCAGTCCGGCCCTGGTGGCAATTAAAAAAGCCATGGTAGGTGAAGAGAAAAGATGGCTTTCATCTACCTTAGTCTTTTGTGTGTCTGCTATGTTTGTGTGTATGCCTGTTTTTGTAAGAAAAAAAGTGAGAGAAAGAGAGAGAGAATCCAGACACTCTCAGTAGGTATTTTAAAGAAAATGGGTGGCACTTTGTTTGTACATGTCTGCTCGGCGACAAAGATTCATAAATAACGTAAAAGGAGGGTGGGTGGGTGAGTGGATAGATGAGTGAGCAAGGATGGATGGATGAATAGATGGATGGATGGATGAGTAAAAGCATGCATGGGTGAAAGAGGGTGGATGATTGGATAAAAGGGCGGATGATGGTTGGATAAGTGAAAGATTGGATGTATGAATGAAAGGTAGGGAGGATGGATGAAAGGGTGGATGATGGATGAATGAAAGGAGGGATTGAGTGAAAGGGTGGATGGAATAAAGGAGTGAAAGGGTTGATGGATGGATGAGCGAAAGGATTGATGGATGAGGGAAAGGGTGGATAAAGAGATGGATGAGTGAAAGGATGAATGGATAGGTTTGGAGATGGATGGATGGATAGGTTTGGATATGAAGGGTGGATAGACGGAATGGTGAAAAACTGAATGATTGATGAAAGACTGAATAGACGATAGAATGTAAATGTTAAATGGTGGACATCAGCAGGTAAATGGTAGGATGAAAGGATGAATGGATAGATCGATGGAAGAGACAAGAGATATCTTTTGGGGAGGGTCATGATGAGTTGCTTCATTTGCTTGGTGCCATAAGAGCTTTGGTTCGACGTGGGGGTATTTGCAGTTTCTTCCTACTCACGTGCTCAAAAATATATAGTATTGTGCTTAACAGCAATTAACAGTATGACATTAAGAAGGTGCAACTATTGCAAAAAAAGGAAATGTTAACATATTATTCCATTTCTCTTTCATTTTGTGTAATGAGTTAACCTGCTATGTTTATATAAACACATTTCTCATGTATTTTGGTATGTGCTGCAACTAATATAGAAGTTGTTAAGTATCATCATGTCTAGCCCTTAGCCCCGCCCCTAGCCCCGCCCCCTCACTACACCTCTAGCGCATTTTAATGAGTACCTGCACTTATTTTTTCCCATTTAAAGCACTGCATAAGACCCTCTTGACCACCCTTGCCTCGCCAGTACTCAACTGGGATTTCAAGGGCACTCAAACTCAAGACCAATAATTACCTGGAAATGTTAACAAGAGTCCTGTTCCAAGGACAAATGTTCGCATATTCAAGGGCGGGGTCCGACCTTCTACAAAAGTCAACATCTACATCAGCCATGTGAATGAAGCCTGCACAGCTCTGGATGGTCAGTTGACCTGACTAAAGAGCAGGCAGTTTATATTCTGCTACACATAGGGTTTCACTCTGCAGCCTCCTGCAGTAACATTTCCTCTCCTGAACCTCAGAGGTGACCGCTTGGCTTAATTAACTGGTTAAGTCACATCCGCCGCGCGGAGCTGTGTGCTCGGACGTCAGAGGTGGGCCTGACATGACGTAGTTGAGACAATCAGCGCCATCGCGACGCCTGTCCACGTGCACTGCAGACCTCGAGGAAAGCTCGGGCTCCGGGTGTGCACACCGACCAGGCTTCTGGCGCAACCACTAGACCCACAATGCTAAATAAATAAGCAAGTCAGGCCCACCATAGGCACCCTTGACGGATCCTTAAACAAATATCTAAGGCTGTTAAGCAAAGGCCCTTCGTGTTGTGATTTGTGCGGTGGTTTACCAAGAGATGCGCGCTGAATAGCATTTCCCCCCGGATGGATGAAAGCGCCCATTAGCTTCTGGATGGTTCTAACCAGCAGGTCTGAGTACAGCAAGGGCCGGGACCTACTGTCAGCTGGACATTAAAATAACAAGGTACGCGGCGGAGGGGGGTGGGGGTGGGGGGGGGTTTAGACTCACTTCCGTCGCCATCTCAGCAACAGTGGATAGAGTTTCTCTGTATTTTTTTCTGATCTGTGTCACTGCCAAAATAACTGCAAGGCTTGCAAGTGCGCGTGCATCAGAAGCCTTTCCCAAGGCACCCCCCAACCTCAACCCAGGCAGTGAAACTATGGCAACCGAATAAGAAAGCAGCTCCCATGATTAATAGATGAAGATCCCAGCGACAGTGTCTAGCTGGGCCATAATTCAATAAAGCAGGTGGAATTAGCATAGAATCCATGTCAAACCCCAAACAGGATCATGAAGATGGAAATGTGCATGGCCGTCGAGACCAGTCAACAACGCGGTGCAATTCATTTAGCAAATGCAGTGTATAAACTAAGCTATGTAGGGTCTGCATATCCGACACTGGGCACTGCATGTGCAGCGGCACTAAAATCCTCCTCTCAGCAGTCGCCAATATGCAAAGAGAAACACAGATACTTGAGGAGAAGTGGCTATCACTCCTTTCGTTGAAAGTACTCTTCGAACAATTGATTAACCAGAGTGTCCTTGCATTTTAGAAGTCACTATCCCGGGATTGAGAGCTGCAAAACTGGGGTATGATGGGAGAACAGCTATAATCTCTTTCCAAATAGCATGCTGCTTTCCACTTCCATGTACATTTTCCACCATATTATTGGATAATAGAACTTGCACTAGATTCACAAGAACGTCAGCTTCAGTCTAAGTACCCAGACGCCTCTGTAGTTGTTGTCTTAGACATGGAGTTAGTGCAGAAGGGGGTGGAAGCCATATTGGAAGCTGCGTTTCACCCACTGTGCCTGACTAAGCTTGTATTTCAGGAGAAGTACTTAAAATAACAACTGTTAGAAATGGGGGTCTCTAGTTGGCAATGGCTGGCCACTGTCCAAGTAGGGACCCTTCTTCCTAAGGCACAGTGAGAGGGCTCCACCCTTTGATAACCCCTGCTCAACCCTGTGGTAACGTAGCACGAGCAGCTAGGCTTATCTCAGAGGCAGTGTGTGAAGCATTTATGACCATACACAGTAACACAGTGAGGAACACTACAAAGGGACACCACACAAGTAGTTATCAAAATAAGTATCTTTATATATAGACTTAACACAAGACCAATAACGATAAAAAGCCACAATACTGTCAAATAGGATTACTCTTGGAATGCTGCAAAAATAGTTCAAGTGTGCAAAGAGGAGTTCAGTTCAAAGCAGTGGTCTCTGCGACCCTTTTACCTACAAAGTACCTGGATTTCGTAGCAAAACCAACAAATTGTCGCAAAGAAGCTGTAGCGATGAATTTCTGCACGCGAGGCCGGCGATGCGTTAAATCCTTGCCGCGAGGGAGGATGATGCGCCGATCTGCTGATGCGTGTAGAGACGATGCGACAAACTTCTGCACGCTAGACCGTTGATGCGATGACTCCCTGCCGCAAGGGAGGAGGCGAGGCGACGATCTTGTTGCGTGTGCGATCGGGTTGCGATGCGAAGAAATGGAGCGACGATCCTGATGCGATGCGATGAAAATGGCGGACGCTCGACGTCCGCGCTGCGATGTCGTGAAGCGATGATCTCGGTGCGATGACTCGATCTTTGGTTGCGAGCACTCGGCGGCAGCAGCGCGATGATTTTTCGGGCGCTCTCGGCTGCGGCGGCTCGCAAACGTGCGTTAGCGACGATTTCAGCACTCTCTTCTCTGTAGTAGAACTAGAGGCCCTGGAACTCACAGGAGCCTCACCTGCAGATAGAAATCCTCGCTGGGAGGAATCAGGAGGCTGGTGGTGAAGTCTGATGTGCCTGAGACTTCAACAGGAGGCTAGCTCTCTCCTAGCCCTTGGGTGATTGCTTTAGCAAGATTAATAAAAGTTCTCTCAAAAGTCCTTTTCCCTCTTCTTCCAAGTCCAATGGTAACCACTGCAGGCCAATCCAAGAAACAGCACACAAGCACAAGGATAGTCACCTCCTGCAGATTCCTTCAGTTACACGGACAGAGGTTCGTCTTGACATCCAGGAGCAATACCAATTGTAGGGGTTTCAGCACAGATATTTATACCCCAAAAGTCTTTGTTCTCAAAGCTACAAGTCACTGAGCCTAGCTAGAACCAGTTCTGTTCAGTCCTGGAGCACTTTGTTTACCAGGCTGCATCCTTCCTTTCAGGAAGAGGGGTCTGCCATCAGACGCACAGTAGGAGGTGGAGCCAGCATTCACCTTGCCAGGCACAGCCCTATTCAGGTCAAGGAGCCACCCCTCCCCATACTCTAAATGCAGATCTCTCTATTCAACCCAGGTCTGACTCAGCCTGCCCTGTCCCTCCAAAACCAGACAGCCAATACACATAACAGCAGAGCACACTGGAAGGCTTAGGCAAGAAAATACCTACTTTCTAAAAGTGGGATTTTCAATCACAGAATATAAAAATAAACTTCACTAAAAGATGTATTTTATTATTCTGAGCTCAGGCATACTAAATTCGTTTTTCTACCATGTTCCTGGGGCCAGTTAGGACTATAGAATGTAATAGTCAAACTGCCCATTCTGGCCTATGGGGAACAGGTAGCCTTACAGTAGTGAAAAACGAAATTGGGTATAATTCACTACCAGGACATGCTACACACACCAAGGCATGTCCTACCTTACACACTCAATGCACCCTACCATAGGGGTGACTTACATGATGCCAAGGGAAGGTTCAGGGGCTGGGAAGTGGGTACACTTCACAGCCAAGATGGCAGTTCTGGACTGCACACAGACTCTGCAGTGGCAGGTCTGAGACACACTTTACAAGCTGCTTCTGTGGGTGGCGCAAACCAGCGCTGCAGGCCCACCAGCAGCATTTGGTTTACCAGCCCTGGGCACACACAGGCCACGCTACTTGGGACTAACAGGTAAACCAAATAAGCCAATCATGGATATACCAATTCACATGTCATATTTACACAGGGAGCATTCGCGCTGTGGCACTGAAGGGCAGTGGCACAGCGCCCAGAGCATCTAACACCAGCAAAAACAGAGGAGACAACAGCGAAAAATGGAAGGGAGACCCACGCCAATGGTGCCAGGTCTAACAACAACCATTTGCAATGTAATAGGTCTCGCATTTACGAGAGTTTAAGCTATTGTCATTTACAATGGCAATAGCTCAAACTCTTGTAAATCCGAGACCTATTTCACTTCAAAGAAGCGGCCGCCATTGTCCGGGGTTGCTTGAAAGTGAAAGCGCGCATGGCGAGGGATGCACGTCGTGCCTGCAGTACGAGAAACTCATTAAAGAAAATAGTGCTTACAGACTAAATAAGACATACCGTGTCGCACCAGAAGTAAAAGGGCCAGTCCTCAAGGGAGGTTACAAATGAAGACAAGGCGGTACCAAGGAGGGACTAACAAGCCTAATAGCGACTCAGAAGCCAGCGTTTACAAAGGACAATGGCAAAAGCCAATTAAAAATATGGGCAGAGTGGGCGGGGCTTCAAAGCCATGCTCCACTACTGCATGCCTCGCAGCAGCGCATGCGCTGCCCAGGCTTAACCTCAAAATGGCAAGTGTGGCTGGCGAGTGAGTCTGCAGAGGTTCACATCCACCCATAATACACGGTAGATGGCTCTTTCTGTTTGAACCCACTATGACCTACTGCTAACGGATGGTCTATGAAGGACTGAACCTTCTGGCTGAAGACCGGAGTGGGATCATGGCAGTGATGCAGCGGATGGGCCCAGGTCCACTTTCTATCAGGTTCTGTTTCAGGGATTTGTCGCGGCTTCCATTAGCTGCATCAGGCGGCATGACCTTTAGCTGCAGAGAAGAGAGCATGAGCTGCGCCGGTCACTGCAATATTCATGTGACGTCTGAAGCATTTTAACATATGAACAGTCGATTGATTGACAGCAACATTCCCCAAGGCCCACAGGGAGAGACGAGGCCGCGGGAGTCAGCCTGCTCCATGCCAAGGGCAGCTCCACAACCTCTGGTCCTCACCTGGTGCTCTAGATGCGTAACAGCAACACAGCACTGATAAACTCACACCTTAGGTTAGGCTTATAATTGGCACCTAGCATGAAGGCGTGCCCTAGACAGGACTACCCCTCCCCCACTGAATAATTGATCACTCAATAACAACAAGACATGTAAGATAAAACTGCCTCTGACCAGGAGCAATCAATACAGTGGAGACTGAGTGGACCCAGTGGGGATAACTCAGTTGGTTAATGCACTTGCTGTAGGATCAATGTCAACTAATCATAAGGTCTAGCCCAGGAAATGTTCACCCTGCTGCCCAAGCTTTGTAAATCTGAGACACAGTCTGTTTCGGCTCCATTAACATGGAATACAATAGAATAAGTACAACTACTAGGGAAAAGAGGTATACACATAGCAGCTTATTTACATTCTCATAGAAGCAGGGCACAAGCCAGGAGTGGTTGCATGCGGACAGCGGACAGCGTTCCCCCACTATTTTTAGAGAGGAGACTCTGTTTACCTCACAGTAGGCCAGTGAGGTAGTGCCTTGTGACCTGTGCCCCAGGGCTGCAGCTGCTTTTATTTACAAACACGGTGCACATGCTTTTGATCCCTTCTTTCCCGGTAGCATCCACTTTAAGAACGAAAGAAAAGGTTATCTTTGAATGTTTTATCTGAGAAGTAACAAGGAACTTCACACCATTAACCCTTCTGTTACATATAGAACTGCAAAGGCGCAGTGCTTTTGTGGACAAGGAGAACCAGCAGAAAGCAAACTATACCAAGCACACCTTGTTTAGTGCCTAAAGGCAGCTTGAAATGTAATCCTGAGTTCCACACGTTTGTTTGAAAATAGTATCATTTCTGAGCTCAAATATACACGGAAATGTGGGAAACATACATTTTATGTATAAACAGCAAAGTCAAAATATATTCTTTCCACATTTTTGCATGATTGTTTTCACTTTTTGTTGTTGTACAATAGGCCCGTTCCACATTATAAGTGAGGAATGTTAGATGGGCATGGCATTATAAGTCGGTGCTTTATTAATATGTTGTCAGCCTTTTCTGCTACACCCTGCATGTGAGCCATTGCTCAACTGGTCTTCCTGCTCAAGGACTTTCAGCTTAGAAGTAGGCGCTATGCTTTCTGAGTACAGCATCTAAGAAAAAGATCACGTGCGTGATCATATACCCACCGGGTCCCACCTCAGAATGCTTCGAAATCCACTCTCATCCATCAGTGTGTGACACCTTCTTTCCCCTTTTCACACGTTAGTGTTCCTAACATAACATAACATATATGCATTTGTAAAGTGCACGTTCACCCGTAAGGGCCTCTTGGCGCTGAATAACAGATGTTTAAGGTTACCCAACTCAATGGTACTTGTTTTACCGACCTCAGAAGGATGATAGGCTGAGTGAACCACTATCTGCCACCATCCTTGTAATCCTCTCTTTGGTTTCCCTCTGAGGCTCCTCGTTACGCCTCCACTCATGCCAACCTCTACCAGTCTGTACCCCTACAGCCGTTGTATGGCTCCATTCTGGTGATTCCCTGTATGCCTACATACCGGTGACCCTATGTGACCTCATTCCTGTGACTCCCTGGGTGCCTCCTGTCTGGTGACACCGTGTGCTTACATATCGCTGACCTCATGACGTCCTTCATTTCTTTGACTCCTCTTGCGATCCCCTGTATGCCTCCACTCCACGCATGCCTCCATTGTGGTGATTCCCTATATGCATACACGTCTGTGATCCCTGTGTCCATTACCAAACAACTCCAGGTGCTTCCATTTTTCCCTGGTATGCCTCTATTCATCTGGTCACTGCTTGTCCCATCCACCCCTCTCTGAACCCTCACCTACTTTTCAGAAGCTAACACAGGCAGAACATCATGGTGCAAGAGCACAGGCAGGGGTGGAGATCAAACTGAGTCTAGAGTGTGGAAGAACAAAGGGGGTGGGCATCTACCTGGCTCTAGTGGTGTGACTCGGACATCAAGGTTTTTCTGGGCACCACCAGTTGCTTACATTCGTGTGACGTCCCATCTCACTAAACCTATATTCCTCTTTGATCGATTCATTTGTGTCCTCTGACCTCAATTTTCTTGACACCCCTCCCTGCCTGTCCTTGGCCTGATCCCTTACGCATCAAACCCTTTGTGCCTTTGCCCGCTGTGGGCACCCTTACCCCTGGTCCTCTTCTCTTACCCTGCATGTATATGGCTCCCAAGGCTCTGGAGGTCTGCCCTTTTCCACACGGTTAAGAGTGCCATAAGACACACTGTTGTGCACATAATTCGCTAAGTGTCAGCGATTGTAAATGGAGCGCAGACTCCCACTGAGAATGGGGCAATAGACAAAAAGATACACACAGCATCGCGTGAGACCCCCATGGGTGTAATGCAGTGCTTCAAGAGTCTGCCACCACTCAACCTCCAATTGAATGTCCTTTCTCGACCCCCATAGAAGGAATCAAATAATGGAACCGGCGATAGCTACTGAACAAATACATGGTGTGTTTTTATGAGGGTCTGTGGCTTTCAGCAGGAAGCTAAAAAAACTAACAGAAGTAGGGGGTAGGTGGAAAATTTGAATATCCTTTCAAATCGATGTTTTCAGCCTATTCTTTAATTTTGTCGGATCTGTGTAGACCAGCAATGGACTTAGTGAGGAAACAGATTGAAGCTAAAGTCAAAAAGTCTGACCTTCGAACCTGTGTACATCCGTTTTACATTCTCTTTCGGACTACACTGGCCTGCAAAGCACAGAAGGTAGCAACAGACAGACATGACAGTAGCACGCAGGTAGCTTTCAAATGATGTTTCCTTCAAAAATGCCTATTCGAGTTCAAGTAAATAACACTGAAAAGCACAGACTGGCAACAACACCCCAGCAGGAAGGACGTCAGCACTGCTAGACAGGCAAACACAAAATATGCAGCTAACGTTTCTTTGCGTCAATTCTAAAGGAGCTTTCACCAGGCCCTTGTTGTGTGAAAACCAGTGTGGTTTTCACACAACAAGGGCCTGGTGGAGAGAAGTTGTATGAGTTAGTAAACCTGTCAAAGTACCTGGCACAGGTGTTTGTACTCACTGGCGGGGGAAGTCTCTTTTACAGTAAAACAGATCTGTAGACACCCTTTGGAGCCAAATGACCTATGAATGATCTGCTGCAGAGTAGTCGGTACACAGACAGGCAGACAAACACACACACTCACTCACTCTAACTTGAGTGACGAGTCTTCAACAGTTTCACGTACGTGCGTTCCTGCAGAAAAAACAACCCTTTCATCGGATTATTTATTGCGAACTTTGCACTTAGTTATTGGTTACATTGGCTACGAGAAGAAAGCAATACACAAAAGCCTGTATAGGGTCCTTTCAATGAAGAGATGTGCGCTAAAATATCTAGAAGAGTCCATAGCAAGCCTGTCTATGGGTGACTTCACGCAAGTGGTAATGCCAATGAGGTGCTTAGCGGTGAGCCATATGCTTGCACCAGCTTTGCCCAGTCCACTTTTTTGCATATGATGTGATGGGAATAAATGTACCCTAGATATTGAGCTTAAAATATCCACCAGCACTCTGCTAATGTGGCTTGACATTTTTGAAAATGGCTGGTCCACTCTCCAGGGCTGAGAAACTACAACGACCTTCAGGGTGAGTGGAGTCAGAAACTGAAAACGAGAAATCACAAACCAGAGAGAATCTAACATGTAAGCCTGCACTGACAACATGACCATTGTAATCCCAGATAGGGGCTTGAGAAGATTGGTGGAGAAACACGGACGGACTCTGATTGGCTAGAGGACTTGCAACTGTCATGCTTTCATTATCATGATGTGCTGCTACCTAAAGAAGCACAGCCAACAGCTGTCCAACTCCGTAAAGCATGTTTCATGTCATCTGCCTAAGGGACCAAAATCATTGTTGTTACTTAATCATCTAGTATCACAGGTTAATTGCAAATTAGTTTGAGGTTGTCCACGCTTGGAAGTCATTACACACCAGGTAGAGCTCTGTGTACTATTTGCAACGGCAAGCCAAAGGTGTGAAGGTGATGAGGGGATGAAGCGGGGGTGGGCACTTCAGCGTAGGGTTATATTAGGAAGGCCTATTTTTTGTAAAACCAGAATCAGTGCTGGCTGCAAGGATTACCTGTACGAAGGTGGTAACCCGCACGGAGACTGCACAAACATACATGTGACATTTGATGAACCCTGACCCTGAACTTTAAGGTGCACACCGTCCCTCTGGTTATGGACTTGGTTGTTTTCTTTGACTCTGATACCTCTATTGCAAGAAGTTCACAGAAGAGCTTGAAAGACCCAAAGCCGCCATTTCCCATAAATATTAACAAAATAATCTATCCATAATGTGATAAAAGTATACTTTCTGAGGCGTGAGATTTCCTACTGACCCAGAACCAAGAGTAACACCTTTTCAAACATGGTCCTGCAAGATGTGCCTTGAACTAATATGGTGCTCCCAAAGCGCTATATGTGTGCCCTGCTCAAACACACATGGAGGAGACCAGACGTCACTGGGGCTGTGTCACAGCGAGGACTGTGTGTGGAGTAGTTTCTGCTGTCTCGTGGTACATTGAACTCAATCTGAATTAATCGATTGTAAAAAGGACACCTCAGGCAGGCCCGGGAATGAACACAGAGGAATGGATCTCAGCTGGCAGGGCCGAGGCAAGGACGGGCAGGGAGACAGAGGAGAAGAGAAGAAGGCAGAAGGTGAGCAAGAGCTCAGAGCCCGCCTCAAGACCCACAGACAGCAGGCAGGAGGAATGAACGGAAGGAAGGGAAGGCTTGTCTCATACCCGCCGGAGCTTTCGGTAACAGGTCTTGGGAAAACTAGGGACCGGAAAGAGCGTAGGAGAATGAGTAAAAGAGAGGGACTCCTGCAGAGGGCTTCCATGTCACAAGGAGTGAGTGTTCGCTCGTTATTCGGATTGAACCTGCATTTGAACAGGCTGCGAGAGATGCAGCCATGTCGAACGCCCTCTGGTAGGCTTAAAACAGCAGCAGGCACCCCCTTCCCCCACAAACAACACAGCACGTGCACGCACTAAGGGTAACGCAGGGCCAGTTCCGTGTGCGCGGGTGTCTGCATTTTGCAATCTGTTTCTGATTCCTGTACGCCACTCACGCACCAGACTGGTCTGCTCAACACAGGAGCCGCTAATCCGCCGGAAATAAACAAAGCACCAACCCCCGAGCTTTTCATATCACAGCCTGGATTAGTTATAAAGCGTGACAAGCTCTAAAAGCAGCATTATTTGCTTCGTTAGGTTAATCACGTGATACCGCAACTGTGACATGTGTCTCCAGCAGCTCTTCGGTGGAAGTGGGCCGTATCTCAGCACACTTGCTCGGCCTGCCCATCCAGTGGGCTCACCACTCTAGCAATTGATTGAGCCAACACAGGAAAGAACAGTTGCCCCGCACCCCCCTCCTCCCTCCCCCCTCCCGGGCAGGCAGTTCCACGAGTTTATCTGTGGACCGGTTTAGAGATGGCACTTTAGAGGTGCCACTGCTCGATTTGAACTAAGGTCAGCCAGGGTAAGAAGCAGGGCTTTCAGTGAGATGGCAAAACTGTGGCGTCTTTTAAAGGGGCGTGGCTGATATATTTTAAGGGCGTTGAATCAAAAAATGTAAGCTAAAAAAATCTGTGCTTCGCGTATTGTGCCGACCGACTGGTATTTTGCTGTTTCTGCCATTTCATCCAGATACATAATACAAGAAGTAACATTACACCTGCAACAAGCCAGGACTATTGGCTTTGTCAATGGTTGTTAGTTGCATACGATAAACAAGCAACACCTAGGGCTTTATTGTATATAATATTAAAAATGCTTCAGTTCTGAAATGATGAGACTGCGAAAGAACTATAACGAGCCTCTTTGACGTTATATCAAAGGCAGGGAGGGGTGGTACTGCCTCAGAGTTAAGGGCAAAAATGGAGAGCCCAAGAGGGACCCGTCTCAGCACCTGCTCTTTAGAACTGCCGGTGCGGAGCTCCGGGCCCGGTCCATTTAAATCCCTGGTAAGAATTTACAGCAGACCTCTGTTCATCTATTTTGACGACGTCATCCAGGCAGATGGCTAATGAGTGGCCCACGGAACACTGCTTCTGGCGGAGCAAAAACAGAAATCAGTCTTAAATAACCTCAATTGCATGTTTACATTATTTTCACTTCCGCCTGCGATTTGTTTTCAATGTAACTGATGAACTTGAGTTCGAAAATATAGCTTAATTTGGGGAATATGGGCATGTAATTCCGAGTTGTGGTCTCTGCAATACGTTTAGCGGCCACCAGAGGGCGATCGTTTAGTGCCGCTGAACTTTATCCCGAGTGGAAATTTAACTCGGATCCGTCACAGTACAAAACGATGCCCCATACGGACTAGTGAAAGCCTTAAGTTCGAAACAACACATTGCGGCGACTCTCGGAACCAAAAGGCACGGAAAGAAGGAACTGCAGTGTTATTTTTAATGAATAAAACCGTGTTCACAGAGACTCAAGCACGCTCTCAGCGCCTGCCCGCCAACTGATACCGATATGCAGCATGGACTCAGTCGAACTGTTCGCCCCAGGGGTATTTTCCCGACTTCTCTTTTGACGTAAGAGCACTTTAAGGTAAATTGTGCGAACCCCACGCCCCTCCCCCCCCAATGCGTTAGCGGCTGCTTGGGTAAATATGCCCCTGCAGCTCTGCTGAGCACACACGTGATAGTAAGCACGAATCGGGGGCTACATTTGTTTTTTTGTTTTATTGGTCGTGCTTCTAAGTTACTCCGCTCTGTGAGAATCGCAGCTTCTGGGTTCTGCCATTTCACGCAACGAAACAAACAGCCACTTCCATTTCACATCAATGCACATTGTGCATGTGTCACAGCCGGCACAATAACCGCGTGAATTTATGCCCCTCCGGGGTCGCCTGCTTCTTACACCCCTTTCTGCTAGACTCTTTCCTCATTCTTCGGGAGAAGGAGCCCTGTTCTGAGTTGTGAATATTAATATTGGTATGACAGCCCCATTCAGTAGTGAGTACACACCAATGCATGTAGCGAGGCGAGCACTATCACAAGCCAGGCCTAATGCCTGAAGCAACTAGGCATGTATTTTGCATCACACTTCCAGGCCTGTAGGCCCTCTGCACAGGAGCACGCTGGGATACATACATCACACCAGGACAGCGGGACGAGCCTGAACACCAGGGAGGTAATGGCACGTACATAACTGGAGAGACAGCTGCAGGCGGCGGAAGCGAAGGCGGGTGGGTGGCAGAGGAACTAGGCCGGCAATGATTGGATGAACAGAAACAGGCTGTGCATTATGGCGGGTGGGAACAGAGTTGTCGTCTGGAGAGCTGGAGGATTTAGTTCTGGCAGAATGGTCTAATTATTGACAAAAGCTCCCATTTTGTAACTGAATGTCAACAGCATTCCTCGTGTCAGCTGTCGAGATATGACTGCGTCTGTAGGTGAACGGTGCTTGTGTATTGCAACATGGAGAGGAGCGGCCATGTTTGTATGTGGCCCTGAAGATCGTGACCAGCGTCCCAAGTTTGGCTCTCTCCTGCACCCGGAGTTAAACAACAGACCATGGACGGGGCCGTGTGGCAGATGCTACATTCAGGATTAGGTAGCTTCTCTGCTGCCCTATTTGGATGGCTTACAGTTATTGATCTAGTTTTGACAGGGCATGAAATAGGGTATTACCATTGCCTGTCTGGGTCAAGGGCAACGCATGGACAACAGTGTGTTTCAGGTGGCAATGACAGAGCAAATTCATTTCATTAGCAAAAGCGAAAGTCTAAATGAACCCAGGAGGGTTTGAACTACCCTGGCGCCAAAGACATTGCAGAGTCGCAATTACCTCGATGGCAGGGCTGGCATGGATGTGTTACTTCAGTTTTTCTAGGGGTGAAATTGGCAGTTGCCCGAGCCATCAAATGTGGACAGGAGAGGTGGTCACTATAGGCTCACCAGTATGTCTCAGTATAAAGCATTGCTGGAATGTGCATTCCACAGATAGTGGTGCACCTCCTAGTGTCTGCAAGGAAATGCCACAAAACGCCAGGCCCTAGCACCACAGAAGAACGAGGCCAGTCAAGTGTTGGCCTATCCTGGGAACATGCTTGGATGCTGGTCATTTTACAAAGGTACAGTGCAGCCATCAGGAGTCCACTGAACCTAGTCACACGTGGGAGTTTCTGAACAAACATCACAGGACTTAGGGTGAAAAGTGCTCTGGTGAGGTCAGAAAGGAGCAGAACAGCTACCTCTCCATAGTCCACTAAACTACAGATGTCCTCTCTTTAATCCACCTTGCAACAGATGCCCTCTCCCTGGTCCACCATTCAACAGATGCCCTTTCCCTGGTCCACCATACACCAGATGCCCTCTCCCTGGTCCACCATTCAACAGATGCCCTTTCCCTGGTCCACCATACACCAGATGCCCTCTCCCTGGTCCACCATTCAACAGATGTCCTCTTTTTATCCACCATACAACAGATGCCCGCTCCCTGGTCCACCATACAACAGATGCCCTCTCCCTGGTCCACCATACAACAGATGCCGTCTCCCTGGTCCACCATTCAACAGATGTCCTCTCCCGGGTCCAGCATAAAACAGATTTTCTTTCCCAGGTCCAACATGCAACAGATGCCGTTCGGAGGGATCAGAGGGAGATTTACATTGTCTGGTGTTGCTTCAAGCACAGGAGCAAGCCAGAGAGGACGCCTGTGCGTGGACCAGGAATCTATGTACTTTGGACACGAAGAAGAAACTTTTTTAATCCATCCAAAGTTAGACCCTATTTTTTTTTTACCCTAGGAATCCATAGGTTATCTCTGTTATCACATATTGCATTTTGTCTCCCTCTACCTCTGCTCTGTACCAAGTCATGTCATTTTAATGGTATCAAACACACTTATATATCATTACATTGTTGTAAAAGTATTGCCGCGTATTACAGTGCACAGACATTGATAAACTGCACTTCCTTTTCTGTGGATTAAAATCACTAATCTGCTTCCAGAAACTGTCCCGCCCTGTTTATTATCTCCCTGTATCCTACCTTTGTAAGAAGCATGTGTTACAGTTGCTATCTTTCTTTCATGAGTAGGTGTATTCTACGAGCGATGCCTGTCATGTCATGCTGTAATGTTTCCTATATAATATGCACCGCTGCTTGGGGAAGAAGCACTTTCGTGCTGTTTGTTGGCTGTTCATAAACCGAAAAACGCAATCTGCCTCTGCATCATTTATACCCCAGTCCCTGAGCGGGGTTGTTTGCTTGTAGTCTTTTGGGTGCAATGAATCATGCCCTCGAACCTGTAGCTTAGCATCGCTGGGTGGGACCAACACCTACTTGCAGATCCTGCCTGGAGTGAGTCAAGAGGGATTTATATGTCCACCTCCCATGTTAAGGCATCTATACATCCTTCGGCATTAATGCATTATTCCAGTGCCGCCTACTGCCCTCCATGTCACTATGGATGTGTAGAAGGATCACTGCATTGACTGCTTTGCAAGCACTACATACACCAGGATGACGCTGCTTCTATAATTTGTGATGATCTCTCCAATATCTTGGGAGCCTTACTTGTTTCCATATGTCTTTGCTCTCTGAGCATGTGTAAAGCGCTCTGATACCCTCATGGGTCATGTTCGTGCTATATCAAACTTTTAAAATAAATGAACTCGTCTCTTCTTCGATAGTGGGATCCACCCTCAAACCCTTACCACGCTGTTGATGGTGTAGCTAAGCAGACCGACCGTCAAAATTGCTGTATGTACACCGCAAGGATTTTTTACACGTACAAAGTCAGGCCTGAAACTAGGCTAGGATGGCAGTACTTTGTTGGTCCTTACATGATTTATGGGGTGTGGTACCCGGATATAATCTAATTGTCACACTATCTAGCATGTCCTACATATCAGCTACAAAAATACTGCCCCACCTAAGTTAAATACCCAAATCTGCATCCAACGTGACAATCGTAAGGGACTCTTTGACACAATATTTATATCACACGATATATTTGTAAGCAACAATATAACCTGATATACAGCTAGCTAAATATGGGTCTGGGCTGCTGCAAACAGTACACTGAGTGTACCAGGCAGTAAACTAGCCCTACTGACTGCAAGGTCTATCAGTCTGTATAGCACACGTGTGTGCACGCGGTGTGCCTTCACCTTGGGCCTAAAATCATATGCAGCACCAAACCTGCGCGCATGGGGCGTCCATTCCTGGACCGCAGATGAATGTATGATTAAAGCCGCTGTGAGTTTGGAAGCACATGACAAAGGTGTCAAAACGTTTGGTATTTAAAAACAACATTTTCAAATAGCAATTAATCCCTCTTTAGGCTGTGTGTGGAGCGCCCGTGATGGCTGCCTTTGTGTGCGGCTGGTGTGTGACAGAGGCAGGCCGGCAGCTGTCACCATTCAATGTGGGGACAATGGCGTCTGTATTGGAGGCGGGGGGAGGGGGGGCACAGAGACAAGACAATTGGCGCGTCCTTTGTTTGACCACAGTGGGGGGGGGGCAGAGGAGGAGGGGACCAGTGCGAGGGAAGGGGTACAGAAAGGCGGCAAGCACCTTTAATGTAAAGAGACAGACTGAAGGTTTAAGATGCAAGACCCCACTGTGGGCTCACTATGTCCAATATGCACAAATATTATGTTATTAAAGCTCTCTGGCATCCCTCTGACAGAGGTGGCTTCAAGGAGCTTTCAAGAAAGTCAGGCACCACCAGCACGCACTAAGCAGGCCTCTACTGGGAACAGAAAGAAAGGTCTTCTTACCATGGACATGAGGTGCACACCATGACAGAGTGTTTCCAACAGACACTAATGGGAGATAACAGGCCCTCAAAAGATGCCACCGACAGGTTTCACGGGCTAGGGGTGTTGGGAAACTGCCAACACACGGGCACAAAAGTGAGATGTGTTAAGTGGAAGCTTCATAACCATAGCTGTAATCAGTCCATGCGTATTCAGAGGCATTGGGTATTGAAATGACCCTTTTAGGATTGACAGACTTGTGTGATCAGTTACCATTTCGTAGGATGCAGCTTATCATTGATACAGATATGGTTGGACAAAAGGATGTGCATAAGCCACTGGGGGTGTAGGTAATGTGGTATATGTAAAGACGACCACCCCATAGGCATTTGAAATTGCTGTTGGCCCCCATCTAGTAATACACAGTGGCAAAGCTCAGTCCTTACCATTTGGCCCAGGGGGCAACGCCAACCGATGGCGAGCCCCCTAGACAGGTGCGGACCGGTGCCCACGGCGGCTGCGCCAACGGTGGCGCCGCAATTTTGACTTCTGGGTGATTGGCTGGTGAGGGGGAGCACCCGGGCGGTCGCGGGGGCTGTCGGGCAAGGATAAAAGGGGGAAGTGCATCCCCACAGAGTTACCTGTTTTTTCTTCACCTGGCTGCCCCAGACGACCTCATTGCTGTGCCCGCGCCCTGGACCTTGCCGCGCTCGGAACGCGGCAGTGAAGCGTCCTCTGCTTTTTTTCCCAACCTCCCATCCCCTTAGACAGTCTCGTGCCTTTTTTTGGGCGGGGAAGGAGTCGTGTTTGGTCACAAAAACAGGTGGACAACCGTGGCATCAGTAATTGAAGTGCAGGCGAATTCTGAATTAGGAAGCCTTTGGCTTAAAACCGGGGCTGGAGTTGCCGTGGGGGTGTAGAGTAGGTGTTGGGACTCCCGCTACAGCGATTGCCCCTAGTCTCTCACGGTACTCCATTACATGGCCCCGGAGGATGTCGTGGGATGGCGTCTGCGCCAGGGGTCCAAGGTATGGCCCGGTTGCCCAGGCCCATCCCCATTGGGTGCCAGGGGGGATCCCTTCTTGGGTTGGCTCTGGCGTGGTTATGGTGGGGGTCCTGTGTTCATGCTGGCCCACGCTCCCTCTATCTTGAGGGGGCAGGTGAGTTTGCCTTATGATATGCAACTTGAGGTATGGGGACCACAGTCCCGGACCATTTGGAATAGTCAATGCCATGGTTCCTGGGGGGTGGCCAGCCATGACTCCTTTTGAGGATCTGTTGCTAGGAAATTACATGTATTAGTTCCCCTAATCAAAGTCTCTTGATGTACATATTGTAAATGTCATGTGAAAGTTTGAATAATCAAATAATTTTGTTGATATAAAATGTCGTGTTTATGTTGATTGTAATAAATACGGCCTGAGAATTGTATATTCTCTAATGCAGTGATGGTGTCTGCGTGTCTCTGTCTCCCCAAAGGAATTCCCATTTGAGGGGAAGGATGATTTGGGTAGGTCTCGGGCCGGTCCCCCTCCTGTTGGGATTAACATCTACCACCCCAGTTATCTCCAGACAAGTTTATTAAGCACAATCTGCCATTACACGATTCGGTCACAGAGCGACCTTGCTCACATACACGTGGCGCCATCTTCCACATTCTCATATAGCGTCCATGTGATCCATTACAATAACGAAAGACTGAATGACAGTCTTTTTTTCTGTAAGACTTTCAACATACAAAATTAAAGCTTACATTTTTTCAAGTAAAATAAATAAAACTGAATTTCAAATACACCAAAACTGTGTGCCACCTACCCTGAATTGATTGATTGATTCATTATTATACATTAACTTTCATGGCACTTAAATACATTCATAATTACAAGACCACTCCAACTTGATATTGCACAATTTGCATACTTAGGTCACAATTCTGCAAAGTGGCTGAAATCTCATATGTACATATTCACTGATTTGGAATGTGCATGTACATTCTATCATCCATTTTTTTACATATACTTATGCAGATTTCCCAATGATTCATCCACTGCACATAGCAATCACTGAACACTCTTGTATGGATATGTACAAATTCTAAATACATAATTGAGCCTATGTGGGTGACGTAATCCAGAATTTCAAGAGCTGAACTAAACTAATACACTAAATCCTTAGCACATAATATTCCATTCCACATAAAAATTCATCAATAATGCACCCAATCATAGTCAAAAAGTGCTGCCCCTACATTGAAGGTTTTTTCTCGTAGTGATCAGCTCATTCATATTGCGCCAAATCATTAAAATTATCACAAAGTGACCCATTTACCACACGTTCAGTTTGACCATGGACACTACTGAGATTATTGTTAGCTAAGGTATATTAATCAAATGATTATTATTCACAGAAATGAATACAATTCCTCTTCAGTATTCAACCCGTTAGGAAATTTGGTATCCCGGCTGATGATGCACCTACTTTCCAGTTGTCTTAATGCTCATTCTCGATTGCCCCCCTAGGTTGTCTTGGGACTGCATCAATTACGAAATAAGTTAAGCATTTAGGATTGTTTTTATGCAGCTCATGGATATGTCGGGCCACTGGTTACACCCACTCTTTGTTTTTTACTGCTCATAGGTGAATATGATGAATCTGTAAAATTGTGCTGCCTGTGTACTGTAGGCCACACTCACCTGACAGTACGTAAACTGCAAACTCAGTCTTGCAGTTAAATGACCCCTTTATTCTACAGCGTTTGCCATTGAAGTGTGTCATGTATGTACTGGTGTTAACTCCATGAGCACACATTTTACATTTATGACATCTGTGGAAGCCATTGGTCCTGTGTAGCTTGCTCCCTGGCTTTATCAATTTATGCACCAGTAAACAATGTATTATAACATGTATTTCACAGTGCACACTAAATATTAGTATTCAAGCCTCTCCCATCATCAAATTGTGAAATGCTGTGCTATTACACTGCTGTGTTATGTTCGCTATTTATATACACTTTATGCTACAGAAAGGTTTTCACAAAGCACGGGGTGAAGGGTGGAGATAAAAAAAAGATAATTGAGAAGATAGGTGGGGAAATATGTAGAGAATGAAGGAAGAGGGAGATATGTGGTCTTCACCAATCACTAGAATCCTTATGGATGGTCCGAGAGTGAGTTGTGGCTCATGCGGGTGCTAATGTTTTGTAGGTTTGTTGCCAATAGTAAAACAAGCTTAGGCAAAAACCAACAGATCTGAAATTGGTTGCCAGCCTTTGCCAGTGCTTGCTTTGTCATGGTTTTTGTAAAACTTTATTGTTGAGAGAGCTGGTGTTCCCTCTCCAATACAAACAAATTGGCCTAAAGAAAAAATATATTTTGGTCTCAAAAAGCACTCATTGCCATGGTAGTCCCAGGCACTGAAGGGAACTATTTTGTATGAGCATGTGCTCCTTGTGAAACAGCAACATGTCGTCACTCACAGTGAAGTTATCCAATGGCTGAAATGGGCTGACCCATTGCGCGCTGTAGTGGGCTGAATAAAGTATGAGTGACACAACACCAGACCAATGGCTGAAGAAGGCTGCCTAAAAAGCCTCTAGATGTATATTATAGATATAATTTTAGTAAAATCAAAAGGTCTTAAATAACACTAGACCTAAAGAGGCACTGGA
This sequence comes from Calotriton arnoldi, assembly GCA_963921515.1. Lineage (NCBI taxonomy): Eukaryota > Metazoa > Chordata > Amphibia > Caudata > Salamandridae > Calotriton > Calotriton arnoldi. The sequence continues at coordinate 1,263,924 of CAWUFW010001996.1, read as the reverse complement.
CATTAGGGACGACCCATTGAAAAGTGCAATCCAGTCAGATTTATAGCATATCCACAATAGACTGAAGGAAAAAAAAAATGTGTGTGCACTGTTTTATAACACACACAGTTATTGAAACACAATGTTGATGGTTCCATATGTATGTATGTCTGTGGTATTTCTATAGCGCAAAACCTAGTCAAAAGCAGTGGAGACAAGCATTAAGTCAACGAGTGATAGGAGCGGTAGCAGGGTTACAGACAAAAATGCATTGTGATGTAGTGTCCTTTAAAGAGGTGAGTCTTCAGTTTTGCAGTCCAGTTGGATAAGGAGATGCTAAAAGTATGGGGGTGTTAATTACACAGGAAGAACGTCGCCTGCCAAAATAGCGTAGTATAAACAAACAAAGTATAATACTCGCGGTGCAAAAGGTGAGGGAAAAACCCCTAAAACCCTCAAAGGTGGGACCAGAGGGTCCGTCAAGTAGATAATGTCAAATCCTATGCACACGCTTCCGTGTAGAATGAAAGTTCATCAAAAGTAGGTAAGTAGAGGCAGTGTGTGAAGTGGACAGCGTACTCGCTTCAGATCTCTCGTGGCTCACATTGGCCTTCATATTAATTTTCCCTCCACACACATCGGCACGAAATTGATTAACTAAAGAATACACTTCGGATGTTATAACTTTAAAGCTGTTACTCCTCTAGATTTACGGTGCAGAATTAATTGGATTTGTGATACTGGAAGGATTAATGACCAGCCGGGTCGGAATTATAACCGGCAATAAGGTGTTGAATTCCTTATCTAGAACGTTACAGCCCTGAAGAAGTTGAGGGCAAATTCCCTCACGACGAAACACGTGTTGGCTGGACTTTGTGTTGTTTTCTTGAATAAAGACAAAGAAAAGACCATAAGAGACATTACATGCCTCCCTCTACTTACCTGCTTTTGATGAACGTACATTCTACACGGAAGCGTGTGCATAGAACTTGACATTATGGATACGGAGATGTTGTACCAGATCCGGGGTTCACAGATGGAAAAGTATTGCTGCCTTATTCAAATAAAATATACTCAAATATATTCCCCTCTTTGTTTCGCTTGTGGTTACTCAGGTTTTAAAGTTATTTTAATGGAATACAAATTATTACGATTCATACTGACATATTTCACTAAGGCTGATCAGCCTTCCACATTTTTCAAGGGCAATGGATGCAATGAGTGGTTTGACTTACATTTGGTATAAGTTGTAGGTTGTCTTGTGGTAGTTTGTGAGTACTGATACAGGCACAGGACTGTAGCACGTCATGTGCCAGTGACAGACACTGGGATGCCATAAATAAGAGCAAACTCTGTAACTTTAACAAAACCTACGGCTTGCCTTGAGATAAGAATGGACAAAAATTGAAACTTATCAAACCCAAGGCACAATCTTGTAACATGTGCATGCAGGCTAGTACTCCTCTACACACCCTACTTCCCTGCACTGGACCCAAACCCATGCCTTATTGACAGGAAGTTTGTTTTACTTAGACCCAACACAGCCAAGTTGTCATTATTTATCTAAAGGCAAGTATAGGCTGAAGAAGCTGAGCATGGCAGTGGTCCGAGGGGCGTGCCCCTTTTTATGCTGGTGGATGCCTCTTAAGTAGAGCACTCAAAGTCTTTTAGGGCAACAGTACTTCCTCAACACATCACCCATCGATGACATTGTACAATGTGGAAGGGGAAATCCCACTGATGTAGGTGAGTGTACCATATCAACTGGCAAAATATGTTATCGAGTCATTTCAGCACACTAGGTCGTCACTCATACCACCTACAGACGGAAAACAAACTCAGAAGGATACACCAGGAAGGCCGGAACCTCAGAACCAGTTAACAACGCACCCTCCAGCCATGGTCTCCACGGAGACCGATCTTCAGGCCTCAAGTGGACATGGTACAAAGTTTGGGGTTAAACCTTCAGAAGTGGACAATCAATTGTGTTATGTAACCAATGTGCCATGCTAGAAGAGCTGCATCACTACAACATGTCCTCCTATGTAATGCATTGCCACCGCAGCGAGATTCTAACATGCACCGGAACTGCTCTTGTAACTGGACTTATGGTAGCATACAGGGTCGTCCAGTACAGCCGCAGCAGTACAGGGTCACACAGATCGTCCAGTGATACATCCGCAGCAGTACAGGGTCACACAGATCGTCCAGTGATACATCCGCAGCAGTAAGGGGTCACACAGATCGCCCAGTGATACATCCGCAGCAGTACAGGGTCACACAGATCGCCCAGTGGTACATCCGCAGCAGTACAGGGTCACACAGTTACCTGTAAAAAAGGGCTTTGGGGGAGGGCAGAAGTTGTCACGATCGCAGTCTTCTCACAACCATTACATAGTTGTAGTCTTGCATCTATAGAGGCAAACCTTACAACCACAATGCAAAGTGAGGTCAGCTAACCTGCCAGAGCCCGCGCCCACCGGTTTAAGCGTGTGTTTCATACAGTGCTCCATCACTCATAGGTGTCTGGATATAACAATGACCCATGACAATGATACTCTACTGGGAATTATGAACCAAGTGGCCATGTTTTTTATTTTCCTGTGAACCTGGGGCACATTGATGGTCATCCCTAGGTCTGGGGGAAGGACTCAAAGACGGGCCAGACCCCCCACGCACCCCCTATCTGGCAGTGGTGGAGTCGAGGTAGGTTGACCGAGTGGAGAGTGATTGGGCGAGTACCTCTGGGACTTGCCACTCACAATTTCTGGTGTCATCAAGATCACACATTTAGTACTTCTTCCTTCCAGCAGCCGTGTGCCTTGTATGTTACAACTGGAGCACCAGAGAGCTGTGGCTTTTCTAACACGTGGAGCCAAAGAATGTATATTTTACAGGTCAGCGGCATGGCGTGCCTAGCGCAGCGTGAGATAATTTGTATAAGCAGTAAGACACCAGCACGCAGCTGAGGTGAGAGAGCTCTAAGCTCCTGGAAGGGCGGAGGCTCATCTGTGAACTATCACTCCCAAGAAAGACCAAACCCTGCACTTCGGAACCACAGTCAGTGCCAGCACCTGGGACCGGGCGAGATTCAGCCCCAGCACCTGGGACCGGGCGAGATTCAGCCCCGTCCCAATCTTGGGTGCACTGCTGACTGCACTAGGAATCTGCAGGGCGCATGCCTGGGCGCCCACCCTCGACGGAGGCCTCCCAAGGCCCCGCTCCCCTCAGCCCACATCTTCCATTGTTGTCACACTGATGGAAGAACGACGCCGGCGGTGCACACGGCTGAGGCCGATTTCACCCCAGCCTCATGTCTGTCAGCGTTGAATATCCCTGCTCCTTGTCACTCCTCGGACAACAAAACGGGGGTGGGCGCAGAGCCCCCTCCCGAATCCCAAAACATGCACACAAACAAATTCGCCATCACTCGCAGCCCTTTCACAACACGGGCGGACTGAGCCGCGCTCATTAATCTGCTGTCTCGTTATCAATGGAGGCCCCGCCCTGTCCCCGGCCGCCTCCTCTCAGGCTGGGGGAGCTGCCCTCGCACTAGGTAGAGGAGGCGGAGAGCCCGCGCCTCCCTGCGCCGTTATCTCCGCTCTGGTGCCAGCGCGCATTCCTACCCACCGTGTGCTCTCCACAGCTCTCGCGTGCTCCCCAGGCTGGACTTGGCCTCAGTGCCCCGGCACGTGGTGCACAGGCAACGATGGATGGGGGGGAAGGGGGACATTAAACAGCGTAATTGACTTGTTTTTACAACCGTCACACAGGTACTCGTCGAATGCATGCCTTTGAACATAAGTATATGCATTAAATAACGTTAGGCCTTGCACACGTGAGCAGTCAATCAGGTTACCTATCTGTATGTGAGCAGGGGGCACCATATTTAAATATTGTCTCCTAAGGCACAGGCGGCCAATGGTACCCACACGCCAACAACGCAGAACATGCCATATATGCGCAGTCAGCCATTCCTTTGAAAGACACCAAATGAAGTGCCAGACAGCGCTTCGCGCTCACAACACTTGTGAAGGCGCTATATCAATAATGCAATGCACACTCTCTGAGCAGGAGGGTAGCGACTCTGGAACATGGGACTGTAACTTCCAACTTGCTGAGTGACCAAGCCACGCTTTCATTAAAAAAACTTCCGGAGATCTGAAGTTACCGAAAGAGGCCAGGTGCGCTCGAAAAAATCTCCCAAATAAATAAATATACAAAATCAGATGCTCTCGAGTGCTTACAGTGCACTACAAGGCCAATAAAGGCTTTACTTTATCGTGGGGAGCAATGGAAAAGCTGCCAATTTCTGGCACAAACGCAGGAGGAGAAACCTCCGCCCCACCCCAAAAGAGGTGAATGATGGAGGACATTAGACCACTTGTTTTCTTGACCAGATGCAGCCCCTCTTACAGAAACCGGAGCCTTTGCATTACCCCAAACTTTTACCTAGGTTTTAAAACTCCTTTTGTGGAGTGCTAGAGTGTTATTGAAACTCACCACCGTTCAAACTAACGCTCCTCCTTTTAACCCGCTCCGAGAGGCCATTCCTGGCTGCTCGCATCTTGCTCTCACGGTGCGAGAGCTGGAGTGGCATAGCCGGGCCGCGGGCTGGCGCGCAGGCCTGCTCTTGTTTTTGGAGATTAACAGATCATAACAAAGATTCCTGAAACACCGCGAGCCCCTGGGAGCGCGTTCACGTGGGTTGCTGATCCGAAACGGCAGGCCTTGGGTTAACCTGTAACCCCCAGAGCACGCACGGAGCAAGGCACAGAGCAGCGCGGGGCTTTCTTTGAGAGCGAGACACTATAACCGCTTGTGTCCCACGCAAGGTATAATATTTGGCAACCTTACAACCAAACAAGGAGGAAGTACCTGGAACATGATCAAAACGTTTCAGGCTCTGAAGAACCGATGGCATCCGCCTGAAGATAAGGAGCGCGCTGACAAACTACAAGCAGTGGTGCGCATGCGTGGGTTCCTGCGAAGATGCTTTCGGATAACGTCTGGAGACAGTGTTCTGCCTTGGTATTTAAAACTGGGTTAATAAGTAAGCTGGCAGCCCTTTGATGCCAGGCTGCTGCGGCCCAGGAGAAGGGGAAGCAGCATGGTGCAGAAATTCCCAATAACAGCGCAACGATGATTTATGTGGCTTGCCAACAAAACCAGGGGGTTCATAGCGGGCTCCTGGGACGCAGAGAGGCCAGCACTCTTTATCCACCGCTCCTCCAGCCCAAGGGCTTTTTGCATATAGGCTAAGTTCTACGCTCTCATGGTCCCATAATCATTTTTGTGTGGGGAGGGGAGCGTGTGGAAATGGTTTGTGATAGGCCCCGGTTGAAAGCAACAGAGAATAGGGCAGTGGCCCTCTGAATTCACTACATTCACCCCTCTGTTGTATAGCCCCCACCCCACACACACGCACGCACATTTTCACGAATCCTTTCAGGGGCGGTGAGCAGAAAGAACTTCCAGCACATGTCCACGCGTGACGCGGACCCTGGCCAGGCCCAAGGGAAACACCGCACAGTGCTGTGTTGGGAGACACACCTGTGACCGCACAACAATCTACAACGGTACATCTCACTGGAAGGAAACCTTAATTGTGCACAATCCCCCACTGTGGTGAAAACCTCACAGCGCAGGCAAACACCGCGCAAATACAGAAGTAGAAACAGAAGCTGGCCAAAAAAGATCCGAGCACAATCCGAGCACAAACCAGATGGAATCTGCCAACCACGAGCATACAGTGCCACCCACACAGACCTACACGGGACTCTGTGCAAGCAAGCACAGTCCTCACTCGTACAAGCGAAGCAGTGCTTTAAATGGGCCGGTACTGTCCGATACTGAGTACCGGCGCTTTTATATTTTGAGAGGGAGGGTACCTGTACTTCTCAAGAGAGACTAAATACTTTTAATTGGAGAGTACCGGCACTTCTCAGAAACTAGCAGGTACTCTAGAGTCAGATACAGAGTACCTGCACTTCTGTTTTTCCATTTCAAGCACTGAAGTGAAGTAAACACTGAGCATCATTCTAGGAGGCTTACCATGCAGGGGGGGCAGCAAACTACGTCACTAACTGAGACAATGCATAGAACGTGCTTCGAAAGAAACCGAGAACAAATGTGACCACCACGGGAGAAACTGTACCACAGCTTGTACTTTAAGTGTTTACTTTGGCAACACCTTTTACACCTGTGAAGCCAATTATATACATTCCGTCTACTTGTAATAAACTGTCTGTAGCGCTCTGCTTTGGGGGAGTTTGTTGTTCCCTGCAGTCTAGGGAAGTAAAAAGAAGCAGGCTCTTCGAATACACGGCGCACCGTCTGCACAGGTGTGCTCTTGGACAGGAACCACGAGTCCCAGTCACGTGAAATTCACCCAAAGTACGAAATACCCCAAGGGACAAAAAACTCGGTTTGTGTGTGTGTTACGATACCCTCTAGAAACTCGCGTCAGTACCGAGAGTCCTCAGAGGCTGGGAAACGCCCAGTCAAGTGCTCTGAACTCAGTGCTGGGGTCGCGGCAGAATGTTTGTTTAAAGTAAAAATAAAGCTGAAAGCCGTCCACTTGAGTGCACTTAATTGTTTGGCCGGAGAGGTGCCCTGTGATGGGCCAGCAGCCCCATCCAGGACAGGTACACCACTTAGAAGTCTCCCCTCAGCTCTAACACCGAGAGTGCACTTAAACCTGAATCAATTGCTTAGAAAGCCCACAAATTAGTAACGGGGCAGCGAGGAAAGGGGGTGACCGGTCCAATTAGTGCTTGGAGACGCCGGTGAGAAGATGGTGGGCGCACACAAATTAGGGTCGGCACTCAATGGGCCTCTGTGGGCTCGGGAGGGGCTGAGGCGCCAGGAGTGCAACCAGGGGAGAGCCGGAGTGATTAACCCTCCCCGGGGTGCCCTGGCGACTCTGAGAGCGTGTCTCATTGTAGCTCTTTCCACAAACTAAGCAGCAATCTCCCAGACATGTATGTCCACAATCAGTCCCAGCGCCTCCCATGAAACACACAATCATCGCGGTGTCATAGCCTGACGCCTGAGGTAACAGTCTATACCAGGGGCCGTGCACATCTGTCCCGAGAGGTGGAGCCGCTACCTGGCTGACGCAGCACATTTTATTGATTGCGCCAACTTTGCGCGCTTTACCGCTATGCGCACAGCCGGGTATGCCAGCCTCAGCCCCGTGCGCACGGGGGACGCAGCAAGGACGCAGCGGCCGCCCCTGCAGTCGCCGACCCAGATGCCCCTCCCCCCTCCCCCCTCCACTCTAGCTGGGGTCGAGTGTCCCATGACCCCAGGACAGCAGGAATCCACACACACCCTCTGCCTCAGTCACCCCGACCAGAGACCTGGTAAGACCCTCCCCCCAATTATCGCAGAAAGCACGCACCCTATAAACACCCCTCTCGGCTGCCACCTGCCACTGTTGCCGAGAAGTCCCTCGCCGTTCCACAAGAAAAGTGATTTTATGTCTCTGTCCCTGTGCACGCTCGTTGGACTCTAGGGGTTATGAAAAACACGCACTTCCCACCACTTGTCAATAAAGCTGGTTTGGGCATGACAACAAACCCCTCCCCTCTCGGAGAGAGGCACGGGGCACCATGTCAGGGTTCAGGCGGAGGCTGGGCGTGGGAAAGGCATGTTTTCAAGGGAAGGAAGGAAGGAGTGTTTGCTGGTCCGCACCGACCCTGGACTGTCTCCTGCTCGGGGGTGCTCCACTTCCCAGCCTCAGATGGGGCCGAAGAGCAGCTACTGCCCTGCGACTTGAACACAGTCCAGCCCGCCCCCAAAACACAAGAGAAGCACCACCAACAACTACTAGGCAGGAAAACCAGGCAGCGACCCAGGTTAAAAAAAAAACTGAAGCAGTCCAAATCAAGAAACCGGACTATCTCAGTCAAAAAATGGGCAAATCTCAAGCAAGTAAACTGGGGAATAGCCAAGTAATAAACCTGCGTCAATTTCATCCAAGAATCCCCTGCATATCCCAGCAAAAACCTATAATTTAGATCAGACAAGACGCCAGAGCGATCCACAGCGAAAAAAACAGCCAGAGTCCGGACAATCTGGACAACTTCCACACGAGAAACTCACCCAACCCCCACTCAATAAACCTGCAGGGCCCTCGGACAAAAATACTCAAGCACGCATCAGCCTGGCATACTCCACAAGCCACGAAAACCCAAAGCAAGAAAAAATAGGCTGCTGCAGCCAGGACACCCTAGCGTGCCGCAGCCAAGACACCCCAGCAAACCCCAGCCAAAAACAGGGTAAATGCAGGCCAAGAAATCTAGGCAACCGCAAGCCAGAAAGATCTGGGAAAACACCACCCAATAAACTGAAGTACACCACGGCCAAGAAATCCGAGAAACACCTGCCAAGAAATCTGGTGAAACCTCAGCCAAGAAACTTAAGCAAAGATCACAAGGGAACCCAAGCTGAGAAAGCCATGAAATCACCCAGCCAGGAGTGCCAAAGAATCCACAGCCAAAAGACACAGACAACCCTCTGCCAAGTGAACCAGCAATCCCAGCTGGAAAGACACAGGCAGACGTCAGATTAGACACTGGGAGAAATACCGCACAAGAAACTGGTGTAAACCACCAGCCAAGATGGACGGGTAACCATGAGCTCAGATACCCAAGCAAGTGACACCCCTGAAAAAAATCCAGGCAATCATCAGACAGGAAACTGGGCTATGCCTGGCCAATAAATCTGGTATGTCATGATGAGCAAAAAAATTCCAAAGGGAAGCAAGAATATGGTAGTTAAGAAAGCAGGAAAACAAACCCTACCAAATGAATATGGGCAATCCATCAAAGTAACCACGAAACGCAACTAAGAAAATGAGACCTCAACCCAAAAAAAGTAACTATCACGGGCCATGAAAACGAGGCAAACCTTACAAGAGCAACTCAGCAGCCTCAAGTCAAAAAAGACCCAAGCAGTTTTTAGCTAATTAAGTAAACCCAGGCAACCCGAGCTTGAATTCCTTGGCAACCCGACCCCCCAAGAAACTGTGGCAAGTATTAGCCAGCAGCCCAGGCTAATTGCCGTCAATAAACTAGGGCAAAGAAATGGGAGCAAATACCAGCAAAGAAACTGGGCCAACTCAAGATAATCAAGAAACATCGGCAACATCCAGAAAATAACCCAGGAGGAACATCAGCTGAAAACCTGCCAAATACCGATAACCCCCATAGTCCAGCGAGTGCGACCCAGACATACACCGGTGAAGAAAAGAAACAGGCGACTCTAATAAAGGTGAAAGAACGTGCAAACTCCGGCCATGAAACCCGGGTAGAATGAAAACAGCAACATCAATACAGGCAGAACAAGAGGACAGCGGAAAAAAGGTAAAGCAGCGCCACAACCAAGAGCCATGTTATGTTTAGAGCCCACTCAGGGGTGTGGTGCCTCCTCAGCGTGCTTAGAAACCAACAACATTACTAAGGGAAAACAGAGAAATCAGACTTCTCTGGTTCGCCCCTCGTGTACCCCCGAGAAGCACGAGTGATGGGGAGGGGCAAAGGAACAACGACCATCTGATGCACCGGGTGAGATGCGCAGCCACGGCAGGCGCGCACAAGGCGCCCCAGGGAGAGAGAGGCTGGCTCCACACACCCATGGCACGCCGTGCACCATCACCCCCTTCAGATGCACACGCGCCACCTGCTCCGCGCAGCCACGAGAGTCGAGGTGTGGGCATACCTTGTGCTCATGTAGAGGCAGCTGGCAGCAGGACTAGCCGACGCAGTGTCCCATCAGTAATCCGTGTGAGGGGCGCTCTCTGGGCGGGGGTCTCCGGCAGCACTCTCGCCTCTGCAAACCTTTGTCATCACTCCTCATGTGCTCGTGTTATCAGTGCTGCGGGCGCCGGGCAGGACTCGTCCGCTGCGCTCTCCTCTCCAGGGGGTGCTAGGAGGGACCAATCAGAGCAATAAAAAGACTCGAGCAACTCTTTCCTCCAAAAGCAAATTCCACAGGGCTCCACTTAGACGGACGGGCTCCGGGGTGCGTGTGCAGTGGGGTGCGGGCGGGGCATGCCGGGTGCGCGGGTCCCGTGCTGAGGTCCGGCTCCGGAGGGGGAAGAAGAGCGTGGATCTGACTGACTCCTAGTCCAAGCTGCTGGGCATTGCACTGAGCGCCGAGGAGCGGAGTGCGAAGCCCGGCCCCATGTCCGCCCCCCGCCCGCCAAGCACCGCCTCCTCCTGCCCACCGGCCAGCCTCCCCCAGCACCGCCCTGCGCAGGGAGCGCGCCGGGGAGAGAGGAAACCAGGACCGGATCTCTGGGGAAGGGAGTACACCCCGCAGCCAGCCTGCGAGACGGAGCGAAGGAAGGGGGCAGGAAGAGGCAGCGGGCAAAAACATGGTAACAGCAACTGCACAGACAACCTTTGTGAGAGCGAAAGCAATACGCGGCCACGCACCCACAGCAACAACTTACATGGAAGGAAAATATAGAAACGCACGCATAGCTAAAACCTACGTGGGAGAGAAAGAAAAATCCGCAAAGCATGAACGCTAATACCGTTCATGGGCGAGAAAGGAGTACACGCATATGCACAACAAACAACCAACATGGGAGAATAAAAGGGGTGCACGCACAGCACCAACCCAACTGGGCGCGAATAGCTAGTGTGTCACATTGTGTCACGGGTCCCAGTGCAAGGAAGGAAGTGGACCCCTCTGGCCGAACTGTGAAATACAGCAATTATCAGGGTTCGGTCTCTAAGCCCCGGTGCCACTGCACCTGATGCACAAATGAAAGTTACGCCCCCTGCACATGGGAGAGAGAAAGGAGCCCGCGAGCAGGCACCGCAACAATTCACAAGGAAGAGAAAGGGGTACACGAGTACGCAAAGAAAAACCTACGTGGGGGAAAAAGGAATGCACGCACGCACATCAATAACATACATGGACAAGAAAGGAATTAGCCCACAGCAACAACCTGCGTTATATCACGGGAAAAAATGAAGGCACGGACAGCGACATGTACATGGAAAAGAAAAGAGTACACGCAAAGACGTACATAGCAACAATGCGCATAATAAAGACAGCAAAACGTTACAGGTAGCACACACGTTTTGAAAGGAATCCAGGCGCACACGCGTTTACGTAGGGTGAGACAGAAGTGCACACACACAACACGCTGAACATGAAAGAGAACAAGAGTACGAGTAACATATTTAGCAACACGGAAATGTGCAGATAATAAATACTTGGGCACATGGAATGAACAGATCATCTGTGCTCTAATATGAGATTGTAATTATAGTCACGTTTGTATACGTAATAATGGGGGGTGAGTGAATTGCCATAAGCGGATATGTAAATAATGCACGGATTTCGCATGCACAGTCATTTCTGATGGTTTTACAGAACAAAAAGGTCCGGGTTGGAAGTGTGCGTCAGTCCAGCGAGGCGCCGAAGCGCAGCAGACAATGGGAGGCAGGGGCGCTGCGGAGCAGGCTGGAGACACCGGTAGCCGGGGTGAGGAGGGTGGGGGGTGCTCTGCCTGCCTGTAGCAGCAGCAGCAAGCAGCATAAACAGCCAAAATGCAATCCCGGCCTGGATCCTCACCGGACGGGAGGCAGGCTGGAGACACCAGTGGCCGGGGTGAGGGGGGGCGGGGGGGTGATGCTCTGCCTGCCTGTAGCAGCACGAGCAGCCAAGATGCAATTCCGGCCTGGATCCTCTCCGGACGGGAGGCAGGGGCGCTGCGGAGCACAGGGCGGGCCTTCCTAGGCGCTACATCATCCCTTCTCGCTAAGCTTCAGGGAGAGACTGCTGAGTCAGTTAGTCACTGAGCAGGCTTTAACAGCGTGACTGTAGCACCGCCATACGTTGTTGCTGGTGCTGGGAGGGGTCCAGCTCACCCAGGCTAATTTTCAAGTAGAGAGGAAATGAATAAAGGAGTGGGTGACGAGGCTGGTCAGCGTGGAAAGGGGCGACACGCTCAAGTTTTCTGCTTATTTTTAAATTTGCTGTATATTTGCTATTATCACCAAATTATGGGCTTCCATTACATATTCTGCCTATGAATAAATAATTGTGTACACGCAGTGAGCACTTTATCAGTCCAGAGGCATACAGACCCCGAGGCTCATTAGAAAGCAGAAACGTGGAGCATTTTTAAGGTCAGAACTTAGCATATTCCAAAACGCATTTGAAATGCATGGAGCAGAAACCTCTATTACATATTACATCCAGGGGCGCCGGACATCGTATTGACGTGTATACTGCGTGACCATGTGTGGATGGTAGGTGTAGAAAAGCAAGATTCGTCCGCTTTTATGCCGGGGTCACACATGGCAGCGCATACTGAAAACACGTGCAAGAGGCGCGTCACCGGTGTTCAAGGAGGGGTCCACTTCCAAGCAAGTCTGACTTTCATGTTTACTTTCTCTGTTTTCAAAGTATAGAGAGTCCGATCTTATAAGCACAACACAGACAAGTCTCATACAAACAGCGCATCCATTCCCGGGGTGGGGTCTCTCTGGGGGACCAGCGCCTACGCACACTGTGATCACTCGTGCGCCTGACACGTTGAACGTGGATTTAGGGATGACCCGTTCCCCAAGTGCACACATCTCTTGGGAATTAAAACAATGCAAGTTGCCGAATACCCATTGCCGGCAAGGTTTCTCTGAAATCAGTCACAGACTTAGGGTGCCTCGGAAAGAGCACCCCATGATTGGCGGACCTGTCTCTTCTTCAGAGGGTGTAAGGTGAACCTCTCTTACAAGTATCCACTCACCTTAATAACAATAAAAATAGTAGCTTGTATTATGTGACACGCCATACCGCACTTCTGCCGTTTCTAAGCGCTGAGCATCACAGGGCTTTAATTGAAGTAAACTTGTATTTCAGGCACCTCGCTGTCGCAATAGACTTCACGCTTCATTCACTTCAGCAGCCATGGATTTTTGTGTGTGTGTATTGGAGCGCTTTACATGAGCACTAGTTACATCACACATGGACATTTTTGGTAGGCATGGGGAGATTAAGTGATTTGCTCAGAATCACAGAACGTTGAGCCAACGACAGACTCAAACCTGGTTACCATGCTCCAAAGTCAGCAGCTCTGGCCGTTAGGTCACATCCTCTTATCCTAGAGCTGACGGGATTGGAATCCGTGAGCCGCTGCGCTCAACCAGGTAGCTATCCCCAGACATGTGGGTAGGGAAGTATGGAGAGGAGCTCTCCGCCACAGCAGAGGAGCGGTGGCTTGAAGCTAGATCTCTGGGCGGGGAGATGGACTTAATGATGGGTGAAGTACGGACTACGCCTGGCCCCCATGCACGGCTGCAGGGGCACCCGCATGCCTCTGCACAACGCGCGTTATGAATCCACACCTTAAAGCGCGTACCGAGCACGAGAACTCCGAGCCACGGGAGCAGCAGCTGCAGAGCTAGCGGTACTCTCTGGCGTCACTGCTCGGAAGCATCAATCTGCCTCTGCGGCGCCCCCTCTGGCTTGGACTGGCACTGCAGAAGCGCGCAGCAGAGTACCAAGGGTCGTCGCATCACTTGCCATCTCCGTTCGCCCTTTTTCCGTCACCATTATTCAGGTAGCTCCCCATTTTCATTTCTTGGCTGTATGCAGCTGCCTTCATTGGTGCATTCCTCCCCCCCCCCCCAATATTTTAATTCCACGCGGCACGTAACCCACCAGGTAACAGCTCATCACAGCGCAAACAAAGCATAACATTAATTCCAAACGCAGCATTTTACTTCCACGTGCGCATATTTTCTCTTAACGGTGAAATGGCAAGACAGACTACAGGAAGTGCCTCATTTTTATCTTCTGTATCTCAGACTGGGGTTGGATTATAAATGTTTCAAACCTTTAATGCCATTGGAAGTTATTTTTTGAATATATATTGAGTTTCAAGTAACTGGTCAATAAAATCAATCTGTGTTGACTTTTTTTATTTTTGCATATTTATGTAGCGCGAACTCGACCCCAAGGTATTGGAGCGCTTTACATGAGCACCGTATTTACATTCCACATTCAGGCACGATAAATAAGCAACAACTATGGCTTCATTGTATAGAATATGGAAAGTGCTTCAGTTCTGAAATGATGAGACTGTGAAAGAACTATAACTAGCATTTTTGAAGTTACATCGAAGGCAGTGAAGGGTGGCATTGCTGCAGAGTTAAGATGTATTTTTTTCATCCCAAGGGTGAGGGCGAAAATACAGAGCCCGATAGGGACCCGTCTCAACACCTGCTTGTTAGAACTGCCGGTGCTGAGCAGCGGCAGGACCCAGCCCACTTAAAGCCCTGGCTGCAGTAATTGAGCACAAGCTCGTCTGCCACCCTAGAAAACCTATCAAACCCAGATATTTCTGAAAACTACACAGCCAGAAGAGGCTAGGGTGCTGTGCCTCATGCGGATCCCACAATGTTTTCTTACCCACAATGCCCTGCAATTTGCAAACTTTGCATCAATCACATTTCCCATGCATTTTTGTAACGTAAACGTCTGGAATCTGCAGGTGTGCACAAACTTCCGGCCAACCAACTTTGCACCACTTGTCCAGATAAAAAATCTACCCCACTTGTGTGGCTGGGTAGTGTGGATTCCAGAAATGTACGTAACAAAAATACAAGGAAAATACATGATTTTTGAGGTTTGCAGGGAACTGTGGCCAAGAAAACGTTGTGAGATCCATGCAAGGCACACCACCCTAGACTCCTTCAGGTGTGTAGTTTTCAGAAATGTTGGGGTTTGGCATGTTTCCTGAAGTGGCGGGCAAGCCCAGGACCAATTACCATACCTACACATATTGCTGATATCTCCACATTGCATTTTGGAGACCTTTATGTTGATGTCCTAGGCTGAACCACACAAGTGGCGTAGCATTTTAATCAGGACAAGTTGGGGAATGCTGGGTGGTAAATCATTTCAATTTCTTTGGATTCTGGAAGTTTACGTAACACTAATGCAAGGTAAATGCATGGTTTTAGGCAAAGTTTGAGGTTGTAAGGGCATTTTGGGTAAGAAAAGGTAATGGGACCCACTCGGAACATACAACCCTGATCTCTAATCATTGTCTAGCTTCCAGAAATGTCTGGATTTGATGGGTTTCCCATGTGGCGTCTGACCCACACCCGAAAAGTGCAGCGATTCAGCATGGCAAGAGGGACGATATTGGGATTTAGCCACACCATGCTGGTCCAATGTAAAAACAACACCCAAAATAATCAAAATTTCCTCTTGCTTGCTATTAAGGATGCTTTAGTTCCCAGGGGAGCAGAGAGCCTGTTAAGGTTTTAGTTAGGGTTGGGGGGGCGGGGGGGGGGGGGGGCTGATGTCAGCATGAGCCAGACCCCAGTCCATTATTTTATAAAACAAAAATATTCTTGGCTTCCAGACACTCTCTGGGGTCTAATGGCTGCACTTTTCACTTTGGGGTGGGGTCATAGCCCTATACTAGGTTGGGCCACCACCACCCCTTTCCCTAAAAAATATTTCCCCTGGTTTCGAGTGGCTTCTAGTGGCTTTCTACGGCGTCAGGGGGTCACATTGTGGCAAGCCCCCCCGAAAAACTGCCTCCCAGAGGGGAAGAATGATTGAATTGGCCCTTTGGATTGGGGGTATGGCCCTATGGCAGGATAGGCCACCCCACCCATTTCTTTTTCTATAAAAATAAATACCCTGTGGTCTAGTGGGTTTTTTCTGTCCGGTAGGGCAGATTGGGTCCATCCCTTTCTTATTTTGTAACACAAAAACTCGCTGGGGTCAAGAGGCTTTTTGCCCCCCTATCCCCTTTGGGGAGTCAGATAGACTGTTGTGCCTGATACGGGGAAGGGCCACTAGCCCGTTGCCAGGGGGGGGCCTCCCCCTTAAAACTAATCCCTGGTCTTTAGTGAGTAGATCCCTGTGCCGATCCCCAACCATGGATTCACCCTGGAGAGATACCATTGGAAAGGGGGCATTCGCCCCTTCCCAACAATACCTCCCCCAACTAAATTGGTGCATGGGTGGCTGAGATATGCCCCTGAGCACAGATGCAGTAAAACCAAAACAAGCCAATTGGCATGTTTTGCTTTAACTTTTAGTAGCAGTTAAATCAGCACACCATGCCATGTCACTGGTAAAAAAAAACAGCATCAGGCTGCTGGGGAATGTCTTTCTCAGCAGCCCGACCTGAAAAAAAGAAAAGGGAGTCCCTCTTGTGAAAGCACCAGAGGGAATCCCTACTCTTGACACTTGGACTTGACCTCCACGTTCGAAGCACCTAGTTGAGATGATACGGATGTGGAGGTCACATCCATAGCACCCAAAAGATTGAACAATACAAAAAGAAATGATTATAAAACATCACAGGAAGGGGAGCTGTAAAGACATTAAGTGTCCACAAGAGGGTATTAGCGAGTAAGTGTTCAAGCAAAGAGCAAGGGCTTGGGCCTGCAGCTGAGGGTGGTGCTGATTAAAGAGTTCCTTTGTGAATTTAGGAATCCTGCTCTGAAGTCTTTGAGAACCCCATGATGAGGTAGAAGGGCTGCAACTACTGAAGGCAACTGAGGTGGAGACTGCTAAAGAAAGATCTCTGGCACTTTGCGTCTCCAAGGGAAGAAAGACACATTCTAATCCGGTGTCTTCCATTCTTGTCAGCGAGGTTCTACTACTGCCACGGGTCTCGTCACTTAGATTTTTCTCAGGCCTGCCACCAAATGACAATGTCTTATCAGAGCATTTGTGTTAATGCCTGCCAATGCGTTCATTAACAACGTCCAGAACCTCACCAGTTCTGGAGGCTGTGCTTAGAGGCCGATCTTCGAGGTGCTCTTCTACTGGTTGTTCAAGAGACCATCTGGTGTGAGCTGATTCTTTGGTTCCCTTATTGCTTAGAGAAGCTTCGCACCACACCTACCATTCCCTCCTTCAGTGTGCAGCTTGTGTTGAACTGACAGGAAGCCAACCTCAGTTCTCCAGCTGTAGGCAGAGTATCACACTCTTCACAGGAACAGAGTCAGCAGAGCGTCCGGCCAACCCTAGAAGCAGTCTTCAATCAAAAAACATCCCAGATTAGCAAGACTAGTTACTCAGACTAGTATGACTAGTTACCACATACAGATGCTCCATATGGGACCTCACAGCTTGGAATAAAGGAAGTCCTAAATGTGGCTCCGTGAAGATTTCAGGGATGTGCTTGCTACCTTTCACAACAAAGTGGGCACCAAAGCCTCTCCTAAGATTTAATTTCTTTGAATTTCTTTTTTTGTGATTTTATATGATGCGAACTTGACACAGGGGCATCAGAGCACTTTACAAGAATACAGTTACCAACAATCATTGCAAGAACATATTTGAGATGCAGCACAGTAAAACTGAAAAACAGACATTCAAGAGTGTGTGCCCTGATCAAACCTAGTTTATGCCAGGGAGAAATACAGCTTTAAACCTAAGGCGATTGCATGGGGTTCTGGGTAGACGTGAAACGATCAGGGAAGACGCTGCGTTACTATCACTGGATGCCTCCATGGCATTTGATTCTATCGAGTGGGACTTTCTGTTTGCAGTCTTGGATAAGATGGGTTTTGGCACAAACTTTATAAGG
Organism: Calotriton arnoldi; assembly: GCA_963921515.1. NCBI lineage: Eukaryota > Metazoa > Chordata > Amphibia > Caudata > Salamandridae > Calotriton > Calotriton arnoldi. The sequence continues at coordinate 1,246,355 of CAWUFW010001996.1, read as the reverse complement.
TGGATCCGTTTGCTCTATGCCCACCCTACCGCGCAGGTGGTAGTCAACAACTACGTCTCGGTACAATTTCCACTGGGGAGGGGTACTAGACAGGGGTGCCCCCTGTCACCCTTGTTATTCGCCCTAGTTATCGAGCCCCTTGCAACTTGGATCAGGGGTGACCCATGGATTAGGGGGCTGAAGTGGACGGAGGACCACGAAGACCGCATCTCCCTATATGCGGATGATATTCTCCTGTATTTGGCCTCGCCTTCGCGATCTCTCCGCCGGGTCCTCCATATTTTCCATATCTTTGGCGCACACTCGGGGTACACCATCAACTGGACTAAGTCCCAACTCTACGTGTTGTGGGGTGCACTGCCATACACCCCGAGAGGGTATGACATACCGGTGGCAACAGAGGGCTTTAAGTATCTCGGTATCTATATTACACCGGATCTGAATTTACTCTATGAGTCCAACCTGCTTGCACCCCTGACGCGTCTTTGGTCTGACGCCAAACACTGGCGATCCCTCCCCCTTACACTTCTGGGGTGCATAGCCCTCTTTAAGATGCTAGCACTGCCGCGTTTTCTCTATGCACTGCAGTACACCCCTTATAAGATTCCTGATAACTACTTCGCTAGCATCGACGGCGTTGTACGGGGACTACTGTGGGATGGAGGGGCCCGCGCATAGCTATGACAAAGTTGACGATGGGGTGGTATGAGGTCGCCTTTGAGAGCTTCAAGGGTTGCATGAAAGACATTGCGTTGTGGATGAACAACAACAAACTCAGGCTCAACGCAGGAAAGACAGAGGTGCTGTTCTTCGGGAAAGAGCCGCCCCCAGCTCCGGATCTCTGGTGGCCTATTGAAATGGGTCCCCCACCCTCACCGGCAGACTGTATAAAAAATCTGGGTGTGAAGTGGGAGGCTGACCTTTCATTTTCGGCTCAGATACGTCAGGTGAGAGCCACCTGCCTCTGTCAACTGAGGAATCTGAAGAAATTTTTGCATCTATTGCCAGAGGAATGTCGGAAAAGCATAGTACATGCCTTAGTGACATCCAGGCTGGACTATGCAAATGGCCTCTACTTGGGTCAGCGTGAGTACCTGATTAAGCGCCTGCAGATAGTGCAAAATGCGGCTGCGAGACTAATCAGGCGAGTTCCTTTCCATGAGCATGTCTCTCCGCATCTAAAAGCACTTCACTGGCTTCCAGTGACAAAGAGAATTAAATTCAAGGCCTTGACGCTGGCGTTCCGTGCCATGCATGGCAACTGCCCCAGCTACCTAAAACACAGACTACGTGGATACAAACAGTCCAGACCCTTGAGGTCCAATTCTCAAAATCTACTGTGCATCCCCCGTTTCAAAAAGGCGCGAATGGGGGGCAGATCCTTTACGCTCGGTGCAGCAAAGCTGTGGAACTCCCTGCCGAGTAATTTCCGCAATATAGAAACAGAGTCCCTCTTCAGGAAAATGGTAAAAACCTGGCTCTTTAGGGCAAACTGAGGGCCTGAGGTTATGTCCTGAGCTGTCCAACGCTGCACTACTGTTCGCTTAGCGCCGGGACACCTCTGTTTGAGGTAGCTGTCGCGCTTTACAAGTGTCTGTATTATTATTATTATTATTATTATTATTATTATGACAGGGGTATTGCACTGCCCGACATGAGACTCTATTACCAAGCGTCCCAAATGGCTCCAATTAATAAATGGGTACATGGGGAGTATGATGACCCAAATTTCCGCACGGACCGGTGGCTCCTGGGACGGGGGGGTTACGCCAGGGCACTCTACGCTAACCCTCGCAAACTAATCTCACGGGACCCACAGCACGGACAGTGGAGGTGTGGCACGGGGTGAATAGAAAGTGGGGCTGGCACAATAAACTCACAAAGGCCACACCACTCTGGGAGCCGGATTCGACAAATAGGATATGATAGGCATCACTACAGTGGGTGACATATGGGTGGGGTGTAAACTGGCCACATTCTCAGACCTGCAGATCAAATACGAGCTAGCACAGACAGAGGCATTTCGATATCTGCAAATTAGCCACGCAGTTAGGGCAGTCTAACCCAAGGACGCCCCTCTACCTGAGGCCTCTCCATTGGAGGACCGATTGATACTTGACCCCATGCACAAAAAGGCCATATCCCTCACATACAAAAAGCTGGTGAACAATGGCCCAGACCCTTTAGTGCGCTTGCGACAATACTGGGAAGTAGACCTGGGAGACTTGGAGGATGACGAATGGCGCGACGCCCTGGCCTCCCCCAGAGAGGTAGCTATCCCAATTGAAGATCCTTCATCGCGTGTATCTCGATGCAGGGCTCTTGGTCAAGATGGGAAGGAGGGATAACCCTATGTGCCTACGGCAATGCCACCAAAATCCTGTACATTTTTGTCTCATGCTTTGGTCCTCCTGTGTGTGAATTGTTTGATGTGTATGCCGGAAAGTATTACTATGACTAAGTGGAAGGGTTTGCACTGTGTCTCCCAGATTCCAACTGTATTGCAAAGTGTACATTCATGCTGTGGACTCCTACGTTGTCTTATTGCTGCTTTATGTTTTTCTTTTAACAATAAAAAATGTTTAAAAAATAAAAAAAGCGTGTGTGGGCGATCAGAGATTTAATCAAGTATCTTTCAAAGAGAAGAGTCTTCAGGGCCTTCTTTGAAGGTAGCATGGCATGGGGTCATGCGGAGTATTGAAGGATGGGAATTCCACATTCTTGTAGTGCTTGCCAAGAATGATTGGTTCCTGTATCGTTCTCGTTTAAAGGTGTGAGACTCCAGAAGAAGGGATTGTGTGTTATTTGAACCCCATTTAGCGCCCAAGATTTAACATTTCCCAAATAGGAAGATGGGAAAAGAGGAATGCAGTGCTTTGTGCATAATGCACACAATTTTAAATTGAGCTCTTGCCTCAATAGGAGACCATTGGGGGGATAGCAGGATAGGTCTTGTGTGCTCAAATTTCATGTGCCCAGTAACAAAGTGGGCCGCAGCATGTAAAACTGCTGTGAGTGGAGCTAAGTGTGCTTTGGGGATGCCTGAAAGAAGTGAGTTCCCATTGTCTAATCTGGAGAGAACCAACTCATGAACAACTGATGTTAAGTCTTGTTCTGGAATGAGCTGCCTGATCCCCCAGAGCAGCCTTAGTTGGAACTGGGCACTCTTGGCCATGGCCATGATCAGACTCTGGAGGTTGCGCCGTTTGTCGAGGATCAAGCCACGCAACTTGGCGTTCTGAACCAAGGTAGGTTGGCCCGCCAGGGCAGGAAGCGATTCTATCAATTCTTGTACAGGTAGGTTAGAGTTCAGTTTAATGTGACGAGTTGACATCCATGTTTGAATTCTTGCCAAGGTGTTGGAGAACAATGTCATCCTGTGATAAGACCTTTAGGTGTAAATGGGCGTTATCATCAAACAGGTGAAAAAGGATCCCAGAGTTCCTAATGGTCTCATAAAGTGGCTCGAGTTAAAAGTTAAACAGGGCTGATGATAGGCTCGAACCTTAAGGAACCCCTTGTTTCAGAGTGATTGATTAGAGACCGAACTCTCAATTTTCACTGCTTGGTAACGGTTCATTACATAGGAAGTAAACCAGTTAAGCACTAGCCCTTCGATGCTGATTCAGTTCTCAGGACGCTGATCGAAGTGTGGTGGTTGATCTTAGAAAAGAAGATGTCTAGCTCTAGACATTGGTTTTGACAACATTTATTAAAAATATATGTTTATTGTTTCACAAAATGAGGCTTATTCCATATCGTTCCATGTAAATTGTTTAAATAGTCGAAGGAAATAGGCTGCAATAACTATTCGCCAAACTTCTCTAAGCTGTTAGTAAATTTTGCTGGGACTGCTCCCGTCAGTGGTATCCATGCTCCCATCAGAGCAGTGCACCATGCTCATGGAAACCCTCCTATGCTCAACACTCACCAGTGCCTGTGCTTCCGAGAAGGCTCCCGATTCTGGCAGACTTTGGAAAGGCCTGGGGAGCTTGGAAGCTAGGAAATACGTAGGTCAGTGAGCGCTAGTGAACGTGAGGCAGTGCACAAGACAGCGCAGAGGCAAAGACTTCCTCTATGGAGCTCGCTTTTAACTATGATGGTGAATAAGAAAGACTGAATGAATCCCGCAACAGCCACCGTAGCGGCCATAGCCCTTCCAAAAACTTGCAGGCACCACAGTGTTTCAGCATCGGCATCAGTGTCGGCTCCAGCAGCAGCCCTGGTGGCTCCAGCAGTGATCATAGTAGGACCAAACAATGAAGCCTGACCCAACTCCGAGCCATCCATGGGCCCTGGGTTTCTGGACGCTCAGGCTCTCAAGCTCTTATCCGGGCCCCCGCCACTGTGTCCTCTCTCTTCGGGGAGTGGTGGTGGCTGGCCATGGGATAGGGTGAGTGGGTCCTGGTGTATCTATTGGAGCAGGAGGAGAAGAAGGAGCACAGACGGTTCATCAGGTATGTGGACCCAGAGCCCAATTGCAGCCAAACTGGAGCTAAGCAGATTTGTGTACTATCCTTTTGTTGACTCTAACAGTACGAGGGTGGAGGTGACGGCGACACCCACATCAGAGCTGAGGGAGGTGGTAAGTGACAAAAGCGTTTTTTCTTTCTTATCGTTTTGCCCATATCAACATTCTCCTTTTAGATTAATGAATTTACTGATAAACAATTCTGGCAACATTTATTTGATACTTGTCTAAGTCCTCCATCTCCATTTATAGGGGATCCAGGATCCATTGTTTAATGAACAAAAGGGGGTGCCTTATTTCGTCCGCCCATCGTAACTTGGAAGCTTCATGAAAAACTTCCTTACAAGCTCCTTTCATTAGTAAATGTTAGGCCAAGAATGAAACCTCAGTGTAAGACCCCAACTACTGTATAGAATAAGAGATTGAAGCCTACTAATTCAGATCAGCCTCCGAATCCCACCAGTACTGGCACAAAGGCTAGCAAGCCAGTAGACCTCACTAGCGTTTCCTCTGGCATCCAGGGAATACCAAAATGATTTGCTTTAACATTGAAATCACTTGATCCTGAGCCAGCAAATACAATCTCTCTAGATACATCCAACATCTGAAGAACATTCATCACAACTACGGCACAGATTCACCATAGCATAAAAGAAAATGTAGACGTGTCTATGATTGAATTATTTTCCTCTCCTCATCCAATAGAAAGCACAGATAACACCTCCCCATATCCATCAAGAGCCCTCAAATTGAATACATATGGAAGCTTTGCTTTCGATAATGAAGATGCTGAACAGCCGGATGACCTACTTACAAGCAATCTTCTTCCAGCCCAGTCTCCAGTAGACCTTCCTACTATGGATAACACCAGCATCTTTGGCTCAATTAATACCTCTTTGGCGACTGCCATCAAGGCTTTAAAATGACATCCGCGCAAACTTGAACTACAGGTTGACCTGTTACATCTTTGGCAACATATTCACTGCTTATTGAAAACAAGTTAAAAATCATACAAAACAGAGTTGACTCACTTTTAGTGGGACCCAAAGTCCAACTAAAGTCCAAAGTAGCTTGTGAACTACTGGTAGCTCTTCAGCTACCTGTAAGCAGCTCACCTGTGTGCAACCCAGCCCACTAAAGTAGAACCTTTTGCTTTGTGTGTTTATGAGATGAAAATTTGTATATCCTCATAACTCATAAACTAAGGTATGAAGAAAAATTAGGCTCAGGCCCATACTTTATTGGAGGCGGATATGGGCCACCCTGAGTTATCTTCCTACCGGGCAGGTCTCCAAGAAGTGTTAGGTTTGTTGAGATCGAGTAGCATTCCTTGGTTTAGCTATGTGAAGGAAACTCTAACCAAGATAGGGTGTGTAGATTTGTGGGAGGAGCCGGAGGTTGCTCAGTCCCTCAGTAAAACCCTGGTTAAAAAAAGATATTTTGAGTATAAATTAGATCAAATGCTGGCGCTTCTTTCCATGGCACTCTGACTGATTGTTTTCTCCAAACCAAGGCAGCTTACGATTTTGAACAATTCCTTGATGAAATAGAGCCCCCATTTATCCCGGAAACTATATCTGCAGTTTAGATACGGAACATTGCCAATTGCCAATTATACTGACGGATGGGCCCGTAATATGGGCACAAATGGGAGTTCTTGCCCTAACTGTGGAACAGAAAGGGAAATGGTAGAACATGTGTTTTTCTTGTGTCCAGCCTACATTTTGAGCAGGATAAAGTTAATTATTCCAGTTTGTCAGCTCTTGGGCATCAGAGAACACAAAAACACCCTCCGTATTTTAAGGTTTGATGCTAACCAATGTCTAGTTTTTGCTGTATCCCGTTTCTTAATATCAATGTGGAGGACTAGGCAAGTAGCATGCTTGCAACTGACCACTTGTGCTCCTTAGCATCCTATGTGTGTTAGTATGTTTTTATTTTTTAACTGCATAAAGGACCTATACTGTGTCTGTATATGGAATTTGTTGTGTTATGAATATTTTATATGTATATATTCTCTTATCTTTTTCGAATGTAGGCAATAATGTAGTAACCATCTAAGATCTAGCTTTTCATGTCAAATTGTTAGGTGGGTTTTTATACTGATTTTACAGTATTTATTACTGCTTTTGTTTAATCGTTTGTTATACATGATCTGATTGCATTATTTATGTCTTGGATTTTTTTCACACATTTTGTGACTATGTTATTGTTTTAGAAATCGAATGAATTTTGTAATGTTCTTGTCTGCTACTTTTATAGTCTTATGACCGAAATAAAGTATTTTGAAGTGAAGTGAAAACACATTATTGTATTTCTAAAATATTTTTTAGAGCTGATATTTGAGTGATAAAAGATGTGACATTGGTTAGACTTAATACTATTATTATAATTACCTAATGTGGTCACTATTATAACACTAATAATATTAGTAGCTTGGGATGATTTTCTTTACACATAAGTAACTCTTATCACAGAAAAGGTTGGAGCCCAGGTCCAAAACAACATATGTGCCTCCACTCCTATAGTCAATAAATTACTTTGTCTGACATGCTGAAACAGCTAGTTGGCCTTCTTAAATCATTTAATGTGTCAAACACCAAATCTCTGTCCATCATCTCAAAGGCAGATATAAGTGAAGGCGCAGGCAAGCCTCCTGTAAGGGCAGAGTTCATTAAAACGAGGATATCAAACACCAATCCATCTTGTGATATCTCTCACTTTTAATTAAGCAGACTTCACAAGCCACTGTGCCGGTAACAGCCCTTCCAAACAAGAAACAAGTCTATTACCATTGATCAACAACTAATGGTACGTCTGATCCCTCTTAAACCATTAAGCAGGAAGATGAAGAAAAAACGTAAGAAACAAACCAAGTTCAAAAGAAATAACTTATGCATAAAGGCTATAGAGTCAAGAAGAAACTCCTCTAATCCGGACAAACTGTATCAATATTTTCAAAAAAGACATCAAGGAAGAAAATATTTGTGTCACCTGCAAGCTAATTTCACATACAATTGTAACCATCCCAAACATCTCACAACCAACAGTCACAACATCATCGCTAACTATTATGATCACATACAAAGGGTATTGGGAACCAGTAGCAGCGTAGAGGGGAGCTTAACGATAAACAATTGTTGGGCCAACAAAGCTTCATTAATAGCTTTGGACAAGGCCACAATCAAAACATCTCTTCCTCTGCACTCCTCAATTCCCTCCCCATTCACTCGAGTACCCTCACTTCCGATGCTACCATCCAACAATAATGCACTTCAAAACTACACCCAGAGACCAAGCATCACTAGTCCACAAGTGGAGGCAAGACAACCACCACAAATGGTAACTCATGACTCTAATGAAGAAACTGGTGGGCTTCTTACATCTGACCTCCCTATTCTTCCAGCCAGAGTCCAAGTCGAGAGGCAGACACAGTATTTTAAATCGAAGTAACACACTGTCTCTACTCGCACATACTCCTGCGTTATCGATATTAACCACTCACAGTATCATCAGTATTCACTTTCTCCCACATCCCTTCAGCCCTGATGATTCAAAGGCAACACAAGTTTTGTGGAGATCACCCTAAATTGCTGAAAATTCAAGAACTGGGGCATAAGCATCACAAAAAATGAATGAGAAACCCCCCAGAAATCCTCTCTTGTAGAAAACATTTATGTATATCAAGTCCTCCAAAGCAATCTACATTAAAAGGTAGTGTTGGACCCACAAACCCATCCTTTATCACTAACGGGGCAATGCAGATTACCTTAAGGAAAGACCCTGGCTACTTTTGTCAAATCCAGAGCATAGCACTACCTGACCTTTGGGAAGATGGGAGCCGGCTATCATCTACTTTGAACCCCAACAACAACCGGTGCCCCTGATGGAGCAGGGTAAACGAAAAAATGTAACCTCCTAATATTTATGTTGAATAATTAACACACAAGTACGTCTCAGTAAATAACCAACCATGTATGTGTCATGATAAGGGTTATGGGTAACACGCTATATCCGTGCAAACTAATTTACTTACAATTGTTAACGTGGATAACATAAATCTAATGATTTGCATACTAATTAGAATAATAATTGCATGATTTGTGCTTGAAAATAAACTGTGTGGTGGCAAAGTAAAGCGGTTGGTAAGTAAGAAATAGCTTTATATGTCGCTTTTGCTAGGTAACACTTAATTGGGGTACGTAGAATGATGGGAGGGAAACGAAAAGGCTTATATTCTTTATTCTTAACTATGTTCTGTTTATCCTTATAAATAGTTCGCTTAGGCCTGTTGTGCCGCGATGTAAAAATGGCTGCCGAGGCAAGCAAGCTAGAGTACGCAGGCGCAAAATGGTTTCCGCGAATGAGAAAGGCTGTGAACAGAGGGATCATGTGACCGTCCCAAAGCCTTAGGATGGAAGCTTGGTCAAAGCTGCGATGACCTTATTATACAAACGTGTGCCAAAGAAGGACATTGCGAAAAGCGTGAGAAGTTGCAGTGAATACGTGAATGAACAATGAACTGTTCAATTTAAAGTATCAGAAAAAGGATACAGATAGAGACCAATGTGCGGATGGGTAATGTCATGAACCCGTGAGAAACGACAGAAGTATGAACTTTCCACAAAGAACTGGTTGGAGCAAGGATATTCATAATGAGATGTATACTGACCCCAAATGGACCAATTAGAGAGAATCTCGCCCCCAAAGATGTAACATTTTCACTTAGTAAGCTAGTATTAGGGTATAAGAAGACCTACTCTGAGGGAGGGGGGACCGCTGCTGTTTTATATTTTTGTTGAGCACGAGACGCCGCTGCTGATGGAGAAACCTTTTTGCTTTTAATAGATTTTTCCATTTTTAATACTATTAGACCTTTTTATTCTTAAATACTATAAGGGAAAAGAACTGGATTGTGGCGGGAAACACCATATAGGTGATCCGTCAAGAAGGCCTGTTTTACAGGACAGATAGACAGTTTTTCGGGAGTCCTATGCTGTGATCTGAATTCATTGCTGTGACGAACTTTGTTTTTCCATCTAATAGGTATGCATTGCAACTTAAATTTATTCTTATAATGATGATAAATGTATTAATCTGAATAATAAATTTGAAACTTATTCATGCTTCTAAAAATTAGATAAACTTTATTATTTTTAAAACAATGAGTCTGTGGTTCTTTAGCTCAATGATAAATATAAATGTTTAAAGGTTTATAGTGATTGAGCTGGTCTTAATCACCATCAACTGATTCCTACTAGTTGGTCCATCGACCAATGAGCGGAATACCTTAAAGTTTGAGAAGTATTATGTCGTTTTAAAAAGGTATCCCGTCTCCTTCCAGCAAATCATTTACTGTTTTCTCCTAAGTAAAACGGATGAAATCCAGGGAATATATGAGAGAGTGAATGTTTATGCGGTGTTATGGGCCCCACCGTCATATGGATATAAGTTGTGGAAAAGGGATATTTGTACTTGACGTCCAAAGCATATAGGAGAAGAAATTTTATTGATAGCGCTGGATCACCCCTTAACATCTCCCAACAATGACACTGAAGATGTCCCTCCTGACCTCAAAGGAAGTAACCATTCTCTCTTGGAACACAGCCGGCCTGCAGAGAATATTAAAAGACCCATACAGTCGTATATTCTTGACTCAATGGGACATCATTTGCCTTCAAAAAGCGTGGAGCAAAGTGCTGGTTCACTTAAATCACTTTCAGGAATTCTCGAAGCACGCCATCTCACATAGCACGTCAGACAGACATTGGGCGGACATGACAACTACCTTGAAAGCTAAAATATCCTCAATAAAAACAGCTAGTAATTTCATACAAGCAATTATCCTTGATAACTTAAATTCTAGACAGGCATCACAGAGAAGCCTACTGAACATTTATATAAATATTCATAACAAGTCCCACAAAGTGATAGTCAAGGAATTCATTGAAGATTTTGAGGGACTCTCTCCCAGGGCATGATTTTTTTTAAAACTGTTTTTATTAACATAGTTATATGCAATATATGGACAATCAAGAATCAGCAATGCATAGATACAAGTCAGAAGTTGCAATAATAAGGGTAGCATAACACTATACAGTATTAACCTCAGTTCAGTTGTTAGATATGGAATCTTATTATCGTAATGCTCACGCTTCATTCTGTATTAAGTTAGCATTCATGGCGCCATTTTATTAGCCGACGACATATTGTTTTATGATCGAAACTAAGCCTCTGTCTCATATTGCTTGTCTCAGCAGAAAACTGCCCACTGTAACTTCAGCTTGTTCTTCTCAAGGCCGAGCTTCGCTGCACTAATGAATCCATTTTCTCTTGTGGCATACCTTCGCTGTTAGATAAAGCCGTTCCCACATCATCGAACGGTAGGCACAGGCCGAACGGCCTTGGAGCTGAGATAGTATGTACCCAGCCCCAGGACCATGGCTCATCCTTGTTTGCCACCTTTGTTCGCTGTTGCCTGGACCGGAATTTTCCAGTCTGGGCGTGTTCTTGGGGAATTGGACAAGTATAGTATCTGACTTTATGTTGGGGGAAGTCAGTCCCTCGGCAGCCATCTCATGAGGCTGGTCAGACTGGGCTCAGCTGCAGCGTAATACTAATAAATGATTTTGGTTTATATTCTCTACTGTCTGACCGACTCTTCATTTGTTTGGAAGGCCGAGAGGTGGTCGCGAGTGACCCGGGTGACCCTATTCGGGTCACTTCCTTCAGTTGGTGCCCGAACAGTGTCTCCATCGGGTGACCCATCCTCACCCGCGAATGGGTGAGGAGGACGGGGCTGCTCCAGGTCGTACGGGCGGATCGGGGATCCCCACACGACCAAGCCTAGTTCTCGCAGCTGCCCCGCCTGTCTGATCGGGCGGTGCCTCGCCCAGTGGTCATCCCAGCTGGGGTCCTGAAAGGCGAAACCCCTGGAATTGACTGTTTGGTCCGAAGAGTCGGCAGTGGAGAATACATTTGTTCGACCTGTGTGCACCAGGTGAGTTTGCTGTGGTTCTTTGTGAATATGGCGCCGTTTTGAGTGATCTTTGGTGTGGTCCGAGGACCGCTTTTGGGTTGTGCTTTGTAGGTCTGCGGACCAATTTTGGATGCAGGGTGTCTACGGACATCTTGCCAGGCAAACTAATGGATTTGGTTCACTTTTGAAAATGCCTTGGGTTTGACTAGTTTTGGCTCTTGTGCCGGTTGTTCTGATTTGTAATTTGGTGCAGTCTAGGGACTGACTTTCGGTTTTCCTTAGCTTTATACGGTCTGGGGACCGACCTTCGAAAAGATATTGGTAAGTCATTCGTCTGGTACGAATAGTGAAATTGTTTTCTCTTTTTAAGATGCCATGTTTTAGTAAATTGTGCTGTTTGAGGTGCTGTTGTTGTTCTGCTGATGCTCGATTGGAGGGGAGGCAACCTGCGCCTCCGGAAGGCACCCCAAAATATGACGTGTACGTTAAGCCTTGGCCTTGGCCCTATTATATTTAGTACATTATGGCACAAATATACAAGGGACAATGCAGACAAGGGACGATGTTCGATTATCTCCAGGTATGGCAGAAGGAAGCTACATAGAGACGGATGAAAGCAGAAAAGGAGGCTCGGAGAGGAAAGATGCAGATGCTAACTCAGAAGGCAGTAGCGTAT